>CM017465.2:17649445-19097356 GCA_007827005.2 Populus simonii | reverse complement strand
AATCTGATAATTTGTTGACAGAAAATCTCATTTCTTATGTTATCTTTGTGCTTCTATTTGCCACTTCTGGACGATCACCGCAACTGCAAGTGTGGCCATCAAGTTCTGGCAGAGAGCTCTTGTTATGCAAGAATTAGTGGTAACTAGAGCAACCACCGCATCATCTTGACCTCGCTCTCTACTCCTGTTTCATCTTTTCCTAAAGTCGTTGTGTTCAATTCATCTTTTTTCTGTCTCTTCGAATGCTATTTAGTTTTTCACTAAGACTACTGTGGATGGATGTTGTTATCAGAAAGAAAACGAGGAAATTATTTCTAGCAGGGAAGATAAAGAACTGGGTTAACATGGAAAGAATATAAATCCATGACCTTTACAGTGCATGTAAGTAGAAATAACATTTGGATTCTTTTTTTTTCTTTGCTTTTTATTAATTATTTGGTTGGTTGGTTTACTGGAAATACAGGTTATCAATGAAGCACTACGGATTAGTGGTGGAGTTGGGATCCTAAGAAGAACAAAACAAGACATTCAAGTGAACGGTACATAGCAAGTTCTGTTTTCCTGCGTTAACCTTTAGCCCTTCAGCTTTATTATAGTTCTGAACACCACAGATTCAATTTTTACAGGATACACGATTCCAAAAGACTGGTCAGTTTTTCTCTTCTCATCTGCAGTTTTCATGAATCCAGACATATATAAATTAAGACCATCTTGCCTTCAATCCATGGCGATGGAAGTTATTTTATTTTATTTTTTGAACGGGATGCAAGGTAGTTCGTTGTCAGGATATATATAGAAACACACAGATTCCTGCAAAACTTCTTTTATCCTAGCATGGCCTGATGCACGTATATATAGCCATGCGGGATTCATTTTTAAAATATACTTAATATCGTTAACTTTGGTAAATGTAGTAAAATTTAAAATGACCAACAGGAATCGGAAGCAAATATAGGTGTGATTTCCATATTGCAGTGTTTAAATTATGCGAGGAGATGTATAATAAAACATATCGCAAGAATGGCACGAGATATTTATGTTATAACTTGGATGGCTAATTTTTCAGGTGGACTCAAGTAAAGGGAGGGGGGCTTGTTAGAGCTCCATTGTTAGTGCTCGAGAATGGGTATTACATCATGGTCTCGGGAAAAAAAAAAGAGGACAGAATGAAGGCAGAAAAGAGGAATATCAAATACAGATTATCCAATAACAAATGCAAGGGATACATCAACTCTGCTATTCTAATTACCTGAACTTTTAAAATGATTAATGCAATCTTCTCTTCTTTCTTTCTTTTTTTTTGACATAAAACACTTCTAAGTTGTAAATAAATAAACATAATATAATGTCACGTTAATCATTTTAAAAAATTAATTAGGAATAACAAAGTTGATAGTGAAATTAGAGCCATATGTTTTTGTTTCAAGGGCCGGGTCCAAACAGCAAGAGTCTAGAAAAGTTCTAGTTGTTTGGGCAGGCTGCTAGGAAATGGGTTGTTTCCTGCAATTTGTTTTCTTTCAACCCTCCCTGCATATTTTCTTCCTACACATTTAATTCAAGCCTTACATGTCAGGAGAGAAAAATAAGAAAAGAAAATGAAAAGCAAGAAAGAATGGATCATAATGCTTTGATTTTGATATCACCAACATTATTGAAAAAATCTCGATCTTAAAAGACCGCCATTTATGGATGGAATTTGCCACATACGTCTAAAATTGAGATCGCATACATGTGGAAACGAATTTCAAACTATGAGAGTCCTAGAAGCTCACCAAGAAGAAGATGCCCACACCTCCCAAAATTGAAATGAATTGGAGTTGAAGAGGCTACCTTGAGATCTACGAGATTGCAAGCGAGCCCGAGAATATAATAAATATTATTTTTAAAGTGTTTTTTTATTTAAAAATATATTAAAATAATATTTTATTATTATTTATAAAAATTTATTTTTAATACTAACATTGATTTAAAAAATACTAAAAAAATTATTTAAAAAAAATTGAATTTTTAACGAAAATAGATTTAACTTCACATTCCAAACACGCACGAACCATTCACATAGGACATGTTGCACGTGAATCGTGGCCGCTCCAATCCCTCTTTAACAAATATTTGTAATTTATAATAGCTAGGAGGTGATGATGATCTCTTAGCATTAACTAGTTTACTTTTTGGGTACGATGCGGGTTTGGCTAAAAAGATTTTAAATGTAAGAAAAAAATATTAAAGTTGTGGAGAATTTTTTTTTTGATATTATTATTATACCTGATATAATAGTTAAAGTTTTAATTTTTTATTCAAGTCTTTGTCAAATCTGAGTTTCTATTTAAATCATGCAAAAATTATCTTGATATGATTTAATTAACCTGATGAATTTCAAGATAAAAAAAAGATAAAAAAATAAAATAAAAAACCACATATGCTCGTTAAATGCAACTTGGATGATCTTTAAAAAATATCTTTTTTAAAAAAAAAAATTGAAGCTCAACTTTTTTTTAACATTGAAATAGTGATATGCTATATCAATTTTAATTAGTTCGGGTTAACTCGTTAAATCCATGACATAGTTTATAAATTTTAATGGGTTAAATGACAAAAAAAATAAAGATAAATTTAAAATCAACCGATTATTATTAGATAATAAAATTAAAAGAAACAATAAATCCATTAAAAAACTCAATATTAAAGGTTTTTTTTTTAAAACAAAAAACAAAAAGAGATGAAGCATACAAATTGAGCCCAATTGTTTTTTATTTTTGCTAAAATTTAATAAGATTTATTATTTTGAATCGTTTTGATGTGCTGATATTAAAAATAATTTTTAAAAAATAAAAGAATATTATTGTCATGCATTTTAATACAAAAAATTATTTAAAAAACAATCATAACCACAACCACATTGCCAAACATAATCAACACTAGTCTTTTTTATGCAGACAATAAGTTGTTCTCTTCGCCAACCTATTCCTCCTAAAACAAATAATTATTTAAAAAACAATCATAACCACAACCACACTACCAAACATAAAACAAATAATTATTTAAAAAATAATTATAACTACAATCACACTGACAAACATAATCACCACCAGTCTTTTTTATGCAGACAATAAGTTGTTCTCTTCGCCAACCTATTCCTCCTAAAAGAATATTTCAACTTTCAAAAAAAGATTCAAGTGTTCTTCCAGCTAGCATACTTTCTTCCTAAGATGACCTTGTCAGTCCCTTCGTTATTTTGATTTTGTTGATCTAGCCCCTCACCAATTTAATTGGTTAATATGATCTTTCTTGATTTTTTTTTAAAAAAAATAAATAGAAAACATTTAAAATGTTTTTTTAATGATTAAAAACATCAAACCTAATTGCACTTATTAAACATACCCATTTGTATTAAATAACAAAAAAAAAACACGTAAAAAGCTAGCGTTAATTCATGAAAATTCAGTTTTCCACCTGGATTAAAAGAATAAAAATTGTATGCAACCAGATAAAAAATGGATATCACGTTTGACCAATTAAACACAACGCAAAAAAAAAAAATTAAATTCCTAAAAACGAAGGGGAAGATTTTACCTGGACATCTTACCACTCTTGTTATGGGTGGTACCATTAATAGCAGCTATTTTGAAAAATTAATTATTTAAAATATATTAAAATAATATATTTTTATTTTAAAAAATTATTTTTAACATTAAAATATAAAACATTAATTTAAAATATATAAAAATATTTTTTAAAAACAATAACAGCGCCATTTAACCCCTAGCCTATAATCATATGAACTAGACAACCCCAAAATCAAGTCCTAGGCCCAATCCTAATCAAACTCGTCACTATTTGAGCCGAACGCCTGAAGGGTTAACCAGAAGTTCTTCAAACTTTCTCACACCAAGAGCAGAATTGCAGACAACAGCCTCAGAATGAATGAAGAACTTATACCCAGTGAAAGATGGGGAGATGGCAAGAGGGAGGGACAAGAGAACATAATAATGCATTCAAATAGATAAAACTCTGTTTATGATATGCCGTAAGGCCAACGCCACCAACAGTGCAACCGCGAACAACTTATGTTTTATCTCTTCAAATGATAAAAAACCAGAACCAAAAGCCATTGCATTATTTTTCTACTATATCGAAAGCTCAGGCCTCCATGTAGCAGGTGGATCTTGCAGTTCTTTGGCTAACCCTCCATGCGAATAATGCACCTCAGACCCTCTCCTTTCAGCATGTAATCAAATGCTTTATTAATCTCCGAGAAGGGAATAGAGTGAGTGATGAATTTCTCCACTTCCAGCTCCTGAAAATTAAACATATTGAAGTTTAAATGCAAGTTAGCAAGTGACAATGACACAAGTAAACACCTTAAAAGTGAATGAAGCCGTATGTAGACTTGATTGAAAATCATTTTGTAACAAAATCTTCGTCAAAAATCGATATAGGACGTCTTAAAATTCATCAACCAACCACTACATGGCTGCAGATCCACCAACATGCATATTAGCTTTTACCTTATTCATATATTTTTCCACCACGCCAGGAAGATCAGTGCGAGGCTTGTAGTTGCCAAAGAAGGTCCCTTTAAGGGTCCTCTCATTTAACAGATTCATTGGGTGGGTCTTGAACTCATCATCTTTGCTCGGGACACCAACAAGCACTGCGACACCCCAACCCTGAGAGGCCAAGATGATATGATGAGATATTTTACGATTATATGCAGGAATTTATGATTAAACAGCTTATAAGCTATGGGAAGTGATTACGTCATGAACACATTCAAATGCTGAGATCATGGCTTGGACATTTCCTGTGCACTCAATACTCCGATCAACTCCTCCATCAGTCATCTCGATAATAACCTGACCAAAAGCAATATCAAATCATACAAGTGACACTTTTCTGGCATCAAGCCTTGAATTTATTTAAAAATGGGCAATCTTTTACATACTTCTATAGAACAATATAACATTTAGTAGAATCAAAATTTTGATTGTTCAATAAAGGTTTAAAATGAAGTAGTGTGAACCTTTGGAATCTAGAAAACATGTTTGAGTACAGTGGTGTATATTAATAATTCTGCAAACAATGGTCATAGTAATGGATAACATTTAGCCTCTAGTTTTGGCCAAGACAGAAAGTATGTTCAATTAATCTTGCAGTGATCAAAATTATTTAATGCATCGAAAGTAATGTGCCATGGTATGATAGAAAGCCAAACTAGAAGCAGGCTGTGATCAGGTGCATACAAAATATGACAAGAATGTTTCATAACCCACCTGTTGAACTGGCTTGTCATGATCTTTTGGGTTTATTAACTCAGTAACACCAAACTTCTTTGCTGTGAGACGAACAGGATAAGTTACAACCATCAGCGATTAGTGAAATGCCACAATATTTAAGACATGAAGTATGTATTCTAGGCAAATAAACTCACTCTACCTTCTTTGAATCTGCTGGGGTTCAAATCAACACCAATAATCCTCGAAGCCCCTGATAACCTGGCTCCCTCAGCAGCCTAAAATTAGTTCAAAAGAAAAGAGATGAAGCGTGAGAGTTCACCAAAATCCTTATATGATTGGCAGAAGTGAAAACACAATCAATGAGGACAACTTACAGCGAGACCAACGGCACCCAGTCCAAAAACCGCAACAGTGTGGCCCTTCTTTGGTTTTGCAACATTCAAAGCTGCGCCGAGGCCTACAACCACAGAGACCATATGCATCAAGAATGTAGAAGGGTTTTATCTCACCACTAATATTCGTATTTTATTCTATATATATGATACAATAGCAGCCAGTGATTGTAGTTAACAAACCTGTTGATATTCCACAGCTAAGAATACAAACTTTGTCTAGAGGGGCAGCAGGGTTGATCTTGGCAACAGTCCCAATATGGCAGACGGTGTATTCACTAAAAGTGGAACCGCCAAGAAAATGGTAAATTGGCTTTCCGTTGATAGAGAACCTTGATTTTCCATCAGTGAGCATAACACCCCTATCAGTATTGATCCTGAGGAGATCACACATGTTGCTCTCTTCTGATTTACAGTGCCTGCAATCCCCACACTCCCCAGTGAATACTGGTAGGACATGGTCACCTGGCTGGAGATCAGTCACACCAGGACCTACGCTCTCCACAATTCTAGGAGCCAGCAAACAGAAACAAAGTATTTATAAGCATATTGCAGTGTGATAATCTAAATAAACAAATTTGCGAACATGCTGCTGTTAGTATTTCTATATAGAGATGTACTTACCCTCCAGCTTCATGACCGTATATGCGTGGAAACAGAGGTGTTTGTCCCTGCAATGTAAAGGATCAGAACCATTTCCAATTTCAATTTTAATGCATCTTAAACACGAACCGTCTCCGTATAATTTTGGCTAGGATAAATATAAACTTGAGTCACCTTAGCTTCCCAAAAGTAAACATCGGTGTGGCATAAAGAAGTAAAGAGGATCTTCAAGCGAACTTCATTAGCCTGTGGTGGAGCCACTTCCACTTCTTCAATCGATAGTGGCTTCGCTGCTTCCCATGCCACCGCGGCTACGTAAAATACCCCACATGGTCGATTAGACAATTAACCCAGGTTGATACGATGAATACAGAACAAAAAAGAACTTTGAAAAAAAAAATCTAGATCAAACTTTGACCATGTAGGTCTCACTAAGTTTAATTTAAGATCCGACCGGACAAGTTGGGTTGGGTTGACTTAACACTGCATGGAAGCACTAGGATTCATGAGGGGGGGGGGGGCAACACCAAATATATGAAACTCAAAAAAGAAAAGGAGACGTGTATCATGCAGAGAGAACCCCTGTTTTTAAAATCAAATAAAAACACGGTCCCTCCACTTTATATATTTTGTTGAATCAGATCCCATATTTTAAATTAAAACAAACTAATCTCTTTGCTTCCTACTAAAAGCAATTTGCGAACCTCCTTCCAGTTATATCTGAACTGAACTCATCACAGCCATTTAATGAGTAATAAATCAGGGTGAAGGGGCTCAGATCACCTTTGATCAGAGGTTGATTTAAGCGGATGTTAAACATAGAGGGACCATTATGCCAATTCTAAACAGTACATAGAGAGATGATCGGTTAAAGATGAAAACAAACATTCAAGATTTTTACCAAACCCACAGACTAAATTAGTATAATATACACGATTGAATTATATATATTTTCAAGATAAAAGATAGACCACAGTTATATATCTAATCGGAAAAGTGGTACAAGGTATTAGCCGGCCTGAAAAATAAAGGGACGGCAGTGATAACTGTGAGCACTGTATACGGTACCTTTGCAGCGAATGACTTTACCAACTGTGCTAGACATGGCTTCTTCTTTTGTATTTCTGAGATGATGGGTTATGTGTTTTGATCGCTGCAACTATCTCCTCTTGTGGTTTGATTTATAGAGATAGTGAACTTAATGATGACTCCAACTCTGCACGCAGTACTGTGGTATGATGGAATTTGTCAAGTGGTTTTGATTACTGGTGGCGCCTTATGTTTTTGGGAGATTTTCTACTGTGTCTTATCTTTTAATCTTATTTGTGGTCACACGTGGCCTTCAAGTCGACGGTGAATTTGCTTTTGGAAAGACAGTGGAGCACTCGAGCTGCACAGCTATCATCAACAGGGATTTCGAAATTATTTATCTAAACCTCGGAGAAATAAGAATTAATAATGAAGGATGATGATTAAAAAACACATAGAAAATTAAATCCACGAGCAGTCTTTAGAATTACAGGCCACCGAGCCAGGACAACATTCGGCGCCCCTGCTGCTCGGCATTGCATTTAATTTGGAGATACAAATACATTTCTTTCTTTTCGTTTTTGGTGATCATGGGATATATTCTACGTTGCTACCAAATGCTGGTTACAAATTAGGACCAAGCTTTGGTTCGATTTCTAATTTGTCTAGTGAAATCTGATCCTTACAAGATTTCCAGGCTTGTGTGTAATATATAATTTAAAAATTGTTTGGAAACGCGGTGGAAACTATATTTTTAAAAAAATTAATTTTTTTAATTATAATTTGTATGTTTTGGATTGTTTTGATGTGTTAATATTAAAAATAAATTTTAAAAAATAAAAAATATTACAAACATATATTTTAATAAAAAAATTTATTTAAAAAACAACTTATAGATAAACATTTAATTAACGAGGCTGGGATTTTTGTGTGCGTACATTCCCCTATAGGATCTGTCATTGTAGAGCAGTAGACTAGCAGGCTAGAAGTCCAGATTGGCGTCTGATAATGATATGATAGCTCATTTACTTTTATGTTTTAAAAATATTTTTTTATTTTTAATATTAATATATTGAAATAATTAAAAAATATTTTAAATATATATATATATTAAAATATTTTTATTTTTATTTGTAATATCTTTATATAAAAATATTAATTTAATGTTTTTTGAAATAAAAAATACTGAAAAACAGAATTGTATATTAACCATTAAAAAAGAATCATCATTCTATCTTCACTGTTTAAGCACAATCCTATCCAAAAGCATCTCGTAGAAAAGGACACAAATCACGCAGAAACTCGGGAGCCTCAGCGCGACTATATCATAAAAATTAATTAATATGTTCGATTTTAAGTTTTCGGTTATTGGCTTGTGGATTTGATTTTTCGTTCTCTTGTCAAGGTATAATTTTCGCGTAATTAATTTTCTCTTCTATTTGTTTTCAGGATCGTTTTTTTTTAATTAATTTTAGAAACGTTTTTTTTTATATATTTTATCCAAATCTTAAGTTTTGTTTTGTCATTAATGCAGCTGTCTTGTTAGAGGTGTGCTGGGTACTTTAGTAAAACACGACCGTATGTTGGTTTGATTTTCCTTGTTTGAGGTCTATCCATATTATAATTATAAGAAAATATAAAAGTCGTGGGACAAACAACTATAGTAACCTACAGTAAAAAAAATCTTCTTGTCGCTCTCAAAACAAACCAAATAATTAGTCGAGGGAGGTGAAATGATTTATTCACAATAATTCATTTGTCGTTACAATGTTACGGGGGAATAGTTCGGTATTTTTACATTTATAGCATAGTAAAATATCTACATCACCTTCGAATCAATTTCTTTTTCAACATGGGTGTTCAAAGTGTTTTCGTGTTTTTATTTTTTAAGTATAGTAAAATGACTTATATAACATTAAAGTTGAATTTTCCTTAACTTACATCAAAAGGTATTTTTGTGTTTTTATTCGTTTTTTTTGTAATTATCATGTTAATAGATGAGCACCATTATAATTTTATAAATATAAATATTATAAAAAAAAATTAAAGTGGATATTGTCAAGGCATGATGGTGATTGTGCTATTCGGGCGTAGCGTGCGATGTCGGCCAACGGTAAAATGCCAACTTCAAAAGCAGCACTTGAATCTTTCTATTGGCCCTTCAACTCCTAGATGATGCATATGATCAATGGCCCTCTGGTTTGGTATTAGTGGCCTTCTTTTTCTCTTTCTCATCCTCAATTATCGCACCCATCCTTGCAAAATCTCAAGTAGTATCCATTCAATTTGTTTTTTATTCATATTTGATACATGTTCTTTTGTTACTATTTGTTTTATTTTAAATAGTTTATAAGATTTTTTTTCAATTTCATTATTTTTCAATTTTGTTGTCTGTCAAATTTGATTCTCAGTCTTTTGATTATTATTTGTTTTATTTGAATTAATTTTTACGATTGAATTTTTGTACGCTTTCATCCTTCTTCGGTTTATTTTCATATCAGATTTGATCATTATTGTTCTTATTGTTATTTTTTCCACTATGTTGATTTTTTTAAAATGATATTTTTTTTAGTTTCATTATTCAACGTTAAATTGATCAAGAGTAAAGCTTTTTTATTGAGTCCGAGTCTTAAATTTCACGGGTTTTGAGTTTGGATGATTAATCTAAGTTTAAATTTTTCTTAGGGTTTGCTTTTTTTTCTTTCTAAACTCATATTTTTTTTAGTTTCATTATTTATTGTTTATTTAATTGAAGATTGGTTTTCGTTAATTTTTTTATTTGATTTTTATATGATTTTTTACTAATTTAAAAAATAACTAGGAATATTTTGATTTTTTTAGTTAAATTAAATTAATTAATCAAGTATAGATATGAGATATTCATCTCATAATATTTTATTTGACTTAATTAATATAAATAAAAAGTCATATTAGGGGATTTTATTTTCAACTCATTGACCATAAAATAATTTATTTTCTTTTTTTAATGAAAAAAGAAAAGAAAAAAGAAGGAACCCGTGGGCCCAAAACTAATGAATGTCAATACACGTTCTCTTCCCGCTCTCTTTCCTTTTTCCTATTTTAAAATCCCTAAAAGTTGAATTAATTAATTAATAGAAAATTAAGTCCTCCAATTGTAATGATACTTTTCATCAAGTTTATAAATTTCAAAATTAAGTTACCGCCCATCATATACACAAGTAGTTACAAAAATTCACTAAAATATGATATATCAATATCATTCCCTGCCATGAAAATTAATTGCTAACGGGGGATTAATTGATGTTAACAGTGAAAATAAAATCTTGTGATTAATTGATGTTAACAGGGATGCAATTGAATAAAATAAAGTGTCTTAATTTGTTGGTTAGGAACTTGAATGAAACCCTCACTGCAAACAGGGACTTACTTGTAGTTACCACCCCCAAGACAAAATTCTTACGTTTCCAGCTCATGGAATCCACGTTTATTCAAACAACCCATATCGGCGGAGTAGTTTTTTCTTACCGGCGAAAGACGTCAAGGAGTGCTCGTTATAAAAGTATTGGATGATCGATTTTTCCTGTGGATTTTTCCGTTGGATCGAACAAGAAGTCCACAAGAGGGCCCCGGGAATTGATTTATGTAAGTTTTTCCCTGGTTTTAGAATTTTGACCTTTGAATATCCAGCCCTTGCGATTCGATGTCCCCGGGAGAAATATCGCTTACAGCTATATTAGTAATCGACCACAGATGTGGGCGGGTTAGCATACTGTAATGACATTACATTGCCCCGTGATATGAACATGGAAAAATTGTTTCTTCGGAAATAATTAATGCCTTGGATTCTCCATATATGTGTGCTTTAATGCTAATGATGATCAACCATTTCTTTATCCTTACAGCCCTATAAATATATAGTAGAGGAGGGTTACCGGTAAGGAAACTAGCATGCCGAAAATCACCCTGCAAAAGTAGAACCACAGTTAAGACACCATTGACTATTAAAAGTGAGTAGAAACACAATTTAAATTCCCAACTTTCTTTTATTACTAATAGAATGAATTCGAGATCTCTTAAATAACAGATGAGCTATGCCTCATCTCTTAAATAACAGATGAGCTTTCCCATAAATGGCATGGAGCCATGGACAATCAACGTATGTCCTCCTAGTTGTGCAGGCATTAACTTAATCAGCAATATCAGAGTAATCATGTACAAGATATATGAACTTCATTTGGAATCTCAAAGTAAAGGTCTAGCTTCTGTCTTACCCTGTGCTCATTATATCAGGATGCAACCCATATTCTCTTGCAAAGACAAATGGCACAATCCCTT
This sequence comes from Populus simonii, assembly GCA_007827005.2. NCBI lineage: Eukaryota > Viridiplantae > Streptophyta > Magnoliopsida > Malpighiales > Salicaceae > Populus > Populus simonii. The sequence continues at coordinate 19,085,778 of CM017465.2, read as the reverse complement.
GTGAGAGAGCTGCCTGGCATTACACGGTAACAATATTTCAGACTCTGGCTGAGAATTCCCACAAAACAAATGCACTGTGTATTTAATTTTCACCAATTTTATCCATCAATCATATATGCTCGCAGATATGAAATAATCACGAATAATGAATGCATCAGTTCTTTATTAACCAAGCGTTGCACCATACCTGCACAATGGCTGCACGGAGCCGTTCCCCTCTCATTCCAACAGCAAGCGAGGCGGTTGACATTACGACGGGTCCACAAATGAATCGGATTGCCATTGCCATGGTCGCCCTCTTCTTGCCACAGACAATAATCCGAGGCTGAAGAGCCATGAACAACCCTGAAATTCTTGGAACGTGTCAATCAAAATACTACTATTGGGTTGTCTTAAACCAAAACATCTCAAATTAATGACCTGGACGTGCATGCAATTTTGGGCCTAACATTCACGGGCCAGTAACATGAGCTATATTAATGTTGCACTGTTTATGATGCTAAAAATTGCATGAGTTGTTCAACCTGACTATATATATATGTTTATAAATTAATCATACTTGTGAAGAGAAGCTCCTTTGACTGGTAAAATTCACATCATCACATCATTAATTTCGAGAAGAAGAATGCAATACAAACATGTAAATATTTTACACAAAATTGATGTATCTGTTTTTCTTATGTTTAACAGTTCATTTATTATTTTCTATGATCTACATCTCTAACTATCACATGCAGCATCAGAAATCAAATTGAATTGAATTCATCCATGCATTGATAAGCATACTGGTTGGTAAAAGGGGTTCCACATACCTAAACTGAACATAGCCATCCCAAGACCTGCATCTGAAATTATTTTTATTGAATATTTCACCAAGCTGGGCATTCCCACATTCCATCTGCTCATTTACATGGAAATCTTTATCAATAAAAACTAATGTGACGAAGTTTATAGATAAAGAAAATTGGCAAAGAGAGTACTGATACGAGGAACTCACTTGAAAGAGACTAAAGACCAAAGAAGCCCCAAAACACTTGAATATGTGTTGGGATTGCGAGAGAGCTTCCTCCCTACAACAACAAGTATAAGTCTTAGCATGACAATGGCATGTGGCATTTCTTGGCTGGTCACTGCTTCCTTCAAATTTGTTTCCTCTGGTGCTGGCATTTTACAACTGTCTCTGAAGCTGATTTCTTTTTCTGCGAGGTTAACAGATAGATGATAATCCAATATTAATAGCCCCATTTCATCCTAGAGAATATACTGGCTTAAAGTCTACCGTGCAATTGGACACGGATAAAATTTAGATCAAACAAAAGAAGAAACAACAATGAACTGGAACTCCAACATTGCCTTGAACCTTATTAGCTTTGTGGAAAACCATCAATAAAACTACAATCCCATCGTGTCATCTATAATTAAAATTTAAGGAGTCAAAAGAATGAACTCCTATTTTTTTTTATACAATTTGTATTAGAAAACAGAAGGTTTAATTTATTCACAAATTCAAACTTAAAAGTTGAATTGAGTTTTTATTAGGATGAGACAATAGTGTGCTTAGGTCAATGGATGTTCCACGGCTTTATTATTAAAGTTAATTTTATTTTTGAACAGACAAAACTTAATATATATATAGATCCGAGGTTTGTTTTTCAGTGTTATGTAGGACAATGAAACATATATGATCATCACTTTGAAAGTTTTGGTTGGGGATGATTTAGTGATAATTACACTGTATAGTTAATTAGTTTGTTTAATGGGATTTGGTGTTATCATTAGGATAAGAATAATTAGATTCTCTATTAAGAAGACGAATTAGTTAGGCAATCAAATAGCCATTCTCTGTCATTACACACGTGCTCTCGACCTGTTGATGGTGCCTACCAATAGCGGAGCTGATTCATTAGAAATTCATTGACCACTACTCCTTTTTCTTCCTTTTCTTTTTCTTGGGGTGGTGGTTAGAGCCACGGAGGGGCCACCTGCCTATTTGTGTGCTTAATCATGTGCTGGAAAAATAGGAAGAACGTTGTTTCTAAATCTAAAAGAGAAAATGGGTAAAGCTTAGATAATTAATCAACCAATGTAAGATGCGGAGATTAGAGTCGATTAGACTATAGTTCAATCGGCTTTCCCATTTTTCTTCACTAAAGGTTTTGGAATAGGTTGAATGTAGGTTATTCCTCCAGTATTATGAGGAACTTGTTGAATACAAAATAGTTCACCAATTAGGATGGAGTTGAGCTATACTCAAATTATAGTATTTGGGCACTTCATTCACAAAACCTTGTAAAAAAACAAGTAACTAAACTCATACATGCAAATGAGGGTTGTATTTAAAAATTTACCTCCACTGTGCTTGTTGATGACTTCTGAGACAGTCATCAGGTTCTAGTAGCGTAACTACATAATCTCCTGGTTGTTAAAGTTGGCCGCATCCACTTGGCTAGAAGTTACCATGCTCTGGACATTATCTATAGAGGTCCTAGGCACTCGTTCTTTCCCTTTGAGGTTTGAAACCTCCTGAGGACTCCTGGCTTCCCTCCTTTCAGGGGGGAAGGCGGGGAAGAATTAGTTCTAGACCTCGGACCAATCCGAAGGGGAGACAAGACACATCTCTTAAGTCTTCATTAGTGATACGCATTAAAGGTTTGGGAAGGCAACTGATAAGTCAATTGTTTTTCGCTTATCTTTTTTAGACTTAAAATTTTTTTTTGATAACATGCGAGATCCAATATATTTAAATTCAGCTAAGGATTGAATTCAAAGAAATATAGGTTTAGCGAACCTAATATATTTGGGTATAATTATCAGTTAAACCCAAGAAATCATGATCCTGACAAGATATCTAATCAGCTAAACTAAGAGAAACTTAAGCCTGGTAATATACTAGATCCAAATATTTGGGTTCAGCCTTTCAGCTATATCCAAGAAAACATGAATTTAAAAAAATATCAAATCCAAAATATTTGGGTTCAATGATTAGCTCAGTCAAGGTAATATGTCAGATCTTAAATAATCATCTAAATAAATTGAAAGTATTGTTAAATTAAAAGTGTTGTGGCTCATCTAAATTGAAAGTATTATCTAAATTGAAAGTATTGTTAAATTAAAAGCGTTGTGGATTGGATAAATTGCTATGTCTTTTTATTTCCTGTCTTGTATATCTAGAACAAATGAAATAATTATATGAATTATTCATACGAGAGATAATATGTAAACACACATATTTTTAATGAACATTTAATTTATAATATATATTTTTATTGATTTGATTAATTCTGGTTTTTTATTTTTAAATTCTAAAATAAAAACCGAACTGATTTCTTTTTATTTTTTAATTGAAATTATCCAATAAGTTTCGTTTAATTTAATTAATTTCGACTCAATATTTACACAACACTCAAACGACATCGTTCCCGAAAGATGAGAGAGAGGGATTTAATAGCCAAACCTGCAATCTCTTTGCCGCCGCCATTTGGACACATTACCGGTGACTCACCCCATACTAGCCTGAGCTCAGGAACCGTTGGAGATGGATGCCGGGATATTTTACCGGCGACTGGAGATCGGACCCAGAAAGGTGTGTTGGTTGCATTAGTCAAGTCCCATTCATTAAAATTGGAAGTCCGTGGCGTGGGTTGAAGTGAGTAAGCATCTGACGACGCGTATCCTGACAACCTCGGACTCGTTCCAGACCGATGATATCCAAATCCCAAGTCACCATTACAAAGCATTATCTCATTGTTGGGTCCATGACCGAAACGACCATTATAACCATGGTATTCTTGCAATGGGGCAGGAGTGCTGACCGAGAAAACTTCGGCGTTGGAGAGGTTTGAGGGTCTAGGAGTAAGGCATATGGAGGATGATAGAGCAGAGTCGGGAGCCGATGACGTGGACCTTCTGATGCGGACGCGAAGGCGTCCGTTTCCGTCTGTTTCAGATTCTGTGCGAAGTGGATCCCTGCCGTCGAGGGAGATGACATCATTGTCGAGTTCGATTTTGGAAATGGAGGCTGCTTTGGGGCCAGGGAATTGGGTTTTGATCAGGAGGGTTGCAGCCCTGTATTCAAAGAGGAAGAGCAAAAGCGTGTACCTGCAAACCCCAAGTTATCTTCAAAATAAATTACCATTTCCAAATGTTTGTGTCTATGTAATCCTATACTAATGTTGTAAATTTTTCGATGACTATGACCATATACGTACATAAGTACATGTATTTTCTGTTAGTGATTGATTCTTGAAATTCCACTTCTGGCTGATCCTTCACTTTTACCATTAGACAAATATTGTGGACTTCAAAGGGAAAAGATAATGTCGCAGTACTATATATCTGGTTGGTTAATAATTTTCAACTCTCTTTTTCAAAAATTTTGAGACATGTGAAATGTTGTTCGTTACTTTTGAGGTAAGTAATAGAATAAACTTTTTGTGAGGAGGCACCGATGCTTTATTGTTTTGTGTTTACGAACTTTTCGGCTACGTTTTTCCACGAAAAGAAGTAAATGAGTGGAAACCACATGACGATTTGTGAGGGTGGAGATGAATTAGCAACAAAGAAAAAGGAATATCCATCCCACAAATTCGGATTGCTATTGAAACGTGTTTTTGGAAATTTTTGATTTTTTTTTTTTGATGTTTTAAATTGTTTTGATATATTAGTATTAAAAATAAATTTAAATAAAAAAAATATATATTTCCAAATAAAAATACATGTAAAAATCATATATATCATGCTTCTGAACAGGCAGCTACTTAATGAAACAACAAAAAGATGGCCGTGAGGGGAAATGATTTTTTTAAAAAAATGAGGAAATCGGAACTAGAATGTGTTCACAATACCATATTATACATTGGAGAACAACCACTTGCACCATGAGGCTCTGGGTGAAGTCTCCATACATGGCCTTGAGCAAAGGAATGCCCATGACAAGTGTGTTAGGCAAAGTAGCAATTGAGAAGAGAGTGATGAGCCAGTCCAATCCTCCATTGAAGAAAACAACCCATGCTGACAGCAGAACAAGGACTAAGACTTTCGAAAGGGTATCGGCCATTATGAACCTGGTGTCCATCTGGTATGGATTGTTTTGAGCTATGAAGTGGAAAGATAGCACCGGGACTGCAAAAACAGCAACAAATCTGTTGATCCCTGAGCACTGCTCCGGTGTGAATATCTTGTACCGTTTAACTGACCCATACGCAACCAGCATTGCAAAATACAGAGGCACCATCGCACACATGACCTTGTAGAAATCGCCTGCAGTTATCATCTCTTGTTTAGCACCGAGCTCTCTCTCAGCTTGGGTTTGTTGGGGTTTGCCAGTGTGACCATTGCCTGGGCGTTTATATAAGAAATTCATGGACAGAATTGCCCATAAAAGATTTGCTAATTAACTTGGTACGGTACTGTAATTAGCGGGAATTATGGTTGGTAAGCTCAATGATTGACTTTGTGACGTGGTGTTTCTGTCTTTCCATGTGGCAAATATGAAGACCATTTTGACGGGAAGAGCCGGATTGCTGTCTCCAGGTATTTCTTTTGCTACTCCGACGCAAATTAGTTACGAGGAAAGATTGCGAATGTGTCTAATTATTTTATTGATTTAAATTAGATTCAACTACTTTATTCCCTTCAACTTTTTTATTTATATTTAGTAACTTTGTCGAATTAATTTTTTATTTTATTTTATAATAGAAAAATAAAAATTAATTTATTATCACTCAATATTAAATAATATTTTTAAAAAAATAAAAAACAATCAAATAGCATGCAGCTCGGGCTTGTGATCTTGTAAGTAACCTGCGCACTTCAACCAATTAAGTTAAGGCATCATTCTAAAAAGCTTAAAATAATATATTAATATATTTTTAGTTGAGAAAAAATATATCACCCCCAAATCTCAAACCATCGACATCACATTACTTTAACGCATTAATCATTGAACTACAAAACAAAACTTATAACTAAACAATTGCAAAAATAAATTAACATGTTTTATTACGTATATGAGCAATAAAACAAACCTTCAACTTTTTTAGTTTTTGTTAAATCCACCATGAAATATGTGTTGTATGTATTTGGTAGTGATTTTTTGTGTTTTTATAAAAATGCTTTCAAGGTTTTTTTTTAATGAACATGAAATCTTTAACTCGAAATAATTCAAAATATTTTGAAACGTGTTCTCGGAGACATTTAAAATGTATTATAAAAATAACCAAAATATATAATACAAATTTTCTTTTAGCACATTTTAAAAAAATAAAGCAACATAGCAGAGAAAATACATGGGACATAACACAGTTTCACGAGTCACGGATGAAAACTAAGACATAAGAGTCGCGGATGCTATATGCGACTCTTATTTCGCAATTGTTATCTACGACACATAAGTCACAGATGCATCTGCGACTTTATTCAAAATTAATACACAAAGAGCTTTTTTTTCTACTTTTTATCTTCTTATTTCATTTTTCCTCTCTCTCTCCTCACCCCAAAAACACTCTCAAAATACCATGATATATATATATATATATATATATATATATATATATATATATATATATATATATATATATATATATATATTTTCTACCAAGGTTAGCCAATTTTCTCTGTCAGTTCCTCCTTCCTTCACTTGATTTTTTCTTAGATTAGTGTTTTATAAGTTGAACTTTGTAAATTTACAAGTTATTCTCTCACTTTTCTTTTTTTTTTGGTTTTATGTTTTTCCCTTTCTTTTCTCTTTCCTCTCCTTTTTTTTTCTTTTCGGCATCATATAAAAGGAAATGAAGAGTTGTTTGTTTTATTTTTAATGGCAAATAACCATTTTACTTTTAATGAGTCATTTTGCTTTTATTTGATGATTTCTATTTTTTTATTAGCACCAGTAAGCTCCATTAATCTTAAAATTTAATCAAATTTTACATATAGTTAGTTAGCATTTATTACTCTTTAGTAATGAAATCGTTTATTCTTCATTTGTTTTTATAATTTTTAGTTTTCAAAATAATATATAATTTTATAATTCGTCTGTATATTTTAAATATATTTATTGGCTCTCTCTCTCTCTCTCTCATTATAATTAACATGGTATGATATACCTTTGTCAGAATATTGCAATCGCAGCCTTCGGACCTTTGTCAAAAAGTCATATAGGAATTTGATAGGAAAAAAACCGGTTTGGATTGGAAAAAGAAAAGGAAAGTCAAACAGGGTTAAAAGGAGAGACAGCTTTACTAGCAATAATCATCTTTATGTTACTGTATTGTCAGTAATTATCACCCAACAAGCCAGAATACATGGTGATACATCAATCTGGATCACACGATTGGGCGGTTTGTGCTATGATGAATCATCACGCATGCATTACAGCAGAAAAACAGTCTGTTGAGAAGCGATCATTCTGTCACTCAGAAATCGGGAAACCCTTATTTTTATTTTGCATCGAGCGAGGACTTGCTAAATTGTTTCTTACAGAAGAAGAACATTGCATCTGATTATTCCTCATAATTTCCACCCCTTCTTCAGCATGGGATTAAAAATAAACATGTTCCTTGACTCGAAGATGATCATATACACAAGCCCCGCATAACCATCCATCTGGATAACTGGCCTTTAATTTCCTCAGTTATCACTCGTCGATACCATCAAATTAAGAACAGTGGCCTGAATCTCCTCGAGCTTCCTGGAAGCCAAGAACTATCCTTTTTCTTGCATCAAGCAGAGCAGGATCCAGAAAGAAATCCCCAAAATCTAATCCCAATGATCGCACAAAGGTGTCCTGTGATGGGTTTATACACATACTTATAGCTGTTTGTTTTTGTATTTTAATAACGTTTATAAAAAAGTTAAATTTTATTTGTTTATTTTAAATTAATATTTTTTTGTGTTTATAAATATTTTAATATAATGATATCAAAATAATTTTTTAAAATTAAAAAAATATATCATTTTAATATATTTCTAAATAAATACTTTAAAAAATAATCAAAATCAAAATCTAAAATATACCTTCCTCATGTGTGGGGGCGGTGAAAAGCTTTGTTTGTTGGGTCATCTTTCAATTCTCATAAAGCTCCCTTCCTTTTGAAATTATTAGTCAATTGATGACATGTGAAGTTTAATTACCAACTGGTTCTTTACTACAGAAGCAACAATAATCACCGCAAACACCCATGCGAGAACCCCCTACCAAAAGATCTTGTCATGCTATATAATGGATATTCTCGCGAGTGTAAAATAAAAGCAAATGCTTTATAATTAATTGTTATATTTTTTATAAAATATTAATTTTTTTTTGCTTAAAAAATTAGTTGATCTCATAATAAGTTATTTTGATTTTGATTAAAAACAGAGAGGAACCATGCTTTGTTTTGAAAGCAAGTACTTTCTTTTTATTTATTTTGCATCCTTTTTTATATTTATCAGTGTGGTAGCGGTTGCTTTTCAAATAATTTTTGTGAAAATGCATGCAATGATTTAAAAAAAAAAAATTATTTTTGACACCAGCACATCAAAACAATCTAAAACATATAAATCATATTAAATTTTAAAAATTAAATTAAATTTTTTAAAAATATAATTACACTGCATTTTCATTTCCAGACGGTTTCTTAAATTACCATGCGTTTTATTTTCAAAACAAGCCACGCTTTAAACAAACATTGCTTTTAGTATCCTTTTTACACGTGAATAAACAATAGAACTTAGGGATATAGTTGTCAGATTTGGATGAATTATGTATATAATATTAAAAATAAATAAATATTTAGGCGTATGTTGATGTTGGCGAGTCAGAAATAAATGCTATTTTTTAAAAAAAATTCCCATGGTGACCAAAATAGTGATCCAATCTCCAGAATGCACTCTTATGTCAAAACAAATTCGTTTTCTAAAGGAAAGATAAGTACAGTGACAGTTTAAGAAGGTCTTTGTAAGTTTTAGTGGTGATTGTTTTTAAAGTTTTTTTTTATTTATAAATATATTAAAATAATATCTTTTTAATTTTTAATATTAGAATATCAAAATGATCAGAAAATAAAAAAAATAATTTAAAATAAAAAAAAATATTTTTTAAACATAAAAACAAACTAAATTCAATGAGTTCAAAGTGCTATCCAACACCACTTTATATACGTGTGTTGACCGAGTTAAACTTCTAGTCTTCAAAAAGATTACCGAAAACACTTGCTTCTCTAATGTGTAAAGATAGACCAAAATCATCCAGAGAACAAAATTATACGTGCCTCTGTGCACTTAACTATAAATCAAATAATATTAAAAAATAAAAAATATATTATTTTAAGTTTTTTTATAAAAAATAACTACTGTCATATTATAAAACACACTCCGGGGAAAAGAGAGAGTTGAATTTTCGCCGCATAGGATCCGTTGTTCACAGCACTTAACGATGGATATGATTGTTATCAACTATTGACGTAACTACTGCCACAAGAGTGATGATGACTATCCTTGACTTAATTAGCGCGTCGTCATCGTATATTATAATCTCTACTAGATAGATATTAATGGTAATTCCATACGTGCTGGAGCGTGCGAATTGAAAAGAGGAATCTGATGGGACAGGGGGCATGGGAAACTGTGAAATGAATGCCACCCCTGTAAATAATCCAGCAAATTTGTTCGGTTTTAGACATGATAGCGAAACGACGTGTGGCGTGCTGTCGGCCCCACAATCTTCCTGATTGTCTTTGCCGCCCCCATCGACCAAATCTCAGTATCTGATGTATCGTCCACCTGTACACTTCTCTGCCTTGCCTTGCCGGTTTCATTCGGCGGGTCTTCAATTGGGCTGTAACGCTTATATGGATATTGAAGGCTCAAATAAAATCCGTATGGGCTAATAAATATGGGCTCCTAGGAGCCCTAGTGGCTCAATAAGTCCAGTCCACTATTAAACTGAACCTGAGATATGCAGAGGACCTAACATGACAACACCTTTGAATAAGAGGTTTCTTAAGATTCCATAGACCGACTAGTCAAACCTAGTCATCGACCACGACGACAAAACACACGTGCATTAAATGAGGCATGCCTTCTTGTCACAGGTTCCCTGAAGATCACTCTGGTTATTGTCATCATTAGTAAACAACCCCCAGAGCCCAAAACTAAGGTGTTTTTGCGGTGGTCTATTGTCACCGTAGGTTCCCTTGTATAGAAACATCTACGTGGATTCAAAGCTTTATAAATCGTCTTGAACTTTAAGATAAGTTATCTTCCTTTTACAGATAAAAAAAACTATCTTTTCTATTTTACTCGAACCTAAACTTTAAAAGAAGTAGTATTAAGTTACAAAACACGTGAAAAATATAAGAGAAAATGAGTTACCATTAAAAAATATAACTCTTTTATCCATAAAGTACTTAGGATATTTTTTACTAGTAATTCGTATGAATTATTGTTAGAGACCGGATATCTTGACGACTTTTAGTTTGCAACAATCCAGCTTTAAACACAATTATTCAAAGCAAAATAAAAACATGTGATCTTCATATGATATTTATATAAACCATAAATAACTTTAAATTTATCAAACGAGATCCCCGGGACTCTGAAAAAAATTATCATTTTTGTTGCATGCATGTGTTTTGAGAAACCCAGTACTTTTAGTAGAGTCATTGTTAGACAATAAAGTTGCTGACAGAATGTTTTAATTGTTAGTAATGTTGATTTCAAATTAATTACAGGTGTAAAAATTATTTTTCTTATAAGTATTTTTTTCTCTTATCATTTTTGTCAAAAAATAAAAATCTTGGCAATTGTTCCGGTAAAATTTGTCTGGAATCCACCATTGAAATGAAAAAAAAAATCATATGGTTTGATAGAGGAGAGGGAGTAGTTGAATTCCAATTGAAAAATATAAAGTTTTAGTTAATACCAATTCTAACCACAAAAAAAATTAATTTTGATGTCAATAAATTTTATTCGATGAAGGAAGTTTTACCTATGTGTTCTTTGTTTTTTCCATTGCTTAAAATGATAGATCTGAGCTTATAGAGTTTTTTTTTTAGGTTGATTTTGAGTTTTGGAATTAATTTCTTGGTTATTGAGATCATAAATAAATTTATCAAGATCTAAAGTGTTTTCTACATGTTTTAGGTTAAAAACATGTTAAAATTTGATTTTTCAAGCAAAAAAAACTCAAGACCCAACTTCCCAACAATTCTCTAAATAATGGAAACTAGGCTAGTCAACGACACATTATTATACTATTTTCTTTTATATATAGAGGTTGATGTTTAACCTGGCTTTTTAGGTGCGGATAAGCACAGACCTAACAACTTTTAAAAAAAATTAAAGTTTTTTCTTATTGTTTTTTGCCCTGCATTTACAACTTAGTTCATTTAAATAAATTAACTAAGATTAATTTGAATTTTTTATCATTGAAATTCCAAGTTTTTTTTTTTTTCATTTTTATGAAATCATAGATTTTTAACATATCTCATCGAGCTCTTTTTTGTACATAAAAACTACGGGGCTATGCTTCGAGGGAACAAGCCAAACGCACAATCCCATGCTTGCTCCTGGCCTGTTTTTTTTTTTTTTATATAGTTTTTCACTATTTTTTATTTTTGCCATATACTTTACATTTTAGTACATTCAAATAGGACATAAGAATTATTTGAAATTTTTTTATTGGGTACCATTATTGTCTATTCAGTAAATTATAAAATAACTAAAATACCCTAAAAGTAAAAAAATAATAATATCATATAACTCAAAATATTATAAGAATGAAAATTAAATTTAATACCTTTCCCTTAACAAAATGACAAAACTCATGATTTATAAATATATTATGAATCATTTAAACTTAAGATAATTCTTAACAATTTCAGTATATATTTTCAAACTATCTTATAAAATATTATTGTATTTATTTATAAAGTTATTGATTTAAATATTAAGCAATCTTATATCATCAAATGAGATATTTGACTTAAACATTAAAATATATTATAAGTCATCTTAACCTACCAGATATTATTCGCTATCAACCATCTGAATTTTTCATATCAAGTTATAAATTTTAATTAAAAATAAATTAAATCAAATAAACTAAAAAATTAACTAATTTTCCAATCCTCTTCATTTTAAATTTCAGTACGAATGAGAACAAGATCAAATCATGTACTAATACACAGAGTCGGAAGGTGGGAGGTTCGCCTTTCTGTTAGTTTTTTTTTAATGAATTTAAATTGAGCTATAAATATTATATAACCATAGAAAAAGCTTTGGCAGTGGGGGCATTAATGCATCGAACCAAAACGGCTTCGTTTCTCTCCTTCTTCAATTTTCTTTCCTCCTCTTTATCGTCACTCGCTACACCGAAGATCCCAACTCCACTTCACTAAACACAGAAAACAAAAAATGGGAAGCCCAAACAACAAACCCGCCAGAATCTTCTCTCCTCACAACCACACTTCACCACCATGCACCCGCACACACCAGATCGGCGCTCTCCTCTTAATCGCCACCACTTTCTTCCTCACTCGCCTCTTTGATCAAGCCTTCCCTACTTGCCCTCCCTCCTCCTTGAATAACGACCATTCATCACCAAATGTCGTTCACGTATCCGACGGTGGATCCCTCTCCTGGCCTCAGCGAGGCTACGGGTCCCACCTCTCCCTCAAGATCTACGTGTACGAGGAAGACGAAATTGACGGATTGAAAGAACTCTTGCGAGGCAGGGACGGAAAAATCTCAGCTGATGCTTGTCTTAAAGGCCAGTGGGGCACTCAGGTAATTTCACTCAAAAACCAAGGGCTATCTATTTTATTTCTCTTGCCGTTCTGATTTTCTGGACAGGTTAAGATACACGGGCTGTTGTTAGAATCGAGATTTAGAACGAGAAAGAAGGAGGAAGCTGATTTATTCTTTGTGCCTGCCTATGTTAAATGTGTACGGATGATGGGTGGTCTAAATGATAAAGAGATAAACCACACTTATGTCAAGGTAATTTTTTTTTAAATTGTCAATCTTTTCACTTATTTGATTCGGACTGAAAGCTAGTAAGTTTGAATGTGTTTGTTAATGTTAATTTCTCAGGTATTAAGTCAAATGCCGTATTTTAGACGATCAGGAGGCCGTGATCACATTTTTGTCTTTCCTAGGTATAGTAATTATCTGGTTTCAACTTGAATTCGTTTCAAGATTCGTTAAAATGCTTATCACATATGCTTTTTGATTCATGTGTGTACTTTTACACGATTGCAGTGGTGCCGGAGCTCATTTATTTAGATCCTGGGCGACGTATATTAATCGTTCCATAATTCTTACTCCTGAGGTACCATTTATACTTCTCGACATACTGCATTTACTTGTTTTAGTTGGTGATATTTTTATTTTGGTCTGAAGCTTATGGTGTAAAGAATGTTGGGCTGTGTGTTATTGTAGGCGGACAGGACTGATAAGAAAGATACGAGTGCTTTTAATACATGGAAAGATATTATCATTCCTGGGAATGTTGAAGATGGGATGACTAAAAGAAGGGTAGCAATGGTTCAACCCCTACCTTTATCAAAGAGGAAGTATTTGGCGAATTATTTAGGTCGTGCACAAGGGAAAGTTGGTCGCCTGAAGTTAATAGAGCTTGCGAAGCAGTATCCAGATAAGGTATGTTTTATTTTTCTTTTTTATAAGTAGACCAGGTATGTTGTCTTCTGTGAATTCTTGATTACCCAAATGAGGTTGTCTCCATGCTTAGAAGGACGTCTAGGATTTTTGTTGTTGATTTAGTTTTGGTTTCTGTATGGATTTGGAGAACAAATTCTGAAATATTCATATGGTTCAGTATCAATCTTTTTTGCTTTTGAAACTGACCATGCTGGGCTGATTGGTCATATGTAGAGCATGTTTTGTGTATCTGTTAGAATGGTCATAGTAGGAACAGTCATGCTTTTGATTTGGATGTCTATAGGGAGGGATGCTTATTCCAGACATAGACATAATATTAGCCTTTTCTCGTGCTCATTTCATTGCATAATTTTGCACTTTCAAGCTGAGTCCAGTCTTTATTTTTTTGGCAGTTACTTTAGGTTTGTGACTGAATTGGAGACACTTGCATGTTGTTCTTATGCATGTCCTTAGGAAAAGGAACAGAGTCTTTATGGGTGTTTGTGGCTTGTCAGTGCAATCTGCTTCGCATACTCAACCCTGTAACTTTGTTTCATGAGATGATGAGTGCTGTTAGTGCTCACATTTGTTTACCAGTGATATAGCATATACATAATGACATCATAAACAGTTGGAATCTCCAGAGTTGAAGTTCAGCGGCCCTGGCAAATTTGGGAGGATGGAGTACTTTCAACACCTGCGCAATGCCAAGTTCTGCCTTGCTCCACGTGGAGAGTCTTCTTGGACACTTCGGTTTTATGAGTCTTTTTTTGTGGTCTCTCTCCCTCTCCCTCTCCCTCTCTCTCTCCCCGCGCACAAACACACATGGAGCCCAGTTGAAGTGATTTTATGTTTTTGCTAAACAGGAGTGTGTCCCGGTTATATTATCAGATCAAGCAGAATTTCCTTTCCAAAATGTGATTGACTACACCCAGATATCAATCAAATGGCCATCTACTCGAATAGGGCTTGAACTTTTGGAGTATTTAGAATCAATTCCAGGTCAAATTCAATGTGCTTGCTTCCTTGATCTCCTGGATGTTTTTCTCGGTCGTACAATCTAACTTCGAGTTTGTGTTTCAGATGAAAACATAGAGCAGATGATAGCTGCTGGTAGACAATAAGATGCTTGTGGGTATATGCTCCAGAATTTGAGTCCTGTTCTGCAATGCAAGGAATAATGTGGGAACTTCAGAGAAAAGTACGGCAATTCCACCAATCAGCTGAGACATTCTGGCTGCACAATAGAACGATTGTTGATAGACGCTTGGTTGAGTTCTCAAGCTGGGTTACTCCCATGCCTTTGCCCCGATGATTGTTGAAATGCTTGTAGTTCCTTTACATCCCTGATTCTTTGATTTTGGCCATTTTCTTTTGCTTTCATTTTGCCAAGTGCCACTAATTCACGCCCTGTAGAACATTTTTCCCTGATACTCTCTCTCTTTTTTTTTATTAAATATGAAATTTATGTATAGGCATTATAGACAGTGCATAGACTTGAAGAGAAATTGTTGATGATAGCATAGACGACTGTGTTTTTGTTGAAATGATACGTTGGTGGATTTTTCTTAAAGTCTATGCATCCTGTTCCATCTCCCATCATATGTATATGAAATCTGGCATTTGGCTATAACATTGAAGGTGTACACGACTAAACTGTAATTCAACCTGAAATTAGGTTTACGTCTGGGCGCAATAAATTACCACGGTTTCTCTGTCAGGGATTTGGCCTTGTACGGTTTATATAAACTAACGGCTCCGGTCACCGTCCAAATTCCCAAGCTGCAGGTCACTATGGTTCTGTAACTGTGTTCAGGTTCACGGTGATTTCTAAGTACTGAAACTTCTCCAAGGAATGGGTTTTCTTTTAAAAATACTCGGGTGTTTTTGAGGCTGTAAATTTACCTTCTCAATGAGCGAAATATTCTTATTTTTGGGTTACAGTCCAAAAGTGAACATATGGATATGCCACGTGTGAGGCTAGAAGTGCTGATTTTTTTATCAGAAAGAATCCGAAATGTGTACAGCTATCGAACCACGTCCACAAATAGGCACTTTATTTAATTTAATTTCTTCATTCCATCAGCAACTAGGCACAGAATAAATCACCGGAGCACAACTTTTAAACAGTGAGTCCTGCTCTTTAATCTTCCGGAGAGAGTACAAATCGATATCCTCATTTCTCTACCAGTTTTTAAGGTGTAGAGAAGATGGGAACCACCTTACTCACCAGCTGTGGTCTTCGATGGAGATATCATCACCAACAAATAGTTCCTGACAACCATTTGCTTTCATTCACAAGAAAACTTCCCATCAAGAGCTAAAATAACAGCAGAATCCAGAAAGAGTGGCTTTCTTGATGGAGAAAACGAGAAATCCGCCGGGTTTTTGAAGAGAAGGTCAGTTTTGGTTTCTGGGGTTTCTTTGGTTTCAACTTCAGTTTTGGGATCTGCAGGAGAAGGGCTGGCAGTTGTGAAACAGGGCCTTTTAGCAGGAAGAATACCTGGCTTATCTGAACCTGATGACCAAGGTCGGTTTTCTCAGTTCTGCATCCGCATGGCCATTTGAGTTCTAGATCCTCTCTCTCTCACTCTCTTTCCATGTAAATAACAATATGCAACAGTTGGTAATAAGGTTAATTGAATTGAGCATATGTAATATAACCTGCAGTCCCAAATTCAAATTTAGCATCTCGGGTAAATTCCACACGTAGCATGAAGCCATACAAAGAATGCTAAATTAACAAAACTCCTTTGAGCTGCATTTCTTCCATCCTTTCTTGATTGTGTGTGAATGGTAAATTTCGTTATGCAAAACATGCTCAGACAGGTTGGAGGACATACCGCAGGCCAGATGACAAGTCTGGGGGGCATGGTGTTGGATGGAGTCCAATCATCCCTTATCTTTTTTCTGTGCCTCAAGGTTGGGAAGAGGTGACTTTCTACTCTGAAGAACTGAACGCCAGATTTCTTACTTCAAATTTAAGTCTTTCAACTGGTTAAAATTATTGTTTTTAGTTTGTATGCTTTCACTGAATCAGCTTGTTTACTAACAGGTTCCAGTATCAATAGCAGATCTTGGTGGCACAGAAATCGATTTGAGATTTGGCAGTTCCAAGGAAGGACGCCTTTTTGTCATTGTAGCTCCTGTTCTCAGATTTGCAGATTGTGAGTTCCAACCCCTTTAGCATTCATTCCATTGGGTGCTTCCTAACTCAACATCCCCCCACCCCACCCCCTTCTCTCTCAACCATGCTAGTATGCAGTCTCCATGATTTCAATTATTCCGGTTAACCTGTGATTTATACAGATCTTGGTGAAAATGCTACAATCGAACAAATTGGACCTCCAGAGAAAGTAATTAACGCTTTTGGTCCAGAAGTAATTGGAGAGAATGTAGAAGGGAAGGTTCTAAGCATGAATGTAGAAGAACATTCTGGAAGAAGATATTACCAGTACGAGCTAGAGCCACCTCATGCACTGATCACTGCAACTGCAGCGGGAAATCGCCTCTACTTGTTCAATGTCACTGGGAATGGTGAGGAGATAATACTACATCCATGCATATCTTGTTATAAAGCTAAAAAATTATGAGCTAAATTATACTTTACATAATTTTTGCAGGTCTTCAGTGGAAGAGACACTACCAGGATCTGAAGAGGATAGCAGACTCCTTTCGAGTTGTCTAGGCAAGTTCTTTTCTAGATTGAAGATAGCCAAGGAGCAGTCAGCATTTTTCACCAACAATGTAATTTTCAACAAGAAAAACAGTTACAATAGTGTATTTACAGAACAATTGAGTTCCACATATTATCTTACGCAAAGGAACTTTGGGAAAAGCTCTGTAGAGGTTACAACAAAAAAGAGTGCATTTAAGGCACAACTGAATTATATTACACAAAATGAACTAATGATCTATTTGATCTAACCTTCAAGAAAAGCTCTCCTGATGTTATCTGGAAGTTGCTTGATGCATACACAAGCAGAATACTTCAGCATAGAGCCTAGAGCTGCTATGTTGCATCTTCTACTGACAACCATTTGCCAAACCCTTGCCTTCACAAGTCTGTCATGAATCCAGGGGATGGGGTCCCTATCTAATCAAAAAGCAGAGCAGAAGAATCGCCATATATTGCCCACATTCTTCTTCAAGTGAACCTCCTTTTGTCCTATTTATAGTGACAGAGGGTAGTGCAACAATGTTACTGGAGACTTCACCCAGATGCCTAACCAGATATTTTACTGGTTCCTGTTAACCATAGATTCAATCTTTAATGGTAACAGTGACCTAGATCAGATATGAAACTGTTCTGTATTTTCAAGCATA
Source organism: Populus simonii (assembly GCA_007827005.2). Classification (NCBI taxonomy): domain Eukaryota; kingdom Viridiplantae; phylum Streptophyta; class Magnoliopsida; order Malpighiales; family Salicaceae; genus Populus; species Populus simonii. The sequence goes on along the minus strand of CM017465.2, from coordinate 19,067,814 downwards.
AGTGAGCTGCGTCCAGAAGTCTTTTGAAGCCCTCTATACGCCATGACCATACTCACCCTTCCAGCCTTCTCCCAGCTACCAGAACCAGCATATATGTTCAACAACAAAGCATAATGAGGATCATTTCCAGAATCAACACTAGAATCCGATGTGCAAACATCTTCCACCACCTTCTCCACCATATCATTATCCATATGAATTCGACAAGCTCCAAGGAAAGCACCCCAAACCGTATCATTTGGTTTCATTGGCATACTCTTGATCAAATGATAAGCATCCTGTATTCTTCCTGCTCGCCCCAAAAGATCAACCAGACAGCCATAGTGCTTGATACTTGCTGACAACCCGTATCTCTCCATCTTAGAAAAAATTTCCAAACCAACTCCTACAAATCCCCCATGAACACAAGCCGAGAGAACAGAAGAAAGGTTATTTCGTCAGGCTTCTCATTTGACTCTTCCATTCTCCCGAAGAACTCTAGAGCCTCTTTGGTTTTCCCATGAACGGCAAAGCCTGATATCATAGAATTCCAACAGGCATTATTTTTTTGGTCATTCGTTCAAAGATCAATCGGGCACCAGTTAAATCCCCACATTTCGCATACATATCCACTAACGCATTCACAACAAACTCATTAAGCTTCATCCCTTTCGCACATATCATCTTATGCACATCTTTACCAACATCCAGTAGACTCAACTGGGCACAAGCAGATAAAACACCCACAACTGTAACTTCATCAGGCTCATACCCCTCATTTTGCATCTTCCCAAAGGCATCCAAAGCTTCCTCACAAAACCCATTCTGCGAGTAACCACAAATCAAAGAATTCCAGTTCACCAAGTTCCTAACTGGAACGCGATCAAAAATAGCCCTCGCCTCCTTAACATTACCTATCTTACAATACCCTGAAATCATGGACGACCAGACAAAGAAATTCCTCTGTGGCATCTCTTCAAAAAGCAATCTTGCAGCTTCCATCTCTCCTTTGCTCGCATACCCATCAATCATCACAGTCCAAGTCACCACATTTTTCAATTCAAATGGTACCTCATTGAACGTACGCCTAGCGGCAACCATATCTCCACTTCTGGCAAACCCATCTATCATTTCAATCCAAGAAACCGCATTTCTGGTCGACATTTTGTCAAACAAAACTGATGCTGATTTCATGTCCCCATTCTTACCATACCCACTAATCATGGCATTCCATGTCACAACATTTCTCTCAGGCATATACCCAAACAGCTTACGCGAATCGGGTATATCACCACATTTTGCATACATAGAAACCAATGATGTCCCAATACATACATTAGAATCTACTCCATGCTTTATTGCTTCACTGTGCAAAGATTTCCCACAATTCAGCACGGAAACATAAGCACAAGCTTTAAGGACTAAAGGGACTAATCCCAAAAAGTACACTCCTTTGCTGCGGATTTGATTGTATAAAACAATAGCTTCTATGTATGATCCATTAGAGACGTGTTTTCTTTACAGGAAGACCAACTGGGGTTTGTAGTTGCAGGGCAAAGTTGAGAGTTTTGATATTTGTAGTATTGAATTTGTTTTTGAGGATAGTGTATGATTTCTTGTGGTATAAAGTTGTTTTCTTCATGGCTTGTACACATAGGGCTAGTGTAATTTTGGAGTTGTTCCAAACAGGAAGTGAGAGAGAGATTAGAGCACCCTTGTCTTTTCTAAGATACTGGGACATCATTTTAGACCTTCAAGGTTGGAAATTTTTCTATGGGAATCCTAATTCTTTACAAAACTAAGCCTTCAAGTTTCAAACTTTTCCAATTTGATCCCATTTCCTTACAAAATTACACCTTCAACCTTAGATTTTTCACTAATGAAATGCAAATCGTCTTACCTTAAATGACCATTTCTTTAAGTCAAGATTTTTGTTTTACAGAAATGCTCTATCAACTACCTCGTATGTATTTGATTTGTTTTAATTATGTAAGTGCCGATGATGAAGTGTAATTTCCTATGGAATTATGTTACAAATGATTTTTTATAATTTTATTTAATATTTTTATATTATTTTGATATATTAATATTAAAAATAATTTTAAAAAATAAAAAAATAATTTTTATATATTTTCAAAAAAAACTTAAAAAAAAAACAATTACCACCTCCAAAAACTAATTCAAAATCCAAAGATCACTGTTTTCAGGGGCAGATTGCCAAATTGTAATAACTAGATTGGTGGTTAGGTTAAGACCACAAGTGAACTAATTTTTTTAATAAAAAATAATTCAACAAATATTGTCCATAAATTTTGCATAAAACTTTGCACCACGCAGTTAGCTGAGCCAAATCTTCATTAACATAAAAAAGGATGATGAGAAAATGCAAATATTTTTAAAGTTAAAAAATTATGAACCAGTTGTTCATCAATAAACTTAGTTTATTTACTAATATAATTAAAAAAGATAAAGACAATAAATAAATTGAGATAAATAAAAAATTAATAATATTAATTGTAAAAAATAAATACTTGCCAATATTAAAAAAATACAATATTTTTAAAAGGTTTTTATGATTATATTTGATAACAAAACAAAAAATAAATGGGAACTTGATAACCTAATATAATTCAAAAAAAAAAAATTTAAAACTTAATTTTTAATAAATTAAATGTTGAAAAAATAATAATTAAAATATAAAATAACTCAACTTATATTTACTTGAATTAACCTATTAAATTCATACCCTAGTCGCTGGAATAAACTGTCTAAAGCCATTGTGATGTTAATCTATAACAAATGTTACGATCAAATATAGAATTGAAATGTGGAAAAGATGTAATTGAATTTCCCGTCTGGGGTTAATAATTCAACAATTTTTTTCCATAGCTTTCGCATAAAATCCTGCAAATCCCTGTCGGTGATGGATTTAAGCCCACTTAGCATTCATATTCTTCTTTCCCATGAAATCTTAGGATGTGTGTTTTTCATATATCATTCATAGTTTCGATGATTAGGCCTAGATGTGTAGACTTCCACTCTACTTGAATCGATTTAAATGGGCCTCTCGCTAGACCTGTGCCTACCAATTTAGCCAGTGTTAATTTTATTCGTCTCTTTAATTACTTCCTGAATAAACATGAAAATCCTTTGACTAAATAAAGCAAGTCCTTGAGAAGAGAATGATGTTGGCATTATAGTAGTGGTTATTTTTTAAATAATTTTTTATATTAAAATATATATTAATATTTTTTTTAAAAAATTAGTTTTGATATCAATACATTAAAACATTAAAATATACAAATCATATTAAATTTTATAAAAAAAAATTAATTTTTTTAGAAATACGGTTTTTACCATGTTCCTAAACGGAATTACATGAAGTCTAACATAAGGTGGTTTTCCTCACAAATATGTGTCCAGATATTAATAGTGGAGATAATGCTCCAGCTGTGCGAACCGATGTCAAAATTGAAAACTGGGTGATATATTATACGCGGCTGGTTGCTTATTTTCCATAATAGAGCTGTGTAATTACCGATCAGAGTAGCATTCAAATCACTGGATCAAATTTTAAGAAATTTAAGTGAAAAATAAAATTCGATCATCATGAAAGATGTAACAAGGAACTTCAAATTATCCACCGTCCAATTCTGTGAAAGAGAATGTAGGGGTTGATCACTTGATTCGCATATGATGTGATGTATAATGGTCATTTGCATCGATTACTCTGTTTCCCAGTTCTCATGTAACCCTTCTAGTCAAATATGGATACGGCATCTATTGGCGATATGCGTTTGGAAATCAAAGCATCCATGGTTGGTCCTCAAAAGGAAAGCAGGAATTCCATTATTTGCCCAAAACAAGATGGAGCTTTCCCTTTAATGGTGCGGTTTTGAACACTTAAAAAATAAATAAAAAAGCTTTTTTGCCAAGGAAGATTGACACTCGCAACCATGTTGGTATCTAGGCATTTGTTCTTGAGCATGACATGGGGTGGTCATACTTACAGGATCCGGAGAGACCTCTGACCTAGTACAAGGCCTCTGGGGTATGGATTGAGTTGAGGAGGTCAATTGATGAGTCGGTCAATCGACCAAGGTCTATTGAGTTTTTCTTTACATGAAACATAGATGTTTTTGGATAAAGGGAAATTTTTTTTTAAGTAAAATAATTTTTTTTAAAATAAAAATTAAGAAAAAATATTACACGCGACTCATTTATGTTTAAATCAGATTATTCAAGTTTAACCAAATCAACTCTTTAAAATTATTCAAAAGCAAGTCCGACTCGAGCAACACTCCAAAACAAGGAGTGACCTAATCGATTCATTAAACTAGACTAGGTTTGATAATTATGGTGGTTGTGACAAGATATTTGTTGTGGTAATGGTGGTGGAGGGTTACCTGAGATGATAACAAAATAATTGTTATATTAATAATAATATGGTGGTTGTGGTTATGACAAGTGGTAGATAGATCAATTTAATTTTAAAATTTTATTTTTTAGTCTACGTTTATATTTAAAAGAGTCAAAGACAGGGTGCTAATTCAATGCACTTAGGCTTGGCAAATACTAGGCTCAGATGACATGGGTATGACTTATTTTAAAGTCCAATAATTTTAGGTTCAACTACATACTAAGTCTAAATACATATGAGTCTGATGAATAACCAAATTCAACATCCTTTGGTTTAACTACGTGCTAAGCCCAATCATATATAGGTTTGGAGAGCTATCAGACCTAACATCTTTGAGATTAGTTACGTGTTGAGCTCAAATAGATATGGATCTAGTGAGCTATAAGACTCAAGATCTTTAAGTTCTGCTACATGCTGAGTTCAAATAGATGTGAGTCTAGCGATCTGCCAGTCCTAATATTTCTGGATTTAACTATGTGTTGAGCCCAAATAAATATGAATATGATGATCGAGTTGTAAAATTCAATATTTTTAAATTCAATTACATGTTGAACCTTTATAAATTAAGTTTAACAAGTTATCAAATTCAATATTTTTAGAATTAATTATACGTGAGCACAAATAATTATATATCGAACTAACAGGGCTTGTGGTTATAAAGGTAGTAATGAATATCATGAGTGGATAACATCAAGGAAAATGTTTTTTCTTCTACGCGGTTAAAATGTCTTATTCTAAAATGGCAGTGTTCAAAGGCTGATTGAAAAATAATTTTTATTAACTTATGTTTTAATGCGTGTTTTGTGCTGAAAAATAAGAAACTATACAAATTAAATTCTTAATTTGATCGTGGAAGCCTCTTTATTATTTTCTTACGGAGAATATAATGTCCAAGGACTAATTAAAAATCTTATATTGAACCAGAAACCAAGAGCTTCCATGAAGTTATTGCAGGGAATTAGTTTGCAGCTTACAGAATCATAATACTAGCAGCTGTTTACAAAAACCTGCATGAAGAGGAAACATACAGAATACCAAAACAATTACATTTACCAATTTACAAGAAGAAGAATAAGTGGAGTTGTTGATTTCATGAAAGATCACGAGGGATTAAATTAAGATGTACACGTCTTCTGCTGTAGTTGTCGCAGGGCTCGCCTGAACCCTAATTAATACACTTGCTACGTTTTGAGGTGAGATCAAAATTTTGTTCACCCTAAAAAAAATATCTAGACGGCGGATAACTTTTTTATATTATTATTAAACTTGTAACATCAAATAAACTTTAAAAACTTTAGTAATTGATTCTTTCCGAGCTCAGATTTTTAATTAAAGCATATGGAAATTATTTTAATATGATTTAATTGATTTAATAAATTTAAAAATAATCTAGATAATAAAAAAAATATAATTTAACTTTCAAAAAATATAATCTTGTTCATGAGGTTGTCAAAAATAAAATTTATGGAAGTATTTGGTGGCTCTATCAATTTGGTGGAATCAACCATGGAGTTTGAGCTGTTTGGTTTTCTTTTTTGGTCTGATCATAGGAATTGCAGTCCAGGATCATTGCTCTGATACCTTGTTAGACTTCGTAAAATTCCATATGAATTTCCTTTGAACTAAACTACAGAATATACAAGGGAGATATTTTTACAATATACATGGCTAAAATAATGGTTATTTAAGGGATTTGATGCAGGAGCATCTATCTATATATATATATATATATATATGATTTTTATTATTATAAAAGATAAAAATAATCTCACAGTTAGGCAAGCAGGTAAAAGAATTGGTTCCATTGCATTTTGCAGAACCTCTTGTTCTAAAATCAGAAAAACTTCGACCCCATTGCGAATCGCTGACAGTACACTTAATTAATGATCTGCCATTAATGTCGACCGCTGGGAATGCAATGATTATCGCGCATAGAAATTAAACATGAGCTTAGTGTAAAACAAATTAGGTCTCATCATGAAACAAGATCGACATTGCCAAAATGGGTGCTGCGTGGAACCCATTAGCATTGATGTCTCAATCAATCATCAAATTGATCTCTTCCTCAAGATTTACAGTTGGCTAGAGTGCTAGTAAACATTTTGTCCGTAGGAAAATGGATTTTGTTAGTGGCACACATGGTCTGTCGTCCTCACGAGACTTCAAGTTCATTTTTGATTATTATGATAAAGAACACGTTTCTCTATACATTTTCTTTTGAAAGTATAAGATTATTCAAAGTTATAGAGATAAGTTTATTTTATATCTTTATTTTTTTACTTTAAACATATTGTTCCTGCATATGATACAACCAAATTAGCAAGATAATCGGAGGCGACTTTGTTGCCTTCCAGTAAATTGTCTTTACTCCTAAGTTCCGAGAACGGTTTAGATAAAAGCTGATGATTAAGTTTAGAGTGACAGTGCATTATGTGTAAATTTGCAATTGATGGGACTGGTCGGTCCAAACATGAATCTAGCAGGTCAGGATTATTGGAACTTGCATTATCAGCCAGTCACTTTTCTGGCTTACCATGATTATAGTTTTTGGTGTTGCTTTTGTAGCCTAGTGTGAATTAATTAACCAACAAGACGATCGCAGTAGCCTATATATCAATGTGTGTTCATCACATCGCCAAGATAAAAGTAAATGACAAGAAAAACTACAAAGAGTGCTCTGTTCAAAACCGAGAAGAAGGGAAAGGGGAAGAAAAAAAAGCCCTCGTCGGCAGTCCCCATCAGGTCCATTTAACATCAATCACCGCAGCATCAACAATATATGAGACTGAAAGCTTTGAATGCTAATCGCCCTCAAAGGGGGGATCCTGTACAGGATAGGAACTAGATTCAATGTCCTATACTATGCCACCAATTATTTTAGGTGTGCGCTCAATGAGAAAAAATGAAATTAAGTTGTGGACGCAAGCACTTATTATGTTTTCTTCTCCTTCGATTATTTCTTTTTGGCCTATCTTTAGTGCCCCACGAGGCAGGATACCACTGCATGAAATATTCAAACACGAGACCAAACATTATTCTATTCTTTAGAATATGATTGGACCCCGGTTTCAATCACGAAGTTTTGCACAGGGATCGTTTTCGTGTGTTTTTACTGTTGGAAAATATTTTTTTATAAAAAATTATTATTATTTTTATTTTAAATTATTAATTTTATATTTTTAGATTATTTTATGTATTAATGTAAAAAATAAAAAATTATTTTAATATATTTTCAAACAAAAAAATATTTTAAAAATAATTGTTATTATAATAACAAATGAGTGTTTAGATTGAATTTGAATGTATAAGAGGTGATTTTTGGTGGAAAAAAAACAAAATCTTTGTTAGCATTTACAATCAAAATATTCACTGATCTAGCTATCACTGAGATTGATTTGAGAGCTCCATTTTACAAACGAAAAGGAATTCAAGGAAGGACAAAAGCAAGGAATTGAACTAACGTTCTGTTTTCTAAACATGTGATGAAAATTCTCCAGTTTAATTAATTGAGCAGCACATTCCCTTACACAGATAAGCGAAATATTTTCTAATTTTCCCTGATAATTTATCAGCAAAAAAAAAAAAAAAACAGATAGATTGATGGAGTATGTAAATTTTAAAAATTAATTTCTAAAACTCTCTCAAGCTTAGACCCAGTTTTCTTCAGCGTTGTTCATGAATATTATCATATTTGCTATTGAATAATCAGCTTTCTTCAGCTGATTATTCTACATACATTAAGGAATTCACGACGGCATAATAGCAAAGGTATTATGTTTTAGTATCTAGAAGATTTTCACTATATTGTAAATATTCCGCTGTATTTGTTTTGCAATATTTCCTTCTTTAGCTCTTGATCATGGCACTAATTAAACTTGAGTGTACACACACACCTGAATGAATTGAGTCGAAACCAGTCTTGACCTTTTTTTTTAGTTCTTGAGGTAGCCATGCTTTGCCGTGTTCTTGTAGAATAGCAGAGGATGTTATAAATTTGGTTTTATTATATTTGAGGTCAAATTTGTTTTTTTTTTTTTTATAATATATTTGAGGTCAAATTAAACGTGGAGTTTACTTATATTTTAAATAATTTTTTTTTAAATTGTTCTAAAATTTAAGAACTCTAATATAATATATTAATATGCTTCAAACTACTTGTAAGTGAATGAAGAATTAATTTCAAATATTTTTTGTTAGCATGTTTTTGCAAACCCAAAAAACTTCAATCTTACATTGAAATATCATAAGATTTTTTTTATTAACTTATATAGTGGTGGGAGTTGAAAAGTTAAAATTCTAATGAGAGACCAAAATTTCTAGAAATGAGAGACCCTAAGCTATATGGGTTTTAAACTTGAGTCACATGTGCAACATTAGCAGAGGTTCATAAATAATACCTGTCTAGATTCATTGAATCTTTCTTATCACTTTGTGTACAATATGGATCAAGTCTATGTTTTTGTTTTTTTACATATTTTTTTTTAATTATGGTTGTTTCTATAGGATTTTGAATTGTAACGAGAAAATTAAGTTAATTTTTTTATTTGTAGACTTTAAAAGTGATGATGTTCCAGAATCCAGTATACTAGGGAATTGAGTTTTTTGAATGTATGGATAATTGATAGTTATATGTTCATGTTAATCTTCTATTCCCCACAATTGAAGATGCAAATGGTTGGTGATATAGGTATGGATTTCTTCAAAACAGTCCGTTTTGATGGGATTTAGAGACTCTCCGATGATTAAATTAATAACTTTATAGTGATGAGTTATAGTAAATGAACATTAAATTCTAAGAATAAGAATGTTTGTTCTTAGTTCATATATGATAAATGCTGAGAATATGTTGTAAGAGAGTGAAGATTATGAACTCCCTACCTGAGTTATTCAGAGAATATTTATAATATTTGTATCTTGAAATTTCTTCCTCTTATGAACACCCCATACCTTGGAGGTTGATGAGTTTTCCATGTATACGATAAAAAAGACACCATATGAATTGTGGAAAGGTAGAAAACCTTCCTATAAATGCTTTAAAGTGTGAGGGTGTTTTGCAAATATAGCAATACCTGATTCTAAAAAGGTAAAGATAGAATCTAAGACTATGGATTGTGTATTCATCGGATATGTATACAAATAATAGTGCATATCAATTTCTTATACACAAGTCAAGTATTGAGGATATTCATCCTAATACTATTATAGAATCAAGAAATGCTATATTCTTTGAGGATGTATTTCCATGAAAATGAGTAGGAGAAAATCGCTTACCTAAAAGAATGATTGAGGATATCTTAAATAATCATCATCAATCAGAAAAAAATATCGAAGTTGAGCTTGGAAAGAGTAAAAGGGAAAAAACAACCAAAATATTTGGTCTTGATTTTTTAACATACTTGTTAGAAAATGAACCCCGAACCTACTCCGAGGCAATGTCCTGTCTGGAAGCTTTTTATTAGAAGAAGATAGTTAATAGTGAAATTGGATCTATTATGAATAATCACACATAGGAACTAAAGAATCTTCCTTCAGGAAGTAAACCATTAGGCCATAAGTGAGTCTTTAAAAGAACGATGAAAATTAATAGCACTATTGATAGATATAAAGATAAACATGTTGTTAAAGGATTTAGACAACAAAAAAGTATAAACTATTTTGACATATATTCACTCGTGTGAAGAATAACCTCTATACGAACATTAATAGTTACTGTAGTTTTTAACAAGCTTGAAATACATAAAATGGATGTAAAAAAAGCTTTCTTAAATGGTGACCTTGAAGATGATGTTTACATGGAATAACCTAAGGGGTTTGTTATCAATGGATAAAAAAAGAAAGTCTGTAAGCTCAAATCATTTTAAAGTTTGAAACAACATGAAAAGTTTGACAAGGTTATGCTACAAATGAGTTTAAATGAACAAAGATGATAAATGTATTTATATGAAAAACATAGATAAATGTTGTGTCATTATATGTCTTTATGTAGTCGATATGCTAATTTTAAAAAATAATGATCACAGGACAAAGTCTACTAAGAAAATATTAACTAACAAGTTTGACATAAAATACTTGAGTGTTGTAGATGTCACAGTATATAGGAATAAAAACTTTTAAGACATCTAATGGATTAGTATTGTCCCAACTTTATTATGTTGAGAAAATTCTTTTGAAATTTTCTAAAGGTGACAATAGCACTGTCAAAATACCAATTGATATAAATGTATATCTCTCCAAGAATTAAGGTGAGAGAATAAATCAATTGGAATATTCTGGAATAATTAAAAGCCCAATATATGTTATGAATTGCACAAGGCTTGATATTGCTCACTCAATTAGTAAACTAAGTAGATTTATAAGTAATCCAATCATTGAAAGGCAATAAAAAGAGTATTCAAGTTTTTAAGGTACACCTTGAACTATAGACTACAATATACTAGTTACCCAGCAATACTAGAAAGGTATGATGATGCTAATTGAATATCTAACACTAAGGATTCAAACTTCACAAGTGAACATGTCTTCACATTCGATAAAACAAATATATTATGGAAATCTTCCAAACAAACTCGTATTGCTAGATCCATGATAGAATCAAAATTTATTGTTCTTGATAAAGCTAAAGAGAAAGCAAATAAATTTAAAATTTCTTAGAGAATATTTCATGTTAGTCAAAACCAATGTCAACTATTTGTGTCCATTGTGATAGTCAGTTAGCAATTAGAAGGGCACCAAGTAGTATATAAAATGAAAAGTTTAGGCATACATGTTGTAGAAATAATACCATTAAAAACTTTCTCTCAAATAAAATTATTTCCATTGACTATCTAAAGTCGAAGGAGAATATTGTGGATCTGCTAACTAAAGATTTTTTTTAGAGAACTTCTGTATAATTCATTGAGGGGAATTAACTTAAAGCCTTTAAAAGATGAAAGAGTGTAATGAAGGTAATCATATATAGTTGATTGAAGATCCCAAGATCTATATTCAAATAGAAAATTAAGTTATAAAACATTCTTAGTAGCACTAAAAAATTACTATTTCCTACTTATTCCTATGATTAAATAAGTGTTAGCTGTAACATGATAAAGGGCGAGTTGAAATCTTAATGATACCATGTAGAGTATAACATAATATTCTTAATGAAATATCACCAAAATGAGTGAGAAATGTGATTATTTCTTCGAGAATTTTGATAAATGTTGAGTTATCTAAAACACTCATGAACCCAAGAGTTATTTAGGGCTAAAATGAACATAACAATAAGAACCAAAGAAAATATTTAGGTAGAGAACCATGTGAGTACTATTGTCTTGGTTTACACAAAATGTTGAATAGTTCAAGACATAACATATACTATTTAGCCGAGTAATTCTGATAGTATTGTACTAAGAAATGTTTAAAGCCAAAAACTACCTATCCTAATATAGTAATTTACCAAATCAGTATCTCTCAACAAATCTTTGAATCACTTTCAAACTGGTGAGAAAATTTTCATTCATATTGGAAATTTGTTTTAATTAAAAAATAAGAGTGTATAAGAAATTACTCTTAAAGATTCCTAGTTTTTTCTAGATTCAATTTTAGTGTTTTTTCTTCTCCTTTTTATGCTTTGGTTTTTCCTTTTAAATCTAGAGTTTAGGTTCATTTTGTTGAGAGATATTTGAGTTACACAATCTTTGGTTCAAAAATTTTGTTTAGAAGTGCATCTAAACCAAGGTGGTTTTGTTGGAATCTTGAAAGCCATATTGTAAACATCCTAATTGCACAAGTGAGGAACAATAAAGCTTTAACAACAAAGGATTTATCATTGATAACAAAAATCTCATTACTTTAAAGTACTTCAAAAGTAAGTATCCTTCTTTATTCTAATTTAAGCATAGATAATAATTTTATTACTAATATGAATGCTAAAACTTTGAATTAATATCAATTGCAAGTTTGATTGTATGAATGTTAGAATTTTATTATTATTTTTATGTTGAAATCATATTTTTTATTAATTATGTTTTTGCTGTTTTTGTGTTGAAAGCATGCTTATGTTTGTAATTAATTTGAAAACTCTCGATTGTTCTTGGCAATTGGCATTTAAAGCTCATATATGCACATAATTAAGTTCAGTTTTCGTTGATTTGGTTCATAACCGAATGGTTGGATTTGCTCTTTTACAAAAACAACTCGTTTACCAAATGAAACTTCCACTGTGTGTATGGATTAGAAAAGCGACTGGTAGAATAATTAAGCTCAAGAAATGAATTGAATTAATTGAAAAACATCAAAGGCTGTTTGGCATTCTTCATAATGCCCTATCGTGAACCTTAATCTACACCTTATACGAAACAACTAATAATTAACATGCGATTGTCCACCTTTTAGTCGCATCATGAATCTATGATAATCAGCAGCCTAGATATATTCTATCTTAAGTTTTAGGTGGTGGATTTTTACTGGTTAATTCTAAAAAAGTTTTTATTTTTTATTTTTAAGTAAGACACGTTGATTTGAATAAAAAATATTAAAATTATTAGGTTTTATATATTCAAGTTAAGCCAAATTAACCATGCCAACTGAGTTTAATTAAGTCAACCTAGTTCAATCATGTTAAATTTTAAATTGATTCAAAATAAAAATGTTAGGCTACAATTTAATAAATTATGAGGTCAATTCAGTTGTTTTTTTTGTTGTTAAAAAACCATTTCAACCCCTTAAACTGTTATATGAGGTCCCATTATATGATTTATATTATTCTTTAACATAATCCCTCATGTGAAAATCCTTTGAGTTTGAAACTTGTGCTTAATTTTTATCAAATAAATAAGAATGGTGAGATTTGAACTCGTAACCCTTGGTCATAATTAAGGCTCTAATACCATATCAAAAAATTATCTCAACTCAATAGTTTAAATTATTAGATAAATTTTCAAGATAAAATTTTTATTATTCTCTAACATGGGTTTAATAATCATATTATATGGTGGCATACTTACATGCATATTTTTTTCCAACCGTTAAGATATATAAATAAATGTCTCTTTTATTAGATCTTACGCATCGTATTTGCATACAAATTAGTGTATTCAATGCAAATTACTTTCATGCACATGGCTCTTGAATTTGAACAAATCCATGAATATATAATTAATAAGATAAAACACAATTAAGAAAACAGATATATATATTTAAAATAATATTTTATTTTTTCAAATTACGTACAAAGATACGGGATATCGAATAGAAGGAGCATATTCCTTTCAACTTCTATCGTCCACTAATTTGTACTAATTCACATGGCTTAATTGTCAACAAGCTACTATTTTCTCCTGCAATAATAATGGTGACACTAACACTCCATTGAAAAACAGGCTGAAAGATCGATCAGCAATTTCCAAATTGGATTGATATCACCTATTTCCTTTCCTATTGCCACTCAAGAAGGGGAAAAAATATTGTAGTAAAAAGAGAGAATGGAATATCAATATGAATTATTGGAACGCTTATGCTATTTATATAAAAAAGAGTAGCATTTCATTTCATTTCATCAGTTGCGTCGGCAAGAGCAGAATAGCAGATAGCGCCCAGTAGATTGTGTTTAGGGGTTTTGCACATGTCATGTGTAATTGCACACAGTGACTAACTTCCAGCTAATTCTTGTCATAGTGGTTACCTGGTATTTCTTGTTTTTTTTTTTTACTTTATTCTTGTTCTGCATCTTAATTTACGAAAGCTCACACAAGCTTTTGATACGTAAGATTGCTGTCATGCATGCATCATATAATGTTAGTTTTTTTAGAACAAATTGATGTTGTGGTTTTCTTTGATTTCATTTCTATCATATTATTTTGATCTTATAATCTAGGTGTGAGTTTGAAGAGTTAATTAAGATTGGCTCACCTCTTATTGCTTGGATTATATATCAATTATGCTAACTTAAATTGACTTATGTTAGTTTTTTTTATCACTTTTTTACTCTATTTTATCTTTTCAGATTTAATTAGTTAAGAATTGAACATCATTATTTTTACGCTTTTGAAAAAGGTTTTTTCCCCCAAGTTATCATGGTTGCTTTTTTATTATTATTTTTGTTTGTTTCATCTGATTAAAATAAAACCAACTTATTTGACCAATCAGGCTATAACTCGAGTTGTTGATTTTTGTTTTTTAAAAATGAGCATATAAAATCCAAACATTGTTTATATAGGAGAAAAGTAAATTCCTACCCACGATGTAGCGTGAGCCTGTAGGGGATTTATCTCAATCTAAAAATTTAAGTTGTTAAGTGAGGCATTAATTTATTATTTATATTATTTTTTAACATAGTCTCTCAAGTAAAAGTTCAAACTACCTTATGCTATTAATTTTTTTTTTAAAATAGAATTGGATAAAAAAAGATAAAATTCATGATCTTTTAGTCAATAAAATTATAATATCATGAATAATTTTAACTTAAAAACTTAACTTGTCAAATCAAACTTTAAAATATAATTTATATTATTACCTTGTAGTAATGTGGACTGTTTTCATGATGAAATGAGAGGAAAATATCATTTAATAAATCATTATTGCGTTAAAGAAACAACGCTTTAGCTGCGGAATAGACGTTGTTATTAAAAATCAGTGGGGATAAGTTAATTATGCTAGGTGACTTTTACAAATATTGAAGAAACTCAAGCTGCATTGAATATATGGTATACGTCCTCTCAGCCAATTAAGTAGGCCGGCTAGTTGTGTAAAGAGTTGAAGTTGCATGATTATGGCAATCGGGATAATACTGGGTGGAATTTTAACTTGTGCTGTTTAAGACAAATTAAAGAGAAACTGTGATTAAATCTTCCAAGAATAATAATAACAATAATAAAAGAAGAAGAAGTTCGTGTAAAATCAAATTAAATTTACGTCCTTTTTTACCATTCAGCCTAATAAATTAATCTTTTCTTCAAATCACTTCTTCACCTTATCCCTACCTGCAAACACTGGCCTCAAATATGTGATTTAGTGTATAAATCCCTTATGTACAGCTAAGTATAATTAGCACAAACAATTATTACAAACCCTCATCAAATTTTTGAAGGAGAAAGGGGTGTTAGGTTTAATTTTTAATGCTATCATTGACACTGGCTTTTGAACCGTAATGATAAATCTATGAGTATAATTAACAGAAACAAACTCATATTCCAAAATAAAAGAGTTGGTTTTATTGCGTAAGACCTTTGTTAACCCATCTCATGTCATTTTCATCCTCCATAAGCAACGCCCATTAATGTCAGCACCCGGTATTTCCCGGTCAGTAAGAGACCAACGGAGCCAAAAAAAAGTACTGCCTAGCTAGCGGTTATTTTCTTGTTTCTATTCTATAAAACCCAATTGCTTCTAGCAAGCTCTACATCTCATTTCCATTTCAATTTCCATTTCCATTTCCTAACAAGTCTCTATTTCTTTGTAACAATTGTTAGGTTTAGATAAGGTTTCGAAGATTGAAGACAATGGAGATCGCGCATTTCTTATTTGGAATTTTTGGTGGGTTCTTTTTAATTCATCAATCAACTTTCTTCTGCTCTTGGTTTTCTTCTTCTTCTTCTTCTTGTTTCTTGAAGAAGTTGCTAACTTACTGTTCTTAGTGTTTTTTTTGTTTTTTTTTCAAAGGGACTAATTAGCGGTTTCTCTCTGTTTCTTTCTCCTCTGTAACAGGAAATGCCACTGCATTGTTTCTCTTCTTGGCTCCAACGTATGCACCGGACTTGTTCATTTAGCTCTCTCTCTCTCTATTAGCTAGGTTAAGCTAAAGCTAATGTGTATTTATGGATAATTTGTCGATAGGATCACGTTCAGGAGGATCATAAGAAGCAAGTCTACAGAGCTGTTTTCTGGCATTCCATATGTAATGACCATGCTCAACTGCCTCCTTTCTGCTTGGTGTGTGCTCTTCTCGTCTCTTCAACTACTTATTTTCTTTTCGAATTGTGCTGTTTTACGCTTTCTAGAACAGTAGTTTGGTTTAGCTTTAGAAGGGTAATCTTGTCAACTAATTGCTTTTGTTTATCAAGAATAACCCGGAAGGCAAAAGATATCTAGCCATCTTCGGTACATCCTCAAACCACATGATATTTGAAGTAACCCAGTGCTGATGTTTTTCTTCCTGCTATGTTTTATAAATAATAGTCTGTTAGTACTGTTTTGCGGCTTAACTTACTATATATTCTGGTATATATATTAGACACAACGAACAAAAGCATAGTGCTGTTTTTTCTTTTTCTTTTTTCCTTGATTGATGATTCAGCTGGTTTATAGCTAATTAGGATCTATTAAGTTTGTTGACTCAACTTGAGTTTTCTGCATGTTAATTCGGGCAGGTGCATCTGTTATTTCTGGTTACATTAATTTTGTCGACTCGCCACCAGTTAATTGTTGATACTATACGTACTTTGTGGCAGGTATGGAATGCCCTTTGTGTCTAAGAACAACATTCTGGTGTCAACAATCAATGGAACTGGTGCAGTAATTGAGGCAATTTATGTCTTGACCTTCATCATCTATGCACCAAAGAAGGAGAAGGCTAAATTCATTGGCCTCCTCACGCTTGTGCTCACCACTTTTGCTGGCGTGGCCTTGGTGTCCCTTGTCGTTCTTGATCATGGCAAATCCAGGGAGATATTCTGTGGCTTTGCTGCTGCTATTTTCTCAATCATCATGTATGGCTCCCCTCTGTCTATTATGGTACGTCAAATTACTCCAATTTTCTTCACGGTATATATATTTGCTGTTCCTGGCCGAGAAAAGAGAATCATATTCCTTATATTTTGACAAGCTAGCTCCTTTATTATTATAGTTTTGAGCGTGTGCATGTATCATTTAGTATTAATTGACTGCTGGTTCTGTTTTTCAAACTGATGTTTTTGTTTTTCATGCCAGTCAAAGTGTATTTTATAAGCTGCGAATAATATCTTCTTCGTCGTTTTCTCATTTGGAATGGGAGATACAACCCGTGTGGAGGATATATAATATTATATTATACGTACGAAGTATAATTAAATTAAGCATGTAGTAGCAACCCTTTATATATATATATATATATATATATATATATATATATATATAAAATAGGTTTTTCTACGAAGTTTATAATAGTAGGCTATACATGCAGTGCCCTTTTTTGTTAGATAATTATTTTATGTGATTTTTCTTGTACCTGCAGAGGACAGTGGTTAAAACGAAGAGCGTGGAGTACATGCCATTCTTCTTGTCTCTTTTTGTCTTCTTATGTGGCACTTCCTGGTTTGTCTTTGGGCTACTTGGTGGTGACCTTTTTGTTGCTGTAAGTTAATTAATTTTAGTTATCCCTAATCAAATTACTGATCACGTTAAGTAGACCTGCCCAGTGGGGTTCATTGTTGCAAAAATCTCATCGTTTTATTTTACTGGAAATATGCTTGTCGTGCCATATGTTACAGGTCCCGAATGGAGTTGGCTGTGGTCTAGGGGCATTGCAGCTGATCTTGTACTTCATCTACCGGAACAACAAGGGAGAAGCCAAGAAGCCCGCCCTCCCTGTTAAGTCAATGCAGATGGGTATCGCAAAACTCCACCAAGAGAAGGAATTGGTTGCCAATGGATCCCATGTTGATAAGGTGTAAATGACTTCAATATTGTGCGAGCAAGCTTAAGTTATAAGACACCACGACTGCCTCCTAGTTTACTTGACAAGCGTGATGTTACCTTGTTTGCTGCATGCAAGTTTGATCACTTGTTACGAGTCGAGTCTTTGTTCTATTCGAAATCCTCTTGTATTTTCTCTCTCCAAATAATTACAACGCCAACTTTAATGTTGGTACTATACAAACGAAAAGCAGCGTGCATAATGTTTTGGTCATTAATTCAGCTGCCACTGATTATATAATAAAAAAAAAATGATTGGTCTAACCATTTAGATGGTGGCCCAATGATAAGAGTTTGAAATTAAAAGGTTTGTTTTCTTTGTGGTCTCAGATTCGAACCCTGTGGTTGCTCATATGATGACAACCGGAGGCTTACATGGTTGTTAACTTCAGGGCTCGTGGGATTAGTCGAGGTGCGCGGACGCTAGCTCGGACACTCACGTTAAACTAAAAAAAATAAAAAAATCCGTCTAAAAAAATACTATGTAAAGCCTAATATATAAAAAATATGATTTCAAAATAAATATATTTTTTAAATAAATATTTATTGTATAAAAAAATCTTCAAAAATTAAATACAAAACAAAACATTTTTTCTTAAAAAAACCTCAATTAAAAAACATCCTACAAAACTCATGGTATAGGCATTAAAACCGGGACCTATTCGTATCTACTAAATTTATTTATTAAAATCAATAAAAGATAATAGAAATAGAAACTCATATGAAAGTGAGTGAATAAGATAAAAGAAAAAAAAGTTACGCAAGACCAGACATATTAGAAATATTATTTCAAAATAAATATTTTTTTTATAAAATAAAGCTTATTTGTTCAAAAATAAAAAGAAATTCTTCAAAAATTAAATACAAAACAAAACATTTTAAAAAAAAACTCTACTAAAAAAAGGCCTGCAAAATTCATGGGCTAGCCCTGGAAAATTGGGATAAATCAATACTATTTTTTTTTTAGGATAATCACAAAACCAATCTTAAAAAAAAAACAATAATGAAGTATTATAAAATGATAAAAGAAAATGTAAAAAAAATAATAATCCCTAACCGTATCAATTCTTAAAACTCGTGACCTGTGTCATTAGATTTGAAGCATGACCAATTAAAAAAACACGAAACCCGATCCCAACAAATCAAAAGATGAAACCGGGGAAAACATCTATCATAAAAAAAATATAATTAAAAGGATGAGAGTGAAAAGAAAAATAAAAAATAAATTAGAAGGCGTAAAAAGTTTTAAATAAGTGTTAAATTGGAAAGAAAAAACTTTAACTAAAAGAAAAGGAAATCAAAAGAATGAGCACTAAATTAAAAAAAATAAAACAATATAAACTTTGATTGAATGATGAAATTGAAAACAACAAACTTTAACAAAAGAACCAAGAAAAAAATATCATAAATCAAAAGAATAAGGACTTAATTGGAGAAAATAATATATGCAAATTGTAATTTAAGGACTAAATTGAAAATATGAAAATTTTTTCTAAAAGAGCCAATGACTAAAATAAACAATAAAAAACATAAGGTCTAAAATTGAAAAAGAGTCAAAGACTAAAGTAAACAATAAAAAACATAAGGACTAAAATAAAAAATAAAAAGAAAAGAGGACATACATGAATTTTTTTGGAAGAGAGAGAAAATGTAAGCCTTGGAAATTAAAAAAATATAAATAATAATAAATAAATAAATAAATAAATTTGTAATATATATAGAAAGGGATTGTTTTGGAAATTTAAGAAGGGCCTGTGAACTAAATTGGTTCCAAATAAGGTATAAAATGATAGTAATAGTTTGGAGAATTAGCTAAAATGATAATTTAAAAGAATGGAGGGGTAAAATTGTAATTAAAAAAATTCAACTCTTCTCTCCAACACAAAAAAGTCGGCTACACAACCATGGAGAAGAAGAGAAGATTTTCTTGAATTTTTGCATTTTGTCTTGCAAAATTATTGAGAAAAAGGTGTTTTTTTGGGTAGAAGGAAAACACCAAAATACCAAGAATAATGATATTTGAAAAGACTTAATTAGCTACTCCAGGTCAAGATAACTAATGATATTGATGGATTACATTGATATCAATATTACATAGAACTTGATTAGCTACTACTGACATGAAGGCTAATGATGTCAAGGGATTCTTAACATCAACATCACCAATGGATAAATTAAGATATCAGAAAGATTAGCTATTCCGGGATCAGATATCTAATTATATTAGTGGACTCTATTGATATCGGCATTACCTCAATAATTGATTAATTCATCTCGAACAAGAAAGATTAATGATGCTAATGCGATATATTTGCATTGGCATAAGAATTTTCAATAGATTTTAAGGGAAAGAAAAAAAAATGTATTGGATTAGTTGTTCTCGGAAAACTAAATAAAGCTAATGATATCAAAGGAATGTTTGATATCGATGTATTTTCGTAATAAGAGTTTAACTTCCCAAGAAAACATAGCAAATGTGATTTAGACTGACACCTTGTCACGACCTGAATCTCGGTTCCATAACTGAAAAAACACAAAAGCGGTGTTATAAAAACACTCCACCTACGCTAAGTCTCAAAACGAATATATCAAAAGAATAACTTATTTAAAAATACACAACATTTCATAATCTTCCAATATATTATAATATTTAAAACTAATTAAATCAAATGATAGTTTAAAACTTCTTATCAGTAATTAAAACAAACACAATAATCCATAATACTCATTACATTATTAAAATCCAAACTTAATTAAAACAAGGTAATAATAGAGCGTTTAAGACATCGAATCAAAACTAAAAGGAAAGCCTCGCTGAACAAGCAAGGCATACCAACCAAAATTAAAGATGCAGGAACACTCAACAAGGTCCATTTGCTAACAAAAACTAAGAACCTGAAATAATATTAAAAATAAGGGTTAAGTTCAACCAATTTAGCGAGGAAATAATATTTAATATTCTTTTTAGATATTAATAGTTTGCAAGTTGATTTATCTTGATATAAATATACATACTAAGCATTTTATCATAAAATAGTTGAATACATGTCAGAGATCATATGACACCTGAAGGTGATCACTGTGGGAGGATCAGTCACTATAAGCTGATGACTTTCTCACCAGCTAGGTATATACAATATTATGTGCACATAGGTTAACTACTCGCCGTTAGCGTAGAGTTACTAATAAGTCTTATATCAATGCATAATAGATCTTTGTATAATTATCAAAGCAATGCATATCATCTCGAATAGAATGTAGTTCGACAAAATGCAAGTGCAAATTCAAGAATAGATAGGTACTTAGAAAATAAAGCAATATATATAAATATTCAAGAAATTAAGTACTTGTACTCATCATATAATCAACATACATATTTATTTATATTACATGCATATTAAATATTATCTCACTCACTCGGAAACTATAGAACTAAAAGGAATATGAAATGAAAAACCTGAAAATCCTATTAAAAATCGTAAGGAGAACCTAAAAAAAATATACTAAATATACTAAAAAAACAACTCAAAACAACACAAATAAAAAATTCCAATTTCTAAAATAAAATCAGGTTTAGTCTCCTAAGTTTAGGGACTAAAATGATAATTTTCCAAAAACAAAGACCACAACGTAATATTACCAAAATTGGACAACCAAATTATAAATACATAACCATACTCAAATTTCACCCATAAACCTCCCTCCGTTCTGTCCAGAAATAAACCAGAGACTAAACTGCAATTTGTTTAAGTTTAGGAACTAAAATGTATATTCCTAAAATGAAGGGACCAAAATGAAAATATTCCAAATCAATTATTAAACTGAGATTCATCATCCTTAACCTCATAATAATACTCCCCATAATACCAAAATATATTTAGGGGTCAAATTATAATTTTATAAAGTTTAGGGACTAAACTGTAATTTTTATAAATCATGGACCGAAATAAAATTTTATAATCTTCAACCTCAAGACCATTCTGTCCAGATTTTTCAGCAAAGTTAAAACAATTTTCTTAACCCATAACAAATCAATCCACAAATTCTTATTTATAACAACACACCCAAAATCAATCACTTAACCTTAAACCCATAGTAATCACGAATCAATCTTAATAACATAAACTTCAAATATTTATAAACCTTAATCTCTTTTTTAATCCTTTCAAAAATAAATCATAATCGAAAGTAACATGAGAGGGAACCACTTACTTACTACTTCCACTTTTCTTGAACCCAAAAACTTAAGATCAAAAATCAAAATTCTTTATTTGATGAGGAGAGAGTCACGACATCCACAAGAATTAGGAGAGAAAAACAATTATACCTAGGTTAACTTAAGTTGGGTTTGGGCTGACTTGAGCTTGTGTTTGGGCCAAAAATTTGGGTCATGCAACATTTTAAATAATTTGTTCTTAAATTATCAAGCGGAACCAAAGATAGGGGGTGTAGCGATATTTCTTTTCAAATAAAATAGATATTAATTTACGTGCTTTATTATTTATATAGTTTTGTTGCATTTTCTTCCAAGGTTGTCTCATTCATGTCAAGAATAACTTGCATCCTATATTAGTTTTATTGCCATGGACTAGGCATGGGGCATATTTTTTTGTGTGTGGAAATTGTATGCATTTTGCTTAATTTTGTAATAGCTTGGTTAAACTTCCATTATATGCATGGATGCAAAATGGACCTTTTTTTATGATGATATTCCTATAAATATATCTGTATATGTATTAGTTTTTATTCTCCTTAAAATGCATAATAAATAGTGAAACTATTTCTGTAGATTTTGAGGATAAGATAAAAGTGTAATTTGAGAAGTAGGATGATTTGATCAAATATGAGAATTGTAAATAAAAGTGTAACATGTTATATCGATAACTTGAAACCTCCCTATATAGAGAAGACTGACAAAATTTTGGTAGAATAGAAAAACAAAATTCCCAATTTTCTATAAAATATGTTTTAGCTGTTATCCTGGTAAATAGAAGTGTTACAGAAAAGAAGGAAAAAAAACATAATGATCACTAGTGAAAAACTGTCTATCAATCGTCATAACACGCCACACTAGAAGAAAGAGGATGAGGCAAATTTGGCCACCGGGAGACGGTGTGCACAAGCGCCTCCCACACGTCATTGTGTGATGTTCCTGTAGAGCTTTTATTTAAAAATCAATTATTAAGAGCAAAAGTCCAAAACACCATTCATGATTCCGGTATTAACAAAAAAAAACTAGGTGAAAAGAAAAAATCACCCTTGAACTCTTGCCTTATATTTTTCTGATTCTAAGGGTATAAAAGTCATTTAATAATTTTGTAAAAAATGTAAAGGTATAATACCCTTGGCTGCCAGCTGTTTATTTTTTTATGGGGTCAATTAGTAATTTCAATATTCAAAAAAGGTTTGAAAGACAAAAATAACTCATTACAATTCTTTAATGACCAATCGAGTTTTGGAAATGATGAAATCACCCTCAAAACCAGGACCTAGGCACCCCAAATTTTCTTCAAATGACAAAACAGTAATTTAACTATTACAATGAATAGTTCTCTATGATTAGTTTTTATATTTCTATAAAAAGTATTATTATTTTTTATCATTCGTTAATTTTTCTATTTAAATAATGATTTATGTCCTCTCTCTTATTTCTATAACAAAATGAATTTGCTTTATTTTTTTAATTGTTTGATATTTCAAATAGATTAGTTTGATTTCTCGTGGATTTTATTCCTGTTATATTTTATATGAATTATTTGTCTTTAAATGAATTTTTTATAAGAATAGAAATAGTTTTTTATCAACAACAATAATTACCCATAAAGATAAAATGAATAAAAACATTTGAAATAAAAATTATAGTCAATGTCAGGTTGCCACCTATAAATTAACTCATAGTAATAATTCATATTGGCATCATAAATTAAAGCATATTCTGTTCAGTAAAAAAACTAGAATTAAATCACTTATAATTTAAAGACCAGAAGTTTCAAATTTTATGTTGAAAGGACAGAGAATGGAGATTTAAAAAGAAGAGTCAAGATATGGCTCTTTTCTAATAATTTAAAATGAGAATACGATACATCTTCTAAAACGGGCATGAAAGAATTTTCTAAATAGAGTACTGCTACCAGGAGAGGTTTTCTAAAAAATACACTCTTATGAAATCTAAATATTATTTTATATAAAAAAAAAAATTAAAGCAAATTTGCTGCGTGGCGCAAGCATGTAAATATATAATTAAGAGATTCATTAAAGCTTAAATTATCTTGTTTTATTATTTTTTTAAAATAAAATAAAATAATAATAAATTTTAAACTCGTGATTAATTGATTAATAAAATTATAATACCAAATAATATTTTTAACCTTAAAAATATAAATATAGTTAACTTAAAAATATAAATTATCAAGTGAAACGCTAAAAAATAATTTATATTATTAGTGTATTGAAAATATCAACGGGGACTGTTTTCATGATGAAATGAGAGGAAAATATCATTTGATAAGTCATTATTGCGTTAAAGAAACAACGCTTTAGCTGCGGAATAGACGTTGTTATTAAAAATCATTGGGGATAAGTTAATTATGCTAGTTGACTTAATTATGCTAGTTGACTTTTACAAATATCGAAGAAACTCAAGCTGCATTGTATATATGGTGGCCGTCCTCTCAGCCAATTAAGTTGGCCGGCTAGTTGTGGAGAGAGTTGGAGTTGCATGATTATGGCAGTCCGGATGATACTGGGTGGAATTTTAAGTTTTGCTGTTTAATACAAATTAAAGAGAAACTGTGATTAAATCTTCCAAGAATAATAATAATAATAGAAGAAGAAGAAGAAGTTCGTGTAAAATCAAATTAAATATACGTCCTTTTTTACCATCCAGCCTAATAAATTAATCTTTCTTCAAATGGTTTTTACCTTCAAGAGACAGTCACTTCTTCACCTTATCCCCACCTGCAAACACTGGCCTCAAATGAGTGCGATTCACTGTACAAATCCTTATGCACAGCTAAGTATAATTAGCACAAACAGTTATTACAAACCCTCGTTAAATTTTTGAAGGAGAAAGGGGTGTTAGGTTTTTTAATGCTATCATTGACACTGGCTTTTGAACCGTAATGATAAATCTATGAGTATAATTAACAGAAACAAACTCATATTCCAAAATAAAAGAGTTGGTTTTATTGCGTAAGACCTTTGTTAACCCATCTCATGTCATTTTCATCCTCCATAAGCAACGCCCATTAATGTCAGCACCCGGTATTTCCCGGTCAGTAAGAGACCAACGGAGCAAAAAAATGTACTGCCTAGCTAGCGGTTATTTTCTTGTTTCTATTCTATAAAACCCAATTGCTTCTAGCTAGCTCTACAAATCTCATTTCCATTTCCTAACAAGTCTTCTATTTCTTTGTAAGAGTTGTTGGGTTTAGATAAGGTTTCGAAGATTGAAGACAATGGAGATCGCGCATTTCTTATTTGGAATTTTTGGTGGGTTCTTTTTAATTCATCAATCAACTTTCTTCTGCTCTTGGTTTTCTTCTTCTTCTTCTTCTTGTTTCTTGAAGAAGTTGCTAACTTACTGTTCTTAGTGTTTTTTTTGTTTTTTTTTTCAAAGGGACTAATTAGCGGTTTCTCTCTGTTTCTTTCTCCTCTGTAACAGGAAATGCCACTGCATTGTTTCTCTTCTTGGCTCCAACGTATGCACCGGACTTGTTCATTTAGCTCTCTCTCTCTCTATTAGCTAGGTTAAGCTAAAGCTAATGTGTATTTATGGATAATTTGTCGATAGGATCACGTTCAGGAGGATCATAAGAAGCAAGTCTACAGAGCTGTTTTCTGGCATTCCATATGTAATGACCATGCTCAACTGCCTCCTTTCTGCTTGGTGTGTGCTCTTCTCGTCTCTTCAACTACTTATTTTCTTTTCGAATTGTGCTGTTTTACGCTTTCTAGAACAGTAGTTTGGTTTAGCTTTAGAAGGGTAATCTTGTCAACTAATTGCTTTTGTTTATCAAGAATAACCCGGAAGGCAAAAGATATCTAGCCATCTTCGGTACATCCTCAAACCACATGATATTTGAAGTAACCCAGTGCTGATGTTTTTCTTCCTGCTATGTTTTATAAATAATAGTCTGTTAGTACTGTTTTGCGGCTTAACTTACTATATATTCTGGTATATATATTAGACACAACGAACAAAAGCATAGTGCTGCTTTTTCTTTTTCTTTTTTCCTTGATTGATGATTCAGCTGGTTTATAGCTAATTAGGATCTATTAAGTTTGTTGACTCAACTTGAGTTTCCTGCATGTTAATTCGGGCAGGTGCATCTGTTATTTCTGGTTACATTAATTTTGTCGACTCGCCACCAGTTAATTGTTGATACTATACGTACTTTGTGGCAGGTATGGAATGCCCTTTGTGTCTAAGAACAACATTCTGGTGTCAACAATCAATGGAACTGGTGCAGTAATTGAGGCAATTTATGTCTTGACCTTCATCATCTATGCTCCAAAGGAGGAGAAGGCTAAATTCATTGGCCTCCTCACGCTTGTGCTCACCACTTTTGCTGGTGTGGCCTTGGTGTCCCTTGTCGTTCTTGATCATGGCAAATCCAGGGAGATATTCTGTGGCTTTGCTGCTGCTATTTTCTCAATCATCATGTATGGCTCCCCTCTGTCTATTATGGTACGTCAAATTACTCTAATTTTCTTCACGGTATACTTGCTGTTCCTGGCCGAGAAAAGAGAAGCATATTCCTTATAATTTGACAAGCTAGCTCCTTTGTTATTATAGTTTTGAGCGTGTGCATGTATCATTTAGTATTAATTGACTGATGACATTCTGTAGTTTTTTTTTTTTTTTTTGGTTGCCAGCCCCGGTATACGGGTTGCCCCGACTTGGTACATGGTTTACTTTCTCCAGAAAATTAGAAAACTGATGGTTTTGTTTTTCATGCCAGTCAAAGTGTATTTTATAAGCTGCGAATAATATCTTCTTCGTCGTTTTCTCATTTGGAATGGGAGATACAACCCGTGTGGAGGATATATAATATTATATTATACGTACGAAGTATAATTAAATTAAGCATGTAGTAGCAACCCTTTATATATATATATATATATATAAATAGGTTTTTCTACGAAGTTTATAATAGTAGGCTATACATGCAGTGCCCTTTTTTGTTAGATAATTATTTTATGTGATTTTTCTTGTACCTGCAGAGGACAGTGGTTAAAACGAAGAGCGTGGAGTACATGCCATTCTTCTTGTCTCTTTTTGTCTTCTTATGTGGCACTTCCTGGTTTGTCTTTGGGCTCCTTGGTGGTGACCTTTTTGTTGCTGTAAGTTAATTAATTTTAGTTATCCCTAATCAAATTACTGATCACGTTAGACTAGCATGCCTGCCCAGTGGGGTTCAATGTTGCAAAAATCTCATCGTTTTATTTTACTGGAAATATGCTTGTCGTGCCATATGTTACAGGTCCCGAATGGAGTTGGCTGTGGTCTAGGGGCATTGCAGCTGATCTTGTACTTCATCTACCGGAACAACAAGGGAGAAGCCAAGAAGCCCGCCCTCCCTGTTAAGTCAATGCAGATGGGTATCGCAAAACTCCACCAAGAGAAGGAATTGGTTGCCAATGGATCCCATGTTGATAAGGTGTAAATGACTTCAATATTGTGCGTGCAAGCTTAATTTATAAGACACCGGGACTGCCTCGATCCTAGTTTACTTGACAAGCGTGCGTGATGTTACCTTGTTTGCTGCATGCAAGTTTGATCACTTGTTACGAGTCTTTGTTCTATTCGAAATCCCCTTGTATTTTCTCTCTCCAAATAATTACAACGACAACTTAGATGTTGATTCTATACAAACGAATATGCTCTTTGTATGTAAGACATCCGGTTGTAGCAAAATTATTCATCGGAAATTAATATAAAAAAAAAAAACACTTTATTCCTTTGTTTCTTTTGGTTCTTATTCCTCTATTTTTTATTTGGAATATCCTATGGAAGACTCCTTTAAATCTGATAGTGTTGATAGCACCAAGAGATCATCTTGTATTTTGGAAGAAGAACCAAATCCTAATCAAAATCTAGGCTCAATATTATTAAATGAATTTAACAATCTTTTCTGGTTAAGAGCTATGACAATTGCTCTTGATAGAAGATCGAAACTTGGTTATGTCAATGGTTATATTAAACCCCTCTATCCTTCTTCACAAGCCTATCAAACTTGGCAGTGCAAGGATCAACTTGTCATGTCCTGGCTACTCAGCTCTATGGAGAATCATATTGCTGAGATATTCAACTACTTAGAATCCTCATTAGGACTGTGGGAGGCTGTGAAAGAAATGTATGGAAATCAAAACAATACAGTCGTGTTTTTCAAATTACAAGAGATCTTTCTAATATTTATAAGACGACAAAACTTATGTTCAGATGCTTAGGATTCTAAAGGGTATGTGGAGTGAACTTGCATTGTATCGTCCTTACACAATTGATGCAACAGTATTGAAGAAAGGAGAAGAAGAAGGCAAGATTTTTCAACTGTTAGCTAGTCTTAGTCCACATTATGAAGATCTTCGCAGTTGGATTCTTATGAATCTTGATCTTCCATCTCTTACTAATGCATGTGCTTCAATTCAACGAGAAGAAGCTCACAGGAAAGTCATGAATCCGAAGTCCAACATCTCTTTGTGAAACCCGTGCATATGTTATTAATAAACCGATGAGAAATGACAGACCTTACAGCGGGAAACGACCAAATTTGAACTGTCATCATTGTCATAATCTTGGTCATCCTATCTAACAGTGTTGGATCCTTCATCTAGAGCTAAAGCCTAATTTTGAAAAGGAGAAAAGACATAAAAAAGGATATGAACATAAGGCTCATATTGTTGCTCACTCCACTAATTATCTTCCCAGTAATGTTATTTCTACCAATCCGTTAACTCTTCTTAATGACTTTCCTGCCTATCTTCAGGTGAAGGGCGATATTGATAGCTTCTGAATTTGATTCCACGGCTCTTATTGGTAAGTTTGTTGTTTTCCTGGAAAACTCAACTCACCTATCACAAGAGAATACTGAAGGTGTTTTAACTGCTTTTAAAACTACGTTAGTAATGAGTACATTGCATAATTTTTTAGTTATTGATTTGGGTGCCACTGATCATATCACTAACAAAATGACTAGTCTAAATCATTGTCGCACCCTCGCGAGCGGAGCGCGGCGTCGCGGCGACCATCGGTTTATTTCGGGGTCTTTTATTTTATTTGTGTAAAAGGGAGTCGCCACCTAATGTTATCGTCACTAGGAAACCTAACTGGTCTTTCAGAGATTCTAAAGGCAAGGGACTGGTTGCGTAAAGGGAAGCTATTAGCACCCCTAGTACGCCCTACCTAAGGTAAGCTGCTTGGTGTTTGGTTTGTCTTATAATTGCTATGGTGTTGGTGTTTTCTAATCCCATCAGTTTTCTAGGTTTTGATTCAAACTAAAATTATTAGGATAGAAATCCAAGGAAGTTCCATGTGCTTTAAAAGCTCATTTTCCCCTTAGTTTTTCAAGAGTTTGCGACTCGTAAATCGCAAGGAGGAGGGACAAAAATTTAGAAATCTAGGGTGCTTTAAAAAACCTATTTTTTTTGTCTTAGTGTTTTATACTCTCACATCTCATAAACCGTGGAATAAAAAATTGAAATGTCCTCGATTATAATCAAGGCTTCTTTCAAGGATTTGTGCGGATTTATTACTCCCAATAATATTTTGGATATTCGTCTTTTAAGGATTTCTTTACCCAAACATTAGCGGTGAATAATAGATGAATTCCTCCAAAAATAAGATTTTTGTATTTTTTTGGAATATTGGCCAATACCCTTTGGAGTTTTACAAACATGTTGTAAAATCCAGAAATGCAAGAAAATAATTTTTGTGTTTAAGAAATCCATGCGGAAACACATTTTCAAAACTTCAAATATTTGTTTTTTTTTTAGAGGAAATTCAAAAAAAGATGTTAGGGTATTGGCCGTATGCAACACACAAGAAAACTTTTAAATTTTTTTATCGAAACGCATAGCATCACAATTAAACGTAAACATCAAAATGGAAAGTAGCAAGCCATCATTCATATTACAAGAACTACAAGAAACTTGAAACCATTCGTAACAAAAATCATTCAAAGCCAAATCAGCTTAAAATTCTGTACACTAGAAAGGACTAAGCACGTATGGATGAGGGAGCCAAAGTTTTGAAACTGAAATTTTTAAAATCAAAATCCTACTGCATATGACCATGACTCGTGACCTATTTTCTTTTAACAATCCAAGAGAACAAAATAAACTGCCATGCTAGTTTCGTAAAAAAAAAAAACTTGGGACGGCATGCTTTCATAACACATATATATCATAGACTAGAAACCAAAGCAAGACCTGGCCGGCTATTTAAATAAAATGGAAGGACACGAACAGAAAAGGGAGCTGCTGATGAAGAAAACAAAAGCCCCCTTCCCCGGTTCCTTAATTCTGTCATGCTAGTTTCATACAAAAAGAAAAGCTTGGGACGGAATGGCTTTATAACACATATATATCATAGACTATGAAACCAAAGCAAGACCTGGCCGGCTATTTCAATAAAATGGAAGGACACGAACAGAAAAGGGAGCTGCTGATGAAGAAAACAAAAGCCCCCTTCCCCGGTTCCTTAATTCTGTCAACAGCGAAAGACAGGAGATAAAAAAAATAAATAACAGAGGCTAGCCAAATCTTAACATAGTCACCTATCCAAAACTCAAAACCACGGCAAGAACAACACAAAGCAAACGGGCATTGTACAGTCTAAAATTGAAAATGAATGTGCAAAAACAAAAAAAAACAAAACAGATACAAAGGATTTAAAGGCAGAAAAGGAGGAGAAAATTAAGACTTACCTGCAGGTCTCACTGTTTTCTTTTCTGCAGAGGATGAAATAAAACCAAGCAAACGTGGCTGTCAAGGTTTAGCAACAAAGCTCCCTCTCCGTCTTGTTTTTTTTCTTCCCTCACGGTGACACTAGAATGCAAACAAGAAACTCCCTCTATTCTGCATTTTTTGTGTTTACTCTGCCTCTCTTGTTTTTTTTCTTTTATTTTTCTGCTCTCTTTCTGCTATTTTTTTGCTCTCTTTTTGCTGCTTTTTTTTGCTCTCTTTTCCTGCTTTTTTTGCTCTCTTTTCCTGCCCCCTTTAGGTCATTAGAAGGGCTTATATATAGTCTAAATATGTCTCTTTTTAGGAAGGATTTAATGCATTAATCCTGGGACGTAAATCCCTACTGATTTGCAGTAAAAAAAAAACACAAAAGGAAGCTGCAATATTCTGATTTTGTTCTGGTTCTTTACGTCTGATTTCTTTCCAGTTTTAGAGGAGGGTATGGCTGTTTTCTTTCCTTCCATAGGGCCAGCTGCTCCCTTTGAAATGAGGCAACAAAAACGTGGTCTTCAGCTCCAAAAATCAGGCGTGATGATAAAGGAAAAAAAACAGCAGAGAAAAGAAAGAAATCAGCTGGAGGGTGCAGCTGCAAGGTCCTATTTTCCTTATTCGGTGTGGTAAAAATCCTGTCATTTATGATGATCCAACCCCCCTCTCCAGCTTTCAATGTCCTTCTTCAATTCGATCCCTCAATTTAGCACATTTCAATTCAGTCCTTGGTCCAAAAAAAATCCTTCGAATCAGTCCCGCGAACTGGGGCAAAAATCCTTCTCGCGGTCAGGAATCCCTGCTTTCACGTTAGATATTCAAACGGGAATATCTTGAGCTTCTGATATCGAAATCAAGCGATTCAAAAGCCTAAATTTATCTACGTGTCTAGGACTACAACTTTTATGAAGGAGTCGAGGTGAGATAAAATCGTTTTACATAACAGAAACTGGCAGTAATCTAGTTGGTCAAAAGGGATTTCCGGGTCTGACTCAAAAACTGGCGAATGCCGAGAATCCTGATATGACTGAGAGTATGAACTAAGAACAAAAATCACAAAAACTAAGCCAAAAATAGAATTTTTTTAGTGCAGACTCGGGTCAATATCCTTCTCGCGGCAGAATTCTCTGCCTTCACGTTAGATATTCAAACAGGAATATCTTGAGCTTCTGATATCGAAATCAAGCGATTCAAAAGCCAAAATCATATACGCGTCTAGGACTACAACTTTGATGAAGGAGTCGAAGTGAGATAAAATCTTTTTACATAACAGAAACTGGTAGTAATCTAGTTGGTCACAAAGGTTCTTGATCTGACAATACTGAGCATCCAAATCTGACTGAGAATCTGCTCTAAGAACAATGATCCCTGGGACCTAATAAAGGTGTATGTCAATTTTTCAACATGTAATGAGTGACAAAATATATCTAGGATGGTCAGATATAGTACGAAACTGAGTCAGAATCAGAGCCTAAGTTGAAACAAAAAATTGCGACAGGAGCAGAACTATTTTTTTAGTGCAAATTCTGAGGGATTTATTCAACCTTAAAGACCAGATAAAAAGAACGAATTTAGCATTATGAAGACTCCTGGTCAACCTAAGAAAACCTGATGATTTTGGTAGTAAAGGGGAAGGATAAAAAAAACAGAAAAATAGCTCAAACAAGGTTAAAAAACAAAATATTTATTTCTGTGCTTTTGTCAATCTTCTGGCGAATATGAGCTAAACTCCTACACTCTGTTCAAAAGAGGTATACACCGTCTCCAGCACGTGGGGTCCAAAATTGAGTAATAACAATCATTTTGAAAAACTTTCTACTCTATCTCATATATAAAGCTAAAAGAGCAAAGTATTTTTCTCTTGATTTTGCAGTGTAAAATTAATATTTTACCCCTGAACAACATAGGTTCTAGGGGTAGTTCAGTAATTTTATTTTTCTCAAATTCATGAGAGTCACTATAGTAATCTCATATTTTCATGGCATAGTGAAATTACACAATTACCCTTGAAACTTATTTTCATTTAATTATTTTAAGGGGTATTATCAGTTTTTTTTACTTTTTTAAAATATTGGAATTACTATATTAACCCTAAAATAAAATTTTCTAAGCTTTGCATTAAGGGGTGTTTTTGTCATTTATTATTGGTTTTTCTGTTATTATTAAGTTGGATTAGGGGAGATTCAATCTTTCTCTATTTTAAAAAAAAATTGTTGGCGCATAGCACGGGCCAGCGTGTGGGACGGCTCTGCACTCTTTGAGTGACGCACGAGTTGTCATCCAGTGGAAGAACACCAACTTCCGCCATGGTGATTGAATCTACACAACCCCCTCTTCCGCGTGGGGTGGCACGTGTGGTGTTTTGAAAGATGATTTGGCTCTGGCCGCCCCTTCTTTTTCTTTTTCTTTTCTCTCTATCCTCCATAATGAATTCCATGTTGGCCATTAAAAAATCAATTTCTCTTATTTTATGAAATTTTATATCCATAATCTTGATTTCTAATTTCTTCAAGTTTGTTCCCTATTCTATTGATAATCATATAGAAAGCTAATAAACAAAAAATTATGAAGCCCGATTTCAAATCAACCCAATGTTAAAGGATTAAGTTGAAAAAATGAACCGAGTCAACTCAGGTTAATCTTCCAAACCCTTATCAGGAGACCCAGATAACTTCATAGAAAAAATTAAAAAAATATATAAATTACAATTTTCAATCAACATAAAGTTGAAAGATGAAATTGAAAAAAAAACAAGAAAAACTCAAGTCAACACCTGGGTAACCCGTAAAACTCGCGACTTAAGTCATAAGACTGTGATAACCCACCCCATAAAAAGAAAATCAAAAAATAATTATGAAGCTCAATTCTTAATCAACTCAATCTTGAAGGATGAAGTTGAGGAAAAATAATTAAAAACTGACAAAAACTGACTCGAGTCAACATAGCTAACTTGTAAAACTCGTAACTCGGGTCATAAGACTGAGAAACTCCATATAAAGAAAATAAAAAAAATTATGAAGTCCAATACCTAGTAAACCTAATGTTAGAGGATGAAATTGAAAAAAAAAACTAAGTTTGAAATAAATAAAAAGTCCTAATTTTTTTTAAAATTTTAAGAACGAAAGTGAAAACAACTTGGCTTTCTACTATTGTTTGTTACAATGAAAAGCCAAGAGCTTTTAGTATATTTTAATAATTAATATAAAAAGAAACACAGAATATACATGCCGTTTTAAGTAATGTTTAGCATTGTGATAACGATTGCTTTTCAAAATGTTTTTCGCTTGGAAATGCTTTAAAATAATATATTTTTTATTTTTTTAATATTTATTCTTGACATCAGCACGTTAAAACGATTCAAAAACACCAAAAAAAATTAATTTGAAGAAAAAAATTAAAAGTATGGTCACGCCGCAATAACAAAAAAGTCACTTAAACACTCATTGACTTTTGGTTTTTTCTTTTCTTATGGTGACTATAAAAGTCACATTATGTAACTTCACATTATGTAACTTTTACTAGATATTTGATCCGCGCTTCACTACGGTTCATAATGTTTTAAAAAAGAATCTGGGTAGACATGTTATTTTGATATGTTTATTTACATAAAAAAGTTCAAAGTGTAAATCTAAAAGCTTATCTAGGCATCTAATCAAATAAATCAATAATAATTAATGTAAATAAATAAAAAAATAAAAAAATCATTAAAAATAACTTAAAAAACTGGAAAAATTAAAAGATGGATATAGATCAAGATATTTAATCTCACAAAATGAGACATTTACCCATTTGTGTCTATTAAATTTCTTTATTATAATCAATAAAAGATAACAGAAATAAAAACACATATGAAACTGAGTGAATAAAAAAAAAACATTAGGTAAGGCCAGACATATAAGAAATATGATTTCAAAATAAATATTTTTTTAAAAAATAAAGCTTAATTGTATAAAATAAAAAAATCTTGAAAAAAACAAATCAAAAAAAATATTTTTTTATTAAAAAAACTTCAATTCAAAAAAGGCCTGAAAAACTCGTGGTTTGGGCCATAAGACCGAGAGATGTTTGTGTCTACTAATTTTTTTTTATTAAAATCAATTAAAGATAATAGAACTAGAAACACATATGAAATTGAGTGAATAAGATAAAATGAAAAAAAAATGTTATGTAAGGTTAGACATATTAGAAATATTATTTCAAAATAAATATTTTTTTATAAAATAAATCTTATCTGTACAAATATAAAAAGAAATTCTTCAAATATTAAATACAAAACAAAACATTTTAAAAAAACCTCTATTAAAAAAAGGCTTGCAAAACCCGTTGCCTAAGTCATGATATCGGAATAAACCAATACAAAAACAAAATTAGGATAACCACAAAATTAATCTTTTTTAAAAATGAAGTATGATAAAAACATAAAAGAAAATGTAAAAAAAAAAAAAATAGAATCCCTAACCATATCAACTCTTCAAAACTCGTGACCTGTGTCATTAGATTTGAAGCATGACCAATGAAAAAACCACGAAACTCAATCCCCAACAAATCAAATGTCAAAGGATGAAATCGGGAAAAAAAATCTATCACACGCAAAAATTATAATTAAATAAATCTTATCTATACAAATATAAAAAGAAATTCTTCAAAATTAAATACAAAACAAAACATTTTAAAAAAACCTCTATTAAAAAAAAGCTTGCAAAACTCGTTGCCTAAGTCATGAGATCGGAATAAACCAATACAAAAACAAAATTAGGATAACCACAAAACCAATCCTTTTAAAAAAATGAAGTATGATAAAAACATTAAAAAAAATGTAAAAAAAAAATAGAATCCCTAACTGTATCAACTCTTCAAAACTTGTGACCTATGTCATTAGATTTGAAGCATGACCAATGAAAAAACCATGAAACTCAATCCCCAACAAATCAAATGTCAAAGAATGAAACCGGGAAAAAAAATCTATCACACGCAAAAAGTATAATTAAATAAATCTTATCTATACAAATATGAAAAGAAATTCTTCAAAAATTAAATACAAAACAAAACATTTAAAAAAAACCTCTATTAAAAATAGGCTTGCAAAACTCATTGCCTAAGTCATGAGATCGGAATAAACCAATACAAAAACAAAATTTGGATAACCACAAAACCAATCTTTTTAAAAAAAAAAAAATATGATAAAAACATAAAAGAAAATGTAAAAAAAAAAAACCAGAATCCCTAACCGTATCAACTCTTCAAAACTCGTGACCTGTGTCATTAGATTTGAAGCATGACCAATGAAAAAACCACGAAACTCAATCCCCAACAAATCAAATGTCAAAGGATGAAACCGGAAAAAAAATCTATCACACGCAAAAATTATAATTAAATAAATCTTATTTATACAAATATAAAAAGAAATTCTTCAAAAATTAAATACAAAACAAAACATTTTAAAAAAAAAACCTCTATTAAAAAAAGGCTTGCAAAACTCATTGCCTAAATCATGAGATCGGAATAAACCAATACAAAAACAAAATTAGGATAACCACAAAACCAATCTTTTTTAAAAAATGAAGTGTGATAAAAACATAAAAAAAAATGTTAAAAAAAAAAACCAGAATACCTAACCGTATCAACTCTTCAAAACTCGTGACTTGTGTCATTAGATTTGAAGCATGACCAATGAAAAAACCATGAAACTCAATCCTCAACAAATCAAATGTCAAAGAATGAAACCGGGAAAAAAAATTTTATCACACACAAAAATTATAATTAAAAGAATAAGGGTGAAAATAAAAATAAAAATAAATTAGAGGGCATTAAAAAAATTTAAATTGAAATGTTAAATTGCTAAGAAAAAAACTTAAAGAAAATGAAAAGGAAATCAAAAGAATGAGAGCTAAATTGAAAAAAATAAAACAACATAAACTTTGATTGAATGATGAAATTGAAAACAACAAAACTTTAACAAAAGAGCTAAGAAAAAAAATCATAAATCAAAATAATAAGGACCAAATTGAAGAAAATAATATATGACAAATTATAATTTAAGGACTAAATTGAAAACATAAAAAACTTTTCTAAAAGATCCAAGAACTAAAATAAGCAATAAAAAAAGGTCTAAAATTTAAAAAGAGCCGATGACTAAAATAAACAATAAAAAACTATAGGACTAAAATTAAAAAAGAAAAAGAAAAGAGAACAGATGTGCACTTTTCTAGAAGAGAGAAAATGTAAGCCCTGGAAAATTAAAATATATATATATATATATATATATATATATATATATATAAATAATAATAAATAAATTGGTTATATATAGAGAGAAGGATTGTTTTGGAAATTTAATAATGACCTATAGACTAAATTGGTTCCAATTAAGGTACCAAATGATAGTAAGAGTTTGGAGAAATAGCTAAAATGATAATTTAAAAGGATGGAGGGGTAAAATTATAATTAAAAAAAATCAACTCTTCTCTCCTACACTAAAAGGCCAACTACACAGCCATGGAGGAGAAGAGAAGATTTTCTTAAGTTCTTGCATTTTCTCTTGCAAAATTCTTGAGAAAAAGGTGCTTTTTTGGGGTAAGAGTGGGTTATGAGGGAGGAAAACACCTAAACACCAAGAATAATGATATTTGTAAAGACTTGATTAACTACTTCGAGTCAAGATAGCTAATGATATCAATGGATTACATTGATATCGACATTATATGGAACTTGATTAACTACTCCTGACATGAAGGCTAATGATATTAAAGAATTCTTGACATCGGCATCACCAATGGATAAATTAAGATGTTAGAAAGATTAGCAATTTTGGGATCAGATATCTAATGATATCGGTGGACTCCATTGATATTTGCATTACCTTGATAATTGATTAGTCGATTCTGAATAAGAAAGACTAATGATGTTAATGAGATATATTGGCATCGACATAAGAGTTTTCATTAGATTTTAAGGGAAAGAAAAAAAGAAATGTATTGGATTAGCTGTTCTCGGAAAACTAGAGGAAGCTAATGATATCGAGGGAATGTCTTGATATCGGTATATTTTCATAATAAGAGTTTAACTTCCTAAGGAAATGTAGCAAATGATGTTAGTGATTTAGACTAGCATTTTTTTTAAACGGTACCATTTGTTCTTAAATTATCAAGCGGGGACTAGGAAAGAAGGTGAAGCGATATTAATTTACTTGCTTCATTATTTATAATATTTTGTTGCATTTTCTTTCAGGGTTGTCTCATTCGTGTCAAGAGTAATTTGCATCCTATGTTACTTTTGTTGCCATGGGGTGCATGTTTTTTTTTTTGGTGGAAATTGTATGTATTTTGCTTAATTTTGTAATAACTTGGTTAAACTTTTATTGTATGCATAGATGCAAAATGGATCTTTTTTATGATGATATTCCAAAAAATATATTTGTATATGTATTAGTTTTTGTTCTCCTTAAGATTATAAATCGTGAAACCATTTCTGTAGATTTTGAGGATAAGATAATGAATATTGTTGTAATTTGAGATTCAAGATGATTAGATCGAATATGAGAATTGTAAATAGAAGTGTAACAGGTTATAGTCGATAATGTGAAACCTCCTGATACAGGGAAGACTGACAAAATTTTGGTAGACTAGAAAAAACAAATTCCCACATTTTCTATAAAATATGTTTTAATAGTTTTCCTAGTAAATGGGAGTGTTATAGAAAAGAAGGAAGAAAAAAAATAAATGACCACTGTCATAACCCAATTCTGGGTTATTCCCAAAAAATCACCTTTTTTCAAAATAAAAATCAAAAAAATAAAATAAAGGTTGGCAACGTGGAGAAAGTAGACTGGGAAATCAAGCTGCTATTTTGGAGGAAATTCAAGGTCTAATTGTACCCCATTATCCCCAAAAATGGAAAAAAAATGCAAATTCAAGGTTAAATTAAATGATTATTGGACGAATTCGCATAAAAATTAAGTCTAAGGACATAATTAAATTTTTATTAGGCCAATTTGATTTAATCATGAGCCAAATTAAATTTTAATTATATTTAAGAATTAATTTGGGTCCAATTGAAGGATTTAATTAAGTGCAAGGACTCAATTATACTTTTAAATGGGTCAAATTAATTTTATTTGGGGCTTAATTGGTGAAAAATTAAGTTTGGGAGCCTAATTTGGGCTTAATTGAGAAGATTGTAATTTTAAGAGACCAAATTTAATTTTTACCAAGTTAATTGATTGAAATTATGGGCCAAATTGCAAGAAAATTGAAGTTTTATGGTCAATTAGGGGTTAAATTGACAAACTTCACAGCCAAGGACCATTTTGCAATAGGCGGCCAACTATGGGGGTTCATTTGACAAAATCAGGGGCAAAATCGTAAGAAAATTGAAGTTTTATGGTCAATTATAGGTGCAATTAAATCAAATTTAAAGAGGAAGGACTGAAATGAACTTTGGTCAAAATCAGAACTTTGGTACTATTCATCTTCTTTAAATCTCTGAAATAGCGGGTCTGGTTACCTACTTTGTACCTGTATTTAATGTACCTAACGTCCACCAAATTTGCCAAAACTTGCACGAAACTGATCACCAGACATCCCTCAAGGTCTGGGTATGGTCTTCACTGGCTCACTGGCAAATAAACGGACGTGGCGCCACCCCAAAGAGGCCAACTCAGGCAGCCTGCAGCTGCAGATTTGACAATTTGACAGTGCACCATGCCTATTTTGAACCAATAGTTGGGATCCTTCCCATCTGAATCAAGGGCTGAAATTTTTCTCCGGTGTAGATAACATTGCCCTCTTCCACCGCCTATAAATAGAGGTGGATTTCATGGCCTGAGGGAGGAGAAAATCGGGTCCAAAATAAGCCAAAAAATCAGCTTCTCCCCTGTTTTTCTTCCAACCAACGTTCTCTCTCTCTCTCTCTCCCGCTGCTTCTTCAGCCCTTGAAGACCCCACAGAAACATTCCTCCTCCACCAGCAGACGGCGTCTCAGCCTCCTCACGAACCCAAATCCTCACCGGCGATAGGCACAGCCACCGCAAGGTCCTCCTTCTCTTCTCTGCAGATTCTCTTCTTCTGCATCTTTTTCTTTCTTCCTCTGCCACAAGCAGCCAACACTGCTACCATTTCTTCCACCATTCCGACCCCGACCACCAGCTCCACCGCAGGAAACCAACACAACCACCAACCGACCACCAAGCTGCCACCGCGGCTCTCTCTCTTCTCCTTTCAGTCCTTCTCTCTCCTCTGCAACTTTTTCTTCTCCCTCTCACAGCCGACTACGGCCACTGTCACCTCAGCTGAAGCCTCCTGAGCCACCGGCCGAACAACATCATCACGTCCGAGACCCCCACGCCAGGCATCTTCCTCCTCCCTGCTTTGCCTCTTTCTTCTTTCTTCCTCGTCGTGGCTGCTGCATGCAGAATTCATTTCTGCATGCAGCAGCTAATTAATTAGCTCATCGTTTGGGTCTGGCAAGTTACGGCCCAGTCCAAATGGCTGGGTCTGGCTAGGCCCTATTTTTTAAAAAAAAATTCAAAAAAATTCAAATATCGATTTAAAAAAAATTGTGATTTTTCTCATATATTTTCTACCAATTTTACATAGTATCGGGTTGTATATTTACACTGTAAAATACAAATCTGGTATTAAAATACCCGATTTTCTTTAAAATATTTCAAAAAAAAAAATTTCAAAACATTTTCAAAAGAAAAAAAAATATTTTATTGCATACGGCCAAATTCTAAAAATTTTCCAAGCATATTTTTCATTAAAAAAAAATTGCATCTTTTTCATGTTTAAAAAAAATCAAAAAATGAATATCATAACCAGTTTATGATTATCCATTAGGATTTGGCCAAGATGTCAAAAATCTTTTTCCAATCTTTTTTTTTAGGATTCAGATGTAGACTTTAATATTTGTGAGGTGTAAAATTACACGATAAAGTACACCCTCAAGTATTAAAGATACAAAGTGTAAAAATACGATGCTAAAATTCAGACTTTAGAATGGTTAGGATTTAACCCGATAAGGTAGAGACTCTCTCATGAAGAGAGATCTGCCTTGAGCCTTAGAAAAGACCAACAAATAGAAACCCGACTTAGAAAAAAAAACAATCAAACAACATGCAGCTTACCTTAGGTAGGGTGCACTGGGATGATGCGCCTTCCCCTTGCACAACCAGTCCCTTACTCAGACTCTCGCAGACCATAGGTTCCTAGTGACCATAATACTAGATGGCGACTCCTAAACATTAATCATAATTTTATGATTAAATCTGAAAACCTTCCCAACACACAACACCTCACATCAAGAGACACGACAGCAGCCTCCGCTGTCGTCAGGCGACGTCGCGCCCCCCACGACAACCACTGGCGAAAAAACACCTATCAATTGTCATAATACGCCACACTAGAAGAAAGAGAGCGATGCAGATTTGGTCACCGGGAGACGGTGTGCACAAGCGCCTCTCATGTGCCAACACGTGAGGTCCACGCTCTTGCAGCTTTTTGATTAAAAAATCAATTATTAAGAGCAAAACGTCCAAAACATCATTCATGATTCTGGTATTAACAAAAAAAACAATGTGAAAAGACAAAATCACCCCTGAACTCTTGCCTTATATTTTTCTGATTCTAAGGGCATGAAAGTCATTTAATAATGTTGTAAAAAATGTAAAGGTATAGATACCCTTGGCCAGCTGTTCAATTTTTTGTATGGGGTAAATAGATAATTTTACTATTTAAAAAGGTTGAAAAGACAAAAATAACCCTTTACAATTCTTTAATGACCAATTGGTCTTTGAAAAAGATGAAACCACCATCAAAACCAAGACACCCCAAATTTTCTTTGAATGACAAAACTGTAATTTAACTATTGCAGTGAATAATTCTTTGTGTCTGAAATAGTGATTCGTTTTTATATTATTATAAAAAGTTTTTTTGTTTTTTTCTCGTTCGTTAATTTTTCCATTTAAATAATGATTTAGGCCCTCTTTCTTATTTCTTAAACAAAACGAATTACCTTTATTTTTTAATTGTTTTTAGTTGTTTGATATTTCAAATAGATTAGTTTGATTTCTCGTGGATTTTATTCCTGTTATATTTTATATGAATTATTTGTATTTAAATGAATTTTTTATAAGAATAGAAATAGTTTTTTATTAACAACAATAATTACCCATAAAGATAAAATGAATAAAAACATTTGAAATAAAAATTATAGTCAATGTCAGGTTGCCACCTATAAATTAACTCATAGTAATAATTCATATTGGCATCATAAATTAAAGCATATTCTGTTCAGTAAAAAAACTAGAATTAAATCACTTATAATTTAAAGACCAGAAGTTTCAAATTTTATGTTGAAAGGACAGAGAATGGACTAGGCATATTCTTATTATTTATTGGCATCATAAATTAAAGCATATTCTTATTATTTATATAGTTTTGTTGCATTTTCTTCCAAGGTTGTCTCATTCATGTCAAGAATAACTTGCATCCTATATTAGTTTTATTGCCATGGACTAGGCATGGGGCATATTTTTTTGTGTGTGGAAATTGTATGCATTTTGCTTAATTTTGTAATAGCTTGGTTAAACTTCCATTATATGCATGGATGCAAAATGGACCTTTTTTTATGATGATATTCCTATAAATATATCTGTATATGTATTAGTTTTTATTCTCCTTAAAATGCATAATAAATAGTGAAACTATTTCTGTAGATTTTGAGGATAAGATAAAAGTGTAATTTGAGAAGTAGGATGATTTGATCAAATATGAGAATTGTAAATAAAAGTGTAACATGTTATATCGATAACTTGAAACCTCCCTATATAGAGAAGACTGACAAAATTTTGGTAGAATAGAAAAACAAAATTCCCAATTTTCTATAAAATATGTTTTAGCTGTTATCCTGGTAAATAGGAGTGTTACAGAAAAGAAGGAAAAAAAACATAATGATCACTAGTGAAAAACTGTCTATCAATCGTCATAACACGCCACACTAGAAGAAAGAGGATGAGGCAAATTTGGCCACCGGGAGACGGTGTGCACAAGCGCCTCCCACACGTCATTGTGTGATGTTCCTGTAGAGCTTTTATTTAAAAATCAATTATTAAGAGCAAAAGTCCAAAACACCATTCATGATTCCGGTATTAACAAAAAAAACTAGGTGAAAAGAAAAAATCACCCTTGAACTCTTGCCTTATATTTTTCTGATTCTAAGGGTATAAAAGTCATTTAATAATTTTGTAAAAAATGTAAAGGTATAATACCCTTGGCTGCCAGCTGTTTATTTTTTTATGGGGTCAATTAGTAATTTCAATATTCAAAAAAGGTTTGAAAGACAAAAATAACTCATTACAATTCTTTAATGACCAATCGAGTTTTGGAAATGATGAAATCACCCTCAAAACCAGGACCTAGGCACCCCAAATTTTCTTCAAATGACAAAACAGTAATTTAACTATTACAATGAATAGTTCTCTATGATTAGTTTTTATATTTCTATAAAAAGTATTATTATTTTTTATCATTCGTTAATTTTTCTATTTAAATAATGATTTATGTCCTCTCTCTTATTTCTATAACAAAATGAATTTGCTTTATTTTTTTAATTGTTTGATATTTCAAATAGATTAGTTTGATTTCTCGTGGATTTTATTCCTGTTATATTTTATATGAATTATTTGTCTTTAAATGAATTTTTTATAAGAATAGAAATAGTTTTTTATCAACAACAATAATTACCCATAAAGATAAAATGAATAAAAACATTTGAAATAAAAATTATAGTCAATGTCAGGTTGCCACCTATAAATTAACTCATAGTAATAATTCATATTGGCATCATAAATTAAAGCATATTCTGTTCAGTAAAAAAACTAGAATTAAATCACTTATAATTTAAAGACCAGAAGTTTCAAATTTTATGTTGAAAGGACAGAGAATGGAGATTTAAAAAGAAGAGTCAAGATATGGCTCTTTTCTAATAATTTAAAATGAGAATACGATACATCTTCTAAAACGGGCATGAAAGAATTTTCTAAATAGAGTACTGCTACCAGGAGAGGTTTTCTAAAAAATACACTCTTATGAAATCTAAATATTATTTTATATAAAAAAAAAAATTAAAGC
Organism: Populus simonii; assembly: GCA_007827005.2. NCBI lineage: Eukaryota > Viridiplantae > Streptophyta > Magnoliopsida > Malpighiales > Salicaceae > Populus > Populus simonii. The sequence goes on along the minus strand of CM017465.2, from coordinate 19,023,690 downwards.
AAATTTGCTGCGTGGCGCAAGCATGTAAATATATAATTAAGAGATTCATTAAAGCTTAAATTATCTTGTTTTATTATTTTTTTAAAATAAAATAAAATAATAATAAATTTTAAACTCGTGATTAATTGATTAATAAAATTATAATACCAAATAATATTTTTAACCTTAAAAATATAAATATAGTTAACTTAAAAATATAAATTATCAAGTGAAACGCTAAAAAATAATTTATATTATTAGTGTATTGAAAATATCAACGGGGACTGTTTTCATGATGAAATGAGAGGAAAATATCATTTGATAAGTCATTATTGCGTTAAAGAAACAACGCTTTAGCTGCGGAATAGACGTTGTTATTAAAAATCATTGGGGATAAGTTAATTATGCTAGTTGACTTAATTATGCTAGTTGACTTTTACAAATATCGAAGAAACTCAAGCTGCATTGTATATATGGTGGCCGTCCTCTCAGCCAATTAAGTTGGCCGGCTAGTTGTGGAGAGAGTTGGAGTTGCATGATTATGGCAGTCCGGATGATACTGGGTGGAATTTTAAGTTTTGCTGTTTAATACAAATTAAAGAGAAACTGTGATTAAATCTTCCAAGAATAATAATAATAATAGAAGAAGAAGAAGAAGTTCGTGTAAAATCAAATTAAATATACGTCCTTTTTTACCATCCAGCCTAATAAATTAATCTTTCTTCAAATGGTTTTTACCTTCAAGAGACAGTCACTTCTTCACCTTATCCCCACCTGCAAACACTGGCCTCAAATGAGTGCGATTCACTGTACAAATCCTTATGCACAGCTAAGTATAATTAGCACAAACAGTTATTACAAACCCTCGTTAAATTTTTGAAGGAGAAAGGGGTGTTAGGTTTTTTAATGCTATCATTGACACTGGCTTTTGAACCGTAATGATAAATCTATGAGTATAATTAACAGAAACAAACTCATATTCCAAAATAAAAGAGTTGGTTTTATTGCGTAAGACCTTTGTTAACCCATCTCATGTCATTTTCATCCTCCATAAGCAACGCCCATTAATGTCAGCACCCGGTATTTCCCGGTCAGTAAGAGACCAACGGAGCAAAAAAATGTACTGCCTAGCTAGCGGTTATTTTCTTGTTTCTATTCTATAAAACCCAATTGCTTCTAGCTAGCTCTACAAATCTCATTTCCATTTCCTAACAAGTCTTCTATTTCTTTGTAAGAGTTGTTGGGTTTAGATAAGGTTTCGAAGATTGAAGACAATGGAGATCGCGCATTTCTTATTTGGAATTTTTGGTGGGTTCTTTTTAATTCATCAATCAACTTTCTTCTGCTCTTGGTTTTCTTCTTCTTCTTCTTCTTGTTTCTTGAAGAAGTTGCTAACTTACTGTTCTTAGTGTTTTTTTTGTTTTTTTTTCCAAGGGACTAATTAATTAGCGGTTTCTCTCTGTTTCTTTCTCCTCTGTAACAGGAAATGCCACTGCATTGTTTCTCTTCTTGGCTCCAACGTATGCACCGGACTTGTTCATTTAGCTCTCTCTCTCTCTATTAGCTAGGTTAAGCTAAAGCTAATGTGTATTTATGGATAATTTGTCGATAGGATCACGTTCAGGAGGATCATAAGAAGCAAGTCTACAGAGCTGTTTTCTGGCATTCCATATGTAATGACCATGCTCAACTGCCTCCTTTCTGCTTGGTGTGTGCTCTTCTCGTCTCTTCAACTACTTATTTTCTTTTCGAATTGTGCTGTTTTACGCTTTCTAGAACAGTAGTTTGGTTTAGCTTTAGAAGGGTAATCTTGTCAACTAATTGCTTTTGTTTATCAAGAATAACCCGGAAGGCAAAAGATATCTAGCCATCTTCGGTACATCCTCAAACCACATGATATTTGAAGTAACCCAGTGCTGATGTTTTTCTTCCTGCTATGTTTTATAAATAATAGTCTGTTAGTACTGTTTTGCGGCTTAACTTACTATATATTCTGGTATATATATTAGACACAACGAACAAAAGCATAGTGCTGCTTTTTCTTTTTCTTTTTTCCTTGATTGATGATTCAGCTGGTTTATAGCTAATTAGGATCTATTAAGTTTGTTGACTCAACTTGAGTTTTCTGCATGTTAATTCGGGCAGGTGCATCTGTTATTTCTGGTTACATTAATTTTGTCGACTCGCCACCAGTTAATTGTTGATACTATACGTACTTTGTGGCAGGTATGGAATGCCCTTTGTGTCTAAGAACAACATTCTGGTGTCAACAATCAATGGAACTGGTGCAGTAATTGAGGCAATTTATGTCTTGACCTTCATCATCTATGCACCAAAGAAGGAGAAGGCTAAATTCATTGGCCTCCTCACGCTTGTGCTCACCACTTTTGCTGGCGTGGCCTTGGTGTCCCTTGTCGTTCTTGATCATGGCAAATCCAGGGAGATATTCTGTGGCTTTGCTGCTGCTATTTTCTCAATCATCATGTATGGCTCCCCTCTGTCTATTATGGTACGTCAAATTACTCTAATTTTCTTCACGGTATATATATTTGCTGTTCCTGGCCGAGAAAAGAGAATCATATTCCTTATATTTTGACAAGCTAGCTCCTTTATTATTATAGTTTTGAGCGTGTGCATGTATCATTTAGTATTAATTGACTGCTGGTTCTGTTTTTCAAACTGATGGTTTTGTTTTTCATGCCAGTCAAAGTGTATTTTATAAGCTGCGAATAATATCTTCTTCGTCGTTTTCTCATTTGGAATGGGAGATACAACCCGTGCGGAGGATATATAATATTATATTATACGTACGAAGTATAATTAAATTAAGCATGTAGTAGCAACCCTTTATATATATATATATATATAAAATAGGTTTTTCTACGAAGTTTATAATAGTAGGCTATACATGCAGTGCCCTTTTTTGTTAGATAATTATTTTATGTGATTTTTCTTGTACCTGCAGAGGACAGTGGTTAAAACGAAGAGCGTGGAGTACATGCCATTCTTCTTGTCTCTTTTTGTCTTCTTATGTGGCACTTCCTGGTTTGTCTTTGGGCTACTTGGTGGTGACCTTTTTGTTGCTGTAAGTTAATTAATTTTAGTTATCCCTAATCAAATTACTGATCACGTTAAGTAGACCTGCCCAGTGGGGTTCATTGTTGCAAAAATCTCATCGTTTTATTTTACTGGAAATATGCTTGTCGTGCCATATGTTACAGGTCCCGAATGGAGTTGGCTGTGGTCTAGGGGCATTGCAGCTGATCTTGTACTTCATCTACCGGAACAACAAGGGAGAAGCCAAGAAGCCCGCCCTCCCTGTTAAGTCAATGCAGATGGGTATCGCAAAACTCCACCAAGAGAAGGAATTGGTTGCCAATGGATCCCATGTTGATAAGGTGTAAATGACTTCAATATTGTGCGAGCAAGCTTAAGTTATAAGACACCACGACTGCCTCCTAGTTTACTTGACAAGCGTGATGTTACCTTGTTTGCTGCATGCAAGTTTGATCACTTGTTACGATTCTTTGTTCTATTCAAAATCCTCTTGTATTTTCTCTCTCCAAATAATTACAACGCCAACTTAGATGTTGATTCTATACAAACGAAAAGTAGCGTGCTTTCTGTGGGTGTTTTGATGGGTTATCATGTGCTTGAGACTACCTCTGTCACTTTCTGTTCATTCCAAATGGATGCAACACGCTATGGTCCCGGAAATTGCTTTAACTACAAGGAAGGGTGCAATTTCTCTCTTCACAATTAGTCGTGTTGGTCAGTTCAAGCTTGCTCTCCCAGCTAGCTTTTTAATTATTTGAGTCTTATTAAGCGGATTATTATGAGTATAGATATGATTAAGATAGACTTTGATATGTCAACATTATATATAGGAGATTGATTAGCACATTTTCTGTTGTTAATCGTTCTGTTCTATTTGTGCAAGGCATCGATCGGGTTGTAACAAAATTATTCATTAGAAATAAAAAAAATAAAAAATAAAACTTTATTCCTTTGTTTCTTCAAAAACCATACAGTTGTTTTATTAATCAAATGGAATTGAATTTGTGGTTGTTACGAGCATTTTGCCCCAACCAACCTCGAGTCTCAGCAGCAGGATGTAGGTTAGTCGCTCTTGCTTCAAGAGGATTTGATAAAGACAGTAAAAATATTAATAGCATAAGCAGTGCTAACCAATATTAATTAAAACTAAGCAATTGTGATGAAAATGAGTTGCTAGCTTGTAGCTAACATGCAAAACTGCCAAATGCAAGCTCATGGGCGGCCAGGAACTAAGAGATGCTTTGGAGAAGCCATGGCATCCCTGAAGTTCTAAAATCTTGTAACTTGGTCCTTCAATTTTAATTTCATTAATACGGGGCATACTTGTCCTTCCAGACTGTCTTCTTAAACTTCACCAATGAAGCTGATCTGTAAATCCTTCAGTCACATACCCCCACGTCATCAAGCCCCTCTGGTTCCTCAAATGTCGCCGGACGTTCTAGCTACGGTCGTCGGTCTTAGTTTCAATCTGAATGGCTTGAAAGTTTTGCTGACACTGTGAAATAGTTTTTGTGCTTGCGTCATGACTTTTTTGGAAGCAAATCAATCGAAGCATCCAAGGCTCTCGTACAGGGTCGATTGGGCTCTGGCAGACTGGCCCGTAAAAGAGACCCAGGATGTTCAAAGCTCGAATCCGTATGCTCAGGGTTGGAGCGAAGAAAGGAGTATGAAAGGCCCACGGGATAATATATTGGCAATCCAAAGCATGAGGGAGGGAGAAACTGCAATAGAAAACATGAAAAAAAAAATTATATATATAAGTGAGTTAAGTCTGGTATTTGTTTTACCAAATTTTAATATTAAAGAAACTAAATTCAAATTAAAGTGAAAAATTTTAGGCTTTTTTTTAATTATAAATTATAAGAATATTAAAGAATATAAATTAAAATTAATGGGTAAATTATCATTCTTTTCTCTGATTTTTTCATCAAAATGCAATCTTCAATGGTCATATAGAGGGCCAGTGCCATCACGCAGATCGGATTTAATATAAATTTCATTGGGTTTGCTTTGCTAATCCATTTATTTAAATAAATCTGGGTTGGTTTGTTTGATATTTGATAATAATGGTTTAGTTCTCTTAAGAAAATAAAAAAAAAAATTGAATTTCTCGTGGCTCAACATAACCTGTTTGCAAGTACATACTACATAGGTATGGGCCTAGACACGAGGTTGTGAATAATGTTCGGACGCCTCAGCCAAGGCCCAGCCATTAGCAAAACCTGAGCATAAAAGATGGTAATCAGGCTAGAATCTTCTTCCTTTCTATCCCTTGATGGGAAGATGGACTCTCTTACTCAACCCTCTTTCTTGCTTTTGAATCCAGCTACAATATATATATATATATATATATATATATATATATATATATATATATTATCACGTTCTGATTCCGGACATCTGCATTTTTTCATATAAATTATCATATCAAACAATACAACTTTCAATAAACGTGTGAACTAATTGAAAAAGAAAATGGACCGATTGAGGTTGAGGAGTTGCTCTTTGTACAATAATATTAAATTCTCACAATATAAATGGGTTAAATTATCTTCCCGTTTGTTTGAGAGTTTTTATATGGTTTTTTAAAAGTATTAAATTGATGTTTTTTTAGTGTTTTTTTAATAGTTTTAATGTATTTATATCAAAAATAAAAATAAAATCTAAAAAAATATAAAACATTTTTTTTGTCAATTTAACTAAAATGTTGAAAATATTCCTGGGAATAAAACCATATTTACATATAATCAGTCAAAACCTCCTTTTTCTTTTGCAAATAGCAATAACAGAATTACAAAACACGAGACCTCCTTTTTTTCATGTAATTTTATATCCAGCTGCTTCGCAAGTCAATTCTCGATTGGTAAGATCAGTCCAAAGTCTTGTCGCCGGAAAAAAGTGAAAAGAGAAGGAAAAACGATAATAAGAAGTGGGGGGAGATGGATGTACAGTAGAATACGTGCCTTATTGCTGAAAACAAAATCAGAGAACAGAACATCAGTACAGAGAAATGCCGTCGTGATTCCCATCCTGGAAGTGGAATCTTGGTTCCAAAAAGTGGAAAAGAAATCTCCATCTTAGAATCAGCGTTGGTACCACCTCAGAATTTCCAATAAAAATGCCAGAACATTTCAATCTTGACTGACAGAAGAATTTTATATTCTCCAAGCACGTAGAAGAGGTCTTTTCAACATCGCAGTCAGGGAATTGAATACTATTAGCATGAAATAACTTGGTAAAAGAACCAATAAAAAAAAACACCCCAAATAAGTATCGAACTGATCATGAGTTCAAATTTATTAAGCCCAGGTTGGATTCCATCGTCACCGCTCTTAATATATTCCGGACATGAACATCAATTAATAAGTTAGGTCCTCTCTGCGTGTTAAAACACGCAGACGAGTTACTTCAAAATTATTTTTTTTGGTTTTTTCGGTTTAGGTCCTGTTCAGTTTTTTTGATTTTGGGCTTATAAAACTGAAACCGAATCAGTTAGTTTTTTAAAATTTTGATCGATTTTTTTTACGAATTAATTTTTTAAATTATATTTTTATTTTCTTGATTTAATCAGTTTTTCGATGTATTTTACTCACCCCTAAACATACCTACCTAAACTGCTGTGTAGAACACATGGACGAGTCAGGCACTCTCTCATTCACGTTTCACATGTAGGGTGGACATTAACTTAAAACAAAAATAAAATTGTGTGGATGATTCAGAGGATATATGAAATAATAAAAAACATGTTTTCTAATAATATTTTTACTGTGGGGAAAAAAAGTCAAGTGGTGTAGGATTTTTTTTTGCAAGTGTTTGCTAAAGTGTTTTTTTACGATACCATATTATTTCAAAATAACATCGTGATCTGTTATATAGCAATTAAAAACAAATCATGAATTAAGTAAGGGTATTTGATATTATGATAGATTTTATTTATGCTCAACTACTTGGAAAAAAATAGGTTAGTCCAATAATTTTTGTTTTTTATATTGTATCATTTTAAGCATATGAATATTTATCGTTTTAAACTCACATCATCTACGCCCTATTATTTTTTTTTTTGTTTAACGCTGGTGTTCGGGCTAGCTTGCGTGAACCTCGACTAATCATACGGGCCCTGAAGTTAACGACCATGTAAGCCTCCAGTAGCCATTATATGAGCAACCACATGGCTTGAACCTGAGACCATAGAGAGAGCAAACCTCTTGATCCCAAACTCTTACCACTGGGTCACCACCTAAACAGTTCCTATTATTTTTCTTATGATTCGATCGAAACAGATTGGGATTAATTCCAAGGATTTGGCACGATAGTTAAAAATATACTAAATTTTTATTTTTTATATTTAAATATTAAAAATAACTACTAATAAATTTATTTATTAAAAAAACATATCAGGCTGACACGGGATGTATTCTTAAAATTATTAAAAAAATATTTAGTATTGATTGATATGAAAATAATTATTAGTATGGAAACAAAAAATATACTACTAGATCAGGATTATCAAACAAGTGGCCCAACAATAATTAAATTGATTAAAGATCAACCAAGAAAAAAAAAATTACAGTGAAGATTGAAAATCGAGGACATTGATATCAATATAGTACCTACGTTGGATGTGATTTGTCGGATGTAATCCCAATCTCATCACAATATAATTTCAGAAAATAAAAAAAAACCAACCTTAAATTTGTCCATGCAACCACTAAGAAGATCACCTTCTCTTTTATTTAACTAGAACTTAAAAACTCGACTTGAGCTCACCTTCTCATCTCGCCTGTGAGGTTTAAGATGGTAGATAGGGATGTACTGAATCCCAGCTCAAAACAAATCATTTAATACTTTATAATATAATTATAATACAAGAGTGAAGAGAGATAATTTTATTTTAATAGCATGTTTATAAGTGTGCTTGTGATTATTTTTTAAAATATTTTTTTATTTGAAGATATTTTTTAAAAAAATTATTTTTTTTATTTTCATATAATATTATCAAAACAATTAAAATATAAAAAAATTAATATTTTTTTTAAAATACTATTCAGCTACAAAAACAAACGCAACCTGGTGGTCAGGTTACAAGTTACAACACAGCTTTAAACGGCCGTTATGCCCTTTCTTTCTATCACGGTGCTCTTTCCATCAAGTTTCACGTAACACGTGACCCCATAACATGCTCTCGCCATGACACATACAAAACATCGTAATCATAGCATCCATACATGTCGAATTTATGCATACATGAACATGAATGATGAGCAACATGTTGTTTGTGTTTTTTTTATCCCAATGGTTGAGGGGTTTCTTGTAGACCTGGAATTTAAGAAATTTCTTTCCAAATTACAATTCTATTCTCCCGTGATTACCATACTACCCTTTCCATTTCTAAGCCAGCATGCAGGGCACATGTTAACTAGTATTATTAAGACCGTCCTAGCAGGTACACGTGGTTATTTGTCGACTTGGAACCTGGTTCGGACTTGGTTTCATGTCAAAACATGTTTGGTAGGAATTGAACTGTTAATTCAATGAGTTAATTAATTAGAATTTAAGTGAAGTAGCAGGATTGTTTTTGTATTTTAAAAATATTTTTAAAAAATTTTAAATTTTATTTTATTTTATTTTTTACTTTAAATTAATATTTTTTTATATTTTTAAATCATTTTGATATACTGATGTCAAAAATAATTTTTAAAAAATAAAAATATATTATTTTAATATATTTTTAAGTAAAAAATATTTTAAAAAATAATTGCAATCACTCATCTAAACATTGATAACCAATTCATTTAATATTTTTTATTTTTTTTATTTATTTACGTGGGGTGTCCGGGCCAGCTTGCGCGCACCACGACTATTCCCCACGGCCCACTAGACATCCTGCAAGCCCAGGAGCAGGTAAGGCACCGCGGGGGTAACAGACGTGCACATAGAGGGTCGAACCCAGGACAGGGACGGAACAAGTCACATGATTGACCACAACAGCTATACCCTCAAGCGTAATTTATTTAATTTTTACTCACCGGACTCATAACCAAGTTTTGTACTTGACCGAATTCTTTAACCATGATAATAGAAGCATTTTTTAAAGAAGAAATATAATTGACAGTTGACCAAGCAATGGAAACGACAATTTCAGGCAGTTACTTTTAGTGGACTCTGTAAAGATTTCCCTACGTGCTAAAGAGTTATTGGTGGTGATATAGCTGGTGTAAAGTGTTTGTAAGCAAAGGTTATATATATTAATTTTCAAATAATTATTTTAATAAAAAAATTAAATAATTTGATGAAACTCAAAATATAATTTATATTATTTTTTAATATATTACATCAAACTTACAAGCTTATATAATTTATACTTAATTTTTTTATTTTTATCAAATAAAAAAATACAATTTAAACTCGTAATTACTTAATTAACAAAATTATAATATGATGTTAAAAAAATTATTTTAATTTAAAATTTAAGTTGTTATATTATATTTAAAATATAATTTATATTAGTATTTGATAAAGAAAAGGCTTGGATCTCTTACATGCATGACTCACACTGGCATTAATATTTTTTGATCCCAAAAGATTGATGTGTCCGATATATATGGTTAAGAGAATTATCAAATGTTGGTAATTGCTTAGAAATCGAAGGGTCTTCCACGAGGGGATCAGTGCCGAAAAAGGAGAGTCCATAAATCCGACGACCTAGAATTTCTTAGATCTTTCTGATTTTGGGTATTCAAATAGTGTGGGGCAAGTTGATGACTTTTTTAAGAAACACTCCTCATTGCAGCTGTGACGGTTCACTATCACAAATTTGGCACTAAGAATGTTTTTATTTTCCAAAATAAAACCATAATTACAATTATTGAGAGGATGACACCCCTTATTTTACATTATGCTCCACATATATATATATATATATATATATATATATATATATATATATATATATATTACATTATGTTTTTATATTGAATTTATCATCATTCTCAAGCAACTTCTAGATAATAATAAAAAAAAGATCATTAAATAAAACAGAGGAAGTACATTATAATCTAAATATTTACACCTCCACACATAACTTATTAAATTAAGATGTAACCATTTTTCGATTTTCAACAAAAGATACACCTGGTACTTTAATATAAAGTTATGTATAAGAAAAAAGAAATGGAAGAGATCATCCTCCTAGCTCGATCGACCTGCTGTAAGGGAAACATTCCCTTCTAGAATGAAAAATATTTTCTTTTAGATGTTTCAATCCGTTTTTCACATTCAAGGTCAATCAATCCTCGTTCTTTGGGAGCAAACGAAGTTGGTGAAGTTTGGTTTCGCACGCTATAATTCTAAAGAGAACACAAGTTTAAATTATCAAGAATAATTCTAAAGCTAATGTAACTTTTACGTTAGCTAAAGCTTGACCGACTTGATCAAACCAATTACATTCACAGCCTAAAGGCACTCATCAACCTAAATTATCATTCTAAAAAGGCCAAAATCATGGTCAGTTTTTTTTATTATTAAAGTGGATATCTAGTTTAGTTTGTGCGTCCCTAAACTAATTTTAAGAGTTCTAAAATTAACAATCATGTAAACCTCTAATAACTCTAAAATTTATAAAACTTAAAATAATAATATTTAAAAAATAAATTTAAAATCTAACCAGTTAAATATATCATTTAAAGTTAAATCATGGACAGTTTTTGATAAAGATGAGATGTTACAGTACTCTAGGACTTCCCTGCGCGCTTCATCTGTATGGGACCTTTCTTGTTCACCGGCCCTATCCTTCATATGGCATGCCCATCTTAATATCCTACATAGTAGCAAGGTGTCCACGGGCATTTGTGCCATTTCAAACAACCAGCAGAGATATAGAGATATGTGGGCTTCAGTCATCATCACTGGGAATGATTTCAGTTGATAGATCATAGAAGCACAAAGCTGTTGTACAGACGTACAAGAGGGTTTTGTATTTGTCTATGCATAAGTATTTGACATTTTTGAGTGTATAAAGTGAAGTATGATGGATCACGATAGCTCCCGAGTCCCCATGTCAAAGAGCGAGCATGGAGGAACTCAGACCGGGCTATATATTGCTTCTGGGGTTCGCACGGTGAATAAACGGATTCCCTTGCGTTTAAACAAGTCTTAAATCGAGTCCTCCATTTTTTCTTTTCTTTTCCATTCTCCAAAAGGGTTGATTCTCATGGTAAACAAAAGATTCATTTAGTTGCAAGTTCTCAATTTCAAATCCTCCATTGGTGTCTTACAAGTCTAAGTAATCCTTATACCCCCAAGAATATATCTAGTAAATTTCGATCATGATGTACGTTTATGGGATTTTACAAAAATATGTATATATGAGCATAAAAGACATATTTTTTATATTAAAAAAATTCTGTTGTTTTTTTTTTTTTGGAAAAGCCAGTGAAATGTGAAGCCGACGAGGGAAAAATAAATAAATCTGTAATAGCCTATTATAAACTTTATTATTTTTTTATTATTAAAGTATATCGCTTTTGATTAATTTATATGTAGGCTTAGATACACTTACCATATGTTACTAATTATTATATTTCACTTATTGAAACAAACTGTTCTATTTCATAATGCTACATAAAATTTAAAAGCAACTATAAAAATAACACTACCATTAATTTATTCTTCTTTCAATTTTGTTCCTAGCCAACAGATATAAAGCAAATGGCTATTAATTTTGCAATTAGAGGACTCAATCAATGAAAAAAAAAGATTAAGGGACCAGAATGAAAAAAAAGAGCATTGCTCCGATCCACAATACATTGTGAGTGTATAGATAGTATTTAAAACTGTTCCAACCCCTTTCCATTATGAGTCATGGGTCAAACTTGTAGAAATTTTAGTGTTTACGAAATGTTTGTATAATCTTTTCAATGTATATTTGTAATTTTTTTTATAAAAATATGTTGAAAAAACTTGTTTATTAATTATTATTTTTACAGAGCAAATTAGATAGCCTAAAAGGAATAAATACAAAAGCATGAAAGGCGAAAGACGAAAGACTAAGGAATTCCGATGAATGACATGACCGTATACACAACTCCTCCTCCATGCAAATGCAATTTCTTTTCGTCAAAACTCAAAGGGCTAAAAATAAGTTGAGTGGGCCTTCAACCCTTCCAAGGCCATGATTGAGAAACTCAAACGAACAAAAAGTGAGTGTATGTACATACATTCATTGATCCAAAGCAAATTAAAGTACTTTATGCGTGCAAATTGTCTTGTAGTTTTTGTGCATGTGATCATGGATGTTTTCGCTTTTCTGGGTAGAGAAAACAGAGAAGAGGCCAAACACCCAACAAAATAAAAGATTACATGCAACATTGACTGGGATTACAAACCCAATCAACCAACCAAATGCTATACTTGAAATTGGTGCTTCATTTTCTTTTTTCACTCAAGCATGCATGCTACATTTGTGTCTTTCATCCATTTAATACATGCCTGTTTATGCAAGCTTGGAAAAAATAAATAAACAAACAATCCATGTTGATTAGAGCTTGAATGGAATAAATGACAAATCCAGAATTATTCCTTTTGGGGAATAGCATTGAAATTTTATTCTAGGTGGAGGCTATTTTTTTTTTGAGATGTTTTGGGAACGGTATTTAAACCTAACACTTCAAGTTAGGTGTTTAAAAAAATCATTCTATTTATAATATTTATATTGTCTAGTTCGATCCGATCCGTCAAATTTGGATAATATGAATATTATATATGATAGTTGAAAAACCTAAAAAAATAGATATGATGGGTCAAGTGGCGGGTTGAGAATTTTAAAACCCAGTCAACCCAATCCAACTCATATACCTTATACTTCTTTTGTCTTTAAATTTAATAGTTTGTGAATTGAACATTTATTTTTGTTTTATTTAGAAAAAATTTTGCTTCAAAGTTCTTGTTAATTCATATTAGATTTCTTTGTCGCAACAAAAAATAACTTGTTTGTTTGCTAAAGGGGATGGGGAGGTAGTTAGAATTTAATAGTAGTGCAAGGTATGAAAATTAAACTTAAAATTGGAGGTGTCATGGTATCTACAGTACATGATGTAGGTTTCGCCTTTCAATGCAGACTCATAAAAATCAGTAATACAAGTCCAATTTATGGATATATGTAATATATATAAAAAAATTAATACAACCTAATATATCTAGCTCGCTCGAGTAAAAAAAAATTAAATGGATTAAGTTTATAATTTTAAAAATATCAAAAGTTAGGTTGAATGAAATTATGGATACAAACCCGACCTCATGATATCAATAAACATCGCTGCCTCAAATTTGAAAAAGGAGGGGGGATTTTGAAATGTGTAAGACTTTGGGGATGGCGCTGTCAAAGAACCTTGTGGTATAAAAATCCAATGTTTCACCCTACATTTTATAAGTGTTTGCAGCCCAATCCTTTCCTTAATTTTGTACGACAATTTAATTATGGTTTTTCTAAAGTACACTTCATTTATAATAAAAATGTCCAGTGCCCTTAACACAGACAAAACTAAAAAGACTTTCAAAATCAAAAGTACTGCCGAGCTGGGTCATAAGAAAAAGAAGAAGAAGAAGAAGTAAATTGCAATTTACGATATACAAATACACCTTATGCAAATAGGGGCAAGCCCTCCGAGCAGTGGCTTAGCTCAAGTTTCTTTTTTCTTTTTTTTTTTCTAAAAATAAAAAAGAATTCAAGGCCTTCTTTCTCAAAACGTGCCCCGACGAACTTTTCTCTTAATTGAACAAGTATTGTGTTTATGTAGCATGCTTTTCGTATAATAAAAATAATAAAAACAGTCTCCCTTAAATTCATGCCCTACTCTAAGCATTTATGTTTCCTTCCATTTTTCTGAAGTCAATCTTTCGACCCGATCGTGGTCTTGGCCGAGTCAATATCTCGGTCGTTCTATTGACAAACCTAGCCAAGTTAGATCCTGCGCAGGTAGGGGTTTTCAGATCAATAGGTTGGGGCATATTTGATAACTGTAGTCGCATGGTTTGTGGTGGCAAAACCAATCAATAAGCATTAATACTCAATGATACAAAGGCATGCTATTTCCCCCCCTTTATTCAGATGCAACTCTTAAAGAATAAGGAACCAGAGAAAAATTGAGCTTTGATTGAGGCTAGCCATAAATTTTTTATTGAAAAATTAACAATAAAGTAAAAATAAATATTTGTGTGATTAAGTGTTTAAAGTAATGATTAACTCAACATCCAGCACCATGATTTATAATCACAAATAATTCGACGCTTACATCGTCAAGAAATGACCATCACAACATCAATGTCTTCTTGTAGTGAACTATTACCACATAAAGATTAAACAATTAATCCACACTTAAAAATGATATATTCATTGTGTTATTGTATTTTTTTTATTATTATTACCAAAAATCTAAAAAGTATGGTTTTTTCACCGTACGCATCATGTTGTTCACTCCCTTATATTTTATTGCAGATATACTATTTATTTATTTTTTAATTTAATCTTCAATTTTTTTTGTGCAATTACATTATTTTTTAACTAAATTAAAGGATAATTAGATTAAATTTATTGGGCAATGATAAAATTGAAAGACAGAAGATCAAAGTAAAAAAGACACCACAGATGAGTAATGTTTTCAAAGTTCACACAAAAAGTTTAATTTAGTCTTCAAACTTTATTAATTATACATGTTCGGTCCTTCAATGTTTTTTTCAATTTTGTTTTTGTATAAAAATTTGCTTTTGTTATTTTTAGTCCATGACTTAAGAGATAAGAGAGAGAGGTTGCCAAGTTCTAGCAGTAGTTGGAGAAAAATAATATTGACATCGATTTTAACTATAAAAATAGTCAATCTTGGTGTCAAATGGTTCTATTTGGTGAAAAGAGTTTTACTTAAGTATTTTTGTGCCTTGAAATTGCATAAAAAACTAGATATGAGCTCAAAGAGTTTTTTTATTCTAGGTTAATTTTTTTGTAAGTGGTTTTTTAAGGTCATTTATGAGTTTGTTAAGGTGTTTAGACTCTTTTTTAGGTGTTTTGGGTCAAAAATTGGTTGGAAAATGGGTTTTTCAGAAAAATTTTGAACCTGTTTCTTTGGCCATTATAGGAAATACCAGATGACTTGCCGTTTGACTTCTTTTTTTCAAAACATAATGGGGCGGACGACCACCCCCATTTCACTAACAAAAAAAATCAGAGCCGTGTGTTGGCCCTTCCTAGATGGGCATGCCTAGCTGCGCTTGACATATTTCTTTTTCCTTTTTTGTTATTTTATTTAAAAAAAAAACATGTATTTTTTAAATTTATTTATTTATTTTTGGAAGGTATTTATAATAATTGCAACATTGCGGGATATTGTTTTTTCATTTGATTTATTCAATCAATTTTACATGCATGTTTATTTTTGATATCATTTCATTAAATAAAAAAATAATTTTAATAAACAAGGTTATTGTTGGGTAAATGAATCGTGTGACGAGATTAAATATATTGATTTATATTCGTCTCTTGACTTTTTCATATAAGTCTTTAGTTATCATTAATGATTTTTTTATTTACTTATTGACATTGATGATTATTAATTTATTTAATTAGATATATATATATATATATAATTTTTTATATTTGGTATTTTAATATAAAAAAATGTTGAAAAAACCAACATGTTCAATTTGTTTTAGTAAAAAAACAATCTAACCAGCATAAAGGCACGGTTAAAATAACTGGTGTCCCTCTATAACATGTTCATGGCTCCCTGTATCATTAATTTAAGAAGTCAGCTAATCATAGTTAATTTCGAACATGTAACATATTTTTTTTATTATTTTCCTTATATTTCAGCACCGTATCAACAGCATTAATTAATTATATCATTTACTATATTGATCTGGGTTATTTTATTTATACAGTAAATTTTCTAACACATATCATTGTAAGAACATGCCACGTGTTCACAACTAATCATGATTAGTTGATATTTTTAACTAAAAAATATAAGAGCCACGAGCATATCATAATATCACAGAGACACCTCACAACCCATATTTATTTATTTTTTTAATAAAAATATAATAAACCGAATCAATGCAATGCATAATTATTATTTTATTAGTTCGAACTCTTAAAATAATTCCTTATCTGAAAATGACATGACATTCTTATTTGAAAGAAATATCGCTTTCTAAAGATAATCAATCTCCACCAATCACTTAATTACAGACATTTATTAGCGTAAAATTCCACACACACTTAAAATCTCGTGATCACGTCACAAGAAACAACAAGACAAATCCACAGCACACATGGCAAAACGATCAATAGCATAGCAACAAAATATGGTCCAAGCACTCACACGGAATTCATCACGGCACCAACCCCAATTGGCAGTCTCTGTAAATACCAACCAATCCAATGTCATTTTCAAAACCTAATAATACATGCAACATGACCCATACATGATGGCATGTAATGTAACGACCCATAAAACTATGATAAACCATGCATACATGCATGCAATGTTCACACAAAAAAACACAAGCGAGGAAGAGAGAAAGAATAGCATTTGACTTACTTGCTAGAGAGAGAAAAAGAATGAAAGAAGAAAAAATTGAATCCGATCGAATACAAATTTGACGTCCGCAAGGACACTCTCTCTCTGAAATAACCCCCCTTTCTCTCTCTAGATTCGGCAGCAAAGAAACAAGACATACAACAGCACTTCCTCAATAGAGAGAGAAATAAAAACAACAGCAACAGAAAAAGGAACCTTAATATTAGATTTTTGAAGAGGTTGAGCGAAACAAAATAAAACCCTAGGGTCTTGTGTGCTTCTAAAACAGCTCAGTTGTGTTCTCTCTCTCTCTCTCTCTCTCTTTCAGCCTGTAGTTTCATTGAAAGAGAAATCTTGTTGAGAGACTATCAGCCTCACTACTGTTTGAGAATTGTATTGTGGTAAGTTGTTTTTAAGTTTTTTAGCTCACAAAACTTTTTCAACTTTTATCATTTCCTTAAAAAACCCATTTTCCTTTTATATCCCTTTAGTTTGTTGAAGCTTGATCAAGGTTGTTTTAGCTGTGTTCTAAACCTTGTTAGTTACTGTTTTTAGTTTATATTGGTTTCTTTTGAAAGTTACAGTTACAATCTTGAATTCTTTCTGGATTGTGAGATTTGAATTTGAGCCTTTGGATGCTGTGAAAAAGGTTGGTTTTTTTTGATAAATATTCTTTTGTGAGTGTTTGAGTTGGGTGACATGGTTCTTCTTGGCTAAGTTGTTGTGATTTTGATATGGTTTTTGTTATTTTGAGTTTCTTTTAAAGCTGTATTTAGTAGTGAAAATTGGTATTTTTGGTTTTTGAAATATTTAGCTTTGTACATACTATCCTGATTCAAATAGATCTGAAACTCCTCATGACATACAGAGATTCATGCGAGAACCATTTAAAGATTGCTGTTCGTGTCAAGATACCGTGGCTGTAGAATGTTCAGAATTGAAGATTCTTCTTTGCTTTTGGTTTTTTTTGGCGTGTGCCTCGTGTTTCATAGAACGCAGCACCATTTGCTCAGGCACAAAACCTATTTGGTGCGCAGTAAGGATTTTGAGGTCTGCAGGATTTGGGTGTGTACTTGAAGTGGTGACCGAGTCCAGTTGTCTAAGTGCTTTATCTTGCTCTGTTATGTAATTTTAGGCTATTCAATTTATGTTGTTTTAGATAGTTTTATACTTCAAAGAGTTTTTTTGATTGTGATTCTTGATAAGATGTTACCCTCGGGGCCGCCTACTCCAATTGGTGGTGCCCAGTCTGTCTCTCCTTCACTTTTGAGATCGAATTCGGGGATGCTGGGAGCTCAAGGTGGCCCTTTGGGTTCTCAAACAGCATTCCCGTCTCTAGTGTCCCCCCGTACTCAGTTTAATAACATGAGCATGCTTGGAAATGTGCACAACATGTCCTCCCTGCTGAACCAGTCTTTTGGTAATGGAGGTCCAAATCCTGGACTTCCTGGCCCTGGGAGCAGTCAGCGCGGAAATATTGATACTGGGGCAGAGTCCGATCCACTTTCAAGTGGTGGTAATGGAATGGGTTTCAATGCTCCTTCATCGTCATTTGCACCATCAAATATGGTTAACCCTGGTCCTTCTTGTCAAGTTCAGGGACATCAGTTTTCAAACCCTTCTGGCAACCAGTTGTTGCCAGATCAACAGCAGTCCCAACAACTTGAAGCACAAAATTTCCAGCATGGTCAGCAATCAATGCAACAGTTCTCTGGCGCTCATAACACTCAGCAGGTGCAGCAGCAGCACCAGTTTCAATCAATACGAGGAGGGTTGGCTG
This sequence comes from Populus simonii, assembly GCA_007827005.2. NCBI lineage: Eukaryota > Viridiplantae > Streptophyta > Magnoliopsida > Malpighiales > Salicaceae > Populus > Populus simonii. The sequence continues at coordinate 19,005,306 of CM017465.2, read as the reverse complement.
GTGTTGGACCTGTTAAGTTGGAGCCACATGTGACTAATGATCAACATGGAGCACGGCAACTGCAACAACCTCAGCCACTGAGAAATATGGGTCCAGTTAAGTTGGAGCAACAGCAAATTCAGACGATGCGAAGTTTGCCAACTGTGAAGTTGGAACCTCAACATTCAGATCAATCTTTGTTTTTACATCAACAGCAGCAACATCAGCAGCAGCAGCAGCAGCAGCATCAGCAGCATCATCATCATCATCATCAGCAGCAGCAGCATCAGCAGCATCATCATCATCAGCAGCAGCAGCAGTTCCTTCACATGTCAAGGCAGTCTTCTCAACAGGCTGTTGCACAACTAAATCTTTTGCATCAGCAAAGGCTGCTGCAGCAACAGCAACTTTTGAAGGCAATGCCACAGCAACGGCCTCAATTACCACAACAATTTCAACAACAGAATATACCTTTGAGGTCTCCTGTAAAACCAGTGTATGAACCTGGGATGTGTGCCCGTCGTCTCACAAATTACATGCATCAACAGCAGCGCAGACCTGAAGTAAGATTTCCTTGTGAAGATTTTGTTCTAACTGTTTCCTTTTGGCTGCTTGATTCGTAATAGCTCCTATTTTCCTTTTAGGACAATAACATTGAATTCTGGAGGAAATTTGTTGCTGAGTTCTTTGCTCCCCATGCAAAAAAGAAGTGGTGTGTTTATATGTACGGAAGTGGCCGGCAAACAACTGGTGTTTTCCCTCAGGTCTGCTGCTAGAGAAAACTTGGTGATTTTAAAAAACTATTATTGTGCTGTAGATTCAATCAAGCACTTTTATACTGGTGTCTTAGGTGAAAGTAGACAAGTCAGGAATATCATTTCAAAGATATGTGCATATTCATAGTATCTTCTAAATGTTCTCTTTGGATGCTCTGTTTCAAATCCAGAGAACAAAAAGATGCTCCCATGATACACATGCTAGAAAACTTAATTATAAGGGTTCCGTAGAACTGCTTTTTTAATTTCTTGTAGAGCCAATTATGAATGCAAATTGTAACAATTTGTGCAAGTGTTGCAGGACGTATGGCATTGTGAGATTTGCAATCGCAAGCCAGGCCGTGGTTTTGGTATGTTGTTAGATCTTCAAAATCTTTGTTGTTCTTTGCATGTTGTATTTGGCCATAGATGATACTGACCTTGGTGCTAGTTTGAATTGGTTTGTCTCTTTGTTTTGCTGCTGCCTCATGGATCATGCTATATCTGATTTTGGTATTATGTACTTTCAGAGGCAACTGTTGAGGTTCTTCCTAGGCTTTTCAAAATCAAATATGAAAGTGGCACTTTGGAAGAACTTCTTTATGTTGATATGCCACGGGAATATCAAAACTCATCGGGTCAAATTGTCCTGGATTATGCAAAAGCAATACAAGAGAGTGTTTTTGAGCAACTTCGCGTTGTTCGTGATGGTCAGCTGCGGATAGTCTTCTCCCCAGACTTGAAGGTTGCACATTAAGAGAAATTCCCTTTTGCTTTTATAAGCTTCTAAATTCTTCAGGGAGTGTTGGCTGATTTTTTCTGTGTCCTGTTCATCCATTATTTTGCCAGATATGCTCTTGGGAGTTTTGTGCTCGGCGCCATGAAGAGCTAATACCTCGAAGATTGTTGATACCACAGGTTAGCTGTGCTTCACTTAATTAGGCGAGAAGTTCTTTATTACTTTTATTTCCTGTTGGAAACTATTATTAACCCACACTATGCTGGCTGATTGACACTATGATATGTTCAACACTAGGTAACATGTGCTTTTTGTTATAAGTTATTCATTCTGATGATGGGTTAAGTAGGTTCGGAATTATCATCTTGAAATCCATGCATATTACTATCTGTATTACAGGAGATTGTTGCTCTTTCTATGACTATCTGATATTACATCACTGTTTGTTTATAAATTTATGAGATTGTGATCTTAAGAGCTAAACCATGTCTGAACTTGTGTAATTGTACTATTTTCTGCTCACCTGTCTCAACTCCTCTCTCTCGATTGTAATAAATCTTTTTCAAACAACATGCTTGATGCATGAGAAATAACATCGATTAGAGTAAACCATCTATGTTGTTCATTGGAAGTGAAATTAATTGAATTTGTTTAGTTTGAAGTGCCATCATTTTTAGCTGTGTTTTTTTTCCTTGCATGTTATGCATCTTCTGGGTACTGGTGTTTGTTTAACCCACAGCAGTTGGAAGATTTGTGCTTCCATTGAGTAGGTCGGTGGATCAGGATCATATAAATGAATTAAATTGAGGCTTGATATCGGTGAATGTTTGATATTTTGACTTGTTTGATTGTATATTTGTAGATTTTGTATGGACTTGCTGTTAGCAAAGTCTGGTTCATGGCCCTGTTCATATCCTTAGAAGGGCTAAAGAACCTTAAATATCCAGTTTATCACAAACAAACGTTGATGTTAAGTAATGCCTAGTGGAAGCGTTTTGTTTGTTCTGCTTATTATGTTCTGCTATTTTCTACGTGGTTTACGGCCCTGTTGATTTTTGTGAAATAACCTAAGTACCCTTAACTTCCAGTTCACTACCCATACTGATGTTCAGTTCATCACTGAGGAAACCTCTATTTTAAGTGATTAATGATAAGGATTAAGGTTTTTGCTATGTGATATGGGATCTAGGAGCTAGAACATAATTCCTGCTTACAACTGCAACTCAAGTATTCAGTGTTTTTCTTTATATTTGTAGGTAAGTCAGCTTGGTGCTGCAGCTCAAAAGTACCAGGCTGCTACTCAAAATGCATCATCCAATTTATCTGTCCCGGAGTTGCAAAATAATTGTAACTTGTAAGTTGTCTCGCAACATTATGTTTGTTTTGACCAACCATGAGCTTTTGGTTGAGCATGCACTTTATGTTTATATACCTTTTGTGGTTACTAGGATCTGTTTGCAGTATTAATTACGACAAAGTTGTTGCAACTATTTGAGTACCATTGCTCTGTCAATCAAGATCAATGTTTTGGAATATTTCCTATATATGTGCATGACAATCTTTCATTCATTTGTCAAGTTGAATTTATGTTGTGTGAACATGCTTCTGAATGTAAATGTAACTAATACTTGGTTATTATGTATCATCTTTGCTTAGCATGTCCATGAGGGAGATGAGATTACACTGTCAGTTACTCCATTTCAACACAGTTTTTCTATTCTTCATTGGATAATTTAAGAGATGAACGTCTGAGGAATATTTTTGTTGAGACTGGAGCAAGTTTTTTTTTTACTTAGATTTAGGGCACATCAGGAATGCAATTTACATTACCACAAAGTGAGAAAAGTCACACACCCTCCAATGCATCCCTTATGGTTGGCCCTGTGTTTTATAGTGTAGTTTGTTTGACTTATTGTCTCAACAACTGCAGAAATTTTCATTTTTACAAGTTCTTTGTCCTTGTATTATATGAACTGTTCTACATGAGCGCAATGAGAAATTTGTCATTTTTGTAATACATGTATGGTGCTGTCTATGCCTTCTATCTATTATTGATGAGTTATCTTTCTTTAGGTTTGTTGCATCAGCTCGGCAACTGGCAAAAGCCTTGGAAGTGCCATTAGTAAATGATCTGGGATATACAAAGAGATATGTGCGGTGCCTTCAGGTGGCATTCCAACTCCTATTAGAGTCATTGTGGTTCGTGAATGTCTTTGTTGTTTGCTAAGGGCTAAAAGTCACTGGTAGCGCACATTTTCTACCTTTAGTAGTGTGACTGGATGCATGTCTCGGACTCTGAGCTCACTACAAATGTTGGTGATGAGATCCTTTGGGTTTGAAATATTAGTGCCTTCAATTTCAGCTTTACAAGTTCAAGTTCATATGCACTTTGTTTTTCTGGAGGAAAGCGATCATACTTTTCTTCATTCTTATTTGCAGTTAAGATCTGAATTGTTTTCTGGTATTCAATGCATGTGCTCTCCAATGTTGTCCTTTTGCTCATTGCAGTGAATTTGTTCAAAGTCATGCCTAGAAAAATTGTCTTCTCGACTACTTCTTTCAGGATATGTTAATGTGTCTGTTAGGTTTGGCATGATTTTGTTTGAGGACCTGTAACATAATGAATATGGATGGCTCAATTTCATACAAGATTTGGCAGTTGCTTTGCTTTTACGGCAACTTCCATTATGCTTGCTCTCTTCTAGCAAATACAATGGTTTAAGAGCTGAGGTTGAACTAGAATATCATGATTTCTGTATGCTTCTAGGCTCCATGCAAGTATATACTCTTTTTTACCCAGTTGCTCGTTGTACCCCCTCATCCTTTATCTTTTATAGATTAATCAACATCTGTATAATATATTGTGGCATTGATTTGCCCCTGTAATTGTAAATTCCATTTCTACCATGGTGTTTGAAATTGTGACTTCGAAATATCTTAAGGTCTGAACTGCTGGTTTTATTGCTATAAGCTGTATATTCGTTTAAACTCACATTGAAACTCTTGCAATGATACGGGTTTGTAGATTTTTTTGATATCTAATGAATGCTGTTTGAACTCAGACTGCCTCTGCCTGCTTATCCTATCCTTTTAACAAATCTGTCACAAACAGCTGAAAATGATCTTAATTATTTTGTTAATATCATTTGCATATTATTCCTTGAAGTCTGGATATGGCATCTGAAAAGATTTATATCCGTAAAAATGTCAAGTGAAAAATGGTGATTTTCAAGGATGTTTCATGATTTTTTGCTGAAGTTATATGCAGTCTGATTGAATTTTTTTTTCTCTCATAATAATTTGTTCATTATCATTGCAGATATCAGAAGTGGTAAATAGTATGAAAGACTTGATTGATTATAGTCGAGAAACAGGAACTGGACCAATGGGTAAGTTTGATGATTGGGCTATTATTTTAACTTTCTTGTTTGTAATTTTCTGATGTGGTCCTAATGAAATGATCCCTGAAAAAGTTCATGCTGATTGTGACGTGGCAGTGATGATCATGCATATCACCAACATACCTTGTTGTCCTTTGTTGTCAATCTGGGCTCAATTATCTATTTATTTTTTTGTTTTCAGAGAGTTTGTCCAAGTTCCCTCGGAGGACAGGTGCTTCAATTGGGTTCCATAGTCAAGCTCAACAGCCTGAGGAACAGCAACAACAACAGCAAACAATAACTGCGAACTCAAATAGTGATCAAAGTTCTGCCCAAGCCACAATGCAAATTGCTGCTAGCAATGGTATGGCTAGTGTAAATAACTCACTCAACACAGCATCTACAACTACCTATGCCAGCGCTATTGTTGGGCTTGTCCACCAAAATTCTATGAATTCAAGACAACAAAATTCTATCAATAATGCAAGCAGTCCCTATGGAGGAAACTCTGTTCAGATTCCATCTCCTGGTTCCTCCAGTACGATTCCACAGGCACAACCTAACCCTTCTCCTTTCCAGTCACCAACACCGTCCTCGTCTAATAATCCTCCACAAGCATCTCATAGTGCCTTGACAGCTGTGAATCACATTAGTTCCACAAATTCACCAGCAAATATTCCGTTGCAACAGCCAACTCTTTCTGGCGAGGCTGACCATGGTGATTCTCAAAGCTCTGTCCAGAAAATCATACATGAAATGATGTTAACCAGTCAATTTAATGGAACTGGTGGCATGGTTGGGGTTGGTTCGTTGGGGAATGAAGTGAAAAATGTCAATGGAATTTTGCCAACAGGTAATAATGCGGTTTTTAATGGTGGAAATGGCCTGGTGGGAAATGGTGCAGTCAATAGTTCTGGAATAGGGGGTGCTGGATATGGGACTATGGGTGGACTTGCGCAGTCTGTAATGGTCAATGGGATCAGAGCTGCAATGGGTAATAACTCAATGATGAATGGTCGGATGGGCATGTCATCGATGGTACGAGACCAGAGCATGAATCATCAACAGGATTTGGGGAACCAACTGCTTAGTGGGCTAGGAGCAGTTAATGGGTTTAGTAATCTCCAGTTTGATTGGAAACCATCCCCTTGAAGGTTCTGTTAATTATATTGATGTCTCAGCAGCTGCTTCTGCGGTACAAGTGTGGGCAGAATTTCATAAAAGCCTTGTGAAGATGGCATTGCATTACACCAAGGAATCGCTTGAGGGCGTGCTTCCCACATTGTACTAATTTTCGAGGAAAAGTAAACATATAGCATAGTGTTTTATCAAAGAAATATTAAATCCTCCTTGAGTTGCCTCATTTACTTCTAATTGTTTTCCTAATTATGATTCAATGCAGCCTCTTTTCTAACTAACAGTCCTGGAATGGGAATTCAGGGAGGGATAGCTGTCTGGTTGAGAGCCCTTTCCACGTGTAGTTCCTGCTCATTTTCAAGTCATCATTCATGAAAATACATAGTGTTGATGGATTTGCTCATCAGTTCCATTTTTAGGGTTATCTTAGAGCCCATATGTATTTTATTGCGTTGTATTCTTTTCAGTTTCCTCTTACCGCTGCCTATAGATTCGGCGTCATTGAATTTTGTTGACCTGGTGGTTAAGCTCAAGAATGGTGAGGCTCGATAAGTGATTCCCTGATTTGAAACACTAGGCTGAAATTAAGTGGTGAGGTAGGGAGGCTAGTGAAGTGTTAAATCTTGTCTGTCTTTAGATCTTGCCAACTGGCAACTAATTTTTCTATTATTGCTCAGCATTGATTAATCAAATTATTATAACGGTGACATCTCACTTAAAACTTGAAAGCACGATTAGGAGCTGTGGCATATCAGAGAAGAACATGGTCTAATCTTTAGATGAATGGAGATGCATGTGATTTCCAAATTTAAAAAGAGCCTTTCAAGGCGCTGCATGATAGGCTTAAATGGATTTCTGTGCATTTACAAACGGAGGAAAGACAGTTCATAAGGTGAAGAAATAGTGATGCTCATTGCGTTATCAATTGGAACAAGAACTGAATTCGTAGTGACATTTACATTATGCAAGAAAGTTTTGATAGCTATTCCCTTGTAGCTCCATCATAGCTCTACATAATTTGTTGTTTTCAAACATCAATATACTTCTCTATGGAGCTAGACAGGGTGGTCTTTGGCACTGCTCCAATTACACTTTCTTTCTTCTCTCCTTTCTTGAAAAACAGCACGGTTGGTATGCTTCTTATTCCGTACTTTGTGGCAATGCTAGGGCAGTCATCGGTGTTTACTTTGTAACAAGCTATCTTTCCTGCATATTCTTGTGCCAATTCCTCGATTACTGGTGCTATCATTTTACAAGGTCCACACCATGGTGCCCAAAACTCCACCAGAACAGGGGTGTCACCTCCAATCACAGCATCCCAGCTTGCATCTGTCGCTACTTGAACTGCACTTTTCAAGCATTTGCATGTATCAGATTTCAGGAATACTCATCCTCAAGGCAAAAAGGGAAGAAAGCTGATGAATTTATTGAAGATTTTATCCTTCCATTTAATAGTCTCCTGCGATTAAATAAGGAGATACATGGAGAGGAAAATATCAGGGGCTATCTAATTTTAACTCAATTTAATTTCGTTACTTCCTTCAAGAAGTACGTAGCCTATGCCCACTGACTAAGAAGGGATTAGTAACTATATACTTCCATTCCTTGCATGATGTTCTAGTAAACAAGAGACGCATAAAAAGCTGCCAAGGTAGAATTTGGCAAACCTGCATCTACAGCTTCACGAGCTTTGCAGACAATGCGGGATTCTTGGCATCTGCTTCTCAATGAGGGAGGAAAGGACGAAGAAGGTGAAGATAATAACAAATTGGATGTGTTCAGTCCCTTAGATGTTGGCAATTGAAGCTTTTCCACAGGAGCAAATGGATGACAAACACCAGCTCTGGTGGTGCTCACCGAACTAACTTGGAAACAATTCTTCATAGCCATTCCCTCTCTCTCTCTCTCTCTCTGGAGTGATGATATATCTTTTTACAGGTTATGGAGTTTGGAAAGAATCATGAAAAGGAGGTTGTGGCTTTGGTCTCTCGGACAAGAGTTTTACAAGATCTTTATTTTATTTTTTATTTTTATTTTTTCTTTTTAATCCTTTAAATTGCTTATCTCTAACTTGTCAGCGGGGATATGCTCTCAAAATCGTAAGGTGGTAAAGGCTTTGGTTTTTCATGTGGACGACATTTTATGAAGTGAGCTCACAAAGAAAAATCTAAAAGATCCAATTATGAGAAATAGTTTTCCATCCTTCCTCATCAGTTGCGACTAACAATCCAATAGGAAGCTGGGGGTCATTGTTTGTTACATGAGGGTACCTGTAACCTGTATTGTTGGCATGGAGAGGTGACACCCCTTCAACAAAATTATATAAAAAATATTAATTTAATATTTTTTAAATAAAATAATAATAAAATAATAATTATGAGTCACTAAATAATAGCTTAACTGATTAGATTTTAAGTAATGATCAAGTTTAAATTCTCTAAAACTATTAAAAACTTATATAATCTTTAACTTTAATATTTCTATAAAATTAAACGAGATAAACTGATTTAAATATCAACATTAATCTTAAAAAAAAAAAAAAAAAGTTGTGAGCCACGAAACCTTTATCCATACTCCCATTGATGGGTAGTTGATAATTCAACATCAATCACCATTACGAGCTCCCCTGTAATCACTTCTGCCAAGAGGGCTGCTTCTTATCATGCAAGTCTCGTCCAGATGTTCGAGGCCCGGCACATTGTTGGTCTGGCTTGAGGCTGCTCTGGGCTAATTTGCTTTTGTGCTTTCGTTGTTTGTTGCTTTTTCACTGGGTCTCAGGCCCACCTCCTTCTGCCTTCTTAGCTTTGTTGTGTTCCCGAGAGAGAGAGAGAGAGCAAATACTTTATACAATATTTATCAAGTGAGCGAAAATGAAAGGCTATTGGCGCTGAAATTTGATGGCATAGTTTCTGCTTACAACAGTGAAAATGGACAAATGTGTGCAATGAAGGAAGTGAGGGTTATTTCTGATGATCAGAACTCAAATGAATGTCTCAAACAACTGAATCAGGTTTCCCTCTCATTTTCTCCTCCTACAACCAAGAACTTATATTTGCGTTTTTTTCTTCATGGAATAGCCTCTGAAATCAGCAAAATGAGGAGTAATATGTTGACTCGTTATGTTTTGGTATGAGCAGGAGATAGCATTGCTTAGTGAACTGTCACATCCTAACATTGTTCAATATTATGGAAGCAAACTGGTATGAGCTCCTTCGCATATTTCAGCATCCCTACATCATTCGTAATATCGGATTCTGACAATGATACTTAATGTAGGGTGTAGATAATCTCTCAGTATACTTGGAGTTCGTTTCTGGGGGTTCAATCCATAAATTGCTAAGTGAGTATGGTTCTCAGAACCGCTAATACAAAATTACACCAAGCAGATTCTTTCAGGGTTAGCTTACTTGCATGGAAGGAAGACAATGCACAGGTATTTAGCAATTTTAATAATTTCAATTTCTTATCAGGAACCTCGTCTCATCTTGCTGTAAGTGCCTCGATTGACGAGGAATAATGTTCACTTGACAGAGACATCAAAGGTGCAAACATACTGGTCGGTCCAAACAGAGAGATTGAGCTTGCTGACTTTGGCATGGCTAGACATGTAAGGTTTCTAAATGATTTTCATAATTAATTCCACTTAACATTTCTCTTATTCCACAAGATTTTTCTGATCTCCTTTTAATTGAATCCAGATGACAACTTGTTCTTGATGCTTTCTTTTAAAGGAAGTGCTTACTGGATGGCACCAGAGGTACCCTTTCCTGTCATGTTTTCTTTCTTTACGTTCATAATCTCAATATTTTTCCGCATCCTGTAAGTTCATATATTTATTAAGATTACTTATATGCAGGTTATAGAGAACACTAGTGGCTACAGTCTTGCTGTCGATATATAGAGCTTAGGGTGAACAATTCTTGAAATGGCAACTTCAAAACCTCCATGGAGCCAGTATGAGGGGGTATGATATTTTACACATGTGAAATACTTTGCCTTTCACCATGAGCCAAGAATTTAGGACCCAGTCTTATTATCTTCTTGTTCTTCATCAGGTAGCTGCAATATTTAAGATTGCACAGAGCAAAAATTATCCTGAAATCCCCAGTCACCCATCAGAAGATGCACAGAGTTTTGTAAAACTATGCCTGCAGAGGGATCCATCTGTACGGCCCACAGCTTCATAACTGCTACCACCACCCCTTCATCGAAAACTAAGACAGGAAAAATTGCTAGTTCCGATTTTGTGGACAACCCCTTTCCTTGCCTAACCTGGAGATATCCTCCGGTAGTATTAACAATGCTTGAATGTCATTGCACTTGCAGAATTCTTTTTCATTTGAGTCAGAATCTCTATGCTAAATTTTTACATACAAACTAGTTCATTTCAAAGAATCAGAAAAGATTAAAGGGGGGGGGGGGGTAAGCTTGTTCATTAATTTGCTCTCACAATAAAATTTATTCTGATAGATGTATTCTCTTGTTCTCATAGAATTGTTGTCTCCCCATAACAGGCAGCTTCGAATTTCATTCCAATAGAACAAGTTCTCTGATGAGGAGTTGACAGGATGAAGCATCTTATAACTTTCAAGAGCTTGAAAGATCTCAAGGCAACATGCAACCCCAAGCCTGTCCTCTTTTTAACAGTACTAGTAGATATTCCAGGAATTCAAAATGTTGTTATTTTTTCTGCAGCCTGCAAATGATGCAGTCAAATCAATGCCTACAGCACGAAGTTCAGGCTCAGTTGGCCTTTTTTACGCTGGTATCTGCATATATGTTAAGCTTGGTCTGAGGTTCCTTCGACAGAAACTGGGAGCATAATAGCAGGTCAGATGCTTTTTTTAATCCTCAAAGAATAAAATCAATGAGCGATTGAAGGATTCCAAGGAATAGGTATATAAAGACTTCTTTCTCCACTCCATCCGCCTGAACTGAATGAATGGGAACTCGATGAGTTCTTCCTGCCCTTCCTGGCCTTTTCCAGCGGACAGCCTGCTAAAATAATGTCGACTGATGTTGAGAAAATGTACCACATGACGGATGATGAAAGACTTCTCTGTAAATATTCATACATGTGGATATAAAACAAAATAAATATTCCTTTGTTTTCTGGGTACAGTAATCCTTCGGTGTAGCAGAACAAGGGTTTTTCATTTTTTACACGGTACAAACCAACATCATTGTGGCGTGGTCGCATTTTGATCACCAAGGAGACAATGGCAACCACAGAAGTGTTTCAAATGTCAGAAGCAAGTGATGGAAGCTTTAGCTTAAGTGATCATAGGATCTAACTTATAAGATTCGGAAACACCCAGTGGCATAATGTTCGGATATAATTATGTAACAGGCTTGAGCTTTACCTAGAGCCAGTTCGATAGTGTATATGGAATTCCTAGATAAATAAGCATCGACACCATGCGGCTGTGCCACCCAGGTGACATCCCCATGTTATTCATCCAAATAAATAGGTATGAGAAAGTATGGTATCATTTCCATGTCAGAATTTCTATAATTTTTACACGAGGAAAAACATACTCGGTCTTTCTGCGTACATACCTAAAGTATCACCAGGCAAACCCGATGCAATTCAGATCTTCTCAAGTCAATCGGTTCAAACCAGACAGTACAAAACAATGATTATGCATTCTTCTTCCTTTTTTTGCGCGCAAGAATCCCTATTTGTAACTTTTAAAATCTAACTCGAGCGAGAATCATTGAAGATGACCCCAAAATATAAAAAACTCTAAGCTAGTCTACACACAACAACAATCGCAAATTGATCAGTCGCATCTCAAAACGAGTATTCTTTTAAATCTGCTTTAGAGTCATTCAGGTCCATGTCAGCCAAACACTCTTCTGCAGTGAGCGGTGGGAGCTGCTTGGTCTTGCGCTTCAAATTATGTTTGTGCCAGTCACTCTTGAAGTGATCCCTGAACCGCTTCGCATCCCCAACAAATGCATTGCATGTGCTGCACTTGTTTTGCTTTGCCAGCGTGTCAGCCTTCTTCTCCTCAGAGATTGTCTGTTTTTGGATTTTCTCACTCAGTTGTACTTCAGAATCAGCAGACTCCTTGGGTAGGGCTGGTGGCACATCTTCATAATCATCAAAGTCATCTACATGGGTGTCCCCCTCAAAATGAACAGACACTGCAAGAATTTCCAGCCTGCCCTGCAGATTCCTCACTAAGGCATCACAGTCCCTGAAGAAACCTGGGTCCATTTCACAAATCTGCAGAAAATCCAATAAAAACTCAGATCCAAAACATGTGCAGATTTCATGACCAAATAGACACTTGAGCCGACACGAATCGCCAAGTCAAATGGTCCACCTAATAAAATTGTATTTAGTCCTGTTTTCTTCTTCTTTTTTTTTCTTTTTTGTTTTGTTTTGTGTGTGGGTTGGGGTGAGGTTCAACATAGAATTACAGCCCAAGTACAACTTAACTACTATGGTTGCTGCATTTTATTAGTAAGAATTAAAAAGCAAAGTGCCTAATGATATTACACAACTTATCACAATACTTGTATACACATGGAGAAACAACAGACATAGAAGCCAGGTAAATCAACAGCAGCAGTTGACACTACAAATAAGTATCATTTCTGTACTACAGCATAAAATCCTACTTGATCAGATCAAGAAAAACACTGGTAAGAGTTAAATGTCACAATTATGACTTTTATGAGAATTTTAACTCTCTAGTTTTACATAACATCAGGTGTGCACAAAAGCAGCCATGACATTAGAAAAATCCAGTTAATCCAGCGAACTTGAAAAGATGTGTTCAGAAGTTGTTTACAATATCAGTCTACTTGTATTATTTTTTATTGATAGGAAACGTTTCCATTGTAGGGGTTCAACCAGGACACGTAATGGGTGTCTACCATCATGTAATGCAATGGGTAACAAAACTTCCTGTAGCTTCACTCTGCTTCAGTGAGCCGCAATCAACAGCAACTAACCTAGTAGAATTTTAGAAATAGACTAGTGCCTTGAAAGCTTGATGCCTAACTTATTTCACATGTTCTAGTGCATACTAGTTCAGTGGCGATACATAAGACAAGCACATTCAGAGGATGAATGCAAGAAACAAAACCACTAAACCTTTGTAGCCAACATTTAAAAGTTGCCAACAAAAAAAAGAGGAAAACTTAACCCTGGGAGAGGCACTGCGGAGTTGAGAATTTCACACTAATAAGGAATGAGTGAAACTTACAACAGATTGATGGCTTCCAGATTCATCTTTAGAAACAACGTTAGCATCCCAGGCATTGAGCTTTTCCAATAGATTAGGAAAATTCTGTCCAATAACAGCAAGCCGAAGTCTCATTGGAGACCGTTTGATTGGAAAATGCTTTTGAAGCTCACGAATAACATCTAACGCCTGAACAAAATACACAATTAGCAAGAATGATATGCCAAAATTCCAACAAACATGACATTTTGAAGAAGTTAAAAAGGCCACCAAAAAACCTGCTTCTTAGAGCTGCTATGCGGGTCAACAGCAAAGTGAATTTCATGCATCAATCTCTCAACCATACTGATAGTGTAAGGACGTTGCGTCTCGGGATTAATAGTTTTCTGCATAACAATAGTTGCTATATCCCGAAACTGACTAGACAACTGAGAATCCCTCTCTTTCCCAGCCACTTGAAGCTCCCCTTTCTCCAATATCTATTAATAATAATAGTAATAGTAAACCAATCATGATAATAAAAAAAGGTTGCACAAATACAGTAGGTGTTTTCCTTTTACCTCTAGGCAGATCTTGGTATGATCATCGTGTCCAAAAACTTTACCCAAATCTGAATTCTTTGCAAGAACTCCTTTTGAAACATTTGAATAAACTGTGTGGGACTGCAACACTTCATCCAAATCTTTCTCTCTGTTTTTTTTTTCAAAACAAGAAAATGAGGATATGACCCTTTTTCTTCGTTCTAAAAATAAACATAATACTACAAATAATAATCGATTGAAAATAATAATGATAATAATAATATAAAAAAGACAGAGCACTTACACGCCAGAGCGCCAAGAGAGGACCTTGTTCTTGTAACAAGCAATCTCGAAACGCATACCATGCTTCTTTAATCGAACCACTGCTACGTTCGTCAGCCGTTTTTGCCCTACCGGCTGCTGCAACTTCACCGACATCTCTCTCTCTCTCTCTCTCTCTCTAGTAGGACCTTCTCGATTTAACTTGTTTCTCTGCTGTTTTATTTCATTATTAGCCAGGAGCAGGAGGAGGAGGTCTCCAAGTTCCTTTTCCATATATACATGGGCTTGAGACATTGGGCCCAGTATATCTTTTTAATTGGGGTTTATTTAGGCCCGGCATAAGAGCACATAAATGCACCAAGCCCAGCCTTGTTTATATATATATCTTCCCTTCCTGAACAAGTTTCACGATAACTATGGACCACAGGTTACTATCGCTTTCTCTATTTTTTCATGTTTAATTATTTTTTTTTAATTGCAGGTATCAGGATCGGCTTATACATACTTGATTAATTCCTTGAAATTCTAAAATTAATAATAGCTTTCAATAATTTTAAGGTTTATAACACTAGAACCAGTAAATATTTAATTAATTTAACACTCGAAAACCATGAACATTTAATTAATTTTACATCATGTTGTGCTTGCTTTCTTCATTCATTCATTCATTTTTTTCATGAATTGGATTTGGTATTTTTGTTAAGTCTAAAATCAGGATGCATGTAAACTATTGCTCCTGCTAATCACGACGATTAATCATAATCTAGGTTGAAAGTGGGAGAAGTCGAAGCTTTAATTTTTGAATTATTAGCTAAATAAATCTCCAAATGGGTATCTAATATCCTTTTGCCATCATGATAAGTTTGTCAGCATGATTATAAATTATGTTGATCAACTCCATTTTCAAGATTCTGCGTGCTACAACAGATTCTATATAGTAAATACTCTGATTCTCGATCCTCTTCGCAAAAAGAAATCCTTATCCCCTCAGCCTATGAGCTCTGACAAATCCATCATAGGAAGACTCCTCCCAGCTTGGATTAGGGAAAATGTCTCTGGAACCCCCTCTCCTGCAAAACGACTAATATTTTTAATTTAACAACACTTCGTTCATTTTCCAGGTTTAGTGGGATTACGTGTGCAATGCTGAATGGGGAAACCACAAGTCTTAAGGATGTTCAGGTATGCTGCTCCAATCAAGACGCCCCCGATTTTATGCTTCATGCAGTTTCTACTGGTGGTGTAATGTTAATTTACTGATTGATGATTTTTTTCTTAAGATATTATCTTCTCATTTTTTGAAAGTTGCTTACTGTATTCAGGAAGGCTCAGTACTAAAGCTGGTTTACAAAGAGACCATCCTTGTCGGGCAAGTGGATTCTTTACTAGCATTTACTCATGTAGTTTTTTGTTTTCTGTTGTATGAATGCATTTCCAGATGCTTATCTATATTCTATGCTTCTGACTCTTCTGCTAGGGCCTGATTTTGGGTCTCCCCCATCATTTGTCCGTAGAAAGCTCCTCACAGTTTTGATGATATTTCCATAGTAAATCGGTATGCTTCTGGTTCATCCCATTCATTTCCTGTGTCTTCTGGTGAGGAAGCACTTTTGAAGGTTAGAAAGGAGGTATGTTTTGGAATTGGCTGTGGATATATATATATTTTTTCTTTGATCAGTGATATGCTTATTTGAATAGTGGTGGTTGTAGGTTATGAATGATCGAGTACATTTTGTCTGGACACAATTTTCAGAATTGAATTCCTCTTTCAAGAAACAAGCAGATGATGAAGTGAAGTTAAATGGAAAACTTGCAGAGATGATATCGTTACTTACATGTGAAAAGAAGTCGGCGCACAGAAAAGGCATGAAATGCAGTTTGACATGCGAACTAAAGGAAATTCCTACTCAGATGGATGCTTGGGTGCGTTGCCTCTACTCCACGCTACCAACTAATACCTTGCTCATAATTTGCACTGGACATGGAGATACAGCAATAGTGCATAGGTATGTAATTTTTAAGTGTTATAGAACATTTTGTTTCATCTACTATGCCTATTTCTTTCTTTGCTTTCAGAAATCACTTAAGTTCATGATTTAGATAATTGAATAAATAAAACTGAAAAGTAACCAAGCAAATGCATCTGATAGTAATTAAATCCTCATATTTTGAAAGACAGACAATTAAAGTATGTAGTTCCAATAAGTAAAAAAATATATACAGAAGCATGAAGGGGCTGCACCCATATTGAAAACTGATACATTCATCAATAACATATTACAAAATCCATAACATAAGGAGCATCAAGCAAATATTGTGTCCTATAAAAGATTAGCATGGATAGGTTATTCCTCTCCACTAAATGCCCTCTTTTTTATGCTGCCTCCACACCACATAAAAAAATGGTTAGGGTGATTAGGATGAGCACCGTTCTGCTCTCCTTTTGTTTTAGGAAAAATCTGTTGACCATGATCTGCCCTGTTGGGATATGACAATTATTGGACTTTGAAGACTGATCACAAACTCTCAGAAATGTTCCATGCATATATGTCAGCGAGTAGGCATGCTGATAGGTTTGGAAATGCATATAGCTCTACATATTTCATTGCTGGGACGAGGAAAAATTATGGTGATGCTCTCATCTCTTGCATTAATTAAGCTCTGGCTTGCATAAGTTTGAAAAGATAGGTATCTTTTTCTTTTTTTTGATAACCCGAGGTGTCCAGATCAACTTACGCGTACTATGATTAATTTCTGGACCCACTGAACACCCTGCAAGCCCAGTAGGCAGGTAAGGCACCACGGGGATAACAGACGTGCACACTAAAGCTCAAACCCAGGATGCAGAGGCAGGGAATTCCCTGCCAGAACTGCTGGGCCACGAGCCTCGGTGCAAAAGATAGGTATCTTTTTTTTTTTTAGTTTAACGTGGGTGTCCGAGCTAGCTTGCGTGTACCTCGACTAATCCCATGGGCCCTGAAGTTAACGACCATGTAAGCCTCCAATGGCCATCATATGAGCAACTACAGGGCTCGAACTTGAGACCACAGAGGGAGCAAACCTCTTGATTCCAAGCTGTTACCACTGGGCCACCACCTAAATGGTTAAAAGATAGGTATCTTTAGTTGTACACATGATGGGATTTTTTTCTCCCTTGAATGTTTCACCTGTATGTTTTGAATAGCCATTTTAAGTCATTGGCTAGTCTAACATCCTTCACTTAGCTCTCTATATGTAGTGCTTGTATTGAGTAGAGTTTCTCACTTTCAATGCCTGTTTAGAAGCCATTTTAAGTTATTGGTTTGCAACAAAGCTAACTTGATTACTCAGTGGTTTGTTTGAAGTGAATCTGTGACACAGCCTGTTTCTAATAGTTGTTCAACCTTTCATCTTGAATTTTCAAATTGTTTCATTATCTTCGCTTTTCTTTCTCCTTGTCGTTTTGTGTGGATGAAGGTTAAGGAAAATTCTTGTCGAACAGAAAGAAACTGCAATATCTCTTGAGAAGATTGTACAGGTCTTGGAAGAGCTCAAAGCTCAAGCTGAAGTAGCTTTGTGTTTTGTGGGTGTGAAGAACCGAGGACATGCGAGATAGGTATTTGGTCTTTGTTTTTGCACCCTTCATTCTGGTGCTGCTTGCATTTGTAGCAAGCTTTTCGCAAATTTGGTGTCGAAACAGTCGCTGAGCAGATTTTCCTTAGACATCATTCATTGAATAGTAAGCAAATTGTGTAAATGAATATAGAAAGCCAATGCACTGATTTCTTTTTGTGTAACTGGGCTTCTTTGGCATCTCCTCTGTTGTTGCTTCACCTCCCTTTTCTCATCATCTCCAGCCAGTAATTCTGGCTTAACCAGCTGCGTTATTTCATAAAATTTTAAATAATTAGCTCGGAAAATTTAGAGATAGATGTCTAGTTAACAAAGGGCAAGGAAGAATTCAATGAGTTTTGGTTCAATGGTCGAGCCTTTCGCCCTGTCCTTGATAAAAAGGAACAAAAAGAATGGAAAACCAATTACTTCGGTAGATTGAGATGAGAGGTGGACCAGGTCGCTGATGGTTGTTTGTCTATCATTCTTTTAGGGTTCTTCTAGAAAGACAGGACCATTGCTCTGTTGGCCGTTTGCATTTAGGGGAATGAAGAATAATTTCGGATTAATATTCTACCAAGGTAATAGTCAGTCCAAAGCCTGGTTATCCAATGACGTAATTCAAATTCACAGTAAAAAAAACTGTTCTCGCAAACTGCAATTTCTGTATTTTGAAGGTCAGTTTTCCATGCTTAATTGTGTTAGAGGGTGGACGTTGACTTCCAGATTTTGCTAGGAAAAAAAAAAAAGAATTGAGGATATGGAAATTTTTGAAGAAAAGAACCCTGATAGTGTCCAAAGAGAAACCTGAAAGTAAGCAGGATACCTGGGAGATTTGCAAATTGATATAGCAAAAATTAAAATGAAGACAAGCACGCAAAGCAGGGAGTAAAGGAGAAGTGGATAATGTTAGATAATTAGCAACCCTGATACATCACCTCTGGCAAAGAACTTTGCACAACATCAGAGAGTCATTGTGGCTAATAAGATCACATATCAGTACGCAGTTTCATCAAACAACAATATTAGCACAGGCAGACCTAACCAACTTTCTACTTACCCCCAAGTAACCAAATAGTAGCTGTTACTTCCATGCTGAAGCAACGATCAAACTTTTGTCCTCCCACCCAAAATGAAGCGCACCTAATTCCTGCTTCAACATGTATCTATCGCAGTACTCCTTGATGAGTTTCCGGATCATATCAACCACATTAGGAGTGATTGAACATGAAGTGAAGCCAGCCATCATCATCCTTGCTCTCCATTTCCCTGCAACTTCATACCGCTCAATCCTTTCCTCTCCCTCACATGCGACTATGTTCACTATGTCCCTTGCCAGGCACTGTTTCTCAACATTCAGTCTATCCTGGCTCTCCCGTGGGAGAGTTGCATCAAGAGAGTCAAACACAGCAGAGTAATAGTTGTAAGCTTCGGTGAATCTCGGGAAAAAAGGGGCAGTGTTAGTATTCACATCTTGCTCAACAACAGTTACTAGTTTTGGATTCAAGCTCTTAGCCATCCGAAGAAGCTGGTCTCTCTCGTTTACCGTTGAAACACTCTCATCAGGCATGTGGTGGAGTTGGAAAGCAAAATTAACTATAAGTGCTTCCCCAGGCTTGCAGTTCAGCATTGATGGATTGACAAGTGAAGTCTTGGAGGCCACTGCATGAAACTCGAACGAGACCTTATATGCTTCTGCTAGCTTTTCAAGCCTTTGCCCAATGATCCTCAGGCCACCAACAGGTCGTTGAACTGATTCAGGGTCATCGACCCCTGTTAACCTCAAGTGTGGTAGCTTACCTTGATGGTTGGCGAGTGTTTGTATCAGTGTTATGTATTGACTCCCTTGGTTTATGTCAAAATCTATTATATGAACTCTCCTTTCACCTTTAAATGCCTCGATCATTGCACCATTTGCTGCCATAAATCCAAATTTAAAACAAGGGCAAATCTCAAAAAGGATCTGCATAGCTGCAAGCCTATCAGAAGAAGGAGGTTCCTTGCATTTCAGAGCTTTATAGAGATATTTTCCAGATTCAGCCATACGAGCTGCAAGACCTTCCACCATGTAGGCTGCAATCCTCTGCGGAGGATCTCCTTGAATTGACACCAATTGACGGAGCTCGTTTATTAAAGTTGATGCTTTCTCAATGTTTCCCTCTGAGATTGCATTAGCACATTCAAAAAGCAATCGCCTGGGAGTTCGAGGAGATAACTGTGATACTTCTTTATTACTGCTGATGCTACTTAGGCTAGAATCAGAAGATGACGACTCCTTGGGAGAATCATGGAGCATCCCATTCTGGATTGGATCAGACCACTCTCCATCCATTTCCATGCTCTGACTATTTCCAAACATGCCATCCTCATCATTATCATTTAGAAGCGCTCTCTCAAGTTCCTGAAGCTTTAATTTCATCTTATATTCATCATAGTTTAGTGGATCTGGGCTCTCGATGTCCAAGTAATCTGACTCGGAATTGAATTGATAGCCATCACAGGGTGTCGTCAATGTGAAACAAGCGTCGTATGGATCATCTTGAGGGGACATGGATGAACCTAAATTCTTTCTTAGCTGGTAGGAAGATGTGCCTTGAGGTGGAGCTGAATTCCCTGAAATGCCAGAACTTGATGGTTGTATTAGCTCTTCTGTTGGGGAATCAAGGAAGTACTTCTCATAACTCTCACTGGAGTAAGAATCGGTCATATACATGTTCTGACGTTTATCAGGGCAGAATATTTGGGCAGACAAGCCAGAGTTGTCATTGCTCCCCTTCAGTGAGTACAGCTTATGATTTCCGTATGGTGTTGCAGAAAGTTCTGCAGGTCCAACTAAAGACATGATTTTCTCCAAATTAACTCAGTTTTGAAGAGAGATGGTTGTATCATATATCCTATGGTCGGAGTCACAGTCATCAAATTGGCAGGAAAAAAAACTTGTTAATGTTTGTCAAACATGGGAACTAGCAAACATTAACAATCTCTTCGAAAGAAATGAGAAATAATCACCTGGAGTAGCCCCTTACAGTTGAAATCCAGATGAAATTTATAGGGTGTCTGCATTCAGCGACAAGCGATGTCAAGGAAAACACTTGGTGGAAAACCAAAATATTATAAGCTTATCTACTTGACTTGAGCCACACATGAGACAGAAAGTGAACCGAATATCTAAATTATAGACAGAGAGGATAATTAATCCGTACAAAGAGCCATCCCAGCATCGGAGGTTGGGGGGGGCAAAAAAAATAATATTAGAAAAGAGTGAAGTCACATGCCTGCATGTTCTTTTAAACTGGAGAGAGCCCTTAACTCTATGACAATGGATCTAATTCTTAGATTGCTTTACTGATCGGCTTCAGTTTCCTTAAAAGAAAGATATAATTGATATTAAAGAGACAAATTTAGTAAAAAAGTTGGCTTCATTTTCCTTAAAAGAAAGATATAATTGATATCAAAGGACAAGTCCGGTTTGTTCAATTAGAAATGGAATCAAGCATAGAATAAACTTGGAGGTTCTTGTTATGACAGACGAGGATTCAGTGATAAGCAACACTGCAGAGAAGGCAAGGATCCAGATTTCGAGGGAGCGACAGAGAGTCTTCTTAGGGAAAAAAATGAGATCCATTGAGAATCCAATAAAACATAGACAAACAACTACGTACAAATGATAAAAACATAAATCAAAGGAAGGAAAGCAATCAGCAGTAGAGGGTCATACAAGTAGTTAGTCCTGAATTCTTATGTTCTTACAAACAAGGCATGTACCTGAAGTAGGAGAAAGAACTCAAGAGGAAGTAGCGAAGCTCAAAGCAGTCAGCCCCGCAATTTAGTAGATAGCCAGAGATGTAAACCTAAAGAGTGGCTTTGAAGGGAAGAAAGAAAAACAGGCTTTGACTATGAACACCAGTATTTTGAAGGCAAAAAGGTAAATATGCCTCTGTATGGTATCTTTTTACAAATAGAAAAACCCAACATTTGATTGTGATGTTAGGTAGGTTGGAATGCAACAAGCCATTTAACAACAAACCAATAATATTGAAAGTAGACAAAAAAAAGAAACAAACTTGAAGAAAATCTAAGCAAGTGATTAAAATAAACAATCAAGACCCAGTGGAAACCTACTGCTTGTTTGACAAGATTTAAGCTACCCAAAATTCAAGAATCTGAACAAGTGAAAATCCCAAAGACCCAACAATATCCTGTTCAAAGAGTTAAATGAAGGTTATGAGAAACTAACCGAAGGCAAAAATATTTTTCTTGGAGTCAGAAGCTTCTTTAGAGCTTTCTTCACCAGAAAATTGACTTTTCTTTCATGGGGAACCTCAGGCGGAGTTTCCTTAACTATGTCTTATGGGTTTGGAGCATTTTTCTTTTTCTGCGTGTCTTTACCAACTCTGTCATTCAGTCATTCTTAAATCTGGTCCAAATACACCAGCAACATGTGACTCCAATTTCATCTTCAATCCTCACCGTTTAATTTGTATACCATTAATTTGGTGTGCTTTATAAGGATTGTTAACTTCTCTTTAGTCCTGCATTAATTCCGGAATGAATGTAGGCATAAAACATGAAATTGTTTGAAGCCATCCATGGAGTATTTGACTGGATTTTCTTATGAAAGGTGGTGATCAGTGGGTGAGTAAAAGTGGGGAGAATCAATTGCAGGCTCCGAAATATATAAAGATGGCAAGGTCAAAGTATTTTGTTTTTGTTTTATTCATTTTCATGGCGGTGGCTTTGATTTTTTCCATGTTTTTCCATCTCATAGCACTTCCGTTTTTGGGAGCCAAAACATTTCTGCACCGTCAAGCTTTATCTTTATTGAATTTCAGAGAGGCAATCCACTCTTGCCGTGTAACCTAATCTTGATTACGCGTAAGCAGGGAAGAAGACAAACGAGTCCCTGTAGTTCATGTCAACCTTGTGTCATTTCATAGTGGCATGCATGCGCAGAACCCATATATATCTGTGTGTGTGTGTAATGACGCTTCAGTGAATTATATGTGTTTACAAGGATCGATGCGAATTGTATTTTCAGTTTTCTATCCTTAATTAAGATGACATAAATACCTTTTTTTTAGTTTAATATTGATATCCGATTAATTTATACGTATTTTAACTAATAATTATTAATGATATTTTTATAATACTACCCAGTGCTAAATATTACTGTAGGTCTCGTCACGCTATCATATCTCACCCTTCACAAAATACTTCCAATTTATTTTGAAAAAAAAAAAAGAGCCTGCTGAATACGCGTTTTTGACTGCGTCAACCATCATACTCGCATGGAGCATGTCATAGGTTCGAATTTAGGAGGGGTAGGTTGGGGTTATAGTGCTTAGCCGCTGGGCTCAGTTGATTAAGGCAGGGGTACAGCCTGTTTATAGTATTTAATGTGTAATGACGCATCAAATATGCAAGAAAATGCAAATACAAGCAATCGATAAAACCACTGAATTAGAAAAGAAATAAAATTCAATGATCAAACTGCAAGAATTGAAAACTTCAAGGGCCTAGAAAGGAAAACTTGGCTACGAATAGCTGGTGAATAGGCATATATGACTATGAGAGGGTGAACAATGTTTACACGGTATAATTTGCAACTTGAGGGGGAAAACTGATGTTTTTCGTTGCTTTTGAAAAAAGATCTATGTTTTTTTTGGTTAATTTTGGTCCTTTTGTTATTTTTTTCAGCAATAACCTAAAATTCTATTATATAAAATCAAACTTGAATTTAGCATGAATTCAATGTCGAAATATTCCATGACACATGGAATATGCAAGGGTATACAAATAGAAACAAATCATATCATATAAACAATGCTAACATAACTTGCAAGGATAAAATTGAACGAAAACAAAGTTTAATGATCAAAATGCAAAAAATAAAAAACTGAAGGGTATAGAAGGGGAAATTAGCTGGGATAAATAGGAAGATATAAGAGAGTGAACAATTAATGCTTACACAATAAAACCAGGTTTTATTTTATTTGTTCATAATATTAATATTTAGTGTTCCTTTATATTTACTTGCACGAAATGTCAATCTAACCCACTGAGCATTTAAAAAGAGAAATGAATCCAGCGTGACATCAATCATATAAGATAAGAATCTGTGGAATTAGGCATTGAAGATTTTGGGATGATCGATCCATTTTGAACAGCCATGTTCGATTTTCTTATTGGTAATGAGTCTTTGTCATCCTCCCTTATCTTTTCCAACCACTGGCGTTGGAAATTAATCCTTGTAAATGCATAAACAATTAACGAGATAAGAGGAAAGTCTATGGTTTGTAATTAGCTGTCAATCATGCCTTCCATCAAAATAGAATGAGTAGTGGGGGCTACAGTGAATGAGTTGAACTCGTGACTCTGGCTGGTGGAATGATTAGTCGTTTTCTTTTTACCGGTAATTAAGATGACAAGAGTGACATTGAAAGGGAGAAGCTAATTTAGTGAAATTACTAGACAATTCTTTTTTGAATTTCGTTAAAACCCTAAATCCTTCCAGCATATATAAATTCTGGAGAATTATTTTGATACATACACCTCTTTTGCTGTTCCATTATGAAATTTGGGA
This sequence comes from Populus simonii, assembly GCA_007827005.2. Classification (NCBI taxonomy): domain Eukaryota; kingdom Viridiplantae; phylum Streptophyta; class Magnoliopsida; order Malpighiales; family Salicaceae; genus Populus; species Populus simonii. The sequence continues at coordinate 18,981,140 of CM017465.2, read as the reverse complement.
GCCGGACTTATTCAGGGATGAAAAAGAGTGCAAGTTAACTCAAGTTATAAAAAATAAAAGAAGATAATTAGGAGCTAAATTGTAAAAAAAAAAACAAAAAAAATGAACAAAAAAGTTATTGAAAGAACGATGATCAAAACTGGATAGAAAACTAAATAAAATTAAATGTTGAGAGACAAAATTGAAAAAAAAAAGAAGATAAGAATATAGTTATCAAAATAATGAGGGCAAAAAATGATTTAAAAAAACAAATGCAATAAAATGAAAAGGGACGAAATTACAAGAAAAAAATAATAAAAAAAACTATAAAGCATAGAAATTGAGCAATTAAAAGTAGAGGGACCAAACTGAAAAAAAAATCAAATTGAATAAAATTCTAGGGATGAAATTGAAAAAATCAAAACTTCAAAAAGGTTCAAAAACCAAATAAACAGTAATTAAAAGAAGAAAAACTAAAATTGATAAAATTACAAACCGGAGGACACAATTGTTTTTCTGGAAGTTCAGGTGCGATTCTCTAGGGAACGAGAGAGAAAAAAGAGAAGAAAGAAAAAACCTCCATCACAGTCTAACTGGACCTTCTCTGTGAGTATGCGCCACACCGTTAGAAAGAGAACGGCACGCCGCTCCTAATGCCACAGTGACAACATGATTTTGATTGTTGTATGAGCTCTCACTCGCCACTTGAATGGCATGGAGGCCACTATACGCTAACGCATGAGTAACTTTTTTTTCTTAATAATATTCTTAAACCTAAAATTACCAAGACACCCCTGTCAAAATCAAAGAATAACAAAAAAAACAGTCTAGAAAGACTGAAACACCCCCCACGCAATTAGCCTTGATTTTTTTTAATTACAAGGGTAATTCTGTCATTTAATTATTTTAATAAAAAAAAAGATGAATAAGCCCGATTCATGTATGTTTTCCCCCCTCCTAGGGGTATGGCATACTCTTACTGTTTCTTCTTATTTTTATCTAAAAAGATGCAAGAGAAGAGCCCCTCATTTAAGAATTAATTCTTTGTGATTCCAACGGCAAAATAGTATTTATACTGTAACAAAAAGAAATTCACATCCCATTTTACCTCTAATCAAAATATGCAATGCCAAATATATCCTATAAAAAATATACATCTCTACCCTCGATTGCACATTTAGTTAGCAATGAAAAAGACCGTTTCAATCCATAATAATTCTAGTCTTTATTAACACTGTAAGATCACTAATGTCTTTCTTTCTTTCTTTCTTTCTTTTTAATACACACATATACGTAAAGAGAGGGGCATGTATGGAGTATCTATATATATGCAGCCAGCTACCATGATGAGTATTAGATGGGAAATGGTTAACGTCGTCCATTAATGATTCAATTTTGAACAAGTCAAGTTATGGTGGATAAGATCAATCAGGTCAATAACTGAACTCCTCTTTGTGTTGCTGTTGTCTTCTAGATTCCTTCTCTTCGATTATTGTGAGTTTTGTTTGGAGGTGCCTGAAGGGCCACAGCCGGGCAGGTCAACCTTTGTCTGTCTTTCTTCGCAAAAAAACCGAGGCGACCACAGAGTTCGAAAAGTCGCAGTATTTACCATGGGAAGTTTGGTCCCCAACAACTGGGTTTCGCCTAACAAAAGAGGAAAAGGAAGAGCAAATGCAAGATAATATTTTATATAACTTTTTTGTTTTTTTCAGCTCCCAATATATTAAACACTTTCAAGGTATGGCTTGGTTTCCTCCATAATTCAAAGCTCAATCGAATTTTTCTTGAAGAATCTTTTTAGCCAATGCACTGCTTCCGCTCCTACTACCGAAGGCCCATATGTAAAAAATAGAAAAGAATATTTATTGGCTCGTACTTAGCCCGACTGAGGAGTAAGAGTAGGAGCTGGTAACGAGGCCCAAATCCGTTTAATAATCCCAATATCTGGGCAAAACGACACCTCCTGCCTCAGAAATTTTCCTTGCATTAACTTTTCCAATCTAATTAGTCTCATGATTATCGTAAAAGTTACATATGCTCATTGTAAAGTCACATCCGTTAAAACCTTACAGGTAGGTAATGCGGTGGAGATGGTTTCTTCTTCTTCTTCTTCTGTCTCAACCCTTTTTTTTTTAGTAATGAATCAATAGTTTGTGAGATATTGCTTTATATATATATATATATATAGAAATGAATGAATTTAGACATATCCATGCCAGTAATATTTATCAAATAAAGTTACGGTAAACATACAGACAAGGATGGCACAACGCCACTTGAAGGGATGGAAGAAGATGTCTGTTGTTGAATTATAGTATATTTAATTTGATGCAGAGTCTAAGCTGGAGCTTCTAATTATTAATTAAATCGATCTTAATACATACATTAATATTAGTATGTTCAGGAAAAAAAAGTATATATGTTGGTTGGGGGTTAGGTAGAATGTCGTTCTTGAAGTATATATATGGTAACTGTCTCAACATCCAATATATAAAATTCAAAGTACTGCTGCAGATGCACAAGGCACACATTGCTAGTTCTAGCAAGCAATTAAGACCTGGGATATTTTATTAACATCACCATTAATTTCTCACTGAAATTTAAGCGTCTAATAGAACAATGTCCAAACTACCTTGAGTTTTTAATGCTTGAGGTGATATCTGCTCACTGTATAAACATAAAGTGGAGATTAGCGGCGTGAAGCAGCCACTATATATATAACCTGCAAGTAAATGGGGCTGAGTTTTTAATTTAATTAACCAAGTTGCAGCTTCAGCAGGTAGCCACTTATATATGGAGTCTTTAACTTTTCTAGAAACAATCACTGTATGATTACCAAGGGTTAGATGTCATAACGCACACAGTTATATATATATATATATATATATATATATATATATAGAGAGAGAGAGAGAGAGAGAGAGAGAGAGAGAGAGAGAGAGAGGAGTCTTGGGCAAATCAAGTGCTAAAACTGATAATGACCGTATAGTTTAAAAGGGAACAATGAAGCTAGGGTAGCTAAAATGTCATAATCATGCACCATTATTAAATACTTAAGATGTCGTAATGGGATTGAGAATGATTAGTACTGGATAATGGAGATGTCGTTGTTTGCTAAACGAGAGAGATGGTATGTGTGTGTCTATATCTATATATACAGAGAGAGAGGACAAGGGGAATCAACCAACTAATTACTGCTGTTTACAATATTTAATGAAAACAATCTTTCTGCGTGGGCCTAAATGTATATTTTGGTCAAGATAAAATGGAGCTTGTTTTAAAAATTTAATCATGGAATGCAAGAAAAGTTTGACAAACAAATACTTGCAGGTTACTTCACTTCGCCTTCACCGAGTTGGATATCACGTCATATAATGTTCTAAGAACCTGAAGAGACAGAATTAAAAAGGTCTGCTTGGGTAACTGTTAAGGCTGCTGCTGATATTAAAATTATTGAGATAAACATAAAAACACTCTTTGTGATAAAGTTTTATAATATGATTTGGGTTTTCATATATATATATATATATATATATATATATATATATATATATATATATATATATATATATGAGTACAGTTTTTTTCTTTTTTCTTGAGAATCACTTCATTATTAGAGTTAAATTTACAATACCTTCGTATAATTAAGTTGAGTAACCTATTTCTAATAAGTACAATTGTGATATATGTGATATGAATTAAATATTTGAATTTTTTTAATTATTATCGAAACACAGTATGGAGAATTAATTATAAATTCAGAGTTATCTGGGATTGTGATAGCGGTTGCGGTTTAAAGTACTTTTCGCTTAAAAATACATTAAAATGATGTTTTTTTTAAAAAATTATTTTTAAGATCAGCACATCAAAACGATCTAAAAATATAAAAAAAATAATTTTTAATAATTTTTTTAAAAAAATTTAAAAAAACATGATTTACATCATATTCTCAAACATACTCTAAATTCAAAAGGGTACAAAAATATTTATGAGAGACGGAAGCTTGAATGGGATAAATATTATCAATTGATGAGGCTAATTTGAGATGCGAGGAAGGGCTTTGTTAAGGTAACGAATCTAACTTTGGAATCACACTGTGCTACTATCAATGGAATCTTACTTACATTGAAAGATGTAAATTCAGTAGCTGTTAGAAATGGGACTCAAACTCATTTCTAAAGGTGAAAAGATTTTCTCCTAAAAATCAATTATTTTAGTCTTTATGCTATTTGTGAGAATCAAAATGCTATAATGTCACATATAAAAACTTGGAATGACATCAACTAGCTAGAAATGGATATTAAAATGTTGGAGGAGACTTTGGGACTAGAAAAAGGTTAAGAAAAGAGGATTATTAAAAGTTATGGATAAGCCAGATTCAAAATATATTTGTTTTTGTTAAAAGTTGTTCAACTGTTCTAGAGACAATTCTTTTGCAAGGTGATAAAACATTTCAATAAGATATCTAGTCCTCTTTCTCTCATTCAAAGGTAGAGTTTAATATTTGATTGATTATTTTAAATAAACTACCCACAAAAGATCTTCTCTGAGGAAGAGTTCTGCTGTAAGGAAATGATTTAAGATGTCATTTTTTTAATCAATGGGATGAAACCACAAAATAATTTCTATTTTATTGTGAATTGGTATGAAAATTATGGTCATGAGTGGTGGCATGGATAAGACAATAATGGATTTTGCTGGAGATTTTAAACACTTTTCTTCCTATAGAGGCATGGAATGATAATGAGTTTCATGCAAAGAAAGAAGAGGTGTTTGTTCTATTATGGTATAGTAATTTGGTCCATTTATAATAATTTGGTCTTAAATCAATGAGGTAGTTCATGATTAGAATGATATTTTTTTTCCCATAGAGTTACAACATGGGCAAGATATGACAGTGATAAGAGTTTTTGCTATACTAGAACAAATTTGCTTCAATCAACTAATAATCTTCTTCTGTGGATCAACACTTCAGTATGGATACACCTCCTCCGACGGTGTTATTAAAGTGTAATGTATATGCTTCTTTAAGTGGCAAATCAGGATCATTAGGAACTGGTGAGGTTTAAAGAGATAATGAAGGGAATTTTCTATGCATTTTCTCTTGTCCTACACATACAAAAGAATCAAATATATATGGATCGGGTTTTGGCAATTAAAAAAGCTTTTCAATTGAATATTGTTTGTTTCTATGCATATTATAGACTATATTATGGAGTCTGGTTCTTATAATATTATTACTTAGATTAATGGCAACAATATTAATTATAAGACCAAGCACAAGGTCAGTTCAATGACATTACAAATTAACGCTTTGTACTATCCTTTCTTCAATGAATTTTATACATATTATTAAGTTGCGAATCATTTAGTCAATTGAAAGAGTGTAAATCCAACTGGGTATGTATTTAATTATTAAAGGGTTCTTCTAAATTGCGTTTTGTTAAACTAGTTTTTCTGCATGTTCGATCTGATTTACTGATCCACGCATGTAAATAATATTCAAAATAGAATTTTTACATGACATCCTGTGTACGATGGAATAACTAAATCATCTTTCCTGTATCATCAAAATCATCTAATAAACTTGTGTTTAAAGTCTATAAATATTAATTTAAATATCTTTCTATGCCATAACTTTTTCTGTTTCTAAAAAGCAATATTAGAGATCATTCGTTTCTTCTTTTTGGATGGAATTTCCGATATGCATAACAAAAGACTTGGCTATAAGTAATTTAGATTAAGGGTTTAACATATATACATAGCAAAAAATAATTATTTTTGATTCTTTTTTTTAAATTAGCATCTTTAAATTTATTTATTTTTGAGAAATTAGCACAAGTAATTTTATTTTTTTGAAAAATAGGACAACTTGAAAGAAAACATTGTTGGAACCAGTGTTGTTTTTTTAATAAAAAGATGTTGTGACCAGTTTTTTTATATAAAAAAACGCTAGCCCAATAACATTTTTTCTTAATATAAATCTTTTCCTTTATTTTCTCTTCTTCTAAAAAAAGCCAATTAAACGTTGAACTATATGCAGTACTGTATAATTGAAACCACAAATTGGTAATAATCAAGTTGAAGAGCAAAAGAAGTGCGAGTAGCGACTCAAGCAATAAGAAAGAAAAAACGAAGAAAAATAGAACATCACACGACAAGACAAAAGAGCACCCTACTTCCTTCAAAAGAAAGCCACAAGCTCTGAAGGCTGACCTCATGCTTAAGACTAGAACAATAATTAATTTTAAAAATATACCCAGTTAAACACCGGTCCCAACGTGTTTTAGGGTTTGAGTATGGGGTTTAGTTATGATTAGGGTTTTCAATTTGGAGTTTAGTTAAGTTTAGAGATTGAATTTAGAATTTAAAGTTAGTGTTTGGGGTTTATATTTGGGATATAATATATTTCATGATAAAATGTTGTTGGGTTCAGTGTTTTTTCAAAAATGCTCTGGTCTCAACAACATTTTCTTTCAAGCAATGCTATTTTTTTTTAATTTCACACGTGTTATTTTCTTTAAAAAATTCACTTGTATTATTAAGAATTTTTTTTTTTTTTTTTTACTTTTGTAAAACCAAATTCCTCCTCCTCTTCTTCTTGTTTTTTTTTTTTTTTTTCAATACCCTCTTATCTAAAGGATTCTCTTACATCGTCTTTTCCTGTTATATATACTCTATAATTAAGTGGAGAGGTGTAGCGAGATTAGGATTCTAAAATTTGTAAGTGTTTCTTGTTTAGAAGGATTTAATTATAATTTTTAAATAATTAGAAATTTAAAATAATATAATTTAAAAGCCTTAAAAGTAATAAGGGTATTATAGTCTTCACAATTGTTAACATCCCTAAGAGGGGCGTAAAAAGTATAGATTAGTAATCATACCATTCTTGATATTGAATCTTTTTATTAAAGAGCAGGAAAGTCGCGGATAACTAATAATTAATGTAAGATCAAGGTTTTAAATTTCCAAATTTAAATGGATTTTTTTATCATAAAAAATAACTCTATTGACCCAAAAATCCTAGATACATCAGAAAGAGAGATGGGATTTAGCTGAAAAGGCACATAGTCATGCGCATGCACTTGCATATAAAATAACAATTAATTTTCTCTGAAACATTTAATAAGCCATTTGCGCTGAAATTAAAATGCCTGTTAGGGTGTGCTCTAGAAGCACATTTTAGATTTTACCTTACAATACGTCTATATATAATTTATGTTTCAGATGTCAATCATGCCATCCAACAAAATTCAGGAGGATAACTCGATCCATCCTCAATCTTTTACCATAACCACACGCTTTCCATCTCATGTATCATCATTACAAATTCCGTAGACGGTCCTCATTAGAAATTAGACATCAAATATAGAATGCGTGAATCATTTGCAGGGTTAAACTAGAAAATGACCCGAGGTTTATAATATAATCCAAATTATATATTCTTACAGACAATTCAAAAAAGAATTATCTCCGATAGCAGCACCTAATGATTTCGATCTTCGTACTCCTTAATTATAATAAATGAAGTTAGCATCATTATCAACTACCACGTAACAAAAAGCTTTTGTTGAGAGTAAGAAGATGGGTAACCATTGCAAAGCTAGATCAGTTCATACCTGAAAAAGGTAGGGTTAGAAAGGGAATTGGATAGGATGGAGTCAAAGTAGTTTGTTGATGATTTTCAAGGGTCCTTGTGATGTTAAAATGGAGTGTGGTTGGGGAAGGTGGGGTTGCTTGTATAGTTTTCTTGGGAAGGTGAGAGGAAATGGTATATATTTCATACAAGGACATTTGAAGAAAATCTGACATTTGAGGAAATGGTAACTTGAAGTGCTTTGCATTTACTGTTTGACAGCTATCTCAAACCCTTCTATATATTTATGCTTCTTATAACAGACACTCCATATATATACACACAGAAACAACCTGTAGGGAGAGAGTGAGAGAGAGACGTGAAGAGGGACGTCAATCGGTCGGTGTGTGTTGATAACAGTTGTGCTGGGTTCTCTCTCTCTCTCTCTCTCTCTCTCTCTCTCTCTCTCTCTCTCTCTCTATATATATATATATATATATATATATATATATATATATATATATATATGCATGCCAATGAATATATTGTCAGATGCTTGGGTGACTTGCCCTAAGATAGCATATGATATTAATTTAAGGAATTAGGCCAACGAATTTATCCATTTTGCATGGCATTGGCCCGTGGAGCTACTTGAGTATATGTTGCTGTGGCTTCTATAAATGGCCATTTCCCCAGTTGACTCCACAAAACTACATTTTATCAGTCGCTTTATCGAGAAGAGATCCGATGTAGTAAACCTCGTATGTGCTGTCTAATCTGGACTGGGTACTAAGAAAACCATCCCATGTGTCTTTCCGATCGAGGGCATCTTGGTTTTAAACATGTAACATCGATCTAAGTTAACGTTTTCCCTATATTTGTGGTGGTCTATCTAAGATTATATTTCAACCATAAAAAATTATATCAACTCCACCAGGGCACTTTCACATTGCACGTTTACTTGATGAAGTTATTATCTTCCATCCCTCCCAGTAATACAAATGGTTTGTTAATTAAATGATGCCACTGTAAGCCTTGCAAACAGAACTGTAAAGTAGTTCTTGAGAAATCAAACCTACCTGCTTTATACCAGGTCGTGTTTGAACAGGTCAAAGTAATCAGTGTACTTTTTGATCATCAACTAATTTCTGTTACAAGTTCGAGAAGAATAAAAACAATTTAATCAGAAAATTTATAGGATATATGAACCTGATGAACTGGCACATCAACCAATTCCAGCTAGATATTGATTTTATACCCGCCAAATCTTGATGTTTAGTTTACTCGATTAGTGCATATGATGGTGTGATGGATCGCTATTAATTTTGAAGAACAATATTTAGATGGGCTAGCTCTCTTCAAGAGTTTGATTTCGTGGGGTATAATATCTCAATCAGTTAAGAAACAATTGTATAATATTGATTGGGGCACAAAATCTTTCAACGTTTGTATTTGACTTGCCATCTGCATGGAAAGTACGGGATATGGCAGACGACGGGTTGCCCATACTTTTCTTTATGCTGTCCTTACACGGCATTTGATTATTAACCCTTGAGACTACCCTCTTGAAAATTCAGTTAAAATATCCTATTTTCTTTCCATGATATTGGCCACAGCCAGCAAAACTACTCTCAACATCGATTAAGCTAAACTGTTATTGTGTCCCTATTTCCATGGTACCATGTTTTATTCTAGCATTTTCTTCCCATTTTTTATTTTATTTTTCCATTCTATGTTAAGTGGAATTCGAGATATATTTATCGTGGTCACGAAAATGAACAAAAGTATACATGTGCGAGTGTGCACTCACGCATATATAATAATGATAACCTTATTCTTAATTATTTTATTTTATTTATTAACTGCTTCATTTATGAATTTTTTAATAATAAAAATAAAATACATGTATATCCTACCAGAACAAGCCTTGAAATAAAAGACAATTTCAAATCAGCTTTACCTATGAACAAGGAAACTATAAGTAATGCAACTATGAATCTCATGAAGAGTTTGATCTTGACTCAGGATGAACGTTGGTGGCATGCCTAACGCATGCAGGACAGACGAGAAATGGTATTTTCAGTGGTGAACAAGTGAGTAACGTGTAAGAACCTGTCCTTGAGAGGGGAACAATAACTGGAAATGACTACTAATACCCTGTAGGTTGAGGAGAAAAAAGAGAAATTTGCATGTGGAGAGGCTTATGTCTGATTAGTTAGTTGATGAGGCAATATCTTACTAAGGCGATGATTAGTAGTTGGTCCGGGAGGATGATCAGCCATATTAGAACTGCGACATGACCCAAACTCCTACATGAGGCAACAATAGGGAGTTTTTTTTGCAATGGGTGAAAGCTTGACAGAGCAATTTCGCGTTGAGGTAGAAGGCCTACGAGTTGTGAACTAATTTTTCCCGAAGAAAAGGCAATGATGATAACTAGGGAATAACATAGGCTACCTTCGTGCCAACAGTAGTGGTAATATAAAGGATGCAAGTGTTATCCAGAATGATTGGGCATAAAACGTATATAAGTGGCTTTTTAAGCCTGTTATCAAATCCCAAGGCTCAAACCTAGACAAGAGGTAGAAACTACCAAACTAGAGTATGGAAAGGGCAAAGGGAATTTCTGGTAAAGCGGTGAAATGCATAGAGATAAAAAAATAACACCAACGATGAAAGCACTCTGCCAGGCCAACATTGACACTGAAAGATAAAAGCTAAGGGAGAGAATATGATTAGATATCCCAGTAGTCTTAGTCGTAAATGATGGATACTAGGTGTTGTGTGTATTGACCTATACAGTGTTATAGCTAACTCATTAAGTATCTCACCTAAGGAGTATGTTTGCAAGAATGAAACTCAAAGGAATTGATAGGGGGATCATAAACGGTGGAGCATATAGTTTAATTCGCTGTAAAGATAAGAACCTTATCAGAGCTTGACATACCATTAATCTTCTTGAAATAAAAGGGTGACTTCAGGAATGCAAACACAAGTGGGGCAAGACTCTCGCCAGCTCATGCCATAAAGTGTTGGGTTAAATCCCGCAATGAGTGACTATACCTTCGTGTTTACTTGCTATCATTGAGTTTGGAAACTTGAGCATATTGTTAGTGATAAGTCGGGGAAAAGTGAGGATAACATCAAGGCAAAAAAAAAAATATAGATTGGTAAGTAATACCACTTCTAGATAAGACCTAATCCTTGAAAGATTGAAAGAAAATCATGTATTGGTCCATGTAAATTCATTGCACATAAACAAAAGATAAAAAAATAAAATTCTTATTGGAACACTTTAATTTTTTGTAAGTATGTTGTTCCTTTTTCATTCTGATGATCTAGTTTTACTAAAATATAAAACATGCATGTAAATCATTATATATAAAAAAAAATCAACTTGCAATACTCTTGTTGATATAAAATTAATAAACTTGGAGATGTTATCATACAAAAAATAGACTTGAAGATGTAGATTGAGGCAAAAATCAACTATTTGGATTTAAAACAATTTACTGTATGCTATATGTGATTGCAATATTATTTTTTTAAACTTATTCAATATTGAAATTTTTTGACAGGAGAGTATTGAAAAAACCTTAGTTCTAAATGGAAGAGTTCTTCTGCTTAAAGTGAAAACCTTGTTAGAATTTTCTTTTTACAGAGACAATTATGATAATTAATTTAACCTTAATTTTTAAAACCAAAAAAACATATACTTTTAGAAAGACAATTATTTAAAAGAAAACAACTTTTTATTCACGCCATAATATATATAATCAACCCTTTGATTATATGTTTTTCGTTTCGTGGTAACATTTATATTTCTGGCATTTCAGGGCATGACAACTTTGACATTGTCAGCTTGCTTCGACACTAATTTATACAGGCTTACCTATATTCAACCACTATGCCAATTGCTTCCAAAAAGAATTATGACGTGCCAAAAACAGAAAACTTCAATCAATGGCTATTAATTCGTATTCATATATATGGACCTCTATTTTACTAATTATGTGCTTGCAAATTAAATTAAAGAGTACCCAGATATCGCCTCCTGTACTTGACCAGCCAATTAGACCAATGTTCATCGTTTTCTAAACCCTAAGATGGACTCATATGTCGCCGTAGTCACACAATATCATGCCAGGCCAGTTTTCGGTTGCATCTAGGAATGATCAATCTGATTAAGATCACATCATCAATTCTTGTGTTTCCGCTAATTAACTTCTTAATGAAAGATATTGGGAAAGAAGTCTAATTGCGAATAGGCTGGAGAGCTGTCTCTTTAACTAGTATTCAAACTATTATCAAGTTACCCAATAATTAATCAATGGGGTTTTGTTTGATTTAACGTAGTACCATGGCTTAAAATGGTGTGTGTGTGTGTCTAAAGAAAAAAAGAGAGAGAGAAATAAAGGAGACGACAAAAAAGACAAAGAATATAGGTGAGAAGAAGTTTTTGGGCTAAGAGCATGTAATAACAAGAAACGGTCATTGGTTCTACAGTATACTAGGGCTAAAAATGTCGTGTAAAACCAACAAAAGTGACTTGCCATCCTAACCCTAAACCAACACCCCGCTTTCTTATTCTGTTGGTGCTCGTTTCTTATGCAACTATATATCTTCTTGTGGACTTCTTTCTGTTGTATTTGATGATAAAGAATTCATAGCTAGATAGGTGTTCATCATTAAAAGTACTGTTGGCCATCGATCCATGGAGGAATATTCTTTGGCCGGTAATTCAAGTGATGATGCAAAGAGTACTGCTTGCCCTAGAGGTCACTGGAGACCTGCTGAGGATGACAAACTCAGGCAACTGGTTGAACAATATGGTGCACAAAACTGGAATGATATTGCAGAGAAGCTCCAAGGAAGATCAGGTTAGTTATATATAACTTTTAAATTATTTTTTCTGTGAATCAGGTGAATATCATTAAGATCAAACACGTTAGATAATCGGAAATTGATGCTTAATTTAGAGATAGCGCATATATCCACAGATTATCGTAGGAAAAATATTGCAAGGAGGGATTAGCTCATACAGTATACGCATATCTTAAATTTTAATTTGTGAAACGGGTTTTCAAGAATTAAGATTAATTGCAGATGGATTCTTAGCTTAATTAAGCATTAATTAACAGATATGTCAATGTTATTATGTCTCTCTAAATGTGTTTAGGACTTCTGGATCATGCTAGATGTAATCTTTCCAGATATTTTTATTTTTATTTTCTTATGGAAGTAATTAATTTTACCAGCTTATGATTGGATCTATAATGTCTCATATATGTGTATGCCAGCTTGAGTAACTTCCAAAATTCCTATCGTGCGATAAGGAAGATAAAATTATACCAAGTATATTAATGGCGTCACTCTCTCTCTAAATATTACAAGGACACACACATGCACACGCTTTGATCACTTGGTTCCTGATTTTCTCTCTTTATGCAGGGAAGAGTTGCAGATTGAGGTGGTTTAATCAACTTGATCCTAGAATCAACAGGAGACCCTTCAGTGAAGAGGAAGAAGAGAGACTACTAGCAGCTCATCAAGTTCATGGAAATAAGTGGGCATTAATAGCCAGAGTATTTCCAGGTCGAACGGATAATGCTGTGAAAAATCATTGGCATGTAATAATGGCGAGAAAGCAAAGGGAACAATCCAAGCTATGTGGAAAGCGGAGTTATCAAGATAGTCTAAGTGACTCCAATCCCCCCTCCAGTAGTTCGCATGCAAGGAAATCTAGGACTCAAGAGCTGTTCAGTTCGAGAATTGGATTTGAGGACTCTAGAGAGTGCGAATTTCGAAACCCCAGTAAAGATAGGACATTCTCAATATCTCCTTCTAGTTCTTCACCTTCTTGGAATTCCCCCCCATCAACTTTAGCAGCTTCAAACAATTCTTCTTTGGTGGATTTATCGAGAAGGAAAGGAAGAGATAATTACTTCAACTCAAGTTTATTATTCACCACCGAGAGCTCCAAAGTCTCCGATCAATCTATTTATAGATACCATATGAATTCTTCAGTGCGTAGCAGCAACTGGAGTTCCAGTAAATTCGGGCTTCCAAACTATAGAAGGGTTGTTCCAAGTCCATTAGGATCCCTTAAACTTGGAGATGATTATGGAAACCATGGAATGATCAAGAAAGAGTTGTATTGTCATAATTCATCCACATTAAAGAATATGAGAGCGACGAGTAACCATCAAGAGCAAGGAGATCATGAATCTATCAGACACAAGGATGTTCCTTTTATAGATTTTCTTGGTGTGGGTATATCTTCTTGATCACCCACAAAAACTCCAATTATATTAATTTTATCCCATGCATGATGGTGTAGGGCTTACACTTTCTTTCGATCCTGTGAAAAATGTTGATGGCATGAAAATTAAGTAACAACAGTATCGTAGCTTTCATGTAATTTATACTTGGTAACAATTCCTATATATATATATTGCAAGATTCAAGCGTAATAACGTATGATGTAGACGACCTTCATGTGAATTTCAAGACATTCTTGATCTTCTCTAGGTCAGAGATGCCAAGATCATACATATAGTACGTTTTTTTATGTATCCTTATGCATTGATTTTTGTTTACTTTGTCATATTTTTATCAATGCATCCATTTGTAAAATAAATAAAAAAACTATTTCTAAGGTTTATTTGTCACACTCCCAAGCTAGCTATGGCTCACTGTTTTCTTTTTCGATCCCCTATATTTTTGGTTATTGTGTGATGAATCGGAAGAAGTGGGAATTCGAAAAACCTTCCTCTCAGAGAACTCTCACCCATCATCTTAAATTAATATTTCTAAATCTGAGCTCTACTGATCCATATAATTTTATTTTTTTTTGAAAAATAATTTACTTTGACAATGGTGATGCCAATTAGACTAAGTGCGTCGTTTGTTGAGACCCCAAAGAAAATAAAATCAATTTTATTCACATCCAGTTCACAAACTTGTGACATAATGATCTAATTTATCACTGAATCCATGCCATGAAGATTAATGATGATTCTCTGATGATACTTGTAATTTGTACATATATAAACTAAGTTAATTATGACAGGAATCCAAATAAACGATATTATCCAACCAAAGACTTGCAATGATTTCACTCTCTTAGATTCTTAACAACCTCAACAAAGACATCATTGCCGATCCCCTTTTTGGTCATAATTTGAGAATTCTAACAAAAATATTGAAAATGTCAGGTTGGTATGAGTAGTTTAATTCCATTTTCGTCATATGTTCTGTACTATTGCAGCTAGATTAATGGCAGCTATATTAATTTCTCGTATGTGAAGAATTTCGAAGGTGTTATGAATCCCATGCATGAATAGTTGAATATACTCTTTTGTGAAAGAAAAAAAAAAAAGCCATTTGTAACACTTTAAGCACAAAAAATCGACTCGTATATGTATATAAGCCGCAAGTATCTCTCTCTCTCTAAAAAAAAAAAAAACCTAGCTGTTGTCGGTGATTTTCAAACCAATTAACTCACCGACACAGTTCTTTTTATCTCATTTTCTTTTTCTTTTATATTAAATAAATTTAGATCTTATAATTCATTATGAATCTAGCTCTAATTTTGATTTTTATTTATTTATTTTTCTATCAGTATTTAGTTTTATTTACCTGCTTGTTGGGTTTTTATGTTCTTTGATAATTACATCTTATGATTTAATTAAAAAGATTATCTTCTCTAACTAGATAAGATTTTTCATCAATAGAGTATCATAATACGATCTATTTCTTTATTAATTTATGATGACTTGAAACTTTTTTCGTGATTGATACTTTACGACATTCCTTTTTTAGGACACCTTAGATAGGAAAGATCAAAACTTCAATATGACTTCAATAAAAATATCAGTAATGAGCTAAAAGATTATATTTCACTATTTATTGTTTTGTTTAATATGTTTTTATTTATTAATTTATAGTTTTTCTAGCTAATGAAATTACTTTTAAAATAACCATATATATATATATATGTTGTTTTAATTTTGATTCAATGAAATTATTATATTTCATGATAAAAAAAATGTGTTGACGTGGCAAATCATATTAATTCAGAGCACTTTTAATTTATGATAAATTAGTTTGCATGTACTACACTATAGAGAGACTAAAATTTCTTTGAACATGAAAAAAAATCAGATCTCAAAAAAAATTTTGACACTATTATTAAATTAAAAAATACAATTATTTTGAATTTTTTTTCAATCAAGATAATTTTTTTTATTATTGTATCTCTTATTTATGTTAGCGAACTCAATGCTTTTAACTGGAATTATTATTTTTGTTAAAAAAATATTTTATAATTGTTAAAGCAGTTTTTTTAAAATTAAAACAGCATCTTCATATTTTATGTGTGATTAAAAGCTAAAAACACCATAAATATTATAAAATTATGTTAAAAATCTATTTAAAAAAAATTAAAAACAAAGATTTGAATTGAATTTCATGAACAATTTTATAATAATATTTAAAAACCTTGTCAAAATTAAAGAGTAAGTGAATTTGGTCAAAATTAAAGAGTAAGTGAATTTGGTAAATATTTTTTGGAATGCTAAGAAAACCAAAGAAAAAAATAAAAAAAATAGTATGTCCATATTTTATGTGTGATTGAAAGCTAAAAATATGATAAAATCATGTTAAAAAAATATTTTAAAAAAATTGAATTAATTTTTAATGAACAATTTATTAGTATTATTTTTATATCAGTTCAAGTTCAAATAAGATATTATCATGAGATGAAATAAAATAAAAATATAATCCAATAGAATACTCCTCTCCGTGGATATATTTGATGAAAATGATCATCCCTGGATGAGAGCCTTGATTGTAATTTTGACTGTTGCTTTGATTTAGGAAGTGGCCTTACAACCATAAGATCTTTTGCGCTGATTGGACAAAAATCGCGATATGACATTAATTTAGGCAAATGTATTAAGAAGAAAAAGGCATATAACCCTACGAGGATTTAGACCCAAGAATTGAAACAATTCAGGAAAAACAAGATAATGGAGATGGGGAGGGCGAAAACTTTTGATGAATAATTGAGTGCAACTGTTGATTTTTGTCTTTCCCTGGTTGGGTTTATATATGAGGTGTCAAGAAAAATATTTCATTATTAAGTTGATGTTTGATCATTAATTAAAAACAATTTAAACTCCGTGGATCAAATTTTACAATAAAACTAAAATGCAGCCCATTTATTTTTCTTTTTACTACTCAGGAGGCATTTTTTTTCATGTTTAATTGGTCCTCAAATAATTTTTTTTAATGTTTGATCCCTATTTATTAAGGTTTTTATATATTATCCGAAATTTTATTTTATTGACATTTCAGTTCAAAAGTTTAATTAAGAGATAAGAGAAAAGATAAAGAATCTTTGAAAAACAAGGAAAAAGAGAAAAAGTGAATGATTATTCATATTTTGATAATAAAAAAAATATTTTTGATGTTAATGTGTTCTATTTGATGAGAGGAGTTTTATTAAAATGTTTTTTAGCCCTTGTATTACAGGGAAAAAAAAAGTAAACTGAGAACCGTAATTATTTTTTGAATCAAGAAGAATTATTACTTTTAAATCGATTAAATGTTGTTTGAAAATTAAATATGAGTTTATTTAGGTTCATAAGATAGTTTTAGGTATTTCTAGGTATTTCAAGTAAAAAGAGGGTTGGGGACTGGTTTTTGGTTCCAAGGATTTAAAACTTGATTTTCTAGTAGTTTCTGGATACTTAAGGTGCTTAGAGATCATCCATGCAACGACATATTATCTGCCACAATAGACAAAGCATTGTATGTTTTCTTTTTTTTAAAAAAAATATCTTATTTATGAAAAAAAATAAAGTCAAGTGCGTGAGCTTGGTTTTGCAAACCTGGATTTAGGTTGTTACTTTATTAAAAGCCATCCAATTTCTACTTAGTTCTCGAATAAGCTTATAATATTTTTTTTAATATTAGCATATGCTAGTCTTACATGGCCCTTCATGATTTTTTTTAAAATTTAATTTGATATCTTTTTTGCACGTGAGTGTTTTTATTATTATATAATTAAATAAAATTATTAAATTTAATCGGGTCTATAACCCGGGTTATGAAATAATCCCAATTGACTTGGATTGATAAAAAATATTTATTGTCTTAATATTTTTTTAAAAAAAGAGAACAAGTGGTTTTTACATGATTGACAAGGTGGTGTCCAAAATTAAAAAATCAATTGAGTTATATTGAGTAAACTTTAATAAGTTTTAATTTGAAACTTAAGTCAAGCTAAGATAGGGAACATTAAAGTTGATCCACCAAAAAAAAAATTGGATTTAATAATACTTTCAAAAACATTCCCCACATAAACATGCAAATAATATATAATCTAATTATGTTTTTATATCCATTTCCATCAAAATTATCAAAATGAGATTTTTTTTTATATTTAAAACTTGCTTTTATTCAATGCAATTCAAATTATTTATCTTTTTATATAAAAAAATATTTTCATATAATTAAAATAAGAAATAAATTGAATGGCTCACTTCAGTACAAAATTATATTTTTTCAATACACATTTATCTCTTAATTTTTTAACTTGCTATTTAATCAGTATTAATAATTTTTTAACATTTATTTACATATATAACCTTTGTTATTTTTTTAAACATACTCAACAAATTTATATTTTAGAATTAATTTTTTTATCTGGTGTTAAAAATGCGACTGCGCCTTCTTTTTATGGTGTAAAAAAACCTTTTGCATCAATAGGTCCTTATCCAAAACGACAACAACAAGAAGCAGAAAAATCATCCACGCACGTGCCTTACTGGCGCGTATACCCCAACATACTCTTATTTATCCCTCTGTAGCCTTCGCATCTAAAAACACAAAATCTTTTGTTCATCGTCTCTCTCTAAATTTAAAATGTTGATGACGCCAATGGCTAGTAAAACTGCGCTCCCGAACCATTCGGCATGACGGTCAAACTCAAAGTCAAAGGAAAACTTAAAGTACTCTGTTTATCCAACGGTGAGAATGCATAGGAAGACGACGACGACGAGGATACACCGTCTGATTGAAGACGAAGACTATACCGGATTCAGTGCCGGTTTTATTTCGGGTTATGCTCTCTCTGCTTCTCTACTCGGCAAACCCGACTTTGGCCTCCTGACGTATGTGGGCCACCACTCCTCTCTCTACTCACTTGATGAGTCCTTGCATTTGTTTAAGATTTTTAATATTGCTTGGATTGGTTTTTGCAGGCCACCGGAAATGGCTGCCACGGCTAGGACGGTTTGTGCGCCGGCTCCGCTCATACCCATCATTGCCGATGCTGGTAAAGTTTTTCTTTTTTTAAGTAAAACTTTTTTTTTTTCAATTTGGGTGTAATTTTTTTTTTTTAAGATGTAATTTTGTTGTATAGTGATTATTATTTCTGATTATAGATAATTAGCATGTTTTAACGTTGTAAAAGAAATATGGGCTTGTTGTAGCTTGATGCCAATGTGAATATATTGTTATCGAAAACAACTTAAGAAGCTATTTCGCTTATTACAAAAAGAAAGAAGTTATTTTATTATCAACGCGACCTTAACTTGTAAATTGTAATTGTAAATGGCGTGCTGGAAAATACTATAACTTTCTGTTGGGGTGTAGAAATCAGAGGAACCAGACTTGCTTTCAAGTACATTTGCGTCTATGTCATCTTGCATTACTTGAAAGCATAAACTGGTTAATAAATCTCTTCATGTCGACTTGAATGTCTTATATTAATAATACACATTACTTTTTATATGAACCTCGGGATTTCTCCTATGTTTCTGCTTACTTCAGATACTAGTGGTGGCAATGCTCTCAATGTTCAGAGGACTGTCAAAGACTTGATTGCAGCTGGTGCTGCTGGATGCTTTCTAGAGGTGCTACTTCTGTAGATTTCTTTTGCAAATGATGATGGCAACACGGAGTTGTTCCTTCCTTTCATGGCTATACACCAACTGATTGAAATTGATTTTTCTTCCAGGATCAAGCATGGCCAAAGAAGTGTGGTTAGAATCACCACCCTTTCGTTGATGTTCGTTTTGACTGTATTTTTCTGAAAAACTGGAAAAAAAAATACTGAAAAACTGGAAAAATTTCCACAAGTAAACGCAAGCTTGTGTTTTCAGTAAGCTGCCTCCAATTCTGATTATTTTTCTTCATGTGTGCAAACAGGTATTCATTTCGATTTCTAGTCTTGTAGTATATGAGATTCTGCTGATTTTTCCTTAGACACCAGCTTTTTGATTGGAATAGCGCATGCAAGGAAGCTAGATGTCTCATTTCTGTAGATCTCTTTGTTAAATTGATGTAATTGTTCCTTCTGGTAAAAAATTTTAAGGATTTACTGTCTTTACATTCTCCTTTTCTTTGCTTCCTCATTTTCTTCCTCTTTTTAGGTTATACCTGCAGAAGAGCATGCTGCCAAAATAGCATCTGCCAGAGATGCTGCTGGGGATTCTGATTTCTTCCTTGTGGCTAGGACTGATGCACGTGCAACATCAGCAAAAAATGGTCTCTCAGATGCCATTTCAAGGGCTAATCTATAAATGGAGGTATGCATCTTGTGTTATTTTACATTCTTCTTCTGTTGATAGGATGTTCGACTTTTTATCACCATTAAAGTGGCATTCTGATGGTTTTATGCTAGTATGTTGCTTTCGATTGGAAGCAGTAAAGGTCTTCATTCACGAGTCACACTGACCACAGTTTTGAAATTTCTTAACTCAGTGTTGGCTGAACTATTCTTAATAAACTTATTGAAAGTTCTAAATCCATGGAAGAGGAACATGAGAAAATATGTGTTATTCCCAGACTTAGAGAAGCATTTTATTCTAAAATTTCTCTCCTTTTGTATCCCGCACTGTGATTTGACCGCTGTTATTATGTCCTCAAGGTTGAGGCCTTTAATTTGTTTGCAACCAACAGCAAGTGATGATTCCATCTAAAGCCATTTACATTGAACTATATATCAACATCTGATTTTCTAATTTCTTAGTTTTTTTATTGCAATGCTTCCTGTTCCAATATTCTGTGGACCTATTCCTAGAAGAACTCAGTATCCTCCAAATAACGGATCCTTTAGCTTAAGAGAACATAGTTTGGATATTTTAGTTCTATAATTCGTTTCTATTTGATAAGTAAATGTGTTTGTGTGAGCTCCATAGTGGATGTCTGCTGCATTGAAGCAGAACAACTATTCTTTATTTTTATTCTTTTTGCTCCATTTACTTTCAAGTATCAAAATCTAGGGTCTGTTTGTCAAAAAGAATGGATTGGGGGAGGATGAATATGATAAAATGAAAGGGTAGATACGGAAAAGGATGGATGTGAACCCATCTATGTAGTTGTTTGGCTAACATGGGAGGGAGGGGTTAAAGTTATTCCGCCCAAGTTATGAGGATTGGAAATTACAAATGAGGAAGAATAGGAGAGGTCCTTCCACTTCTTCTTTAGGTCCTTATCCTTCTTCCTAAAATAAGGAAACACCCGAGCCTTCACAATTCATCCCTCCCCTTTCATCCATCACTTCCTCAATCCCCCCTGACAAACACAACCTAAGACGTTTCAACCAGCCATGTACTTCATTTTATCTGGTATTATCTCTGCAGCTGATGGATGTTTTGTACACTCAATCCTCATCTAATTTCGTAATAATTTAGTTATGTTTTTGTTGAGTTTACTTTTGCTTCTTTTTCTTTTTTTTTTTGTTACTCTGAAACCTAATTTCTAATCAATTGAAGAATAACATTAAAAAAATATGAATTAAAAAAAAAAACTTGAGTTAACCGGGTTAATTTGCAACCCGAGTTATGAGATTAAAATAACTACGTAGAAAATAAATCACAACAAATCATGAAGCTCAATTTCTCAAATGTTAAAGAATAAAATAAAATTTAAATTTTAAAGAAAAAATAAAAAAAAAATATTGTAATGAATAGTATTTTATGAAATGATATACATTAAAACAACTATGTCTTTTAGTTTTAGTTAATTAACATTTGCTGAAATTATGGTTGTGGTTGTGTAATATATCAAGCAATGTTTCTAACAATAGCGATAAGTATCACAGATTTAATATTTATTATATTCATATGTTATTCATTGCTAAAGTTAGATATTTATATTTTATTTATCAGTTTTAATTATCAATTATCCAAGTATAATTTATTATTTAATAAAAAGTAAAAGAGTAATGTGTGTGTTGATGATACACACACTATATCATTGCCTGCACTACAACACTTCGGGTAAAATCAAATTTTTTTTTGGATGTAAAAAAATATTCAAAGTATTTTTCAATGTATTTTTTTAACCAAAAAAAAACTTAAATTATATCAGAATTGATCTAATATGACCAGCTTAACTTGACATATCCAGAAACAACTCGAATAATAATGATGTAGTATGACTAAAATAAATCAAGATAATATTTTTTAAAAAAAAATATTAATACGATAACATATTAAATCGACTTATATCAACTTGAATTAATGTGTCATATTCACTACCTAGGTCACGAGACCCTGATAACTATATAGAAAGTAAATTTTTTTTTTCTTGTTAAACTCAATTCTCAATCATTCTAATATTGAAGATCTAATATTGAAGGATGAAACGAAAACAAAATTCAACTAAAAAAATAAGTTGAATTAACACGAGTTAACTTGTCGAACCTGGATCATGAGATTAGAATAATCTCATAGAAAGTAAATCAAAACAAATTATAAACCTCAATTCCCAAATAACCTAATGTTGAATGATAAAATTAAAAAATGACACAAAAAACCAAGCGAGTCAACTGACCAAACTCATGACCCAAGTCAAAAGACTGGGATGACCTCATAGAACGCAAACCAAAACAAATTATGAAGCTTAATTCCCAATCAACATAATATTAAGGATGAAATTGAAAAACAAATCAACAAAAAGGACAAAAAAAACCTCAAATCAACCGGTTTAACCCGTGACCGAGGTCATAAGATCGAGATAACCTCACAGAAAGCAAGTAAAAAAAATATAAAGTTCAATTACTAATTAACCCAATATTTAAGGATTAGATTGAAAAAAATGATAAAAAAAATCGACATGAGTTAACTTGGATTAACCTACCAAACTTTAGTTAAGAGACCGAAATAACTTCATAGAAAAAAAATTAAAAAAAAATTATAAAGTCCAATCCTCAATCAATTCAATATTAAAGGATGAAATTGAAAAAATAAAAGTATTCAATTAAAAAGACAAAAAAAACTTGAGTTAATGCAGCTAACCTGCAATACTCGCAAATCGGATCATGAGACCGTGATAACCCTATTGAAAGCAAATAAAAAATAATTATGAAGTTCAATTCTCAACTTAATATTGAAGGATGAAGTTGATAAAAAATAATTAAAAAAGGAAAAAAATGGCATGAGTCAACATGGTTAATTTACACAACCCACGTCTTGGGTCATCAGATCGGGATAAATTCATAGAAAATAAATCAAAATAAATTATGAAATTTAATACCTAGTAAATCTAATATTAAAAAATTAAATTAAAAAAAATTAAATTTGAAATTTAAAAAAAAAGTTGGCATTAAACTGTTCATAATGCCAAAACCTTTTGTGTGTGATCATTGTAAAAAAAGAAAAAATCCATTCCCTACGTCCTTCACGGCAAAGCAACCT
Organism: Populus simonii; assembly: GCA_007827005.2. NCBI lineage: Eukaryota > Viridiplantae > Streptophyta > Magnoliopsida > Malpighiales > Salicaceae > Populus > Populus simonii. Next base: position 18,957,872 of record CM017465.2, on the reverse strand, counting down.
TACATTTAAGTGGATGGAGGTACACAGGTCCGTTCACTGTTCACGGGTGGCCAACTGATCATACCCGTGAAATTGTTTTTGTCACCTTTTTATTTAGTGCAACCACCATGCTACCATTTCACTGGCCAAAACTTTTTCTACTTGTAGCTGCTCATGCTATGTAATCAAGTGTCCTTATACAGTCCAAAGGACACCCAGTTTCGGCTCTGTTTCTTTTAGCTTTTTAAAAACATTTTTAAAAAAAATTAAATTTTTTTTATTTTTTTCTTTACTTTAAATTAATATTTTTTTGGTGTTTTCAAATCATTTTAATAATTTTTAAAAAATAAAAAATATTATTTTAATATATTTTTAAATAAAAAACACTTTAAAAAATAATCGCAATCATTCTCAAGACCAGCATGTTTTTTAAATGGCAGGTTATCATATCCTCAACACTGAAAGCCTAAGTTAGTGCCAATAATGGAGTTGTTGGCGTCACCTTTAATCAATGCAGATCTTTTGTAGTCACCGTTTTGTCTTCATATTTTGCCATTTTTCAAAAACATATAGGACCCCTCAAATTCTTTATTTCAGTAAATCTCTTATAAAAGGCTATGTTTTTTCTTGCTTTGTATCCTCACACCAATCTTCTCACTCAAAACTTCAGCTTTCTTTTTTACAAGCAATAGTTAAACATGGTTCAGGGAAGGGGCAGTGCAGATCTAGTGGTGGTTAATGTGGCTGCACTCCTGTGCTTAATGGTTCTCACTGGGCACGTTCACGCAGCAACTTACACGGTCGGCGGCTCTGGTGGTTGGACCCTTAATATGGATAGTTGGCCGAAAGGCAAGCGCTTTAAAGCTGGTGACACCCTAGGTAAGTTCCGTCACATTCTTTTTCTACTAGTTAAAGTCATGCAGGAAATGGTCATAAATAAAACTGGAAAATGGCACGTAGTAGTTGTTAATAATGTTAATAGACACAGACACATGAAAAAGAATATTGATGGACGAAAATTTGTTGAGAACTGGTAAATTAAGGGAATCAAGAAACAAAACCTGTGCATTTGCTATGTATCATGTTCAAGAGGTGATCAAGCTAAATAACAAGGCTGTTTTATGTACATTCTCTGGTGAGATTTTTCAGTATTCACTTATGATCCAACAATCCACAATGTGGTGGCCGTGAACAGAGGAGGGTACAGCAGTTGCATCACTCCAGCGGGTGCAAAAGTTTATAAATCAGGAAAAGATCAGATAAAATTATCAAAGGGACAAAACTTCTTCATTTGCAATGTTGCAGGACACTGTGAATCTGGGATGAAGATTGCTATTAATGCTGCTTGAACCTTCGGCTTAAGGTTATCTTTCTTGTAATATATCACTGTATTAGTAGATTGTGCTACATGTGTTCATGTGAGGCTAGCGTTTTCTAGAGTGATGATGGGACTGGAAATAAAACCTGGATGTTTGTTGTCCTGGAAAAATCTCGAGTGCTGTCAAACCTTGTTTAAGGTGGAGTGGCCATCGCCAGTGTTAAAGATTTAATCAGAAATGTGGGCTACTAGATATTATGGCCTTATGGGCCTGCCTTGTTCCTTCGTTTTTCTTATAAAACAAAATTACTGATTTGAGATTGTAAACTACTGTGTTCAAGACAGTTCCGCTTCTAGAAACGGGTGGCTAGGACAGAGGAGAAATGGGTTCAAGGTTTCTTTTTCTTTCTTTTTTTTAATTTAATGGTAATTTTAACACTGCAATGCAATGGATGTTTGGTTATTAATTGGAATATAAAAGTAATTTTATAAATAATTATACAATTTTTGTTAAAAAAATTTATACGTCCATCAAAGTTTATAATGCAAATTGTAATTAATTTTTAAAAACTAGATAGGTAAATATAATTTTAAAAAAACTACAGGAAGTTAGAGATAATTTTCCTCAAAAACAGAGATAATGATATTTGACTCTTTCATTGCTTAGTCAATAAAAATAAAATATCATATCAAAAATTATTTCAACTCAAAAACTTAAATTATTATAAAAATTCATGAATGGTTTTTCATAATCTAAACATTGACTGAATTATAGCTATTATAAAACATTATAGGGAGCTATGGGTAAATAAAACATAAAAGGATCCTAAAATTTTATATTCCAACATTTAATTTTTCCGCAGACATCGAAATTTCTCATTTCTGAATTCAGAGAAACTATAGTATCCTCACCTTCTAGATGCATGCATCCAGGGGTTGTGTAAATTCTGTATTTTACACGGCAAATATATTTTAATGAAAATTAAAGATGGCGGGAAACTACAACAATTGACGACACATCATTTACCCTTATCTTATTCAGAAGAAAAATACCTTCAATGGACAACGTGTCATTTACCTGTTAAGAAAAAGTCATTTGCAAGGGTTTGACCTTTCAACATGTGTGTTGGACCTTCTTTTGTTTTTTTTGAGGGGGGGCTAGGCTTGCGGGTCCATCCTTCTAGACCCAAGCACTCGGTTTCTTTTAAATTAGTGATTCAATTTTTTTTAGTTTAGAATAAAACTCACTATAAATAAATTTATTAAAATAATATTTAAAAATCTATTCCATTTTTCATAGTTTTTAAATAAGATTATAGTTTTTATGGTAATATTAAAAATTACTCTGTAAATTATTATATACGAACCTCATATATGTTTTTTAAAAAAAAACTTTACTTATGAATATTCAATGAGAATAAAAATATTTTTTTATTATAATTCTTTACATGATTTTTTTAGATTTATTTTTTTTTCTATAATTGTGTAATAATTATCCAGTCATGTTTTTTTTTGTTTTTTATTTGAAATTACTTTTTCAAGTTTTTATTGACAAAGAAATATTTATTATAAAAAATCATGTTTCTTTTAGAATAAAAAAGAATTACATGAATAAGGTAAGGGGGTTTGATTGAAAATATATTTTTTCTGTTAAATTAAAATAATTTAATTTTTCATGAGTGTTTATTTTAATTGACCTTATTTTTTATTAAAAAAACATCTTGTTAATAAAAAAACTTGATTTTTTATCAAAATATAAAATAATACAAGAATAAGAAAAGGAAAATAAACCTCAAGTTAAAACCAAGATTCATTCTAATAAAGATGAGACGTGCAAGCAATTTCTGAATAAAACACTACCGATCACGGTGGTTGCTATATGTAATAATTGTTTTTATTTTATTTTATTTTCAAAAAAGGCGATAAAGAATAATCTAGTCCACTACTTATTTGTGGTTATCATATCCTAAGATGCTAGAAAGACAAAGCTTCGATGATGTCTGCTTGACTAAGAATACCATTAACTAGATAATTTTCAAGAATAAATTTTTTTTTTTAATATAAAAAATATTTAGATATTGTTGATGTGTTTTTAGTAGAAAAAAATTTAAAACTATATAAGATTGATTTGATATAATCAAATTAACTTGGTAGGTCCAAAGAAAATTAGATGAACGATAAAAATATAGTTTAATTAAAAAATCAAATATATATATATTTTTTAAGTATTAAAACGACAACATATTAAATCGACTCGGATTAACTCAAATTAACCAGCTAAATTTGTTATTCAGGTCATGAGACCTTGATAACCCTATAAAAAGCAAATAAAAAAAAATATTCAACTCAAAACTCGATGTTATAGGATAAAATTAAAAATAAAATTCAACTAAAAATATAAGTTGAGTCAACTTATGTTAACCTTCCAAACCCGGATCATGAGAATGAGATAAAAAAATAAATTAAAATAAATTATGAAACTCAATTCACTATCAGTCCAATTTTAAATGATAATTTTTTAAAACAAAATATAAAAATCACCCAAGTCAACTAAACAAACTCGCGATCTGATTCATAAGAACAAGATAACCTTGTAGAATTCAAATTGAAATAAATTATAAAGTCTAATTCTCATTCAATCTAATATTAAAGGATAAGATTGAAAAAAAAAATCAACTTATAAAATAGAGAAGAAAATCAAGTCAACCAACTTAACATGTTACTCAGGTTATAAGATTGTGATAATCCTATAGAAAACAAATAAAAATAAATTATGGATTTCAATTCTTAATCAACCCAGTATTGAAGGATTAAATTGAAAATAAAATTAAATAAAAAAACAATAACCTGAGTCAATATGAGTTAACCTGTCAAACCCGAGTCATGAGATCATAATAACCTCATAAAAAAAAAATAAAAAAAATAATTATAATTATGAAACATAATTCTTAACCAAATAAATATTAAAAGATGAAGTTGAGGAAAAATAAATGTAAAAATCAAGAAATAAAACCCGAGTCCACACGACTAACTTGCAAAATTTATGACCCGAGTCATAAGATCGAGATAACTCTACAATAGCCTTTTCAGCTATTGGAATTAATCAACAACATGTGCCATTCAAAAATAGCAAAGTAGCAAACGCTTGTACAACATGTGTCATTTTTTTTAATTCTTATTTAATTATTAAAACACTCAAATGAACCCACCCAACCAATTAATTAAAAAACAACAACAAAATAACACAAATACCCTTTAACTTAAGAATTAAATTATCTGACACAAATATCTTTTTACTACGCAACAATATTGAAAATCCAAACACAAAATACTTGTTCTTCCCGCCAGTTAATTTTAGAACACCAAAATTATCTAAGGACAAAGATTATTTAACCTTTAAACACATGATAAAGAGTTTTTTTTTTTTTTTAAGGCAAAGAAAGAGAAAACATTGTTCCCGTCTGGTAAATTATATCTGGGCTAACAATATTTTCTTCATCTCTTTTAATTTTGTTTTTTATTAATATAGTAATTTTTCCATTGTACGTCTTTTCTACTACATAATTAAAATTGGCATTGACTTGGTATTAAATATCGGAAGAAGAATTAGTAGCAGCAGGTTAGTCTCTTACCGCTGAAAAGTCACACGAGCGCATATATATACATTTGTTTCACCAAAACACAATCTTCACACTTCTCCCTCATCATTTCCTCCCTCCATTTCTTCACCCGCGCCAAAATTCAATGAAGACAATAGTCATGAAGAGAGAACAAGAAGAGATGCAATTTCTTGGGGTCTTTGGCATATACAAAGAAGCCTACAAGATTATCTTCTCATGGAGAAAGATCTTCAGTCAGATAACTCTTGCCTTGATTCTTCCCCTATCGCTCATCTCCCTAGCTTACATCGAGGTATCCAATGTCCTCTCTGGAAAGATTATCAATAACCAAGTAGAGTTACTTGGGACAGAAGCTGGCACGAAGAGATACAATAAACTATCCGATCATATCTCTTCGGAATTAGCCTATTTTTGGCTCTTCCAAGTTGCTTATCTCATCCTTAGTCTTATTTTCTCTCTTCTTTCAACCGCGGCTGTTGTTTACACCATAGCTAGTATCTATACTGACCGAGAAGTGAGTTTCAAGAAGGTTATGAGTGTTGTCCCCAAGGTTTGGAAGAGGCTGATGGTCACCTTTCTGTCTATCTTTGTAGCTTTTTTCGCATACAGTGTAGTTGCTATCCTGGTTTCTTCGTTAGTGTTGATCATTGCAAGTTATGTTTTTATCGGATTTCCCTATCTCAAAGTCTTCTATTCGTTTGGGATCGTTCTGTTGGTTCTGTACTTCATGGGGGTTGTGTATTTGACCATAGTTTGGCAATTGGCTAGCGCCGTGTCTGTGTTGGAGGAGGCTTGTGGGTTTAAAGCCATGACCAAGAGCAGGGCCCTAATCAAAGGTAAGATGTGGACTGCTATAATTATATTTTTCATGCAAATTTTATCTTCTGCAGTAATATGCATGGCATTCCAGAATCTAGTTGTTCATGGGGTGTCGATGAACACGGCGACAAGAGTATTATATGGGGTAATTTGCTTATCGTTGTCCGTTGGTTTGTTTTTGTTTGGACTTGTTATCCAAACAGTGATCTATTTTGTCTGCAAATCGAACCACCATGAAAATATTGAAAAGTCAGCTCTGTCGGATCACCTTGATGTTTATCATGAAGAGAATGTGCCATTGAATTCCAAGGATGTCCAGTTTGAGCACTCTTATGTTTGAATTTGTACGAAGTAGAGTAATAATACTTTGATATTGTATCAAAATATGACATGATTTTCATAAATCAGCACTGTCATCTGTAATTTTAATTTGTTGAATCAACGTCATTTGTAATTCTAAAAAATTATTACTTTTCTTCTCTCAATCAATATCTTTATTGATTAAATGCCGTAAGAAAATTAAAAGTCTTCGGCAGCTTTATGTGTTGACCAAAAGGCCTCGTAGGGCGGAGAAAATTGAAATTACAAGTGGGCTTCTGCTCTGAAACTTTGTGGCATAATTTTGAAACCCGGTCTGGTGGATCAACCCGGGATCCGGCTGACCTGAAGCTGGAATCAGGCCGGGTTGAAGAAAAAATAGGATAAAAAAAAATTAGTGTGATCCGATTGACCCAGCAAAATCCGGTCAAAAATTTAATTGTAACCCGTTGACTTTTCCTTTTTTTTTTTTTACTAAAACAACTTCATTTTAATTTTTTTTTTAAGAATTGACCATGCCGACCCGGTTAAAACCTGGAATCCGGGCTTTGAACCAGGCCCATCATCAGGTCTGAAAACTATGCTTTCAAGTAATAAATCCCGTTGTTTCAACAAAATCCCATCATATAGCTTCTGGATCACCATCTTGTTATTCCGTGTTGTAAATATATTGTATTGATGTATAATGATATTTAGTTTATCAAAATATGAATATATAAATTATTAAAAAATATTAAAAAAGCTTAGAATGTTTATAATTTTAAATTTATACATATGCAAGAATAAAATTCAAGAGAAACATGCATGTTTTTAACACAAATATAATTAAAAAAAAATACTAGCATGCATACTAAATATATATTTAAGCTTGTAATTGATATAAAAACAAAGTTTTATTATACACACTAATAATAAAATTAACTATGCTTAAATTAAAATATAAAAGAGTACTTACTTGTTGAAATACTTTAAAATAATGAATATTTTGTTGTCATCAATTGTGAAATTATTTATTCTTAAGATTTTATTATTCATTACTTGTGTAGTTAGGATGTTTGCTATATGTCTCTCAAGATTTCAATAAAACCACTTTGATTTAGATGCATTTTCAAATTAAGGTTTTTGAATCAGAGTAAAATAATTGAATTATCTCTCAACAAAGTGAATCTAAACTTTAATTTTTTTTAAAAAAATTAAAGCATAAAAATAAGAATAAAAACACCAAGAATGAGTTGAGGAAGAGTTTGTAAAAATCTAAAACATAAAAACATTGTATTAAGCTCTTCTTTCACCTTTTTTTTTTATAATGAATTTTAAAAGTTAAAAGATTAAAGAATTAGTTTTCACTATTTAATCTTTGATTAGCTACCATGACTCAAGAATTAAATTTGAACATGATGATCATAAATCTAATTTTTTTTAGTGAAAAACTATTAGACCCATATTCAAATTTCAATTGATAAAAAATAATTTTTTATGGTTTAAAATATTATTTTACAATAAAATCTAACCCAAGTCAACATCCAAGTGGGTTTAAATTCAAAACTTATTTTGACTAGGATCTCTCATCTCTAAAAATTTTGAGTGCCTTTTAAATCAATTTTAACTCTTCACCTATTCAATTTATAAACACTAGAAAATTTTTGTTTTTTTCATTGCGAGATATAATTCTGTAAAAGGTTTTGAGTTTTACCAAAATATGTCAACTAATAATTATTTAAGATCAATTTCTAATTTATCCACAATTCATTTAAATCATGTTGATGTTCTATGTTAAACAATTTAAGTTTGATATTAAATTTCAATAAATTTTTCACCTATAAAATAAATAAATTTCACTTCTAATTTAACCTCAAATATACCTATTAACTATATTTTAACAAATTTCCCAACACATCCTTTAAACAAGGAAAAGCTTAGATGGGCTCAAAAAATGCAACCGAGAGCTGGAGGACAAGACTAAGGCAGACTGGCCCTGTCTGGACTGCCTTTTCTTTCTTTTTCCAGCCACGGTTGTGTTTGTTTCTAACCCATTTAAATGCAATCGATAGAGAGCTCGACGACGAATCACTGGGGTGGAAATTGTGAGTTTAGCCTATAATCAACGCTTGGTATGCTTATGGCTGACATCTTAAATTTCCAGTTACTTAATTATCTAGAGATATTTCTTTCTTCTTCTTCTTTAAAAAAAATGGGTATTGGATCAGTATGAGCAATCCGACCACAAGCCATCGCATAGGAAGCATCATCAATTTGACCAGCTCATCAAGCTAGATCAAGAAGGGATTTTTGAGCACTTGAGGGTCTAGCTGCTGTGGTCAATTGTGTGACTTGTTCCGCCCCCGTCCCGGGTTCGACCCTCTATATACACGCCTGTCACCCCCACGGTTCCTTACATGCTCCTGGGCTTGCAGGATGTCCAGCGGGCCGTGGGGAATAGTCGTGGTGCGCGTAAGCTGGCCCGGACACCCCACGTAAATCAAAAAAAAAAAAAAGGGATTTTTGATGATCTGATCCAATCCAAAACAGTAATCTCAAGATTCCAAGTTCTAACAGATAGGATTAACTACGAAAATATCATCAATCTGTCATTTTCAATGGTGGCTTTACCAATATATTTAACCAATTTTATCATCTACATTATCTGCTTACAGTTCCGGTGTTTCCATCCAAATTAATTTCAGTCAGATTAGCTAATGAGTTTCAATAAATGGTAGGAAAAAATTGGAGCAAAGAAAATGAAATAAAAAAGGTGTTTTGAACATTAAAAAAGAAGGTAAAAATTAATGACAAAAATGATAGGTTTTTGGTTTTAAATTCTTCTTAGAATTGAAAATAATAATGAAACAATTTCTTTTTTAATTGTAGTTACTTTTTAATATGAATTAAAAAATATTTTTTAATTTTTTTTACAATATATATATAATTTCTCCTTGTTCCGTATCATGTAATGGAATATATTAGCTAATTTGGATGGAAGGATAACGTGGGGATAATAGTATAACATTAAAGGTAAAATCAATTCAATTAATTAGTAACAGGTAAAATTCAAAACATCCCAGCCAATCAACGACCTTTTTCTACGCGCCCGACAAGTTTTTTTTTATTATTATATAAGACTAATAAATAAGTTGAAATTAGCGTTTTCAGTTGAGTCATACAGTCACAAAGTTAATTAAATTACAACTACCACAGACGAAAATAGTGCTTCTTAAATTTGTCTAATAAGTAATTAACTATATATTAATGCTTTAGTATGTCCATATCTAAGAACTGATTAAAGTTGATATTTGTCGAGTCTCGTTTTTTAATTGATTTGGATCTAAGAAGCTCAAGATAATTAAGATTATAACTAACATGTACAACTAATAATTAAGCTAAATCGCTCCTAAAACAACGATGGTTAATATCACAATACAAAAACAAGTAAATATTTGTTGGTATCAGATGATTAATTCCAAAGTCTGCATCGGTAAAGTTTTCAACTGGATTTGTTCAAAAATAGTCATAGAATTACAAACAGCACAAACATCAATATTGTATCTTTTTAGTCGCCGCTTCAGTGTGTCGAAGTTTGAGTGAATATTTGTAGAGTATAGAATAATTTTTTTGTTTATTTTTGTATTTTTTTAAAAATAAATTTTTAATTTTTTTTATTTTAAATTAATATTTTTTTGATGTGTTTTAATCATTTTGATACGCTGATGTAAAAATTAAAAAAAATATTATTTTAATATATTTTTAAATAAAAATTATTTTAAAAAATACTTTTAATCACATTTCTAAACGTGTTTTTAACAGTAAAAATATAACAACGATTATTTTAAAATAATTATATGTCATTGAAAAGAAAAGGATGCAGGTCAGGGGAATGACATCACATAAATTCCAAGTTTTGCTTGGAAATTAGCTGTGCCCGCAGCTCTAATTAATTCTTAAAATGAGTCACTACGATTTGATCTTTATATATAAATAAAGTCAAGTTAATAGGTGTTTGTGAGTAATTTGATTTTGAATTTACAATTACATTTACATAATTGTTTTATGCGAAAGATGTTTTTCTTTAAAAGTGAGTGTCGTTCATCCAAAAATCAAAAGCTTTATTACTGTATAAAAGATCATAAATGTTTTTTTTTTAAAGGTCATGCATGACTATGTGATTATAATTGTTTTTTTAAATTTTTTTATTTTTTTATTTAGAAATATATTAAAATAATATTTTATTATTTTTTAAAAATTATTTTTAATATTAGTGTATTAAAATAATCTAAAAACACCAAAAATATATTAATTTAAAAAAAAAATTAAAAAAAAATTAAAATTTTTTTTTTAAATATTTTTAAAACATAAAAATAAATAACGTGTGCTGTATACACACAGGTGCAAAGTGCCTGTTCCACTTGCCTTTAAGTGTGTTTTTTTTTAAATTTTAAAATAATATTTTTTAATACAAAAAATTAAAAACATTTTATTTTAATATATTTTAAAATAAAAAATATTTTTTAAAAAATCAAACACTAAAAAACACATGGTAGAAACTGAGCCTGGTGGATTCTAGAACCAAGAGAATCAAACCCAAGTCAGATATGGCAGGATCAAAATTATAATCATGGGTTTTTATTTCTCAGGCTACTTACTGGTTACATAATTAATTTTTTATTATTAATAGCAGTAAAAGAAAGAAAAGAGAAGAAAAGCAAGGTTAGCGGCTCGAGAAATCAGATATGCCTTCGTAAAGACAATCGTATCTATCGAACGGCTATAAATCTAAGTGCAACGTAAGAACATATTGCTGGTAGCACCATAAAATACACTACCCTTGACTTGCAAGAGTAAGCAAGCAATCAATCGGTGTAAAAAGAAAGGGGGGAATAGCCATTACAACACACAACTTGAATAATAAAAGAAAAAAAGAAGAAGAAGAAGAAGAAGAAGACTTTAGAGCTTTCTTTGCCTCTCTGCAACCTTCCCCTTTCTCTCTCTCTCTCTTTTATAATAAAACAACCACCTTAGATCTAACCCTAACCTTCTCCCCTCACCAATTCCCAGGTACCGACTCTCTGTCTATTCTATAAAATATATACACATGTTTTCGTCTAATTATTTTGTTAATGTTCATTTGACGTTATGCATTGATGTTTTTTTTTTGCTTATGTTATCTGGGGATTGGATTGTAGAATAATGGAAGTACCGTCGACGAGTCAACAGGAGTTTGAGTACCTGTTCAAGTTGTTGTTAATTGGGGATTCTGGTGTGGGAAAGAGTACTCTGCTTTTGAGTTTCACGTCCAAGAATTTTGAGGATCTTTCTCCTACCATTGGTCAGCTTATATTTTTCTTTCTCTCATTAATTTGAGTATTGTTTTATATTTTTTTTTTTTATGTTTTAAGTATGTGCAGAGTTAATGGGCAACCTCTCTTGCTTTTATATTTGCAGCGACTTGTCTTTGTATCGATGTTATCTTTTTGGGTTTTGGAATATAGACCAATTGTTTGTAAAATTAGTTTTAGTGTAGCTCTAAGATTTATTTATTTATTCCCGTAAATTTGTAGGTGTGGATTTTAAAGTAAAGCATGTCACTATAGGTGGGAAAAAGTTGAAGCTTGCTATCTGGGACACAGGTAACTGTCTGTCTGATAATGGTTTGTTTACTTAAATGTTCAATTAAGTTAGAATTTGTTTTTACATAATGTTGTCATTAGAATACAGAGATTGGCCGTGATTGGTTGATGCATCGTGGTGTGGAGGAATTTCTGATCAGGGAATAACAGTTCCTCTGGTTAGAAGGGAATGCTTTAGTTTTGCTTGGTTGATTGGGTTGATAAAGGTTCATTTTTTCTATTTTTTCATATTGCAGCTGGACAAGAGAGGTTTAGAACTCTAACTAGTTCTTATTACAGAGGAGCTCAAGGGATAATTATGGGTATGTGTTTTCATCTTGTTTATCCCTCCCTTGTGTTTTGTCTTGTTTTCTTGCCCAGCCCATAAATGTTCTTTGAAGCTTATCCGGGAAAAGTTGATATTTCACTCTACTGTAATGTATGGTTGATATTCTCTCTATGTAATTGGATCTATTCATCACATTGACTTGGGGACTGATTATAAATAATTTACTTATAGTTGTGAAAGAACTATCTACAAATTGTTGGATGGGACAGATTGTTGCTTTGGTTTCAGTTGTTCTTATCTCGCTCCTCTTGCTTAATGCTGTTGTCTTTGGAATTAGTACAGTGTATGATGTAACACGACGAGAAACATTTACAAATCTATCTGAAATATGGGCAAAGGAAATTGATTTGTACTCAACAAATCAGGATTGCATCAAGATGCTTGTTGGAAACAAAGTCGATAAGGTATGTATAAAATTGCACTGCAAATTATTTGTACTATGGAGGGTGTGATAAGAATTTGCCCATTTCTTTTCTTTTCTCTTTCTAGATGAGGATGGATTTACATAGCCTTTTCACTGTTTCAATATCATTTCAAGTGTTCACATACACACACAACACACATTTATATATGTAATAAGCATTTGTCCGTGCATGCATCTATATGTATGGTTCTGAATTTCTCTTATAATTTGTCAAAGGCTTCTTAGATACAACAACATCAAGCACGTGTCTTTTTTATAGGTAGCATATCAAAAGGTTTTTACATTTCAATGTTTTTACCAACATTTAATCCATTTTCTTTATTTTACAGGAGAGCGAAAGGGTTGTCACCAAAAAAGAGGGTATTGACTTTGCTAGGGAATATGGATGCCTCTTCCTTGAATGTAGTGCAAAAACTAGAGTCAATGTGGAGCAATGCTTTGAGGAACTTGTTTTAAAGGTAGATGAAATCTAGCACCTGCCCCGTAGTTCTTTGTTTTGTAATCCGTTAAAGCACTTACTTTGGCTGGGACAAGTTTAGGTTTGTTCTGTATCTTTTCTTAATTTGAAACTTTGAAGATTACATTTGCTGCCCCGTGTGTTCCCTTTTCTGATCAATCAGTTGCTACTAATTTAACTTTGAAGTACTTTTTATCTGTTTCAATTGAGAATCTACGAAACATGTTTGTTGCATTTGAGTGAATTTGATCCTTTTTTCTTCTGGTACAAATTTATATAGATTATTGTCTAATTCTTTTAAAATGATGCTTTAAAGTTTTGAGTTTTCCATCACGCTTTGCTTAGCATTGGAAGGCAGAATTTCATGGTTTCAAAATGGAACTTATGTGTAGAACTTCGGATGGTAAAACAACCTGTGTTTTCATATTTTAGCACAGTGCATGCATTTTCTTCCATCGTGATGCTAATCATGAATGGTGATGATGGTTTTTTGTTGATATGCAGATTTTGGAAACGCCTAGTCTGTTGGCTGAAGGCTCTAGTGGTGTGAAAAAGAACATCTTTAAACAGAAGCCTCCAGAGGATGTTACAACCAGTAGTTGTTGCTCATGGTAATTGCAGAGTTGAACTCTTGCTACTATCTTTATCGAGTAGCCTCTGGTTTTCCTGTCCTCTTCGATATAATATTGTGTTTTACGTCAACCTTCAACATTAAGCTGTACATTAGTTATAAAAAAAAATGATGTTATTTGGTTGAATCTATGTTCTTTCCATTATTTGACCAGATTTATTTTCCTTTTACTTCTCATGAATTTCTTTTATTCCCTGCTCCCCTTCTATTGGGGACAAAGTATAATAAGCTAAAAGGAAGAAAATCAGGGCTAGAATTTTGTGAACATAAAGGAGAAAGAAAATGGGGTTATATTAGAAATGCATGAGCTCATTTTTCGGTGCACAATTCTCCAAGGAAGAAACAAGACTCGCAGAACTTGAGCATATCATCCAGTGATATAAACTTCATGAATATACCCTTCAATAGAAAATTTGGCTTTTTTTTTCCAGTTCGGCCGCCTGCAAATAGTTATCAGTTGAATGTGAATATGCTCCTTATTTTATTTTATTTTTATTTTGAGCTACTGGCTATTTTCTATGATTTTGTTTCAACTCCAGTTAAGACCCTATCGGGGTGCAAATTATCAGGGATAAATTGGGCAATTAGTATATAAAATGCAAATAAATGGACAGGAGTAAATAGTTTTGGTGAAATAAACATTTTTAGGATGCTGTGGTTTAGAAATATGATATTTGACTAAGGGTGTGTTTAGGAATGCGGTGCAAATCATGTTTTTAAAAATTTTGATTAAAATGAAATTTTTTTTATGTTTTTAGATCATTTTAATATGTTAATGCTAAAAATAATTTTTTTTTAAATGAAAAAACTTTATTTTAATGCATTTCTAGGCAAAAAGCATTTTGAACCGTTACTGCTACTATAATTCTAAACAGGCTCTAAATATCACGGTTGGAAACCGTGATATCAATTAATTTTATTGTGGTTCACAATCATGATAAGATTATAATTAATGTCATTTAGTCAAATTCTCACAAATTGATCTACCGGTTTCACAGTAGTAAGTTAAATCAGTAGATTAGTTGAAACTGAAAAACAAAGGTAAGCTTTTGTGTGAATAATAAATATTGGAGATTTTCATTGTAGTTTGTTTTTTAGTCTACAAGTTGAATAAACATGTATATTTTGATTCATAAAACATATTAGAACGAAAGGATTCATAAAAATCATAGTTTTGTTGTGAATTGGTCTACCGGTTCCAATCACTAGATAAACCAATTGATTGATTGAGCTAGAAAATTGGTAATGAGGCTACTGCCCTCCTAATAACAAATTTTCCCAACATTTAAATACAACAAAAAAAATTTTTTTTTTTAGATTTATTATTTACTTTGTTAATCTTACTTTTAATTTAGTTAATGATTTTAGAGAGTTAAAATTTTTATAATTTTAACAAAATTTGGGCAGAGTCTCTCCTATACAAGAATTATACATAAGACATTCCGTAAAAAAAAGCACTTTGAATTCTAGTCAATTAGATGTAATTTTAATTAAATTATATTACTCTAACCCTAATTGGCAAAATTCATATCAAATTCTTAAAATTTAACGTTAAAGCAAATTTACCAATAATTAAACATAATTCACGAAGCTCAATTGCATTAAATCAAATCCAAATTCATAGCAAATTAATATAATTCAAAGTAAATATCAAATTCATGAACTTATCAATAATTTAATAGAACGTGTAATTCATCATGCAAATACAACATTCATACTCTCTTGTATTAAATCATCAAGCGTAGTTAATTATATTATTATCTGATTCCAACAATACACAAAAAATCTCTAATTCGATAACCTAACATCAATTTAACGCAACACAAAATTAATTGAAATAATTAATTCATGGAAATTCATAAAAACATCGCATAAAAGAAAGATGAAGAAAAGATAAGCTTGATCGCCAACGATATAAATGATTAATGATAAAATTGAAAAACATAAGCTTTAAAAAAGGGGAAAAAATAAACCCAGCAAACTCGGGTGAATTTTCTAAATCTGGGTTAAAATCTTGAACTCACAACCCATTAAATCTTAAACCCAGACTGAATCAAGAAGTTCAATTCCTAATCAATTTAATGTAGGTTAGTCAAAGTAAACCCAACAAAGAAAAATAAATAAATAAAAAACCCGAGAAAACCTGGGTCATTTTCAAAATTAGTAAAAAATCTTATAGAAAGCAAATAAATAAAAATAATTGAGCCCAATCTTTAATTGAATAAATATTGTAAGATGAAACTTAAAAAAAAATGAGTTTCAAAAAAGGAAAAAAAAAAACAAGTAAATCTAGGCGAACCTCTCAACCATGGGTTAGTCTATAAAACTTGATTCGTAATCAATTTGATATTAAATGATGGAATTTTAAAAAATATCAATTTAAAAAATCTGTAAAAAAAACAAAATAATAATAAAAAGAACAGAGATCAAATTTGACAAGAAAAAAAAACTTAAGAAGGATGGAATTGTAAAAAACAAAAAAAAATTTATCTCGTATAAAACAAATAGCAATAAAAAAATAGAAACTGAATTTGAAAGATTAAAAAAAATTAAAGGTGGATGAAATTAAAAAAGAATATTGATTTCATATTTTTTTTAAAAAAATATCAGTTTAAAGAATTGGCCAAAAAAACTCAACAAAGAAAGACAAATAAAAAGACCCGAGATAGTCAGGGTCATTTTCAATACCAACAAATGTTTTTTCAGAAAGCAAATAAATAAAAAGAATGGAACTTGATCTCTAATTTAATAAATATTGAAGGATAAAAATGAAAAAAAGAAGCTTAAATGAAGGAAAATAAAAAAACCAAACAAACTTGACGCGAATCTCCTAAATCCGGTCGAATCTCTAAAACTTATAACTCGTGAAATCCTAAATTCGGGTTCAATCAAGAAGTTTAACTCCCAATTAATTTAATGTTAAAGAATTAAATTATAAAAAAATATCAATTTAAAAAACATGTCAAGATAAAAAAAAACACAATAAAAAGAACGAGGATTAGATTTAATAGGAAAAACAATCCAAGGAGGATGAAATTGTAAAACAAATATATGAAAAATGATCTTAAACAAAATAAATAGTAATAAAAGGAATGAAAATCAAATTTGAAAGATAAAAAAAATAAAGGGGGTGAAATTGAAAAAAGATTTTTTTTTATAGATTGTTCAAAATAAAATAAATAGTAATTAAAATGATATAAACCAAATGTTAAGGAAAAAAAAATTAAAGGGACTAATCTAGAATTTTAAAGGGGTTAGCACATAATTCGAGATGGATAGAAAGAAGATTGAAAAGAAAAAAATAATAAATGTTAAGGAAAAAAGCGTGTTTGGTGCATGTGCAACTCCATTGTGAAGATGATATCAAGACTTTTTAAACATTGTCATGAGAAAAGATATTTGATGATCGGACAACCTTGCAAGCATCGCTTGAAGGGTGTGGACTGTGGAGGTTGTCTCCCTGTCCAAAACATCATTTGAAGATAGTGTTGTCAATTTTAAATATGAGGTGATGAAGCAATTCAACTTTAATAAAAAAAATGAAAAAAAATGTAAAAGCCTCCAGACTTAAACCATTATTTATTTGTTCTCTGGATATTTAAGTAATTTATCTGTTCTAAGAAAAGTTAAAAAAACTAATCTATCCCAAATAATTTGAAAATAACATTGAATAATAATTAAAGACCATCTTGCCCTCTAATCCTAGCCCAATAATTTTTTGAATATGAAACAAATTTGTCAAAAAATAGTATTTTTTTTTGATTATCGTGGGGTGTCCGGGCCAGCTTGCGCGCACCACGACTATTCCCCACGGCCCACTGAACATCCTGCAAGCCCAGTGAGCAGGTAAGGTACCGCGGGGGTGACAGGCGTGCACATAGAAGATTGAACTCGGGACGGGGGCGGAACAAGTCACACGGTTGACCACTAAGCTAGACCCTCAAGTGCATCAAAAAAAAAAAAAAGTATTTTGAGTTTAAGAGTACAACATCTTCCCTTCCTCCATTAGTCTTAGTTTTTGGTTAATGCAATCATTTAATAATTGTTTTTTTTTGTTGTTAAAAAATATTTTTGGAAACTTTTATTTTTTTACATTTCAAATTAATTTTTTATATTTTTAAATTATTTTAATACATTAAAATAAAAAATATATTTTTTAATATATTTATAAGTACTTTAGCAAACCACCACCACAACTGTTACACTCACTATCCAAGGAAACAATTTAATAAAATACCTGGTGGAACGAAGAAGTAGCATTTTCTTTAATTACTAATAAATAGAATTAAATATTCTTCTTCAACTTAAAATCATCCATACGCCACTCTACCACAGTACCATCATCCGCCTTTACTTTTCTTATAAGTCAACTATTCCAACTTTCCAACCAATCAACCAGACGGACTCCACTTCTCCTCCTTCCCCAGTCGGGGATGACGTCGACGCCCAGCCTCCACTACCTTCTCCACCACCACATCACCAATCACAATCAGATTCAACTTCTCTAAGCTCAAATACTATTATGATCTCTGGTAGAGATCCCGATGCCCTTTTCAGCGGCGGCGGCATCAGGTTTATTTGTTTTTTTTTTTCTTAAAAAATTTTATTTTTATGTTGCTTTTTCTATTTTGCTCTTATAGTTTTGGATTTTTAACTTGTTTTTGGTTGGATCCGAAATATTAAGTATTAGATTATCAAAATTGAAGTAAATATTTTTACAAGTCAGTTATTGTTATGGTTTGCAGCTTTCTTAATGGAAGCGGAGGTGCTCAATTTAGTTATGGATATTCGAGTTTTAAGGGTAAAAGAGCTTCCATGGAGGATTTCTATGAGACAAGTATTTCTGAAGTTGATGGTCAAATGGTTGCCTTCTTCGGTGTTTTTGATGGTATTTGCCTCAGCTCTTCATTTCCTTAAATTCATCAAATTAAGAGTGTGTTTTAAACTTAACGGGTACTCACTCATGGTGTCTTATTTAGGCCATGGAGGTGCTAGAACTGCAGAATATCTGAAAAATAACCTTTTCAAGAATTTAAGCAGCCACCCTGATTTTATCAGAGACACAAAGACAGCAATTGGTATGGAATTGTGTTTGTATTGAATGAGTGCAATGTTGACTGATGTTGATACCTAGTATTTTGTTGCAGTTGAAGCATTTAGGCAGACTGATGCAGAATACCTCCATGAAGAAAAGGCCCATCAAAAAGATGCTGGGTCAACTGCGTCAACTGCTGTTCTTCTAGGGGACCGGTTGCTTGTTGCTAATGTTGGCGATTCTCGAGTTGTTGCCTGTAGGGCTGGTTCAGGTGGCTCATTTCTCTGTCAAGACTGAATTATTAGTGGTGATAGTCTAAGTATTCTTATGGCATCGTAAATTCTTAGTGAAAAAGGGATGTAGTATAAAATGGCATGAAATAGAATTAAGAATTACGGAAACTGGTTATTTATACACGAGTAAACATAGGTTGATGAATAATGATAACAGTTCAGAAAAATGCTTTTACGAGGTCTCTTTAAGGAAAGAGTTCCAAAGTTTCCTTGTAATTTCAAGAGTTTTATTAGATAAAGGGTAGTTAAGAATTACATTTATGAATTGTATTTGTATATTGTATGACTTTTATTATATTTTATTTGTAGCTATTCCATTGTCTATTGATCATAAACCTGATAGATCTGATGAACGCCAAAGGATCGAAGAGGCTGGAGGTTTCGTTGTGTGGGCAGGTGAAACTTGATCATCTTGAGAAATATGTATTCCTTTATTGTTCCTTCATCTGCATTTGTTGTATACTTGTGCAGAATGAATTTCACCATGGATATTGCCATTTCAGGCTGTGGATGCCTTTTCAGCTAAGCAAACTTAGATTTCTAACAATCTCATTAATTTCTCGGAGACTGGAGATGAACTGCCAAAACTCTGCTTTGCTTGATTAATTTCTTCTATAAATTAACTCGAAAACTTTCCAGAGTCTTTTAACAAAGGTTTAGTATTAAGTTGACTTGTAGGTTTTGGCTGTGTCTGCTCTTGCTTTTACATGTAGAAACATAATTTCAAGCTTTTTTAATGTGCTGGCCTTGTTCATTTATTTATCTTGAATGTGGGTACAGTAGGCCTTTTCTTGATTTAATTTTTCAAAATTATATTTTGGAACCATTTTCCATTATGGGTGCAAGTTGGGAGAGCTTTGCTGGTGCTGGCGTTTAGTTGTAGGGAAGGCGAATGATTCTATTATATGCCACTAATTTATTTTTATGCTCGATATTATGATACAGGTTTGATGAAGTACTGGCCAAAAGTATTATGATAAATATCTCTAACATGTTGCTAAAATTTCTAGGAACATGGCGGGTGGGTGGCGTGCTTGCTGTTTCTCGTGCATTTGGGGATAAGCTACTTAAGCCCTATGTTGTTGCTGAGCCAGAAATTCAGGTAGTTTTGGGGAGCAAAAATAATCATATGCTGGTTCATACTGTTTTTATGTGTGATCTTGTTGCCATTTTATTCATTGTGGAAATATGGAAGGGAAATATAGCAGGAAACTGGACTTCACTATTATCACATGTCTATTTGCTTTTCTTGTTTAATTCCACATCACTCATGATCATTCCTGTTCCAATGTTTAGGAAGAAGAAATTGATGGTGTAGAATTTATAATTGTTGCAAGCGATGGGCTATGGAATGTCCTAACAAATAAGGTCAGGCTTTTCTGCTCTTAAAGGATTGTGCAAAATCTTCTGAAGTCATTCCTAGCATTGAAAATTGTTGATGTCAGTACTATGCATGAAGAATAATATTATTTGTATCCAAAAGCTCAGGAGAGGGGGCGTTGGGGCAGTGGGTGGGGCTAGGCACATGCACAGAGGGTTACTAGTGTTGAATGGCTGGGACTAGATATCCTTTGTCTCCCGTTGATGAGTGTGAATCTTGGCAGTAATTGGTTCTTTTCCTCCTCCTGGATGTCCTGAGAACATAAAGGAAAAATGTGCCCTTTCTATTTGTTCCCACGTGCCCACTCTTTCTTGCCTCCTTTGTCCTAATTTATGGTACCCAAGGAACCATTAGACTCAGAGTTGGACCCCAAATCAATCTCTTATTGATGGTGGAAATATGGCTGAACTGTTAATAGTAACTGCAGAATTTTTTATCATTGAAAATTCATAGAGCGAATGATGATTTTGAAGTTTGAAATCAATAAAACAGGCATTTTAATTCATCTGAGTGTTATGGATGATGTAGTACCTGCTAGATCTTTATTCAAGAGGCATGCACTTAATGTATGATACAGTCTACCATTCTAGAGAAAGTTACTCTAGGATTGTATTTCTGGAGGATTACATCTGCCCAAACCATCGAAGTTTGAAACTAGGTATAAACTGGTAAGCTTGTGATTGTGTTGGCGAGGATGCTTTCTGTCAGTCAAAAGGGTTGCTTCCCTTTTAGAATAGCCTCTTATTATGGGAAATTCAGTTAGGATTTGTGAAAATCACGAATTCTGGCAGTAGGATGTTTAAATTAGTAGTAAATCTATATTTACTGTCATGGAAGCTTGAAAACATGTTTTCTGGTTTAGTACTGGCTGGATCGAGATAACTACCCTGCAAAATTACAAGTCCATTTTAGTTGAATGTAGCATGTTAACGTGCTAGCTTTTATGTGCTTCCAGGATGCAGTAGCACTAGTGCAAGATATAACAGATGCAGAAGCGGCTTCAAGAAAACTAATACAAGAAGCTTATGCACGTGGGAGCACTGACAACATTACCTGCGTTGTCGTCCGATTTGATTGGTCACCTGTGTCATCATCCGATTTGTCGTCGTCCGATTTGAGAACTCATGAGCAGGCACATCAAGATCCAAAGTTATCACAGTGATGACAACCTTATATTTATACCCATGATCAAATAGTTTAGCCCGTCTTTGTTTATTTTGTTGATTTAATAGCCATTAAGTAGCATCGTAGACAGAAAGAAAAAAGTTTCTACCAGCGCATTTTTTAGCCATTCGTTTGGATAGAGATTAGTCGAACACTGTTACAGGCTAGCGGCTGAATTTGCTAGTTGATTATCTTTATTGATGTATTAGTACACGTCTGGCTCTGTTGTGGGTTTCTTGCTGTAAGCTACCTTAACGTCAGAAATTGACCTTGTCAGGGAGTTCTTAATTATTCCAAGAGGACTTCGCGCTTAGCAGGGCAGAATGCAATATAGTGACGGGCTATTCTATTAACTTTTTTATAATTGGGTATTTTTTTAAAGCTGAATCTATACTCTAGAAAATGGATCTGATATTTATTAGAAATGCAAAAATTATTTCAATCGTATGATACAGCTGGCCAATTAATTACCAAAATAGCCATGAAATTAGCAAAATAAAACTACAAACACGGTTTCTCACGAAATTATGAAACGTATACAAAATTTTTTTGAGAAAAGAGACAAGGAGAAGGAGCAGAGGTCAAATCATCCAAGAAATTTGTTGACACGCCTTAAGAACTGAATCCTACTTGGTGACCTCTGCTTCTTTCACTTCAAATGCAACAATCCAAAAACACAAAACTCCTTCGTCGTGGAGTTTGTATGAAAAATGAGTGGTCAAAAGACAAATTTTATTAACACCAACTTTTCAGGTGGAGAATGAAAGCCCGGATAATTCAATGGTGAACATGGTTGGTTAATCCGGTCATGGTGACTGTAGAAAACAATGCACAGCAGTCAGCAGTAGTGAAGCAACAAATACCTACACTTGAATTCCTGCTAACAGATGAGCTAAGGGGTAGATGGTGATGCTTTTGGGCACAGAATCATAAAGCTAGTCTAAATGTGCGCGGGGCAAATGCTCGCATCTAAATGTGCAGTCTTTTCTATGACAGTCATTCTCATTAAGATGGCCAACTGATTACAACTAATTAACAGACTAATAAGCACTTGATTCTAACTGACGTGTAAGATATTCTTCCAATTCGCTACTTCCCACACTGCTTCTTACCACTGATTCTGCTCCTTTCGCTTTACCAATATGTTATCAGTAACAATACCCCTTTATAATGGCATATTTGAAATTTAGTAATGCAAAAATAGGAGCTTGACACAAGGCAACCTTCAAATGATTAAAAGTCTCTTAAGATTTCTGGCCCCAACTTCAATTTTCCTTCTTTAGCAAATATATTAGAGGTTTGCTTATAATTCCAAGTCCTTTAAAGAATTTACAATAGTATCCTACCAACCCTAGAAACCCTCTCAATTCTTTGACTGATTGTGGAATTGACTATTTTCCAATAGCCTCTGTCTTCTTAGGATCAGTAACAATACCATTTGATGAGATGGTGTGACCTAAATCTTCCACATGTTGTTCACCAAACAAACATTTTGACCTCTTAAGGAACTCTAGAACATCTCTTAGGATGTTCATATATATATTTGGAGTGGTGTATTGGGATCTCACTATCTCGGCTTTACAGATCAAGTTATGCTGGTGTGCACTTTTGGCATGGTATTAGTCACTTATCAATTCCAAGTTCTTCATGGATATCTCTTGTTAGGCTAAATTGTAGAGCATTATGCCATGAGAATAGGGTGCAAGTAACTGGAGGTTTTCTTCGTAGATCCTGCAATACATCGAAATCGCTTTAAGAAGGTATAATAATAATACAACGAAAGAAGATGTGCAGTTGGGAAAAGGAATGATTATGTCTGCAACCACAAATCTCCTACAAAACCAGTATATTTCGCAAAAAGGAAAAGCAATATGCCTTAGGTACAGTAACTCGAGAGTGTCTTTTGCGGTGAAGTACAATAAAGAGAAAAACGCCCAACAAAATTTCCTTCGCTGCATGTGCGAAAACAAAATTTTGTACGAGTATAATCCAGCGAAGAATACCTTGAAAGTGGCATCTGGAAAATTTGAATAGGACGCCTGTGAAAGAATTTGATCACATTGGCAAAACACCAAAAATATTTCCTGCTCCCGCTGCCTTTGTGCTGATTGCCACAACCCTTTCTCGGTTGCATACTATTCCCTGAAAAGAGGGATCGATAGTTTGATACAGTGGCTCAAAATTAAAGATTCACATATTTGGTTCCCTTAAACAGAATAATGGTATAAATTTATGAAGTGTAATATTTAAGACATAAATGGTTCTATGGTGTAGTGGTTAGCACTCTGGACTTTGAATCCAGCGACCTGGGTTCGACTCCCGGTAGGACCTTTCCACTTGTATTTTCGGTTTTTGCCAACCAGTTTTCCTTCTAAACGGCACCGCACTCAGACACAAACATCTAGTCAGAGTAAAGGCCCTGCCAGCCTTATCTCAATGGACCGCTGCTTTTGCTGTATTTATTTATGAGTATGATCCAAGTAGATTTTTAAAGTATTTTTTATTTAAAAATATATTAAAATAATATTTTTTTTGTTTTTAATTTTTTTTTAATATTAACACATCAAAAAAATATAAAAATTAATTTTTAAAAAATTAAAATTTAATAAAAAGGTAGTTTAAGGGCAACCCCATAAAAATCAGATGCTGTAGCTTGACTAGTGCTTTTCTTTTGTGTCGTGGAGCCACCACATACCACGTTCCTTCTCATGATGCTCAATCCCCAAAAGCAACCTTCCTTTATCATCATTATTTTATTTTTGAAGAAATCTTTCCTTTATTCATTGTATATAACAATCTTACGAAAAAGAACGAGGGAAGATAATTCAGGAGACCTTCCCTTTCGAGTAGGTCCACCCAATCTCCTTCTGGGGCTAGATCATAGAGCCCACCTTTAACAACTTGGATCGAAACTAAACCTAACAGTGAACCCCACTACCCAAAAGAGGGACCACCTTCATCAAGCCCACCCATGGACGAGCCCTCTAAACACTAGCCCAAGCCCAACGACAGCTCTCTGACCTGAAATCAATGAAAATCATATGCGCCACCTTGGTGACAGTTAAAATACTGTTTTGCTCCCGCGAAAAGGCAGTTCCAGGTATTTGTTTATTGCAGTGAAGAACTGGAAAGGCGATAGAAGCTAGTGGGGCTCTCCTTAATATGGCCATCTCTCTCACACTCAAGTCACTTTTCCTATATTCTCATCTCTTTTCCTATCATCTTTTCATTTCCCAAAACATTTCTGACTCTCCAACTCCTTGGAGAAGAAGCTCCAGTTCATCATTTCACTTTCTTACTCTATAGACACAATCAGAGATGGTGAAGGAAAGTGAGTACTATGATGTTCTTGGTGTCAGCCCATCTGCTTCAGAGGAGGAGATTCGCAAAGCTTATTATCTTAAGGTTTGATCACTTAGAGAGGACCTATTTTGTTTGACGCTGTGTTACCGAATGTAGTTAGCAGGGTTATATGGCTACTAGTGATGCCTGAAATACAAAATTTAGTGTTTTAGTTTTGGTTTCTCTGTGGTGAATTTGAGTTAAGAAACATATCCAGGCTGCTTTTACTTAGACTGGTAAAGAGTGAATTATAATCTAAATTGAGTTTAAAAAGTAACGAAAATTTTGATTTCTTTTTAATGGAACCTGGTGCCCTTCAAAAAGTAAAAAAATGCTGAGCTTCTTTGCGTCCAAATTGTTTTTCCTCAGGATTTTATATTGTAACTCTGTAAGAGTTTTGTTCTTTTCGCCATGGCTAACTATAAGAGAGAGATATATTATATTTTACAGGCCAGGCAAGTTCATCCAGACAAAAATCCAGATGATCCACAGGCTGCAGAGAGATTTCAGGCAAGTCCACCCAGTTACGATGATTATTTATCCCGTCAGC
This sequence comes from Populus simonii, assembly GCA_007827005.2. Classification (NCBI taxonomy): domain Eukaryota; kingdom Viridiplantae; phylum Streptophyta; class Magnoliopsida; order Malpighiales; family Salicaceae; genus Populus; species Populus simonii. Next base: position 18,932,592 of record CM017465.2, on the reverse strand, counting down.
ATAGACACAGACCACATCCTTTTCCTTTTCAAATGTCTGATTCGTTTCTTAAAAATAATTAGGGAAGTGCAAGGAAAATGCTCAATTAGGGATGAGGGTGTCAGGAGTCGTCTTTCTATTGCTATATCCATTATTATATGGCTAGTATGTTTCTCGTGTACACCTAGTAAATGTGGACCAGAACACAAATTCACATAGCAAGCATAGAGAATCTAGTCACAAATTATTGATTGGAAACTACAAAGGGTTTAAACCATTTTAACTTTGGCAGGTTTTAGGTGAAGCTTATCAAGTTCTGAGTGATCCAGTGCAAAGAGACGCATATGATCGAAATGGAAAGTATTGCATATCAAGGTTTTTTTTTTTCCTTTTGTAATCTGCTCTAATCCTGTTTAAAGATGATTCTAGTCCCTGAGGTTTGCTTGAAAATATACACCATAGATGTCTTGGCTTGAAAAATGCAGAATGATCAACTGAGACAGTTTTCTGGTCAGTACTATATATTACTCACTGTAGCAAAACCCTTTTCAAATAATGGCTCGTTCATTTTTCACTGAATACTTTTTAGCGAGTGCAGTTTGATCATCAATTTGGGCATGTAAATATCTATTTTTACTTGCATAATGGATTTGATGCGTCATTAAGATGTAGATTTCCATTTGAATATAGCTGTCTTCGTCTTCCCAGTATGGTATCTTCTCCTTCAAATAATTTGATATCCTATTTCTCAGGGAAACCATGCTTGACCCCACTGCTGTATTCGCTCTTCTGTTTGGGAGTGAACTATTTGAGGACTATGTAGGACATCTGTCTGTGACATCAATGGCTTCTTCTGAATTAGCTAGTGAAAGTGGGAATCCAGATAAAGTACATGAGAAATTGAAGGTATGGAATTTCACCAAGTTCATGAAGTCTTGTGCTTAAGAAGTAAGCAGTCCTGTAAGTACATTTAAACTCAATTATGCAATAGCAGGTAATATCATCACACTCATATAGAGCTTACACTGTAGTATTTCACTCCACCAAGGAAACTCCAGTTGGTTTGGCCGTTCCCATTGTATTTTCCTCTGTAATTTCACGAATAGCAGAGTACCATGTATTTTGACTTCGACGTCTACCTGTGTTTTTTACCCTTATCCTACTAAATGTTTCAGCTTTGAAGTTCTGCAAAAGTAGCGGTGGCTTAGAATTTCTGTCCCTGTTACCACACATGCTGGAAGTATGCAGTGTGTAGCTTGTTCAAACATGTCTATCCCTACATAACCCTATTATGTTTTTTCGTTTCTGTTTTTGATAAGCTATGATGTATTGATTATTTAGACTAACCTGCACCTTTTCTTTCCGGTTTGTGATTATTCATTGAAGGCTGTCCAAAAAGAAAGAGAAGAAAAGCTAGCAAGATTTCTGAAAGATTTTCTTAACCAATATGCTCAAGGTGACAGAGTTGGATTCTTAAGGCGTGCAGAATCAGAAGCCAAGAGGCTTTCTGATGCAGGTAAATTAAACTGAACTCTCCCATCCTTCCTTTTCTTGATACATCTGCAATTTGATTGTTTTCTATGGTTAGAAAACTCCGCAGCGTTGCTTAATATTTCGTTTGACTGAAAGATACAGCTTTTGGAGTGGATATATTACATACTATTGGCTACATATATTCAAGACAAGCAGCACAAGAGCTCGGGAAGAAAGCAATTTATCTTGGGGTACCATTTTTGGCAGAGTGGGTTCGCAATAAAGGACATTTCTGGAAGTCACAGATTACAGCAGCAAAAGGTATGAGACATCAGCACCCCATACCCACATCTCTGCCTCCAGTAATAGCATTGTTTGTGGGTATCTGTGTACAAGTAAGCTTACCTAACTAAATATGGAAAGCAAATCCAGGTGCCTTTCAGTTACTACAGCTTCAAGAAGATATGCGCCGCCAATTTAAAATGGATGGAAGCGGCCCTGGAAATGATGTTGAATCACATTTACTTTCAAACAAAGACACATTGATGAACTCGTTATGGAAACTGAATGTAGTGGACATTGAAATTACCGTGATACATGTGTGCCAAATGGTGAGGCTCTCCATTTCAACTCAAGAAAACCTTGGTTATCTTCTCTGTTTCACAAGTAGGAGTTATTCACGAACTATTTCTTTTTATATTCTAACTCTTGTTTAACCTTCCATTTCAGGGTAGAATTTAGGAAATCTAGTTTATTTTGAGTTGTTTAAGTTTTTGTTGGAGAAAAACAGAGATGAATTGGGAATGCATTTCCTCCCTAGTAGCTACCTTTTTTTTTAACTGCTTGAAAAAAAAAAAGGTCTTCCATAATATTCTTCTCATATTTTTTTTTTGCAGGTCCTAAAAGAAAATAATGTTAGAAAAGAAGAGCTTAAAGCCCGTGCTCTGGCATTGAAAAATCTTGGGAGGATCTTTCAGGTGGATTATTTATCATAATCACTACACAATATTGTCTTTGTAATTCCATGAACATTTTTTCGAAAAAATTGATAATTTTGGACTTGATGTTGCTTTATAAAAAATATTCAGCAGGAAAGGCAATCAAGAAATGGTGCAACATCAAAGGGAAAAAGTTCTGTTGAAACTGATGACGATGATGATGATAGCAGTAGTGAAGAAGATTCACCAAGGGCATTATCCTATCGAACTCCTCTACTTACTCAGGCATGTTGTAATACCATTTAGAGCTAATACATCAGTTGCATTCGTGTTTCGACTGCATCTTCTTCTCTTCTTAGCTCTAAATTTATGCCCGATGAGAGCATAATTCTTATGACCTGCATTCCAGGAAAATCATTCTGAATTTAATAGTAAATTGATTCCAGGAGAAAAATGTCATTAGTGTAATCTTTTGCTTTGGCAGGGTATTGGCAGACTATTCAGATGCCTGTGCAATCCAGCATTTGATGTGGATGATGAAGAGATCGTGTACAAAAGCAAATGATGCACAAGAATGCATATGCCAAAGGCTGACTCTGAGGCTGTCACACAGTGTTTTCCTCCTTTTAACCATAGATTGGGACAAGCTATATTTATATTTTATATTGTGTGCGTATTTGTTTAAAGAGAGAACAAATCACATTGATCGTAATCTCTCATATAGAACTGACTATCCATTTGACTGGAACTATATTTGTCAAGTAGAGGTTGTTTTCTGATAGAATAGGAAGGGCACAATTCAGAAATGCACTGAGCCACTTTTTCCTAGTTCAAGCCGTCTTCGAATGATGAGTCCAACAATGCTGCGAGGTGGGGCATTTTATGTGCTTTGCATTCATCGCACTAGCAGCCATCAGAAAAGGAAAAGACGAGGTGACATGGCTCCAATTGTCCTCCTAGCGACAGGTAAACGACAAGAGAAATAACTAGGGTTTCTTGATTGATTTTCCCCCCAGTCGTTTTGAGAGCGAAATGAAGCAATACCTACAATAACTCGCTGGCATTAGGAGGCAGTTCCAAAAGCTGAACATGACAGCTTGGACTGGAAGGTTCTTTGATTTGGGTCGAAGCAGGTCTAATGAAACGCAGGAAGCACCACCACCAGCAAGAAAAAACCTAAATGCCGAATGGCTTCCGAGCCACTTAAACATCCTCAAACGCTAATAAAAAGAGAATACATAGGATGATCAGTCAAATTCTTGTTCTTTTTTTTTGTGACCTTTTACGGAGTTTTCGCGTGACAATATTTCCTGCTAAAAAGTCTGAAGTACATGACATATTCGAGGAAACGGATACAACCTTTAAAATTCTCAAGAAAGCGTGCCCCTTGGTAGATCATATTAAGCACTTAGGCATATAGCCAATGATTGTGATTGATTATCACATGAAGGTAGGTCTATAATTGTCATAATAAATCATAAGCAACCAATACACACATTTGACCAATAAACTTGGAGTCAACATACGTGCTCAACCAAAGAGCAGATAAAAGTCCATAGCTTTACTTACAGACCATATTCACAACAATGAATGGGCTGCCCATGTGCATCCACATTGTCAACTCTTAAACACAACCACATATTTACAAGGGCATAGTTCTACCTTTACAGGTTCACATGCACAGTTGCTTTAAATTCAGAACTGCATGTGCGGCTCAATGTGCCGGATGAGGAATAGAACTTGCGGTGTGGTGTGCTTGGACACCACAGGCACAATGCACGGAAGTTAGGTTCGAACAGCCACTCATAACGAGGGAATGCCTCCCTGAGCAGGTATGAAGTGCAGGGAAGGAGTCACATAGAGCCTGAACAGCAGGAGGTGTGATTGCCGTGCACTGACTGATGTTGAGACTCTTTAATCCTTCCTCATCATACCTGCCTTTCATTGATTCCCACATTGCAGGCTTGTTCTTCACCCGGTTGTGGACAAGGGAATACATTGCTCTATCTGTGATGTTCCGGCAGTAGTACAGACAGAGGGATCTAAGACGGGGACACCTGTCTGCCAAAGCAATCACGCTATCATCTGCAGAAAAATTGTGAATATTCCATCAGTCATCATCATAATCAAAATACCAAAACAACCTTAGCATGAAAATAACATCTGCTCTCAAATTCAAATTGGCAGTATACCTTTCACGCCAAATTACAGGTTGCGGGGTCAGTTTAATATTGTTACAAATGAATCACCTTTCTCAATTTCATACTCTTACCAAAAAGGGGCACCGTCCAGTACTATGGAAAAAGTCATAAGACTGCAAATATAATAGATCAGGCAATGAGAATTCTTGGGATTGCATTGTTTCTAAGTCTCTTGCCCATTCGATAGTTCAGTGAAATTTTGCGCCTTATGACAATTAACAAATACATTTTGGTGAAGTAATAACGTAAGAACATCTTGTGAAATGATGCAAAATCATCCCCAAATTTGAAAATACCTGTTATACAGACACAACCACACAAGTCAAGGGTTCTGAGATCAGGACATCCGTATGCTAGACTCATTACTCCGACATCACTCACATTCTCACACCATCCCAGATTCAAAGATTGCAACTGACTGCAGTTGCGTCCAATAGCCTGCAGATTGTTTACCAAACTTGTAAGCCATATAACTCCTTCAGTGGCAGATGGAAAAAAAAAATATATAATAGTTACAAGCATAAACCTGCAAGGCACGGTCAGTTGCACCATTCACACATCCACAGAGATTTAAAATTTTTAATTTTCGGCAAAATTCTGTCAGATACTCTAGAGAAACATCACTGAATGCCGTACAACCACTGATGTTGAGTTTGGTAAGATTGGGAAAACCGTGAGCTAATGCATACAAGGAGAGATCACTAAGCTTAAAGCTTTTGCTGAGATCCAGGTCCTGCAGATCATGACAGTAACTTGCAATAGTCTCAACAGCATTATCCTCGAGTTGTGGTTTATCTTGGCGCAGCACAAGAGTTTGCAGTTTTGTAAATTTAGGAGCAAGAGATAGAACCAAGTTGTTCATGTTGTTTTTGCACCTGGAGAAAAGAACTGATGCAAGATGTTATCGTTGTCAATGATGAAGAAGAATAAATTCAGAACAGATTGGTCAACAAAATAAGACCTGATAATAAGCCAGAACAATTTCTAAAAGGTTACTTTTCAAAAGGTCTTGAATGTTGATTAGAAATACTTTAGGAATTATACACAACAAATCTAAAATCTTGATGCAGAGCAAACTCAACCAAATCTTTTAACATTCCCCTCGCAAACAAGCAAATGAAGTTCTGATTGTCTATGTATATCACTCATTTACCCGTAAAAAAATCAAAAACTACCATGATGAGAAGTGATTACAGCACGTGACATTAACACTGAATTAGGGTTACAAGTTTGCAAAGATAGCATGTTTCCATGTTACTTTCTGTAACCAATCAGCAATGTTTTCGATCATGGCCTCGGAGAAGATGGCAATCCGGGACAAATTGCTCTGTTTAAAAACCACATACAAACTCTTAAGTAAGAAACACTTCAATAACTCAAAAGGCAGGATCACCTGGGTCGGATTAAGAGATAAGAACAATTTTATATACAATCGATGCAGCTTAAATAAAACAAAAATCCCAAAAGAATTACAATCAGCTTGAACAACATATTGATTATTAAAGACAGAGGAAGAAAGGTTATACCAAGAGAGACACAGATGGGTGAGTCCCGAGCAAATAGCATCCCTCCATCCACTGCAAACCCCGGAAGCCATTATCAAGGTCCTATCATCAACAAGAGAAACAATCCTTAACAACAGCTCCATAGGGATATCTTTCCACTCAGTGATCACCAAGCCTTCGATTTCCACACCTCCTGCACCAATCCCACTCTTTCCACCATCAAAAGCAAGCATCATCGGCTTCTCAGAATACAAGTTCAAGTCTTCCCTCCTCCCTTTTGCTTCCCCTGCCATTTCACGGGGAAAAGTTTGTTTGTTTCTTGTTTCTGTTTTCTGTCATCAATACAGTTGAAGAGGTTACGAGAGAAAAGAAGAAAATTTTAGTAAGACGACAAAAAAAAAAAACAGAAACAAAACCCATGTCAAAAACCGTATTAAAATCATGAAGGCATAACAAAAGAAACATTGATTAAGAATCATTAACAAGACACAACTAAATGATCATTAAAAAACTATCTTTAACTCACATTACCAGCAGATTCTATGAGAGAAAAATAGAGTCTTTCAGTACCAAAAGTCAAGAGGGAAATACACAAATAAAAGAAATTTTGAAGGGTGTCAGTGATATACGTTTTTTAGCTGTGATTTTCTTTCTCTCTCTGTGAGCTCTGCTAACAGCTGAAGCTTTGGAGGGGAGGTGCATTTATCGAGACAAAAGGATTCTAAAGAAAGAAGGAGAAACGTACGAGAAGAGGTTAAGCGGCTCGTGTGGTGCCATGTGTTTGATGTTAATCAATGGTGTGATGACGGCCCCGCTCAAAAGTGGCCCTTTGATTGCTTTCTAATTTTTATGGGACGGCAATTCTTAGAGGGTTTTTATTTATTTATTTATTTATTATTATTTTAATTTATGTATTCTATAAGCTTTCATCTATCTCACGGTATAAAATTAATAATTATATAAATTTTTAATAATCTGAAAAAATTTAAATTTATAATTATTATAAAGTAAATTTAAGTTCTAATCAATTAAATTATTCTAAATTTTTTTTAACATAATAGCTATTTTTTTTATATAAATTAACACAATTTAAAAAATAATACAGCTTAATTAATCGAGTTGCCGAGAACAACACGGCATATAATAAAACTTCAAGAAATCGCATCATTTTTAATAGCATGATTAATAAAAAAAAATGCGCTGATGAAATAATAAAAGCCTTGAAAATACAATAAACAAACAAACAAACAAATATTCATTTGTGCCAAATCTTGGAGCAAATGCCTACGAGAAAATGTAAGGGTTGTGGTACTTTTTTCTTATTCTTTTTTATATTTTTAAATATTAATAACACAATTATTTAAATGACATCTTATTACGCTGCTATAAATAAGGTAATCAGTGGCACAATATAATCGGTTGCTCTACTAAAAATAATCCAGCCTATTAAATTTTTATTGCTTGTACTATTTTTAATAGTGTGATTATTTAAATTATGCTAGTTTGAAAGAAATATCCCCGTCAATACTCCAATGTTTAAAGCCTTGAATTTTTTTTTTGGTAACCCGGGGTGTTCGGGCCAGCTTACGCGCACCACAACTAATCCCCGGACCCACTGAACACCCTACAAGCCCAGTAGGCATGTAAGACACCGCGGGGGTGACAGGCATGCATGCTAGGGCTCGAACCTAGGTGACAGAGATAAGAAAACCTTACCTCTGCCGCTGGACTACGGGCCTTGATTTTTTATTTTTTTATTTATTTTTACCGTAGACAATACTAGTCCCAGTCTAGTCCAGGATAAGCATTAGACAATTCAGATTGACCGAGGAATGGAGCTGTATTATCAAATATATAGTGAGCCCACTAAAAAAATTAATGAGCTATTATGATCATTCCGTAAAATGTGACTTTTTTTAAATTAAATATTCAAAATATTTTTTTATTAAAAAAAGTCACTATTCCTAGTGGAGAAACATGTTTATCTTGATGAAAGGTTGAGTGTTTGGAACAAATTATATTTTAAAATATTTTTTATTGAAAAATATATTAAAATAATATTTATTTTTATTTTTTAAAAATTATTTTTTATATCAACACATCAAAATAACTTAAAAATATTAAAAAGTTAATTTAAAACTAAAAATGTTCAAAAACATAATTAAACCACATTAAAAAAACAAACAGAGATTAAATAAAATCCTTCCCTCTATCTTAAATCTTATTTTTCCAGGATAGAAATACTCCCTTTATTACGAATATGGAGGTAAAACTTGCTTCTGGGCTGGATAATATTCCAATTTGATTTTGTGTTCATCGGACAAATTCTAAAACTTTTAATTTGCAATTCCATTTTCATGAATCCTTGACTAAATATTCCCCTTCCTTTTACTTTAGGACCAGGATGGGTGGTGGATCAACGGTGAGCCGTTCAGCCAGGGCTCTGTCCATAGCTTTGTGTCCGTTCCGATGAAGTAAGAGATAGCTTTCTGGTGGAAAAAACTTGCTTTACGTGTCTATTTGCATAACATATACTCCACAGGATTCGTTCTTTGAAGTTTGAACCCATCATTTTTGTGTCCTAAATCTTCAACTATTTATCAGGATATTATTTATTTATTTGTTGTATATATTCTTAATTAAATTATCTACGTCTTGAGAAATATAGAAGTAAGCATACTGGGAATATAGTTGCGAATGACTAAACAATTAAAATAAGAATATTGAAAAATCAAACATTTTCTTATGTTTCGCTAGAAGAGTTGATAAATATTTTGAAACATCAATAAATATGAGTCGAATGTCGGAAATAACGGTTTTTATATGAAATATATTTTTATTTATTATGAAATAACTAAAAAAATTAATTTAATATCTTTTAAAGTGAAATATATTTTTATTTATTTTGAAATTTCTGTCCTTTTCCAACCGAAGGTTCGAACTTCATTAGCTTGCAAGATTTATTCTTTGAATATTGAACAAAGTCTAGTGCAAGCCCTGTCCATAGTTCATGCTTTGGTAATGAAGAGGTTTATTGTCCTGTACAGTTCATTATTTCTGTGACAGCAATACAGAAATGTTCTCATGCCAAGAACCTTTCCAGCAAGTTCCCGAAAAAGAAACTTGTTTTGGCCCATCCTCTAGCTTCAGGTTCTCTGGAACTAGCAGGTGTTTTCTTCACATTAAGCATCATGGTGTGCCCGATTTCTTTACGAAGTGCTTCGATAATCTTCGTATCCACCGGATTCCCAGAAGCATCTCTTACATAGAAAACATTCGTTGCTTGCTCTCCTATTGTCATGACACCTGCTCTTGATACGGCTAATCCATTCTCTCGCAGAATCCTTGTAACTTCAGATAGTAAGCCTACTCTATCCTTTGCACAGAGCTCAAGGCTCAGACCCTGAGATCACAGTGAAAATTTCAGACGGCACAAAATAAATATTGGTAATCTAAGGACTGCACCCCTGAAAGAAAAAAATTATGTGAAATGTGTATCACTGCAAGTACAAGAATTAATCAATTCAGAAAACAGGTTCTCTTCATTTTAATTAATCACTTTCTCTTAACCCTCATGCTTCTGAAAGCAAACAATTTATCAAATGCCGTGTTAACAACCAGTCTAAGGTCCTATGATGCACGCTATACAATTCTGAATATTGAACATAATTTCAATCTCTTTTATTCTCTTACTTCCTCCTTAGAGTTGGCCTAATATCCATAGCAATTTGCATCTCTCAACTCTTGTAAGTATCTTTGTAGACTAGCAATACTGATTTCTCATTCATCAAAAAGAAGAAAGAAAAGGAAAACGAAAACGAAAGGCTGACAAGACTTTGGCATGCTGTATGTATTTTGTGAAGTGATAGATGTGAGGTTGCAGAAGATGACAGACAAGACTGGTGTCTGTTATTGATGCTTTACTATTGCTACAAATTATTAGATGCCATCTTCATACTGTTTTCATTCCCAGCTTAGTGAACCTAACTGACATGGTTAGCCAGCAAAAGTGATTACAATTTTCAGCATTGGTTATAGAGAATCGTTAAATTAACCATGAAGTGAAGTATCAATACAATACATGTGAGAATCCCAGTTATAGACTTTCAGAAGCATTAAATTAAACATAAATTAAAGCTATATCTTCTTACTGTTGTCTCGGTTACATATATTCTGCCAAAGGCCTATAGCTGAAAAATGCTCTCTTTTTTATGCTATTATAAAGGATTCTATCATGAAACTGTTTCAAGGCCAACAGCTCAAAGATTCTGTCATTTCAGCTGGGCATCAAAGATAGACTACAGCATAACTCAGAATGTAAAACCTGAGCTGTTCTACACTAATATAAAGGGAATAACAGAAATAGAATTTAAAATCACTACTTTTAGCTGAACCATGAAAGACAAACAGCAATGTTAGACGACAAAGCACAGCGATGTCCTTATCTACAATTTCATACAGCACCAGCAGGAAACAGTAAGGTAGACAGTTTACTCACCTCGCTCACTCTTCTTCTAATTGCAGCTTCAAGGCATTTGATAACTCTTTCCTTCTCTCCTTCGGTATCAAGTACGCAACCATCCATATGACGAATATAGTACTCCTAAAAGTTCGTATACTGGGTCAGTTGCTTCAATAAAATCCTACAGAGGCTATGAAATTTATTATAACTGTAACAAAAATAGTGGAGTCATTTCAATCATTTCATTGAACAAATGGGCGAATAACAAATGAACATTTTTTACTTCTTAAATTAAAATTCTGCAACACGCAAGCATAATGCTGTATTGAAAAAGATAAAGGAAGATGGAATGAAGTAGAAATCTGTGTAAATTTGACAAATTGATTTGCAGAGACTAAAAATCTTAAAACATTCTGTTTCTAGTTGCTACTCGCCTCTACTGATTGGAGCTGTTCTGGTAAAAAAATTACGAGCTTAACTAATCTTCGGCATGAACTCACACACACAAACAAACAATCTAGTGTCAATGTGAAAAGATGGAAGCATTGAGTTTCATAATGCATGCCTCACATCAACAAAACTAGAAATGCCTTTAAACGAGAAATGTTTCTTAATTTTTCTTCTAGTTATCGGTGTACATATACTTCAGTGGGGTAAGAGGTACCTGTGATGCATGGGGCCCATCAGACGAGATTGTAGCATGAAAAACAACATATTGCATATCTGTGAGAGTGCACACTATGTCAAACATTAACTTCGCACGGTCTTTGCATCTAACAGTGACCACAGAGTATCCTTTATCCTCACAACGCTCAACTGTGATCTTTGGCTTGAGGGAGGGAGGATAATCAACCTCAGTAGCCACTATTCCACCTTCATAATCCCTGTCGGCAAACAACATTTGGTGCAGCCTACGGTCAACATGAGTAAACCCCATGGAGAAACTAGTACGACCCGCCTCATCATTCTCACACCCGCGTAGAATGTTCTTGAGCTGGTCCTCCATTATAGACAATCTGGTTGGGTCAGCTACAGCACGAGATGTGGTGTCATCATTGACATAGACAACACATGCTATCCGACTATTATGGGTCCAAACTTCAGCAGCAACCACATTGAAGTGAAGGTTGGCAAGGACGGCTGAGATTTCAGATAAAAGACCAGGGCGATCCTTGCCAATGAGTTCAATGGCAGTGTGCCCACCAACAGAGTGCACTCCAACCCGTTTGTCTGCCCAAGTAGTTACTTCTTCTTGGCTTTTAGGTCCTAGAGCCTGTTGCATTGAAGATACTTTCAGTTAACACTGGTGCTAAAATGGGTCAACTCCTTTTCCAATCAGCACTGAACATCCTATATTGGTTTGAATTTATTGCACATGAAAGCAGATAAGCGAAAAAAACATAAGAATTGCATACCTTCTCTATGTAGTCAATGGTTTTAATATCTGTAATCTTCTTTCCTTGTTGGTCAGTGACATGAAATACTGTGGATCAGAAATAACTATATAATCAATACCAACTTGTTCTGTGTGAGAAAGTGAAAGAGAAAACTTAACAGAAGGATTTAGTAAGATGGCGCCTTGTTTTGATCACTTGGTTTAAAGTCTATTCTTTAGACTTAAAATCAAAAGATTGGGTATAATAAAATCATAATCAGGTGAAACATGTACTAATTACAGAAAGGATCTTAGGAAGCATATGAAGAGCACCGCCCTTGCATAACCATTAAGGAAGAAGAAAACAGGGGAAGTCAATAGAAGCATACTCATACCATCCATGAACCAACCACCATCCGAGGAGATGTAAGCTTTGGTGATAATGAGGTCAAGATCGGTTAGGACTTGCACAACTTCCAGGAGAATTCCTGGTTTGTTCATGCTGTCAACCTAATACATCACATTCATGAATTTTAGTTTGTCATTGCCGTGACATTATCTAAAAAAAAAATTCATAGCAAGCATAATAATTTGCTTTCCAATTAATAAATTAGAGCACACGTGTAAGGAATCTGGTTAAAGATAAGATCCTGTCTCTGTATTCTCCCAATTCTGCAGTGTAATTGGATGGAGGAAAATTTAAGAACAAAAATCATTTCAGTAGAGGCCCCTCGTGCAGTAAAGTACTATTCTGAAAGTCTGATATTCAGCAATTTGGCTGGCTCGGGTCATTCATACATCAAAATGACTGCCAATAGCCTATGGTGTGGCTTTAGCCACCCTTACATTAGAGGACCTGTTTTCATTTCTATCAATGATTGGTGCTAGTCTGCTACAACGCCTGAAGCTCGAACTAGTATTCAAACTTCAACCAGTTGTATTATGTGACCAACACTCTAGAAGGGTCCAGTAGGACTTGGTTCTAACTCAAGTATCACTGATCTTGAAGGCCATGCAATAACAATAAAAAAGATTACCTTAACAAGAGTACTGTCATTGCAACTAGTGTTGTCTACAGATACCCTGCCCCCCAAAAAGAAAATCAAAAGAAAAGAAAACATGAGAGGGACGCAAAAAGAAAAGAAAAAAATGAAGCAGGGTCTTGGAGTACTTAATTTAATTAATCATGTGAAGTACCTTGGAGGATTAATCCTAGTGCTCAAGTTCTCATACTCAGGATCAAAGTATGGCCAACAAACGCTAGCCATTTAAGCAGCAATTACTTTCTCCAATCAACAAAAAAGTCTCTTCTCCTGTCACAGCAGCATTAACTATTAACATTTGATATGTTAAAGACAAACATCCTATTATCAATAGCCATGTCATGCCTTTTTCAACAGACAGCACTAATTTCATTAACAGTTAACATCGACATATAGGACTCAATAGGTAGGACTTTGTGAATGAATGGAACGAGAACCAGAATGATTTGATGTTTCTACTGTAATTTAGTTGGAAGACAGGCCACTTATAAAGGAGCTACATGCAAAGGACTTCTCACCAAACCATTACCAGGAAATATTTAAGAGCAATACCCTGTCCGAGGCTGACACCAAATACTCTTCGCTAGCTAAGCGCTCAGGCCAGGACAATCAACAATCCCTTTCTGTTGACAAAACATGCTCAATTTCCTGGTTACGATTTACAAAACAACAACTTTATGACATGCCTTACACGTACGATTTCAACCCTATCAACATCTAATCTTGACCTCTTGATCTTAAGTGACCATTTGAGATTTAAGAAGCCAGTCTTCCACTGAATTAAGGCACGACATGTTGGTGGAGGTTGCTATTACTGTACTATAAAAAGCTACTAACATGTAAGAATGTGGACATGCAGTGCAGGAAACCCAACCCAACAAACTACAATTGCACTGTTCTCTAGTTTTTCTTTTTCCCATTTTGTTCTCTTTTTGAGATGTTAAATTTTCAGGTCATTATTCTCTTTTGTTTCAAACTGAATGCTGAGAAATTTCATTCAGACAAGGCCTAAACTAGCCCAAGGTTCTGCTCAAGAAAGAGGTTCTTTTCTTTCCTTTTTCCATGATGGGCTAAGTTTTTCCTCTTCAGTCCACCCAAGCCTAGCCCATCCAATGAGTTTTCTATCAGCCTATTCTCTCTCTATTTTTTATTTTTTTTGTGTGTGTGTTACAAGGAAAAGACACAATCAAACTCAATCATTACACTCTTGAAACCTTAAACTTTAATACTTTAATCTACCTACATTTCTTTTTTCAAGTTACTCATGAAAGTTTCTGTTGAAGCAAAGCAAGGATTGCCGAGAGGGACTGAAAAAAATAGATGATTAGGTGTGTGAGCATGAATTTTTTTTAAAGTGTTTTTTTTTTAAATAATATTTTTTTAAAAAAATTATTTTTAACATTAACATATTAAAATATCAAAACACAAAAAAAATAATTTAAACTTAAAAAATAAAAAAATAATAATTTTTTTCAGAAGACACCTTTAAAACACACAAATAAAATTGTAAAAAAAAAAAATCCGACCCACAGCACTTTATGCCATCGTGGTTGAGACAGAGGTAGGTAACGGTAGCAGAACAAAAGAATTGTTGCCATTATGAATCGAGTTTAGGGGTTTGTGAACCAGCCAAGTAGATTCAGCAGAACAAAAATCTCTTCAGAGGAGAGGTGGGAAAAAAGAGACGAATTAGATTCCCCAACTTTAACTACCGTCGTCAGTACACAGTATCCTTATACTCCATTTGACCACCCAAAACCCCCCACCATCACTGTCCTCCACTTTACATATCGATTTAAAGCATAGATCTTATTGTCCACATGAACAATAGTATACTTGCTGTTGAAAGAGAAATTAGCATCTGTTTTAAATTAATTCTACCGTAAAACAAAAAGTCAAACGGAAAATTGCGGCGGTTAATGAAGTTAAAAGTTCCACGCTTTCAAATGGCCTCAATTACGCAAGCAAACTTTTTTTTTTTAAATATGATTGTGGACTGACTCAGGCAGCAGAGACCATTCGAAGCAAGATTCATTAGAATTCTATAGAGCTGGAAGGAAGATTTGTGTGAGAACTTACCGAAGAGGAGAAGATTTTTCGAAACTTGACGAGTGGTGCCCAGAATCCGGATGAGAGAAATGGTGAGAAAATTTGGAAGGGAAACCTGACAATTTTCATGCGGAATCGACTTAACAAGGAAAGTGCTTAAATGATTTGCAAGAAATCTGCGGCCAAAATGATTGACCATTCATTCAAGAAAACTTAAAGATTTCTGCAGTTCTGGGGATTTCAAAGCCTAAGCAGAGAAATAATTTATCGAAGACGCAAAGACAGAACTGGAGAATTAAAGGGAAGAATTTCCAAGTCGTTATTTACTAACCTTTGATGGTTCCTTCCTTCCAAAATTCCAACACAAGAAAAAAAAGAAGCAGAGCCACTTCACATCCTTAAAACCCAAAAAGGAAGAGGAAGAGAGGGGGGTATTAAAGAAACAGAGGGAGTGAGTGGGCCTGAAATAGGTTCTTTTGTATTCTCAACTCTCTGCTTTCTACGTTGGAATAGCACTTGCAAACCCTCCTCTACCTCTAATAAATGGAAGTGGGCAGTGGAATTCTTTCTGAGAACAGAGAAGGAAATGAATCAGAAACTTGAGATATGGCGTGGCATTTGAGGGCCTTAACCCTTTAAATATTAATTTATTTCAATTAACAATCATTTGATGTTTCATACATGACGCGGCGACCAAACGCCTTAGACCAAATATTTGTCACAATCTTACCATGAGCGTGAAATCAAGATCTGGTCGGATTTGTTTGTTATTGATGTGTGGTGAAGGTTTTTTTTGGGATTTAAAAAAAAACTAATAAAAACAAGTAATTTTTTTTTTTTTGTAGTTTATCAGGGGTGTCGGGTCAGCTTACGCGCACCTCGATTAATTTCACGGGCCCTGAAGTTAATGATCATTTAAGCCTCTAGTGGCTATCATATGAGCAACCACAAGACTCGAACCTGAGACCATAAAGAAAATAAATTTTTTAATTTCAAATTTTTATCACTGGTCTTCCATCTAGATAATTAAAAAAAAATAAGTATTTTTAGTTTCTAGTGAAGTGTTGCTTGTGGTTTAAAAAGATTGTACTTTAAAAAGAACTTAATCTTACCCGTACGTATCTCAATATCTCAAAATCAAACACATACTTAGTTTTATTTTCCTGAACTAGTTATTCCTCAACTTGCACTCAACTCCCTCCTGGAAAGGTCCGTAGGGTATGTGTGTGTGTGTATATATATAATGAAGTATAACATAATTTTGGATTTTAAATATTTGGTGTATGCTAGGTATTGATATCTTTTTTTTAATTATTTTTTATTTGAAAATATATTAAAATAATTTTTTTATTTTTAATATTAACAAATTAAGATTATTGAAAACATTAAAAAATATATTAATTAGTCAATTAAACATGCTTGAGGTGGAAAGTCATCAATCATGCCATAATATAGAAGAAGAAGAAAACTCTCCTTATATTATTTTTTAGAATAAATAGAAAGAAAAATTGCAAGAATTTTTAAAATCACATTGTTTTTATATATCTTAGATGTAACAGTTTAAATGGTTAGACTTAGCTACATATAAATACTAATCTTTCGTACCATATTGTTAGGAGATTACAAGCAAGTACAAGTGAATTTAATGAGCTGACTGATACTCTTCTTTATTGCCGAAAGCAACATGGTTCAATATCCACCGTTGAGCCCTTGATTTGTATTTTTAATACACCTTCGTACAGATAAAGCTGATGGGACCGTTATGAGCTAATACATATGCTTCAAAATAACTGGGCGATCGGGCATAAGAACTTGGGGCGTTTTATAATTGTGGGTGTGGGATTCCCTTCAAAATAAATAAATAAATAATAAGAGATGTATGGTTTAAGGTGATTAAAATTCTGAGTTAACTCGTAAAATTATAAGATTTTATGAGTAAATATGTTTCTAACATGTTAATTGGATTAAAAACTTGAAATCAGTAAAATCAGACTTAATTCGTGCAAAATCGGTAAACTCGGTCTGATTTTACGAGTTTACTAAATTTGTAATGTGAATCAAATCAGGTTCAAATTTGGTCTTAAAATGTCTGCTGACTAGTTTTACGAGATTGAACATATCTTTCAAACTGTATATTGGATAAAATTGAAATTTTACAGAGAAATATTGGATATATAAACATATATTATGTCAAAAAAAGTTAGGAAACATGATATTTCAGAGGGTCAAAGTTAGTAAACTAATATTGTCAAATATATCAAGCAAGACCATCGTGTACTGTTTGGGACATATCTACAATTACAGGTGTAATTTTACTTCGATTAAAGTTGGGATAGAAACTAGACATCTGAAACTTTCCAACTATATATTGTAGGTCCAATAGTTCATCCAAATGAGAGAGAACGACATATTTGAAATCAGGAGAGAACAATATGTTTGAAATCATAACTCAAATCTGCCAAGAATATGCAAAAATTGGAGATTCAGGCTATATGGAGGAATTTTAACATGAAAACTTTTTATTATTATTCTATGTTATTTATTTAATTTTAAATAATTATTTTTAATTTAATTTTTTTCTAGCGCATTATACATTGTTTAGGGGTTTATTTCATTATTGAATTTATGTTAGTTAATTACTAATTTAAACTCATTAGCTTGCAACCTAAAAAAGGATTGATCAGAACTTATTGTGATGAGAACAACCAGATTGTCGCTAAGTTTTTATGTGCTTCCTACCTTTCATTAATTCCTCTGTATCGAGAAATTTTGTTCTAGGACTTTTTATTTCTCCATGTCATTAATTTATTGATTCATACTATCCATCTCTCTCATTTTATTTAAATCACTCATTGATTATAATATTGTTGACTCATTTTATTAAATTTTAATGTAATTTAATTTCTTAACTAAAATTATCAATATATAATTAGTTAAAAAAATTAGTTATAATTTTATAATTTTACGATCCGAGTTTATATTATATTTTTCGTGTCGTGTTAAAAAATAATTTTTTGATAACCTTCAAGTTTATATACTTAATTTTTTACTACAAACTTAACCTAAATAACTAGGCTGGAGGTCACAGGCATGATGATCCCTTGCCAAAACCAAGTTGGAATATTTCTTAGGCAATAGCTCGTGTTTTTTTTTTTTTTTTTTTTTTTTTTTTTTTTTTTTTTATCATTTTGTGTTAGTGTGGGATGCGCCGAGTGTGATCAAGAATCATGAATCGGATTTTCTTTCTTTTGTTTTTTCATTTGCTTAATTTTTTTCATGTTTATATATTGTGGTAGTAATTCTTTTACATAAAAAAAGAAGGAAAATGCGAATGTGGGTGCTGCAATGAACCCGATCTGAATGGAAGAATTCTTATAATATATAACACGTGTTTAAGGATTTTAAATAGTTCATCAAATGACTAGTCCACAAAGTTGCTAAGATATTAAAAGTTAAGGATGTGATGCTGTGGTAGTAATTTTTTAAAATTGTTTTTATTTAATATTTTTTATTATATTTATTATTAAAATATCAAAACAATTCAAAAAATATAAACATAATAAATTTTTAGAAAACAATGTTTTGACGGGAATGCACTTATTAGTGCTATATATGATGAGTTAGAGAAGCGATGGTTCACCAATAATTAAAGAAAACATAGATACAAGTAATGATTTTAGTGAGGTGCAAGTGTGTGGTAGATCAAGTGAATCGTTAAAGTCTACAAATAATATATTGATATTATGGATTATTTTAAATATCATATTTTTTAATTAAAAAAATATACATGTTGAAGGTTTTTAATCTTAATGTTCTTATTTATCTTATCTTGAAGGTGTTTTTCCTTAACTAAGAACAAATAACATTTATTTATATATATATATCATGGAAATAAAAGATTAAACTTAAGAAGGGAAATTTTGTCATTCCAATACTTCAAATAAAAGTTTTATTTAATGGAATTAGGCTAAAAAGGGATCAAATCAAAAGGAGAGAAAGTATAGGGATGGAATTGAGAAAGAAAAAAAGAGAGAGAAAGGTGCTTCACCATTGAACATATATATAAACAATGAATCACCATAAAAAAATGTCAATTCCTTTGGTCGCGAAGAGGTAATGCCATGATTGAGTTTTATTCAATTAACATATAATTAAAACCATTATAAAAGAGTGCCATTACATCAAACCAAAAGGAAATGGAGAAATAATTAGATATAAAGAGAGGTGGGTTCAAATTCCAAGCTTGCAATCCATTAGATATAAACGCTAGTGGATTTTATAGGTTTCCAAAGTCAGCTTTCGTCTTTTCAAAGGATTCCGGATCACATGCTCTACTCCTGATCGATAATCTGCGTTTGCTGTGGTGCTTTGCATAGTTAATCAACAGTCCAGCAAACACTTGTTTGGTTGAACTGAAAAGCAAATGAGATCTCTCTCGTTATTAACCGAATGCAGCATTTAATAAATCAGTGGTTAACGATCCATGATGGGAATCAGATTTCTTAAAGATGGAATCAAGCAGCTAGAGAACTATTAATATATATTTCGCTCAGTACTGTGCCCTGATGAAATCACAATCCACCAGAATCTTAATATAGGCAGGAATTCCGGTTAATGGCCTCACGTTTGTTTGAGAGAATAATGACGACGCAAAGCGGCCTTTCATTCCTTTGTTTTATCGTGGCCCTTGTTGATTCATTTCCCCCCGGCAACGAGAATTGGTATTGGAATCAACGTGGGGAAGAAGGAAGGCGAGGAGTAGGAGAAGGCCGCTCCGCTGCTTTCGAATCCGCTGGTATACGGAATCCGGTCTCCCAGCATCCGCGGCCTCTTGAAATGTGCCCTTCAGCTGACCTAAGAGGATTCCAAGCATGTTTATTCCCGGTGACGTCCATTACAGTCTGTTTCCCGTATCCTTCTCGGGATCTCATGAGGCTATTCTATTCTTTAGATCTCGTTAATGGAGCTCGGCCGTTGTTATGATTCCTTGCACCTCAATAATTATTAATGTTAACTGATGCAATTTTCTTTCTAAATAATTTTAAGAATCTAATCGGCCTTTTTTTTCTTCTTCTACTAGGTCCTAACAAATCTCGCATCTCTTTGTTTTGTAATTAAAATCTGATCATTATTTAAAATCAGTATACCAGTATTTATTCAATAATTATTTTCAGTATATTTTCATTGGCATCTCTTTGTTTCATACGAGTTTGTTGGATAATATTGGTTTTTAATATTTATAAAGTCAAACTAGAATAAATAAATCATTATCAGATGTTGTTCAAAGATGTTGACGTGTGTATAATAAAAATATACTGAAAAATATTCAAATATCTCTTTTTCCATATTCAAATTTATTTTTAAACAAAAAAATATATATAATATCTCTTTTTCTTTGTGTTTCCACAATTCTTTCGCGTAACAAAAATATACTAATAAAAGTATATAGTTTTAATAAAAAAATATTTTTTATAATTTTATTCATTATTTCTTATATAATATATATTTTTATTAGCATATAATTTAATATAATTAGATTTTTTTTTAAAAAAAATCTGATGACAGCTAGCGGACTAGCTACTTCAATTTGTTACAGGGAGGAGTGGGGACCGTATGCTACAGCGACGGCTCGAGACAGAAGGGTCAAGTACTCAAGTTGCTAGGATTCCGTATCCTTCTGGACCTTCTCTATTTATTGGATCTTAGCCGTCCACCACAACTTTATGCGAACATGGGACCACTAGTATGTTACCTTTTTGTATTTCAAAAATATTTAAAAAAACAATTACAGTTAAAATAATATTGTTTTACCTTTTTGTTTGTATTTTTTAAGAGTAACTAGTTTTTCCTATACCTATTTTTGGCTAATCAAAATTTTTCTTACTTCAAAATTTAATTAATTAATTAATTTTACTTTTTAAATATTTTAAGTAAAAATATATTAATGGGATAATGGAGAAAAAATTCGGTTTTCCCAAAGTGCTTGATTAGGTAAAGCAAATTTAGATTAAATTTTTTTTAAAGAATTAAAAACACATTTGATCCTTCTTTAGATTAAAAAAATAAATTAAAACATTGAAATTGAGTGGAAAAAATATAAGAAAAATATTTTTGAATCATAATTTCTTAAGATAAATTTATCATAAACTGTTTTTACTTAAACCAGTTGGAAATTTATATTATAATCTATAATTTAATATGCATGCTGAATATCTTACAGTAATATGCAAAAAAAAAATAAGTAAAAAGATAATCTTTTATGCTAGATCAATCAATATAAAAGTACTTTAAGTTGTTCAAAGCTTTTTGATGGTATAAGAGTTCAATTGCTTATTTTTTTTATTCTTTCTTGTTTTTTAATTAAATATTTTTGATAATAAAAAAATGAAGTGGCATAAAAATATTTCTCTTAAAAAATATATAAAATAACTAAGAATTTAAATTTAATATACATCTTGTTTTTTCTTATATATTTCTTTTTTTAGTTTTAGAATATCTTCCCGCAACAAGTTACGTTTAATTACAGAGACAACATGATTACAAGAAGGAATGTATATGTTTTTGGTGGGCTGCGGTATGTACATATTACTATTTAGCGTCTTGACAAGTATTATAAAATAAATCGATGTAGAAACTGTATTTTTAAAAAATTTAAAATTAATATTTTTTTATTAATTACTAATATTAAAAATAAAAAATAAAATTTTCAAAACATTCTGCAACGTAATTCTAAACTTTACCTAGTTTTTAACGCGTTCTCTCAGGTCCTTGTCCTCGATAGTCGATCCCACTGAAGGAAAAAAGGGCACCTGGAATATTATTTCAGCTGACACAAAATCTTTAGTTTCGAAGATTATATTAAACGGATTTAGTTGGTATTCAAATAATAAAAGCTTGAAATTAAATTATTTTTTTTATATAATTTTAAATTTAAGTTATGTGATTGTTTATATGATGATCACTGAAAATTTACATGATTATTAATTTCAGAACTCGTAAAATTAGTTAAAGTATACACATACTAACCTGAACTACTACATTAAATTAAAAAAAATTATATTAAACGCACGCGCAGCATTTTGTTTTGTTGTTTAGGTATTTTGCCACAATAATTTCAAATTAATCAGGAATCAGTACTCCACTTTTTTAATCAGAAAATAGCTACACTTTAATTGTGTATACGTCATACGTGCGTACTGCAACTAATTCATTCATCACAACAGTACAGTTGCTATTAATATCCTTCCGATTTCTAAGAAATCTCAAGTCCAAATCTTTATTTTTGAAAAAATAAAGATTTGCTTATCACAAAATATTTGACAGCAGTAGCTACCTGCGAAGATGTCATAACTTTGATTGATGACGTTTATGTTGAGGATGAAAATGAGAATGATGATGATTTATCTAGTCTGAGCATGAGTGGTTGCTCCCAGGATGTTGATTCTAGTGAAGAGGATGCTAATGAGGCTGAAGGTTCAACTGGGCATGCCACTCTGTTGGCTTTACAAGCTTAATTCATCCTCCATGACTTTTCCTGGATATTACGGATGGATTTCTTTATTACTGGTGTGGCGCCCTCAGTTCATGCTTGGCGTGATTGGCATGCATCACAATTAAATGTGGCTCCAAATATAATAGTATAGGTTGCATAACTGCATGCTCAGCTTCAAGAAATATATTGATAGAAGCAGATCTACGCGACTTCACCCATATCTGTATCAGAAGATGTTAGCATTCTTCAAAACATCCTAGTCTGTTTCGCTAGGATTGATGACATGTTGGATGTGGTAAAGAAAGGAGAAGAGAAATCCATATCATTTATGTACTGATATGTTTTTGTGATAAATCTTTGAGAAAAAGAGCAAAAATATTGAAGGACATATATGCTTGCAAATGGGATCTTTGAAAATAAGGAAAAAAATAATATTATTGCATATAAATTGGACCTCATGGCTAAAACAGCTTGCTCGATTTTTCTAATTAATGCATTCAAGTAATTAATTTGTGAATGGACGCTCCTACCACAAGTGGTGCTTCTGCTTAATTGAAGCAAGATCAGATGACTACGTCCAGCCTTTGGGGAGCGATTTGCACGTCAGTATGCAAAGCGATAAAGCATGATGATGGTTCACTTATTTTCACTATCTATGATTCAGTATCTCCTGTATGGGTGTTTTGGTATCCAGATTGATTTAAACCAAACCTGATACGAAGAAAATAGCACATAAAATACATTAATTTTAATAAATAAAAAACGTTGTAGATTTAAATTCCTAATTTGATTCTTTGAAATTTAAGTATATAATAGTTGTTCTCTTCAAGAGGTTTATACCTTTAAATAGGTTAGTAAAATCTACCTCTACTAGAAAATAACCTAAAGTTTGAAAACATTAAGGAGATTAAAATAGAATTTAAAATAAAAATAATAAATCTAGGAAAAACAACAAAATTGATCCAAACAACAATTTTTAGATCTAATTCTAGGAAGTGGTTTTTTTTAGAACAGCTGCATATAGAATTAACTGAAAAAATTTGAGCCCGGTACTCAACAATTAAATCTCTTGTTATTTCAATTTTAAAATGTTAATCTAGACTAACTAGGTTATTTCAATTAAACATCTAATAAGCAATTTAACATAATCTATTTGTATCATATCACTGTTTAATAGTGTTATATGCTTGCTCAAATATTCAAAACTTTCGGTTTCCACTCTGCATCCCAAATAAATGTCAGCATTAAGATTGATATGGTTCATATAGTATGCAATATTCGTGTACCCTATCCAATGGAACTAGTGAACTGAAAATCTGCTGGTCATACAGATATGTTAACTTGAGAGATACAATTTATCATGGTGTGATTAAACATATTAATTATATGCCGAGAGTATTTGTTAATTACAGCTATTCATAATTGATTTGTCTGCTAAAATGATAATTTGCATAACTCGAACATACGCTAGTTTCTCATCTTGATGTTACTCTATCCTCATACAATAATCATACCATTTTTCCAGCGCATTTAGAAGTCCACCAAACTTTATGAGGATGCAGAGAATATCATGGCAGAAGTACTCACTTTGGTATATATGGATAAGGGTCGAACAACTACGAAAATATCAAGATTCCAGCCAGGCAATGCAATCCCAATAGTTGCTCAAAGCATATCTGTTATGTCTCCTGACTGCGAACCTTAACAAGTTACCAAGCTAGGCGCCAGCTCAATGCATGGTAGCAGTCAAGATAAACCTACTATAAGGTAGACTATACAACAGTACCTACCACAATGTCGGTGTATATGGGCTGTCGATTGTTGAGGGAATCCTTGGTTTTTTTCGTTTTGGAAGGATCCATCCCAGGAACCATTTAAAGTGTCTTCTCCCGCATTGATATTTGATGCCTGTCTCTCTTTCAAAGTTCATTACAAATTGATATTGGATGTGATTGTTACGCTATACTCACCAAGAAAGAAAGATCTTCTCAAATAACGGTATTAATTACAATCAGATTATCAAGCTTTTTCCGTGGAGTCAACGCTGATTTATGTCTCCGGGCTTTATATGCTCATCACATTTTCTTGTTTGCATAATATCACCTTTGAAATTGCTAGAAACACGCTAGTGGACTAAGAACCAAAAAGCACCCGAGAAGTGGGGAGCAAGAAAAAAAGATGGACATAGAGTTGACAAATGATTATACAAGGCACCTGCTTTTAGAAAGTAGAACAAAATTTTCATTTGAATTCCATTAGCCGTTGAATTATATTCTTTCTTTCCAGAGCAATTGTCCACTTTCACCTTGAATTTAGCCTGAATCTATGATAATTATTGAAGTACATCTAGATCGAGGTCTGCTTTTGTTAGAATTTAGCATCAGCTAGAATTTAGCTTCATAGAAATTTAGAGTTTACAAGAATTCTAATATTTTTAGAATTCTAAAAGATCAATGGTATATTAGAGTTTTATTGTAGTTAAGAGATAGTTAGTTGATTAATTTTTCTTAGTTAAATAAAAATAGAAGTCTTAGCTTAGTAGGATTTGTAAGGTTATTTAAAACCACCTTGAATATCAGATCAATTATGAGAGCAAGAACAAAAGAAAAACATTAGCTACTGTTTTTTTTTTCTGTCAGAGTAAAAACTTAGGTGAGTTTTGTTCAAGTTTTTGTTCAATAATTGGTATCCTAGGTTGATTAAAAGACCAAGGAAGTAAAAAAAAACAAGAGCAGTAGCAGCAGCTTGTAGTAGAACCCCACGCATTATCATCCTCCTTTGCAGCAACAAAAACTCGTAGCATCAGTAAAACAAACGCAACAACAATTTGTTTTTTGGAAAAAGAAAACAAAAGCAACGACGCCCTTTTTCAACACCAGCATAGCAGATACCGCCCTTTCCATGACAACAAGTTTTTGATCAATTCCAGGACGAGGCAGTAGCAGACCTCCCAGATTGTTCCAGTAGCAGCATCCTTCTATGCAAGAGCAGCCTCACTAGAAAGCGGAAGTGCCAGCAGCAGCAGCTTAAAAAAGTGACAACACTTGTCAATCACAGGTTCAACAACAGTATTTTAAATTGATTTTATAGAAGCAGACATGAGAGATCTTCACATTGTTGGAGGGATCAAGAAACTTAACAATTAAAATTACAGTATATGGTTAACACGTATGATGTCTTACATGCAAGGCACGGGGGAGGTAGTCAATGGTAGTGAAGACACATAACCAGCCGAAATGGAATCTTGCGCAAGTGAAAGATTAAAGTTGGCAAAGCAATGTTTGTCTTGAAGACCATAATTGAAGAAGATATGCTAGAGCATATTCAGGATGCTACAACGCCAAGAGAAGCATGGGACACCCTTGCTAGTTTTTCCTCAAATTCCTCATTATTTTAATAAAGTGAAATCAACATGATATGAGATTTTTAAATTAAAACCTGAAGTAACTATTGGTGAAACTAAAATATTTCTCAATTTGCTATCCTGAAGTAAAAGATTTCTCAATTAGCCCTTTTGTTCGGAGACCATGGCATTCACATCCTTAATGGTAGGACCATGTTCCTATTAATGCTTCCTAACCCCGCCAAAAATAGGTTAAGATCTTAATTCCCTCCAAAAACACAAAAAGTTTCCTTCAAAACTTAAAATTCCCTTAAAAGTCTAAGGAAGTTGCTTTAAAAATCAAAATCTGACTCAAATTCACCTTTCTTTCAAGTTTCAGGTGCATGCTAAATTAGAAAGTCAAATAATACTTCAGATGTTTCAATGATATGTTAGATGTTTTTCACATAAATACTAATTGAGAGAGGGAGGTTCAGAACGATAATTTGGTTTTTTTAAAATTCAGTAATTAATTTAAGTTTGACAAAACGTTCAGGATTTGCCTAAATTTTTACTACCATTTTAATTATTATTATTTTTTAATTTCATTGCGAGGTCATTGGAGGACTTCCGTGTACAACTTCGAGTTAAGCAACCCCTCAGACTACGTTTCTTGTAATGTGCTCAGATTCTTCTTATTTCTGTCTTGTGAAAAAACACGAGTTAATTAATTAAAATAGAGAAATTATTTGCATTATTATACGAGCATAACAGTTGGAATCTTTACAGATGCATGTGGTATTCGGATCCCTTTATTGATTACATGCATGTTGCTTCTCACGGGCTTAAAGCTTCTTTGCTGTCAGTGTTGACGAAACTATCTCTTATCTTCTCAGCATATCTCAGATATTCTACAATGGAAGATCAGAGGGATAGTCCTGAGGATGTCTAATGATGGTTTCTCTGAGTTGTTTCTCTTGCTCTCGAAGATTTGGTGGTGTAATATCATAGACATCAGAGAACAACTCCTTGAGTGGAGGTTTTTCTTTTTTCTCTGCCACTTGAATCACTTGCAGAAG
Source organism: Populus simonii (assembly GCA_007827005.2). Classification (NCBI taxonomy): domain Eukaryota; kingdom Viridiplantae; phylum Streptophyta; class Magnoliopsida; order Malpighiales; family Salicaceae; genus Populus; species Populus simonii. Next base: position 18,905,674 of record CM017465.2, on the reverse strand, counting down.
CTGCGAGAAGAAATAAACAAAACTTGATATAAACTTTGGCCAAGTAAAACATGTTGAACAATGAAGAAGCTTATACGGGAAGTTCTCTCAACTTTTACCTGCTTCTTCATGCTGCTTCTGAGCTCTGATTCTTCCTCCTCGCTCCACCAGCCATTTCTTTCGACCCATTTTCTGAATCTATTTACAGGATTCCGTACCATTTTCCAGTATTCAATTTCATCAACTGACCGATACTTTGTGGAGTCATCAGATGTGGAGTGGTGGCCTACTCTATATGAAAGAGCCTGAAGATTTGTTGCTTGTTAATTTACAAGGGTGATATTGAAGGTATTCTGGCTGCTGTGAAGTTTAGAAAGGATCATGCCTCAGATGCTGGCAAGAAAATCCTACGAGGAAGTTCTATCTCACCTCAACTAATACAGGCCTTTGCTCACTTATGGCCATTTCGCGAGCTGTGTGAATTGCACTGTAAACAGCAAGAGCATCATTTCCATCTACTCGTATGCTTCGGATTCCATAAGCTTGACCCCTGACAACAATGCCATCGCCTGCGGAACATATTCTATATAAAAAAGCATGCAAATCATTTACCAGATATATAGCATATCTACTGCTTACAATACAATATCAGAAGATGCTCCAACTTTCCCTTTCAGAACAATTGGAAGACATGACCATGACTATACACCTATTTCCAGTTGACATTAGAGGTAAACTACTTAAACAAAGAAGACTCTTTTACCGAAACTCAAGATTACAAATACCATAAGACATTGAATGGTTAGTGTACTCGGGTCCAAATAATGTGATTAGTTAGGTGCACGTGGACGAGGACTCGAGTCTCTAGCAGTTACTAGCTAGTAAGCTGCAACATACGGTGACCTTGTACTTGAGAATAAAAATGAAAGCGTAAGAAGATAAGTGATCAGAATAGCACTTCGAAATTGCTCTGATATATTAGTACTAATGGCCCAGCCATTGTTGCGACAGATAAAGACCACAGGAGCTTCTGTCACTGCTGCAAAGTTTAAAGCAGCATGAAAATCTCCCTGAAAAATTAGTTAAATATTAGATAACAAAAACAAAAACAAATCTGAGAGGAAGAAGGAAAAACGCTTGAGAGCCTTTTGTACTGTTACCTCACTGGTACCACCATCTCCAGTATATGTGACAACACAAGCATCCTTTTTGTCCATCTTAAGAGAATAAGCAGCGCCTACTGCTTGAGAAAGTTGAGTTCTGACAAGCAGCATAAATAGTAATCAAGAACATTTGATGACATTACAAACGTAACATTGATTAACAATAAGAAATACACGGAAGATTTCAGAAATATCTACTGGGATGGATCTATTACGCTATAGGTGATGAAATAGTGACAAAATTGTGCTTCTTAGACCCATAATGCATGGGCATCTGCCTCCCTTTCCCACAATCATCCTTGTTTCCAAAGCATTGGCTGGCAAATTCTTCAATTGTGAAACCACGCCATAATAGAATCCCGGGCTCTCGGTACTGAAATTGCATCAGATGGATCAAACTCTTGCTTTAATACGAGTGACATGACAATTTGGCCCGGAACTCAAATTTAAGCATCCAATGTGCAAATGCTATACCTGAGGCAAGATGATATCATCTGCACTTAGTGCAGCTGCTGATGCAATGTTTATTGCTTCTTCACCAGTTGAGGTCATGTAGAAGGAAATTCTTCCTTGGCGCTGAGCCTCGTAGAACATGGTATCCATCATTTGAAGGGACACCATGTTCGTATACATCTTCACTGCAATTTCCTCGCACAACTGACAAAATTTTCATACACAGCAACTACATTAAACAACTCGTTATGCTGTTACGACCAAGATGATGTAGTTTTTGGCCAGATTCAACGGCTGTGGATTGCTTTCATTAGATGGAAAGAGATACCTGTTCATAATCGCTGCCCACGATTATTTCTCCATTGTCATCAAGAACACGGTAACAGGGTATTCTCTTCCCAGCGGACTCTGGTAAGAATCTCATTTCAGATATGCAAGCGACCTTCCCTCCAGGAAAATCCAGGCCCTAAAACAGCAAGATATCTATTCAATTTTGTAATAATTGAAACACGAGTTCAGTTTTCAAAATCCATAGTGGTTCTACATGGACTAAAAGAAGAGTTTTGCAAGTTTGTTTTGGTTATAGTGTAAGGAGTTTACTAGCAGTAATTCCTCAGTACAATTTTGATTAATGGATCAAAGCTATTACGACTTGGAAGGGTCAAAGCTATTACGACTTAAAAGGGTCATGATTTAACAGTTTTATTGACAGAATTTTTCTATTGATTTAAGATACATATTCCATCGGTAATTATATTAATGATAGAATCACAGACAGAAATAATCCGTCGGTGAATCATTCGTTGGTAATGTTTTTTCCGTCGGTAAATCCGTTGGTATATTATTACCGACAGATTTACTGATGGAACAGACTCGTCAGTAATAATATTTTTTATTACCAACAGAATTACCGAGGGATACACTGATGGAATTTCCATCGGTAATTATATAAAAACATTTTAAAAAAATTATTTTATAAAATTATAAAATTATAAAATAATGAAATTAACATAAATCAACACTCTATAATATATACTTAAAATGCTTGGAAAAAAGAATAAGAAAATCAAATCAAACAAATTTGCAACAAATAAATAAAATGAAAAAATAAATTCAACTAAAAAAATTCATATGAAAAAAATGAAGTTGCAATTGCTAAAAATTTAAAAATCCCTATAAATAAATCAACTAAAAATTGATCTCATATGAAAAAAAAAAAATTCACAACAACATTTATACAATTATTAAGAACAAAAAAAATAAAAAACAAATATAGTGAAAAAAATCATGAAAAAAGAAGAAAAAAGAAAAATCTTATCTTAATGTAGTTGCAAGTGAAGTTAAGGAAAGAAAAAAAAATCGTAAAGCATATTAATTAAAAAAAAATAAGAAGATAAAAGAAGAAAGAAGAAGAAGACATACCTCGAGCATGGAAGGAAAGAGAAGGAGATGAGGAGAGCATAGAAGAGAAAGAAATAGATATTGATGTGTTTTACATATAGTGAAGAAGAAGAAGAAGAAGAAGAAGAAGAAGAAGAAGAAATGAGTTTATCTCTTATGAAATAAGGGGATCCAGACTTTTTATTGGGGTGCTTTAGCGACGGATTACCGACGGATAATTGAATATTAATATTATTTAATTATTCCGTCGGTAATTAATCGGTAATATTTAATTTAAATTTTTAATTTCGTAAAAAGTTTTCAGAAACTGCCAACAATTACCGACGATTTTTTAATCCGTCGGTGATTCCGTCTGTAATATTTAATTGAAAATTTTAAATTAATTAAATTTTTTCAGAAAACTGTCAAATAACACCGACGACTTTTCAATCCGTCGGTGATTTCTTTTGTAATTGACATGATGAACAGTGTTCACAGTTTTACCAATGAATTTACCGACGGATTTTACCGATGGAATAAATTATGTCAGTAATTTTGTTGGTAAATCATTAATTTTTTTTTCCACTATAATTCCCTCAGTATATACTGACGGAATATTTCCATCGATAAAATCTCTCGAAAATTTACCTACGGAAATATTCTCTAGATATTTCTGTTTATATTTATCGATTTTCTAGTAAGTGGGTCAACACGATGAAAATGAACTTCTATTAGGGACCCTTCCCACAAGCCCCAGGCCTAATTTTGCTGGAACTCAATTCCCATTTTTAGCTCGAACCTCAATCTCCAATTTCAACAATCAGCACCACTATTTTTTATTCTCTATTGGTTTCTCTTCTACTTGTCCAAGCAAATAGGATTACCAATTACAAAAGGATGGCTTTATTTATTGACAACGATATGTGGATGTTACCTTAGAAATGAGCTCAGCCAGGGAATAATCCTCTTAAGAGGTCAAGTCCCGATCAGTTAATGTCAAAGGAAGCGGAAATCAACACAGGGGTACTGCCATCTAGGCTCGGATCAAGTGATGGACTGATGGAAAACGATACGAGAGTCGAACTGAAGCTATGCCGTAGTTTCTCTACAAGGTACCAAGATTTTTTTTGAAAGAGAAGCACTTTGGGGACCCATGACAGCTTAGAATCTATCTCAGTCCGAGTTATAGAAAGTGCTAGTTTTCTAATACATGTAAAAATTAAAGAAGGGGTATATCTTCTTTTTGGCAACATAAGGTCTCTTCCGGTCTTCCTTGTCTCACCTTGTTTGGTGAAGATATATAGAATTGCAGACGTTATGCCAACTGGATGTGTAAGGCCGATCTGCTATCTTAAATACTACAACAACTAGACAGATGGGTGGTTGCTACCTTGTAGGTGATCAGGCAGAGAACTAGGTTTTTATAATTTAATATAGCACTAGTTCTATGTAAGAATAATCTCTTATTAGAAGACCTTAACATGTGATTCTCTTCAATTGAAATGAAGACGACTACGACGACAGAAAATCATGTCTTGGCCAGTGCTCATTACATCGAGAAAATGCAACATCATCACCTTATATGTATATGAGCACTGGCCACTGGGTATTCTGCAAAATACGGCACAACACTAATCTGACAGTGAATTTGATAGCCGAAATATAGGGATTATTGGAACTCAGATAGTAGAAGAGCTCAAGGTTATATCTTGATGATGATAATTGGACAAGCGTGAAGGATAAGGATTAGGTAAAACCGGAACGGACGATTGTCCAAAAAGGAAAGGAATGGTACCGCTGCCTTCTCCTCTAATAAAGAGGATAGGTAATACCTTCCTACTCGAGACAGATATTTGGAGTAAAAATTATTAGGAAAGGTAATACCTTCAATGACCTCTTTTTATGAAGCTATGGGATAATCTTGGACTGCCACTATACCGCAGTAGCTAGGTCGTCGTCCCCATCATTTAATTTACTTAATTAGTGGGTTTTTTTTTTTCAATTCCATGAATGAGAAAATTCCCATTTATCAAAAATACGAAATCCGTGTCCATATATATCCTTATTCTGCTTTATTAGGAAAATGTTATTTTATCATTTCTCTTATCCTAAAGAAGGATGATGAATAGATTTGTTTTCTAATCAGAAGAGGGTAGATCGTTTTTGTCTTAATTCTTTGATAATCGGAGATTAGGTACTTTTCTTTCTTCCCTTTTCTTTTCCTTCCAGAAAAACAGAAAGGTAGAAGGAAGTAGCCACCTACTAAGCAGCTGATATCGAAAATGTGACAAAACACATTGTGCTTGATTGTTGTTCATCTTATAAAAAATAATAACAGAAACCTTTCTTTTCTTTTCAAAACTACCGTAAAATGTATTTGCGCATGATTACTTATGAAAAAGGACGTCGATCTCATATAAAAAAAGGGTAACACCTTGGCAGTATACACTTGCCAGAGATCGGTTTAAAATAAAGAAGCGCGTGGTGTGTAAAAATTTGAAAAACATGATGAGTAATTCCTCGAAGATCATTGAATTCCATTGATAGAAGCATATGGAGATGTTTTACATGAGAGAGGGTCGTCGAATTCTCTCTACAAGAGAAAAGAAACAAAAATGATATCTTCCCAAATCGTAAGTTATTTTGGTTTTTTAAATAGGTGTGCAAAGAACAAGTCAATGTTTGTAAACTGCTAGAATCTAAGGTTAACACTTCGGTTCATGACAAGGAAAAAACATAATATTTTGGTAAGAGATGCCCTCTGACATTTTTTTTTTTTGTCATATATAGTCACAAGCAATTGAGCCATCATCTTTTTGTGAATCGGAAGTGTATTATGTACTCAACACTCCATAAGTGGGTAAAATGAACCATTTCATGATCAAAAGACAAGAAAACAAAGCAAAACAAAATATCCACTAGAAAGGCAGAGTTGAATATTAGAATATTTACCTGACTATTATCATGATCATCATCATCAGTAGAGTACAGATGTTCAAGTTGGCTTGCAGCTTTGGTGGATTTGAATCGATGAAGGGAGAAACGGGTGGAAATTGATGAGTTGAAAGGAAACAAACGTGGAGTACTTGAGTACTGATGCTCGTGAAACCCTGGGATAAATATTGACGGTAAAGGGCCTGGTTGCATGCAAGAAGAAGAAGAAGTCCACAGATCTTGGTGAAAAGTCCCCATGAACCCCCCCACCTTTCTCTTTAAGTGATGGGTGATGGTTCTTGATTTTGCGAGCCAAACAGCCATATTGTAACGTAACGGACAGGCCGATGAAATCTGTATGTTCAATTTATTCTCATTTATTTCGGTTTCTTCCACTGGTTAATTAAAATGGTGGTAAGAAGAACAGGGACTGAAGAAGGGAATGCAATGAATAATGATTTGGAGAGATACATATATCATCATGCTGGGGGTGGAGAAGTAGGTGTTTGTGTGCCTCTGTCACTTGAATTTGGCCTGAGATTAATAATCGTCAGACGTCCTCTAGGATGGGAAGATATGAACGTTTATGACTCGCTGCAAGTGACAGATCACCTGGTACAATCCCACGTGAAGTAGGGGTACCCTGCCATTTCTCTCGTTTTTTTTTTTACCTAATTTATTTTTATATTTTAAAAATAGTTTTAAAAAAATTTAAATTTTTTTTTACTTTAAATTAATATTTTTTTAGTATTTTCAGATTATTTTGATATACTGATATTAAAAATTATTTTTAAAAAATAAAAAATATTATTTTAATACATTTCCAAGTAAAAAGCACCTTAAAAAACAACCACAATCACATTTTCAAACAAGCGTCCCGAATTCGATGGTTCAGGTTGAGTTGGAGTACCCCTTCACTCTTTCTTACTGTGTTTTATAGAAAATAAAATAGTATATTCTTTATTTATAAACTTTTTTACTATTATTTTATATGCAAAGATTCATCTTTTTTCAATCTATTTTTTAAAATTACAATTAAAAATATTTTTTAAAAAATTATCTTTCTTAACTACAACCATAAAATTTTTCACAATATCACTTTAGTCATACAGATATCAAAAGTTATTAATTTTAAAAGGAAGTTTTCATGAATGAAATTTTTTAGTATATTATAAAATTAATATCATACACGGATTATCAAATATCTTTTTACAACCATAATAGAGACAGCGGTTCAGTTATATGTATGGGTTTGAAGTGTTAATAATGTTTGCGTGGCTATATTTATTTTTAAATAACAGCTGAAATCTCATAATTAAAACCTGATATTACTTGAGAAAATCTTTAATTAATTATATAGGAAAAATAACAATATATTTCCAACTATATATATATATCCATTAACTGAGGTTGTTGAGGTTTAAGGTTGTTGATGCCACATCAATGCTGAATTTAAATAATCCATTTACTGAGGTTGTTGAGGTTTAAGTTGAGTATTTATGTGATGGAGTCTTTTTCATGTATGCACAGTAAATCAGAATTTCAGTTATTTGAGTGTAATAACATGTCAGTGGTAATTCTAAAATCATTTTATATTTTCACATTTTTCTCAAGCTTCAGAATAAAACATAAATAAGTTTATATTTTTTTTGGATAATAAAAACATTAAAAAATATTAATTTAAAGAAAATAAAAAAAATTTAAATTTTTCAAAAACGCTTTTGAACACAAAAACAAACTAAGTTTTGAGTACTTCATCACTTTTTCTTACCGTATTTTATAAAAAATAAAATATTATATTTTTTATTTATAAAAAATTTTACTATTCTTTTATATGCATAATTCTTTTTTTTTTCAATCTATTTTTTTAAAAAATTATCTTTCTTGAGTACAGCTATAAAAATTATCACGGTATCACTTTAGATATTAAAAGTTATTAATTTTTAAAGGAAGCTTTCGTGGATATTTTTAGTGTATTATGATATTAATATCATACACACACTATCAAATACTATTAAAAATCATAATTAATACGTGATATTACTTGAGAAAATCTTCAATTAATTATATAGGAGAAATAGCAATATATTTCCAACTATATATATAAAACCATTTATTGAGGTTGTTGAGGTTTAGGTTCAGCATTGATGTGATGGAGTCTTTTTCAAGTGTGCACAGTGAATCAAAATTTCATTATTTGAGTGTAATAACAGGCCAGTGGTTATTCCAAAATCATTCTATATTTTTGCATTTTTCTTGAGCTTCAGAACAAAACATAAATAAGCTTATTTTTTTATATAAATAAATATTATTAAAAAAAGAGTTTTAACTTGATTTCTCTGAAAAATATATTTATAATAATAATAATAATTTAAAAAAAGGCAATATTACGAAAGAAATTCTCATATTTTTAGTTTGAAGCTTGAGGAATCCGGTAATAATAATTGACACCGAATGGTAGTCAGATAGGTCAGATTCCAAACCGACGCCATGTCAGGGTGAATTCGTCGGCATGTGGTGGGCACCACGTGGCTGAGCGTGAGCCACGCAGCGTTTCTCTTCACCCGTTAGTGCTACTTTTTATCACATCAGTTGTGTTTGGGCCAAAAGGGTAGTTCTTGTAAATTTTATGATTTTAAGAAAATATAATCGACGCCCCGTTATTTTACCGGTAAGGTTAATTTGGTTCTTTTTGCGCACACAAGGTGATACGAGCTCAATTGCCATTTAAAATTGACATAACCATTTTATGAGCAGGAATGGTAATGGCTGGGATTTTTTTTATATTTATATTTTATTAATTAGTAATTGTGATAGTGATAGTGTAATAATAATGATAATAATAGCAATAATAATAAAAATAATAGTGATAATGGTAGTAATGACAATTCATTGTTCGGTGTTAGACTTGCTGAGAATTAAGTTTTTTTTTTTTTTCATGTATGATATTTTGATTTAATATCCTAGATTATTGGTCTAAAAGTTTACATGGATTGACATCCTTTTTTATTTCTGATTTTACCATTCAATATTAATTTTTTAAATTATAAAATAATCATTCAATTTCCTTTAAACATATTAAATAAATCAATTCACAAGTTAGCTCTTATATATTTTATTGGAAACTCATGTCCAAAGATAAGAGATTTAAAGATTTATTTTCTTATCCAAGTTTACAGTATTGCAAAAAAATCTCCACGCTCTTGATGATGTTTTTTACGTTTGTAACCATGAGAAAATAAAATAGTTTATTTACTAAATTATGTTTGGATGGATAAATTATTAAGATTAAAATTGATTTGTATATGATATACTTTGATGGGTAATTAGATGAAAAACTAATTTGATTAATTTGATCATCGACTAAATCAAATTAAATAATCTGCTTAGAGTTTAGTAACATACAATTTTGGTATAAAAACTAGGGGAAATGATTTTATGTAATGAGGTGAGTTTCCAATCTCTAATCATACTTTCTTAATCCCTTTTCTAATATATTTTTTCATTAATGTTTTTCATCCAAACTAACATCACGTCACGCACACTTGTATCATATATTACATTATCATCCATGAGAGGGTAAATAAATCATATATTTTTAGTTAAAATATCCATGAGAGGGTAATTCATATAAAAATTAGACTTACATGTCATATCCAATTAATTCACTTGAAAATTCCAGTTAATTTAAATGATGTATCACAATTTCAATTATTTGTTTTTATAAAAAAAAACTACCTACAATATCTTTAAAAGAAGAAACAATTAAATATGTTTTTATTAGGATTTAAGATGTATTCTAAATATGTTTATTTGTCATATATTTATTAAACGTACAAAAAGAACAAATTAAATATTTGTCTCATATTTTATTTTAAGTTATTAAGAGAAGAATTGTTTGAATTTAAAAATTATAATAATAATGTAAGTATAATTAGCATGCATAAATATATTAATTTGAATAGTAAATTATGGCAAAAAGACCTATCTGGGATCTAACTAAAAAGAAGATACAACTATACATCTAAAGATTTATTGGAGACATTATTTAAAATATAAAAACATATGAGCTACTTACTATATTTAGAGTTAAGGATATTTTTTACATCAAAATATAACATGTGCGGTTGTTCTGTTAATTTAAATGGAAAATATGAATAAAAGAATATGATTTTTTATTTAAAAATTAAATAAGCACAATTAAAAAATATAAGAATAGATTAAAAAAGTCATAAGGACAAAATAGATCATTTTCCTTAAAAAATAATTATATTCTTTTCAATAATTCAAGGAGTTCCCTAACCTTTTAGAGAAAAGAAAAAAAGAAGATTTTGAGATACGCTGAAAAACTCAAAAGCTATTTGAAGGGATGCTCTCTCTTTTCGCATTTGAGTTTTGATTCATTAAAAGGCCTTAGCCCAGTTTACAGGCACAGGCCCAACTTGAGTCCACTAGGAAGGGTAATTCGATACAGCCCAACGTGCTGTAGTTCAAAGCCTAAACTCTAGCTTTAAGTACACGAGATATGAGAAAGACTTTAATAAAAGAAAATTTTACTGTTAGTTATTTCAAACAAAATAAATATATAAAAGTAATTGAAAAAAATATTTCCATCTAGAATTTTTCTTTTCTAATTATATCTTTTTATTTTTTTAAGTGGATATATAAAATAACAAATAAGATATTTACTTCATAATCACTATAAAATTACTTACTTTATGCTAAAACTTTAATTTTTAAAAGAAAGAATATACTTTTAAATCATAATATTGCACCTTAGCGTAAATTTGGATCCTGGTGTTTCCGAGAGGTGATGCTGTAAATGGTCTGCCTTGATTGAAAGTAAATGAATGGTTTTTGCTCCAATCCATCTGCATCCAATCACCTTATACATCCTTTCCCTTTTCACGGCTTTCTTAACTCGAACCACAGCCTCCCATTGACCCCTTCGTTTATCCGAGCCAATACCAAATACGGTAGGGATGACTCTGGTTCTGATTCCATAAACCTCTCTGCTACTCTTTCAGAGAGTTTCAGGTCTCCATGAATCAAACAAGAATGAAGTATTGATTCCCAGATTAAAGAACCAGGCTCACAAGGCATTGATTCTGCAACATTCAATGCTTGATCAAGCCTACCATCTCGACACAACGAGTCCATAAGTCAAGCATAATGCTCATTGCTTGGTGTAACCCCATACCTTCCTTCCATGGACAAGAATATGGCCATTCCTTCATTGATAGAAACCCCAAAGTTGCAGGCTAACAGAATCTCAGCTAGTGCTATTTGATCTGGTGGCAGACCTCTCCTGAGTAGTTCCTTAAAGGTTTGCCGGACCTCATACACCCTACCATTGTGAGTCAAACCCAAGTCTCAAACTAACAAATCTCTTAGAATCATCTCATTAAAGATTCTCATAGCACAGTCAATGAAACCAAATTTACTGTACTTCTCCACCAACTAGCTGGTAACAATAGCATTCAACTCCAAACCTGATTTGACTGCCAAGGAATGGACTTGTGTTCCCTGCTCCAACTGAAGAAAGGAAATAGAGTGTAGAACACTGCTTAACGTGAACTCGGTAGGCCTAATATCCTCCCTCAAGGTGAGCACAAAAGGTCGGAGACCATCCTCCCTCAAGCCGCAGTACACATAGCTTGAAATCATGGAATTGCATGGTGCAGAATCCCATCGACCCTGCTCTTCAAAAAGTCGAACTGAATCCTCCAATCTGTTGCATTTGGAAAACAGGTCAATAGTGGCATTTGATATAATGCTATTACAAAGAAATCACACTTCGACACAGAGCAAAAATCCCCTCACCCTTCTCCGAATTTCGCAAATTTGAACAGGAAGTAATCACTACAGAAACTGAAAAAACATTAGGTGAATGCCCCCAAGGATCTCATCAAACAAAACTTACCCAATGCCAACTCTATGGATATCCCGATTTACAGCATACTGAAATCAACGAATTCCAAGAGATAACATTCAGCTCTTCCATTGTCAAGAACATACTCATGCGCGAGCTTTTTTAGAAAAATATTTTTTTCCTTCTTATTTTATTTTATTTATTTTTTATTATGATGCTTCTTTTTTTTTTTTTTGTATTTGAAGGGAAAACTTGTATTTATAATGTTATTGGTTTTTGAAGGTTTTGATTTATAACAAAACTTTTTTTTTTTTTTTTACTATCATAGTTTAATAATTCTTGTTGGTTATTTTGTTTTGTTGTGTGCTGCAGAACAATCATAACTAGAAAATGTTACATAATAGGACGTGCTTGTATAAAAGAAGATGAGAAGGTTTCCCTCAATAAAAAATCTTTCAAAAACTAGTGTGTAGTTTTTGTCACTTAAGTTATTGTCATTCGAAATTTTGGTGGTAAAATCTATGATGGGATAACTCACATAAAAGTGCTGTATTAGAGATACACAATACAACTTCCAACATAAAGATATTATGTTAGAAATTCATGATAAGGTGGTCAGCATAAAGATATTAAAGACTTATAATGAGATGATTCACACAAAAAAATATTTTTTATATAAAAAAATCTTAACAAAAAACTGAAATTGAGGATGAAGTTATTTTAACCCAGTGAGATTGATGTAAGAGCTCTTAAAAAAATAGATTTTTTTTTATTAATTTAATTAATTATTTAAAGAATCTTGCTGTTAATAAACCCATATCATTCATTCACTCTGCCTCTGAGAGACCCTAGAGCGTAATCTAAAAAGCCAAGCTTCCCATACACGTCAATTAAAGAATTCCCAGGCACCACACTCGAAGCACCCAAACCCCGTATAATGCTACCATGAGTTTACTTTCCATGCAGAACACCAAACACCACAGACATTAGAATTGAGTAAGTGAACCCACTTGGTCTCACACCCAAATTTTGCATTTCCCGAAAAGTTTCCAATGCATGATCAAAATACCCACATGAAGCATGGCCTGGAATCATCGAATTCCAACCAACAACATCTCGTTCAGGCATTTCATCAAACACTGAACATGCCAGACCCAAATGACCAAGCTTCTACAACCACCTCAAGCAAATATTCCAAGATACAATATTCTTGCTACTTTATCATCAGGCAATTTCAAAGCATCATTAACATTGCCAAAGTGCGAGAGTATAAATCAAGGCATCGATTACCCAGAATTATCAAACCCAACTTTTAATAAATGGGTATGGGTAATTCTTGCAAAGCTCAATGAGTTTAATGATAAACAGAGGTCCATAAGGTATGAGTAATAAGAAAGTGAGGTTCTTGAAATTCCATGAATTTGCTTTATTAAAGTGCACATACAGGTGCTGTAGTGAAACATCAAGTGTGCACTTTGTTTCTTTCTACTGTTATGTAATCTACTGGAGAAAGTATAAAGATCAACTTATATGGCACTGCTTCTCTCCTCCTCCTCCTCCTCGAGAAGTATGGGTATAATGATGAGGCTTTGCGCGATTTAACTGCAAAAAAAGCAAGCATTTTTTTTTTTTTTGGTCTACGGTGTATGGGCTTCTGTTCGGCAAATTAACCAATACATACTCGCCATGTCAATCTCGGAATTGTAGTGCTAAGTATTTGGGAATTTTTAATTTTCTCTGCAAGCTGGTGCGGTATCTCAATTTGTCACCTTATCGGAGGTTCAAGTCCTTTTTTTTTTCTATTTAAAAAAAATCTAAAAGAGTCGGCGAGAATTTTTTTTCTTTTCATTTTATTGTATATAATTTTTTTTTCTTTTCATTTTATTGTATATAAATTTTTTTCTTTTCATTTTAAATGTAAAAAATAAATTGTTAAAAGATATATATATATATATATATATAAAATGTTTAGATACTGAAATAAAAAAATAATATTATATTAGATTAATTTTGACTACCCAAGTTAATTAAGTTAACGTATCAAACTTGCATTGAGGTTATTTAATTTCTCTTTCTTTCTTTTCTATTGGCTCCGGTGGAATGAAATATAGAATTAAGTTGAGGAGCTATTAAATAATAAGAAGCCAAATTAAATAATTGAAGAGTTATCAGATAAAAATAAAAAAGTATGATGAGGAACCAAATAAAATGTTTGGTTTGTGCAATCAACGCACTAGCAAGTGAGGAAGCCTGTAACATTGGGGTAGCGCATGGTGGCTTTCTTCAAGCTTTAATTTTTGTTGGTGTCATCGGAATCAGCTTCCGGAAGCTCCCTTTCAGAATGACGCTTGTCGGTGAGGAATCCATTGTGTGGCTTCATGAAAGTCACCCTCCCTCAAAGATGAGGAATCTTTTTTTTTTTTGTTCTTTTTTTTTAATGAAAGCTCCATTGATCGAAGAAAAACTAAACGGCAGAGCCCCATGCAGGTTACAAAACCAAAAGGAAAATTCTCCTTGTAGACCAAACATGTCTAAAACTAAGAGTCTCCTACGAGAGTTGCCAATTATTACAGCCTTCAACTGCTTTTGACAATATGTACAATCCACATGATGTCATCCTCAAGAGTTATGAGGAGCATTATGAAACTTACCGGTCCTTGCCTTCCGAACTCCATAAATTGTGGAGCACCAAGCCAGTCTTAAACAAAACTGCTAAAAAGCTCTTTTTCTGCACATCTGCTCTAGCTCATTGAAACTCACTACTCCAGTCTTGAGCATTCTGATTGATGCAGCATGACTGCAGAATAGACTTCCAAATTGTCTAAGAGAAGGCGCAAGCAAAAACGATTGATCTCAGTCTTCAAAAGCGATACCAACACACAGGAGACAATCTGTGTTCACAGCTCTCCCCATCCTAACTTGCTTACACTAGGTAGGCTGTTTTTTAGGAACAGCAAGCTAAGTTATGAAACTAAATCTCGGTACATGCCGAGACCCTTATATGAGCTTGTGCCAATCAACTCTTCTTCTTTAAGCATGACACGATACCAAGCACTTCTTGATGAGAAAATGCCTTTAGCAGAGGGCTTCCAAGTAACTTTACCTTCCTGTTCAGCTTTAGGGAGAACAATACACAAGTAGCACTCTGCACTTCAACAATTTCAGCAGTCCTTTCACTAGGCCAAATCCATTCACCACTCTGAATTATCTTAGAGACTGTAGCATCAATAGATAAACCTGATTTATGAACAATTCTCCTGTCAATACAAATGAAGAATCTTGATGTGTAGTAATTGTGAAACCATGGCATCTCCAAAACGACATAATTTCCCTAAAATTTATAATATTCAGTGGGTTGTCAAAATGAGTAAAGAAAGAAACCACCAAATCAGTGTGGTTGAATTCAAAGAAAATATCCACAAACCTGAACAGATAGGTTGTTTCACCTCATGAAGATGAAAGTCCTATGATTATGTACCAGTACCACCATCTGAATAATGTATTCAACAATTAGCCCAACTGTAACCAGGGTATTTTTGTACTTGCCTCTCCTGCATTACCTTTCTAACCAGTGCTGAGCTTTCCCAGTCTCCAGAAGTGGCAAATATGCTAGATAGCTGCACATAAGCCCCAGAGTTCTCAGGATCGAGCTCAATGATCTGCTGTGCCACCTTTTCTCCAAGATCCTTTTCTCCATGAGCCATACAACCTCTTAGAACTGATGACCACATGCTAGCATCTGCCTCAAAAGGCATACGTTTTATTAAATTCATTGCTTCTTCCAAGCAACCAGCACGAGCAAAAAGATCAACCATGCAAGAATAGTGCTCAATCCCTGGATCAATAT
The DNA here is from genome assembly GCA_007827005.2 of Populus simonii. Taxonomy (NCBI): domain Eukaryota; kingdom Viridiplantae; phylum Streptophyta; class Magnoliopsida; order Malpighiales; family Salicaceae; genus Populus; species Populus simonii. The sequence continues at coordinate 18,890,046 of CM017465.2, read as the reverse complement.
GATAGTCATATTGCATTATATTAAACCATCTCCATCCCTCTTCAACCAATCCACAATGATCACAGGCAGATAGAACCCCTGTAAATGTAATTTCAGTTGGCCTGACACCAGCATGCCTCATTTCATTAAACAATGTTAGCGCTTCCAATCCATGACCATTTGTAGCATACCCCATCAGCATTGAATTCCATGAAATCTCATCAGATTTCATCATTGTGTCAAATAGTTTTCTTCCTATTTCAATAAATCCACACTTGCAATAAAAATCAACTAGGGAAGTAGAGATGACCTCATCAGAATCAAGGCCAACAACAGTTGCTCTAGCAAAAATCTGTTCACCAAGTTCAAGTGAAGAGATACTAGCACAAGCACTGATCACACTAGCAAGGTTAAACCTGTTCATCCTCAAATCCAGTTTATTCATCGTGCAAAAAAGATCCAATGCCTCAACTGGACAACCATTTTGACTAAGACCCACTATCATTGAATTCCAGGATATCAAGCTTTTACTAGGCATTGTATTGAAGATCTGTATAGCATCTTCGATTTTACCAGAATTGCTATAAACTGTGATCATGGAGTTGAGCAAAATCGTGTCATAGGTTTTGAGCTCACTAAATAATTTACAAGCATCATTCAGGCTTCCACACTTGGAGTATGCATCAATGAAAGCACAAGCAACAACATTGTCACAAATCAATCCAACTTTACAAGCATAAGCATGCATTTGTTTGCCATGTTGAGAATTGCATAAGCTGCTGCAGGCACTCAAAATGGTTGCAAGTGTAGAGAAGTCTACTTTGAGTCCCTTTTTCTGCATGTCATTGAAGAGTAAAAATGCTTCAATTTCCTCATTATTGGTAACATATCCTGAGATCAATGAATTCCATACCACAACACACGAATTACTTTTCCTATAAAATGCTCTTCGAGCATCATTCATTCTACCATGATTCGCATAACCTGTGATCAATGCTGATAAGGAAAAGTCATCTGGCTCCTCCATCCTATTCAAAACACAATGTGCACTATCCAAATCACCACACTTTCCATACAAATTAATTAACGAGCTAGTTAACACCGAATCAAGTTCCATGTTATCAATCAAAATCCGGGCATGTATTTGCTTGCCACATTGAATTTCACCCAAATCAGTGCAGGCCCCAAGAACTGTAGCCAACACAAACGTATCACAACATGATTTATCCAAGGGGTCCAAATTCAATTCCTTGAATAGCCTAACAGCTTCTCTTGGTGACCCATTTCGAGCATAACTGTGGATCATCGAATTCCATACAACCCCATTTCTGTTAGGCATCTCGTTGAATAACCTCCGAGCAATTTCCATTTCACCAGCTTTTGCAAACCCTGAAAGGACCACGTTCCATGAATAATCATTCTTATTTGACATCATATCAAACAACTGAATTGATCTTTCTTTATTCCCGGACTTCATGTAGCCCTCTATCATGGTATTCCATGAAAAACAGTTTCTGTGATGCATTTCGTCGAACAGTTTGTGTGCATCGGTCATGCTGCCACATCTAGTGTACATTTGCAGAAGGCGGTTTGCTAGTGAAAGAGTAGATTGTATGAGACCCTTTTTGAAGAAGAGAATATGGAGCTGCCTTCCTTGGTGTATTGAATGAGGGGTGTTAAGGGATTGGAGAAAGCGAGCCAAAATTTGGAGATCTAGATCCATGGTTATTGATAGAGAATGATTTTTCGGTTTTGGTATATAAAAACAGTAACCTTATTTTGTTAAGAATGAAGGAGGACGGGATTTTGTATGGTTTTTATGTTGCATTTTACAGTTGAAGATGATGCAGAATAAGGTTTTTCAGGCACATGGTAAGATTTATTTGCGGCGGCAAATATGAAGACCTAACATAACTACCCTGAACCGGTAGCCATATGCCGGTTGAGAGGATGTTTCCACCGGGGGTTGTTAATCTGTTCGAAAGCTCACAATTCCGGATTTATTTATTTATTTTAAACTAATAACCTGCTTAGAACGTCATTAGTTCTTTCGTCTGCGCTCCACTATAGATCAAATCAAAAGTTTTTTTAACATAAAATGAAACATGTAGGTGTAGCTATAATTACTTGTTGAATACTATAATATACTACTAAATTGTAGAAAATACCAAAAGGTGTGACGTTATTATTGTAGATTAACATTGTTTACGTACTCATGAATTATTGTGCATTCACAGCTCTTTTTTTATTAATTTATTTTGATTTTTAGAGTTTTATTCTGTACAATATAATCCTAATTGAAAGTTAAGTACTTTCTATTTCTTAAGTGATGGTAGAATTAGAACAAAAAGGACTGAAATAAAAATGCCATAAGAAATTAGGGGCGTTTCATATTTTTGGTGAAAAATATACTTAGATCCTTTATCTTTAAAAATAATATAATTTATACAATTTAGATTTTTTAAAATTTTAAAAAATTAATTTCGATAAAAAAAATTATTTTTATTGCTTTTAGTTCTTGATTTGAGAAAAAAAAGAAGATAATTACTGGATTTTGATGGTAAAAAGATAAAATTAGCATTGACATCAATTTTAATCATTAAAATGATTGATTTTAGTGTCAATGAGTTTTATTTGTTGAGTGGAGTTCCACTTAAGTATTTTTTTTTATCTTAAAATTACCTAAAAAATCATATATAAGCTTAAGAAAATTCGTTGTTTCGGGTTGATTTTGGATTTTTACATGTTTTTTTATAGGTTTATCAAGGATTTTTTTCTTAATATTTTGAGTATAAAATAGATTAAAAATAAATTTTTAGATAAATAAAACATATATTTTTTAGCTAGTGTAGCAGTCAGAATTTAATGGAAACGAGACAACGGTTGTTTGCAATTTTATTTTTTTTTTAAATAATGCCCCAATTTAATTTTTGAAAATAAGGCCCGTATACAAAACTTTTTAAAATGGATCAGACACTAGTCTGGCTTGCCAAGTTTAAATTTAAATTTAACCATTTAGGTGGTGAGCCGATGGTAAGAACTTGGAACCAAGAGATTTGCTCCCTTTGTGATCTCAAGTTCGAGTCCTGTGGTTGCTCATATGATGGTCACTAGAGACTTACATGGTCGTTAACTTCAGGGCCCGTAGAATTAGTCGAGATACGCGCAAGCTGGCTCAAATAGCCACATTAAACTAAAAAAAATTAAATTTAAATTTATGCCGACAGGCTTCACGGGTGTGCTACAATGGCATCATCATATTTGACAGTTTTTTTAATGTAATTTAAAAACCTTAGTATTCTCAAAATAAGAGTGTAACTTATTTCCTAGAATAAGGTGTTTTTAAAACACGATCGGGGAGAGAGAAAAAAGTTATAATGTGATTGCTATTAATTTTTAAAATGTTTTTTTTAGGGCAATAATCCAAAACTTACAAAAACAAATTAATTTTTAATAAAAAAAATTGAATTTTTTTTTAAAAATGGTTGCCCATGTTTCCAAACGCTCACTTGTACCAGAAAAAAAAATCAGAGAAATGAAATTTTTGCAGAGTGAAGAGTGAATGGCAGCATGGTTCCCACTTGCGGAAATTATCCCGTTAAAAAACTACTTATTGGATTTCATGAGAAATCGCTGCGAGCATGCTAGATATCTCAGATTTATTCAGCTCAGCTTTGGCGGTGTACCGATCATCAGGCTTTGCTATCTAACCGAGTCCACTTACAGCGTACAAAGGCCAATCCAATCACCACCTGACAAGCCTATAATATCATCAAATACCCGAATCATCTAACTGTGGAAACATTAAGCCCCCGCTGTATGAGCTCCTTCAAATCACTTCAGATGATAACGTAACGCACCCGTTGATGCTTTTTTAGGAGCCTGCGTAAGCTTGGTGTCTCACCGTGAGGCATGAACATCTAGATGAATTCTTAACCTGAAGTCTAATACTAATATTTTTGCTTCATCCAGTTACGACTTCACGACTTCCAAATGCAGATTTTTGCCGACCTGGATGGGCAGATATGGACTATGGCTCCTTCAATATGTACCTTGGCAATCACAACAGGCTGAATTTGGTTCTGTCCGCAATTTCTAAGGGCAAAGGAGCTGAAGGACTCAATTCATCGAGTCGTTTAGCTGCCCATTCTCCCAATCTCCAACACTGATGCTCTTTACATGCATCCACTACTCTTGTCACCATGGGAACAGTGGGATCAAAAGGCATATCCTTAATAAAATTCTCAAGCTCCTTCATGCACCCATACCGACTTAAGAGTTCAATAATACACTCATAGTGCTCCAGCCTTGGTATGATACAATATTTACTGCTCATTGAATTAAAATACTGCCTAGCCAAATCAACATGACCCTCGTATACACAAGCAAGCAAGATACCTTGAAAGGTGACATTATCTGGCTTGGTTCCTTCCTCCTCCATAAATCCAAATAATCGAAGTGCCAATTTACCCCTTCCAAGGTGACAACAACCCAAAATCATGGAGTTCCAAAGAACCAAGTCCCGTTTATCAGCTTCTCTAAAAACAATGAGAGCATATTCAAGGCACCGGCATTTAGAGTACATGTCAAGCAACGCTCCTGCGATCACAGTGTCGATGTCATAACCATTTCTGATCATGAACCCATGAATTTGTTTCCCCTGGTCAAGTGCAAAAGTATTTGCACAAGCTGCCAAAAGAGTAGCAAATATAAATTTATGCGGTTTTGTCTCCCATTGCATCTCCCGGAAAATCGACATAGCTTGTTCACTCATTTGACGACGAGCATAGCTGGTCAACAAAACATTCCAGGAAACGCTATCTCGTGACTGTCTCATTTGATGAAACCAAACTCCAGCACTTCTCAAGTTTCCACATTTGCAGTACATGTCAAGAAGGGCATTTCCAATAACAGTGTTGGATAACCAACCATGACGATAAACGAAACCGTGTACCTGCTTCCCCATGTCAACATCTGATAGGCCAGAACATACATTAAGCATCAATTGAAAAGTGATGTGATCAATGCTTTCAGTTGTCCTGCACATCAGATAAACAAAATCTAAGGCCTCTTCCCATTGGAGGGAACGGATGTACCCTGCCAATAATGCATTATATGAGACCATGTTCCGTTCAGGCATCTCATTGAAAAGCTCCCTTGCCTCTCTCATTCTGCCACTCATTGCATAAGCTGACACCATAGAAGTCCAAGAGATTAAATCTCTCGAACCAGGCAGGTCAAAAACCCTACGAGCACTTTCTATTTCACCACACTTTACGTACATATCAATAAGTGAGCTCAAAACTACCTCTTCCTCCTCAAAGTTAATCTTAGTTGCAACTCCATGGATCTGCATTCCCTCCTTGACTGCGCGCATATCTGAACATGCAACAAGGGCATTAGAGAAGGTATAACTCAATGGTCTAAGTTTGGCACGAAACATCTTAAAAAACATGACCACTGCCTCATTCTCATCACCTACCTCAAGATACCGCCTAACAATAATGTTCCAAGTAACATTATTAGGATTCTCAATCTCATCAAAAATCCTCCTTGATTCACCCATAGCTTCACACTTACCATACACATCAACAAGCGAACTCCCAACAATGACATTCCCACAAAACCCATATTTCACAATAAGCCCATGAATTTGCCTCGAAAGACAAAGTTCCAGAACATCACCGCATGCTCTCAAAGCACTAGAAAAAGTAACCTCATTTGCATAAACCCCTTGTTTATGCATATCCCCAAAATAACTCAACGCTTTTTCCGGGCGCACACATTGCAAGCAAGCCCTAATCATCGCATTCCAAGATCCGCCATCTCTCTGAGGCATCTCATCAAACAATTCCTTTGCATCCTCCAAACACCGGCATTTTCCATAAGTATCTATGGCTCTATTTAAGAGGAAGGTTGGAGGCGTTGGACAGGCACCAAGTAACTGCGATTCAACCTTTCGAGCCTCGACGATAGCAAGACTGGACGAGCAAACCTGGAAGAGATGGGCATAAAGGGAATAAGCGAAGCAATCAGGAGATGCAAAGAGAATAGAAACGGCTTGTTTAAGGCGATTGGCTTCGAGGTGAGAGAGGATTTGTTTGGTTAAGGCTTTGACATTTGCAGGTCGGGTTTGGAGGTTGAGGGTTTTGTTGGAGAGAAGAGAGCTGAGAATAGAAGCGCTACTCATCGGAAGGAAAAGAATAAAAAAGTAACGGCCGGTTTTGGTAGGAAATTTTCTCTTTGGAAGCTTCCACGTCGTGACTTAGTCTTCTGCTTTCACTGTCTTCTCGAAAGCTAAAGATAGTTCACCTAGGGGAAGAATTCGACTAAGCTTAGGTTGACCATTTCGTCGAACAGTTGGTGTGCATCGGTCATGCTGCCACATCTAGCGTACAATTGCAGAAGGCGGTTTGCTAGTGAAAGAGTAGATTGTATGAGACCCTTTTTGAAGAAGAGAACAAGGAGAATAGACATTTTATTATTTATTTTTAAAAAATTATTTTTAAAATTAATGTATTAAAATATAAAAAAATATTAATTTTTAATTAAAAAAAATAAAGTTCCTAGAAATACAAGTTAACCCACGATTTCAAACGCTGTCATGTAGCTAATATCTCTCTCTCTTATGCTATCGGAATCCTGATAATTACTTGTTGAATACGATAACATACTACTACATTATAGAAAATACCAGAAGGTGTGACGTTATTATTGTAGATTAACATTGTTTTATTAAATTTGAAAAAAAAAATACTATAAAAAAATAAATTTTATTTGAAGGATTAAATCTATTATTATTATTATTATTATTATTACTGACCTGGGTTTGATATTCTTTTCTGAACACAGAAATTTAGAGCTAAAAATAAATTAAAAAAATCTGTATAAATAATTTTTTTATAAAAAATAAAAAATATTTCACCTGCCACCGAGCGCTGGGCAGATAACTAGTGTATATATATAAAACATGTATTTACTACAAAACAAAAGTTTTGAGGAGTGATATTCTCGCTCCATAAATTATTAATTTCACTCGCCATTTATTACAGGTTTTATAAATAAACTGCATATCCCTTGTCTTGATATAATTATGGAGTATCTTATTTTAATAAAATCAAATTCCGTAGGAATGTTATTTTTGAAATCTAAAGTTCAAATAAATAATTCAAATAAAAAAAACAAAAGGTTTATAGAAATGAAGTTTTCAAAACTTTAGTTAATCCACACAGAAAAAATCTTTAACAAGAAGAAAAAAAATTATGTGAACAAAATTTTTTTTTTTAAAGAAATTAAATTTGACGAAAAAAAAGAAATTTGAATATTGGAGCTAAAAAAATTATCTTGATTATTTCATAGATATAAATGTAATATCAACTTTTAATGTTATTATTTGTGAAAAATATAATAATAATAATGAAGGTATCATATTCTATGTAAACAATAAAAATATGTCGTGAAGTGAGATTAAACAAAGACTCTTGTTAACTTAAGAAATAATTAAAGCTATTGTTGTCATGTGATGGGCTTTGAAAGAGTCAGGCTATCATTTGTTGGTTTACCTAGTAATTGTTTGTTTTTTCAGTATAAATCTTATTTTATAAATTTTGATTTTGTTAATTTTTAAATTATTTTAACATGATAATATTTAAAATAAATTAAAAAAATATTATTTTTATATAATTTTAAATAAAAAAACAATTAAAAAAACAATTAATACTTTATGTAAAATATAAAACGCTTGTAAACATGAAGAACGGCAGGAATTCCTTGTGGGTGATTTTTGTTAGTTAGATCAACTCACAAGTCATGAGTGGAGCGGCTCAACAGGGCTAGCCCGTACCCCCAAAGGTATTGGGCCTGTGAATGGTTTTTCAGCCTCTTGACTAACCTGGTTGTTGGTGGGCTCAGGTTTTTCATTTTAGTAGCCGAATCAAGCCGTCCACACACGAATGCAGCGATATCTAAATAGAACACCGCACAGGTGTAGATCCAATTAAAGTATATAATTATTATTTTTAATTTAACGTGGGTGTTCGGGTCAGCTTACGCGCATCTCGACTAATCCCACGAGCTCTGAAGTTAACAACTATGTAAGCCTCCAGTGGCTATCATATGAGCAACCATATGATTCGAACCTAAGACCACAGAGAGAACAAACTTTTTAATCATAAGTTTTTATTATTAGATCACCATCTAGACAGTTAGATGTTAATTATTAACAAACACTTAGGTGACCTCTTTATTTGTTCGTTCTTTCCAATTCTTCTGTGTGTTTTTCGCTCTTCCACTATTGCCATAACCTGTTTGATAGAATGTGTCTTGAGAAAAAAACAAAGAAAGAAAAGGAGAAAAGAGAAAAGAATCAAACAAAAACACCATCATTAAAATATATTAAATCGGGGATGGCACTGGACATAGATTGATTTTTTGTTTTATACAAAAAAAAAACAAAAAAAAACAAGAAGAAGCAAACTAGCATTACCTTTGATATTCATAAGAGATATCCGTTGTATTCTCCAACAACAAGATAAAATCCTCCTCCCTTCGAGCCAATAATTCCACTCGCAAATTGCCATGTGAAGCTTTCTCCATGAAACCCGAAACGCACCACCGATAAAATTCTAGAAGGATTGTACCTGGGAGTTTGCTAGCTGGTTGCCTCCACATTCCTCCAGCTGAGAATGAAATTTCGAATTTCCTTTTTTTATTCAATTTTAACATAAGAAGATATGGTTGGGATAGTATTTTATGTATTTTTATTATGGGTTTGATTGAAAAATCAGGTCATCTTTTATTTTATTATATATATATATATATATATATATATATATATATATAGAGAGAGAGAGAGAGAGAGAGAGATTTTGATGGTCCAATTATTTAGTTTCAGTTTATTTTTTTAATTTTTTTTTAATTCAATTTCATCATTTAATATTTTATCTATATTTTTTTATTATGATTTTTATTTTAAATAATTTATTAAATTAAGGATTCCTCATAGTTTTATCCCCAATTAAAATTCTTATATGTGAGATTTGATTCTTGTTTTTTTTATAGTTATTATTTTTATTTTAAATGGTTTTTAAAATTCATTTATATGGTTTTTGAATTATTTTTTTACAATTTCATTAAATCTTTAGTTTTTTTTCATCTCAAAGCTATTCTTTTTATTATTTCTAATTTTTCTTTGCAAAATTATTAATTAAATTAAATTAAATACATGTGAGTAAACATAGAACGCTTGATTCATGGTATTTTATTTTTATTTGTTTTGTGGACCAATACTTTGATAACAAGTATAATCTCTCTCTCTTTTAATTAATAATTTTTTAAACTTCTTTTAAATCATTAACATCCCATGATTTTATTTTTTGTTTTGCGCTGGTAAGAAATTAAGTCGGTGCGCGGAGTAGGCATAGCCATTTATCTAAAGAATCGCTAAGAAACGATGGATTTGCGCGTTCCAGCACAGTAATTGATTTGGCTCCATTTACACTTGGGTGAAGAGAAAGGCATGAAGGAAGTAGACGAATTAAAAAAGGCAGTAAAAAAGGGAAAACACACAGAGAAAGGTTGCCATGATCACTTCTGCTTTTGTCATGTCATTTCATATCTTATCAATTTTTGTAAAAGCCTGCAATAAAACAAAACAGAAAGGTGTCAAGCTGGCAAGAACCACTGAGCTCATTACCCTTTGGGTCTCAGCCCCCGTTTGTAATTCCGTTCCAAACGGGGTGGGCAAAATTTATTTATTTATTTATTATTTTTTTTATAGGTTAATATTAAAAATTATTTTAAATAATAAAAAAATATATTATTTTAATATATTTTAATTATCACAGTTAAAAAAATATCTCGTCTTTGATTAATCTCGTGACTGGATTCAACAATGAAGCTGCGTGAGAAACTCGAATTACAGAATTCTAAGTGTAAACACAAATTTTTACATGATTGGTTATTTATCCTGGTCAAACTTTACAAAAATTTATGTTTGAATTTACTGAATTTTAGTTTAGATTAAAAAATATATTAATATAATTAAACTCAGCTAACTATTCTGGCCCGATAATCATGTAAATACTAGTGATTTTTTTTAAAAAAATAAAGTTGTTTTAATAAAAAAAATAATTAATGTGGTAAATCATAATTTAACTTGATCTATGATACAGTGATCAAGATCCTTTTCGGGTCAAATCTTTAGCCAAGCATCACAGCTATATTTTATAAATTAGATTGATATACAAAAGCTTAAGAAAATAATCTGAAAAGACATAAAGTCACTGCTCCATTAACAGATTATAAAAAAAACAAAAAAAAAACTATAATATTATTTCTTATTTTTTATCCGTTATAAACAGGGGCGGACTTAGGTGTATTTTACAGGGAGACAAAAATTAATATAATAATATATATTATTAGAAAGTTTATTAATTTAAATTAAAAATATTAAATAATAAAAAATTTTAAAATGTCGTGTCCATGCTTGCCACCCTTAATTCCGCCCCTGGTTATAAATGATAGGACGGCGCTCAAATCATCTGTAAACGTATTCAACGTATTTTCCTAGGAGAATAGGTTATCCCTCGCGAAATGGCAAAATGGGGAATTAATTCAAAATGAAACTCTAATATTTCCAGCAAATAGACCAGTTTCGAATTATATTAAAGAAATCATCTTAAAAAACAAAGAAGGGTCAAATCAAGACTTTACAGAAATACCTGGAAAGAAGGCGATATATACAAACATAGGAAAATGAGTGTAGATATGAAAATGAATATTAAAGATACTGAGGTATTATTAAATAAGAAATAATGCTTGCTAACGGTAGGGTCCCACTCAGACATTATCCTTACAAAACGGAGCGTCTCTGCTTTTAGCTCTTGTCCTTCTAGGTTTCCTTTTTTACAGTTTGTTTACTTTCATAAAGTTATTATAATGACATAATTAACAGCAAATCATCAATAATATCAAGGGCGTGTTCCGGATTATCATAAATATACTCTTAAAAGTGTTTTTTTAAACATTTTTATTTTTTAAAAAAAAACATAATGAAACAACAATCGAGGCCCAGAGGATATCCTTCTTACCGTCGCACTTTCTTGATGCTGGTATTTGAAAATTTAGTAGTAGGTATTCAAAATATTTTTAGTTTGAAAATGTGTTAAGTTGATATTTTTTAAATTTTAAAAAATTATTTTTAATATCAATACTTTAAAAACAAAAAATAATTTGAAATAAATAAAATAAAAAATAATTTAAAATAAATACTTTTAAAACCAAGATTGCATGACAAATAATGCAATGAAAAGGTCAAATCATATGGAAAAAAGGCCACATTAGATGGCCTATCCCTCCCTCCATCATCAAAAGAAAACAAAAACCAAAGCGAAGGTCCTCAAAAGACAATAATGAGAAAAATGGACCCTACCAACACAGCCCGTCATCTAGAAACCTTGACTTTAGTGAGGCTCAAGCCGTAAGCAGATAATCCTTTACCCCCTTCTGCATCCCTCCCTTTATTAATTAAAACTTGGTTGCAAAGAAAATGACCTTGACCATCGAGGTTCGGTGGTGATATTATTCCCACACCCAATCTCCCTTGAAGCATACGATTCAAACAGAACCACAATCACACCCTTTCCTCTCTTCTCTCCCATTCATCTCCCTAACCACGACAACAGCAAAAAATAATGCTAGACCCTGGCACAAAATTCCCAGATAACCTGCAAGTCCATTCAAGGGACAGTTTTAATTATCACGGTGTCCTGAGTTATGGTGTTCTGACGAGAAAAACAGCGGAGACATATTACAATCACCATGGTTGGAATGATATGGGGATGCTTGGAGCTCAAAGAAGGGATGTACAGGGTGAGGACTCTGGGGTTTGTTCACCTCCCTTGTGGAGGACAAGTCCACCTAGAAGCCCCCAGCATCGCAGAAATCATTACCGGAGTCTTTCTCCGTCATCAAGAGCTCAAGCTATTGCTAGGGGCCAAAAGGAGCTCACGGAGATGGTAAGTAGAATGCCTGAGGGATGTTATGAGCTATCTTTAAGAGATCTTGTGGAGCAGCCAATGGTTGTTGATGATGTTAAAGAAGAAAGGCTTAGTGAAGATGTTTTAAGAAGGGGGAAAGAGAAGAAGAAAAAGATTGAAAAGAAAGTGCAAATGAATAGAAGTGGAAGCATAAACAATGAAGGGTTTCTTCTGAAGATGGTGTTTCCATTTTCTTTTGGTTCAAGAAAGAAGAAAAAAAATATCAATAGTCCTCAGACCATCAATAACAGTTCAAAGGATGGAAGGGTTTCTCCAAGGCCTTTTCTATTTGATAATGGATCTGAAAAAACTGTCGATGAAGAGTGGTGGAAGAATAAATTCCGGCAATCTAAGGACAGTGAGAATGGTGCTGGATTGACCACCAGTAATAGTGGAAGCTCAAAAAGCAGCGGCAGCAGCAGCAGCAGAAAGAACAGCAGCAGGTATATATTCTATGGATATAGTATTTTTTTTTTTCAATTGCTAGTTTTTTAACGATCTTGTTGCAAGTGATAGAGGTCCATAATTTTCTAATGATGAAGTTTTTGGTAGGCAAAAGGCCAATCTCAACTAAGTTGGATCTGATATTCCAATTCCACCTTCCTTTAATTTTTCTACTAAAACCCAAGATCAAATGTTAAACCTTTTTTTGAGATCCAGTAGGATTCTTGGAAAAATTCAATGAAACTGCTCTGACATGAAATATAGTACGAAACAGGGGAATCATGCCAAGAACAGAATCCTGTATAGAATCCTTGTCTTAATAAACAAAGTAATCCCCTTGATATTATGAAACCAGCAGGTGCACTATACAATTAAATTTTGTTTACGATTCTCTTTTTGTCATCTAACTAATAAGTAATAGCCCACTGGTCAAAAGTCTTTGTTGAGGAAAACATGATAGTGACAGATAGAAAAAATGAAGTGCACTAGATTTTTCTATGTGACTTGCTATTCTATCCAAACCCTTTTAACTCATCAAATTGTAGGAATTTAAGATTGTGGAGAGATTTGCAGCTGGGGATAGATAGAGAGAGTAGATAATTGTTGTAAATCACAAGGGGAATATTCATTAAAGCCTAAGATTTTAACTTGGGGTTGCTGATTGCATTGCAGGAACGGAAGAGGTGGTTGCTGGCCTTTCATTTTCTCCAAGAAAGGCAAAGCAGCAGGATGAATGATATAATCTTTGCATGGATCAGAATGTGTTTACATGAAATGCTTTTGGCATCCCTTTTCCTTCTGATGTTGATATTAAAGGTGGAATATAAACGTTATTAATGGCAGCCAAGATTTCCTTTGTAGAATAATGTATATCCTTTCGCTGATGCTTGAAGAATCTGCTACGATTTCTCTTAATCGCACTGTTCTTCGAGTTCTATCCCGAATTGCAAACCATACCTGAGTGTATGTAATGAAACATATTTTTTGATATTGGGAATGCTTCAGCTTGGATAATTTGTTGAATCTGAATGCTTTACAAGACTGCTTTGGCAAGCAACTAGCATGATTACCTCCTTTAATTTTGTACCTGTTATTTGAAAGTGGCCACTGGCTTAGTACGAGAAAAAAAAAGTCCCACTAACTAAAAGAATCGGGGGAAACTACCTGTAGAGTTCACTGTGCGCCCGCACCCAGACTACTGCATTATTGACTACAATAATGAATGTGTTTTTCTATAACCAAACTAAAATAATAATAATAATTGAGGTCCATAATTTTTTTTATTCGTTTAATTTCAAAGAATGTGTTTTTTGGGTCGAGTGTAAAATTGTAAAATTATGGAGCACATCCGTGGCATGTTTTCCCTCTACTTGCTCCATCATGAAGAGACTGGGTCATGATGATGACATTTTCCAGCCATTTTCTTTCTCCTTTTATCCAAACAGGGTAGGTTAACTTTGTTTTTTTGCCATTTTTCCTTCTGATTCTTTCTCCCTGCTTTCCACCTTTCCAGACAAAGGCTAAGCGTCTTGTAGCGAAGGGCCGGAACTTCCCGTGACTTCTTGTTAAGAAAGTAGAAACTCTCCCGGCTAGCTTCTAGCTAGGCAATTAAAATCATCTAGCAGGAAACTCTCCCTTGACGAGTCGCTGGGTTACGTTTATGAACAACCCAGTAAAGGGGTGAATGAAGCCCAGTTGAACAACGTGGAGTTGACTGTCTTTCTTCCCCTGTCTCATGTCTGTGATCTTGGCCCATTTGAAGGCTTAGATTCTTTCCTGCAAATAAGTCATTCTAAATGGGCTGCAACGGTCCATTGGGCAAGTTCTTTGGATTTTCCATGCCACAAGATGTGATAGCTTTGCTTTTTGATATTTTTTAGTGTTTCATTAAAAATTACTAAATTGATTTTTTAGTTTTTTTTATAATTTTAATATGTTAATATAAAAAATAAAAAAATAAACTTATTTTAATGAAAATCACTTTATAACACAATACCACAAATGAAAATTAAAAGATACAAAGGACATCTCTGAAATTTTTGCTTACCACAGATTTCTCTCGAAGCAAGCTTTAAAATTCTTACTTGTAAGAGTAAAATTGATATTTTACTGTATTTTAAAAAATAAAAAATAAAAAAGACCGTCGCTCGCACGCGAGCTTTAAAATTTGTATCTTCAATGGCAGTGCAGCCATATCACTATACTTTAAAAGCAGGAAAATACATCTATCCCCTATTAATTTTTTAATGATTAATAAGCCTGCGAAAAGATTTAGACAGGTCTCTGGTAGGAACCCAAGAAGAAAAATATGTCGTCAAGCTGCTGTTTGACAATTGCTCTTCATATATTTAATGTTGTTTCTTTACCTAAGCTCAGGCAACCCCATGCATCCAGCTTGTCTGGGCTAGTTTGGTAAAATCATTATCCACCAATGCTAGTTTGTTCAAATAGTTCTATATTTTTTTTTAAATAAAATTTTTAATTTTTTTTTTAAATATCTTCATATCCTTTTAAAAAATAAGACTAGTTCTGTTCAAAATTTATAGTTGCTCCTCCCAATAAATATATTTTTTAGAAATCGAACTTGTATTTTTACTCTTGCAGAGATATAATGGTGCCTTAACCATTAGACCAACACTTTGTTGGTAATAAAATTATTATATATATAGCATATCATTGCTAAAATAGTTGTATTTCTTTGTAAATCGATTTAGCGTGACAGGATTAGCAGGAGTCTATTGGATTTTTGGATTCAGGATTGAGATAAAATTAAAATAAAATAAAATAAAATTATTATTTGAATAAAATTATTAAAAAAATAATAAAGTTATTAGGTAAAGGCTCGGTATAAATTCTTTGCTGCACGAGCACAAGTCTTTGTTAAAAATCACGGAGTGCCTTTTTCTCCTTTACCAACACGTGAGATTTTGTTTTTTGACTTTCCAAATATTTTCAGACGAATAAAAATGAATTCGCTCTCGGCATGATTTCTGGGCGTGATATTTTATTAAATCCGATTAATTTGCATGTGTAAACACCACCTTTCTTTTCCACGTGGGTCACCACTATCCTATCCAGTCTTGACACGTAGGCATAGCAAATGGAATAGTAAAACCTTAACTGAGAAAGGGTGACGATACTTGACCCAGACCAGCAGTTCTAAGACCTCTATTTTCTCTGTCGCCGTGTGTTATCCTTCTTCGAACGTGCTTTAGCTTCGTGTTTGAACGCTGTTCGTTAAAAAATTGACTTTTTTTATTTAAAATTATTTTTTATTCTTAAAAACAAAAAAATATAATTTTAATATATTAAAAAAAACAACCCTTACTGAAATATTCATAAAAATAGTCGATAAGAATGACAAACTTGGTTCCAGAGTTGAGAAAAACGCGTTTGTGGTATTGGAAGCAAAGTCAAAAGTCAAAACTACTGGTAACCCTCCTGCAGCTAGTTACTGGAAATGAAAATATATTACTCTTTTTCCAGAAAGAAAATACGAAGCAGTGACACACCATAATTTAATTCGCGACTGGCCAATAATGAGCAATGCTTTTTATATTTTGGTTTCCTTTTTCTTATTTTTTTTTAATTCATGAGATTATACAAGATAAAATCGCATTCAAAAAACAGAGAAGACATCTGTCATGCGTGGGAAATAGGTTACCTGTTATCTTAAATAATAAAAAATAAAAACATAACATTATTAATTAATTCTTATAGAATATATTATTTCTCAATGACATAAAAATAATAATAATAAAAAAAAAACACCGCCAAACAAATAAACAGAAAGACTATCTCCCTCTCCCCTAACCCAGTCTCCTTCTATTGCATAATAAAATTGCCAGTATTGTTTCTATTCTTTTTATTTATTGTTAACCCCCCCACCCCCCTCTCTCTTTCTTTCGACAGGGAAGCTTCAAGATCCTTACCCCCCACTATATTTTCTCTTCTGATTCGTACATCTTGTCCTTCTATTTTTCTTGTCTTACTTCTTGTCCAGTGGGGTTTTTGCGTTTTCTCTTTAATTGCCTTAAATCTGGGTAATCAAGGCTTCTTGTTAATGATTGTTACTGTTTTCTTGTTGGGGTTTAAGGTTGATGCGGGGTTTTTATCTACTTATATACAATTTAACTGTTTTTGGTTCTTGTTCCCTTGATCCATTTGGATCAAATTGGGTTTTGTTTGATGATTTTGATACACTATGATTGTGTTGAGATTGCCAGAGATTTTTGTTTTCTCTTCGAGTTTTAATGGGTTTTGATGGAGAATCTAAGTCTTGGGCTATTCAATTTGT
Organism: Populus simonii; assembly: GCA_007827005.2. NCBI lineage: Eukaryota > Viridiplantae > Streptophyta > Magnoliopsida > Malpighiales > Salicaceae > Populus > Populus simonii. The sequence continues at coordinate 18,873,288 of CM017465.2, read as the reverse complement.
GATAATTTGCTGTTTTGTATTCGATCATGTGCTTATCTATGTCACAAGTCAATTGTATCACTTCAATTTCGTGTTTCATGAATGATGTTTCTTGATATTATTTTTGTACGGTTTTTGAATTCGCAACTGATTATTTAGTTGATTATTGTGATTTGTAGGGTAATAAGGGAAGCGAGCTAAAATCAAAGTACCATCTAGTGATTATCTATAATCATGGCTAATACTGCTGCGGCTTGTGCGGAGAGGGCTACCAATGATATGTTGATTGGTCCTGACTGGGCTGTCAACATTGAGCTATGTGATATCATCAACATGGATCCTGGGTATACGTTTCTTCCTTTTCTAAATTCTTGTTTTGGTAGAGTTCATGCAGGTACTGTTCTCTCTGAGTTGTGCTTATTTTGCATAGGAATGTTAGTATCGTTCAATACTTTGTTTGAATAGAGTATGTGTGCGCGTTGGGAGTTGTTCAGAGCTGGTATGAATGTATTACTTTTGTCAAGATCCTTATGTTAGAGCACTGAAATTTCGCTGAGATGCTTTCTGCTTTGTGCATGTTTCTGGCCCATATGAGAACTGAGATGGACTGTCCAACATGACTGCATGTAGCTTTTGGATAGATTGGGTTTGGATAGCATTATGCTTGATGGAATGCAACTTCTATACTTGTTTGGATTGTGTGACCTCTCAGGCATAGTTGCTGATTGATTGCATATTTTAGCAGGCTCTTGATAAGCTGTAGCTTAAATCCTTACGTTTGCTCATATATCCCATTCCTTGAGAAATGGGCTTATCATTTTTTTTTGTTTTAGTATTGGAACTACCGTGTCATGTTTGTGATGTTAGAAAATGCCATAGGCTATTTTTTTCTTTTTCGTATTGTGGCCTTTTTTTTTATCATGTATATCTAAAGTTTTCAATGTGATTCATTTCACTTTTATCCCTTTCCATTTCGTAAAGTCAAATTATGCTCATTTTGATTTTGCTCTTAAATTACGCTCATTTTGATTCCTCTCTGAATTTGATTTGTCTTGCAGGCAAGCAAAGGATGCCTTGAAAATACTGAAGAAGCGACTAGGCAGCAAAAATCCTAAAATCCAACTCCTAGCTCTTTTTGTTAGTACTTTCAAACTTTCTAGACTTGGCTCATTTTTTAAAATTAATTTTACATCATGAGCTGCACGCATCATGACATTGCTACATGATTGCTCTAACATTCTCTATATTGTCTCAATTGCCTTTAAATTTGTATGGTGTGCATCTCTGAAATTGCGGTTGTTGATAGATGTTGAGTTGAATGGCTATGTTGCATGATACAGGCATTGGAGACACTAAGCAAAAATTGTGGTGACAGTGTGTTTCAGCAAATCATTGAACGTGATATCTTACATGATATGGTTAAAATAGTAAAAAAGAAGGTGGCTGCTTTCTCTTTTTACCAGTGCTATGAATTTCTCTTCTCCTGTTCCCATCTCATTTTTTCTTCTTGTGAAATTGAGCAGCCTGATTTAAATGTGCGAGAAAAGATACTTCTTCTGATAGATGCATGGCAAGAAGCTTTTGAGGGACCAAGAGGAAGGTATCCTCAATATTATACTGCATATAATGAACTAAGGGTAATTGATTTCTCCACCTTTTAGAAGTTCTTCTCAGTTTCCTTTTATTTTGGAGCCAGCAGTTCTACTGAGAATTGTTATAATTAGAATTCCTATGAGTCTCATACCTTTTGGTTCATGTTTCCTTCCCAGATCAATACATTCTAGTGAATGATGGCTGTAACTTCTGGTTTTAATGACTGGAAAGTTAAAAGGCTGTTCTCAATTGCCATAATGTGTCAATGATCTAAAATTTCCTTTTTTTACTCGTCATTCCATAACTCAAGAGTGTGTGAGTTTTGCCATTGATTTTAAACTCTATTCCTTTTGAAGATGATCAGCTTTAGGTGGCTGATTTAAGATCAGAAATCATATCATCAACCTTCACTTCCTTTATGTGTTCATGAAGCTTTATTTCATTATGCTTAATGTTGGATACCTGGCAGTCTGCAGGGGTTGAATTTCCACCTCGAGCAGAGAACAGTGTACCATTCTTTACTCCTCCCCAAACACAGCCTATAGCTAATGTACCTTCAGCATATGAAGATGCTGCTATTCAAGCCTCTCTGCAGTCTGATGCTTCTGGCCTCAGGTAATACTTCGACTGTTTGGACTTTCATTTCTTCAGCTCATTCCCCAGCTTAGGGTTAAATAGGTCTATTAATAAAGGTACTTATGGTTTTCCATTTATTGTTCCATAAATAGGCATTTGAGTACATTAGGATTCTTGCGTAATGTTGACTGAGTACTACATCAGCTGTTATCTTCTTTCCCAATTAAAGTTTTAATTTCTAGCTTGCTAATGTATCCCCATTTTTAAATGAAATCACTATGACTTGGTTGGAATTTAGTTCGTAATCAATCTTTTATGCAAGAATATATTGTAAGTGCACTTGCATGACCTATGCATAAGCGATAGGCACAAGTGGCAATAAGAATAAGGGAACTAATTTAAAACTGCTTAGTGGTAGGATGATTCTGATCGTGCAATTCAGTCCTAAATAATGGAAGTCTCATTAATGTTGCATTTCTTCATCTGCCTTTTGCTTTCTATCTCTCATTATACTGGTTGGTCCTGCTGGTGTAGGGATTAATGATTAATTAATGGTAGATCTTTTTACCTTGGTATTTTTTTTAATATATTTTGCAGCTTGCATGAGATTCAAAACGCTCGTGGACTAGCAGATGTGTTAATGGAAATGCTTAGTGCCTTGGATCCCAAAAACCCTGAGGTAAAATATAGTTTTTGTCCCATGGAAATTTCCTCCCATCGTTCTAGCAAAGCATGTTGCTAAGTTCAGAGGCTATGTGGTTGTTGAAATTTCCCTGGTTCTGAGCATGAGCGGGGTCTCTGTACTACGTCAGTGCTTCATGGATTGAGATATTAAACCTTAATGCACACCAATGTATGAAGTTCTGAATTGAAAGAAAGGGGATGGAAAAACTCCATACTTGTCAAGATAGGAAGGATACACTTTCGATACTCCACAATCAATTGCCAAAGGATAAAAGAAATTTATAATCCCTCAAGTTCAGCATTCTGTCAAATTTACTCCCTACTTTATTTCTGATCAAATCAAACCCTTTCCTTCCAATTGACCAGTGGTTGTATAACGGTCTCCATTTTGTGGAGGTTTAATTTGACCAAAAATAAAATAGATGGGTTGATTTGACCAAATGTCTAAGAGGATGCATAACTACAATGTTAACAAAAGTTACTTTTAGCAACTAAATAAATAGGATAAAACTAAATTTCTAAATAGTAAAATAAAATTAAACTCCGATCAATCAAATAAAAGTAAATAATCAAACAATAGATGTAGAAGTCTTGTCTTGTTCAGTTTTCTCTTGTGCTCTTTGTTTGAGGTGGAACTTGCACATATCAATGCTTCAAACTTCTCATCTGGATAGCAACTTCAAAGAAACTGCATTTTTTTGCAACATTTGGATAATATTTCTGTATTGTTATTGTTGGATATTTTGGCAGGGTGTAAAGCAAGAAGTGGTTGTCGACCTTGTTGACCAGTGCCGTTCTTACCAAAAGCGTGTCATGCTTCTTGTTAATAATACAACGTGAGAATTAGGTCTTTATGTTGCTTTTCCGATTTCTGCTGCAGATAATTCTGACAAATACAGTGCTCTTTCAGAGACGAGGGGCTTCTATTTCAGGGACTAGCACTGAATGATGACCTGCAGCGGGTACTCCGTCAGCATGATGATTTTGCAAAAGGAATCCCTGGTGTGGGAGAAAGGGAAATGGAAACTCCAGTTGTGCCTCTTGCTAATATTAACCATGAGGATGATGAGTCGGAAGATGATTTTACCCAGCTGTCGCACAGGTAATGTACTGAAGATTTTTGCAATGGTTTTCCTTGCCCTCTCCCCTGCCACTTACAGTATTTTCTTATGCCATGCTCATTGTTCTGTGTGGTGTGATGGAGGATTCTTACTGGGTTTACCCATGGAACATGCCTTGACAAATTTAAGATGCAAGTTCTCACCATTGGATGGTATAAACATTTCAGCAAGAGAGTGTTTTGGCGAAACAAGAAGTCATGGGGATACACATTTGCATGTGTGGATGTCCACTCCTTAGATTTTCTTTTTACTACATGCCACTGCTTAGTCTTATTCAGCTGTTAAAAAGCTTTGGAAACCTGACTATCGTGTTGTTTCATGATGTTTTTGCCCCTCTCATTTTGGTTGGGAAGCATGTTTGAGGTTACTGAGCATGAATCATATTAATGAACCATCAGATTTCTGATCTTAAAACATAGTGACTGTCAAAGGAAAGGAGGGAAAAGTTGGTATAATCAAATTCTAATAAGCTGGTGTAATCATGCCACCACAGGTCATCAAGAGATAATTCACAAGGACTGGGCCAGAAGCCAGTCAGTGTTAGGACTCAACCAGGACCAGTCAGCCCATTTCTTCCTCCTCCTCCCTTGTCAAAGAATCCAGTCAACAAGGAGACGGGCATGATTGATTATCTCAGTGGTGATGTCTACAAGTCTGAAGGATCCCCTCAAATATCAGAACCTACACCCTTTAAAGTCCCAATGCATTCCAACGAAAGCTCATCGCCACCATATTCTCCAACGGTATCGGCCTCATCTCCTCCCTCCAGTGCTGTGAACTCTTCTCCTGTGCTAACTGGACATCCTGTGTTTGACGAACCAGCTCCATTAAGCCAATCTGGTGAACGGCTGCCCCCAGCTCCTTGGGATGCACAGCCCACTGGATCTCTTCCACCACCGCCTTCCAGGTATAATCAAAGACAGCAGTTCTTTGAGCATAATATCGGTGTTGTAGGTGGTGCTTCTCATTCAAGCAGCGGATCTGGTTCTTCTTATGACAGCTTAGCTGTTCAAACCCAAAATCTCTCTCTTAATTCGTCTACCCCTCCAAAACAAGCAAAACCAGAAGATGCACTCTTCAAAGACCTGGTTGATTTTGCAAAATCCAAGTCATCTTCATCGTCCAAACCCAACAACAGGTCATTTTGAGGGAGTGAGTTTTTGGTATAGTTCATCCGTGTTGGTACAGTTTGTGATTGCTTTTGGATCATCAGGTTTGCATCAGACCATGGGATTGATTGCCTGTTTACTTAATAAAAGTCCGGTTTAAACTTTGGCTTCTGTCATCTATGCTGTTTAGCAGAGGTTTATGTTGAGAGGAGATCATGAACTGCATGCTGAATTAATTTTAGTACACAAGTATTTAGAATGTGTTTGTATCATATTGTTGCGCTCACATCCCAGCAGCTTGTGTTTTTTATTTTCAAAATTTTAACCCCATTCTTCGTTGTATTTTTCTTTATTTTTTTTTGTCCACTCTCATATACAGTATATACTTCTCACGTAATATTAGCAGTTTTACATATCCAACGTTGTTATAATCCGTCGGTGAGAAGGGTGGGTGGTTCTGTGCGGTGGTTGCGTTGACCGGAGGCCTAGGCGCAACAATAATGTTTAATATTTTGTGACTTTAATTCGTGGATCAATTTGGTTGAAGTAAAATTCACTAGCGATCATGCAGTATCTCGAGAGCTACTCTTGATCTCTGCATCGCTCTCGAATACAATTTGCTCGGATGGTGGCTGAATATCATTTGCTCCTGCGCAGTGCCAAATGAAATGGCCGAGAAATCAGCCAGCAGCGCACTAATTTGACACTGTTGGCTGCTTTTCTGTCCCTGCACGTTTCTACTTTTAGTGTAAATGATTATTTTTCCATGTCCTAAGTTTGTTACCATTATTTGATGCTTAAAGATTTTGGATTAAATATCATAGCCGAAGGCTTGATTATTGGTTATTCATTGGATATCTCTATTACCCCAACATTTTATGCTCAAAGAAGCCTAACTAATAAGGGTGAGAAAAACATCTCCTTTATTACATTGGAAAACCAATAGCGTTTCCCCATTAAACTTATCTATTATATAATTCAAAATAATTAAAATAAATAATAAATCATAAAAATACAGTAAAAGATACCTTTTCAATTGCTTTTGACAGAGGATATGACGTAGATGAATCATAGGTATAACTAGTTTTTTTATTCGCTATGTCATGCATGTTAAATTTTTTTTACATAAAAAAATATATCTAGCCAATAATAAAACTTTGATTAATCTAACTAACATGTGACTTAAGATACCCCACGTAATGGAAAGTTAAAAAACATAAAGCTATATGAAATAAAAAAAAATTAATTTTTTAAAAAGAAATGTTGAAGAAAAAACTCGAGTCAACATAGGTTCACTCTATTAACCCATCACCCGTAACATGAGATCGTAATAAAAAAATATTAATTTTTTAAAAATAACCTAGAAATAAATAAATAAAACATTGAAAAAAAAAACTGAATTGACCAACGTTAACTTGACTAACCTGTGACCTGGAATAACCTCAAAGAAAAGAAAGTGGAAAAAATAAAAAAAGTTTAAGGCCCAACAACGTAATGTTAAAGGATAAAATTAAAAAAAATATATATTAAAAAAATAATTCGAGTCAACTTGAGTTAAGTTAACTAACTTGTGACTTGAGATAACCCCATAAAAAAACATAAAAAATAAAAAAGCTAAGTGTCTAATAGCTTAATGTCAAATAATGAAATTCAAAAAATACCTACAAAAATATATTGAAATTAAATAGGACTAATATTTGAAACTAATGACTTGGGGTCACGAGACTGCTTTGTAAAAGATATAAAAACAATATGAACAAAATTATCGATCATAAAAAAATAAAAAATAAAATAAATAGTAATTAAAACAATAAGGACTTGATCTAGTATAAAAACCAATGAAATAAAATAATGATGAATTAAATAAAAAATAAAAAAATAATTAAAAAATAATAAGGATTAAAATTATATATAAATAAAATAAAATAAAACACTGGCATTTGTTTCAGAGACACGGGTTATAATGAAAAACTTTCGTGACTTTCTCATGTTTATCTACATTGTAGAAATCTGTTCAATAGAATTCATTTTATGGTCAAACAAAAACATAAGTTTTAGATAGATAGAAGTGTTTTTAGTTTAAAAAATTTAAAAACATTTTTCATAAAGGATCTAAAAACTAAATTAAGTAATATAATACTTCATTATTCTTATACATATATATATAAACAATAATATATTAATAAATAATTTAAAATATAATATTATTAGAAAATAATACATTACTAATATATTTAAATAGAAAATAATATATTAGGATATATTAATATACAATATTAAAATATATTAATTTGATATATTAGTGCATATAATACTTTAATTTAGATAATATTGTTAGAAAATATATTTGAATACAAAATATGTTATATCATACAATAATCATACATTTTAAATCATATAAAATATTATAAAATTAGGATCCGATAGAAAAGAAATTTATTTTCAATTTTCTCCAAACACCAAAAAATAGTTATTTATCTATAATATTATATGTATAGGTAGAATTTATAAAATAAACTATATATAAATATATTATATAGTAAATTCTTTTTTTTACCATCACAATTTTTATATCTCATTCTTTTCTTGTAAATGAGAAAATAATTACATTTAATGTTCTATATATGTTAAATAAACCTAAAAAAAATTAAAATAATAACGAGTGATTTTTTATCTTATTTTTCATGGCATAACCAAACATTAAAAAATATTTTTCAATTTATTTTTCATGACATTGCAAAAAAAAAAAATTTCACTTTTTAGAAAAATATTTTCTATGAAAATCACTTTTTTTAAAAAAACTATTTTTCAATAAACAAACAAGTCTTTCTAACTTGATATTTTTTTAATTCAAAAACACTTTCAAAAGCAATAAAAACACATCACCAAAAAAACACACCTCTTTCTCTCACCATGACAAGCATTCATAAACATGACGAAAATTAACAAAGTAAACCTGCATGTAATTGGATTCAAAATGAAGCAATAACGTTTTCCTCTTTTTTACAACCGAAGGCTTCACCAAATCAAGTTCAGTGCATGATAAAGCAAACCCTGTAGGTTGGATTCAAAATCATTGCTATCACTTCTTAGATTTACTCATATATCCTACGAAACCACTGCCGGGACCTTTTCCCGTTCCGGTTGACTCTCTTGAACTCTTAATTTGTTTATGAATATGTCTCTTACGCCTCGACCAACTTTCAGATCGAGAGAGAACTGTTATGATAAATATTCCAACTAAACCTGAGAGGGTAAAATTAAGGCACAACGAAGATTGACAAGAAACCTTAGATTTAATGCTCACGCATATCTGTCGATGTTAGATGCATTGATCATGAGATTTTGTGAGTGCAATGCCCTAATTAATTAAATAGACAGTATTAAGCAATCAAAGGACTAGCTGATGATCAAATAATTAAACATAGGAAACTAAATTATTTTTCACTAATTATTTTTTTCTTCATATATAGTTTACATTCCTTTATATATCACACACACACACACACCAATATTCTTCACTAGTTCATGACCATATCGAGACTTGCATTATATTAAATTACGTCACCGAGAAATATCATTACCAAAGTAAAGAACAAATTTTAAGGCTTAATTTGATATGTTATTTTCCTCACTTTGAGGTGTAGTTTGGTGTTAATTACGAGATTTTTAATCCATGATGATAAAGGATGCTTTTTTTTTGGGTCATTATCACGCCGATCGACTGTCTATCTAGAATAAGTCTTCCCTTGTTCATGCACGAAGAAATATAAATATTTTGATTCTAGAAAGTTGTGTTAGAGATTAAATTTTGTTTTATGAAATCATGCTCTAATATTATGTTTAAACAATTTAAATTAAACAAAAAAATAAATAATAAATAAATAAACTAGGGTTTCATTAATATTGCATAATCAATTTATCCTAAAAAAAATTGTGTTAATCTAAATATAAAAATCATATATAGATTAAAATAAAAATATTATTCTATTTTTAATAAATAAAACAAAACAAAATAAATCTCATAACAGCAATAATAAATCTCTCAGTTGAGGTTTCCACAGGGATCTAAACCGTCCTTCAGGTATTAATCTGACACATGCTAAGACATAAGCATAAACCTATCAGTTTCAGTGGTTTATGTAATTAGATGGAGCTTTATTTCTTGGAGTAACAAGAAACTAAAAGATTCGTCAAACGTTTTACAAAAAGAAATTAATTAGAGAAATTGACTCCTTCCCCATGATTAATCATCCACTTCACACTGAAATTTTTCATAAAACCCTTCATTTCTACACCATAATTTCACAGAGGAAGAAACAATAAATATGAAGAGTTACGGAAACGTTACGGGAATGAAAGATGCATGGATAACTCTAGCTGCAGGTCTTGAGAAGGTAAGGAGAAGCACTATGGCCTGCAAGCTTCAATTTTTTGTAAAGAAGGTTAAAAATTTTGCGTTTAATGCTTCCTCTGACTGGCGGCAAAAGGATTCTCTTCTTGTCATTCCTTCTGGCAACTACTGCTCTTTGGGATAGATTTGTTAATCCCATGATCTCAGATATTATTATCCTTCTGTCCATTTCGAGGGAGGGAGGGAGAGGGAGAGAGTTTGCATGAGTTATTTATTTAGTTATCTCAAGGCCCTGTGTGGCAATATGCTACACATGCTAGCTAGGGTAGGAACCTTCCTCCCTCTTTCACACTTTAACTTCATAAACAGTTCAGATATATAGCTGCCAAAACACTTTTTTGTTGTCACAGTAGGTGATTGTTATTTGGTACGGATGATATGTCTAAGGCTACAAACGAAGCTTGAGTGTGCATGATTCTCAAATTGGAAGATGTCGGTCGTTAATTAGTATGGTCTCAGGCAGACGGTACGTAGTGCACTTCTCAAACCCAAGAACAAATTCGATATTTAGGACCACATCAATCCGCAATATGCATGGTTTGGATGAGCAATGAAATTTCATAAAAATTCTAGCTAGCCCATAAAAAACATGCAGCTATGAATAAATTAACATTGCTATTAAGCATATATGCATGTGGACTATAAAATAAGAGACAAATTATGTGTGTCGGTGTGTGTGTGTGTGTGTGAGAGAGAGAGTGATCAGTGAGAGAGAGAGAGAGAGCACTCTTCTTGTAGTAGACAGCTATCTAAGTACTCAAGTCCAGGGTTCACGCATACATATACAGGAATGGAGATGGAGTTTAATTAATTCAAAGACTATAGTACTGTTCTGGAAACAAATTACTGATATAAAAGGATTAATTGATAATTAATTGGTGGGAGGAGATAGGAAGTTTGCTAATCCTTTTTCTCGAACGGAATAGCACAAGTTTCAAGGCACATGTCACCAAGCCAAAACCAAACTTGTTTGGAAAGGAACTCAGAGGGCGAGTGCATATATCATGCGTCATGCTTCCATCATAATGAGTAGCTAGAACCCTCTCCAGAATATTTGCAAAGAAGACGACGACTTATTCCTCTTGCTGTAGCTTTCAGAGCTTGGAAGAGACTGCTAAAAATCCCACGCTTGATGCATCCTCTGGCAGGTGGCAGTAGGACCATTCTCTTTATGCCAGGACTCCTCTTCCTAAGCTCTGTATTAATGTTATTGCACTTAATCATCATTTCATTCTCCGTGCATGTATCTAATCTATATCCACGTCTCTACGTTTCAACTTTAGATGGGTGCCAAAAGGGTAAGTGTAAAGGAGATGAACGTGCAGGGGACAACTGGAGAGTCCGAGGAAGCAGATTTATAGTCTTCGTATAATGTCTTATTTCTTGTATGTATGATGTTTTTCTGATTATTGTAATATTTAATGAGATATAATTAGTTGGAGGATCTCCATCGACGCGTCCAAGTCATAAAGAATCATCATTTATGATTCCAATTGACGTAGAATTTGTAACAATTTTCATTGATTCTCCCCCGATCCATTTCCAGCATTGGTTTCATCAAAGTCGTGTGAAGAGGATGTGACTTTAAATTGGAACATTCCAATACATGATCACAGATGTGGTATTTTGCCAAGGGGAAAACACCAAAATCGCAGATCTTTTTCTTTCATTCAAATTAATTCCGGTCGTGATCAGCTAAATTATTTGGAAAAGAATTAACCTTGTCTTAATTATAATATAGACAGTCTCAAGACCTTCGCGTGATACACGCAAGAAATACGTGTTGATGGTAATGCAGATAACATATTCTATTTTGTAGGATGTCCATTGTGTCACAGTCTCAGCCGGCGACAAGAGATTTCTGTTATTCCAATATCTATGAATGTACTTACAATCAAAACAGTTAATTAACAAGAAATTGACTTGATGTTTTTGATTATTTAATGTTATTTTGATTACCTTGAGATAATTATATATATATATATATATATATATATATATATATATATATATATATATATATATATATATATGATCGATTGTCTGGGTCCTTGAGAGAATTTTAAGTTTTAAACTTTGTATACAATATAAGCTCTTTAATATTATATGGTCTTAACGATCAAACAGTTTGCAATCTCGAACTCTTGCAAGATTTTTCGTGGAACATAAATAGTGAAAGCTAGCCAATGGAATGGGTATATATGTAGGTAGTGATTGAAAGTGCGATAGCAATTGTCTTTCACTTGAAAATACATAAAAATAATAATTTTTTATTTATAAAAAAATTATATTTTATATCAACACATAAAACGATTTAAAATCATAAAATTTTTTTTAAGCAAAATAAAAATTTCAAGAATAACAAAACACGATTTCATTTATAAAAACAAACGACCTCTTATTTATTCAATTTCTAGGAGTGGATGCCAACATTATCACTATCATTCATGGCAAGCAAACATATAATTAGACAATTTATGTTCAAATATGGCAGTGATCCGTTAATATTATCCTCGTGATTTAGAGGCTGTTTGAGAGTATAATAGCTATTACTTTTCAAAATATTTTTTGTTTAGAAATACATCAAAATAATATAATTTTTATTTTAAAAAAATTATTTTTGACATTAACACATCTAAACAATATGAAAACATAAAAAATTTAAATTTACATTATTTTTTTAAAAAAATTTCATGGTACGTAATTTGCATCGTGTTCCTAAATGGTGACTTAAGCATGACCCTCCTCGACGTGTTCACAAATTCCAAGTAAGGCCTAAGTTTTAAGGATTATTTTCAAAGTTTGAAACACCTACCCCCAAGTTTAATGGATATCTGGAAAGAATACAGAGCAGCCTCGTCAAATTTATCTTTACTTTTTGTTTTGTCCCCCTCATTTTATTTTGGTTTTCATTTATATCCTTCGTCACATTGTCAGTCCCTAAGGGGCCAAAATATTAATAGGTCCAAGTAATTCTGAACTATCTATGTTAACCACTCACGATGTATACTAATCACTCATCTCCGGCATTGTTATGACAGAGCATGCATGACCAGGACCTTACTGGGAGAGAGCGATGAGAGAGGACCGAATAGGACTCCAATTTTAGTGTTTTAATCACGAAGCGACTAAGACTTCACCCAGCCTTAGCCAAATTAACAAATGTTATGAGCAGCACAAGAATATTGTCAATTAATATTTCCAATGAAAGAAATGAGTTACTTGCAAAAGAATCAACCGTTCCTCAAACAATCATTGTTCTACTGCAACTTCAACTTCGGTGTCTGTATGTTATGTAAGCAGAGTCCTTTCAACTCTGGCCATGGAAATTCGCCTTTGAGATTATGCTGCTTGTGGAGAGAGCACATCAAAGAAGGAAGGCAAAAAGAGTTTGGAAAATGGACTTTGGTCCTCCCGACTTTCTTGAAATACGTGAACTAGCCTTGCTCGCCACAGAAAAACCTCGATGATCCCGTGGTCGCCCCTGATAAGTCGATCAGTAAACTATCACTTTCACTTGCGTGTACAATTCAAGTACAATCTATAATTTCCAATAATCCCAAAAAAACAAAAAAATCCTGGATTAGATCAAATGCGTTTTTTAGATTTTCGGTGCTACTTGAGGGGATTGTTGTTCGTAAAAGGTCATGCTAGTAAGGGCATTTCTCGTTTTCAAGCAGAATGAGGGTAATATTAATTGGTCATTGATGTAAACTGCTCCTGCAGCCCATGGGTGGCTAGTTTAGATTTTACCTGAGCAGCATCCTTCAATGGCCCCCAACACTCCAATCGGTTGTACTTGGGTAATCTGGAATGGAAATATACCCAAACTAAACAATCCTTTAGCTCAGGATGTTTTGTGAAAAGTGCCGCATCACCATCTAACACAGCTTCAAGTACCTGACTTGAACATACCTTAGAAATGGTGGAGAAGACTAGTGTATGCAATAGCCCAAAGATTTTTGTCCAAATAATTCTGAAGTACACAAGGAATTGCACAAGAGAACACTTACCAAAGGCATTTCCTTCGAGAATATGTGGTATCTGAACTCAGCGGCAAGGTCTAACAAGAGATTGGGACCGCTCACATAGCAATGGGCATGCAGAGCCAATTGTCCTTCTAGTTTCTTCCATTCAACAACCACATCATCCTTGCTATACCAACCTCTTAGCTGAATATACACGATGGGCAGCCCACAATCACCGCCAGTTAGATAGTCAAACTAAGTGAGCTATTTCATTTTCTTACACAAGAGTTCCAAACACAATTTTTCTAGTCCAAAAAAAAGGAAAGGAAAATCATATGAACCCACCTGATCTAGGTTGATGACATTGGAGATGATTAAGGTTAGGTCAGCTGTGAAGTCACAATGAGACAAGAAATAGGTTCGAGGGATGATCGCAGAGTGTTGATTCATCTCTTCGCCCATCAAGACAACTTTCAGCTTTGAAGCTTCAAATTTTGCTGGAGGACCCAAAAGTCTAACTGCCTGATGACACCAAATAGGCAGTTAGTCAACACCAATGATTGGTAGAACGAGCCATTGTAACCTCTAGCAAAAGAAATCTTGCCTTGGAAACAGAAAATGAGAACATGACTTGAAATGAAGTAACTGTTGTATAGACTCATTCTAAGTAGACCAAACCAATCAGATTATTTAGGCTCATTGCACTAATCAGTGGTAAGAAGAGGGGCTAGCTGCTTCACTTGGCAATCTGACCAGTCTGCTCGTGACAATGTTTCCTTCGAAATGAATTGAGAACTGTAAATTTTAAAGTACTTGATTTGCTCGTCTTGCATCATCAGAGTGAGACAGAACTGAATGGCTCTGCTTGGCGGGGAGCAAGTGGATCATTTTTCTTACACAAGTGAATTCACGAGATGAAGAAAAGGCGAAATCATGAAAATCTAGCCAGTAATGCCAGTATATCTAAACCAATTATACATTATATGACAACGTCACTACACATACTGCACATAGACCTAGTGAAGAGACGGAGGAAAGGAGAATACCTCGGAGACCAATGTGTTATAGGAAGCCCTGCTGTTGCCAATGGAGGAAAGAACAGTGGGTTTGGTCCCTTTAGATGATAGTTTGGTGCTGTTGTTGATGGAGAAATATCGCATGTGTGGTGATGGTGAGAAGGCGCAGTGAGCACAATGACAGGCCATGGGACAAGCATAACAAGTTCTTTCTTTTCTTCATCTTTCACTTCTCACCATTGTCTTCTCTCCAAACTTAGCTTGAAAGAGCGAAAAGGATAGAGAGACTAGTTTTGGTCATGTGGACTGGGATTCTCAGACCCCACGTCCAGAAATCTTTATCAAGCTATGCTTGAACTCAATATTTCTCGAAATAAATAAAAAAAGATGCTAGTAATTGGAATCTTTTTGGTGAACTGTAATTAGTGGGGGACTTCACAATTAAACAGAAACGGTGATCGGTGATGGAATGGGATGTGGTGACAAGTCAGCATCACTGATTGAACATTTGAGTAGTTTTGTGGTAATGCTATAACGTTGCATCATTAGTCCTGTTTGTTATTTTGCTGTAAATAGAGGTTGAGGAAATTATTTATTTATTTATTTAAAATTAATATTTTTATATTTTTTTTTTATCATTTTGATATATTGATATTAAAAATATTATTTTAATATATTTTGAAATAAAATATAATTTAAAAAACAACTATGAACACTGTTTATACGCTTCTTTACTTGATAAGTCATACCCAACGACCTAACATATGGCCACGCTTTCAAACCTGAATTTTCTCTTTTAGCCCATTGGGCTTAACATGAACTTTATTGATCTCTCCAGTTAAGCCCATTATCTATTCGCCAGGTAACAGCCTACAGAATTTAAGGCTTGTTTTCGTCACACGTGGAGAAGCAGAAGCTTTCGTATACTTCGAACCTGAGTCCAGAAAAATTCAAGCCCAAGTCTAGAGTGAAATGATCAAGATATAATTTTCTTTCCCAATAACAAGGACACGCCACAGGGCCGCAGTAGTCTTTTTGTTTTGGGCCTAAACCCAACAAACTAAAAAATACATAGAACTCGTACGGGTAGTGCTACCCTCCTACATCAGCTACTGATGGATCATGGAGCCCTCTCTTACCGCTCGAAGGTCTTTCTTTCATTCTTTCTTTTCCGAGGTCTGAATTTATAATTACGCAGGTCTGAATTTCCTTGCTCATTTAAAATATTTTTCACTAGATTCTCGTAACAAATCGCGCCAAGGAAAAAATCAGGAAATGAAGATTTAAGAGAACCAATGATATCCTTTTCTTCTCATGGAAAATAAGCTATTTAAATATATTAATAAACCTCGTTTTTTTAAGGCAAAAGTGATGGTTTTCTTTTCAAGGATTAAATTGTTTTTTCCTTTTTTTTTTAAGAGAGGAGACCGAGTGTTTCATTTTTCAAAAAAGTAAAGGGGAAACTTTATATTCTTGGAGGGCCAAGCACATGCAAGTAAGAAATTTTCAGCAACGAACGAATTGTTTAACATTTTCCAGGGGATCAAATTGAAACACTTCAGAAAAGGAACCGAATATTTAAATATTATCAAGGTGGAGGATAAAATAACTTTTAATCTGTTGTTTTTTATTTTTATAAAAAATATTTTACTTGAAAATATATTAAAATAATTTTTTTATTTTTTAAAAATTATTTTTGATATTAAAACATCAAAATAATATAAAAATATCAAAAAAAATATTAATTAAAAATTTTAAAATTTTAAAAATATTTTAAAACACAAAAAAACTCTTTAATCAGTCCTCCTCGGAGGGGGTTGAATATCTTATCTTGATCCAACTAACCCCTTAAAATTAAATAATATAAATAATAATGAGTTAAAAATTAAAAAAAAAACAATAATCACGCGTTAAGATTTTTAAAAAATAGTCAACTAAACCCAACCAATATACTCTATAGTCAACTGGATATAACTACTCTCTTTCTTTCTGTCTTTTCATTATTTTTTTCTGTCTTGTCGCTGAGCCTCTCTCGTTCCTTCATCTCCTTATCAACCCGTATGCCTCAACGTAAGCATCGATTCCTTCCCCTCATCTTATAAATAAAAACCTCAACTTGATTTTAAGAAACCTCCACCATACTCCTGTCAATTCAACCTAAGAAAAAAATAATTGAAAACCCTCTAAACTCTCTCTCAGGTCAACTATGTCCCTCTCCCCCTTCCGATTTTTGATTTTGACACAGATTCTGATCACTCTGTTATTTCTCTTTTGAATCTCTGTGCTGTTTTTCTTTGTTATAACTTTCTTTGATATTCGATTGCTGATTTTAAGCTCAGTTTTTTTGTGGTTTCGCCTTATTTTTTCATTCATTGTTTCTTGTAATTAGTTATTTTTTTTTTGAGTTTTTATTATTAAGTAATTATTATAAAATTAGGTTTATACATATATATGACACCGTTTTGGCTGCTGAGACGTGTCGTTGGAGGTGCTGTTCTACCGTGCGCTATTACTATTTCTTGTTGCTTTCAAGTAGTTGATTTTGGTTGGTGATAGGAAAAGATATTTAATTCAATGTCATGTTTATAACTTATTATATTGAATTTTTGTTGTTGTTAAGAATTTAATTTGTTATTATATTTTTTTTTTGCAATTAATTCTTCTATTTTATTTAACTGATTTAGTGATATATTAAATCTAAATTATTTGTTAAAGCTTATAATATGTTTGAACTAATTATTGAGCTAAAATCTTAGTTCTAATTAAGCTAAACCCCCTCATTAATATCTAACCATAAAAAAACTTAGCTCAAAATAACATATTTAACCGTTTAAGTTTAAAAATAAATAAATAAATAGAATTTATAATTTATAAAATATCAGAAATTAAATTGAAAAAAATACTCAATATACAACCCATTTATATCCAATTATCCATGAATGCCACTGGTTCATCCACCTTGTTTTTTTCAAATCCTAATTTCTTTGTTAATGTTAATAATTTATAACAGCCCTCGAAAATTTTATTCTCTGAACCTGAAAAAAAAAAAAAACACCATGCTTAAAAATCTCTGTTTTCTCGTTTTCTTTTTCTTGACAGAATAAAGAGGAGAACCAAAAGGCTATTGCTTTACCGTTTCTGGGTTTTCCATTCAGATCCAAGCAAATGGTATACTCTTTTAAGTAAAGAAGAAAGGTAACTGTATCTAAACTCTTTTCTCACTCTCAGTTCCCACTTTCACTTGTTGCAAAACACAATTCCAAAGCTTCTACTTTAAACTCCTACAATGTTGTTCTAAAAAGACATGATCGAAACCTTTACAAGATTCAACATTTTATTGTATGTTATTAATCTCTTCACTTTCTGAACGTGGATTAACTTTTAAGCTGAGCTGTGATCTTACCTCTTACTGTTCCTGATTTAGTTCAAGACCACCGCTTGTTTTTCTGTGTGGTAAGTAAGTTTGCTTATATGCTTTGACTATGGCATTTATTAGGACCTGCGATCAATCAAGTGTCTGAGATTGTTTACTCGTTTGATTCTTCTTCATATAAGTTTCTTATTGAACTTACATTGCAAGAACAAAAATCTCGACTCCTAGTTCTCGTTCTTTAATCCAGCTACAAAAAGGTCTTCTTTTTTAAAAAAATCTACCGTTCTTTCTGTCTTTTATTTCTCCAAAAAGCTGTTCCTTTATGAGAATTATGTACCATGGGTGATTTCTATTGAGATTTTATTCCTGGCACTTTTTACTCTTGATGTTGGTCTTTATTTATTGTTTTCCTTGAAAGTTCTGATATGTTTGTGACCTGTGACTCTTTTTGGCTGTCTAAATATCCTTAGCGATAGGTGTTATAATGTATAATTTGGAAAATTAGATTAAAGGAATGCATAAAAGGGATAAAAGAATACTCTCGTTGTCACTCCACTGGGTCATGAAAAAGTTCTTGTTTTTAACAGTATTAAAGCAGGCAAAGTGTTTTAAATAAAGTCGAAAAAGAATATTAAAAGAGAATGAAACTGAAGATGTAATTTGAACCCACAAATGATAAGTTTTTTCATTAATTGAAGTTAAAAGGGGAAGCGAACGTGAGCCGTGAAGTATGATCTCTAAGAGAAGAAGACTAGTTCACCCTGAGATTAAGATAACATGTGCTTGATCATAAGATTTCAAAATATGTTAAAAAAGGATTGTTGTTGCGTCAGTTTCTTACTTTATATTTACTCTTCTGTGATTGTTCCCCATTAGTTTTTTCATGATAGATTATTAAATTTTAATTTTAATTTAAGTTGTAAGGGTTTGTATTCTAGCTGATTTTTTTTCCTTCCAGATTTGCATAACAAGCAACATCATACTAAAGAAAGCATGCCTATGGGAAAATATTCCCGTGTTGATGGGAGGAAGTCATCCAACTACTGTTCTACAACCACTGTGGTTGTGTTTGTTGCTTTGTGTTTAGTTGGGGCTTGGATGTTTATCTCATCATCTGTTCCAGTTCAAAACTCAGACCCATCATCCCAAGAGAATGTGAAACGAGTGGCTGGTGAAAATATTTCTAAGCATTTTGAAGACAGTCCTGGTGATTTACCGGAGGATGCAACAAAAGAAGATGGCAATGCTGTTGATTCTCAAAGTGATAGCCAATCTGATGTCCATGATGACCCAAAGGTGACTGAAAAAGAGAGTGAAAGTACTGTTGAGGATAACAAAGATGAGAACAAGGATGAGAAGGCTGAGTCTAAGAATGTGGTTGAAGAAAACCAGGATGGGAAGACTGTTTCTGAAGAGGAACGAAAGATGGAGACTGAAAATAATGAGGATGGAAAAACAGAGGATAGAGAGCTGAATTCAGGTGACAAAGAATCCAATTCAGAAGCTGGAGAGACCCAAGCTCAAGGCAATGAAGCAAATGAAAGCGATCAAACAGAATCAGAGGAGAGCTCAGGTGAAAATAAATCCAAGTCAGATGATGGGGAGAAGAACCCAGACTCAGGGGAGAATGCAAATGAAAATAACCAGGAAGGTGCTATTGAGAATAACGTGGATAGTCAAGAGAATGATCAAACTTCCATTGAGATTTTACCTGCTGGCACACAGTCAGAACTTCTAAATGAAACCAATACTCAAAATGGGGCTTGGTCGACTCAAGTGGTGGAGTCACAGAATGAGAAGATATCTCAACAATCTTCAATAGCTAAGGATCAATATGGTCATGGATGGAAACTTTGTAATGTCACTGCTGGACCAGCCTATGTTCCTTGCCTTGATAATTGGTACGTTATAAGAAGGCTTCCAAGCACAAAGCACTATGAACATCGAGAGAGGCACTGTCCTCAAGAAGCTCCCACTTGTTTGGTACCCATACCTGAAGGATATAGACGCTCAGTTAAGTGGCCTAAAAGCAGGGAAAAGGTAAACACTGATCCACCTAATCAATGAAAAATCCTTTCCTGTTTATAGGCTGAATTTCTTCTTTTGGCGCACATGGCAGATATGGTTCTATAATGTCCCTAACACCAAGCTTGCCGAGGTTAAGGGGCATCAGAATTGGGTTAAAGTTACTGGTGAATATCTTACTTTTCCAGGTGGTGGAACTCAGTTCAAGCATGGTGCTCTTCATTATATTGATTTCATTCAGGACGTGAGTTTCTTTATCGCACCTGTTTTCTGCATTTCCTGTCCTTTATTTTGTAGAATCATAATTCAACAGATTGAACATGAGACACTATTTCATTGAACTAGATTGATTGTGTGCAAATATGTTTGTGTACACTGAAGAGTATGATGTGATAGTTTTTTTCTATGAATGATGCAGTCTCATCCTGATATTGCATGGGGAAAAAGAAGCCGAGTGATATTGGATGTTGGGTGTGGGGTGGCAAGCTTTGGAGGTTATCTTTTGGAAAAAGATGTTCTTGCAATGTCATTTGCTCCCAAGGATGAACATGAAGCCCAGGTTCAATTTGCACTTGAAAGGGGTATCCCTGCGATGTTGGCTGTTATGGGCACGAAGAGATTACCCTTTCCTAGTTCTGTTTTTGATCTTGTTCATTGTGCACGCTGTAGGGTTCCTTGGCACATTGAAGGTAATGTCTGTGTCTATTATACTCTAGCAAAAAATTTCTGTCGGTTTGTGTTTTTGGTTCAGAGAGATATTTTGAGTCTTCTTGCAGGTGGTAAACTTCTTTTGGAGCTGAATCGGGTGTTGAGGCCTGGTGGTTACTTTGTCTGGTCTGCCACCCCAGTTTATCGAAAGCGTCCAGAAGATGTGGGCATTTGGAAAGGTAGAATAGTTTCTAACGCATGCATTCCTTCCAAGAGGATAGTACTATGGGTTGTCTTCATATTACTTTTCTTTCTTTCTTTCTTTCTTCTATGCAGCAATGTCCAAACTAACAAAGTCAATGTGCTGGGATCTGGTGGTGATTAAAACGGACACGCTAAATGGTGTTGGTGCAGCAATATATAGAAAGCCAACTTCCAATGACTGCTATAATAATAGACCGCAAAATGAGCCTCCACTGTGCAAAGAATCTGATGATCCAAATGCAGCGTGGTACTTTCATTTGTCCCATGGAATTAGAATCACCTTTTGTTCTTCCACAATTACCCCCTCCCGAGTTTTCATCATAGCTTGGGTAGAAAATGTTTATAAACTAAAACTAAATATGGAAAAATCAGAACTAATTGAAGCGATGTAAAAATGCTACCACTTTTATTATAAGCTCTAAATAGAGGAATGGATGTTTGTCTTCAGGAATGTCCTGCTCGAGGCATGTATGCATAAAGTGCCTGTAGATGCGTCAGTGCGTGGGTCTCATTGGCCTGAGCAATGGCCAAAACGGCTGGAGAAACCACCATACTGGTTGAATTCTCAGGTTGGAGTTTATGGTAAAGCTGCTGCAGAGGATTTTGCTGCTGACTATAAACATTGGAAAAATGTTGTTTCCCAGTCTTATTTGAATGGGATAGGAATCAACTGGTCTTCTGTGAGAAATATCATGGACATGAGAGCTGTATATGGAGGGTAAGCAATTTAACAATTTTATTTTATACTATAGATGGCTAAGCAGACTTGTGTTTATCATTCACAATAGAGACACTCTCTCTTATCTGTGTGCTATCCAATTCAAAACGTGTTTTTTTTTATAGATCTGATTGGGGTGTAGATGAACCCATAAAATCAAAGATAAGATTTTGGTGTGTTAAGCTTAAGCTGCTTTCTTTTGATTTGTTCTGCTGGGTAAAGGAGTGTTTCATGTATTTTGGTTTATCCTTTTGTGTTCATGTGCTGGCATGTCATTCGACTTAATGATTGATGGGGGTTTCCCCTCAGTAGCTCATGATCATCATGGTTGCTATGTTTCCATTTTCCATGATTAAGATGCATATAGCCTTGTGCTGCCACGGCTCTTTTATTTTCTTATGCTTTTCTGTGATTGTTTTAGGTTTGCTGCGGCACTGAAAGACTTGAAAGTGTGGGTTATGAATATAGTCCCAATTGACTCTGCAGACACGCTTCCAATGATCTATGAGCGTGGTTTGTTTGGAATGTATCATGATTGGTGTGAATCATTCAATACCTATCCTAGAACTTATGATCTTCTCCATGCTGATCATCTCTTATCCGGTCTAAAAAAGAGGTAGGTTCATCACATTGCCGCTTCCTAAAGAAAGAGATCTAGATAGTTTGTGTGACCTGATGTTCTGTTGTTTTTCTGAACATAGGTGCAACTTAGTGGCAGTAATAGCAGAAGTTGATCGGATCCTGAGGCCAGAAGGAAAGCTGATTGTGCGTGACAAAGTTGAAATCATTGGTGAGATTGAGAGCCTGGCCAAATCTCTGAAATGGGAGATCCGGATGATTTACTCAAAAGACAATGAGGGACTGCTTTGTGTTCAAAAGACAACGTGGCGTCCTACGGAATCGGAAACGATAACTTCAGCCATCATACAAGCCTGACATTTCAGTTTGTACCTTTCATCTGAGGTTTACCAGGCTGCCTGTATTAGGCTTACAGGTATGGTTCTGTTATCTATCTTAGGCATTTGAGGTAAGTATCAATAGCTGTATTTATCCACAAGAAGTTGTAAAATAATAGTTATTTACTTGGTTATTCTTTAAATTCTCCTTATTTTCATTAATATTTAATTGTCATTTTAATCAACCCTCTTTAACAAGAGGGATTTTGGCTGCATACTTATCATGGATGTTACTGAGAAATCACAATTTTGCAAATTTGTTAGATATATATATATATATATATATATATATATATATATATATGTATGTATATCTTGTTCTATGGTGTTTGATAATGCTGTTGCTGCTTTTTTCAGTAAATGTGGCTGTACAGTTTTGAGTCTGGCTATTAAAAGATTCTGGGCAAGTAGTCGTCAAAAAGTGTGTTTGTTTAAGAGGTGCACCGCCAGCCGTGCACCTCATGAAAAAGCATTCAGTGAGGTGGGCGCGTGGCAACTCTCACAAACAAACACTCAAAAAAAAAAATTCTCAATTAGTGAATCTCAATTGTCTTCCAAAGATTTTTCTTCTTATTTGGACCCTAAAAGAATTCTCAGCTCTACAATTTTTCCAAGATTATCACAAATCCATTACGAAAGACTTCCAAAATCTATTAAATAGAAGGATTCCTAACTCCTAGATTACAAATTGGAAATAATTCTCTAGAGATTTAATTGAGATATTGATTATAGTTTTGGCACTAAACTGATGTTTGCACGATGTGGTTTGCAGCTGTGAGAGATGTTTTTGTAATGTAAAAATGATTAAAAATTAAAATTCAGTTACTAAATCTTTTAAAAAGATCTTCATTAGGGTTTTGAATTTGGAAAGCTCAAACAACTCGAAACGGGGATTTATTAGTTGTAGGTAGACCGTTGGCATGGCTGATCGCTACCGCCTCGTGCCATCTGAAGCTAGATTAGCAGAAAGGAGAGAGAGTTAAAGAAAAAGAAAAGGACCATAAATTAAAGAAAAAAGAGAGAGCAAGTGGGCTTCTCCATCGGAATCTCCTGGTGTGCAAATATAATAGCATGTTTGATGAAGCACAATAACTCTGTTACTGGTGCCTGCTACTACAAAAGGATTTCACTTAAATCTCGAGTCCTTTGTCGAGTAGGAAACCATCAAGTACCTCCACAGATTGCGGGAGATTCAAAGTATGATCTGTAAAACTTCAGGGCCATGTGAGACTGACAGGCATTTATTTTCTCAATGTAATTCTTAATAAGAGAAGTTGAGATTTTGGACTGCCAAAACTCTCTTAACATAGAGTGAAGTTAGAACAATTCTCCTTGCATGTTCTTCAGGATGGTTGCTCCTTCAGCTTGGCGAATAAAAGAGCTACATAGCTTGGCAAATAGGCGTCAGGAGTGTATTTGTGACAGCTGAGACATTTTAAATGCAGCATAAATTGGCAATACAGCAGACCATGACAGATTTTATCGCTGCATGTTTGGACACTAGACACTCGTTGTGTTTCATATATATATATATATATATATTCTCAACACAGGCACGTACAGTGTTCGTGAAAATGTCCCTTTCTGTCTAATTGCTCAAAATACATTTCAGGACAGGAGTGCCTTGATCACTGGACTTTTAAATTGACATCTTACTGATCATCCATATTTTATATTGCTGGGAGTTAACTTTGTTGGGAAAGCAGTGTACAAAAGTGTCAAGATGCTTCTTTTTGGACTCCTTTTGAAATTTCTTAGTGAACTTCTTTTATTCGTTAGACTTGTTCGGCTCTTGAGCTATCTGAAAATTATGAAAAGAGTACTATCCTCTTGATTGCATGATTGAAATTAAAGAACAATTGTAACCCTAGGTCTGTTTAGGTGGGTC
Organism: Populus simonii; assembly: GCA_007827005.2. Classification (NCBI taxonomy): domain Eukaryota; kingdom Viridiplantae; phylum Streptophyta; class Magnoliopsida; order Malpighiales; family Salicaceae; genus Populus; species Populus simonii. The sequence continues at coordinate 18,848,956 of CM017465.2, read as the reverse complement.
TTTTCAAAAATAGAGCTGAGGCTATAGCCACTTTCTTAGTAACAACACATGCTTCAGTATCAGGTTTAATATCTTGATATATTTTAATCAGAATTTGCATTCATGAGCTAGTATGCACCTATGCTCACCCCAACTAATGAGTGGTCCCTGGTGAATATTAAAATCCCTCAAATTCCTCACTCGTACGCTCAGATTCCTACTCCCTTTTAGACAATGAGAGCAACAGCATGAACTACTTAACAGTTTAGTATTATCAAATTATCCATTGTCTGCCATTGACTCATCTTTCCTCAAACAAACGAGTTGGCATTCTCCTCACATTGCTCAACATGTCTGCTGGCACAAACTCTCTAAAAGCTGCTACTTTGGAATGTTAAAGGAGAGCTCTCAAGACATCTCCTGACGATAGTATTCAACATGTTAGTTTCTTGGAGGCAAAAGTGCTTGCTCTTCACTCTTCTTGCTTTCATTGTTCTTTCATCAGAAGCGTCAAGATTGTCTAAGTCTAACTGGGAAAAAATGATGCCCAAGAAACTGCCTGCTCCTTCCTCATCTCCCTCTAAAGGAACCAATTCGGTCTCCAGATCATCACTTACAATGGTGAAAGCACATATCAATCTTCCTTCGTCGGATGGAAAGGTCTAGCTACAGTTTCAATAACTCTAATATCATCTCTCTAACTGTAGTATATGCAGTCTGGAACCTCGCAAGCATATGCAGAGTTTTGTAAATTAGTCTACATGATGATTCTTATTTATATATTTGCTTTAAAGAGAAGCAAACTCTTTTAGATTTTTTCGGCTTGGTCCGCGAAAACATTGTAGAGGTGATTGAGTAGATATATTGATCATGAAATGAGGATGAAGTAACGGGTACCGAGCTCAGAGGGAAAGATTCTTTTCAGGAGTTTCGACTTCACAAGTGAGCTTGGTTTTGTTACCAGAGAAGCATGGATCTTGTTAATGCAGAGAAATAACTTACTGTAGCATTTTTGTAGATTTTCTTTTATGTAATTAACATCTCTTGTAATTTGGATGTTCATTCAACATGATCACAACGAGGCAAGTATATCTTGAATTTCTGCGAGCAGATGTATCATTCTTCAAAATAAAGTTTCTCAAAGTCTTACCAACAGACTCCAGAGTTAGTTCTATCTGTTGTTTCCTATTCATTTGTTTTTATTTCATTCTCTCTCTCGGTCCATTATAGCGTCATTCACATTAGTCCTTTTATTTGTCTAATTATCTTTTTTTTGGGACTCATCTGACTGGTATCAGAGGGAACGTCAGCCGTAGAGGCCCAGAGCCAGAGACCGAATGTAGATGGCTGTCTTAGAGAGTCTGAAACCATCGCAGTTCAACTTCTCCATGCGAATGAACATTCCAGCCCTGTTTTGGCTAATTCAAACTCTACAGCCTGAAAAGAGTCCAATAACTCATGTTACATAATACCAAAAGTATCTTTTATTATTATTTATTTTATTTAAAATGATTTACAAAATTGATACTTTTTTAAATTTTATCTTCTTTTAGTTTTTTATTTATTTAATTTGGTCTCAATTCTTTTAATTTTATTTGTTTTGCTTTGAATCATTGTCTGAATTAAATTTATTTTTCAACTCTTTCACTCAATATTTGATATTATTTTATTTTTATGTCAAATTTGATTTTTATGTTTTTAATTACTATGTTTTTTATTTTGGTAGATTTTTTAGATTGAAATATTTTTTTCAATTTCTTCCTTAAACATTAAATTGGTTAGAAATTGATATTTTTTATTGAAACTGAGTCTAGAATTTCATTGGTTGCAGTTTTGAAAAATTAACTCAAGTTTAAAAGATTTTTTTGGGTTTGTTTGTTTTTTTTTATACTCACGTTTTTTTTTTAATTTTATCATTCATAACTTATTTATTTTTTAAATTTCATCTCTAATTCTTTTATATTTTTTTAATTTAGTTCCAAAGTTAATCTAAATTGAGATATATTAAGACCCAATCAGGAAGAGAATAAAGAAAGGAAAAAGAAAAATATAAATTGTCCAACCATGTTAATTTATTATGGTTGTGTTCATTATATAAGTTGTAAATTTCACATGTTAACCCAGATCAGTATAATGTGTCGCTATTTTTTCATTTCACTCCTTAATTTTTTTTTTATGATTTAATGCTTTGACAATTTATTATGTCACATTTAAGCTAGAGCTAGGTAGAGGTTAAAACAACGATGACGCGGATTTGTTTTTAATGATATCGCCATTTAAATGAGGTAACTAGTTTGCTCTTGCCCCGTAAGTCGAACAAGCCACATTAAATTTTTTATTAATATATATTGACTGACTTGATCTAATATAGTGGTCAGGTCTTTTTTTTAATCATCATTTCAAATATTTTATCAAATACATAAAAAATAACAATACATATTTTTTATGTAATAATTAGCTTTTGATTTGGCCCGAAGCGCGGGGACCAAGACTAATTCATACTAGATGGGGTGCTGTATAGATCAAGAAAAACTTTAGTTTTGAGCAAAAATATTGATACGTGTATTTAATATAATAAATCTAGAATTATATGTAATAGAAAATATTAGAAAAGCTTTAACACTAACCAAAGATTGCTTTGGGAAGCTAGGAAGATGTTTTTTTTAAAAAAAGATTTTTTATTTTTTTCTAGATTTTTTGGTATTATTATTTTTTGATTTTTTTTTTTGTTATGCCACTAATAAATTCCTTCTTGCAGATCTTTTAGGGGGGAAAATAGAGGTCGAGCCTTAGGTTCAATTTTATTTTTAAATACATGATGTGATAGATGCACATGGACATAGAGCTCATGTCCTCATTATTTTGGATTCTTTTAATGGTTTTTAAACTTTAATTTTATTATCTTTGAATTGACAAGGTGGCTTTAGACCTAAGGTCCAAATTTAGTATATTTGATTATGGGCATAAATTGGGTTTTAATATATAACTCATTGCTTCCCAATAAAGTTCCAATAACTTGCCTTCAATTTAGGTAACTGAGCACTTCATTTCAGTTTTTAAATTATCTTATTTAAGATTAGATAAAAAAAAATGTTCAATAATTTCGAGAGAGATGATAATGGATATTCAAGAGTTTGAGTTTATGCTATATTCATACTTTATCTATTATTTATTGGGTTATACATCTGGTATCTATTCAGATATTCATTACTATACATACATACATATATATATATATATATATATATGGTAGAAAAATTATATTTTGAGATGAGTTTGGATGAGATTTTGGATCTACCTTGACAATATGCATACCTTAGGTATCCAATAAGTTCGGGTTGAATTATCATCAGAGTAGTCTTGATCTTTCCTAAAAATGTGGAATCAATTTCTTTATTAAGAACTATTATGATCGACGTTAGATTGTTTTTTAGACAAGAAAAATTTAATAATGATTGTGCCTTAACGAATTTCTTTTTTTGTGGTTGTCTAAATATCGGGGTGACAATAAAAATTTCCTACCCAGAGACATATAATCGCAGTCCTTGTCAATGAGCATGGGTAACTAACAGATTTTAGCAGGAAAGTGAAGCTCATCAGGCCGCGAAACGTTATTATGCTGAAGTTATTAGCCCTCGTTTTTTCTCTGTTTCAGTGCTCTTATAATCTTAGACTGAATATAGAGGTAATATCTAATGAAGAAAGAATATGTTGGAAAAACGAGTCAGTTTTGGATTATTAACAGCTCCTAAGCTTACATGTGTTCTCAAGAAGATGTTATAAAACTGATATATAAAGAACATACTATTGTTGATGAACTAAGAAAAAAAAACAAATAACAAAGTCTTTACAATTGAAAGAACAAGGAGCATAAAAATATTTCAATAAGTTACTCTCATCCCCAATGTTTTATTTATAGAAGGAAACAAACATTATAGAATTATGAAAAACAAAAAAAACATACCAGCTGTCACACCCGACATCGCGGCGGCTTTAAAAAATTTATTTACAAGGAAAGAACAGATTTGTGGCATCTTGTTCTTTTAGGGGAAAAAGTCTTGTTTAAGGAGTCGCCACCTAGTATTATGGTCACTAGGAACCCTAACTGGTCAACAGATATTCTATGGTACGAGATTGGTTACGTAAAAAGAAAGATATTATTACCCTTTAAACGTTCTACTTGAGGCAGACTGCATTGCTGGTTTTGTCTTAAATTGCTAAATGTTTATTAGTTTATGCTATGATGATTTGCTTATAATATTCCTGACTCTGGCATCAGTGAATATTCGACTACAGATACTTCCAACTCTGGCGTTGGTAAGTATTACGTAACCCAAAACAAAAATGAATGGTGTTGCTGACTCTAGTTCTTTAAATAAACCAATAAAAATAAATTTAAATATATGCATGCATATTTTTTATTTTTTTATTTTTTGAGGCTGGGCCCAGCTCAGCCCACATGGGATGGGCTGGACCCAGCTCAGCCCACATGGGATGGGCTGGACCCAGCTCAGCCCAGTCTCAAAACTAAAAAAAAAGGGTCGGGTCACTGGTCCAAACCAGTGACCCAGCTGGCCACTGCTGCATGCATGCGTGAGTCACTCACGCATGCATGCAACAGTAACAGGGTAATTAATTTAGAGTGTGTTTGGTATTGTGGTAGCTGTTGTGGTTGTGGTTTGAAAAAAGTTGTTTTATAAAAAGTATTTTTAGTTGAGGTTGGTTTGAAAAAATATATGTTTGGTTAAAACTGTGGTTGAAATTGAGGTTAAACAAAAAATAGTTTAATGTGTTTGGTTATAAAAATACTTTTCAAATTAAGGTTATAAAATAACAAAAAAAATTTAATAATTTTTAATTTAAATATTATAAATTTAATTACTGCTATTATATTATAAAATAAATAATACTTAATATAAAATATTTTTTATTTGTCTATTAAATTATATAGAAATCTAAACACTTAAAACTACAAATTGTTTGATGTTTTGTTATTTTTTCCGAAAAATTACAATCTCTGGTTGTTTTCAATATGATCATTGTTAAGAATACTTATATTTTGTTAAGAATACTATTTACTGCACTTTGGACCCTTTCATTGGCTCAAACCCTGGCATTGATATTAAAAATATCATCATCCATAGTGGATCCTGGTTTGAAGAACATGAGAGAGCTCTCACTTCTCTTTCACTCCCTAACAAAAACTTCACTGGTTACCACGCAGACGCAGGTAAAGCAGCTTGGAGTTGCTTTCAAAGAAACGCAGATGCGTCCGCATATTTTGGTAGGTCCCATTAACAGTAAACAATGGTTTTGTATTTACCAAACAACTGATACTTGCGGTGACAACTAAACGTGGAAGCTACCACGCAGCCAAACGCTCTCTTAACAAAACAGGGAAAGCTGAAGAACTTACCTGGCGAGGCTGAGGGAGACGGTGCTTACGATTGGCGATTCAGCTTGTTGTTCACGGCGGAGAAGAAACTTGTCACGACTGAGGAGCCGGTGGACGCTGGCCTCAGGAGCACGATGGGGGAAAGAGGGTTACTTGTTGGCCGGACACTCTCCCCTGTTTCTTCTTATCTTCACTGCTTCTCCTCTTTTGTTTTCTTAATCCCCTGTGTTTGTTCTGGTTTTCTCCTTCGTGTCCCTTCTGTTTTTCGTTTTCGTTCCCTTTTGTTTGCATCTGTTTGCCCTCTATCTTCCCCTTCTGGCTGAGATGAGATAGCTGCTTCAATAGTGGACTGCTAGATGTTCACCGTATGGAAGAGCTGTTGGGGCTGGTGCAGTTGCGGAGTGAAGGCGAAGACGATGTCGATGGTGACGGAGGCTTGCTCGACTGTTGCTGCTTCCCCTCTATTTCTGTTTTTCTGCGTGTTTCCTGGTCTTCCTTTCCTAAGCTGTTTCTTGTGCTATTATTGGAAGATGAAGACGCAGACAAAGACGATGGTTGATGGTGATGGAGGTCTGAACAGAAGAGATAGGGGTTCTTCTCCTGTGTTTTCTCTTTTTTTCTCCCGTCCTCCTCGTGCGCATCCCTTCTCTGGCTTTTATAGTCGGATAATGGCATGTGTTTCCCTTGGTAATGAAGACTCGGGACCGTTAATGCAGGAGTAGTGATGGCAGGGGCATCCGTTTCTCTGGTTTGGTGAGCGGAAGAAGACGAACGGTTCTCTTTGAAACGACGCCGTTCGATTGTTAATGGCCATTTGCATTCTGGTCCTTGAAGTTTTGAACTTTTCGTAAGCAGGCCCCTGGATAAACTTTAATTGGAACCCTACATTTCAGCGCATTTTACAAAACAGTCCTTGGACTCTAATCTGTTGCAATTTTGCCCCCAATTAACCCCAAACTTTAGTATTTCTTCAATTAAGTCCCTGATTTCATTAATTCAATTAATTCCAAGCTTAATTAAGTCTCAAAACTTATTAATTTTTCAATTAAAACCTTGATTGGATTAATTAAATTAATTTCAAGCTTAATTAAGTCTCAAAACTTATCAATTCTCCAATTAAACACTTGATTGGATTAATTAGATTAATTCCAAAGTTTAATTAAACCCCAAAACTTCTAATCATGTTGTCCTTAACCTAAATTTTAATTCATTCTTCATTTATTTCATTTTACTTGCTTTTCATCATTATTATTTTTTCATCATCATTTTTTTATATCCTTTTCAGTAAATAAAATAATAATAATAATTAAAATAAAAGGGTCAAAAATTGGGTTATAACACCAGCTATCATCTCCTTTATCTAAGGAGTTGTATAATAAGCTAGTCTAATCCTAGATAAACTTAAAAACGGATTGAAAGAAACATCCTAATCTAGATAATGCTGTCAATTAGCAGATAGATAACAATGCAGTAGATCATTGCTAAGTAATCCTGTTCCAGCCTTGGTATCAGACTTCAACACTCTTCCTTGGTTCCGAAGCTACACATTCCAATTCTTCCCCTCAGATCTTCAAACATGTTTTTGGCTAACGGCTTAGTAAACAAGTCTGCTAGTTGTTCTTTAGAGGTGCAGTAACGTAGCTCTAGTTCCCCTTCTTGCTGAAACTGCTTGATAACATGAAATTGATCTTCATGTGCTTGGTTTTGTCATGAAAGACAGAATTTTTCGAGATAGCTATAGCTGACGTATTGTCACAGAACAATTCTGTGGGATTTTGTTGATTGTAGTCTAGATCACTTAGCATCTTCCTTAGCCAAATTAATTGTTTTGCTGCCACATATGCAGCTATGTATTATTCAGCCTTTGTCGTGGAGTGACTGGAGTGTGCCACCACTGACTGTTTCTTTGAATTCCAATAGAACACGCTCTTTTCCATAGCAAAACAATAACCTGAAGTGCTCATCATTCCTTTATCACTTCCACCCCAGTCACTGTCTAAGAAACCAACAAGATTGACTGAGCTAGATTTCACAAAATGCATGCCAAATCCTGCAGTCCCTTTCAGATATCTCAGCACTCTCTTAGCTGCCACAAGATGGATTTGACTTGGATCTTGCATGAACCTAGAAAGATAATTCATAGCAAATAGAATATCTGGACGTGTGGCTGTTAAATACAACAGACTCCCAACTAGACTCCTCTAATCTTTCCCATCAGTTTTTGGTGCTCCATCCTCCTTCATTAGCTTCTACCCCTGTATCATAAATGTGCTGACTGGCTTGCAATTAGCCATTGCAAAATTGTCCAGTATTTTCAAGGAAAAACATTTTTGACAGAGAGTAACCTTGATCAGACTGAGTTATTTCCATTCCTAAAAAATATGTCAACAAACCAAGTTCATTCATCTCAAACGTATATTTCATATTAGTTTTAAACTCCTCTACAAGCTGCTCCTTGTCTCCTGTAATTAGCAAATCATCTACATAAACTTATACAATTAGTTTATCTCCATCAACATGCTTCACATATAAAGTTACCTCATTCATACTCCTGTCAAATCCTAAGCTTAAAAGATGATTATCCAATCTGCTGTACCAGGCTCTAGGAGCCTGTTTCAGTCCATATAATGCCTTCTTCAATAAATACACTTTGTTTGTTGAATTTGATTTTTCAAAACCGGCAGGTTGTTCAACATAAATCTCCTCATTTAGAACACCATTCAAAACTGCAGACTTAACATCCAATCAAAAGATAGAGCAAGCAGGAGCTTCATTGTTTCATGCCTTGAAACTAGAGCAAATGTATCTGTGAAGTCGATGCTTGCCTCCTGTAAATATCCTTTCACTACAAGTCTTGCTTTATGCTTGTTGATTTTACCATCTGCATTCAATTTTGTTTTGAAAATCCATTTCACTCCAATTACCTTCTTATGAGCTGGTCTGTCAACTAGCATCTATGTTTGATTCTTTTCTATCATCGCAAGCTCCTTCTTCATTGCTACTATCCAGACTTGAGAATTCATGCCTTCTTCAACATCTATCGGTTCTGTCTCAACTACATTGCATCTGCTGTAAATATCTGTAAAGGACCTTGTCCCCTTTACTGGTTGGTCATCAACATTTTCTGCAGCATCCAACTCAGCTTGTTGCATCTATTTTGACCCTTCACCTGATGTATTTTCCCAATTCCATGTAGTATTTTCTACAACTTTTACATCTCTAGCAATCACAACTTTGTTAAAATTCAGATCATAAATTTTATAAGCCTTAGATGTTGTGCTATAGCCTATAAGAATTCCTATATCAGCCTTTTGATCAAGTTTTCTCCTTTTAACTCCAGGTTTCAGGACATAACAAACACTGCCAAACACTTTTAAATGATCAATACAGGGTTTAAAACCATACCAGAGTTCATTGGGAGTTTTATTTGCCAAAACTCTCGAGGCCATTCGGTTTATAAGATATGATGTTGTGTTCACCGCCTCTGCCCAAAAATTTAATGGTAGTTTCTTCTCATATAGTAAACATCTTGCCATCTCCAACAAAGTTCTGTTTCTCCTCTCACTGACACCATTCTGTTGTGGTGTGTAGGGAACTGTCAGCTAATGTTTGATCCCCTCTTTTGCCAAGTATGCCTCAAATTGTCGAGAGGTATACTCTCCTTCATTGTCAGACCTCAATATATTCAATTTGTTTCCTGTTTCTAGTTCAACTACTGCTTTGAATTTAACAAACTCAGTAAACACATCAAATTTTGATTTTAGAAAGTAAACCCAGCAGAACCTACTAAATCATCAATAAATAGAAGAAAATACTTTGAACTATTCAATGATTCATTATGCATCGGCTCGCACACATCTGTGTGTACCAGCTGGAGTTTTGACAGTGCTCTGAATACATTGTCAGGAAAAACAACTCTAGTTTATTTTTCTAACTGACAGGCTTCACAAATACTCTTTTGTTCCTGTATATCTGGTAAACCGTAAGTCATATGCAAGTCAATCATTCTCTTTAAAGTTGTATAATTGAAGTGCCCCAACCGTTTGTGCAAAAAACAGATTCATTGTCCTCATAAGTGTTAGCACTCAAGCATACTTCTCTCCAATCAATATTAAAACTTATGTTCATCATTTTTGCAGAAGCAGTAGCGCTCCATTTTTATCTTTAATGTCATATACTCCATCATTAAAGAATATTGAGTAACCAGATTCAATTAATTGTCCTACACTAACTAGATGCTAATTGATCTTAAGTACATAAAGAACATTTTTTAGAGTTTTTGTACCTGACAATGTTTCTACTTCAATTGTTCCTTTTCCTTCAACCTTCACATAGTCTCCATTGCCAATTCTGACTCTAGATAGATAGCTTTTATCCAAGTCTCTAAATAAGCTCAAATCTGTTGTCATGTGATTAGTGCAGCCACTATCAATGAGCCATGATGAGTCGTTTGCCTTTGTTGTGTTACACATCTCCTGTATTGTAGCCATGAATAAAAGATTTTCCTTGACTTATGAACAATTGGCTACTTGAGCTTGTTTTACTGTTTCTACTTTGTTTTTGCAGAATCTTTGGATGTGATCAAATTGCTTGCAGTTTCGGCATTGTGCATTCTTGAGCCAACACCAGGCTTCAAGATGATTTGTTTTCTGACAGAATTTGCAAGCAGGTAAATGTTCTTTCTTCTCTTTCCCTCTAGTGAAGATGTTGTTGTTGTTCTGTTGCTAGTTATTGGATTGCCAGCCTCTTCCTTTTTCTCCTTTTCCTTCTTGATTGTTCATGTGAAAATTCTTAGCCCGACTCTTCTCCTTGTAAACTGCAACAAGAGCTCCTTCACTCGTTCCTTCTTGTCTATAAGCTTGCCTTTGCTCCACAGCTTGCAATGCATTTACCAGTTCTTGCAGGCTCATTTGTGAGAAATCTTTAGAATCTTCTAAAGAGCAAATTTTATGTTCAAATTTCTCTAGTAGACTTACCAAAACTTTCTCTACTATTCTTGAATCTGGAAAATCTTCTCCCAAAAGTCTCACTTGATTCACAAGTTTTGAAATTTGAGAAGAGAAGTCTTTAATGGTTTCAGTTTCTTTCATCTTCAAACCTTCAAACATCTTCTAAGATTTAAAACCTGCATCTTCCTTGACTTTTCATCACCATGAAATTCTGCTTTTAATTTATCCCATGTTTCTTTGGTAGATTTACACGCCATAATCCTTGTGAAGATGTCTTCACTCACAGCATTATAAAGACAGGAAAGTGCTTTGAATCGCTTTGCCTTTTCTTCATTGAAAAATTTCATCTGTGCAATTGTAGGATTGTTTCCTAGGAAAGTACGTTGCCTGTCACTCTCCACTATCTCCTACAAATCAAAAGCTTTGAGATAGGTTTCGATTTTCACAGCCCACGTACCATAATTCTGCCCTGTGAACACTACTGTTTTTGCTGGAAAATTAGCAGAATCCATTTAAAAAAAAAAGTCACTTAATCTCTCATGTTTTCACTCACAAACCATTCAAAGATTAGAGAAGCTCTGATACCAATTGTTGTAAAACTGATATATAAAGAACAGACTATTGTTGATGAACGAAGAAAAAAGAACAAAGAGCAAAGTCTTTACAGTTGAAAGAACAAGGAACATAAAAATATCTCAGTAGGTTATTGTCATCCCCAATGTTTTATTTATAGAAGGAAAAAACATTACAGAATTATGAAAAACAAAAGAAACGTACTAGCTATCATCTCCTTTATCTAAGGAGTTGTATAATAAGTTAGTCTAATCCTAGATAAACTTAAAAATGGATTGAAAGAAACATTATAATCTAGATAATGTTGTCAGCTAGCAGATAGATAGCAATGCAGTAAATCACTGCTAAGTAATCCTGTTCCAGCTTTGGTATCAGAAGAAAGGAATATGATAACGTGTTGCCTGTTTAGAATATGCTTTTAAGTGGTAAAATGGTATACACCAGAATGTGTGCCCAGCAATTTTTTTGCTTTCAGAAGGAGATCACCGGGAATATTACATTGCAAAATGGAGATAGGATAAAGAGTTTTAAGGCGGGTTGAATATTGGACATACTGTCAGAAATTCTTCTTCTTTTAAAATTACAGGACCACTATAACAAAAACAGAACTGGACTGAATTATAGAAAAGAAAAGCATTACCATGGCGCAAACTATTATTCAAAGCAAACTATCAAGCGAAGCTGTGACACTAGAATAAAATGTTCATCTGCCATCTCCTTGTGATTGCATTAAATATAAACTGTGATATCCAGCACTTGTACCAGCCATTTCCTCAGAACGAACAGTTTCCGCTGATTCACCAAGCAAGTACTCTGTCTCTTCTACATATGATTCGTCATTAGTCCAAGGATGTTTTGCAGATGTTCTTAGCCCCTCTAATTCCATTGCTACCTTCTTCATGTTAGGTCTTTCCTCTCCTTTTACTCTTAAGCACTTCTTTGCAATGTTGGCAACTTCCTTAAGCTGCCTAATATTATCCTGGTTCACCATGCAATCCTGAAGAATATGGACCAGGCGATCTTCTTTCAGTGCACAAAGAAAATACGATGATAAATTCCTCTCCCCCTCAGGCTTATCGAAGGAAATTGCCTTCATCCCAGTTAGTAGTTCCACAAGAACCACTCCAAAACTGTAAACATCACTTTTGTCCGTCAGTTGGCTTGTGTGCAAGTACTCAGGGTCCAAGTATCCTAGAGTACCTTGCACCATCGTTGACAATTCAACTTGATCCAGCGGAATTAACCTAGAGGTGCCAAAATCTGACACTTTTGCCGTGTAACTGTTGTCCAGGAGTATGTTTGTAGACTTGACATCCCTATGAATGATTGGCACAGAAGCTGCGGAATGCAAATATGATAGAACACCTGCAGTTTCAGAAGCTATCTTTAAACGGATTTCCCAGGTGAGGGCCGACACCTTACTCTTGTCGTGAATGTGGTCATAGAGGGTGCCATTTGCAACATATTCATAAACTAGTAATGGGACTTCTGTCTCCAAGCAACATCCTAGAAGCTTCACCACATTCCTGTGATTGATTTGGTAAAGAACAACCACCTCATTGATAAACTGCTCGATTTGGCTATGATCGATTGTTTTGGACTTCTTGATTGCAACAGTTCTTCCATCTGTTAAAGTTCCCTTGTAAACTGTACCAAAACCTCCAAGGCCAAGAATTCTACTTTCATGGTACTTGTCAGTGGCTTTCTCGAGTTCTTCAGCTGAAAAGATTTTTGCCGTTTCTGTAACGGATCCTTCCCTTCTTGATAGCTGCTGCTCCAACATTAGACCACCATTTTGCCTAAAGAACTTCTCTTTGAGCTTCATTAGCTTCCATTTATTGTATCCCCAGTACAGCCAAGTAATTCCCATCAACAAAGATGTCAGTCCCGCTCCAATTCCTACATGTACAAGGATGTTGAAACATTAATTTGTAATTAATTATGTACATTGCAGATATGAAAATTCGTCCAAATTGAGCAAGTATACCCGAATGGTTAAGATCATAGGGGGAATTATTGCAATTTTTTGCTTCTGTTTAGCGAGTAAACCTTTCGATTTAATAAGAAATATTTGAAATCATGTATAAAAGGTGGAGGGAAAAAAATTTCCCATCAAGAAGTTCCGGTTGAAATGATCCCGCGGCAATATAGAATAAATTAAAAACGAGTACATTTGTAGTGGATTTGACTTTGAAACGTTGTGGGCTTTGAAGTTCCAGAGTTTATATGGATCAAATTAGATTCCTCTCAGTTTTGTTTTCTGAAATACCAAGGGCTGCAAATTTGAGACGAAATAAATCTAGAATAGTGTCTGCATATTTCAAGTCACTTTTGCTTTCGCCAGCTACTTCAAATTTTATTGATAAAATAAATTCTAGCCAATGCTCTGACATCCGGTCAAGCATTTATCACACTACTAGCTGCATGAATTTCAGTATATACTTCGAAAATGTAAGAATCCTGAAAAGAAAATTAACAAAAATCTACACTCAATTCCTGCTACATGAGGCCAGTATGAGTATTAAACTTAGGTCTCTGATAGAGGGAACCAAGTGTTAGATTCAGGTGTCTAAGTTCAGGTTGAAATAGAAGTAGTACTGTGATATAGTTTTAATAATACTGACCATCACAGCCTTATCTAAATAACAAGAACTAAAAATTGGCACATGTATATATCCTATCCAAATTAAAAATGAGAAACCAAAAAAAACAAACAGTTACCTTTAATGCCACATGAAAGATCTATACACAATAGTATGTACATGTACATCGGGATTGAAAATGAAGAGGATAATATACGAGCTTACCGACAGCGACCTGAAACACTGATGATCGATTGCGGATGCAGCGTTGTCCATCTATTCTCCCATCTCCATGGTACCCCTTGGGGCAAGAACATGTATAATCCCCTTCGGTGTCGATGCATTTGTGGCTGCAATTGTGGGCTACTTCTGGATCTGAACATTCATTAATGTCTGCAGAAGCATCATAAAGAGAAGCCTTTATGTAAAACTATAGTAAATTCTCATAATTTCAAGTAATCCAATTTCGAAAAATCAGATTAGAGATCTCCTCGAAATCAATTACAAATAATTTAACTTTCTCTTTATATCTGTGAGTAAAAAATTATAAAAAAGGGATAAAATTAAGAAAAAGAAATGCATACTTCGGCAACCATTTGGGAGGTATGGATTTCCTAGATAGCCATCTAAGCATTTGCAAAAGTACCCAGACCCACTTTCAGGGTCATGACATTTGCTCTGTCCTTGACATGCATTAGACATCTTGTTCTTTTCCAAGGTTTCGCAGTTATTGCGCCCAATACTCCAATCCACTATAATAGGAACCTCACTTACTTCCTTCAAATCCGACAGGTTACTTGGAAAAAAGCTGAACTGCTTTTCTTCAATAATGAAGGCAAAGCTGCAAGGATTGAATTCCCAGATTCCCGTATGATTATAGAAACTAGACAAGCTCGCCTCGAAGTACTTACTTCCTTTGGCAATGGAGGTTTGGCAGCAACCAATTCCGGAGCATGTGTTTGGCACATATTTTTTGTTGCTACATCTGGAAATGCATCCTACCAGGTATGTATCATTCTTGTCTTCTCGTATACCTAGCATTTCAGCTATAGTATCACAGCCGATAGCGACGAACCTATTGTCAGTGTCGGAAAAAACGTATGGACCTTGGGTGGGTAGGTTTATCCTGGGTCTGTTTCTCGTTCTTCGTGCACCTGCCCGATTATAGCAATCCTTAGCTATATAGTGCATGAGGCGAAGCTTCCCATCAAGGGTTATTTCTGTGACACTTAAGTTAGTATTTCCTATAAACGCTTTTGGAGGGTTGAAAGAATGGTTGCAAGTTATGAGGAACTGAGGGTCGTAGTAGCAATCTTTTCTGGTGCCAAATGGATATGGGATACTAACATTCCCACATCTATCTTGGCACCGAGGCTTCGCTATTGGAAACTCTGTTGCTGCTGTCACTGCTGCTAACAACAGTACTCCTATTATTGTGAACTGTAAGGCCATTCCTCGAATTCTCATGACAGCTACTTTTCTGTTTAATTAGAATGGAGTCGGGTGGTGCAAAACTCACTGTGGCAGCTAGCCTTTTTTATAAAGCAAATTACCCCGATATTGGTCGACGGAAGACCAAATTATTAGGCTTGAATGCCAGTTGGGATATACGTGACTGAATATCTAAAAGAGCGTGGGTTAGTGTACTTGCAAGCAAGAACTTACTAGAATCGAAGCTTTTTTATTCTATTATGTTATTATGTTTAACAAGTGTTTTTAAAATAGATTGTAATACTTTTATTTTTTTATTTAAATTAATTTTTTTTAATATTTTAGAATTATTTTAATATGATGATATTAAAAATAACTTTTAAAAATTAAATAATAATTATTTTAATTTATTTTCAAATAAAAAATACTTTAAAAAATAACTAACCAAATTTCATTTTAGTCAAACCGCCTAATTTTAATACGGATATGTCAGTACATTTTTTCCTTGAAAAATCTCATTAAAAAATCCCCAAACTATGAGGTTAATTTCACTTAGGTTCTCGTGTCTTCTTAATTTCAATAAATATCATGGCAAATTAATTTCAAGAAATTGCATGGCAAATAGAGTGGATGTGCGACCTTGACTTGATAGGAAATTTTTACAGTCAGCTAGACTCCACCTTCACTGTGCGACCTTGACTTGATAGGAACCTTTTGAAGTCAGCTAGATTCCACCTAATGCTGCGGGGCCCACTTGTGGAATTTACATGCACCTGCCGTGTGGGAGAGTTTTGTGTACTAGTAGCTGTTTGCCGAAAATCATACGCTGGTGAAACAACGAATTATCTCACGCGTGACACAAACTCCTTTTAAATTAAAAATCAAAATCAAAATTAATATTAAAAAAAAAAAAAAGTAAAGGGGGAAGGGAGGTTGTTTTAGCCCAAAGGAACACTTGTTACTTGGCCATTGAACCTTTGCTAATCTCTCACAATCAACAAAAGTGAATAGATTCTTTAAAAAAAATCGAGAAACAATCTCTAGTGGGGTGCTTTTATAGAGAATATGGTAGCCTGAAAGAAAGTAAATAGCTTCGACTGGACGGGTTTCTTACAAGTTCTACATCAACCGAAGCATAAATAGGAGGTTATTTACTTGGTATAGTTTGGAAATACGGTGTAAATTTTGTTTTTTAAAATTTTAAAATTTTTTTTTTAAAATTTAATATGTTTTTTATGTTTTGGATCGTTTTGATATGCTGATATCAAAAATAATTTTTAAAAAATAAAAAAACATTATTGACCTGCATTTCGGCATGAAAAATTATTTAAAAAACACTCATAACCACACTGTCACACAAGTCAATTTGAAGAGACGGTTGCGTTTCACGTTCAGGGGCTCTGCTTGGTTTTAATTAATAAAAATAAAAATTGTAGATGAACTAATCGAAATATTATATTAAGTTTTTTTTTTGTGAAAAATAAACATTTGTACAGGTATTAATTCTACAAAAGTATACTGTTCAGGAACTCCGATGATTTTTAATCAATTCATTAAAAAAAAAAAGAAGAAGAAGAAGCTCCAGCTGCAATCCAGCAAACATGAAACATCAACTATATAAGGCAACAAACAGATCCTTTTTTCTTTTATATATATATATATCTTCTTTTACAATCGATACAGAAATTCTGATCTAGTTGATCATTTTGAAACCAATAAATGAAACTGATTAAGAAAAAAACTGAAAAAGAAACCAATTAATAATGAATATATATCCTCTTGAAGAGAGGAGAAAAACAAACAAAGAAAGTAAAGATTCTTATGAACAGCACAACAAATTAAGGGGGCATGCACACACAATTTCACAGAAATATAAAACAATCCAAGGAAATGAGAGGATTGTCGATGTCTTCCATGGGATGGAGTCGCTATCTTGTTGAGCTAGTGCTTCTTTTACTGCATCTTCATCTATCTTAGAGCTAATACGATGAGTGCAAGTCTCTCTATTCCTCAGACAAGAACTCAATTAGTGTGGGTATTTCATTCTCACGGATGATTCTGTGATATTAATCTTCAGTCAACATGCTTCAAAATTATAATTAATTTCTCCTGAAAATTTAAATGCGTTTAAGTCTCCTCTCTTTGCAAACCTCGTAAAGATTTTTTTGTCCCCTGCTTTGAATTCGATTAATACAAGACGTAGACAAGGGAGATATAACCAATTTCAAACCCGTTTCATAATTAGCAAGCCTAAATCAAAGGCTTAGAATTCGCCATTGCATAAACGTGGTTTTAATTTTATACAATCTATAATCCTCACCAGCAACTAAAATTAGCTTTTAAAAGTTCATGCATGGCAAAATCCAGAGGTGCCAAAAATAATTTCCTCACCGTAGCAATTTTAATATTATTCCATTCTTATATTATGTAAAAATTAATTTGAAATCTTACATATTTTTATTAATACATATAATATTTATTGTAGTTTATTATAAATAAGTATTTATCTTTTTAATTCACGATGATTATATTTTTTATTCAATGTTAAAAAACATTTTAATATAACATCTACATTAGTTCTTTTACTTATAAAAAATTATTTAATTTGCAATAAGATAATTTAAATAAAGATATTAAAATTTTAATTTTTATATTTATTAACATAAATAGTTCTCATATATATTAATTAAGTGAATAGGCTTGGTTGAATAAACTTAGTTTTTTTACCTATGATATTTATTTGTTTTTTATTTTAATATATTTCTAAATAAAAAAAACTTACTATGTCTCTTCTAAGTCAAGCCGCCTAATTTTGAATATGAAAACGCAAGTACATTTTTTTATTAGAAAATCTCATTAAAAAATCCCGAAAACTGTGAGGTTAATTTCACTTAGGTCCTCGTGTCCTCTTAATTTCAAGAAATATCATGGCAAATTAATTTCAAGAAATTGCATGGCAAATAGAGTGGATGTGCGACCTTAACTTGATAGCTAACCTATTAAAGTCAGCTAGATTCCATCTTCACAGTCTAATTCTGCGGGGCCCACTTGTGGAGTTTACCTGCACTTGCCGTGTGGCAGAGATTTGTGTACTAGCAGCTGTCTGCCTAAATCATACGCTGGTGAAACATTCGGCAATCTCACGCATGACACAAACCCCTTTTAAATTAAATCAAAATTAATATTAAAAAAAAAAAAAACTAAAGAGGGAAGGGAAGTTATTTTAGCCCAAAGGAACAATTGTTAATTAGCCATTGAACCTTTGTTAATTTCTCACAATCAACAAAAGTGAATAGATTTTTAAAAAAAATTGAGAAACAATCTAATCTATAAAATGGGTGTTTTTATAGAGAATATGGTAAAAAGATAGTAATGTGAAAAATAAAAATTTTATTTTTAAATAAAAAGTTAACATTTCAACTTACTTTTTTATTTAATCTTTTTATAAATGGCAAAACTAAATTCATTTTAAGATATTTTCTTAGATGATATCACAAAAACCCAAATGAAAACGACATAAAACAAACTATCAAGTCCATTTACCAATAATCACAATATAAAAAGCTAAAATTGAAAAAAAATGATAGCCATAATAAAAAAGAAAATTAAGAAGAATATAAAATAAAAGCATTGTTTGGATCCACTATGTTTTCATTCAAAGACCATAGTAAAAGACCGGGGCTTTTGACAGAGTGAATTGAAGCAGTGACGTAAAATTAAGCGATTGATAAAAAATAAAAAGAAGAAGAAGAAGAAGAAGCTCCAGCCGCAATCCAGCAAACATGAAACATCAACTATACAAGGCAACAAACAGATCCTTTTTTCTTTTCTTTTTTTTATATATATCTTCTTTTACAATCGATACAGAAATTCTGATCTAGTTGATCATTTTGAAACCAATAAATGAAACTGATTGAGAAAAAAACTGAAAAAGAAACCAATTAATAATGAATATCCTCTTGGAGAGAAGAGAAAAACAAACAAAGAAAGTAAAGATTCTTATGAACAGCACAACAATATAAGGAGGGCATGCACACACAATTTCACAGAAATATAAAACAATCCAAGGAAATGAGAGGGTTGTCGATGTCTTCCATGGGAATAGAGTCACTATCTTGTTGAGCTAGTGCTTCTTTCACTGCATCTTCATCTATTTTAGAGCTAATACGATGAATGCAAGTCTCTCTATTCCTCAGACAAGAACGAAGCTGGCTCGAGTTGATGTATTGACTAGGCAGCCTCAAATTTTCCTTTCTTGAAGTTGAAGAAAAGGAATTAGCTGAATTTACCCTGGCACCAACCGTACGCGCTGAACAACTTTCCTTTGGCGTAATTGTCAAGATCCCCCTGCCACTATCTCCATTAAATCGCCTGCTAGGCGATGGTGACCTCAAAGTTCTACTGATTGGTAGAGAATGTGAAGGATTAAACCTATCTGGCTCCCTACGAAAGCTCTTTTGTCGTGTTAGTGCTGTTGGTGAGTTCGATCGAACTCTTTTATGGGGTGTAGATGCGTTTACCTTTTGTGGGATCGATTGCTTCATTGGTGCCACGACTTGTTTTGCTGGTGAGCCCAGTTTTCTGGAATACACATTTGGCGATGCTAGCAATTGTGATCGTTCCTTAATTGAATTGATGCGGATTATGTGCGGATTTTCCTTGACACATGACCACAAAAACTCGTTGGAGAATGATCGATCTTTTGAGTTCAAGATCGAAGATCCACTAGAGAGTGATGAGCATGAACTAATTGTGGTGGTGTTGCTATTGGTACAACAAGTAAAAGCAGAGCCAGAAGAAGATGTAGATGTGGTAGGTGAAGGAGGGGATGGGGAGATTTTATTTGATACAGGAACAGGAATCTTGGGAGTTTTTGGAGCCTGAGAGATCACAAGCTTGTCTTCGACATTGTTGCCATGACATTCTTCAAAGGAACGTTTCTTGGGTCTGCATTTACTAATGCAACAACCCATTTTGTTAGATTTGAAATGGATGAAGAGGCAACTGAGATTAGGACTGCAGGCTTAAAGAACATGGTATAGCATTTTTATATAGTCTAGGAAGTTGAATCAGAAAAGGTGAAGGGAAGGTGATGGCTGGCTTTTGCTTTTCAAGATTTTGAATTCGGTTGCCGGGGATTGATTCCGTTGGATAACGGTTATATGTAGAATATGATGCTGGCTGCTTTATAAAAGCTTTCATATTTAACCCGCTAGATTAAGACATTGTTTTTCTTAGATACAACCATGCTTTTTATAAAATTAAAATTTATTTTTATTTTAAATTTATTTTTTAATATTTTTAAATTGTTTTGGTATAGTATATCAAAAATAAATTTTAAAAAATTAAAAAAATTTATTTTGATATATTTTCAAGTAAAAATTACTTTTAAAAATAATCATTATCACAATATCAAATACTATTTAAATATATATTTAAAATTATGATGCAGAATATTTTTCTTATTAATTTTGATTCAAGGTTAACTTGCCATAAAAATTCTAAAACTTTTTCTAAATATTAAAACGGACAAACTAGTAATATATCTTTACTAGTTTAAGCTATGATTGGCTATGATAACACTGACCGTACTCATCTTTCTTGAGAATGCATGGACGCCATAGTTCTAGTTTCAGAGGCGGGACTTGTGCACTAAAATTTTCTATTACCCTTTGTGATTTGGGATTTACAGTCTGAGATTGCAGTCTAAATGAAGGTTAGTTAAAATTTAATTTTTTTATTTAAAATTATTTTTTATAGTTTTAAAATATTTGGATGTTCTGATATTAAAAATAAATATTAAAAATTAAAAAATATATAATATATAATACTTTAATATAATTCTGAATAAAAAATATTTTAAAAAATAATAATTACAACACTTGTAAACACTCCTAAAATATTCCATGCTGACGAGGATTGCTGTATTTCGTGTAAAAAAAAAAGAAACGTGTGCAGATCAATGGTAAATTTTGAATAACAAAGAGCGGAAGAACAGATCACATCAGGATTCTGGCACGTTGTGCTCTTCCGGTTGCAAGAGAATTTAATTTTGTATATGACAAAGTTTTTCTATTTTTCTGATCAATCTGGTAAACATTCTGCTATACATTTGAACTTAGTGTCTATTTCTTTTGTTTTACAAAAAAAAATATTTTTTATATATTGTTTTTGTCAGTTTGCAAAATATTTCTTAGAAAATATTTTCTTATAAAATAATTAATGAACTAATTAATAAAAAAAATATTTAATAATGAATTTTCAAACCAATTTCATTTGTTATAAAATATTTTTAGCTCATGAAATTTACAAAATATTTTATAAATAACAATCCACTTATAATACTTTCCAACTATTTTCACCACAATTTATATCACACCATTATCTTTTCTTTTCTTTTTTCACGATCACTTTATTATCATCTCCTCCACTATTATTGTTATTTTATCATAAATTTTTTATTTTTTTATTATCATTACTTTCTTTATTATTATTATTATTTTATCATCAACATTTTTTTTTATTACTATCATTGGAAGATATTATTGTTATTTTATCATCAATTTTTTTATTTTTTTTATTATCATTAATTTATTTATTATCATTATTATTTTATCATCAACACTTTTTTTATTACTATTGGAAGATATTTTATGAAAATATATTTTACTTATAAAATATTTTATGTAAAAAAAAAAAAACGAAACTATTAGGCATGCAAGGTGTACAATTAGATGACAAACGTTTTGGGCTTATTCAACTGGGCTAGGGTGAATGCATCTAAAATCAGGTCTTCCAAGTGCCGTAAATCTGGGACTTTTAGCTGTGTATGTTTATTCCTATAATGATGGGCTTACCCGTATCATCGGACCCACTTTGATTATTTACTATGAGATCCAATGGGCCCTGTGTTGTGGAATAGGAGTGGCTATGCTCCTCTATGAATTTTCTTTTATTTTTATTTTTTATAAACATAGCAGTTTAGAATTATTTACGACCAAACATCTCCGTTCAGGCTTGGAAATAATTATGAATACAGTAACTTAGTCCATATACTTCCTAGGAAATGAAAGAGGCTTTTGGGAAAATTATTATTAATTTATTTAAAAAAAAACGTAAATTTATTGTTATTTGAACAATGCTTTCCCTTTTTCTTTTTTTTTCAATTTCATCATTTAGTTAACTCAATATTTTTTTTTCTTTTTGATAATTTTTTATCTTTTAATATTGAGTTAAATAAGGATTGAAATTCATGATTTATTCTAATTTATTTTATTAGAGATTATCTCAATTTCATAACTTATAACATAGGTTTTATGAATTATGTCTCTTTTTAATTGTATTTTTCATTAATTTCATTCTATAACATTAAATTGATTAAGAATTAAACTCTATAATTTATTTTAATTTACTTTTTATAAGATTATCACAGTCTTATAACTAGAATTATGGATTTGACATGTTAATTGTGGTTGCTCGAATCAATCTAATAAGTTGTCGTATCAAAAAAAAAAATATATATCATCTTAAATTTTTTTCGAGTTAAAATTAGAGCTAATCGAGTATCAAAGTTAATTTTAGACTATTAAATTGATTAAATCATATTAAGTTTACCTTGTAAAATTTTAAAAAATTATGCTAGAAAACATGTTACTAGTATCTAAACATTTTTTTATGTTAAAAAAATTGAATTAACCTGTAATATAACATGATTATTTTTATGTTTTTTGTTTGTAATGAATTTACATCCTTTGTTCGTTATCCGTTGTAGAGACAACTGTCAAAAGTCACTTTAGATAATACCAGATATATTAGTGAGTGTTTAATAATCAAAACTAGTTAAAGATTGGAAGAACAAGCTAAACAAAAGTATTTAAAATAAAAAAGAACAATAATGACAAGCGGATAAATTTGTAGAACAAAAAGGAGAACACCTTGTAATATAATCTTTACTTCTTGCAGTTACATATGAAAGGAGTGTTTGGGATTATGATAATAATTAGGATATAATTTTTGTTTTTTGAAAATATATTAAAATAATATTTTTTTTTATTTTTAAATTTTTTTATATTAATACCTCAAAATGATTTAAAAAACATAAAAAATTATTTTTATATAAAAAAATTAAATTTTTAATAAACACAATTTCAACAACGTTTTCAAAAAAAATTTAAAAATATAAAAAACGAGTATAATTTCAACAACATTTCCAAAACAATTTAAAAAATATAAAAAAATTAATTTTATAAGAAAACTTAAAATTTTTAATAAACATAATTTCATTTTTTCAAATACTGCTTTTAGAATAGCCGCGGTTTTTCAAATACTGCTTTTAGCATAGCCGCGGTCTTATCTTGTGGCATTTTGAGAATGACTATTCCGAGGAAGCTTGTTCGCATAGTTATAGTATTCGTTTCAAGGTCTTATACAGTTTAAGGCCCACTTCCTTGAGTTGTTGGATGAACACCTGGATTATTGAGTCAAATTAGACTTTTTTAAATCATTTTATATTGGATTGCAAAATATTTTCGTTTTAAAAGTCTTCAGAGTTGACCTGGTAGAGTTTCCAAAGTATAGAATTGCCTTCGAGTCACTGGATAAACCATGATTAGAACTTGTAGAATTTTGATGTCGTGATTTTATATTGGATTGATTCTGGGTAATATAATCCATGATACCCTTTGCGCAATCTATGAATCCTCCTTCACGCCTCCTCGGAGTTCAACTCTGACACCACCAAATTATAACTCCAATCTAACCATAGACGCACCCTC
Organism: Populus simonii; assembly: GCA_007827005.2. Lineage (NCBI taxonomy): Eukaryota > Viridiplantae > Streptophyta > Magnoliopsida > Malpighiales > Salicaceae > Populus > Populus simonii. The sequence goes on along the minus strand of CM017465.2, from coordinate 18,825,273 downwards.
TTGGTGAACTCTAACTGCCTGTTAAAAGCGCACCATATCCCGAAGTCTGCAAGCCCCATGAAAGCTAAAGCTGCAAATTATTATGTTGCTTTTTCACCCCTTGAAAGCACTGCATGACAGCTTCCAGTGACAGGGACGCATTACAGGGAGGAGGAATTGAGGACAGGTTTTTTATCTGTTCAATTTGGTAGCGGTGCAGACTGTGGGGTCCGAGGTTTCTCTTTCCAAAAGTGCCCTACTGCAAAAGTTCACCAATTATTGACTCTTTTCTGTGGTTGCGGCTAGGTACCTGAACAACGTCCATGGACAAAGAAGGAAAAAAAACTACGCTCCCTCCCATGTTATCCCAAACACTGCTTGATGCTAAAACAGCGAGATAACATCAAGTGCCCTTTTTTTATATGACGCCATTCATGATTATGAACACAGACATATAGTAACTTAATTGTTCATAAATCAAAGAGTTCTTTCAACAACAGAAAAAAGACCTTCAAAAATGAAAATAAGATGAGGATTAAATTCGCATGGCAGCTGGAAATTACATTAAAAGAGGGGTAGCAGAGTCGCGAAATTGTTCAGCTGGAGTAAGCGGGTCATCTTCAATAAAACATGCGACATTAGATCAAATTCAAATTATACAGAGAATAAGATTAAAACAAGGGATTTAAGTACTTAACCAGGGGCCAAGAAACCAAATCGTAAGGCCACTGGCAATATAATACATATTCAAGTCATGCTCGGTTAATAAACAACATTATAAAGGATATCCCTGCCAAATTAGAAGAATTCAGCTCATATATATAGCACACGATAACTATGAGCTCGAGCCCCTTTTATTCCTCAGATTAAACCAAAAAAAAAAGCTCCTATTCTTCATCCCAGCAACTCTATTAAGCTAAGCTGGAGATCACGGCAGTTACTTCAAGAAAAGAGAAGCGCACAAACCCCAACTAATTAAAGGACAAACATATGTACATGTACAGCAATCAAGGCAAATATCATGCGGAACTCTAAGTAGTACCAGCTGGAGGGTTGGAAGGGGAGGGTTTACCAGTAAAATCCTCCCACATCTTCTTCTTTATACCTCCTCTCTTGGGCGGCGCCATTGGCCGAGAAGGCCGCCCAAATCCCCGTTCACGAGGGGCTTCACTGGTGTTAGTTGCGGCATTGTTGGTGTTCTTTTGGTTGCTGCTGACCTCACTCATCCGGCTGATCTCTTGTTAATCAATCAGATCTCGTATTTGATGTTACAGATTAAAAGTTTTGGAAATGAAGTGATAAAGCTTCCTAAAAACAAAGAAAAGAAATAAATATTGGAGGGGAAGGAGGGACAAATGTATATAACAAAAATGTAAAGACAATACCTGCCCTTATCAGGTGCAGGTTGGTGCCTGCCTGCCCCAGTTTGTAACTCACATTAAAACCTTAATTTTATGCCGTGCTGATCTCTCCTGAGTTATGATTGAGGTCCCGGGGACGTCTGTTTTTGTGATCTTAGACACGTGTCCGTTAGAAGTGGGATTGATTGGAAGATCATTACAGCCTGCGTCAATGGTGACGTCTGTTTTTGTGATCTTAGACACGTGTCCGTTAGAAGTGAGATAGATTGGAAGACCATTACAGCCTGCGTCAATGGTGATTTCGCCATAAATACGTAAGCAGCCCATTTGGACATCAACCCTCGACCTCAACTCATGGACATGGTTAGTCCTCCGCTTCCATGCCATAAATAATAAAGAGCATCCCACATGTTTCCATGCCATAATTAATGTTAAGGATTTCTAATTTATTCCATGGATTTAGAATTATATCAGAATTTTGGTTTGGAGGGCCAAATTAGAAAAATAATTTTAGAGGTAAAATTGATTCTTTTTTATTTTATTTTTAAGACTAAAAATATAAATTGTTAAAGGAAGAAAAATCTTCCATGCAGGGGGCAGCCCCCCAAGCTCTGCCTCTGTGTATAGGGTCCCTAATTTCCTGTCCTTATCCTATCATCAAAGAGGACAAACTTTTGACTTATGCAAAGATTGAAATGATGGGGTTTTTTTTATATATTCCTTTAATTATGACGTGAATAGGAAAATCCAAAATGTTAGTATAGTCAATTTATTGTATAATTCTCTCGTGATGAACGATGAAAATGGATTCTAAGGAAGACTCTTTGTGTGTGTTGGGGGTATTTTAAATTGAAAATATATTAAAATAATAATTTTTTATATTAATACATTAAAATTATTAAAAAAATTAATAAAAATTATAAATTTTTTAAATAAAAAATATTTTAAAAAACATAAATTATCATAATAACAGACAGGCAGTTAATTTATATCACCATCCCCTACTTGGGCTTAACTCCATCTTACTTGGAGATGCTGTTGGTATAGTGTTTCAACTTTCAAGGCCTTACTTTCCATGTCTTCTTCACTGAAAAAAAAAGGACAAAATTAAACTTATTCTTTCTTTTGTTATCTGAATAATGAAATAGACTCTCTTTTTTTCGCTGTAACTATTTACTTGTACTATGTATAATGTTTTTTTTTAATTGTTTTTTAATATAAAATATATAAAATGATTTTTTTATATTTTTTTATTTTTAATATCAGCATATAAAACTATAAAAAATACTAAAAATAATCAATTTACTATTTTATGAAATTAAAAATAATAAAAAATATAATTTTCTTTCTTAACGCGGTGGCCTCCGTCCAATTCTCTCTCGCTATCTTCCAAAAGAAGGAACCCCCTGGCTTGTCCTTTTCCAGTATTTTTCTTTCTTTTGGATCCATGGTGCTGTTTCCTAATCCACTGGGCATTAATATGGATGGGCCGAGGAAAAGATCCAGCCCAATAAGTTTCCCGCACATTTGGACGGGCAGTGCCAGGAGCGTCGATAAAAGAATAGCTTCGATATTTTAGTAAAGCTGGATATTTATTCCCGCCCGATGTTATGTATCAATTCTCAAAGTTATTTTTTAAATAATTTTACCAGTGATTAAAATAATTATTTGTGAAAACTTAAAGGATTTAGATTTTGAAAAATAAAAAATTGATTTCTTAAGTAATTTCTTATTTATTATTTATGTGTTTTTTGTTTTGATAAAAAAAAATATTTTTTATTAGCAACATCGTTTTTTTAATAAAAACTCTGGATAATTAAATTAAATATTTATTAAAAATTCATTAATTTAAATTAAAGATGGAAAAGTTACTTTTTGAGGGAAATGTCCCATTTTCTTATTAATATAATTTTATTTTATGAAAAAAACATGTTTTTATTATTAGTAACATAGTTTATTAAATTAAAACTTATCATAATATAAAAATCAGATTTCAAATAAAAAAAATTACATCTTCATTGTTTTTATGTGGCTGTATAAAAAAATAAAAGAATAATTAATTCATGAAAACCATATAAAAAATTAACAATGAAAAAACCATATTATTTATTCACCTTGAATAATCACGTGCAATGTTTTTAAAACTTTTTGCATGTTAGGGTTATATATAATTATTAACAAATTTGATAAAAAAAATATCATTTTTATACAACATTGTTTTTTTAAATAAAAATCCAGGTCATTAAATTAATTATTTATAAAGATTCCAAAAACTTAAATTAGGGATGGAAGAAAATTATTTATGGAGGCAACAACCCCGTTTTCTTATTAATATAATTTTACTTTATATTAATATATTTTTTGTACAACATTATTTTTTGTATATGTGAATTTTCAAGCTTCTTACTAATAATCAGCTACAAGCAATATACATATGTGAACTTTCAAGCTCCATACTAGTAATCGACTCCAAGAAATTAATGTACATTAAGCCAAGTGATTAAAAATGTTAGCATTTCCGAAAGCTATTTAATTTATAAATGCAGCAAGCTGATGGCAACAGCCCTGTTTTCTTATTAATATAATTTTTTTTCTGTTATTGTGCTTGCTAGGACACAATTGGACACCCCATTATTCCATGTAAGTTGATAATATCTATGGATTAATGTTATTCAAATCTTTGAAATAATTCTGCTAATTAAGATCCTCAAGGCAGCATCTCTGCCACCTCACGTTGTCCAATCCTTAGAAATCCCTCCATCCAAACACCCATTAAAAGAAAAAGGAAAAAAAAAAACATTCGCTTTCTTTCTTTAAATTTAAATTTGAAAAAACAATCATGATCCATTTTTATTTAAATACGCGAAGATTCAGAATTAGGATGTATTTTATCTTAATTTCTCGGTTTACATAGTTATTGGTTAACAATTAATGTTTTAGCATTTTATATCTTACTTTATAAATATTAAAAAAATTTAGCTAATTTTGTTACAAAACGTACAAGAATGTAATAAGGTTTTTGTAACGAAGTCTTAACATTTGAAATCTTATTACAAAAGCTGGTTTGTGAATTTTGCAATTACATAATCAAAATATGTAACAGTTACATCAAACAGAATATTGTCTTAAAGATGCAGTTGTGGTATTTAACCAGATGTGTTAAAAATATTTCGATTTACAATGTAGCTGAATATTTAATAACGTAATAGCTGAATATTTTTCTTTGATATTTTTCTCTCTATAAAAGCACTCGAATATTTAACCCTCTGTACCGGGACAAAGGCATTGAAAGAATTAAAGCGCCTGATGATCATAAACAAATGCCTTTCTCTTTTGAACTCTAAGATCTGTAAAGGGATCGATCGAGGCACACTACATAATTATTCTTCGCTCTTTTATGTGACACAAAACCCTACCAGAGAGACCTTATTATAAAACAGACGTGTAATTTATTTATTGACTTCTTATTAATTATTCCCCCGACGTAACGTACAATGGGCTCCCACAAACATAATAAGGTAGAGATCTTCGAGAGAAATTAATGTCACGGAAAGGACAAATAACTGAAAAATACTTTATCCTGTTTTTTATGGCTGAAATTTTCCGGCAAAAAAGTCTCTTGTCGGAGATTTCGACGTCCCCCATCTTTCCAGACTATTATCCTGCCACGGAAAAGATACCCTCTATGCAAAACCTCTCCGGTGACTGCCCGAAGTATAATATATATAGATATATATGAACTGCTCCATGTAACCAAAAAGACACTGTTCCGATCTATTAGCATCATTTATAAAAACTCAACTACAGTCGATTAATGATTTTTAGTTTATTTATTCATTGTATTTCGAAGAAGTTAAGTCTATTCTTACACCATGTAAACCTTCTCTCTTTTTTAAGAATTTTGGCCGGGCTCCTGAAGCCATTTAAAACTGGCGTCCTAATGCTTAGACCTTTGGTTTCTAATTAGGGTTTTCAAGATCTAAAGAGAATGAATTATTAGAATCTTAAACTCATGGAAGTATGATAATCACCGTAAATTAATCCATAAAGAAATAGAAGAGAAGTATTTATAGTGTGGTAGAAAATCAAATACCAAAAGTTTTAAAAATTCTTGAATCTAGCTTGTCAAAAAAGAGAAGGGAAAATTGGAATCTAGCTAGGGAAAAGCGGTTTGCATAAAGAAAAGAAGAAATAGCACTAAAACACATAGAATGAGCGAGATCATTACATTATAGTATGTTTTTACATGGGAAAAACAGAGGGAGTACTAAACAACAAACAAGAAGGTGGAGAACAACTATGCTTTTTGGTGTTTGATGATGGTTTTGGCGTTGTTTCTGCTCCTCTTGGCGAGCTCACTTTTTTGCAGCAGAGAAGCAAGGGATGAGGCCAAGGACTCGTACATCATTTTCTTCACCTTTTTCTTCTTAGGAAATACACTTCCATTCTTATTGTTGAACTGTGGTTCTGCCTTGGACCTCACCTCTTTCATTACGGAGCTAATCTCCTTCACCTTGTTTGCCTCCCTCCTTGCTGTTGCCATTTCCTCAGCTGGTGGTGCCTTTTCTATTCCTGCCCCAGCGCCTCTATCTCGATATATGGAGTATGCAAGCCAGTTAGAAACTTCCTGGGTCTTTCCTAGAGGCTACAAACTTCAATTACGTACCACCTCCACTTGCATTGACAAGTAGACGCTGGAGTACTCTCTCTCTCCTCCTTTCTCTTTTTTCATTTTTCCTTAACTGATTTTCATGGTTTTTACCAATTACCGATTACTGTTGGTGATTGCTGACTCCAGGATTCAATGGTATTAGCATACATATTCTCATTAAAAAAAAGAGGTATAATTGGCATTTTGCTTATTATTTAAGCGGTTCCTTTTTACGCAACAGAGGTGAGAAAATGCAAGGGGGCTGCTCTACCTACGAGTTTTTTTATTATTATTATTTTTAAAACATAAGCATGTACTGATAGGCACTTAACCTAGTCGTACATCGTGAATTAACAAAAGAATGCGTGTTTTCAAAAAAAGCAGGACTTGCAATGGCCAAAAGGGAATCAGTCTTAGTAATTAAAGCACTAGTAGATTGTACGTAATGATTTGTTTCAGGGAAATTTCCCTAAAGACCAGCACTTACTGAGCTTGTGCTCAAGGGTCAAATAACACAGCGTGATTAAGGAAGAAACACGCCTCCATCACATCTCGAGATTAACGAAGAGTATAGTACAGTGCCCAAACCCGACTAATTAAAAGAGAAGGTCCCATCTAAAGAAAAAACACAATGTGAAAAGGAAACTGGTGATATGCACAGCCACAGATCCCAATTTAAAGTCGATTATATATTATCCTCCTGCAGTATCTTGTTGCGGTGAGTGATGAGCGGTCAAGGAGCCAGGGAATTACGGATTAGAAAGAAGAAGTCGATTCGCAAGCAATGCTGAGTGCACCACATCGGCTCCAGCAAGGAATTGGCGGTGGTTTCCAATGCGTGATCATGTATATCGACGTCATGCATGATGCGACGGTGTCATTGCAATTCTACTCTTTATTATAATAATAATAAAAAAAAGTTCTTCCTTATTTTGGAATTTGCCACAGCAAAATGGCAACTTTTAAAGACCCTCGACCTTAATCTACATTACTAATTGATATTTGTTATTTGGTAATAACTAGTAATGCCGAGTTTGGATTTGAAAGGAGTAAATATCTCTGTGGTTGACTATGTTTAATAATTAAATAGATGTTTGTATAAAATAAATATGGACAAAGATTTTATATAGCTTCCCCATATCCTTTGTTTTCGACTGAATCAGTTTAGGACTCCAACAAATGGGATTGTGGAAATTGCATAGAGATTGAAGCAGCTAAAACCACTAGATCATCCTAATTTAATAAATTTTATTTTAATATTCAGGGTATTTAACCATAATATATAAGTAAACACATCTTGCTTCATAACCCAACTCAAACCTTTATTTTAATATTCAGGGTATTTAACCATAATAATTAAACACATCTTGCTTCATGACCCAACTCAAACCTTTAGGTTTGGTGGGTCAACACTAAGTCAATTAAAACAATATAATTTTTTATAAAAAAAATATTAAAAACAACATCATTTTTAAAACAAAATTTAAAAAGTTATTTAGAAAACATGTCGGCTAGATTCTATATCAATGTTGCTAGCTAAGGTCAGGTTAAGTAATTATGTATTTAACAACAAGCACAATAATTGTCAAAGCAATCGCCCCGTTAGTATTTAATACTAACGAGGACCTGTAAAACGTACTGAGATATCAAGCTTAGCATCAATAAGGTTTTAAGGACATGATTCCCTGTGACCTATTATATAAACTTCCTAAATAAATAAAATCATCTATTCGGCTTAAAGTGGACCTAGCTCTAAGTAAATTTTTCTTTACATCCCATTGCCACATGGTGTAGTTATTTTTTACTGAAATGCTTGCTGGAGGAAGCTTCTCGGAGATTTCTGCGTTAGGAGTAGAAGTCAAGAAGGCTAGTGATCAGCATACTTTTAACTTCTTGAATACCGATTCTTTTATCTCTTCTAATTTATGATTCAGGTTGATCTTTTTAACCCGGATTTTTATCCCAAATCAACTTTCAAATCAGATTTTACAACTATGATCTTGGTAGCAAATCCTTTTTTCTTTTTTTTTCTTTTTTCTATCATGTTGTAAGCTAGTGTATTCATATATGATACACAATATTATGCTAGAGAGATGGACGGATACATGCATCGTTTTTCACTTATGTATTGTACATGCTTTCACGAGCATTACTCAATCTATAGTGATTGAAATCACTTTAAAAAAATTTATTGAAAGTAGGAGATTTCTTTTCAAATAATGACAAAACTATAAACCTGCAAATTCAGAAATTTAAGTCCATAGCATGTATCATGAGCAGAGGAGGGAGTATCGTAAGGTAATGCTCTGTTTTTGGATAATTGGATCAGTACTTTGTGTGTATAATAGAATGACTGCACGTATCTATAAGGTTATATCCACACTTGATACTTATATGCTAAATAAAGAAAACCACGGTGAGGAGTTTCTTTATGTAAACAACTAGAATTTTTGCATAATCTCGACAAATTATTTCCTTAGTGTTTTGATATTGATTCTGTTGTAAAAATATTTATTGTCATGGATAGGAATTGTTAGTTAAAAAAAACTTATCGTCGATGATTTTTATTATATCAGTTATTTTATTGATAATATAATCACCGATAAATTTATAAACAGAAAAAACACGTCATATAAAACAAATTTACCAGCATCATTTTGTTAGCAATTCCATCAGTGAAAATGACATGTCACCGATAAAAAAAACCATTTTAATTTCATCGGTAATTTACATATTGTCAGTGGCATTTCCTGTAATTTTTCTTTGAACTCTTTGGAACTTTCCTAGGGATTTATTTCGTCAGTAATTCTGTTAATTTGTAATGGCCAGTGGGAAAATCCTATAATTTTTTTCCAACTCTCTATAACTTTTTGATAGGTTTAGTCCATTTGTAATTCCGTTAGTATTTTGTTTAATATTTAAAAAAAATGAACAAAAAAAACAGAAATAAAAATAAAAGAAATAAAACTAAAAGAAATAACCAAATACTTATTACAAATTTAAAAATTATCAGGAGGACAAAAATTCCACGTATAATCACCACATGTATCACCGAGGTTTGACAACAATTCCATGTATAATCGCCTAAGTAATAGCAAAAAAAAGGACCCAATTAGCTTTTTCCAAAAAACAGAGAAGTTTTTTTTAAAAAACAAAAAACTAGCCAATGCTATTGTATTTTTTAGAAATTAGTTTTTATAAAAAAAACAAATTCTTAAAAAGTGAATTATTTATTTATATTTTACAGTATTATAAAAAATAAATTAGAAAATACTTTTTAGTGTTTGGTCATGCCATAGAAAATAAGTTAAAAAATAACTAATTAATATATATTTTTTAAATTTATTAAAAAATAAGAACCTAAACTGACATATTAAAAAGTTAACGGAAGATACAATTCTAATTTCATAGATTATTTTAAATAAAACAAATAACAATGAAAAGAATAAGGGCCAAAGCTGACAAATAAAAATGTTAAACGATGATGAAATTAAAAAAATTCATAAATTATTTCAAATAAAAAAATAGTTGGAAAAAAAATAATGATCAAATCTGATAAGTAAAAAACGTTAAAGATGATGAAATTAAAAAAAAATTATAAATAATTTAAAATAAAATAAATAGTGGTTAAAGAGATGAGGATCAAATTTAATAAATAAAAAAATTAATTAAGAAAAGATAAGAAAAAAATAAATAACAATAAAAAAATAAGATCAAAGTTGATATAAAAATAAAATTATATTAAACTTTAAGGGATAAAATTAAAAATAAAAATTAAAAATAAAATATATAACAATCAAAATATTAAGGACTAAATCTTATATAATTAACAAATTTCAATATTTTTTAATTTTTTATAATTTCTAGAAAATATACTATAATCAAAATTAAAGAAAAATACTTTTATAAAATTCAAGCTAAATATTTTTTTAATTATATTGTTTAGTAATAAATACGGCCTTAAATACCTGGCATGGGACCGTGTAGGAACGCGCTGTTACGAGATTGGCTGTCTTGCCTAGGAGGTAACAGGTAAGTGAACATGACATGAAGACAAACAAGCGCTTTTGGGTGTGATTGTTCTTCTAAGTCAAAGTGACCCAAAATGTAAAGTCATCGGATGGATATTTCAAAGATTCTATTCCGTACAAACAAAAATCGCGGGCTTTTCGGATCTGATGCGGACAAGTAGGGTCCTTCGTAGAGGTGTTAATGACAGTTTTGTTTCTTCGTTTTTGGTAATTAAGTTGATGGCTCTACTTCAAGTGAACATAAATGAAATAGCATGGTTTTATAATCTTGATTTATGGCTGACAATCAAGGGTGTTTCTTAGTTAACAAATAGATCCATGTAGTGAACAAAATGTTAATAATATATGGCTTTATTTATTGATATATATATGTAGGTACATGAATTTTAGATAATCTATCTATCTTACAGGGAAGGTGCTGCTAATTTATTTTAAAAATTGAAATGTTAATTCATTTTTTAATCTTGTTATTTTAGTTTTATTTTTTTAATTTTTTTATAGTTTGTTTGTTTGGATTAAAAAAATTAAATACATTACTGATAGAATTACTAATGAACTACATTCATCGAAAAGTTCTAGAGAGTTGGAATAAAATTGCTTGAAATATCATTGAGTATATGTTAATCACTAACGGACTATATCCGTCAATAATATAAAATAAATCACTAATAAAATTAAAAATGAATTTTTTAGTTAATAATATAATATACTAACTAATAGAATTACCGATAAAATGATGTTAGTAATTTTTTAATTTAGCATGTTCTTTCTATTTATCAATCTATCAACGTTTATATTATCAATGGACTACGATAAGTTTTCCGATGAGCAGTAATTATCCGAGATGTCATGTAGTGTTCTAAACAACGACGGAACAATTAATCCGTAATATGTAAAATTGTGGCATAAAAACATCTAAAAGTGCAAAGAGAGAGGGGGGTTAATTTAGATTAGCCACTCGGTTAAAACATTATCAGCGGTAATGTCATAATGGTAAATTTGTCATATCTTATCCCTTGGGCTCCATTTATAGTTGCCCTTCTGTTATAAAAGTCCAAATGGTGTGGGGGTGGATAACGTGTACAGTGTCCGGTTAGCTTCGATCTGGCCCATTCACTGTACAAAGAAAACCCTTTTTATAGTCGATGACAAAGGCACCATTTCCGAATCAAATCTCGAAGGAACTTTTCTTATTATTTTTATAAGCTTTTTACAGCTATTTTTTTTTTTCTAGATTGAAAATATAAAATACTATCTATTTAACCCGCAAGCTCTAAATATTTTTTAAAAACCTTGAGTATAAAAGCTGTTTTCTAAAAAATTTCAAATTACAAATCAAAAGGTTCATGTAAATATCTAATCAAATAAACTGATAATCATTTAAGTAAATAAAAAAACTGTTAACAAAAACCAAAAGAAAAATTAGAAAAATTAATATATGAATGGAGACCGAGATATATGATCCTGCAAAATGAGATATTTAACCGTTTGTGTCTACTGAATTTGTTTATTAAAATAAATAAAAGATAATAAAAATAGAAGCATACGAAACTGAAAATAATATGAAAGACCAAACATATAAGAGATATTATTTAAGAATAAATATTTTCCTGTAAAATAAAACTTACCTGTATAAAATAAAAGGCATTATTCAAAATTAAATACAAAAAATCATTTTTTTCAAAATCTTTTATTCAAAAAAGATTTGCAAAACTCACGGCCTAAACCATGAGACTAGGATATACCGATAGAAAAAGAAGTTGAAGATAACCACAAAACTATTTTTTTTTTAAAAAAAAGTCATGTTGAATGTTAAAATCATAAAAGAAATTGAGGAAAAAGGATCTTGAACCACATGAACTTGTCAATAGATCAGAAGCATCACAAATAAAAAAGCTTCGAAGCTCATTCCCCATCAAATCAAAGGCCGTAAGATGAAATTGGAGAAAAAAAACCACACAAAAATTGTGATTAAAAGAATGAGGAAGAAATTTGAAATAAAAAATAAATTAGATGTATCAAAAAAATTTAAATTGGAGGGTTAATTTAAAAACAATTAAACTTTAATAAAAAGGAAAATAAATAAAAAAAAATGATGGCAAAATTGAAAACAATAAAAAACATAAAGAGATGTTTAGTATAGTGTTAAACCTCTAGTTAACAGGGTAGATATTTTTGCATTGATATGTTTGTTTTTGTGGTTAAGATTAAGGTTTGTGTTTATAGTTCACAAAAATACCTCCAAAAAGTAAGAAAAATCAGTTTTTGTGGTTGAATTTTTTGCATCATTAGGTTATACCCAATCTCTATCTCAACTTTAACCACAAAAACAAATACTTTAATTAATAAACGTGTGAATAACATAGGGTTTTAGTTTAATTAATTCTAAATTAGTTTCATGCTAATGGCTAATTAATCAATTAGACGAATGCCCTTATCAATTATATTAACCACCCTTGCAAGTTTAATCCGAAAAAGGGGTTCTTAAAGATTCTTGGAAACGGGAAAATTATACTTCCATTTTTTAGATTTTCAATTTCACGGGAAGTTCCTTTCATTACACTTAAATTTATCCTCCACATCTATAGTTATGAGAAGTGGTTTCGATCAATTATTACAAGACACAGAACTATGAGCCAGCATCAAACACTCAATTAAAGAACGATGACAAGAAGTGAAAACCAGACACGGTACAGACAGCCTTTGACGATATAAATAAATTACGTGCAAGTAGAGTAGTGAAGAGGCAAAACTCTGGGTACTATAAAACATAACCCAAGACTGGTAAACGATGACACAAACATTTGATGAAGGTACGTAGCCAAATTAGTTTGTGTAGCAACCAGCCTTTTTGGATGGATCATAAGAGAGAGCTGATGAGAAGGCCGGACAAGCAGAGCTAAGAGAAGCAACAGATCGGCCAATGTAACCTAGCATCATGGACTTGACCAGCCTCTTCTTCTTTGGAAACACACTCCCTTTCTTTTGCTTGAGCCATGGCTCTGTCTTGGCTTCAACTGCTTCACTTGGACTCAGCTTCACTGTCATGTTCGCTCCTGCCTGCTGTCTCGTCATGTGTCCCTCTTCACCACATTATTGAGGCTTCCATTTTCATCCTCTTACTTTATAAATGGGTTCTTTGTTGCTGTTTTATCCTATGCCCAACTGTCACTGAGAATGTACAGAGATGTTATAAGCTGTTACACGTTTGTCTCGGAGAGCAGCCAATGAAATAAATGCAAGCTTCAAAGGAATTGAAGTTTTCTTGAATAATTCACCTTGTGACACGTGTGACTATAGACGAAAAACATGGTGGATTTTCAATACTGTGCTCAAAATTTACTGGAGTGGACAGACAATGACTCTTTAGACTTTCGCCCTGTGGTATCATGCACCACATGCTGCCGGTAGCAATAGCGTCCGTCTTATCGTTTTCTTTTCTTTATTTGATTTTTAGAAAAAATACTAATACATTTTTCTTTTTGTTGTTTTTTATAAAAATTAATAATACATTTTTAAAAATTAAAAGACCTATAAGTTCGATTGATTCTTTAGTCGACAAGTGAGTCATTTTTTGAGTCCTTTTTTTTTTTAAATTCAATTTATTTTCTATTATCTAAAAACCTTTTTTAAATAAAAACAAAATATGCATTTATTGTTAATTGTCCAGTTTTCATAAGATAACTTACTAGATTGAGGTTAATGTCTTTATTTTTTTATTCTCTTATAAATTTTTCAACTCTTACTGTACACTTTTAATCATTGTAAAAACCATAGCAAGAAAAGGAAAGTTAACACATAATTCACCAATAAAAAAAAATTATGGTTATGTAAGCAATATTATTTAAGCAGATATTATAGGAAATATATAAGAAATCTAACCTTTTTTGGGAAAAAAAAATATGAACATATTTGTTAATGAAGAATTTGATAAATTAAACTCGTTAATCCTTTACTTCCCAAAATTAATTTAATTAACTTATTGATATATTTTCCTTGTTTTTTCTCCAAATAGTACATCAACCGAGTTCAAGATACATACTCCTACTGAGTTTGGATGCTTGGTAGAAAGTGAAAAAATGGTGATGGGACTATATATGTGGGATTTTGGTGTCCCCCAAGGTGATCAAGTCTAATCATGCCAACATATTTAAATATGCCAAAGGAACCCGCAAATTCGTGCATATTGAGACCATTTATTGCATTCATGCTCTCTAAGATTAAAAGTCATGAATATTTCATTCATTCAGCTCGCGAGATACTTCAAGGTCATAAAATGCTTGAACGTAATTATTTTGCTGAAACTTAATTTTTTATATTCTCCACATTTATTTCTAAGAAGATTTCAGATGAGACGCTCACTTTTTTACATATTAGATATGCGGCAGAAGCATATATATAATCAATACTTTGAATATGATCATAAACAAATAAACCAAACAAGAATAAATAGTTTATTAATTTTACATAAACTCTACAGTACAAAGAAAAAGTGTTGTATTCTTACACAGACACTACAAGTAAAAATAGTTTTGAATTTGATGTAAAACTAAACGAAACGTTAAAATTGTTTTGTTTTGACAGGCGTTGGAACTTTCCCTAAACATGTGTTACTCGTGAGTCGTGAAAATCATTAGGCAAACTTTAAAAAAAAAGAAAAAGAAAAAAAAAAGAAGTTGAAGTACTGTGTTTGAAATGTTGTTTTGTAAACGGCATCCATGTTTTTCTTTGCGTGAATGTTTTGTGTTCATATTTGTTTGAAATTGGGATTCAAGTTGAAGTTGAAGTTGAAGTAATTGTTTTACTGTATCATGGAGTTAAATCAAGTTTTATAACTTTACATCGTTGAGTCAATCTATCATGTTTAGCAGTGGTTAGAGTAATTGTTTGTTAAACCAAGTTCTTCTTTCTTCTTTCTTCTCTTTTCCTCTTTCTCTCTTTTAAAAATTAAAACACTAATTGTTCATGTAACCCCATTGTCAACCTCATAATCTGTGATTCTAGATAACAACCATTCCCTTGTATTCCAAGATGAAGCACGCGCGGAAATCCAGCTTCGAGATCTGTTAACGCCTCGGACTAACATTTTAGTAACCATTTTGATTACATCTAGTAAATACATACCCACATACAATACGGCAAGGTAACCCTTTCGATACTGTCGTAGCTTCCATACACTCCCATTCGAATTCAACAGGGCTGCTCTTGATGATACTAGAACAGCCAACAGGGCTGCTCCTTGAACATTTATAGCAGTGGAGCAAGTGCTGATTAAGCATTAATATATTTCCCAGATGATTAAACAACAGTAGCAGTATCTCAATAATTTTTCAAGCGTTTTTTATTTTAATTAATGGTGCCACTCCCTCTGAAGGAGGAAGAAGTCCTGCCATTTGAGGTTGTCACTGGATTGTAGAGAGTAGAGACAGAACCTTGCTATGTTGTGAGACTGGAGAGTAATGGCCTAAGAAACAAACACTAGCACGCATACGTTTCTTCCTCAACATTAAATTAAATAAATGAAGAGGATAATATCAATTTATTGCGGGAGATCCATGTCACTGCCGGCAAGAAATTATTTTATGATTACCAGTGGTGTTGGGGCCCTCTAAAAGAAATTTTTTCCCATTTCGAACTGGTTACCAACCTACTTGTACATGTACCAAAACCCAAGAATTACCTCTTTATACTTCAAGAATCTGTGATTTTCCTAAATTGGTTATCGGAAATCGAGTTACTTGATTGAATTAAAGTGGAGAATTACCAATCGTGGTTCGTGTTTTTATTGCTGGAACTTAACTAGAGGCTTTTCAGTTCTATTCCTCAACATTTCTTAGAGATGCTTTCAGGATTTTTATGAAGTTTTCGAACCTGGGTTTCTGGTGTTTTAAAAAATTATCAACTTCAGAAGAATTGAGTTGAGTGGTGATGGTAAGATCAGATACAAGGTTAACAAACATCAATACTGAGGCTCGAAAGTTGAAGCTGGGTTTGTCAGAGAATTGCAGTGGGTTTTCCCCTGTCAATGGGTTGGCCACTGATGGCAACAACCGGCGATTAATGCACATCATAAGAATAAAGAATATAATAAGCCCGCAAGAAGCTAAGAAACAAGGAAACGTGTTTTTATGCCAGAGAATAAGTACATCACTTATCACAGATCGTTAATTAAGATCGTATCTAGAACACAAATATCTACAAACACAATAACAGATTCTAAAGTAACGAAAACTACAAAAAAATAAAAAATTCAAACAAGGAACTCATCAAATACAGTCCGCATTTGATACTTTTGTGGGTGAAATGATCTTCCTGCAGCGAGGATATTCATTGTTTGCTTGAGGGGAGGCTCCAAGCCGGGTGAAGAAGAAACATGAAGAGCATAGAGAACTAACAGATTGAACCAAATAATCAAACATCATTCTCTTTACTAACCTCTTCTTCCTGGGAAAAACACTCCCTTTCTTGGGTTTAAACCATGATCCTGTCTTGGTTCCGGCCTCAACTGAATTCAGCTTCGTCTCCATCTGTAGAGCCTCCCTGAGTAGAGTCCTTCTCACTCTGCTTTTACCTTGTTTCACTACCCCAGAAATTGTGGCGTTTGTGAATTGTTTTACCTATACCTATGTGAGCTTTGATTTGAGTGGAGCAGAGCAGGCTTGCACAAAGGCTGCGTTTAATAAAGAGGAGCTTGATTTCCCCCCTTTTATATTCTTTTAATCTCTAAAACTCACCGATCACAAGATAACTTCCTGGTGAAGATTCTATTAAAGCGAGATGGTTTCCTCTTTTGACACGTGGAAATTGAAGACACAATCCCTGTGGTCTGTCTGTCCACCAGATTTCCCGCCAAGGTCCCTAGAGGCGTAGGTTTAGCCCCCTTTGATACTGTAGAAAGCTTGAGCTCCAAGTCGCTCAGTCTATTAGCCCAAAGGAACGCTGCCTCGCGGGTATGACGGCCTTCTTACGTTTAGCTGTCGACGGTCAACCCCTTGATTTCCTTTTCTGGACTCGTTTTTTTTTAATCGGTAGAGGAAAGGAAAAATAGGGGCAAAACAAAAAAGTTTAGCTGCGAATGGGATTAATATCACTATACGGGTCTGTTCATAAATTAAATTAATTTGGTCAGGACCACAAACATGCACAGCTGTGAATTTGTGATCATAAAACAACAAAGTGGTGACCTTTGCCTTGGTGGTAACATGGAAAACTGCCCCTCTTCCCCTTGTTTCCTTCGAAAACCCCTAATTCCCAATGAAAACTTGAATTTTCAACTTCGGCCAATAACATTATGTTCCTCTTGAAAAAAGAAACTTTACTTTGGTTTTTCCCTTTTTGATTGTTGAAGATTGCTCCGTTAGAGGATTATAAGCTGCAAATTAACGGTGTCCTTTTCACTCTTATTTGAGGAAAGGAGCTTTCATTGTTAACTAATAATTAACTAAATATCTAAGGTCATTTTACATTTTTACTGTAGTAGCCACCACTATTCACCGACACAATTTTTGCAATTTTATTTTGATCCTCAAAGTTTTATTTCGTGTGATTTGATCCTAATTAAAGGCTAATTGTTTCTAATTTCTTAATCAATGATGAATTGAAAGAAAAAAAACCGGAATAAAAAGGACGTCAAACATAGATAGTATGTTAAAAGTTTTAGGAAATATACACTTTGATCCTCTAAAAACTAATGTGAATTTTAAAATTTTGATACCTCAATTTTCTTCAATTCAATTTTAGTATAAAAGTTTATTTTTGTTATTTTTAGTCCTAGTTGAAAGAGAATAAAGAAAGGTTGCTAGATTTTGACGTTATAAAAAGAAATAAACGTCATTAACATTAATTTAAACCACCAAACAATTGATATTTATGTCAAAAGATTCAATTTGACAAGAAAATTTCATATTAGGTGTTTTTTTACTTTTAAAGTTCAAGAAAAATCATATTTGAACTCGAGTAGATTTTTTTATTTTAAGTTGCTTGTGGTTTTTTGGTTTTTTTCGGTTCATGAATAGTTTTATTATAGTTCCTAAAGGGTTTTATCTTGAATAGTATTTTTTTTTGTTGCTGTTCATTTACTAGACAGTAATTTCTTCTTTTATTATCGAAAGATATAAAGAAAATTAAAATACTTAATGTGAAATGGAAAAGATAGAAGAGGAAGTGTTCCTAGCTCGTGTTCCTTGGGAGAAGAATATATTCGTTAATATGGTGTGAACGAATATATTTGGAAATCTTGACCACGAGATTTTGTGACCAAGAATTCAGACCATAGAAGAAAATTACAATATACTAATGGACACTATACATCCAGTGGAAAGAATTCAATAAAACTGCTCATACTTTTCAATGTCATTCATTTTTATTGGAAAATCCTGTTTTTATTATTATTTGTTCAATAATTAAGCTGATGATCACTCACGATCCAACTGGGAACATTCCTTCCCCGTTAAGAGTAGGAACGAACATGTATGATTAGAAAGTAACCTTGGACCCATTTTCCGCAGTCAAAGAATGGTAGAACCAAGAGAATTATATTCTTAGAAATGAAGGGGGGTACGTGGGCCAAGCTCAATGGAGGACAAGGAGCAGCCCGTGAGTGGCGATTTATCCTCACCCACAATCTTGATCACTCCCCTTGTTTCCAAGGCACCGAGAATAGTTAATCATCTGGGCGATATTATGTATGTGCGCTGGGAGTTTTCACACTGAAGAATCTGGATTCGTTCTCTCAAGATTTGAACGAAAACGAAACTTCTCCACAAAGCTCCAAATTCTGAATTATAAAATGTGTAAAAATCACGTGCGAGGTTTCTGGGTTCATGTGCATGTGAAATCAAGAATCATCATAATGAATCATCCATCCAAGCGATGAATTCAACAAAAAAAGACGATCTCATGACTAAGATGTCAAATCTTTATGACCATGAAGGTACCTAATTAACATTAGCCCAGAGCGAGCCAGCACTTTCATCATTCACACACATGGTCCTCTTCACTTGTCCATTCAAAACAATTTCAGAACGGAAAAAGGAAAAGGGGTTAGTCAAGATTCTCTCGTTAATTAAATAACTGCTATGCTATCCTTAGTAGTTTTATTTATTAATTCTCTAACTCTTTGGTAATTAGTCGCTCACCTGGGCCTGAGTCCACCTGACTTATTATTTTACTTTTCCCGTCCGTCCCCATGAAGATTGTGTGGCCGTGGAATTCCGGCCAAGCGTTGTCGCATGACCTGAGAAAGCCGCCAGTGTGTGTGTCCCCACCAGCTGTTCTAAAGAAATTAGAATACCTTATACGAGATCCCAAGAAAAAAGAGAATGATTGCTCAACAAAGAGTGCTGGACTTGCGTCATTATCTTACGATGGCATAACGTCATTCGTCTTCCTTTCTCGTTCTTGTTCAATGAATTTACTCCGTGGGTGGCAGTCGCCATTTCTTTTTTCCGAGTCCATTGGACAATATTAATAAAGTAAGGAATTTTTTATTTTTTTATTCAACCTAATTTTATAAATTAATTTTAAAATCTCACAATTTAATTATTTGATAAAATTTCAAGATGATAATTTTTTAACAAAAATTATTAAGACAATGACATATTGGATCTATCTTAGTCCTTCAACAAACCATGTCATGGATTTCTTTGAGTTTATTAATTTATTTTTTTATTAAATATTTTTTTGAATTATATGATAAAAATATATGGTAACAAAATTGAGCATCAATCTAAAAATAAAAACTTATTTAAGACAGTAATAACCCAGTGAAAAGCAAAAGTAATAAAACAAATCATACAGTTTATTATCCAACCAACTCAATATTAAAAGATAAAATAAAACAAAAACTATTAAAAACAATTAACAAATAAAACATCAACCTCATATCATATACAGGGACATAAATGTATTTCACAAATAAATTTAAATATGCCATCCATGTCATCCTTGTTTTGCATTTTAATTCCCTGCTTTTAATTTAACTCTCACCCATAAAAATAATATTCAATTAGGTTTTAATTGTATTAAAACAAAGCTTGAGGATCAAATTGTAAATTTTCAAAAAATTTATTATACAATCCACGGAGAATTTATTAAATTTTTTTCTACGCACCAAGTTGACATGGGGTAGCATTTTTAAAGTTTTCAACAAATGAAATTTAATATTGATTGACGTGTACTATGACATGAGAATGCCCTTTATTGTATATGAAATTCTTCTCACGATGCACCAAGTTGACATTGGAAGGATGAGAGAAAGGGAGAGAAAAATCGTGGTTTTGATTTTTTCAAAATAAAAGACCAGACACGTACACAACGAGGATAGACGTGGCCTTTAATACTTCATTTAAGTCTAACCCGACAAAAAGAACCTTATTTTGATAAATAAGTTTTAAAGTACATTATTATGGAAAAAATATCTACAACTACCTAATTTAGGAAGAAAAAAACTCTAAAATAGTTCTTTATATGAAAACATTAGGTCTTCAGAAACTAGATTTGAAGAGTACTTTTGAGTTTTGAGTGAAAAAAGGGGAAATAATGGAATTATATAATGCAACGCCACAGAATGAATGAAGCCACCTCCTTCAAGAGGAACTTTTTGGCCCTTTCCTTCTGTTTCCACACTCAAGTGGAGGCGTTATCTGCTGCTAAATCTACTTTATTGCCGAAGAACAAGACTTCTTCTTTTTACCTTTTGTCTTCGGTTTAACTTTCAAGGCCTTTTCCGAGTTGGCTCAATTCAGTGGTCAGTCAAATGTTCCGCAACAATGGTGAATTTGACTGCAGCTTTTTTAACATTCACAAGAATCTTCATTTCAAATGTTCTCTGGGCTTTCCCAAGAAACGTCTTCGAAGTTGTGGGTTTTTTTTTCCTTTAATTTTAGACATCGCTTAAATCTTCGTTTCACCTGTGATGCGGAATCATTGTCCTTTAACTAATGTACGTCTCTGCCTTTTCCAGGACGAGATAAGAATCTACAGATTTTGAAAATTGTTAATTGCTGTGAAACGGGTCGGGTTTATCCAGTTCAGAAACCGGTCGCCTGCGTTGAGCCGCCGGCTCTGATAAGCCCGAGAAGCACATCATAAATCATTATAAAGGACACCCACCAAAATTTTGGAAGGCAGAGAAGCAAGATACACCATCAATCATCAAAATTACTTTTATATCACACTAATTATTTACAATTCTCCGAAAAATTAATATAAACAACGCTGATCTCCGTTTCCTTCTCCCTTCCTCTGCCAAATCCCACCTCACCTTAACCCACAATTAACATCACTAATTAAAGCACAACTCTCCTAGATAAAACAACAACAACTACAACAGCAGCAGCAGCAACAACAATAACGACTCTACATCTGATATTTTAGGTGGGTGTGACTCTTGTGATACAACAAGTACTACCGCTGTTGTATTCTTTGGGTTTAGAGGGAGGATGAAGACAAGAGGAGCCAGAAATTGCAGAGGCAATAGAATCAAACATCATGCTTTTCACTGACCTCCTCTTTTTCGGAATCAAACTATCATTCTTATGTTTAATACAAGCGTCTTTCTTGGATTTGATCACTTCCTCGCCAGCTGGGCTGTTCCTGTTCTTCACTTCCATCGCTGCTTTTTTCTTTTTTTCTTCTTCTTTCTTTGCTCTGTTTTGCCTTTCAAAGCTCTGGTTTCGAATGTGCCTCTTTATAGTGAATACCAGGGAAAGGGAATTTATAGTTTTTGAATTAGTTTTAAAACGTAATTTTTTTTTTTTAAAAAAAAAGAAAGAGGCTGGAAGCTGCTTGGACGTCAAGCATCCGGCAGTAGCAAATTTCTGAGGAACTAAAACTTGAAAAGTAGATGCGATCTTGACGCGTGGCCATTTTATGGTCGGTACTGGGTACTTACAAGTTACAAGTTACAACAGGAGCTCACTTTTACTGTTTTACACTTTATTTGCTATATTTGTTAGGGTGATGTGGTTATTTTTTAAATTGTTTTATAATTATAAATATATTAAAATATTATTATTATTATTATTATTTATTTTTAATATTAGTATTTTAAAATAATTTAAAAATATTAAAAAACAATTCAACTAAGAAATTATATCCAAGTCTTTTAGTTGTATCAAAGTAATGTATTTTGCTTAAGGAATATATATGGTTTTTGGACCTGCTCTTTTAATTTTTGATGAATCTCAAATTATATAGCCTTGTTTATTTTATAAAAAATAATTTTTTAAATTTTAGTGTATTTGTTTACTATTTAAAAAGTTGATCAATGAAAAAAAATTCAATCAAAGAAAAAATTATTTTAATTTTCAAGAAAGTGTTTTTTTTTAATTTGGACAAAAAACATTTTCTAGAAGTTATAAAAAAATTAAAAATATCTTATTATTTGTTAATTATATCAAATTTAATCTTCAATCTTTTAATTATTATATACATACATATCATAAATATCTCTAAATTCCGAACAATTATCATTTTTGGCTATATATATATATATATTAAAAAAAGAAATTCAAGCCCTACATCTAATGATATAAATCTACAGTATTCAGTGTAAAAAAAGTAGTGATCTATCAATATATTGACATAAGAGAATGGAAAGCTTTGTTACCTTTCATTAAAAAGAATATTTTTTTAAAAGAAGTATTTTTATTTACACGTCAATGTTTATTTGAGGATACAAAAAATTCAAAGCGTAACTCTAAAAATTTAGACCGTTAAATCTATTTAAAGACCTAGCAAGACAGTGTGCCACATCATTGGTACCTTTTTTTAGATGGATAATTTTGAAGTTATTTGCAGTCGTAAGCATAGACTCACAATCTTTAACAACTAGATAAGATAATGCAATCCACAATTTTTTAAATGAAAAAAAAAATAAAAAAAAAATCACAGCTAATATATCATAAATGCATTCCATTTCTAATTTTCTTTCTGTTTTTTCGTCTCCCCTTACATCATGATCCTGTAATCCGTGATGCTGCGCTCTCACTTAATTGGTAAAGTGAGATTAAGCAACTCCTCGAAGGGACAAACATTAGGACACCATCTAATTTCTACCACCCAGCCAGCTGTATTTAAATATAAATTACCACAAGTGGAAGTTCCCTTGCCACTTCATTGATCAAGGAAGCCGACAAAATCAGGGAGAGTAATCTTAGCCATGTTCCTTCCCTCAAATAATGAGGGAGAGCTTTGTCTGCAAATGCAATTAAAAAGTGGTCATAAAACCTCGAGGTCGAAGAATTATACTAGGAAGATTACGCCTTTAAGTATTTGTCTTTTTTTTCCAGGTTGTAGACAAAAGCAGAAATCCCACTAAAATTTCAAGATGATTACAGGACATCACAGACAACCTTTCACATCAACTCTTAACACTCAAATATATATATATATATAGATCCACGTAAGAAAATGTTTTTAAGCATTGACAGTAAAAGAGTCATTGAAACGAGCCAATAGACTAATGATATAATAATGATCGCTTATTCACCCTGTTCCACTCTGTTTCTGAATGAGACGGGTCTGCCTATTGAACATCGAAGCAGTCGTCCTTCAGGAGGCAAGAACCCTGGTGGACCAAGAATTGCCGCAGGTTCGGAAAGGGAAACAGACGATTTAACTATGCAATTGAAAACCATCTCTTAATTAGCCTCCTCTTTGGTGGACTGGAACCCTCCTGATGCCTCCGATTCTTCACCAAGGCATACAGCCATTTTTATCTTCTGAATAGCAGCATGCTAAGATTTTAAAAGCGAGAAACGAAGGGAGTGTGCAAGGACTTCTTTGTGGATATGGTCCAAGCTGCGATATTGTATAGAAGCAGTAAAAAGATAAACATTTTGCGCTTAAACACCTCGATGTGACATCGAGAAACCGAGGTGGTCCTGCCTAGACTTGTGTACACCTGGTATATTCGATGGAGTGATTCGTCACTGAGAGTTTTATCTCTTTCGTTTTTAGCACAATAAATCATCATTGCTCTCTAATCTAGTCATTGAGATCCCACTAGTGTGCTTGTTGTGGCCTTTGAGGAATTTATTTGCCAAAGAAAAGAAAACAGGAAAAACCTAGGAATCTCTCCTTAATTCAACGATGGAGGATTTAATTCAAAACAAAAAAAAAAAATTAAAAATTTTCAATTCAGATGATAAGAGTAAAGAAATTCTTGTGCTTAATTGCCAGCTATGAATGGCAACTCTATGCTGTCAAGCAGTTGGCAACTGTGATCTACCTGGACCAAGGGCCTCTACTTTCAGATGATGGAATGCTTGTTAGAAACTTTAGCGATGACAAAATAAAGTCGTGAAATCTGTGTCAAAGACGGCTTGCTTTCGGAAAAGCTTGGACAGGGACGAGGTGTGAATCGAAACTGCAAACTTGCAGGAGTCAAGGGTTAGTCCTATACATTCCAAGATAGTAGTACTAGGGGTGAGCAAATCCGGTTCGGTTCAGTTTTTACATAAAAAAATGAACCAAACCGACATTATTAATTTTAAAATTTTAAAACCGAAACCGAACCGAAACCGGTTCAAACCGACTGGTTTCGGTTTGGTTCGGTTCGGTTTTTGTTGTTCAAAAACCGGTAAAACCAAAAAGAAAATCTCGGTGCCCAGTGTCCACAAACTCCAAGCAAATCTACAAGCAAATCTCAGTTTCTGTTGTTCACGAAAACATATCTACCCAGTGCCCACAAACTACAAGCAAATCTCGGTTTCTGTTGTTCAAGAACACAAATCTACCCACAAATTACAAGCAAATTATAACTTAATAATAATAAAAAAAAAAAAAAAAAAAACAAAAACCCACAAGATGCAGACTGCAGAGATGAACTTAAAATGGAGTTAGAATTTTAATCATCAAAAAGTCGTCTCTTTTTTTATCTGCCCAGCCCATGTAGTTTGATTAGAGTAAATGTATTGTTGATGCAATGGTGAACTTAAAGAGATGAGAGATGAGAGATGAGAGATAGAGAGATGAGGAGGAGGGGCTACGGGGAGATGAGAGGCATGGAGAAAAAAGGGAAAGGGAGGGGGGCTGTGTAAAAAATCAAAAGATGATGAGAGACAGGGAGAAAAAGGGAGAAAAAAAGGGAAAAGGGAGGGGGGCTGTGTGAGAAGATGATGAGAGGCGGAGAAAAGAGAGGGAGGGGGGCGTCAACTGCACTTTAGGTCTAGGGTTTTTTCTATTTATACTTAGGTGTTTTTTTAATGCTGGAATGGTTGAACCGGTTCGGTTCGGTTCGGTTCAATCGGTTTCAGACTTTGGAAACCGAAACCGAACCGAACCGGGATTTTTTCTAACTATTCTAATCGGTTTTTTTTTTCGGTTCGGTTTTTTCGGTTAATTTTTTCTCGGTTTTCTCGGTTTATTCGGTTTTCCGGTTTTTTTGCACACCCCTACAAGATACTGTCAGGATCCGTGGGTCTTGTTGTGATCATGCGGGATTTTGAAAGGTACTACACGTGATCTTTTTATGGTCAAATGACACCATTGTTCTTGGAAAACATATCCTCCAATTAACATATCCAGAGAAAGAAAGAAATATGTTACAGGAATTAAAAGCCATTACTGTAGAATTTGCAATTTGGTGCTAGCTTGTTGATGTATACTGGCCTTCTGTTCGCGTACCAACCAGGGCTTAGCGTGCCCATCTAGCTAGCTGGCAGGCTGCCATGGCATGGCATTTCTTTTCTAGTGTACGAATCTCAGCTGTAAAACAAGCCTGAAGGAAAATCTAATGATTTTTTTATATATATTTTTAAGCTATTTTGTAATCCCAGGCCCCATATGAAAGCAGACATGGTGACCAAATCTATTACTCCTAACTGAAGGCAATGGAAAACAGCACAGCACAGCACATGCCAAGGCAAATCGACAGAAATCTGTTTTTTTCTTCTTTTTTCCAATCCAATCTTTTTGAATTGACCTGATCCAGTACATAAATAATAGTGGTAGCCTTTATTCTGGATGAAGACTGAATATTCTCCTCATTCATGCACCATGCTCGAGTATCATGTTGGAGCTCTTTTCCATACCCACTGCTTCAACAGGAAAATAGAAGTCTCAAATATCACTTACTCTTCTAATTTTTTTAAAAAAAATATTTGGATACCTTTAGATAAAGTCATTTATTATCCTACCAGTCAAATTCATGTCCTTTGACCACATGATAATCTACATATATTTTGCATTTTGTTTTTTTTAAATGCAAAATATACCTAAATAATTTGCAAGATCATATATAATTGATAAAATTGATGATATATATGAAATAAATTAGCACCTATATATATATATATATATATATATATATATATATATATATATATATATATATATATTATGATCTCTCGCAAAAAATCTATCTATAATTATTCTAAATTGGGATTGGACGCGTGTTTTAAAAAACAAATGTGTTTTTAATTTTTTAGTTTAATGTGGGTGTTTAGGTCAGCTTGCGCACACCTCGACTAAACAAGATAAATTTAAAAGAAATCAAGCTGATTTCTCAATCAGATAACATCGTCATTCATGTCACTTAATTTGTTTTACTGTGAGATTAATTAAATCTGATGTAACTATTACATCAACCAAACAGGATAAATTTGAAAGAAGTCAAGCTGATTTCTCAATCAGATAACATCGTCATTCATGTCACTTAATTTGTTTTAATGTGAGATTAATTAAATCTGTCATTCTAAAAAAATTGTACTATCAAAAAATAAATTATAGAAGTCATGATTATTTTTCTACTAAAATAATTGGTTTGAAAAAGATTTGAGGATGGAAATTAATTCTCCCCTGAGGATTATCTGATTTTGACTTTAAAATATTGAAGAAGCATGAGTGCAATCTATCACAGACAATTAATTATGCATATAAGATCGTAGGGGAAATATAAATATATTAAATTATATTTTTAAATTTAATATTTATTTTTAAATTTAAGCCACAATTATATTTTTTAAACCACTATTCTAATTTTTTAAATTGATTTTTTTTTCAATTTCATTCTTCAATATTTAAAATATTTTTTTTGAATAATTTATAAAATTAAAATTCTTTTTTAATTTCATCACACTTCATTTTTTTAATCTTTTAAATTTAATTCTTATTCTTTTTATTACTATTTGTTTTATTTAAAATACTTTTTTAAATTGATTTTTTTATAATTTTATCCTTATTGACTTTCTTTTGCCTTATCAAATTTGATTTTTATTCTTTAATTACTATTGTTTTTACTCTAATTTTTTTTTAAATTGTTATTGTTTTTCTAGTTTCTTTCTTCAATATTAATTTGGTTGGGAATTGAGCTTTTTTATTGAGCTCGAGTTTAAAATTTCAATTATTACAAGTTTTAGAGGTTAATATTGGTTGAAATCGTAAATACACGAATTGTAACAAATAATAAAATGAATGAGTAAGAGTATTATCTTTATCCAATAAATTTCTTATGGTATCTCAAATATTGACAAAATAATTATCACTTTTTAATCTCTAATTAATTCCCTAAATCATGAAAATGGTGATTAAGCAATCACAAACAATAAGTTTCAGAAACAAATACTCAACAAATATTGAATTAACTCAATAACATAAATATTCATAATTATAATTAAGCTATATTATAATCCTATAAAGAAAAATTAGTTCATAATCAAACTAAAAAACTCATATGATATATGTTTAGCATCACTCAAGAGTTTGGTAAATTAAAGGACTTGATGTCTTAAAGGTTATAATTAAGCCAACATCATTAGACGTATTAAAGTCTTTCATTATTCTCTTTGTCTCCATCTTTTAGCTAGATAAAATAAGTGGAATACAACTTAAAATATCATAAAGATGAAATTACAATTCAGTTCCTCATATTCATAAAAGAACAAGATTTCTAGGTTATAAATACATCATAAGATCTTCAGAAGAAAAGTTTACAATCTTTATTCTCTCTCTCTAGAATATTATTATATTTTTTCTCTTTAAAAACATGATTATTTAAGAATTGGAGAGTTTCTATCTCCACTAGAGATGATTTTTTTGCACGTACTAATAACAAGCCACCTTAACTTACCAAGTATTAAGTATAAACTATCAATTACCCTAACTATTAAGAATGAATGAAATTATTAGGATTAATTAATTAATTCTTGTTTTTTAAGACATCATCACATATTAAGATAATTTTGGCTCTTTATCAGCCTAACATCAAGCTAACATCAATGACCCTGAATAGTGTAAGGTTGAAAAACCAAGCAAAATGAGAGAGAGAGAGCATGCCGCTGGAGGAAGCATGCGGACCACATATAAGTTAGGGTTCTATTGAAAGAGAAGCTGGACAAGAGTTTAGTCAGCAGAGAAAAGAGAGAGAAAAAAGATCTAGAAAGAGAAAAGAAAAATGGGATCGTTATCCTTTAATTTCAAAAGCAACACTTGGTCAACTAACGTTGTCGTTTTGGATGTTAAATAGAAGATGGAAAGATACAGAGTTTGTTGTGTTCTTCTATTCCAGCATAAGAATCATGCTTCACAATATAATATAATATAATATAATATAATAGTAGTAAATAATACCGTATTAGTAGGCTTTCAAAGCTTGGTTTTTTCCGACAACAACGTGGCTCAACTCCCAATTGTTCTCTGCCATGTTGCTTGGAATAAAGTGGGACTGAAGTCGAATATGGCAGTGTGTTATTTTTAATAATCCGGCATTTTGGTTATGATGTAACCTTTGCATTTTGGCTGTAAACTTTGTTTTTTTGGTAATGTTTATGATTAGTTTTGAGTTCTTACACTTTAAAAAGTTCATCTTGGTCCTTTTTTTTTTTATTTTTATTACAAATCAGTCCTCATTTCAAAGTCTATGGTCCTTGTATTTTTTTTTTGTCTAGGCCTGGATAGTAGGAGAAGTTTGAGTTGCTGAGCAAGAGTTTGATCAATTATCAAAAACAGGAAGAAAAACATACAGAGAGGGAGACAAGGAGAACATGAAAATTGATTTACAATAATAATTTTGTACAGGTTGGCCGGGCTCCCCAGCCAGCCAAGAGCCTCCTTCTCGCTGCTAAATAAAACTCGAAATAAACAAACAATTAAATGAATTCCTTATGCCGCCATTCTATCTTATAAAAAAATGCAAACGTTCCTTTGCTACTATTTGAAAAAAAAAAGATTCTATCAAGAATTTATAATTCCTGCTCCCACCACTTACCCTTCTCAAAAAAAAAAAAAAAGAAGGGGAAAACGTGAAAATCCTTGCTTTTTCCAAAGGCTTTCTTATCTTTTGTACATTACGGTGGGCCTTCTCATGATTCGTCCGGGCAGTAATGAGTTACTTTCAAGCCTGTCTTAATTTGGGCCACAGTCTGGCCATTTATAATGGGCTTTAGCTTTTTACTACATGTACAAGAATCCCAATTTAACCGACAAAACCCAGGCAAAGCCCAGTCATATATTTTCCTTTCCTGTCCTGTTAGAAAATCGAAAGCAGTAACAACAGCAACAACAAAAAAATTATCAGAGAGAGATGAAAGTAACATGGAAGAAGGAGAGCAAGAAGCGACCTTTAGCAGCCATATCAAAGTACCCAAACCTCCCTTTTGATCAACAAGATATGATCCACAACGACGACGAAGACAATAATAGCGATACCAGGCAAACTGGGTGCCTCTCACAAGTCCTTGGATTCAGAAGCATCCAATAGACAACTCGCCGACTCTTTCCAAGACCTAGGCAACAAGCTAGCCGAGGTATTTCCCTCTCTCCCTCATTCTTCTTCTTCTTTCTTTCCCTGAAAAGTGCAAATTTGACAATATTATTGCGGAACTTGGCTATTATTGAATTTTTTTGTGATATTTCAGTGTTTATGTTACAAAAGATTTGAAATTTATGGTTTTCCGGACATATTGCGTATGCAACATATGTGGGCTGTGTGGAACTTTTTGATATCACTGTTTACTTATTTGGAATGGCAGTGAGGAGTCTCTATGATTTGCTTGTTCATGGTAAGTAACGTTTACTGCGTTACTTGATGCTAATCTACCGGTTTTTTCCGATTCCTGCTTGTATGTTCTGCAGTTATGCCAATAATGCCAAGTTATTGAATTATCTCGTTTCTATTTCTGTTGATGGCATGTCTCTGATGTGTGTGTGGTGTCTGTTTTCTAGCATCTGTTTCGGTATAAGACAAATTGAAGAAGAAACTCTATTTGGAAGCACAGGCTCGAGTTTATTCTATGCTTTGCTTTAGTACATAATGATGACATTTTATGCAACAGCTGGAATATATTTTTTGATTTGCTATCTCTTTGAAGGATGGAAAATATCGTGAGGCACTTGGGAAATGGGAAGCTGCTCTTAATTTGATGCCTGGAAATGCAGTCTTACATGAGCAAAAGGCACAGGTTTTGCTTGAAATTGGAGATCCCTGGAGTGCATTGAAGGCAGCAACTCGTGAGTTCCATGCCTTTTCATCTCTCATTCATGAATATCAACCTGTGTTTATTGCCTTGATTGTTATACAAATATATGTTGTATTTTGCATTTTTCTGAAAATATAAAGTCCTAGGAACCTCAATTTACTTTGGAATTTATTGACAGGAGCAACTGAGTTGGAATCGTCATGGGCGGAGGTATACCAATGGCATACTCTACAATGTGGTTGCTATTCTGCTTTCATGTTTTGTTAGCAGGATGCTATTACGGTGCCATCTAATTCACCCTAGTTAAACTAGCCCTTTCAATGAACTTGTTTGTTGAATATTTCACTGCTTCGTATAATTTATTCTAGTTTGCCATACATGCAAGTTTATGTCTGAGACTCCTGGACTGTTGACACCTCCATGTCTCTGCTTTTATTTCTCCTTGGAAATTTTCCTCCATCTGTCCCTTTTCTTGTAATGCACAAGTAAATTTGGTTTCCCTCCCTCCTAAATGTAGTGCTTCCTTAGCTATACACAAGTCAGGTAGTAGTGGAACTTGTCTCACTTAGAATGTCAACCGATTGGCAGATGTGGCTGATTTTGCTAAATTGCAGTTACAGTTAGTGGTGTAGCATAGCATTCATGAAATATAGTTTCATAAATCACTTTATCTATTTCTTAGTGCAGTTATAGTTATAACTAAAAGAAACTCTTGGTGCAATTCTAGTTAACTCAAAAAAATTGTCCTTTAAAGTTCGTTAAAATTATTCACTCACTTTTTTCTTTGCCGTGGCCTTCTCAGGCATGGATCACCCTTGGCAGAGCACAGTTGAACTTTGGGGAGCCTGACAGCGCAATTGAAAGCTTTGATAAAGCATTAGCCATTAAGGTAAAAACTAGTGTTTTGGAGGCTTGACCTTTCTGTTTTAGGATCACTGTTTGTCTGAGCTTTCAACATAATATAGATTGATGGGTACTAACTGACATCCAATGGTGAAAACAAGAAAATTCCCTGGCTAAAGATTATTCGAATTCTTAACATGGGTGTAGCCGCGTAGGTTACTGAAATTATATAATGTTGATTTTGCTTATATCTTGTCAATTTGCTTGTGTTGGAAAAGTATCTCAACTTCGAATGTAGAAGCTTGAGTGAGTTCTTATTTTTCCACCCATCCCATTCATTGAGTTGAACAGTCTAGTAGGATTGTGTGGAACACTTGTTGTCTCACTCTTTTACAGAAATAGAAACATGATGATTGTTCCTAACATCTAACTTAAGTATTTTTCCATCATTTGCTTCTTTCACTTTTGCCACCGTGAGACTGATTTATGATAAGGTCTCAGTTTAGTACTCCCATGACATGTGGCATTCCTATAAACATAATTTAGCTTCTAGAGGTTGATCGTAAACCATTTTCATGTCTGTATAATATTTGCACACTCAAGTTTTTGAAATGCTCTGTCTGCAGCCTGATTCTAAGGAAGCTCAAGGTGACAGACACGGTGCATTACAGCTTGTAAAGAAGCGAAAGCAGCTTCATTCATCAGGTTTGAGTAGTAAAGAGAACCGTTATGTGGTCAGTGACAAGACTGAGAGCTCCTGAGGGGGGATTTTAGATCATGGATATGCTGATGGCCGAATCAAGCATTATGTGCTGTATAGAATTGTCAAACATAGTGTCCTTGTAAGTCTGAATGAGAAATCTGTTTGTGTGAGTGAACCATTCAAGGTTGCTGCCAATAAGAAAGAAGAAAGTGAGTAGATTCAGGAGTAATTCCTTCAATAAGAAGGACGAAAATGAGTAGATTCAGGAGCAGTTCCCTCAACTGTCTATTTCTATAAAGTTGAAGACAATCAGAAGCTGTCCTATCTCAAGTTTCAAACGGCATGTTTTCACTTGTGTTAGGACAGCTTTTGAATGTGCAGGAAAATGAATAGTCCATGCGCCTGTATAGTGTAACTTTTCAAGCTTTAATCATTCGAGCCACGCTGTTACTCTCTGCTTCAAAACTGAATTTACATGCCTCCTTGGAAAATCTCAAACAAAAATTGAAAGAGAAATGCCATTCATTCCAAAGAATCTATTACCGAATCAAGTATCTTATAGGTGTTATAAGGGAATTTTTATTAGGTTGTGTTTGGTTAATGTTATAGGAAAGAAGATAAGATATAACAAAGATAGAAATATTGTTGGGTTGCTACAAGTGTTCTAGGATATAGACAAGTATATAAAAGAGTTAAAAATGTGATAGGTTGAGGAAAGATAGAAAATTTTAGAATGGATTTATGAATTTTTAAAAGATACGTAATTTTTATCATCAAATGCTACCTTTATTCTTCTATCTATACTTTAATTATTCAAGAAAAAGAAAAGAAATGCCCAGATTTATATTTCAGGCCCAATTCTATTACGGTATTACCAGCAGGGAAACCTTCACATGATAGAGAGGTAGAGTATTCCGGCACTCACGCCTACAAATAACCAGCTACTGCTGACCAAACGATCGATGTGCACAGCTACCCCAACCCACAAAAAATGTCTAGTACTGAGCAACACAACCCACTCTCTAAGAAGAACAAACAGGCAAGCTAGCCAACGGACTAGCAATTGCTGTAGTTCTTCCAATGGTACTGACATCAGCCATTGAACTCGATATCATAGAAATCATCTTCACAGCTACTAGTGAAGGTGGCTGCGCATGCATCTCAGTGATCTCACCTGCCAAGATTGCAGCTAGAATTCCCTCAAAGAACCCAGATGCATCCGTCTTGCTAGACCGAATGCTGCGTCTTTTGGCAAGCTATGATATACTCAAGTGCTCAACATGCATTAAAGAGAACGGGGAAGTTGAGAGAGCGTATAGTGAAGGACCTACATGCAAGTTTCTTGTTAAATTGAAGGTGGAAGTGGTGGATCTGTCGCCCCTTTGTTTTTCGTTGCATCATTATGAGGTCTTCATGAAAAGCTGGTATTTCCTGGTGTTTTTTGTGTATTTTTTTGTTCGGTTCACCTTTTAAATAGTACTTTTGAATCAATAGAGAAATTAGGCTACTGCTTTAACAAATTGATGAGCATTTCTGATAGAGAAAATAAATCGTATGGGTCTGTTGGGTTGGCTATGACCTAAATCAGACACCAAGAAATGAAGTGCTCAATTCAAAGAATTTGACATTTTTCTGTGCTATAACTAGACCTGTATAAAGAGAGGGGGAGGTCAGAGTAAATAACTCTCCCTTACAGAATGTTGGTTTTAAGTGATGTAATGGTCTGCCAGGTACCTCCTTAATGATGCTATACTTGAAGGGGGATGACAGCTTATGAGTATCCAGAAACTGATCAAATGTTCAGTAGGGTATTCAATCTAGCAATGCCAAACCACACTACCTTGATCATGAAGAAGATCCTTGATATTTACGAAGGTTCATGGTTTCAAAGAGTTAGTTGATGTTGGAGGTGGAATTGGAGTCGCTATCAACATCATCTCTTCTAAGCATCCTCACATTCAGGGTACAAATTATGATCTGCCCCATGTAATAGCAGATGCACCGTCATATCCAGGTAACATTGCCTTCTTTTGTTTTTATAGCATTATTGTACACGCAAGACTCTATCCCGTCTGTATTTTGATGTAATTTGCTCCATAAAGAACTGTGGCTAAACAACAAAGTGGTCCACTGTTGTCCTGTTTTTTCTCTTTTCCTTCCTGCTTCTGAAATGATGATCGGTGTTTTATCACTTTGATTACTCATACACGAGCATCAGAGCCTTTAACTTACTACAAGGCATTTTACGTCTTAGGCGTGGAGCATGTTGGGGGGAGGTATTGTTTGCGAGTGTGCCAAAGGGAGATGCTGTTTTTCTTGAAGGTAAAGCCTCCTTGATTTGAAATCTCTGTTTTCTTTAGTTAGTTGATGTCAGAACCAAAACTGCTAATTGAAGTTCATTGTCAAGATGTGAGAAAAAGAAAAATTGGTGAAATCAGAAGACTAGTCTGAACTTCATAGAAAATAATTTAGTCACCCCAGGAGATGGTAAGGTGATCATTGTGGAACTGTTGATTGGAGCGATGAGCGTTGCTTGAAACTTCTCAAGAACTGCTGGGAAGCTCTTCCAAGAGATGGTAAGGTGATCATTGTGGAATCAATTCTTCCCGTTGCACCAGAGAACATTGCTTCTTCACACATTGTCTTTGAGCAAGATTTGCTGATGTTAGCTCGAAATCCTGGAGGTTAAGAGAGGACATAAAAGGACTACTAAGCCTTAGCAATGAAATCTGGTTTCTCAGGTTCTGTTGTGCTTGCAACAATTGGGTTATGGAGTTTCAGAAAGCACAGCCATGAATTAACCTTA
Source organism: Populus simonii (assembly GCA_007827005.2). Classification (NCBI taxonomy): domain Eukaryota; kingdom Viridiplantae; phylum Streptophyta; class Magnoliopsida; order Malpighiales; family Salicaceae; genus Populus; species Populus simonii. The sequence goes on along the minus strand of CM017465.2, from coordinate 18,790,479 downwards.
GCAATTTTCCATTTTTGTTTCTTCTCGTTATTGTTTCTTTCCCCTCTCGGTTGCTCTTGCTCCCGGTGGTTCAAGTCACGGTGACTCTAGGCTCAAATAAGAGGGAGTCGAATGGCAATGTTAAATACCAATAAAAGCGAACTTAATTGTACTTTGTTATTTCATTCGAGATTGAGAAAATTCCTGCAAAAGTTTTCAGTTAGGACTTATGATTCGGCGTAGATTGTTTAAAAAACCCACCGGTATTTAATCAGAGCATCATACTTTTTAATGTTATATTTTGCTCACTAGACAAGCTTGACAGTAGCGAGGATATCATCAGCCCAAATCAGAAATCAGTTCTGCAGCAGCACAGACATCGCAATGTCAGGCATAGGTTACAAAGTGTGTTATTGTATTATATTGTAGGATTTTTAAAAAAAATATTTTTTTATTTGAAAATATATTAAAATGATAAATTTTTTTTATTTTTGACAAAAATAAATTAATTTAATATTTTTTCAAATGAAAAACAATTTAAAAAACACTTTAAAAACAAATTGCAATAAAAAAAAAACCTCACAAATTCACCATGTATTAAACCGTCTGTAAACATCATGAAGAAGGTTTAATTACGAAAACGGTGCGCACCATGCGAGTCTTCAAATCAACTGCGCACCACAGCACTCCAGAACTGCCATGTTGAAATGCAGTAAGGACGAAGACATTCCTGCTTTTAACTTCAAATCACCACTGGCACTCTCATCAACTAGGGTACTCATTTCAAATCACTCTCGGTTCCCTTGATAAATGCAGCTGGCCAAAAGACTACACCTCCAGGGAATGAGAGAACCATAAAGGTTCACCAGCTAAAGACCTGCATTAGTTGGGCGGGGGGGTGAAAAGTTGAACTTCTTCAAGTACAGAAGAAAATGTTCCCTGTCATTAAAAAGTACAGGTTGTTTGAAATTTGGGAACAGTCTCTAATTTCACAACATTACTGTCAGAATTAGCTTTCCCCTTACAAAGAATGAACAGTATTTAATACAAAAAGAACAGAATGTTGGCCGTCCACTGTTAAAAACATCATCTCCAACACATATCTTATGATTCCCTGATCCTTGTCACTCCATGTCATGTATTTGCTAGTTGCAAACCAGTAAATATACAAGCCTACAGATCATGAGCCTGCCAGGAGCCGTGTATCCAAGTCAGCAAAACCTACGAGTTTACAACCTAATGAAACACTCATCCCCTGTAAAGCGGCAGAGTCAAGATTCTTGGCATCAGTTACGCATACAAAATCAGTATGATATATGATCAAAAACTCAAGACTTTTATCTTGTAATCTCCTGAAAATGTTACATGCTTTTCAACTCTTCATTCGATTGGCAGCCAACTTCACAATTTAGTGCTGCAGTTATAAGCATGTCCATTCCTCTACCTTTATCTGATTCTTCTCCACCCTCCTCGTAAAGTTTCTTGAGGTTTTCAGATTCCTTTTTAACCCCCTCATCATTCTTTTTCCGATGACTTTCAGATTTCGCATATGCCCTCCGTACCCTGCGTAATCGCTGTATTTTCACATCACACTGTCTGCAAAACCATTTCCCTTTTGGTACAGAAATGCGTGGTGGAATCATGCAATAAAGGTGGTATGCATGGTCACAGCCATCACATAAAACAATCTTATCATCATCTCTATCAGTGATGCAAACTCTGCATAAACAAGAAGGGCAATACCAACGATGACCACATGAATCTATCTGCCTCGTTGTCAAGCATCTCACATGGTAGTACTTGCCAGGGCATTCAGAGTGATCACAAATCTTTATCTTCTCTCCATTACCTACCGGAGTTCCACAGATTTTACAGGTGCACACGTTTCCAGTCCCTTCTGATGAAAGTTTGACCTCATTATTTGCGCTAAAATTTGATGCCTCTTCAAAATCATTGAATGGTTCTTGAGTTGATAAACCAATTTCGTCATCAGCTTGAATATTTTGGGTCCTGCAGCAACTCAATCTCTCACATGCTACACAATTCTTATGAGGGGATCCCATTCCACTTGTGGTGCAGTTGTGACAGTACCAGCTTTTGGGGGGAATCTCTCTGACAGCTGGCACAATACAAGAGACATGGTACATTTGCTCACATGAATCACAAACTAAACAATCCCTCCCATCTGCCTTCTCCCCACAACGCCTGCAACTGCAGACTCTATAGACATAACAAGCATCTGTTTGCTCTGGCTTACCATGAGAATTGGAATCCTGGGTACAGAATTGTATTGCAGCACAAAGGTTTAAATAGGAATCAAAACCAACTATAACTTAAAAGTATTACAGTGAACATGCACTTGGCTTGCTACTGCAATTCAGTGGTATATATTTCTAATGCGAGCATTACAAAACTAATTGTACTGCCATGTTTCACAAAAATTACCTCATGCTTTTTATCTTCAAATGTACAGTCTACTAATCCTCCCACCTGGAAAGCACAAGCAAACGTTTCAGGTTTAATGAAAAGAAAACCATAAAAGGGCATTAAGAAACAATAGTAAATTGAAAAATGAAGCAAATGCTACATTTAGCACAGAACTCAAGTTCTTAGTCTGCCAGAAGAGTATCTACACGTTGGCTGGCTTACCCGTTCATTATAGCAAGTCTTTGATATGTCTGATAGGCTCTTTGCGAGAGAGATTAATTCAGCACCAAAACCTTGAAGTTTTCTCCAGAACTGAAAATGTTGTTCAGTTTAAATGAATGGCACAACAAAAAGAAATTGCATTTTCTTCTGAGAACTGGTAAACAGAAACAAAATCATACATGCTGAATGACATTACAATGAACAGGACCAGTGACATGAACATGTAGTAGTTAGCCAATTAAAATGAACAAACTATGATCACGACATAAATCACAGGAAAAAGTTATTCTTAATACAGTCACTTACATGTTCTATATTAACAGTAAGAGATGTGAAAAATCTAACTTATCAAAGTATAAGTAATAAAGATGAAGGCATTATAGTTTTCAACTCCTAAGAGATCCCCCAAAATATTCGACATGCAGTAGTGAATCGCTCAAAAGTTTGTTAACTACCAGAGAGGGTAGAGGTTGCACAAGTGTCGCAGGAATTCATTTAAACAATTGCATCTAAGAGATAAGATCGTGTAAACATTGTGGTGAGAAAATGAAACTTTAAAAGTATAACTCTTCATAAAGGACCACAACATCAAACAAATACTTACTTTCATTGGTCCATGATGTCTTAAACATTGTATCTTTCCTTCAACTTTCATATAAAACAAATGTATATATCCCTTTTGCATTTAATGGCTGGGTACACAACGTGCAGGGGCAGGGGGTGCTAAAACCTTGTCTAAAGTGGAAGATGTATCCCTTGGCTTTTGTAATCGCATTAGTGGCACATAAGCAAGGTGGTACCAGGAAAAACCAGACATTCAATCCTAAATCTAACTCAACAATGATTTCAGCAAAAGCTTTGTAATTGACAATATCAAACAATGTAGAGAAGGATTGTAATAAATTACCTGCTCAATATCCTCACAGAAAAGCACAGGCAAACGGTCATAAGCTCCCTCTTTCATCCTTTTGTCTATGAAATTCAGGCTAAGAAAGCTGTCAGTCGTCATTCCTTTGAAATTTTCAAACAGTAGCTTACAAAGAGAGGTGAACTTTTCTGACAGTAAGATGTTAAGGAAAGCATGCTGGCACAAGTCAGTTACACTGTGATGCTGTGATTCTTCCAAAGTTCCATTTGAAATGACACCTACATGCCCTTTAGCTGTGCTGTGAGTTCCATTAGCCATCCGCCCCATTGAAGGTGACTTATGCCAATCTGCATTACAGTTACCAGATTCCTGCGACAAAAAAATTTAGGGACAAAAAAATGTTAACAAGTCAAAAAACATGAATGAGAAATGAATCTTATATTTATTTAGCACATTCAATTTAATAGCTGCATAGATCTTAACTGCCATCATAAGTGCATCCCTGATGCACCTCTGGATGCCATGTTCATCATTACTTGATGATTGATACATGTAGTCAAGGACAAAATTTCTCCACTGCCTCTGTGAAACGTCACTTGAATGATTCAAAGAAGCATGATTCTCACGAAGATGGTCCTGTGAATCATTCTTTATGGTCTGCAAGAAACCACATCTTAGCTAGAGCAAAGAACAAGAATAAAATGCACAACACAAACACTTCCAGTGCAAGTATCTTCTCTACAAAATCATACTCAATAAGAGTAATTTCCAACAAGTCAATACACGATGAGATTACATAAGGAAAAATTGGCATGGACGGCCTGTGTTTGTGAGCTACCTGGTCTGCCAATCTACTAGCAGCTTCCATAAAAGATTTCCCATCCTGTTGACCTTTCCCATCCAAACTTGACCTCGTGTTCTTGCGTCTCTTGTAAGTTCGAAAACCTTCACTGCTGCCAGAGCTTGCTTCAACACCGTCATTTCCAAACCCATTGTCCATTGCTTCAATCTTTAAGGGCTGAACTATTTCTTCTGTACCCTCACCATTGCCCATTCCCTCTTCACCAACCATTCCTAAAACGTTCAAAAAGAACCCTAATTTCGAGCTTTTCAGCGCCAAATAAGGGTTTCACTGTGACACCCACAACAAAAAAGAACCCAATTAGGGTGAAACCACTGAAAACATTACACAAGAAATTAAAAAAAAAAGCAGCATAAATTTTTTAAAAAAAACCTCCAAGTCAGTAATGTTAAAAATAAACCTAGGCTTCCGTCTGGTATCCAGGAAAAAAAAAACACAAAAAAAAAAGAAAAGGAAAAGGAAAAACAAATTGCACTAGGTTACTCAGCCTTAACCAAGTGAAATACTAGCAAATTCGTGTAAGTTCGACATGAATGACCAGCAAAAAAAATCTGAACATTCTTTTTTTTTCTCATTTTCTTTAGCATTGCACAGTTACCACACAGTTAACATAAACAAAATAAATAGAAAATTAAAATAGAAGGAGAGAGTGCAAAGAAAGCGTACCAGACGGAGTAGAGAATTTTTTTAGTCTTTGGAAAACCGAAACCCTAATTATCTGAGAGCAGGAAAACGAAGAAGACGATGAAGAGAGTTGGATTTGTTAGAGAGCGAGAGGGACTTGGCTCTGCAAGTAGCAGGTCTTCTTATCCTAGTTTTTTTTGAAAAAAAACAGAAGAATCCGGGACCTCGTTAGAGTTTTTATCTTTACATTTTACTCCTTTTTTTTCTTTTATTGAAAGCGAAAAGGTTGGGTCGGATCTTGTAACGAATTACCCATATGTTTTAATAGACACGTGGAGGTTTTCAGTGGGTATGGACTTGACTGTGAAATGATTCTCGGCTCCTCCTCCTCCTGAGTTTGGTGGGTGAGGCAAGAATCTAGTAGGTCCCTCCCAGATTCAAGCGGATGCCCCGTGCCATGCCTCGCCTCCACGAGGCTTTCCTTTTATGTCTCCAGCCTACCTTTTTATGTTTCCATCTTGCATATCGATTGATTTAACCATCCATCTATATATTTATTCGATGTGTTTTTTTAATAAAACTGATGTTTTTGGCTTTAAAATATGTATTTGATATACAGGATTCATTAATATTTCAAAAAAAAATATTTTTTAGTTGGTGAAAGTCCATTTTAATAACAGCACATGTCTTAGGCACACACCAATACTTAGGACTCTAACATAACATAGGACTCTAACATAACACCTAAGCCAAGTCGCTGGGTGCACATCTAGCTTTTCATGGGCTCCGGCAGCACATTCAAGCCCAGGTGTTGAGCACATGACTAACACCCCTGTGGACTTGGGTGTTGTGCTTGATCCCAGACACAAGGCATTCTCAGCATCTCATGGGCTTAAGTGTGACATCCAAGCTAAAGCCCTAGGCACACGCCTAGCACACCATGGGCCTAGACCTCGCGGACGAATCCAAGCATGTTGTCAAATGTTTTTTGAGCTCAATGCACGTCCTAACTCTTTTTTAGACCTAGCTTTGTAGCCTAAACTCAACATTTTTCTCCTTAAAAAAGTTTTTTTATATCAAATCCTTATCCTTTTGCTTGGATCTTTGTAACGCACGTGCTTAAATTTTAGAATTACCAGGGAATTTTTTTATGTACTCTACTGAAATTTTAGAAGAATTTTCTATATAAATAGAACATCTCAACTTATCAATCGAACTTATCAAATCAACACTTTTATACAAATTACAAACCATAATTCAATCATCTTGGATCATTACCGTATCAACCATTTATTAATTAAATCCAAGACATCCAATATCACATTTAAATATTCATATGAGACATTAATAAAAATATACATAGTATTCTAGCATACATGAACAGTAAAGATTTTAACATCGACTTATTGATCATTAAAAAATTAAATATGGATATTATTATCTTTTATATTATTTTGTACAATAAAATACTTTTTTACCTCTAAGATCAATGAATTTAAACCTGGTGACCAAGGTTTTTTTTGTAAGCTTTGCACAAACTTTAAAGCAAGTAAAATACTTATTTGCTATTAAATAAAACAAAATAGCTTATTTGTATTCAAGGGTGTTTTGGTACTTTCATATTGGTTTATTTGTTATCTTATGGAGGGCTTTTTGGTAATTTAATATTTTTTTAATATTAAATTCAAAAAGTTGTTGGCTTGTGTTTTTCACGCGTCAGCATGTTGGTGGCGTCCGTGTTTTTTTAACAGTGCATACAAAACCACCATTTGTTCGAAAATGGCCTTTTATCATGGCATTAAAAGTGCCGCCACGTGCTATTCCTCCTGGTATGGATCGTGTTGGTGGTGAACCGACATTTTATCGTTGGTGGTCGTTTCTTTTTTCTTCTTTCTACTTTTCTCTCTTTTCAGTTAAAGTACATGTTTGTCCTCTTTTCTTTTTGTTTTTCAATTTCAATCCTTATATTTTTTAATGCTTATTTTCATCCTTGACCCTTTTAGAAAAGTTTTTTATGTTTTCAATTCAATCTTTAAATTACAATCTGTCATATATTGTTTTTTTCAATTCGGTCCTTATTCTTTTGATTTATCATTTTCACCCTTGGATCTTTTGTTAAAATTTTATTAATATTTAATTTTATCATTCAATCAAAGTTTATGTTGTTTTTTTTAATTTATCCTTCATTCTTTTGAATTTTTTTTCTTTTTGTTAATTGTTTTTTTCCTTTTAATTTAACAATGCAATTTAATTTTTAAATGCCCTCAAATTTATTTTTTTATTTCGGTTTCCACTCTTATTTTTTAATTAATTTTTTTTTACATGATTGATTTTTTTGCCGCTTACATCTTTTAGTGTTTGATTTATTTGAAGCTAGGCTTTTTGATTTTTTAATTTGTCATGCTTTTAATTTAATGACACGAGTTATAAGTTTTAAGTGTTAATAAGATTAGGAATTCTTTTTTTCTCAATTTATTTTGTGATTTTATTATTCTACATTATTTTTTAGAAAATATTTTGTGGTTACCTTCATATTCTTTTCTATTAGTTTATCTCGGTCTTGTTATTTAAATCACGATTTTTGCAAGCTATTTTTGGATAAAGTTTTTTTAATTTTTTTTTGTTTTGCGTTTAATTTTTGCTGGTTTTTTTTTTTTACTTTATACAAGTAGGTTCTGTTTTGTACAAAAAATATTTATTTTAAAATAATATTTCTTGTATGTTTGGCCATGCATACTTTTTTTTCTTTTTTTATTCACTCTGTTTCATATATATTTATTTTTATTATCTTTTATTGATTTTAATGAACATATTTAGTGGATACAAACGGGTAAATATTTTATTTTGTGAGATCAAATATCTTGATCTATGTCTATCTCTCAACTTTTTCAGTTTTCTTTTAGTTATTGTTAACAATTTTTTTTACATAAATAATTATTAGATGTTTAGATAAACTTTAGTGATTTACACTTATAAATTTTATTATGTAAAAAAAAAAATATATCAAAATAGCTTATATATTCAAGTTTTTTTTAGAAAGAAAAATTATGACCCGCTACAGAGCACATATCAAATCAAATTTCTAGTTGCCCTATAATTAATGTCCCCCCCTCCCTTTATTTTTCAGATCCTTTTATGTAGTTGATTTTTTTTTCTTGATTTTATCTTTCGACATTTGATTTGTTAGAGATTCGGCTTCACACGATCTTATCGCTCTGAATTTGTTTTTTTTAATATTAGTTTTGTAATTATCTTCAATTTTTTTTTATGAGTTTATCCCGATCTTATAATCCAGGTTGTGGGTCTTGTATGCTTTTTTTTAATACAAGTTTTTTAGAGTTGTTTTGTTTGTGTTTGATTTTTCAAGATGTTATGCTAATTCATTTAGATATTTTTTGGGTTATATACAAATGAAGTTTATTTAAAAAAAATATTCATTTTTAAATAATATTGTTAATGTGTTTGGATTTGCATAATATTTTTTAGGGCATGAGTTTATTTAGCCAGTTTAATTTGTGTTTATCTTTTAAGTTATCAGTTTTTGAGGTTGTGAATTTATTTTTTATTGATTTTAATAAACAAATTTAGTAAATATAATCAGATGAATATCTTGTTTTTTATAATTTAATTTTATAATTTATATTTATCTCTTAATTTTATCATTTTTTCTTTTAATTATTATTAACAATTATTTATTTATATAAATAATTATTAATTTATTTAACAAGATATTTCCATACTTTAATTGTTTTTTATGTTAAAAAATATGTTGAAGAAGCCACAATGAAGCGTGAGTTAAAGGGCCAGTATTAAACTAAAACTAATCAAATCTCAAAACAGTAACGGAGCTAATCATTAAAAAAAAAAAAAAGAGAGAACAATTACTGATCTAATTATCCCTTGTTTCATTTCATTTCGATTTGTCCCAACAAAACCACCATTCTGCAGGCTGCGGCCGCCCCCTCGATCAATCAAATCCTCCTCCTCCACCCCTAACTCATTAAAATCCGCCTCTTCCTTTGCTTCATAAAACTCAAGGAAACACGATGAGAGGCCACCTCTGTACAGCATCCCGGGTAGACACAGAATGCGAGACTGACTCCGACTCCGAAACCATGAGGTGCATATCTTGTAAGGAGTACTACAGCAGATGCGATGCCGGAACTTGCAAAGAGTGTTACGAGGAAGCAAGCGATACTGAAGAAGAGCTTAAAAGAGAGATCGAAGATCTCAAAGCTAAAGTTGCCTTCTTGCGTTTCTGGTCTCCTCTTGATCTCCACATCACTCATCGCTCCCCAGCTGGCCCTTGCTTCACCGATGTCGTTTTGATTGCTTCCTCCGATGATGGGCTTATCGGGACTAGCCCATCCGTGCCTGTTCCTGCTCACAAGGCTGTTTTGGTAAATACCCAATTCCTCAATCTTATTAGTCAAACTTTTTGATCAGTTAGAAGGCTTGCTTTTTTTAATTGGGTAATTCTGAATGTTGTTTACTGCAAATTCTCTGTTGATCAGTCTTTTAGCGTCTCTTGATTGATCAATGATCATGCATACACACACAGTTGCTGCTGAGGAGGCGCATGTTTCTATTATTGTAAGGATGTGGGAAAATCAGTTTAGGCTCTATCCAAGTCTGCCCAGACGCATGCACGGACTACTTGTATTTTGCAACTGTTAAATTGATGTGTCAAACAAGAGGAAATATGGACTAGTGTTATGTTAAAGACAATCGGGTATTTTCCAAATGCATACCTGGTTGGTGTTATTTGCATGGTTGTCCCTTAAATTTGGTCCATCCCATTAAGATTTTAGCTTATTTTCGTACAAATTAGACAGAACTTGAACCGATGAACCATGGGAGACAATTTTGCGTTTTGCTTTCGAGTTGTTCCTGTATCAGTCTAAACAAAAAGAATCCCTGCTTGTCCACTTAAAACTGGATAAGACGATCTGGTGATGTGTTATGGGGATGCTCAATTGTTTTCTTTCTGACAACAGGTGAGCCGTTCCCCAGTCTTCAAAGCGATGCTTGAGAATGAGATGGAAGAAAGCCGGAGTGGCACCATCAAGATCAGTGATGCATCATATGATGCACTTCGAAGCTTTGTCAACTATCTGTACACTGCTGAAGCGTGCCTTGATGAGCAGATGGCCTGTGACCTTTTAGTATTGGCTGAAAAATACGAGGTGAAGCATCTCAAGGCCTATTGTGAGAAGTTTTTGGTGTCAAAACTGAACTGGGACAACTCAGTCATGAGCTATGCCTTTGCCCATCAGCATAATGCAAAGCATATGCTTGAAACAGCGTTGTCATTGATCACTGACAACATGGACAAACTTACCAAAAGGAAGGAATACATAGAGCTTGTGGAAGAGGATCCCCGGCTTGTCGTGGAGATTTATGAAGCATATCTGTCCAAACAGGTTAATACAGCAGCGCACAAGGATTCTTCTTCCATGAAGCCATAGAGAAATCTGAAGGAAGGATCGGTTTTATTTTTGGCTCATGGATTGTTGATGTAAAGATGTAATTAATTTTTCTTTTTCTCGGCAAAGTTTTGGCTTGGGTGAACCCTGTTGGACATGTCTGGGGATTAGTATGGGCGTGGGGGGAGCTTTGGCAGTCATGGTAACTAGAACACGAAATCATAATGTTTGATTAGAGATTATGAACATAGTCTCTTGACATCAATTTCCATTTGACGGACCTCAAGGGTCTCTCTTCCCCTGCAATCCCATTCAAGATATAGATTGGTGTGTTGGCTTGGCTCGTCCTCGTACTTTCCAATTTCCATAATCCAGCCCCTCGTCAATTAATAAGTTAGCTGATGTCACTGTTTGGTTTCATTTTGTTACTTCTGCGGACCATCGTTATATAACTGACTTGCAAAGGTCAAAGCCTCTGTTTTAACCATATATATATACACACACACATATATATATATCACTGGATGTACCAAAAAAGAAAAAGATTTTAACTCGGAAAAACAAAATTTTAATTATTTGTTAAGATCATTGGTCCTGGCTTGCGCTTGTGTGTGAATGCAAGAACATATCAGTGAGGTAACTATTACAGTATGACAAGATATTTGCAAATGTATCTTTTCGCTTGAATTAGGGACACGCTTGTATCAGAGAGGTATAGTGACTAATGTACAAAAATGATTACAGTAAAAAATGGAAAAGATTGTACCATGAGACAGGAGTCCCATCTTCAGAGAACCAATATGACAAACTCACGGCATCCTTTTATCGCAGGTTAAAATTTTCCAACTCGCATGGGGACCTTCACCCGTGTCCCGAAGTGTACACACCCATCTCGTGGCAGTTGCTATCTCTTGAAGCTCGCTCATAACAGATATTGAGTCACGTATATAAACAGTTCCACCAGGCCTTAGCATTCGATCCATCTCAAGCATGATACTTGAGATTTTGCATTTGTGCCTACAATCAACAATAATTTGCAGAAAGTTATATCTACTTTCCACCAGCGAAGCACGAAGAAATAAACAACAAGACAAGCACGAGGAACCTTGAGTCGTACCTTTTCTGCTCGGCAGAGAACAAACCTGCTGCATGCAATAGGTCATAAGTTCTCGGGTATGTATCAAATGTCTCACACCTGGGAAACAAGATTTTGAGAATTATGAATTCATAATCAAGATCAAGAGCTTGGTAACAACAAATCAACGATAAAGAACAGATACCTTTACAGTTAAACCTTTAAAAAATACCCAAATGAAGCATGGGGACTCTGGAGTAAAGGTTGGGAGAAAAATTTTTTAGTTCTGGCCCAGCAAAGCCTGCAGTCAGAGTTCCCAATGGCACTTCACTTCTAAATTTCTATGGTCAAAGTGCTCATGCAGCTCTGCTTCTACGAAATTTTGACAGGTCATTTCAGCAATCCATGTTGGCTAGCTACACTTCTTGGTATGGTACAGGAGGAGGGGTGAAGAATTCTAGTTCTAGTTCCGCTTCTGCCTAATCTTTAGTACCGCTTTGAGATTGAATCTTTAGAACCATGTGCCTAAGAGGGCGAGGACCTTTCTAGCCATAATTCTTCACCCGGTTCTACCTCCTTCTGCGATAGTGATCTATCCTGTCCACCCACAAGCTATCCATTCTAACCAGTCTTTGCCTAGCAAGATACGTCTAGTTCTCCCTACGCTTGCCTATCTCAGTAGGAAATTGGAACAGTCTCCGATTTCAAAGGCGAAGCCGAGGCAAGAGCTATACCTTCTGGAACCGGAGCAATAACTGCTATAAAGGAAGCAGATGCGCAGGAACGATCCTTAAAGCAAATACTCGGAGTATACCCATTCAGACTCGCTTTTGTTCAATTATAAATAAATAACCACTTTAATGGAGATTTATAGCATCATTCAAGTAAATACAGATTGAGATCGTAGAAACATGAGCTTGTGATATAAAAAGCTACAGAGATCATAGCATCTACATTTTTTAGCCAGAACTTTTTAGTTGCTTGGATATAGAAGCAAGATTAAGATACGAGATTTAGAACGTATGGAAAAATCCTGTCTAAAAAACATTCCAATTCTACTAATTCCATCAACTGGTGCCCCTATATATAATTGACCTTTTCTAAATCATTTAGCTGTTTATCTCATTCTCAATAAAGTTTGTTTCCTAAAGAAAACTATGAACTGTCAAAATTATTATTATTATTTTAAGAAAATAAAGTCCATAGTCATGTTCCTTTTACTCCCCTGATGAGTCTATAGGCACTGGGACAGCTATTCTCAAATTATTGTGAAATAGGGGTAAGAAATAGGACTGAATAAATTCAAAGAAACTACCAAGAATAGAAGGCAAAAAGAAGCACTATCCATACCAGTCATGCATGACTCCAATAAGTCCTCGGTCATAAATCACAGGTAAAGTATTGAACTCACTCACGGGAACAACATTCATAACCCAGCAATCAACATCCAGATCATCTAATGCTGCTGCAAACCTGCCATTACAAAAATGATGCACAAATTACACAATATCATGGATTCCTCCAAAAACCTTGTACAGTTAATATCGAAATTAAAATCAGAGAATTCACCATAGTGCCTTATTGAAATGCAATAGCAAAAAGAAGGTACCCTCCAAATCCCGCTCTCATGTCCATCACATTTCGAAAATTCATGTGTTTCCAGTGGAAAGCTCTGACGTAACTTTCTATAATCTCATTCCAATATTTTGACTCTGCCTTGAAAAGTTCTTTTCTGGAAAAGGTGGCATCCATTCTTATGCTCTGGAGTCTATCTGGTGGATAATGAAGGCGTACAGGCCATGTAGTGACATTAGCTCCATAACCATTCTCAGGCAATCTAGTTATGCATGGCCTCAGACTGACATACCTGCAAAGGACATAGATATCTTACAAACTTCACACATATTGTCAAAACAATGATGATGCAGTTATCCAATGTTCAAGTCTGATGGATGAGAACAGATAGAAGCTGCTATAAGCTATGCACAGTTTATTCCTCGAAACACAGGGCCAGATTAGATCGTAAAGGAAAAAGAAAGAGAAAACAAAGCAATTGTGTATCGATCCCTCAGCATTATTAGAGCCAACATGAAGTTGCCAAAGTATCTCCACTGATTTAACTGGTATAGATTCTCTTGTTGAATCTCATTCCAAAAAGAAGATCAGAATTAAAGTATTAAACCAACTCTTATTAAAATTTACTATTCCACTTAACCAAAAACTAGAAGGAATGAGCCAGGGCCTACCAAACACTGTCTGGATCATCATTGGAATCACATAGAGGAGGTTGTGCCCCACTATAACGACTAAGATAGCAGCTGTTGTTTAAAGGTTTCCGCCAAATGGCAATATATCCTTCCTTCTTTACAAGTTCCCAACAAATGCGTCTAGTTAGGTCCTGCATTTCTGAACGTAAACAAGAAAAAAATTCAATTCAAGCAATCAGGAGGTTTGAGTTCCTCATCTCTAACACTGTCTGGCTGATGGAAATCAGGGAGTCAGAGAAGAACAATAATAACAAAGGAAGAAAATAGGAAGAAGTGGCTGTGATCAAAGATACAGCAAAACAGGTTGATGAACTACAGAAAAGCAATTAAAAAAAAAAGGCAATTTCTCTTAGAATCGAGAGGATCACCTTTCCATTGTTCTTGGAGATTTTCTTCATGTTTATATACAGGTTGTGCTGCCCAGACAAAGTAGCCTCCTGCCCTTAGCATTCTGTTCACCTCAAGAAGCAAAATTCCATCTTCAATTCAGCCAAAGAAAGACAGAAATGGTGAAGATAAAAATCTTTTAATTCCGACATATAATGACGAGTCTCAGACTTGATAGTAGGATGAGAAAATGTACCATCACTAGTCCAATCAATTCTACATCTTGAACAGTGTATCAAATCAAATGCTTGGCTTGGGTACAACAAACGCCGTGTTGAAAATACAGCTGCCATTGCAGGAACACCACGCTCCAGTGCAAACTGAATCTGGTTCTCATGGACATCTTTTGGTGCTATTGACAAAGTAGTCACATTACGCTGTAACAAAAAGGCACCAAAACTTGCCACTCCACAACCAATGTCTAATGCAATGCGGGTATGCTGACCAAATGCAATTTCAGGAACCATCTGCACATCGAAGTTGATACAGCAATCAAAATCATGAGAATAAAAATAATAAGTGGCGGGAATTTTTAAGTAACCACTAACCAACCTCTGAAATCTGGTTTAAATATTGATCTGCTCCGTGAATAAATTGAGTTCCTCCTCCTGGGAAAACAAACTTATCCTTTTTTAATGCTATCCAATTTTGGCCACCCTTATCTTCGACCAGACGTGTATGTGGCACATTACTGAACCACACCTATTATTAGATCTCAATATCAGACCAAAGAAACTTCACTGGAAGATTGAACAGTTATTTGCCAAGTACAAGGAAATTGACCAACATTTTCCAAAGCAACAGAACTATTGTAGACATTCAAATGTATTAGTTACTGTAAGGACACAATCGGCGGAATGCATCAGAGCCATCATTATGGATCAATTAGCTTCTGTACTCTTAGCTACTCGTTAGCCATAAATTTTAAACAGCCATCAATTATCCAAGCAGTTCTAACTACTCTACCTATAGTTTAAACTTGGTTCTACACATTTAGCACCAATCTAACACCAAAACACCCAGAAAATCTCCAGTTTTATCAGCAATTAGACTCCCTTGAACACTAACCCGCAAATCCACTAAATTCCCAGAATTACTAAACAACCCAGTTACATAACACAAAATTACAATTTCCAGATCAACCAACCTAAAAACGAAACCAAAAAACAAGAAACAAAAAACTACTGTTAGGCCGGCCATTAAACAAGTACAAAAATTAAAAAAGAAATGACAGAAAATTCACAAAATTACCTCGTCTCGACTCCTAGGCCAAGGTATAGATCTCTTATACCCTTTAGGCATAGGCACCAAGCAATCCAACCCCTTACCTTCTTCAGGGCAATGCCTCTCATATATCACCAAACTTCCACTCAAATTCAACCTCTTAATTTGCTCCACATTATCCAAACACGGTATGTAATCTCTCGTACTCTCCTCACACACTCTAAATCTCTCATACTTAACCCTGGTTAGTTTACCATCTTCTTTCGTCGATGTCTCCTCTCTGCCTCCAGTTAAATTTCTAAATTCATCCATTGCACTCGGATCAAACTCCCCGATTACAAAATCCTCCGCCATTGCACCGTTCTCGTCCACTATCCCCGTCCTCTCACCCACCGTCGGAGGTGGTGGGGGCCGGGTTTTTTTGGGACGAAGGGAAACCAAGGACGCGTTATTTTTTATTTGTTGTGTGGAGGTGATGGAGAAGGAGGGAGAGAAGGAGATAGAGGAGGGGAAGGGGGAGGAAGGAAAGAGGTAGAGGAGGGTGATAACAGAGAAGGAGAAGATGGTAATGGCCGTAACTTTGACGAAGTTTGGGGCTTTTACGACATCTAATGTGGCGGTGGAGGAGGTGATTGTGGCGGAAGGTTTCATGGTGGTTCTGAGTTTGTGTGTTTGGTTAATATGGTTAGGAGAAAAAACGTGGAGTTGAGAGCCCACGTATGGATACGGAGGTTTAGTGTAGGGGCGGGGGAATTCGGAAGGTGACAGGTGGGGCGGTGGGGTGTCTTAAATGTACTTTCCTCTTTCCTAGGGGGGAATTTACGGAAAACATTTTTATATCTTAAAAATATTTTTAAAAAATATTTTTTAAAGATTATTTTAATATATTAATATTAAAAATAATTTTTTTAAAAAAATTATTTTGATATATTTTAAAATAAAAAATACTTTAAAAAATAATTGTTATGATAATATCAAACATGCTTTTAAAGTTACTATAATTTGAAATTAAGATATTTTATTAATAGTTCATGTTATAATGATCTCAACAATACAATTCAACAATATCAAAAAATGTTATTAATAATGATCAGAGTGGGTCATGCTCTCCGTTCAAAGGTAAGTGGGTAATTATAATGAGGAGAGATATAAAAAAAAATAGATCTTAAAGACACAACAAACTTCAATTATGACACCACTAGTATTATCATAAAGCTCTCGACAAGATAAATACAATAATATTTAAAAATATCACCAATAACAACCGTAATGGGCCACACTTTACATCAAAAGACGAGTGACTCATTTGCTTTTGGGTAGCTCGTGTGGCTCACTCTAGTCACCGTTGTGTTGGGTTCCTTAATATACATATATGCAGTGAAAATGATAAATTTAAAATAATATTGGAGAGTTCCTAAGATCTCATTAGAGAGATTTAGAGTTGTTTAAAGATTTATTACTTGAAAATTTGATTTTTTCCAGTTTTGAATAATTCTTTAAAAGCTGAGTTGTTGCAAACCACGAGTCGTCCAATTATCTGGCCTCCAATGGTAATCCACACTAACTACCAGTAAGAAATTTCTTAAATCCCTATTTAGAAGAAAAGAATTGCTATGTCTGAAGTGCCAGCTCTTTATTTTGTGACTTGTATACTTTTTTCTGTCTAACAAACAAACTCTTAAAAAATAAGAGGCATAGCTTTATATTTATAAGAAATCTTAAAAACCCTATAAATAATAAGATATCTACTTACTCCTTAAATAATATCCATATATTATTTAAGGATAATTTTATAAATTTAATAAGTCCATGCTTGATTAATCTAAAACTAGAATTATAATCTATGAAATAAATACATTTTAGTATTTAATTTCTAAAATTATTTTCAATCAAGTTACACTTAATTAATTATCCCAGTTTAATTTCTGACTAATGGTTCTTAATGTGTGTGACCCATTAGGTTCCTAATATGTTGGCCCAAATATAAATTATAATTATAAATAGATAGAATTAAATAGATCAAATAATTTAATTTATTATCAATTCAATAATTGATTAAATTATATTTGAAGATCAAGTGTACCGTCTAGTAACATATCATGATCCCTGGAATATTAGGAAAGTCATTAGTAGTTTAATTTAACCTATCAGTAACTGGTTTCTCAGTGTAATTATTATTCCTTCATCAATAATATTTCGATTTAGTCATTTTAACTTGGAGTTTGCCTGCCATGTCAAATTATATTTATTTGCACATTATAGCCATTGATCATTTGAATAAGATTTGAAATTCTTTTCAAATCTCATTTCACCTTGCGTAAGGATTTAACAATCAATATTATTTGAGAACATGTGGAATATTTTTCTAATTCATATAGGGTGATGAATCCTCTCTTGATCACTTAAATACCTTCATATAGTTTATGTTATATCCAGTGTTTGCTTATTTGTTACATTTACTAAGATAACATGTAACAAGATCAAAATATAATACTTTCTATATAAGATAACTTGGTGATCTCAAGTTTAAGAATTATTTACACAACTGTAACGTGAGTTTTTTCATAGACACAAGTGATATCTCCATATGAAATTCTCATGTGAGTCAGTTCAGTATATATATTTTATAACAAGTGCCTACATATTAGCTCTAAGTATCCCTTATACCCCAGTTTATGAAAACAATTGCTTCCTTTCATAAAAATAAAAACATAATATGTATCAGTCTTTTATGACTATAGTGAATGTCCAGCATTTAAGAGAGCATCGATCTGGAACATTTTATAAGCAAGACTTTGATGCAATAAGAATCTTATAATTATAACAACTTTATAACTTTTTTTTGCAAAGTATTTTTGTTTCATGGATTTTATCTTCAATCTAGATTTATAAATCAAATATTATATTTATTAATATAATATTACATGAATATAAAATATAAATTAAGTCTTTATTAATAATAAATATATATTTATATGAATATAATAATAACACATGTAATCAATTGATTGACTACAGTGCATAAAACTAACACAGTAGTGGCCTTTTTCTATCATTAAATTTGTCATGTAAATATATTTTTTATGGTATCAGTGATGTCATAATCGAAACTTTGATGTGTTTCCGAGATTTTTTCTCTCTCTCCTCACTCTTTATTACTCACTTTCATTTGAATAAAAAATATGATTCACTCCAGTCACTGTTGATGACTTATTTAATGTTGTTGGATTCGTATCACCAAGATCTTTTTAATAGTATTAATGGTGTTGTAATTAAAATTTTGGTGTGTCATCAAAGTTTTTTTTTCTCTCTTCTCTTTTTTATATTAGTTTATTTAACAATTTATTTAAAATGTTGTTTTTTTCACTGGCAATATCTTAATATTTCTGGTTTTTTTCCGATTTGTTTTTTCAAACCTAGTTATTTTACTATTTTTAAAAAAACTGTGCTATTTTTTTATTTTAAAAAAAACTTGTATTAGTTTAGTTTAGCGTTGCTACCAGGAATCATGGGGAGGAGTGAGCCAACATCTCGCGTGGGGTGGTATCACTTTTTGGATTGCTTGAAATTTTGGGCTCTGAAATCATTTCAGCTTTTATGGAAAAAAAAAAAAAACTTTCTTTGTCGTGATTAAATTCCGATCGCAAAAGATAATTGGACAGTGAACCATGCACAATAACTAGTTAGTTTTCCTCACACTCGTTGAAATCGGAGCTCGAAATTGGGCATGTTTTCTTGTTGGCCAATTATGGATAAGAACTCTAAATTGAGGAGGGAAGTTTTCTGCCATGTTAAGAATACTCTCTGGGTCAGGATGGAGTTATTGATATGATAAATGATCTTGGACATGCCTGTTCGTTGATTGATCCCCCGCGTCTGGTAAAATGAAGCCTTGATGCTCAGGAAGATTACTCCTGGTTAGAGTGGGCCAAGCTCGGCATGGACAAACATGTTGCAGGTCTGCCCCATCTCTTTAATTTGCATGTTTACTGCAGTTTGAGACCACTTGTGAAGAACGTTTGGGAACACGGCTGTGGTTGTGTTTTTAAAAAATTTCAAATTTAAATTTAATATGATTTGTATGTTTTGGATCGTTTTGATATGTTGATGTCTAAAATGATTTTTAAAAAATGAAAAAACATCATTGACATGTATTTTAGCATGAAAAGTTATTTAAAAAGCACCCGCAACCACACTGCCAAATATGCTACAAGTTATCAGAGGACACAACTAGCAGGTGAAACGGTATGATATGGTATCATTTCTAACGAATTCTTCATTTTCCTTTTCCTTTTCTTTTTATCCGCCTCTATTCCTGGGATCCAGCTGCCTGCAAGGCAGGATTTCCGAAGATTGTTTTTTTTCTTGTAACTTGTCCTATCCACTGCTAGATCTTTCTTCAAGGAGGTTTGCTTCGTTAATTAAGGAAGCAAATCAGGTGGCGAACAGTGAAACTCTGATTATTATTTTTTTTCCTATCCACTGCTAGATCTTTACCACCATTTCTATGTTGCGAGACTGTTGCAATGTTTATCTCCCTTTAAAAAATATCGTTTGATTCTTATAAAAAACATAAGTTTTTAGCCTATGCACCTAAAGCGTGGAGGAAGAAACAGGAGGAGCAACTTTTGTAAAGAATTCAGAAATGGAGAAGAAGTGAGATCCCATCTTCTTTGGGAAGAACACACTGGTATTCCAGTTAAGTTTCGAAGGACGGAATTTCCCAAGAAGGTCAACCCTGTCTTCTGATACGGTTGTCATGGTGTTTTTAACCAAGAAAGGACAAAATAACGGTCGGTAGGTTTTTACACATTAGAATCAGGTTTGGTCCTACACTCCTACTCCGAAGTCCTACCTCAAAAAGGAATGAGGTAAATTAACATTAAAATTAAAATTGAGGAGCTAATTTTATTTATTTTTTCCCTTGCCTATCTTCTAATCGAGCCATGCCAGGGGAACAGACTAAAAGTCATTGGAAGCCATGCCAATCCTCATCCCAACCAAAAGTAACCTAAGAAATTCTGTCTCTCAAAATAGACTGAAACTGAAACTGCAACATTAGCCTGCATAACAGCTTCCCAGCTATAATTCAAGTACATCATCGATGACAATTTGGTGGATAAATATTCAGTAACAATAATCGGGGGCTCTCGGGGCACTGTTTCATTTTTATACCCAGTGATTACGAGCCAGGCCTAAGATTTCATGAAAAGAGAGAGCAATACGGTCACAATGAATGCCTTCTATAATGAACAAAAGAGGTTTGCAGTAAGAGCTCCGGAAAAATTAAGGATCATAAAGTTTATGGATGCTTGCTATGGTTACAGGGAAGAGCCTTTCAAATACGGGTCATCCCTATATTTCGAGTACGTTGGAATGTCTAGAGCTCTCTCTGCAATTCTTCTATCCTCATGAATCTTTGCTATCAAGCTCTCAAGCGATGAAAAATTGGCCTGTAGTTTTTCAAAACCAAAATTTAGTGAAAAAGGGAATGCAAGACGCTGATGACAAAGGATGCAGAAAGAACACCAATGAGCGTGATATAACAAGGAATACAAAATGGATACCGTGAGTGTTGATTATACCTCTGGTCGAATATAGCCAACTACCACAAGGCGCAATTCCTCACCATAAAAATCCCCATCAAATTCATGAAGCAACCAAGGTTCCTACAATACAAATTAGATTAAGAGAATAGATTAAGGCATGCACAGGTCATCACTTATGTCAGTGTCAAACTTACTATAGTCTTTTCGGTGTTGTTAAAATATGGGTTCCAACCAATACTCATGACCATTTTGTAAAGACCTTGCGATGATAATCCAGCCCAACCAAAATAAACACCTGATGGATGTTCTGAAAGAAGTGCTGAATAACCTTTGGTAGATAAATTAGCTGAAAAATACAAATAAACTTGTTAGATGATGGAATGACATAGAAGTCATCACAGAGAACATGGATAACCCATTTTTATGCTCAAATTCATTGAAACAAAGTGTGATACCAAGGTCAGATAAGTAGTGAAGTAGATTACCAAAAAACTGATGATGTTATTCAACAAGCACAACTTCAGACACAACACATAAAGAGAACACATAGGAAGATACATACCAGTTGGGATTCCAAGAACCTTTGAGCCACGACCAAATCCCTTGACCACAGGACCACCAATATGCCAAGGTTCGATAGGCAAAGTACCCTCCATCCCTGCAATCACAGATCAATTTTCTCACGAAAACTAGAATGAAAAGAAAATAAAGGCAACTTCAACATTGACACAGGTATTTTGGGATTTACAATCTTCAAATGGAGGGAGGCCCCACAATTCAGGTTGTAAATCAAGCAGAGAATTGATAACTTCATCTGCTTCTGTATAAAGATGAGATTTTGGAATGGATGGTACAGCAACTACTTCCATGCCAGCGGCCTTACCACCAGTAACACCTGGCCTGACATAGCCACAAACTTTCCAAAATCAGTAAAAGGAACTTTGTGATAGAAAGCAGGCACACATTTCTACTTTCCCATGTACTTTATTGAGAAACAACAATATTTTGATGTTATTCGGTTCAAAAATTAGAGTGCACAGACAGAAGGAGACAATGGTGGAGAGGGTAGTGGTATTCCCACTCCACATTTTTTGTTATGACTATTATAACCTTCTTTAATATTTTTTTAATCATATACAATAAATATGGAAAAATTCCTTAAGTTAAATCTAATAAAAAATCAACTAGTACTCATGATCAAATTAGAGTTTCAGCATATAATATTGGTGCATGGAGCATCTTTATTTGACTTGTGATCTAAGCATAGATGCTCGATACTGCATGAATATATCCCCCATAACAATCATGAGGCAAAAGGTCTCGAAAAAAAAGTTGAGATGTCTTTTGATAGAATAAATCTATAATATTTTACCATCATCGATTCTTATTCTTGTTTTTGTTTCAGTATATGATTATGTTAATGAACATATAATAAAGTGGGGCTACTTAAATATTTGATCCTATATTTTATTTAATAATTAGAAAACATATAAAAAAAGTTCATAATTGTCATTTCAACAAAATATGAAGCGGGAACACCATCCTAGTGGAAAAGCTGAAAACAAATGCAATAGGGGTTAAGTACTAAAGACATTCTGATTCTTGATCAAATCCTACGCCAACTTAAACTATCAGTCAGAATTAGACTGCTTGAAAGTAATTAACTTTTGCATCATCATTTTTTAAGACTGCAACACTCACAGTATTTCTTCATAGACCTAGGAGGCACAGTTAGACAAATCAAAAGGTTTACTGCAATAATAACTTATGTGTTAAACTCACTCACAAAGAATCTTCAATCACAAGGCAGCTGGATGGTTTGATATTTAGCCTTTTAGCAGCTTCCAAAAATCTAGAATGACAACCTTACAAAGTCAGAATCCAAGAACATTTGTGATTTTTCAGTCAAACAAGATTGATAATCCAAAAAAAAGTAAAATACAAATTGTAAATGTATCTTACATTTCAGGAGAAGGCTTTCCTGTTCTCACTTCATCACCAGCAATGATGACAGAAAAGGATCCCTTCCAGCCTGTAAGCAGGTATAATGAGCAACCAAGCAAGTAGAGTACGAATGCAGTTCAAGTTTGACTCTTTGCTATGCCACCCTAGCTAATTTTCAAAAGAAGCAACAGGAAATAAAACTTATCAGTTTCATTAAATTTCTTAAACAAACCCACCCTGATGGTAAGAAATTTTGGATTCTATATTTGCCCTTGGAGAGTTTGAAGCCAATGCCATAGGCACATTATGACTACTCAAATGTTTTATTAACCGATTGGCACCGGGAAGAGCCTTAATGCTGCACCACCTTCAAATTGATAAAAGACCCAAGTGTCAATTACTTCCAATATATAAGATCAAGTGCGTGCACACAACAGTCAGAAATTCAAATTTTTCATAAGAAAGTCCTACTATTCCATGTTTTAGGAAAAGAAAATCATAAACAGAAAAAAATAGAGGCAGCAAAATGGCAATCTAACAGTTTGTTTATTCTATCTTTACACATCTATTTGGTCACATGATCAACCATGCACACAAGTCAACTATGTGTTTCAAGTAAACCCACTGACTTACAAAAAACATTAGATAATATTTTCGAGATCCCTTCACAAAAGATCCCAGATCCACATACATAATGCATAGGAGTGTAGAGATAAATTACTGATCATAGAGCAACGGGGTGATTTGAGTCAGAAAATCATCAGTTGAACAAGGAAGCTCGTAATCTTCCACCACAGCAGCAGCAGCTTCCAAAGGTGTCTTTCCCACTATTTTTTGAGTTTCCCTCCCATCCCATTGTTTTCCATACTTGACCACGAAAACTTTCAAAACATCGCTCACTATGCCATCTGTGCCATTAAATCGAAGAACAATTATGTCCACACACAAGCAAAAATGTGACAGCGAAAACGACCATGTACGTAAAATGAAAAATGAATCCAAAGTGCAAAAGCTGACCTGTATGAAGAAGGGTACCATCCAAATCAAGAATAACAGCAGATACTAACTTCTTCAAAGGCTTTGCAATCGACATTTTTAATAACTATATATCAACAGTAAAATTTCTATTCTTGTGAAGACTAACCCTGAAATTGAAGCAAAAAACAGATCATCAATAACCAGAACATGCCCAGTAACATATTCAAACTCAAAAGCAATCCATTCCACCAAATGGGCACTTAAAAACAGGCAGACCTCACCCATTCGTTATCAAACAAGCTCGGAAAGAAGAAAACAACAATTTGCCTGAAAAGTAACATGGGTCTTTTATCAAACAACGTCTGTTCAATTATGATGAGAGGTAAAATTCCCAGATTTTCTACGATGAAATTGTAGCAGTTAATGGGGGGATTACAGCAGATTAACAGACAAAACACGAAAGATTAGAGAAGCAAGACACAGGCAATCGTTAAGGAATCCAAGAAAGTGAAAGGAAATAAATATTCCACGTAACTCCTCGCTGTAGTCGCAATTTATACTATAGCCGAAGTTTTTTTTTCAAATTTTATCCTCAAATCTTTTTTTTTTTAATTGCATTCTTTTATAATCAATTTGATTTGATGCTCAATTTGTAAAAAAATATTATGAGAAAAAAATTCGAGGATCTAAATGTAAAATAAAAAAACGATGGCCATTGTAAAATTGAGGGAAAAGTACTTTTTCATTCTTATACTTTTATTTTCCTAAGATTTTGTAATTTCAAATTTGAACCAAAAGTTCATTTCTTTTACATTTTAATCTTTATAGGTGAGAAAATAGAGATTTTTTACTAAAACGCCTCACTAAAACACTATAAACATATATAGTAGAGCCTAAATTTATATTCAACTTTATTTTTTAATAACATCCTTCATAATTGTTAACAGAAAAAAAATCCAATAAAAGAGAACCAAAATGTAAAATAATAAGAAGCTCCTGGCCTATGTGAAATTGGGGGGAAATGTTTTTCCCTCTTATCCTTTTCTTTTCCTACCTTTTATAGTCCCTATAATTTTTGTAATTTTAAATTTGAGTTATAAATGCATTTCATTTATATTTTAGTCCCCATAAGTGAGAGAAAAGAGAGGTCGGCAGGTCCTAGTTAAAACGTGATAAAATCATTGGTTGATATCGATATTAGCCATTAAAATCATTGATCTTAATATAAACGAGTTTTATTTTATAAAAGTAGTTTGATAGTGATTGTTTCGAACCTTAATCTTGCCTAAATTTTTTTTTTTGTTTTTTTTTATGTTTTTAAACCATTTTAGAGGGTTTTTAGGTTGATAATAGGTTTTTGGAGATTCTAAAGGTTTTTATTAGGTCTTTTAAGCAAAAATATGTTGAAAATAAGTTTTTAGATAAAAAAAATTAAATATAAATTTCCGCAAACCACAATTATGGTTAGATTCTGAAAACCAAATGACATATCATCTCCTTATTTATTAAAAAAAAAATTGGGATAGATGACTTGGCCATATGCCTAAGCTTTGTTTGAAGAATCCGAGAACTCTAACTGCCTATGTCAAGCCTCCATACCTGGTTTTTTTTCTTTTACATTATTTTTTTTTATTTTTTTTACGTTATATTTTTTTAAAAATAATTTTTCTTGGTGATTCGTGGGACATTTTGATAAAAAAAAAGAATATAAGAAAAAAATATGAATATATAAGGATGACAAAATTCAAAACAATTTTTTTAAAAATAAAGTTTTATTTCATAGGTATTCAAATTAGTAAGCGAGATTTATTTTTGGTTTTTCTAAAAAAAATAGCTATAACAAAATACAACATATATATTATATCTACATCCAAATTAATAATTAAATACATATTAAAATAAAATTATTTTTCAAAAATAATATTAAATTATAATAATCAATATATTTACCACATATAAAATACATGAGTAAAAGACATCATTTGATAATCTTTATACTACAAATGAATAATTAAATAATTTCAAGAAATTATAATTAATTCTTACATCCATATTAATTAAAACAAAAACCCTTTTCCAATTGCTATTTGTATGATATCTTCTATATTTAATGAATAGTTAGTTTTGTATTAAAATATAATTATTTTTAAAAAAATAATAATCAATATATTTACCACATATAAAATACATGAGTAAAAGACATCATTTAATAATCTTTATAATAATTAAATAATTTCAGGAAATTATA
Organism: Populus simonii; assembly: GCA_007827005.2. Taxonomy (NCBI): domain Eukaryota; kingdom Viridiplantae; phylum Streptophyta; class Magnoliopsida; order Malpighiales; family Salicaceae; genus Populus; species Populus simonii. Next base: position 18,764,399 of record CM017465.2, on the reverse strand, counting down.
ATTTATTCTTACATCCATATTAATTAAAAAAAACCCTTTTCTAACTGTTATTTGTATAATATCTTCTGATATTTAATGAATAGTTAATTTAATTTTCATATATGCCCCCCCGCCTCCCCGTCCTTTTTTTGTTCCATTATCAACCTTCAATATTAGGTTTTTTTGTTAAGTTTATTTTTCAATTTCATTCTTCAATATTTATATTATCTCAAATAGGTCTTTATATTTATTTACCACGTAACTATATATATATATATATATATATATTATTGAACTTATTAAAGTTAATGATATGGATCACAAGTTTGGTAGATAAACCGGGGCTGATCTAATATGTCATCGTTTCAAAGCTTTTAAAAAGTCATCTTAAATTTTTTTTGACATTCAATTTTTTTTTTATTTACCTGCATTGTAGTATAAGAAGTAACTTAGTTAGTTATTACTCGTACAAATCGCTCTTGATTTCTGCATAAAAATTAGCCTTTTTTTTACAAGACTAGGAAATCGAGAAGAACTAATTTGTTTGGTTATACAATTTCACTTTCCTTATTGTTTTTTGTTTTGTTTTCAGGGGTTTTTTTTACCAAACTAACATAGTTTGGTAAAAGATATAAGCATATAGCATACACAAGAAATTTTTTAATGAAATAGCACACTTTCATACAATAACGAATATGATTATCTGTTTTGTCAAATAATTGTGAATGAGAATGGCAGTTGAATTATAAAACCAATAATGGAAAGTACAATTGTGTTATTAATCAAAACCTTAAACTACCATAACTCCAAATTAATCCTAAACTACCTTAACCCCAAATTAACCACAAACCAAACCTCAAATTAACCCTAAACCAAACCTTAAAGTACTCTTACCCTTAAATTAACCTCAAACAAAACTCATAATCCATAACCATAAGCATTAACCCTAACCTTAAACCAAAAATTATAAAATTCAAAACCTTAGGGACTTTAAACCCCAAATTCTAAAATTCAAAACCCAAAGCTAATTCCATAATCCCTAAACTTAAATCTCAAATTCTAAAATCCTAAATTCTAACATCCAAACTCCCAGCCTATAAACCTTGAACTTAAACCCCAAATGAGTGTAATCCAAAACCCTAAATCAATATCTCAATATAGTGTTGAATAAAGTAAAGGACGTAAGAGAAAGTTTAATAAGAAGTCCAGTAATTGATGTTGTTTTTGTTCGTTATTATAACGGTAATTGGTGTAATATTTTAACATTGTTTAACTTAAGTATCTGTACAAACATGAAAGGACATCTGAACCCCAACTATGTAGTAAAATGAAGTTGAAGTCCTCTAACAGTGATGGGTAGAACAAAAGGCACATGTATTCCGTTAAAATCCATGAAGAGTATATTGTTAAACATATAAAGTATATATGTTCTAGCATATCTATACAACAATGGCTTAAAATCCACATCAAATCATTCAATATGTTAATTGCATTATTAGTTAGCATTAACATACTATCGTAGAATCTAATCATTAACATGAATAGGTGATTCAGAGAAATTGTTATGAAGCCATCTCATACATAAAGTGTTCTCCTTAAACATTTCAAAAGAAGGGGTGCTCGTTTAAATACCTGCTTGCATAGAGCAATCTTATTTCGAATACCCACAGTAATAAGTGTTCACCTATTTATAGACAAGCTAAACAAAACAACAATGTCTTATAATATAGACGTCATCTTACCTACTTGAATATGGAATGTACGAGTCTTCCTTCTCCATCTCTCAATAAGTGCATTAAGCAAGTCAATATCCATTTTGATATGCTCCAAATAAGTAATGTAATAAAAAGTTTGTTCGCATGATGAATGGGATCAGAACATTTGAAAGTGACATCAACTTCTAGAACTGACAAAACATCTTACCTACATCCTGCAAAACCAAAAAAATATTAAATGTATTAATATAAATTATAGGATGTCTAATGAATATGTTATTATAATTAGCATAGTATTTTCAATTTGTTGTGATATAAAAACAAACTTGCATTCTCATTCCATATATATGGCCTCTGAACCATACAACTCCTACATCCGTAGAACAAAAGGGTTAACCAAACCAGGATCCATAGACTGAAAAACTTTACCTCTACATGTAAATGAAGAATTACCTCATATATATATATAGCATCCTAACTAAAGGTATATATAAAACAAATATTTGATAACATCAACACAATAAAATGCAAAATCAAATTTGATACATAACAAATTATCAAACACCACATGAACAATCATAAATCAAAATTTAAAATTTCACAATTCAACAATGAAACCTATAAAAGTAAGAGAAAAGGAAACTATTTTACCTTGATTTTCTAATGGCTAGGTAGTGGTTTTGTCGGTTGTCACGATGAAAAGACTGAATCAAACTGATTAAGCTAACAGTTTGTTTTGGAAAAATAATAGAAAGATACGTGGAGATGAGGGGAAGATGATTTTGATGTTTTGATAGAGGATTGAAAGTTATTTTAGTTGTAGTTTTTTTCTTTAATAGAGCGGCGACAATGGGAGGCTGAAACAAAGTTTTCATATTAATTGTAATTGTGATTATGAATTATGATTGTAAACAAATATGATAATAAGAATTGCAGTTGTATTCAAATCACGCTACTTTTCAAGTATCTTTTCAACATGTCTTATTTTTCCAAAATTCTACACTAACCATGCCATTTTTTAAAAATAATTCCTATTTTTTAGTTATGATTTGCCACGTGTAGGATTCATGACAGGGTAGCAAGTTAATTAATCCTTTACCCGACCATTTTGTTTTGTTTGATAGGAATCAATTTCCTCTCTTTATTCTATCACTATTTTTATATCTCAAAGTCATAACGAAACACAAAATAAAAGGAACAAAAACAATATTTTTTTAAAAAAATCAACACAATTTGATATATGTTACGATTGAAAAACATAATATTTTAAGATATTGCTCATAGAAAATGCAATATTTTAAAGAAATTATTAAATAAATTGGCACAAATTACAATAAGGAGATAAGATAAAAAAAGATTAAAGAGATCTTTGAGGCACCCATAACCGATTACAACACTACAAATACCATAAAAAATATCTTGATGAGACAAATCCAACAACAATAAGAACTCACTTGCCTTTGGACAAATAAAGGGACCCAATCCTGTCACCATTGATGATCTTTCTTGGTGTCGTTGGATTTGCGTTGTCGAAATTTTTTGAATGATACCGATTGTGTCGTAATTGAAATTTCGATATCTTTAAGGTCTCTTTCTTTTTTACTTTGTTTTTTCTGTCCCATCCTTTCTAGTTGTAATCTGTGTTGGCTCATTCAACAATATATTTGAAATATTGAGTTTCTTATTAGAAACATCTTAGAATATAACATGTTTTCATTACGACATGTATCAAACAGTGCTATTTCATCTATCAAACTGTGCTATTTCATAATAATAATAAAAAATTCTTAGGTTATTTGGCAAATATTTTTTTTTCAAATAGTGTTAATAAGCAAAAATAATCAAAAAAAAAAGTGGCCTGCAATTTGCATAAAAAGCAATAAGAATTCACTTACCTTTGGACAAATAAAGGGACCAATCCTGTCACCATTGATGATCTTTCTTGGTGTTGTTGGATTTGCATTGTCGAAATTTTTTGAATGATACCGATTGTGTCGTAATTGAAATTTCGATATCTTTAAGGTCTCTTTCTTTTTTCCTTTGTTTTTTCTGTCCCATCCTTTCTAGTTGTAATCTGTGTTGGCTCATTCAACAATATATTCGAAATATTGAGTTTCTTATTAGAAACATCTTAGAATATAACATGTTTTCATTACGACATGTATCAAACAGTGCTATTTCATCTATCAAACTGTGCTATTTCATAATAATAATAAAAAATTCTTAGGTTATTTGGCAAATATATTTTTTCAAATAGTGTTAATAAGCAAAAATACTCAAAAAAAAAGTGGCCTGCAATTTGCATAAAAAGCAATAAGAATTCACTTGCCTTTGGACAAATAAAGGGACCAATCCTGTCACCATTGATGATCTTTCTTGGTGTCGTTGGATTTGCATTGTCGAAATTTTTTGAATGATACCGATTGTGTCGTAATTGAAATTTCGATATCTTTAAGGTCTCTTTCTTTTTTCCTTTGTTTTTTCTGTCCCATCCTTTCTAGTTGTAATCTGTGTTGGCTCATTCAACAATATATTAGAAATATTGAGTTTATTATTAGAAACATCTTAGAATATAACATGTTTTCATTATTTCATCTATCAAACTGTGCTATTTCATCTATCAAACTGTGATATTTCATAATAATAATAAAAAATTCTTAGGTTATTTGGCAAATATATTTTTTCAAATAGTGTTAATAAGCAAAAATACTCAAAAAAAGAAAAAGAAAGTGGCGGGCAATTTGCATAAAAAGCAGAACCACTTCGACCTGCTTTTCCCGGGTCGCCTAATAGTATCTGACTCGATCGATTGTGATAAATGAATTAGTAACCAGCTGAGGCCTGGTTTGGTGATTGTCCAATAAGAAATTATTGAGATCTTCTCAAAATAAAGCACTGCCAGAGTGGCCGTGGCCGTGACCGTGACCATGAACAGCACAGATGGCAATTGTTCGAGATGGAGCAAGACTCGTGAGCTTAATTTATCTCTGCCCATAACCATGTTTTATGATGACTGATGTGAGACAAACTAATGATGATTGAGGACGGTAAAATTATAGATATAAAATAACTCGTTTCTTTTCAAACTAAAGCCGAAAAGCAACTAATAAATCAAATTGACTTTGAATTTTCCTCCCAATCTAATAACACAGCTACGGAAATTTCGCTGAACACAGCATTGTGCTTCACCGTACAAATGAATACTTAAAAGACAACTTTGATTGCAAAATAAGCGAATAATTTGCTTCACAAGGGGCATATTGCAAAATATTCCCAGTTGAATATCGATTTCTACGCATCCTGGTCAGTGTTTCCATTGCTTGAGAAGTCCTTCTCACTGCTGACGTTTTACTGTTTATATGATATACCATTTTCCGTGGAAAATTGCAAAGTGGAATACTGTGAAGAGAGCACATACGGCCAAAAATACGAGTTAGAATATATGTTCCTTCATTGACGAAAACAAAGTGAGCTTCCATGAAACCTCAGAGAGTCATAACCTGAGCTCAGGATTTTACAGATCAATCAGGGGGGAGAGCCAATTTGCATTGCATGTATCAGCCCATCGTAATTGAATGAATGTGTGCGGGCTACGTATACATATATTGCAGCAAACTTCATTGCTCTTTCATGTGTCCGGTGGCCACGATTGGAATTTTGACGGTTAGAGATTTTTTTAATTAATAATGCAACGAAAGGACATTTGACACATGCAGGTGTACGGTAGTCTATTTCATGGGTGTTTTCTGGGAAATTCCCATTAAACTAGTAAAATTATATCACAAAAGATGAGATCAACAGCTTCTTCATATACTGTCTTGGTCCTACGAACATCCTGGGAAAGAAACCCGCAGGATGTTCGTGCATGCATCTTTAAATCTTTTTCTTGTTTAAAGATAAAAAGGGTTTTCGCATCCATTAGAATATCAATCAAGATTCAGCATCATTTCTAAATGATTCTGATGACGCATCTTCTTCATTGATTTCTTGCATCTTTAAAATGTAATGAATTTCCCCATATGTCTATGAAATTAAAAAGTTAGAAAAGAAGACAAATTTTCTTAACCATCAAGAGAGAATTCCTTATGAATAAAGATTTATATATGTTCTGGATTCAAGATTCTATATCTCATGTATGAATACTGTGTCCTTTTCTTAATTCGTACTGCTAACTGATTCAAATAAAGGGTACAATTTGAAGATTGAATTGAGTTACTATTGAGAACCTTCTGGATGCAAATGGAAACTGGTGCTATACTGATTGCGTAAACCAAAGTTATCAAGACAGAAACAGTGAAAGGATAATATGGACAGCAGCAGCTAGAGTGGCAACCGGAAATCAGTTCCGATCATGGTACTCGGTGAGAAATTCCGCTTTACATACATATCTGTGACATAATACAACAAACATGAAACGAAAACATAGTATGAAAAGCTGGCTGCGAAGGTCGACTCCCAGTGAGGTCGTCTAAGAGGCTGACCACCACAGCCCTCACAAATTCAAACCGAAGGCAAAACTCCAACCCTCTAGAGTCCTAGAGTGGCCCAAAAATGAATAATTACAAACTGGTACGCAGCATCATTTTCTTGAATTCTTCAAAATCAACAACCCCATCCAGGTTCGTGTCATACCGGCAAATCATACTTCTACAATCCTTACCAGTCCTCTCATCCCACAATCCAAGTTTTGACAACAAACTTTGAAGCTCCTCGCAAGAAATGAATCCGTCTCCATTAGAATCAAACACCTTAAATGCCTCAAAAAGGTCATATTCCTCCTTGTTGTGGCCTTCCTCATCGTCTGCTAGCACTGCTTTGTTGCTGGGATCATCGCTCTGCTTTGTTATGGAGTCGTAAAATAACGAGAACTCGTCAAAGCTGAGGCATGACTTCCCCACCGAAGACTCAAGCTCCTCTAGGCTAAAATGGACTCCGATGCTCTCGAGAAGCCAATTGAGCTCCACTGTACTCAAAAGACCATCACCATTTTTGTCAAGTTCATGGAAAATCCGGTGCAGGTCATTTGTTTTAAGAGGACACATGGTATACCTAGCTAGCTCTGGAATCACCGAACAGCGCAAATAATGAGAGATTTAATTTGTGAACATACTAGCTTGCACGTATTGTTGACCTAGCATTAAGGTGGACGGGGTATATTTATAGATGCTCCATGGAATTTTTTTCTTATAGGGAAAAGGCACAAGAATGAAAATCTGATAGTATTTTTTTCTGGTAAAATAAGGGTCAAGGAAGCTTGCAAGGAACTTGCCAGGAGTCATGATAGCTGAAAAGCCTCAAGTTTCTTTGGTTTTGAGCGTTTAATTTTTCAGAATTTTCGCTTATATAGTTGAAGTCCACCTTCAACAGTTTGACCTCCGAACGTATGGTTAAATGTGCTCCATATATAATTTTTCCATAAAAAAAAAAAATTCTACATTTGTCTGCATCGAAATCTGATTTTTGAAGGACTTGGATATTTCGCATATTGGTACACAGGAAAGTTGGACCGATAACAAGCGGTGCCAAATCAAGGATCCTACGTGTTGCCTTGTATAAGTTGAACATTTATGTAGTTTGATTTTACTTCTGTTCCTTAGTTTTACACGTAATAACAATGACCAGAAATTAAATTTTTTTTTTTGGCGGCTTTCGTTCCAATTCAGAACAAGAAAATTGGTTCCTTTAGAAGACACGGGAGATCCGTGGGCGCAGGCCAACTTATAGATCCCTTCTTCCCTTTTTATTTTTACTAGCTTACCCGTATCAACACTAAATGAATTTTAAGCAAGGCATCCATGTAGACTGTAGAGTTTTCTGCCATTTATTCAATGTGTTCACGGCCTACAAGGACAGGTTCCGACATCCTGACAAGCAGAATAACAGATAAGCATGCGCAATACTTTTTTGTTTCAGCTCTGTTTTTGCCATCTTTTCCCGGAAAAAGACACGAGTGTAATCAGCAAGATACACGACGAATCATTTGCAACCTTTCCGCAGCGTTGAATCCCATCAAAGGGACTTTCTATATACGCCGATAGGTTTATTAACTTTATTCAGTTAGAATCACGACGTTTCGAGGGACAAGGAGGCTCTGTTCCTTCTTTTGTCCCTTTTAGGTCAGTGTCACGAGTAAACTTGAAACAACAAACCTCTGCGAATGCATTTTTGGTTCATGGAAGCGCAAGATTGCGAAAGGTGTGGCTCGGAACAACCCAAGACAAACTCCGAATGCACAACTCGATTATTATTATTTCATGGATCTCGATTTGGTCAGGTCTTCTTGTGTCTTTGATTAAACATTTCAAAATCACTCTAGATTACCTGAATCAGCATGTGGGTGATCGAGAGCTCTCCTTGTCCAGAGAAAGGCAATGTTCACATGAATGTTTCATGCTCATAACAACACAGTCGAGCTTGGTTTTAGAAGTCCAACATATTGGCTCACATGCTATTGGATGTCAGAAGTCACAACACAAAGGATTAAACCTCTTAGTTAAAAGATGAGAGAGCATCGATGTAGAACATTCAGCATAATCTATTATTCCTTTCCCCAGAATTAGAAATGGAATAAGAGAGACAACAATTTTTTTTATTTTTTCAAAAAAAAGGAACACGAAATCAACAAAATCTTGGCAGTTCACATCACATCACCTCGTCATATCCATTCAAAACTATTTCCGGCCCAAACTTATTCATGGGGTAAGTGATGGTTTTTTAGTATCAGAGAAATAACTTGAAAGAAAACTGTGATTGGTCCTTCTGTATCAAGTTCGCCTTCTTCAAGCCTTCAGTTCGAACTTTCCAGGCTCACTGAATTGCTTTTCCAGCTGCTCAATCTTTTTGAATCTGAAGCCCCTGATCCGTGTTGCCTCAGGTACTGAAGTATCTTTGTAGTCAACTTTTTCCAGGAGCCAGCCCTTGTTCTGCACTGAACCTCCAGCTTTGACCTGTCAAAATATTCATGTTAGAAAAGTAGAGGAGACTACACATGAGTTCATTTTCCAAACATACCTCTGCTTCATCAATAGAGTCAATCACAAGTGCCCCATCCAAGGAGAGATCTTTGACAAAGATATTCCGACCCTTAATAGCCATGGTAGATCTTTGAGTGATGGAGCAACTTCCACTAACTTTACTTCTGATTTCTGCAAATGTCAATCCCCATGTTGGCTTCCATACAATGCGAGGCCACACTTCCACCTCTTGTCCATTGAAGACCTCATTAACTGGATTATCCACTTGGACACCAACCTAGTAAACACATATATTAAGGGAGAATGAGAGAGAAAAGTTAAGCATTAAAAAAATCACAAATTATAAGAAAAAGGCTCACAAAAAAGGAACCTTTCTAAGTATGAGGCTGTTTGCACGATAAATGGCCATTTCTCCAGAAGTTGCACTGTGATATGGATTCCCCTTTGGTACCTTCATTAGTTTTAATGGGAAAAAAAAAGTAATAAATGCTGTTCAGGACCTGAATCCCCAATCAGAAAGCTTTTCATGCAACGTCATACAGAGATGAGCACAAAAAAGCATAAGAACCTTGAAATTGGAATTAAAGATAATCTGAAAATAATAATAAAAGACTTAAGCAGTCGACTTCTACAACTGATTATTTACTTCAAGGGATGCTTTCTACTCTTTCACATGCTTCTGGGCATTTACTCTCTTGACCAGACAGCAACTGGCCTTTTTCTTCTATAAAGAACGACATCGTTTCAAATAGCCATGCTAAGTTACCACCTCTCTGTGATCTAATCTCTAATATAACAAACCACTTGCTTCATAATCTCTCTGCATGTTTTAATAGAGGATTTGCAATGATAGAAGATAGCAGGATCGGAGAGGAGTAAAGCAGGATAACAGGAGCAATCAAGTAACTAACTTAAGGCATCTCAAACATTGCATGCATATGTGTATATGTCCGCTTTACCAATCAAGGCAATCAACAGAAAATTAAGTAAAGTACAGAACCACTCAAGAATTTACCTTCAGGCTTGAAGTCAAGTTGGAATAGGTGTGTGAGTAGGGTGAGGTATTAGGTACAAAGATCACCAATCAGAAAAGTAATGATCAAGACACTGAATTCAGCCTTTGAGCATCACTTCCGAAGCAGTCAAACAGCAAAATTCATACAAACTTAATCCCACCAACCAAACTGGGCAGCTAAAAGTTGTCTACAGATATATATAGTAAACAAGTGGTGTATGCAATCCCCAGAAATTGACTCCATAGTCTGAAGGCCGGCCATAAGTTTTCTTTAGCACTATTGCAACTTCATTGGCCTATTTTAAATGGCACAAAATTGACAACTGAAACAATTAACAATGACCAACAATTTTTTTTTACCTTGGCAGCATCCTCAGGGTTGTTCTTCACAGGTGCATAAGCAAGCCATGTATCCATCACCTAAGCAACCACATAAGAACTAGTTTAATGAGCATTACAAAGATGGCAATACCTTGATTATCAATGTTATTGCCAAATGGTGGAAAAAATGTTCAATTGAGAATACATAAAAGACTGAGTTCAACAACAGACAAAAGGGCTCAAGTCCTAGGGCAGGACTATCAATAAGGTAGCTGAAAATCCATGCTCTTACAAAGGTAAAAATGGTTACCGTAAATCCAACTCTTGCTGATGGAGGCAGTGTTTTTGGATAATCTTGCATCATGCATTCCAGTCTAGTTGAAGATTTAAATGAAGTTTTGCTGGCATCTTTGTATCTGCAGGAAGAATGTATAAAACAAATGGGCTGATATAGAATTCAGAAATGCCTTTTTATGCAGTAGCATCATGTTTCAGAACTAAAAAAAAAGGGGGGGGCTGGCAGATACAAGTAGGAAGAATTACTTTGGGTTAACAAACTCCTTTATTGCACCTCCTGTTTTTTTGAGCTCCTCAATATAAGGATCAAGCTCCAGAATCAACTGTGAAAGGAATTACGATGCAGAAAGCAAGCATAAGCATGAAATATTCAATGGACATCAGAATATAACATATAATCACCAAAAAAGTGATGGCAAGCTACACCAATTCCAATGATATCTCATATATGTTATACCAAAAATAGTGTATATTTCTAAAAGGAAAAGACATTTTTATATAGCTGTTAAATATTTTAGGATCATGAACAAATACAAAACATGTCTGCTTTCTGCAGGATCATTTTTCTACATTTTTGGTTCTTCTAGGCAATTTCATTCCATTAACATTGTGGCCCAACATGTGAAGACAATGCACATTGAAACATTTGTGCTTCCAAAGATTATGTGTGTCTGAAATAAAAGGCTAGAGGATGGTTGGCAGGAGAGAGTGATATGAAACAATGGAACCACATGCAAGTACATGACAACTGTTCTCATCACAGTACACTTTAAGCTGCTACTAATAAAGCCAATATATAGAAATCCATATCAAAAACAGAAAAAAACTGACCTTTTTTTTTTATCTGAAGTTGCATTATTATACATCAAGTAAAGATAATATCAAATAAGCAGCAATCGCAATTCGAGAAAATTAACAAGCACAAGTTGTTCGTTTAAGTATGATGGAATTCTGTAAGAATCAGTAAGAAATTTACTTGGTTTATATTTCCTGGGAAAGGAGAATAGCCTGTCTCGCAATTGACATCTCCATCAGGAAACCCAGTTGCTCTAAGCAGAGGATCAAGTTGATTGTATTCCACATTAATCACCATGGACCTTCCTGGAAAATCAATTTCACTCCGACTTTAAGAAATTACACAAAAGCATAAGATATATCAGTCATTATTTAGAATTTATATCTAATGGGTTATCAAAAAAAAAATGTTTGAAAGGGTATTTGCTTGGAGTCAGAAAAAATACAAGCACAACCTTCGCTCGGCAGCATAGATCACGAACGCTAAAGTACATGTATCCTTTATTTTTTTTAAGATAAAGCATGTGTATTCCATGAATGTTTGGAAGAATGATCTTGCATACCATCAATATGAGTAAGCTTGGTAATGCCTCCTATAGCTTCTTTAGCTTTGCGAGGGACAGCAAGAGAGTTAACATGGTATCCCTTAGTGGCACTGACACCAATTGAAGCTGGAATTGCCTACACACAATCATGTAGAAACATAAAATTTGGAGTTTTCATCCAAATATAACTGTGAAATAAAATGTGTTTGCATAGACAATCATAAGGCGTTGAAGTAACCAAACCTTGAATAGAAGTCCATTTGTATCTTGGAAAAATAGAACCCATCTCAAACCAGCATCATGCCTAAAAAGGTGATGGAAACACAACAAAGATCAGAAGACTAAGGACCTACAAACTGCTAAACAAAAACTCATATGCAAGCAAGTCATGTAACATGGTGACTATGTCTATTCCTATACGTGCATGCATAAGTATATGCCTGATGATGCCTTTATACTCTTATTTTACTTTACTAACCAGTAAGGCCAGAAATCCTACTAACAAGGCATCAGGGGTCGCCAGTCATTCCATGTGTAGGATCAAAAAACTTCAATTTGTACTGCTTTGAAAATTAGAAAACAAAACAAATAATCAACAGAGCTTAAGAAATCCTCCTCGTTAACCAAAGATTGTCATGCAAAACCAGAATATATACTCTTAACACAAACATCCTTCAAAAAGATGAGAGGATATTCCAGGGTCTTATTTTTATTTAGCAGCATAATTATTCTAAGGGTTTCAACGGACTTTCTGAAAGGGGCATGATCAAATCACATGCAAGTTCTTATGGCCACACATTAAACAAACACACACACACAAATATATATATATATATATATATATATATATATATATATAGAGAGAGAGAGAGAGAGAGAGAGAGAGAGAAGAAAAGAAACTAAATAACCATTGAGGCATACCATTCATAAAGAAGGCCACTTGAGTAGAGAAGTGAGTGAACATCACCATGCCCATGAGGTTTTGTCTACAGCATAAAGATAAAGGTTATGAGAACACAAAATGATCACAAGCATTATATAACAGTCTCAAGTTTTTGGCATTTACATAATAGCTACCTGAACTCGAAATTTGTTTTGCGGATCCAAAGCAAGTCTGGCATCATTATCCTCTAAGCATGCAACTTTTTCCTAAAATAAGTAATAAAATAACATATTCATATAAATATTTTGCATTTTGAACTAGCTCTCCAATTAGGCATCAACGACTAATATGTTACCTGCTTGAGAAGTTTTACTTGAGTAGGTTTCATTCCAAAATAAGAATTTGATTCTAAAAGCTCCACTGTGCGTGCATATGTATCATCTGATGTCATGATAACAAAAGGAACCTCTTTTTTCTGTCCACCTATAATTTACAAAAGCAGAGGTTACTTGGAAATGCTAGAACTATTTAACATGATAACCATCATCTTTTACTTTTTGAAGAAGGAAGGTTGAAAGTAGCTAGCTTTGACTAAAAGATACTCAAAGACATGGCAAGGTAATAGGCTTTGGGTGACAAACCCTGTGTCATTCTATAGCTAGCTTCCTGAAGAGCCAGAACAGATTCAATATAGCACTGTAAGAAGCATGTTCCTGTTATGGTCTCAAATGGAAGAGCCACCTGAAAGGGGAAAAAGATATTCAAAGATTTTTCAACTAATCCAGATCAACATAAAGTAAATATATTAGCAGTATCATTGTTCACCTTTATTCCGTTATATCCAAGACGCTCACCAAGCCCACCAGCAACAAGAACAAATGCAGCATTCTGGGCTTCTTTTACGCCTGCCTCTTCAAATTTGATAAAGTTTTCATCACCATAACTCAGATTTTCACCGGTAGGTACCTGCAGCGTTTTTGCTTTCATATCAACCAAAGTTCTACTTGTTTATATTTTGCTAAAGAGGCACATCCAAAAGGCCATCACTTATGTGCAGCAGATGTATAGAATTTTCTCTTTCTGTTCCCCCTTTTGGGATAATTTATTGATGATGCATGGAATTGCTAGTGTGCTCCAAGTATTTCAAAATTTTCATATTTTAACCAATTGATGAATTACTTAAACGAAATTCAACATGAACCAATGCATTGAAATTTAAATAAATTTGAAACCTAAACGAAATTTATGGAGCACAAATGAGTAGGTCAGCCATTGAAAAAGTGAAATATCTATTAACTTACTGAAGGTGTAAAGCCATCAAAAGGGTTCTTTCCTGCTCTAGAATCTGCTAAAAGTTCTCTAGCAGTCTTAATATACGATGCCAAGCCTCCAGGATAGCTAGAATTGAGCCGAGTCACCTGCAACCACATGACCTGAACGTTACTGCACAGTCAAATTGTTCGTAGAAGTCAGAACTGAAAACTCAAACTCATAGTTTACATTAATAGACAAAAAACATGTATAAAAAAGGCAGCAAAGTGTAACAAATCCACATTCAAAAGGATGTCCAAATTAATTTCTTCTCAACAAAAGATCTGACATTCAATTTTTGCTTACACGGAAACTAGATTTCTTCTCAAATCAAATTATACCAAATTCAACATCGTTCTTTTTCACAGTGCCATTGTAATTTCTAATTTAACTCGCCAAAAAATATTGAAATTATAATTCAATTCTAAATCCAAATCCACATCGCAAACAGCTAAACAATTCGCAATTTCCTGTCAATAGATCCACCCAAGGAAGAAAATCTCAGCTGAATTCCAAATGAAAATGAAAAAAACCTGATCAAAAAACGCTTTCTTCTCGTCATCATCAACACCGGGCTCTGGCCAATGCTCAAACAAATGAGACTGTCCTTTCTCCACTAACATCTTCGCCAACTCAACCTGCCATGTCACCACCACCACCACCAATTACAATCAAAATGAACTGCAAGATGATGTTCACACAATACACGCATGTGTGGATATATAAAAAAAAAACAGACATGTACCTGTTGAGGGGAGAGGAGGTGAAGGTTTTTGTGGAGATTGGGAAGAGAGGAAGCAAAATCGCCATTGATATTAAGCTTCGAGAGAGATTCCGTCGCTACAGCTGCTTCCATGCTGAAGAAGAGTCTGTTTGTTTTGTCTTGCGGATTGATAAGGAGGAGGAGGAAGAAGAATCGGTGACACGGTGATTGATATTTGAGGGAGGTTGAGTTGGAGTTACGTGAATAGAAACCAAATTCCACTTGCCAATATCTATCAGAGAGAGAGAGAGAGAGAGAATTAGGAAGCATATGTAATTAATTATTTATTTAACGGGATGGTTACAAATCAGACCCCCAATTATTATTAACTTCACAATCCAGTCCTTATTGTTTTCTAGAACACCCCCAATTTGACGAGGTTAAATATTTTTTTCAAAATCTAGTCCCTTGAAGTCTTATATATTTTTAAAATTTTAAATTAATATTTTTATTCCTTTAATATATTAATATCAAAAATTGAAAACAAATATTTTAAAATAAAAAATATTTTTAAAAACAATCAATCAAATTAATAAAAACTAGTCACATCACAGATCATGCTAATCCAAGTAGACTCATCTTTTGCTTTTTAATATAAGATCCTTCAAGCACTCGCGCTTATGCTTTTCATGTCCGTTTAAGAACATGATTAGCTTTCTAGGAAAAGTAGTTATTTTGGTGAGCTGTCATAAAAAGTGGTGCCGCTGTTTTTAGTTGTTCGGGTAATTGTTACTTCACTCTCGTCAATCACGAGCCACTTGCAGTCCATACATATGTAGCTTGCCCTCGAAGGGAATTAGGCATATGCTCCGGCTCAGCTATCCAGAAAGAATATTCTCAATTCAATTAATCTTTTCCCCTTCTCGCTCTCGAGCATAGATGTCCCCTCGGCAGCGGACTCAAAAAAAAAATTCTATAGTAAATTATTTTGGTTAAAAAAGCTTGGTTTTCTTCTGGAAAAAAAAACAGTTAGATTTTATCATGTTAATGGGGTAATTAAAAACCTTCCAGTTTAGATCAAACTTCAAATTACAAGTTTTTCAAATTAATATATTAAATTAGATCGAATTTAATAGCTTTTAGTTAATATATTCACACTTTGTAATGGGTTAATATCAAATTTTAAAAAAATATAAAAAAAAATATTAAGTGTATATAGAATGTTTTGAGGGAAACGAGTTTGACAGACATATCAGATCTAAGTAAAGTGGTTCTAACAGTCATGTCAGATCCAAATATTTTGGATCTGATAACCAAATCCAAACGAATTGGATCAGACACACATACTAAATCCAAATGTTTTGGATTTGATAGCCGTATCAGATCCAAACTAATTAAATTTAACAGGCATATCAGGCCTAATTTTCTCTTATTATTTAGCTTTTTTATATATAATTTTACATGTAAAATATTATACTAGAAGAATTTTATCAACCACACCGTGGACATGATTGGTTTATAAGCTGGAATATGCTTTTGATGTTTAACATGTCTTCTTTTATTGTATTATTTATTAAAACAAATAATCGACATGGAAGATTCATTTTACAAATGTACACAAATCATTCATAGTAATAATATAATTATTATTTTAACAAAAAAATCAATGAACTTGTTAATCGGGTAATACAATCTTTTCTATAAAATCCACTAGTTGATATAAACAACTTGGTCTTTTTTACATTTAAAAAGCATATTACCTTAAAAATAAAATTTCTCAAACTTTCATCAAAGAGATTTTTGTATTTTCAAATAAGTTTTTTTAATGCTTATTAGGTTGTCTCAGGAGTGATTTGGTATTTTAATAAATATAATTATTATTTTTAAAATAAAAATAATTAGTGTGTGGAATGGAAGCTCCAACAAGTAAAAGATTTTTGCGTCCTTCAGATAGCGCATGAGATATCATTCCATCTCCTTTTACAGTGGCATCATAAGTAACCTAACATGATTTTTCTAGTGGTGTGGTGAGTGCACACAACAAGGCAGTGATTGAGCTCTATAGATTTTTTTTTCTCTTTTTTCGGTTTTTTTTCTTGTCAAAATATAAAGGTGTCCTTTCATTTATTTTTGTATTCAATTTGATCCTCATACTTTTCATTTCTATTTTGTTTGTCTTTTTTGATTGATTTTTTTTCTTTAATTTGATTCATCATCATTTAGTTGCATTTAATTTTTATATCAAATTTAATCCTCATTTATTTAATTGCTATTTTTTTTATCATTTTTCTAATTGAATCTTGTTTTCAATTTCATTCCTCAATGTTTGATTTCAAATTATTTTTATATCAAATTTAGTCCTCATTTTTCTTATTGAATTCTCTTTTGCTTTGGATCTTTTTTTTTAATTGTATTTTTTTAAAATTTAATCTCTCAACATTTTATCAACTTAGAATTTTGTTTTGTTATTTTTTAAGGATTGTTTTTTATAGGGTTAGTCTTGGGCTCGTGGCCAGAGTTATAAGTTTTGAAAGTTAACATGAGTTGACGTTGGTTTTTTGGTTTCCATTTTAAAATTATTTTTTTTTTAATTTCATCCATCATCATTTGATTTATTAAGAATTAATCTTTGTGATGTTTTTTTTCCACTTTTCTTTCCAGGGGGTTATCCTAATCCTATACCCATAGTCACGAGGTTAGCGGCTTAACCCAAATTGGCCAAGATTTTTTTTTCGTTGTTTTTTTTTATTTCACCATTCGATATTGAATTGTTTAATAATTGAAATGTATAGTTTTATTTTGTTTGCTTTTGCAAGGGTTGTCTTAATATTACAACTAAATCACAAATTTGACATATTAACTGAATATGCTTAGATAAGGCTTTTTAAAACTTTTTTATATTGTTAATTTTGTTATTATCATTATATTATTTATTTATATTATTTAAATTAACTGAGTTTATCTAGTTTACTGAATAACTAACCTCAGGTTTTTTATACTTAAAAAAAAGGCTTACATTATTCTAGCTTGTATTCATGGTTGGGTTGATATCTGCCTCTTGTAGTCAATTTCACGGCGGGGATGGTAGTTGCTTCCCTGGAACGGGCTCCATCTACATCAGCTCCTTCTTTGGGTTTACTACCGATATTCCCTCTCATGGCAAGGAGTTGGTGTTCTGCCGAGCTTCTTGTCTCGGTAAACTGTGGTTCTCATGTCAGCTTCCTCTTTTCCTTGTATATTTTGTCTCCATCTTGGTTTTGTCTTTTATTCTTATTAATTTTATTTTTTTTTTACCGTGGTGATGTTGCCACCTTCCTGCAGTTTGCCTTTTGTTTTCTTTGCCAGCTCTTTTGGCACTTTGATATTGATCCATTGGAAAGAAAAGAAAAGGGCATGATCAATTAATGTATTGTATGATGATTATAATTTAATTTAGTGTTACAGTAAAGCCCAGGACAGGGGCCTGACAAAAAAAAAAAAAAAACAAATCCATAAAACAGGCCTAAACATCCCACTATCATTATAAAAAACTTAAAACAAGCCTAGAAAAGCTTAGGCTCATTTTAAGAACGCCTAAAAAACCATTTAATAACCCATTGGCTTAACCGGTTTTTAAAAGAAAAAACCAAAACCAAACCAAACTGATCAGTTCAATTGGATTCATAATTTTTTTAAAAAAATTGATTCAGTTTAGTTTTTTATCCAAATTGAACCAAACTCGGTTTTGCTCATCCCATAACAACTCAAAGTTACAATACATGATTTGGGACATGTTCGGAAATATAGTTATGGTTGTTTTTTAAAATATTTGTCATGCTAAAATGTATTAAAATGATATATTTTTTATTTTTTTAAAATTATTTTTGAAATCACCACATTAAAACATCTAAAATATAAAAAAAAATTAATTTTTAATAAAAAAAATTAATTTTTTTAAAAAACATTCCCTTGAAGCTGACCATACCAAACCTAAAGAGGTCTTCGTGGACTCCAAGTTGACCTAAACTTAGATTTTTGTTAAAAAAAATAAAAAGCTATAAACTACGTCGTTTTAAGTTTTAAAACAAAAAAAAAAAGCTCATAACGATATAAAAAAACAGGTTCTAGGTTGACCGTACAAACCAAGCCGGATCCTATAAATAGGCAACAACTTGTTCACCATGTCAGACTTTGATTTCCAAACACAAGTCACTCACTCCCTCTGCCGTCTCTCTCTCTCTCCCATTCGATTCGCTAACTGTCCTCCATTTCTGATTTACTTCAAAGCTCTCTCTTCAAAATCTTCCCAAATATAACTTTAGGTTTTCCTTTTCTATCTTTCTTTTTTTGTTCTGGCTCTCTTCAACAATATGTCATCAAAGCATCAATTTTTTTGCTGATCAGGTAAGAAACTCTTCTCCCTCTTCTATAATTGTGGTGGTTTTCTGTGGTTTAGGAGAAAACGAGAGAGGAAAGGAGGGTATCTTTACTGTTTGTGAAAAGGGTTTCTTTGTCTAGAAATCTGCATGCATTTAGATTTTTTTATGGTTTTTTTTCTAAAGAAAGTCTAGACCCTTTTTTCATTCATCCTTGTAATTGGTGTGTTTTGCAGTTTGTTATTTTCTTTTTCTTTTTTGTGACAAGCTGAAAAGTTTTGTTTTTTTAGCAGTGAACTCATTATTTTTTATTGTCTGTCTTTTTACTTTGAAAACAGGGGTGATTAATTAGTCCAATTATATGAAGTAAGGACCTCTTTTCTAGGGGGGGGGGGGGGGGTATTGATGGGGTCTACCAAAAGAACAACGTTGGAAGTAGTTCCTGTTGTTGTTCAAAGTGAAGGGTTTGATTTTATGCATGATGAGAGGTTGGATCGGAGGTTGAAGAGAAGGAATATTGGCACTCGACGATTCAAGGTCAATTCTAATGGAAAAACCAACAGCTGTAAAGGCATTTCAGCTCTGAAGAGTAGCTCTAAAATTTGTTGTGCTCAGAAGGATGGCCATGACAGCGATGTTGGTGATGAAGATTACAGGAAGTATCATGATGGTTCAGTTAGAGGGCCGTTTATTGATAGTGATGCTCATCTTGACACGAAGTCTTCTTCATCCAAGAAAAATAACGAAAGATACAGTGGTATTAAATATACCGTGTCTCCAATGAATGCACCCATCAGCAGCAGCTGTATTCTACTTGATGATAATGATGATAATTATGAGGTTGATGAACATTACAAGAAGTTTTTAAAGGACTTAGATGGAGGGCTGTATGTTGATAGTGACTGTGATGCTTGTGTGGATATCAAGTCTTCATCCAAGAGAAATGTCAGGTCAACTGATAATGGTAATGCTGTTGACCTTGTTAATCGGTTTGTGGAGAATAGTGTTGGTATTAATGGGGCTTTGGATGGTGGTAATGCGGATACTAGTTTTGTTGATGATGATACTGCTCCTATGCCTCTGCCTGATGGCATTGCCAGTGTTGGGACAGTTGATGTTGGTCTAGATGGTGCTAGGGCTGGAGATAATGATATCGTTGATGATGGGCATCTCAACAATGGCATTGTTGGTGAAGATGAAGGAGATGATGGTAGTAATAAAGATGATGGTTTTGTAGGTGATGGTGCCGACACTAATGAGGATCCTGACTATAAGATGTTCTTGGATAATCTTAGACAGGATGGGAAATCATGCATTCTTGAGATTCCACTGACTAATGAGATATCAATAACTGTTAGGTATGACTTACAAGATGGCGCATATGATGGGTGTAACATAGAGAAACCAAACACTCAGAAGGACTGTCCAAAGAGAAAGAACAAAGGAACCACGGAATTGTTGAAGAATGATTCGAGAATTGAGAGAATGAAAACGAGGAGTGTTACGAGGAAAGAGAGAGCGGCAGCTTCGAGAAAATTGAGGGGTGTTCCAGCAAGAGCAATGAAGATTTCAGTGGTTGAAAGCAAGAAGAAAACAAAATATATGAATCCTATTTCTTGTAGAGCAGATGGACATGCTGGCAAAAGGCCTAATTCAGAATCTCTTGGTCCAACTAATTGCAAGGGCAAACATGAAATGAAATCGGATATGACCCAGAGAATATTGAGGGATGTCCCAGCCCGAGAAAGAAAGGTTTCAGCTGTTGAAAGGAATTTGAACGTGGAAACTGTGGATCTTACAAATGAAGGCGCAAGTAAAAGGCCTAGTCCAGAAGCTCTTAGTTTGACTAATTTCGAGCGCAAACACAAGGTGAAAATGACAATGGTGAATCATATAACAGAGAATCAAAGAAAATCCAGGGCTGCTCCATCCAGAGAGAGAAAGATTTCAGCAGTTGAAAGTAAGGTGAGAGAGGAACCTTCGAATCTTGTTTCTTGCAGAGAAAATGTAATTGCAAGGAAAAGACCTAGTCAACAAGCTATTGGTATGAATAATTGCAAGCGCAAACACATGCATCTGGATATGGAGAATTGTAGGATGGAAACTCAACAAAATATAAAGGATGTTCCAGCCAAAGAAAGGGGAAATTCGGCAGTTGAAAGGACGTTTGAAAAGCAGTCCCCGAATGCAGTCCCACATGGAGCTGATGGGAATGCAAGTAAAAAGCCTAGTCCACAAGCCCCTAGCTCCACAAATTGCAAAAACAAATGTGAGATGAATCTGGATATGGTGGATCATAGCTACCAAAGTTTTTTGAATTCACTTAAAAAAAATGGTAGATATGCAGTATTTGCTCCTCAAAGTGGAAAAGGAGTTTTGTTTGGAGAGGATGAACAGGGTTCCTCTGATTCTGAGGTGATTGTCATGGACAAGGATCAATTTCTTGATGGAAATGATACTCCATTTGTGAGTTCAAAAGCATACATTGTAGAGGTAATTCATCCTTTCCTACCCCAATTCTTTCGTTTCCTTATTTATCATGTTTCTGTGCTTTCAAATGAATTATGTTAGCATAATTATAACAGCTGAAGTCTGTTTTGGATTTATGTTTTTGCAAATTAAGGATGAAGGTTGGATGGACAACGGAGTTTCCAGTAAATTTAGAGAGGAACTTTTGAAAATCCTTGAAAAGCCTTATGATGAAAGGGAGTTTGAAGACCTGTGGCAAAGAATATCTCACCGAAGTCATGTGAACCGTGATATAAACTTGCGGAGTGGGTGTATAAGATTTGAAACAAAAGCTATTGGAAAATCTTATCTTGACCATCATGCAGGTGATTTTATCATCAGCATTGTTTTTCAGTTTACAAATGCATGCCATCTGAATTTTGAGCTCTTGCTACTCTCTTTGTTACTCTCCTTCTCTCAGTATTTATGCATGGCCATGATTGATATACCATTTTTATGATTTTTTATTATTTTGTTCGTAACTTACTAGTAATTTTTTTTATTTGTTCTTGTAGATCTTGAAGCAAAGATCCGATCAGCTCAGGGTAATCAGCCAGAAATTTTGAATCTCATGCGTGGTTTTTTCTATTGGTTGATGGTGAGTATAAACTTCTATTGTGTTTTCTTTTCAAAACCTTTTTTAGTGTTAACATCAATCTGTTTCAGTAATGCATTTAATCAATGAACGAACCAAATTGGAAATTATCTTTCTTTTCAATTCAACAAGGAAGACAACTGTCTTTGGTTTAGCATAGATATCTATTAAATTGCTAGTTTTAGCCTTAGGTAGACTGTTGTGACCTCGACTTTCCATATTTGCCAGTTAACACAAAATAATTTATGGACCTGAATTTGCTTTGTGTGCTTAAACGTATTTGACATTGTTTTAATTGTAGTAAGCACAAATATGGCACTTTCTAATCCATATGGTTGTTACTTTTTTGTCCAGAATGCATCGCATGCTGGATCTCGAGCACTTCGACCTTGGCTGGACTCTTCATGTTTGAAAGTGCGGCCACAACATAAGAAGGAGATAGATGTCTTATGAGTGACTGAATTAGATCATGAAATATAATCTAGCATGTGAAGAAGATTGGTAGATGCGAAGGTTGTACTTCCAAAAACTATACCAGGTAGAAGGTGCCAATGTATAGAATGCTAAATACTGATGCAACTTTTAGCAGCTCGTGGAGATGAGCCGTCAGTATGAAACCGTATTTAAACAGTCCACATCTCAACTTGATGCTTTCGTCTATGTTTTGTCTGGACACCCTATCTGTATCTTATGATTGTACATCTTCCAGCTGGCCATCATTGTTAAATAGAATGCGTGGTTTCCCCATGCTGAAATTCAGGACCCTTGCATTCATGTTGTATTTGATTTCTCCATCATACAGCAGCTTCCTTATGTAGTGCTCTATATCCGAACCAATCAGTCGCAGTGTGTATTCTGTCAACAGGGCACCCTGTTTGCACATAACACGATAGTATTCGTAAGGCATAACAGGGATCCACTGATCACCCAGACAGAACTTTACAGAACACATCTTCCATTCAAGATTGATACAGATGCGTGGTAATTTCCAGGTTCCCTGGCATCCTTTTATTCAAATCAAAGCTGTTGTTGGTTAAAATGCAGTATGAGGATGCTTCAGCAGTATCAGTGCCGATTGGATGGAAAGAAGGTGATTTCAGTCCTAAAGTTGCAGCCGAAAAAAAAAGTTTGAAGTTGATGTTTTCTGGAATGGATTTTTTGTTGCGGTTGGGATGAAGAAAGATGTGGTTATATCACAAAAGGCCTCAACATCTATCACTTTGATTTGGCGTACTCTTTGGATTAAAGATGTGTTTGTAAGGGGGTAAAGGAAGCCGACTATCTCCCTGTCCCCAACTCTTTATCATGATGCAAAGATCAGGCAAAGATCAGGGTAAGCATGAATTTACCGATGCAGTTCCATTTGTTTCAGGTTTGATACGGGACTTTCATGGGAGATTTAATATGATATAAAGACTACTAATTAATTCAGGTGCTCTTGTTTTTCAATGAAAAACGAATAAAAAAAATGTCATGACATTAAATCATTTCCGATAATAATTTCAACCTGTGTTTCTTTCTAAGAGGGTTTGCAAATCTGAACAAAAGATGGAGTAGAACTTCCAGCAATTTGAACAATTTTAAGTTCTCTCAAGATTAAAAAATGCATGATTTTTATGGCAGACTCACCTCGTAGTGATCCACAAGCTCCTGGAAGTAGGAGTAAACCCTATGGCAACTCTCTTCTGTCCAAACGAACTCATCTGTAGGATCAAGGATAAGGGTGAGCTTATCCATCTGAGTTTGATCGAACTCACAAGTTTCTGGGTCAATGTAGGCAGCATAGATCCTCACGTGCCGTGTGACGCTGCTGAGCCACTGCCCTCCATATTCCCTGCTCATGTTCTTGCTCTTCACGTTCACTTGTGGTTCCACTGGTCTTGGTTGCGTTGGTTGCTTCACTTTCTCCTGTTCTAGCTCTTTTTCTTCTTGTGCATCCACTTCCTGTGATCCTTGGACTTCAGCTTGCTGCTGAGCTGAAACAGAGATTACGCGTCTCCTTCTCAGTTCTCTTCTGCCTCCAAGCCAACCCAGCATAGAGAACTTTGCACCAGCTATGTAAGAGGAAGTTGCTGCCATTGCTAAAAATCTAATGCGCTGTAGCATTTGGCACTGGTAGTCAAATTCTATAAACTTTTTGTTTGCTAGCTTTTTAGAGATTTACTTTCCAGTACTTGAGATTTTGTGAAATTCTTAAAAAAGCCAGCAGATTCAAGTCCATTTATTTTCTGGATAAGATTAGACTTAATTTTATTGACGGTACGAAGGTCTGTGTGGTGAAGAAAAGCAAAAAATGATGGGCTGCCACGAATTGAGCTATGGCACTCTCTTATATTTCTGAATAGCCTGGCTTTTCGCTTTGAGCTTAATGTAGGGTTTCTATTTCCTTCTCTGTATGTATTATATTTTTGGGCTCTTTAAATTGTGCTTCTACATTAATGAATTAAAAAGACGTATTGTCCATTTGCAACGGTGGACTTTGGAGGTTCAAAACATTTGAGCTGATCATTCTTGCCACCCTCGACCTTTTTTCTTTCTTGGTTTTGTGAGGAACAGGCACCAAAGGATGCGTACAGGGTAGCGCATGGCATGACTGCACAAAAACAAAGATGATTTAAGTTTACGACGATATTAAATAATGATTAGAAACTCCAAATTTGTAGTAATTGTTACTCTGAATTTTCTCACTCCCTTCTGCAATGCAAATGCTAAATATAATCTCATATTCCTGGCCTGAAAATGCCTGACGTTCAATAACTTAACTTTGATACCAGTATCTTTTTTGCACAGCGCTCTTGGCTCTGCCAGAAGAACTGCGATCGATTCTCGATTCTCATCAGTATTCCAGAAATCAAACTTGACGGAAACCTTCCGACTCATTCAAGTTCAACTTCGGAGCCATGCCTATGAAAAGGCCACGATTTTTCAAGCACATCTAAAGCCGAGCACAATGCTTTCATCCTCCAGGAGGAGGGGGGGTAACAGTAGTATTATTGGGCGCCAAAAGAGCATGAGAAACACAAAATTAAAGAAGTTGGAAGGACGAAAACTTAGCAGCATCATTTCATTTATGAATTATTACAACGTATCATGTACACAAAGGAAGCCACAAAATGTATTTCTATAAAAAGACTATAAATGAAAGAAAAGAAAAGAAAACACAAGGCATCTGTATTCCTGTTCCTGTTCCTGTTCCTAATCCTATTCCTGTTCCTATTCCTATTTCCTAATAAAGAACTAACATATACCCTATGCACAACCAAAGAAGGTTGCAAGCTCATCAAAATCATTCCATCTTTTCCCACGCTATTCTATTGACCGAAAGGCATTTGCAATGACAGAAAACCAGAGTGATAAAACCTGATTTGCCTCCTGTACAACAAACAGACTTCCTGTGGCACAAGCTTGGTGCTTAAAATTTGAGCTACCAGAGATCTTGGCGTTAGATGTTCATTATACGGACTGGTTTAATTAACTTATCAAGATCACCTAATTGCAAGTTCAAGGGGTCACTATCACCGAATGCTGTATGCAGATCACCTGGATTGTTATTTTCTACCACTTCTTCATCACTAACATCAAGGCTGATATAATCAGCAATTCCTTTAAAACAAATGGTATCATTATCTTGCACATAGAGCTTTCCAGGCACTGCATTTCTCGTCTTAGTGGCATTGATGTGCATCAAGCCAAAATATCGCCCTTGTGCATTGTTCTCTCGTGATCGCTTGCTTTTCTTTTCCTTCGTTCTGTTTTTGGGGTGGTGTAGCTTGCATTTGGATCCTTGAGGACAGGATCCTATTGCTTCAAAGGAGGGGCAGACATAGCTGTGCTTCTTCGGACACTGCATAGCAGATTTATATTGCATTTACATGCTTAAGGTTTGCGAGGTGTGTGGGCGGAGAAAGAGAGTCATCAAGCATTAAAAAAACAATAGATATCTCTAAGGATCAAACAGAAAAGATCTTCAGGAATGAAATGAAGCATTTCTAAAAACTTGTTTCAGGGGCAAAACAGTTTCTCAAAGCCTAATCAATTGGATAATCTTATAGCAATTGCCAGAGACAGCTTGCGTCAGCCAACGGTTTTAAGGAAAGGAAGGTCCGGTGGGCGGGCAATCCTACAAGTAATAATGTCCCTGTAATTTTACTGGATGTCGCAATGTAAATCATCTTTGGAGCAACTAGCACATATTTTTCTCCTTTTGACGAAAATTCAATATTTAATCATCAAAAGTCAATCAAAAACAAGTTACTCGAATACAAAGAACATGCCAATACCTCATTCCCATCAGCACAATAGCCCCTGAGAAATCCCTCGCAGGTAGAAGCATTTGGGTTGACATGCACGTGTCTATAAGAGCAGTTTTTATTGGTACAAAGGCCTGCCAGAAAAATTCTCAGAATGCTGCACTATCACTAATAGATTATACAAAAGCATAATAGAAGGGGGGAAAGCACCTTGCAAAAAGTAAGAACAATCAGGCATCCTTTCAGGAATGACCTGCAAAAGAAATAAAATCAAGAAGGAATGTCAACAAAGGCAAATCAGCCATTTGAAACAGGGATGTCAAGTTCTTTTGACTAGAAACCTTATGAGTCAATTTGCAGTCAGGATTGAAACATAAACCATTCAAAAACTTTGTGCAGACAGCAATTTTGGAGGAATCATGAATGTAAGGACATTTCCCATCATCTTTGTTGCATTTTCCAAATCTTGTGAAAAATTGACAGTACTTTCGCTTTCTGGCCAATCGTGATCTTGCAGTATGCAAACTCCATCGTACTTTTTCACTGGCCAAAATGCGAGTTCGCTTCTTGGGATCTCTTATGAGCTGGTTACCATTGCCAATTCGAACATATCTGCCAGTTTTAAAATTTGTTTGTAAGCAGCCACTTTTATAACCCAGTAACCAAAACATAAATCATAGGTTTCTAAAATATTAGGCAATTAACAATCCACCGTGCTCTCAACTAGAAACTAAATATTCAAAAGCAACAAAACCAAAGACATACTCATCTTTCCCAATCATTAATCTCCTAGGAATATACAGCTTCTTGGCATCCTTTTCTTTTTGAAGGGCTCCGGCACACGATGACTCATCATCTACAAATCATTTTTCTTCACTTATTAGAAACCAATTCGGTGGCATAGGCCCAAGCTATCAACACCCAACACAATAAATAACCTACAAAATGAACAACAAAAAGATCAATAAAGGACCACCTGATATCCTCTGAAGAGTCCGCCTTGAAGAATCCATTTTGTAGCGTACTGAACCAACACGGAAAATGCGTTCTCCTGCAAAAAAATTGTAAGTATATTTTCAAATCCATTATATTATAGTTCTACAAGACAATCATTAAAAGCATATTTCAAAAAACCACATGGATGAATGAACACTAAAATCCCATACAAACAGATTATAAGCAAGCACTATGGAGACATCTGCAGACCAGAATCACTGCATATTCAGCGCAGCTCCATACTTTGAGTAAACTTACGAGAAATGTTTCTACTCTTTGTTGGACAAGCAACGTGTGCAGCACCTCTCTGTTCCCTTTTCTTTCTCTCTGCTGCAGCAACAGCCAGGGTAGCTTCCTGCATAGAAGCAAAATGGAATATTATCAAGAATGATGAAACCCTTACATTGTAAAGTGAACATAGATGGACTTCAAATCTATTTAAATAGGAAAAATAAAACAAAAGGTTTGCCTGCAATCCAGCCTAACTGACCTCATTGGCTTTCTTTGAGTGCTTTTCAATGGATTTTGACCATTTTAAACTAGACCCACCAACACTTAATACCTTGGATTTTCGAAGTGAAAATCCATGTTTTGACCTCGTGTACTCTGTATTCCTCTTTCTCAAAAGTAGCAATTTCCTGCTGAGAAAGAATGGCAAGTTTTTTATTTTTTTGTGGAAAGTTACAAAAGATAGTGAAATTAGTAGCAGAAACCTAAAGGAAAACACCACCAGTTATTGTACCCAATTGTAGATAAGGAACTATGATCAGAAATGGAAGACGAATTTGGCAAGGAACTTCTCCTATAGGTTGCTCTTTTCCAGGGAAACAAATGAGGCAAGACCTTCCCATAATGCGACGAATCACCATCATTCTTTGATAACTGCGCACCATGCAGTGTCCAGACTAAAGACAACTTAGAAGGTTTACAAGTCTTTGTCACAACTGCAAATGATGGCCAACTTCAGTTTATTTTCTAATGATTCTTGATTTGTCAAAATAAAATGATAAAAAAAGCTATTCCAACAATATCTGGAAGCTAATTCATTGGAAGTAAATCATGACCAAGATCACAATCCGTAACTTGCAGAAACACACCAAGTTTGGGGGTGCTGTAAGCAGAACTGCTATAGCTAAAATTAAAATTTGGAATGCAAGATATGGAAAGAATGTCTTTGCTTAATAAATATTTCCGTTCATAAGCAGAAGCCATTTAACAATTAAGATTAGCTAGAGCCCAAAAAACGATGAAAAGCTATTCCAACAATATTTCCACATTATACCAGGGAGTATATTATGGCTTCATCCACTGTGGGCTACAGCTTAACATAGAAAAAATTACTTAAAAATTTGCTACAACTGACATTATAAACGGGTACAAAAAAAGTAATAAAGAGAATGTCTATGCCAAGCAAAAAGTTTAGCTAGAACTTTAATTTCCATATAATGTTCAAAGGATATTAGAATACATGGATCTTCAAACTATTCAATTTCTAGTATAAGATAACATCCCAGATACATTTTGTTTTAGAAAGAATTAAGGAAAAAAGAATTAGTCAAAAACTAGTTTTCCAATGATGTTTGGACTAACTTGAACACATTATGTAAGTACATCCAAAAAATGGCGATCACTCGAACAAAGAATCCATGATTATGTATGATGCATGCGCACTAACTGGATTCATATCTTCTTAATGAAAATCGGTCCACAATAAATAAATTATGCCATTAATTTTGCCAGTTCATTCTTAGATATATGATACAAGCAGCGCGATAGCCAGAACTCCATGTTCTCATACAAAAAGCTGATCCCAACTTTATCTCTTTATATAGATTCAGAAAATTCATTTGACCAAGATGTAATCAGTTAAAAAAGAGGGCTCATACCAAAGCATTCTCAATTTGCCTCCCTCAGAGTAACTAAACTGATAGCATAATTAAATAGCTTAGGCGTGTACGCATTCAGTAGAAACACAGCAAATGTGGAATAAAATGTAGGGTGAGAGATTTTTATCAGAAAAAGAACCCAAGGTGAGAAACATATATTTCGAACTTCAACAAGTAAATAGTAAAAGGCATAGTCAATGAAAGCTGCTCTGCAGAGTTTGCACAGAGCATGTCAGGTGTTTTAGGTGCTCTTCCAGAACCTGAAATATGGAACCAAATTCTGTTTTTTTTCCCCACTTGCTAATATTGAATCTCACTACTCCAATCCAGAGATGTCTTTACCTCTGCACCAGGACTACATTACCCCACTCCCTCAAAAAAGGCTCCTCACATGGCTATGATATAATATAACACCTAAAATTTTCCTGTTGTGCAAGTGCTTTCGGCCTCGATATTATAAAAGTCATAAGATACATAAGCCTCATAATCAACCAGCTCATTTAGATTGATCTTCACGGAGATTAAAAATGCAGTGAGTGAGAGAGAAATAAGTTGATCAAACACACCTTTACGCAGTCGTCTCTTACTAAAATTTCTGCTGAAAGAGTTAAGAGCAGTCTGTCCCTCTGAATTTAAACTTTCATCAGGGATGCTGGCTGTCTGCTTGATCTGACTTTCCAGTGAAGTCCTAATTAGCTGATTTTTCCTCCTCTTGTAATAGCTATCAGATGATGTGTTATGAGCATTTTGAACAGAAGACGGGCAAGGATTTGAAGATGCAACCAACTGATTTGATTTTCGCTTAACATATGTTAGGCTCTTACCATTTGCTAAAGCCACGGTATTCCCATCATTTGGATCACTGTGACATTCCAAATTACTAATTTGGCTATTTTGAGTAATTGGAGATCCTGAAATTTTCAACACGTCATCAGAAGACTTTGGAACGTCATTGCTTTCCAACAATTTTGCTGGGACCGTTACAGTTTCAGTACAAAGAGAGTGAAGATGCTCAGCTAATGGTGAAGATGCACGACCCCCGAAAGAGTTGCTTGCTCGATTTGATATTTTAGAGACACTAGATAGTGAAGGTGTTCTCGGTTTCTCAAAAGAAGCATCCATGCCTCCTGTTCTCAAAACATTGAGAGGATCAGCAAGATCAATTCTACTGTCAGAGCCAGCAGTCTTCTTTGGTTCATCAGTACCAGAAGAGTTGAGCTGATATACAGAAGAACTCAAAGCATGGGGACCTGGGGATTGAGCAACTGAAGTAGGTTTTCTGACAAGACTGTTACCCTTGCGAATGTAAGAGGTGCGCTGGGACTTATCGCCTTTTCTAGGAAATTGCCTTTGCGCAGGAACAGTGCTCGAGAAAGCCTTGTTTGATGGTGGAGCAGAATCAGAGCAATTATCATTTCGATGCCATGTTCGAGTTTTTGAGATGCGAGATGAAGAAGCTGAACTCTTTGAAGCAGAAAAAACAAAAGATGAGCGACCTGAATAAATCTTAGAAATAGGATGACTACTATGGTTCTTCTTTCCATATAAATCCCCACTCTTGGCATTTGGCATCTGAGTTGTAATTTTGGAATCCTGTGAAGGCAAATGTCCTGTCTTCCCAGTCAACAACTGATCACGTTCCACTGCATGATCCAAATTTAAAACAACTTTAGCATTTTGTGAACTTGAAATACTCATAGATGAGTCAGAACCAACATTGATTACAGGCCTCTCAGCTGGAATTTTATCATCATTCTCATGAATCTTTTCAACTGAATTTTTGCTGAGGGATGTGCCCATGACATCAGGCAAAGTTTCTGGAGAACCCCTATCAGACAGTGTCTCAGGTACATTCTCCATAAGTTCATCACCGGAATTGGTAAAGGAAACTCCAAAGCCATCTCCAAATGAAGATGGATTGTTTGACATACAAGGCGAATCATTCTTTGCACCATGAAACCCGCCATCATCCACATCTATACTGGGCATATTTTCATCCAAGTACTGGGTCTGAAGTTTTGAAGGGATTTGGCAATGATCAGTCACACTCTCAGTACCGACTTGCTCTTCTGCAGCATCATTGTCCACTTTGGCTCCCTCAACAGCATCAATATCCATGGAATCATTTTGATTCCTACCTCCAACCATAACTGGAATGGTGTTTATGATGTCCTCGCCTACCGATACAAATAGACTATGTGATGTCACTTTTTTAACTGCCAGTTCCTCAACAGACAAATGAGATTGAACATCTTTTAGACCATCAACTTCAAATGCATCTTTGATAGAAGCCACAGAGCTTAAATGCTCCCCTGCTGAACCATTTTCAAGCAACGCGATCCCCTTCTGCGCCAATAGCAAATCAGAAGTACACAGAGAATCCATATCAGACACTACAACTTCCCCTTTTGGAAGTGTTAGACTATCACCAGAATTGGATGGCACTTCCATACCTGATGTAGAGTTACCTGCAAATACAGGTCCCTCATCAGCATCAGATTCTACTGGAGAACACAATTCCAGTTGAGGAGCAGAGGACTTTCTATTCTTTTCATTCCTTTGTGATACCCCTCTTTGACCAACATCAGCACTACTCCTGACAGAAACCTTAGCCGCTGAAACATCTGTTAAACTGCCCTCATGAAGAACACTGACAACATTACTACAAGATTGTGAGCCAGCATCCACAACTTGAGCACCAGAAAATGTACACTGAGCTGTACCATCATCTTCAAAACATAATCTCAAAGTTGTGTCCACCCAATGTGCAGTGGTACTGGTGACCATATTTGCAGGCTCCAAATGCATGTCAGGTACATCTGTCCTTGATAAATCTGACTGAGGCATTTCAATTTTTTTATCGTTCTTCTTAATGTCATTTGCCTCCTCCTCACCGCCACTTGTAGAAACCTTGGTGTCTAGAGAACCTCTGATGGGTTCACTCTCCAATGTTTTAGCAGCCCCATCTTGAGATAGCTCCTCACCCATACCATCACCAGTTCCATGGCCGGAGATATCAATTTCTTCTACATTAGTAAAGCAGTTTGGTGAACCCAAAATGGTCCCTTCTCCCTGATTGAGGCGTATGACAGCATTCTGACTTCCTGTTTCCTCTGAAATGGATACAGGGAAAATTTCATTGCTTCCTACAGGGAAACTAGCACCCTGAAGGAAATCAGTGATGCCACTCTCAGCTAATGGGCTACCCTGATTTCTACAGGGCTCCTTGCAACCAACATCAGATGTCCCCTTGTCAGAAACAGTAATTCTCTGTTGTGAGTTGATTGAAGCAACATCTAAACCCATCACAGGGATACATGAATACATAGGATCCTCATGAATTATCGTTTTTTCTAAACTTAATAAACCAAAATCAGTATTGCCCTCAATAGAATTCATAACCTTGAGAGATCCCCTCACTGCATTGTTCTCAAGTAAGCAAGAATCTCCATTCTGACAAGGCTGCTTGCTGACATCTTCAACACCACCAATATCAGAGCTAATAATTTCATCCAGAGATTTTGTTAAACTGTTGTCAATATTTGGGATAGCATGCAAGGCTTTGGCACAATCACCATTTACAAAACTCTCACCAAATTTGGTTTCGTTGTGATTTGAAGAGCCCAAGGAAGAACGTGAGCAGCTCTTCTTTCCACTGCTATTATATGCAAATAAATTGCCAGAATATGCTCCGGCGCCAGCCTGCCCTGATTCCATAAACTTTTCAAATCTCTCCACCCTGTCATTCTCAGGTATCACTGTAGCTTCAATTGGACAAGGCTGTGAATTAACATCAGCCACAGTTGCAGCCTTGTCAGTGTCACGGGGCTCAGCTGGAGTATGGGCAAAGCTATCTGCTTTCACAGGTTCATCACGAGTTTTTGTTGGTTGTGAACTAGATAAAGTTGAATTATGGCTTACAACTTTCTTCACTACTCTCTTGACAACTTTTTTCTTCTTTCCACTGAGTGAAGATATTTTACCAGGCGTTCCAATTCTAACAGCCACAGTCCTCTTCATAGGCATCTCCACTCTATTCTTTAGAGGCGGTGAACTACTATCTCGCACATTAGTAATACCAGAAGCTATAACTCCCTCTCTGGACTTCTTTAGATCCTTGTCAGAACTGGAAGCTTTACTTGCAACACTTGCACCTTTGCCCACTTCTACTGCAACCTTGCTGGGTTTATTCATTGATGAATTAATACTGTCCTTATCCTTAGCAGGGACCAGCACTTTCCTAACTTTACTATTCCTAGGTGTCAAAATCGTTTCAGAAGCACCCGCTGTAGTTGAAGAAGGCGTCAAAATTGCCTTGGCTACCAATGAATTAGACTTAAAAGACACATCAAGCTCTACTGGGCTTCCCTCTCTTTCTCCCTCTCCCATCCCACGATCTGTGTGTATAACCTTATCTTTATCTTTACCTCTAAAAAAACCAGATTCCTGATCTTTACCTCTAAAAGAACTAGATTTGGTATCATCAACATAACCTGAGTAAGGCAATCTCTCATCCTCTCTGTTCCTGTAACTAGGCTGTTGAATCCTAAGTAGAGCACTCTTTTTCTGTACCTGCTTCCTAGGAGTCCTATTGAACTCATAACTACCCTCTCTACTTCTTTTACCACCATGCCTTTCCACCTCCAAATTCCCTTCTCTACTCCTATAATGCTCACGTTTCCCAGTAGCAATCCTAGTTTCACCATCACCAATCTCATTACTACCAAATTCAATCGATGAATCACGCGGTTCTCTCACGACCTCTCTATCACGAAACCAACTCTGATTCTCACTCCCCTTATCATGATAATCATAATTCAAACGACGTCTATTCTCATAATTCCCCGAATTTGACTCAAAACCCCTCACTTGATTCGATACAGTTCGAAAATCACCAGCAGAAGATCTATCAGAATTCGATCCAAATTCACCACGAATATGATAATGCTCGCTCTCACGATCAATCACGATATTACGGTCCTGAATAAGTCTAGAATTAGGATTGGGATTACCTTCCAATTCATGCCTAGTTTGCCGATCATTACGCAGAACCCTAAAATCAGGTCGGGGTTCATGAACACGGTGGTCGGATTCGGGTAAACGACGCGGCGGCAGACGCTCGTCGTTGAATTGATGAGAAACCCTAGGCAATTGAGTGAAGTGAGGGAGATCATGGTGCGACAGCTGGTGGTGATAGTTATCGTGAATTTGGGGGCGATTAGGGCTATGGTTATAGGAAAATTGAGGGTTCCGAGGGGGAGAATTGTGGTGTTTGTGGTGGACGGAGTTGTTGTGGAGGTGGCGGCGGTGGTGCAAGGAAGTTGATATGGTGATGAAAATTAAGGTTGTTACGGTAAGGAGGAGGGGGAGGGGGGGGAAGAGGAAGAGTAGGAGAAGGAGGATTGGCGTACTTTGTGTGATGGAAATAGGAAGATCGAGGATCCATAGCGGTGGTAGCTATTCTTTGATCTTTGACGTATCTGTGTGGCCGCGTTTGGACCATGTTATGAAAGAAAAGAACGGGAGGGTGATCTCTCTTTGTTACGCTCTCAGCCGGCTGTTTACGCGTGTGGTTGATTATTTCCTGTTTTCTATTTGTACTTTTGAAGAAAAAATCAGAAATTGCATGTGGTTTTAGAACCATAAGCCAAAATGAACTCCACAATATGTGACAAATGAAAAGCTGTAAATCAGAGTAATATTTTAATTTCTTAGAAAATTAAAGTGAGAAAATGATTTTTTTTAAAATACAATATTTCTCAATCTAAAAATAAAAATATACATATAAAAAAAATTAACCATAAAAAAATACAGCAGCTCGTGAATAGTCAAGCTCAGTACTTTGTAATATATTAGATTCTAACAATTTCTTTTCTTAAGTTATTTTTTTTAATTCACTGATTTTTTTATAGGAAACATATAGCACTTTATTAAATGAAAGATATAGGGATGATCTTTCGACTCATTCAAAACTCGATTTAGATTTGTGGTTAGAAACAGTATCATCCAGTGAACCTAATAGAAAGCGGATATACGATATCTCAAATACCATAACAAGGACTTGCTAACAGTCCGAAGTGTTTCAACTTTTGAATGCTCGTAATCAATTCTGAGCACTCAGATTTTAGAATTCAAGACGATTTTAAACCAACAAGTTAAAGCTTAAATAACTCATCTTGATATTGCTGAGATAAAATAACTTATCACTACGCTTAAATCATAACTATGATGATAATGTCAAACAGTCATTAGTAATAGGATACTAGAATGCAATACATATCCCATCTTTGCAGTTTGATGATTCCGAATCTCTTAATTAATTGTTACCCTTGATTCCTTTACATGTTCGCAAATTAGTTTTTTTTTTTTCCATAATCAAAGTCTCTATGCATCTTTTACTAGTTGTTCGGGCAAAAGGAGAAAAGGAGGCTAATTATTTTGCCCATACAGTACTGCTCTGTATCTTGTTGTGCAATTGATAGGCCTTTGCAGAGATGGAAGGTGGAGAACAGGGATATTTTCATGGGCGAGTTTCGTCAGGGACAGGGATAAAGCTCAGACAGTCTATTCATAGGTAAAATCTTTCCAACGTTTCTCGCCCTCTGGATTCCTTTAAAGCCTCTGGTTGTGTTAGTGTCATAAACATGGTGCTGGTGGAATCGGCAAGTGAACAGGTGATGTTTTGGACTTGGTTATGAGCCCATGACTGTGACTGGAACTCCACTTTTAGCTTAGTGTCATGAAGGCATGGGAAATTGAGGGTGCAAATGAATGACGGTGACGAGAGAGGAGAAAGGGAATCTGAGGCCGTGACGGAAGGACATAACCGAGGCAATGCAACCATAATGGCACTGGAGAGGGATGACAGAGACTCTCAAGGACCCATCCCACATGAGCATTTTGTCATGAAGTTCCAAATGGATGGACCATACAAGCATTTTGTGAGTCACAAAGTCCCAGAAGAAAAGACTATCGATCTAATTAGCTTGGACTGGTTAGACAGCTGATACAAACACAAGCAAATCAGGGAACAAACAAGCATGTTAATCAAAATCTATTCTATTTAACCATTTTTAAGACACCAGGAGCAATGGCTTTTTTTGTGCTCACTGTCTCACTTTATCAGAAAACGTTCAGTGTTACAGTAAAATCATCATCATCATCAACCATTATAAAAAATTACAATCTTGATCCATTTAGATCAATCACCGACACCTTTGAGGTAAAAAGGAAAGAACCGTCCCAACAAGTTGGTGGCTACATTATGACCGCTAAAGGGAAGGAGGAGGACACACCACAAACAGCCTCTCATCCAAAACCCATCTGTCAGCAACCCAAAGAAGAACACAAACCTAACTGAACAAGAAATGTAAAAACTAAAAGGATGTATATACAAAAGAATTGCAGGGAGTGAACAAGTTCTACTTGCATTTCACCTGCCAGTAATGGTGTTGGTTAGTCTAAGCTTGATGAGCGGCTCCACCTGCCAAGTAATCCTCCAATGATATACTGTGCTCAATGCTGCTCAAGGAGAGCAAA
The DNA here is from genome assembly GCA_007827005.2 of Populus simonii. NCBI lineage: Eukaryota > Viridiplantae > Streptophyta > Magnoliopsida > Malpighiales > Salicaceae > Populus > Populus simonii. Next base: position 18,727,732 of record CM017465.2, on the reverse strand, counting down.
TCATCCTCAACATCAAGCAATGCAAGGTTAAGGTGGGACAGGAGATTAGAACGCAGACATGCTTCATCATCCAACACGTCAGATTCTTCTGCAGCGTTAACTTGCAACCTTGCCCACTTGGTCGCTTCCGCGTCACCTTGGAGGAGCTTCACAACCTTATTGAACCAAAAAAAATGAACAAATTATTTTCTTGAACGGGACACCAGGAAATGCAACAGGTAAACTGTTCATGTTTAACAAGTACACTTCGGAGCTAATGATGCTGTAATTGAGGTAATGCATCGTGAGTGGTGAGAGATAAGCAGGCATATCATGATGAACAAAGAGAATACAGAAATGCCTTACAAGGCTCATTTGAGGCCTAGCTCGGGGGGCACGTTTTACACACAGAGTGGCAGCTAAAACCATCCTCTCCATCTGATCAAGATCATAGCTATCACCCAAGCTTGAGTCTAACAATTGGGAAACCTTTCCACCGTTTAGGATCGGTTTTGCCTGGACAAGCAAATGCATGTGATTTTCAGAGACAAAATCCAGATGTAAAAATCCAGTGCTAAGTTAATTCAACGAGTAGCAAAGGACATACCCACATAACTAGGCTCTCTTGGCCCTTTGGAAGATCATTGCTTATTGGCTTTTTCCCCGAAAGAAGCTCAAGGAGTACAACACCAAATGCATAAACATCAATCTTCTTGTTAACCTTGCCATACATGAAGTATTCAGGAGCCAAGTAACTGCAGCAATTATCTATTCTTAGTAACCAACTAGTGGAATAAATTATTATTTAGTTCATCAAAGTTAAAATCCACAAGACAATCAAAATCATAATATTAACTCTTTGAAATGAAAAGACAAGAAAGACAAAACTTAATAGTAACATCAATGGTGTGGCAATAGAAATAACATACCCAAAAGTTCCAGCAACATCAGTGCAGATTATATGAGACGAAGAGGTTGGTGCCCATTTAGCAAGTCCAAAATCAGAGAGCTGAGAATACCAGGAAAGCTTCAGAACTTACAAACCCAGAGAGTAAACTATTGTAGGAGAAATGAAGAGTTGAAAATGCATCGATCACCTGTGGCTCAAAATCATCAGATAATAGTATATTTGATGATTTAACATCTCTGTGGATCACAGGTTGAGCACTGCAGCTATGAAGATAATCCAAGGCCTCTGCGACTCCTAAAGCCACCTTATATCTTTCATTCCAACCAAATGTAAGTGGGTCCTTCTTATTACCTAAATAAATAAGCACGGGAAAGATTGAAAGATTTAAACAGTTTATTTAGAAACTAATTAAGGGATTGACTATTATTTGATCAAAGAGAATTTTTAATCAATTACCATAAAGGTTGTCTTCAAGACTTCCTCTTGGTAGGAAATCGTAAACTAAGAGAAGATTTTTGTCCTCAAAACAGAACCCCAAGAGAGAAATGATGTTCTTATGATGTAAGGTAGTGATGATCTCAATTTCCAGAACAAACTCCTTCAACACATCTTCAGATGGCTTTAAGATTTTCACAGCAAGTTCCTTGCCATCAGAGAGGCAACCTTTATAAACCTGACTGCTGCCCCCTTTACCAATCAAATTTTCTGAAAGACAAAATAAAAGGATCGGATAAATCACATGATGGCGAAAAAGAAACTGAAGTTGCTTTGAATTTCTAATTGTACAAGGAAACAGACCAGCCAAGAAATTGGATGTAGCTGAGAGAAGTTCTTGGTACTGAAACAATCTGCAAGTTGCTGAGTATTTCTCATGAAGACCCTCCAATTCTTTTGGTGGACTTCTTGAATTGTGGTGAGGAGTATGCGGGGCTGTCGTTGTCTGCATTCCAACTGCAACAATTGCACCACTTTCTCCATCTAAATTGAATTTATCTTCACCCTTATCAGAACCATCCTGTACATGATCGGAATTGACAGTGGATAAGGAGAGTTGCTCCCACTGAACCACACAGACCTGCCTTACCAAGGATATGTTTGGTTCTTTTTGATCTGGTAAAACTGCACGACAGAGCAGTGGCCAACCAGGTTTTAATTCAGGCACTTGTCTAATTAATGTGGAAACTGAACTCGTGGGTTCCTCTAGCCTTGGTACCGGAACTAGAGCTAAAGACTTGTCATCACCTCCATTATCACTGGAAGATGCTTCTGCAGATTCATTACTGGAATCATCAGCAGATATCGTAGCCGACCCACAAACTGAGCAATTCTCTTTCATGATACTTTCCAGACTATTCGAACGAGCTTTCATTAAGGCCTTCTCCAAAATCTGGTCATTATCCTGATCATCCTTAGAGCCCCCATTGGCACCACTTTCATTCAATTCTCTGGATTTCTTCTCAGAGGAAATCGTACGGTGAACGACACTAAGCAAACTCTTACTATGATCTTTTGTTCCTGAAACAATTACATAATTGTTTACTACTGCACCCAGAAAATTGAGGAAAAAACCATAAGAGAGAAATTAAAATGGTATAAAGCTCCAATAAACAATAAAAAGTTACCACTAGTATTTGGAGAGCGCTCCCTTTGAAAAACAACTTTCCCATTATTGACAGCAAGAACAGAACAATCCTTTGGTAGCTTTTTAGCACAATACTTGGCCACAGATGTTGATGACCAAATTGAAGGATGATTCTTGGCAGCTCCAACTATAACCTTCGTTGCTGCATAAGATTTTACTTCCCTGACTAAAATTTTTCGAGTTGAAGAACCTCTGCATATCTTGAGCTTGAGATCCACCTGCAACACTCATCCCATTAAAACCCCCCAAACTCTCCAATTTTTCTAACTTGTCAACGAACATTTACTCGAAAATTTTCATTTTCTCATCAACCAAACAGATGGCAATAAAATCATATCACTTTAAATAGCAAAAACACGCATGCCATATATATAGCAAATGAAAGAATACAAGTTTAAATTAATGTAATAAACCAGAAACCAACCTGTTTCAAGTTACAGAAACCTTCATAAACAGCAAGAACAGAGTCAAAGGCTTTAACAAGCGAGAGAAGCGAAGATTTCCCTTCACGGTCCACAATTTCTATTTCACCAAATCACCAAAATCAGACCACCAATACAAAAAACCAAAAACAATATCAGTTCAAGTTCAAAGTTTCACTTACCATTACTACCTAGAACATGAAGAGCAATAACAGTATCTCCAGGTTGAGCCACTTTGACCAAAGCCCAAGTCAACAACTCTCTACTCATTGAGTCAAGCTTGACTCCTACAATCACCGTACTGTCACCGGAGTCTGTCATTTCCTCTCCTTCACGGTGCAGCATTTTCTTCATGCTCTGCCTTTAAAATCCTAGTGATCAGAAAGATGTCGTTTTGGGGTTTCTATATTGTATTTTTGCTGTCTAGAATAGAAGAGGATCATCTCGTGCTCATATAGCAATTAGAGTAGAGACTTGAAGAGAAAGATGTTGGTGTTTTTGGCTTTAACCGTCAGTTTGGTTGTCTGAACCAGACTCGAAAAGGGGAAGGAAGAGAATCTAAATTAGAGTACACCCAGGTGTATTTTAGTTATATGGATATGACATTAGGAGTGGTGGATTTTTTTTATTTTTTGGGATAGTTTTGAAACAAATCATGTCTGTATGTGCTCACCACACACAGTGATTAAATGATAATTTGTTGTGTTGTTGCGATAAGTATTTGGATTAACCGGTATGTGACTGCTATTTTTGGCCCTTTTTTTTATTTGTTTTTGGGTGGGATTGGGTCCCACTTCCCCTTGCAAAAGACATAGGACCTAAAGAACTGAGATACTCCTGGTGGCTAGATAACGAGATTACTAGGAGTTTTTTTTTAATAAAGATGGATGGGGGCTGCTGCGCTGCCTGGCGGGGCAGATGTGTACTTGCAACGTTTATTTAAATGATGATTATTTCCTTTTATTCTCGTTTCTCCAATTAAAAATTGCTTAAATTAGCTTTCCTTTTATCTTTTATAATATTTTTAAAAAAAAATTATTTTGAAATATATTAAAATATTTTTTATTTTTGAAAATTTATTTTTAACATCAATGTATTAAAATAATTCAAAATTATTAAAAAAAATAAAATTAAAAAAGATTAAAAAACACTTTTTAAATGAAAAAACAAGCACACTTTAAAGAGTATTTGGCCCCGCGTTTCAATCAGAGCTTTAAAGAGTCTTGAAGTTTTTTTTCTTTGAATTAATTTTTTTAATCTTTTAATATACTATTGTCAAAAAAAAATTAAATTTTTTTTTTAATCTCTAAATAAAAATTACTTTAAAAAATAATTATTACCACTATCCTAAACATCCCTTAAAAATACTTTTCATATTTTATAATATTCAGATTGAAGTTGGTAACTGAATTCTATTTCAAGATGAGATCGATAGATTGAAGATTTTCATGATTTTTTTAAAATTTTATTATGTATGTATTTTTATTTTTATTTTTTTTATAAAATCAGGTAAGTGTACTTAATATTTGCAAAGTGGCTGTCAACTAGCCTTTTCTTTTTGGTGCTATGATAGGCTACTGCTAAAAGCTTACAGCATAATTCTTTCCTGCTAATAAACCAGAAGTGGTCATCATTGGGGTCCTCCGGTGATGATTTGAAGGCTCCTGTCCCTTAAATTCAAAGTACTCAATTAATTGTGCCTCGCAGACGGTCCTCGACACCATTTTCAAATCGAACTATCAAGTATCTTTCCTTGACATCAAGACTAAAATAAATTATACTTGTTGAATATGATGGTGATTATGACAACTTTATTTTTGTGTTTTAAAAGAATTTAAATTTTTTATTTTAAATTATTTTTTATGTGTTGATATTAAAAATGGAATATATTTTAAAATAAAAATTTACCAAAATCACATCAACATATTCTTAGGTCGCACTGGCGATAGAGTGCAATCAAATCCTAATTGTGCCTTGTTGACAATTCTCAATTGTTGTGCCATCTCTTAAAACTCATTCATATTTGATATTGACTTGTGATTAAAATACTGTTTTTTTATAAATAATTCATGATAAAAATAAGTTAAAATAATTTTAAGTTAGAAGTATGTGTTAATAAAAATGGTTTAAAACAATTTTTTAAACAAAAAAAATAATATAAGTTAAAAGTTTATTTTTTATCAAATAAATATTTTAAATCAATTTAATAAACTTTATTTAAGTTAAAAGTTATTTATAACCAAATATATTTAGAATTTCTTTATGTATCAAAGGATTAAAAAATAATTTAAATTAATTTACAAAATCATACTAAATATAACCATGAACATATACTATTTTTTTCCATGTTCTTAATACATGTTGAATTTTTTAACCCAGTTTTTCTTATTTCTTTTTCTCTCTTACCGTTACATGGAGATTATTCATTCATTTGGCCGGTGGCGGCCACAACCGACTGCGTGTTAATAATCCCGTGACTGCGCACCTCTCTTCATGGCCACGCTCTCTGCGGCAAGGTAGAGTGAAAACCATAATCGCGAGGCTCCTCATCAGATACCAATCACGTGGTATATATAAATGTTTTGAGCCCCACATCAACGCCTCTCTGATAACGTGGTCCTGAAGATGACAGCCACGTGCCAGCCATATCCTTAAAAAGCTCGAAGCAATTTTGAAAATAGGTGTCTTGTCCACCGGAGAATTATAAGTGTTTGGAAATGTGAAAGTTATTTTTTATTTGAGAATGTTTTAAAATAATATATTTTTTTATTTTAAAAAATTATTTTTCATATAATACATTAAAAAATATAAAAAAATTGATTTAAAGTAAAAAAATATAAAATAAATATTTTTTTCAAAAATATTTTTAAAATAAAAAAATATATCAATAAAAAAGGAGTATCAGTATCCATCCCGTTAGAAACTAGTCGTTCCTTGTTGGCGAACCTTATTTATCTCATTTTTTTATATTCTTGGTCACATTAATCTCCGCCGTTCATTTGAAAACACAAACTACGTCATTCATCGGCATAGCGTTTTTCAATTTGCACTAGATTGAAGAAAACCAAAAAAAAAAAGCACGGAGATTTTGACAACAGACGGTCTGACATGAATCGAAAAGGCACCGAGTGGTGGCGGCTTGCCCCGCTGATAGTCCAGGTTGGATTTTAAATTATCATTGTTAAAAAAATAAGATGACTTGGTGATTCACTGTGACCAATGAGAGGAATCATTGTGGATTACAACAACGATTCCTCTATATTTTGATCCCTGTGATTTTTTCACATCGGTCCCGTGATTTTTTTTTTCTTTTTATTTGGTTTTATAATGTTGCATTGATTTTAAATTATTCTTGATAGTTTGTTTCTTACGCGGGAATCTTATATTATTAAAAAAAATATTTTATCGCTACATTGATATTTAGTTTGGCAAAATAAATTTTGATTTTATTAATTTAAATTTTTTTAAGCTATGGTGATTGAATTTGAATTGATATCAAATATTCAGATATTTTTTATACAAAATCATGAACTGATTTACACGGTTAGGGGAAGAGTCTGTGTTTTTTTCAATCATTCAACTTTATTTTTTAATTTGATCATTCTGCATTGTATTTATTTAGGATTTGACTTGGTATTTTGTCGTGGTTAACTAAATATGAGGTTTTTGTAGTGTCGATAGAAGACTATGACGCTCAATTGATATTAAATTTGGCAAAATAAAATAAAATTATATTAATGTATAACAATTAAAGCTTAAATATACCAAAATTGAACATAAAATAAATATGATGAACCATGATAGATGGACAAGACAACTTTGTTGGTGCGTGCATTGTACACGCTGACTTGTAAAGGCAAGTCATCGTATTCTAATAACATGTGTGACTTACTATGACGTCCAAACACAAACTTGCTCGACGGCGTGAAAATGGTTCGGCGAGGGTTGTTGAGTGGTACATCGCATGTATGAGTTAGTGGTGCATGACAGTCTATTTTTCTTTTTTTCTATGCTCTCTCTTTTCCTTGTGATTCCCGTTGGTTTCCTATAAAAATTGAAGGTGTCATGTCATTTTATTCATGTTTCAAATTTGGTCATTATTTTTTTTATTGCAATTATTTGCTTAATGTCCTTTTTTATTTTCCTTTTAATTTTATCATTCAACATTAAGTTATTTTTGGAACTGGGCTTCATGATTTTTTTTTCAATGAAGTTATCCTGGTTTCACAATCTGATTCACGGGTTTGAGAGGTTAGCGCGCGTTAACATCAATATTTTTCATACAATTTTTTAACACTTTATTTATTTTTAAATTTCATCCATAAACATTAAACTTACTAGAAATTGAGATTTACTGTTCAAGATTCCTTTTCATTCAACATTAAATTGCTTTTAGAACTGAGATTTATATTTTTTCTTATTTTGTTTTTTACTTGATTATCCCGTTCACATGATTCAACTTGTGGAGTTTGGCGGACATGCATGGGTTTGCCGATGTGTTTTTTTTTGTCTTGTTTGATATTTATTTTTATTTAACCATTATATAACTAGATTATTAGTGATTATATATCATTATTATTATTTTTTATTTTATATAAAATTATCTCAACCTCACAACATGAATAACGGGGATGGTATGTTAATAAATTAAAAGTGAAATGCATTGACTATCGAGAATTACATTTACTTTAAGTTCGTAGTTGAGTTTTTGTGCTGTGATTACGAATTCGAAGACCAAGACTTCTAAAATTCAATCCCGAAGGAAATAATTAAAAAAGCCAATTAGATTCTATTCACCCAAGCTGTGATTTTCTTTTTAATTATACATAGAGAAAAATTCTTCTTCTTAATAATAATAATAATAAAAAAAAACTAATACATGGACGACGGAACATAAGTCAGACATGGAACGTGCAAAAAGAAAAGGATAAAAAAAAAAACGAAGTTTTTACTTTAAACGAAATTGATTCGAGTTAGGAGCCAGTGATAGGAACAAGGAGCTAAATAAACAATCCATAGGATCAGTCCAAAACAGAAGCAACAGTAAAACGCACCAAAGAGATTGACTGGAAGCGTGGCACGTTGGTGAGAGATACGTGTGAAGGATGGGTCCCAGTGAGGTTAGGTGTAGGTCCGCATCTTCCCCAAATTGCGAGTTGCAACTATATATTCAGTGCTAATTGATTATACTTAACAGGCTATACTATTGGTCTGCAACGCGGTGCGTCACATATCTGCTTTTCTGTTTGTTAACATGTTTTTTGTTTTAAATTATATTAAAATAATATATTTTTATTTTTAGAAATTTATTTTTAATGTTAATAAATCAGACAAGAAAAAAATACGAGGAAAAATATAAAATAAATTAATTTTATTTTTAAAAATACAATTAAATTGCAATACTGGACACCACCATAACACATGTAAGTGGATGCAACTGTGTAGTTTCACGTGCCAAATAAGTGCTAAAACCCTATTTTAAAAGTAGATCAACTGACCAATGATGCAAGAGGTAATCATGGTTGGATGAACTATCCCATTTATATTAGTATTAGGTGAAAAGATTTTTCAATTTTTTCAAAAAATTAATAATTTGGCCAAATTATCTTTCGGGCATAATCGGGATCTTCATTAATTAAATTATACATATATATTTTTTAAAAATGAATTTGAGGATCTTTCTCAAATTAAATGGTTTGTCATTATTTTTACCAAATCTTGACACGTAAAAACTTTCCCTTTGACCCAATCTTAGATATTAAATTACAAGTTTGTTATAGAGCGTTTTGAAATGCAATGTAAATTATGTTTTTTAAAAATTTAATATTTTTTTGTGTATTTTAAATTGTTTTGATACGATAATCTTAAAAATTAATTTTTAAAAAATAAAAAAAAATTATTTTAATATATTTTAATACAAAATATATTTTAAAAAATAATCACAATCATTCTTTCAAATATGAATTAGTTTTCCTGGTGAGAAAATTAACGGTCAGATAAGAAAACTCATGTTTTCGAACCACCCTATTTCGCCTGAATTGTTTGAAGAAATCTCGTAAATTGGGATAAAGCCCCAATATATCATTAATTAATTTCAGGAGATAATATTCATTGCCAAGGGATTAGGTATGTATGTTTTCCGCAGGCGATATTGCTCGCCAAAATTGTGGGTCTTGTAGCCAAGGAGACGCCTCTTGTCTTCTAGCTTGTGGCTGATTTTTTTTTTTTTATGTCTACGTGGTATTCTCAAATCAGATTGTACCCACAGAATTTATATACATTAGTTTAAAAGCAAATTAAAAATTCATAAAATTCTTATTAACTGCTTATTAAACTCCATAACCCAAGATCAGTTAAGAACTTTAAAAAATATAAGAAACCACACACTTTGAACCATCAAACGAGATAATCCTACGAGAAAACATCAAAACAAATACTTGGACAAATTTTCTATCTACAAGTCAATGCGGAAAGGTTGGACGGTGCCTTGAAGCAAGGCCCTAACTATAAAAAAATGGGCTGAAAGCAACTCCCAACGAACTTCTTGCCATAAATTACATGCTTAATAAGAGAAGAGACAACTGGGTCGCGCATGGCGCCTCTGCATAGGACAGGAAAGGCAAGAGGTTGAAACCCTAGACTATGATTTGTTTTAGCAGTTAGGCATAAAGATACTTGCTTTGAGTTCTGTGTTCCTAGCTAAACATTGCCGTTAAAATGGGATTTGGATGTCCAAAACGACACATTAACCAGAAGAAAATCAGACGCAGGCGGCGGCAATGGCGAGCAAAATTAGAAAAATACCCCTCTTTCCCGCCTTAGTTTTATCAACAAACTTGTCGATTGTCATGTGACAACTGACAGAAAGGAAACGTAACCTGTCAGTTGGCGGGCTTACATGTTGCTAGGTAATCTGTACAGGAGTTAGCTTTTTTTAATGTAATAGGAATAAAACTGAGTATAGCATAAAACTCCAAGGAATCAGAAATACAAGCCATCAAACAATAAGCTTGCTAAGTTGTTTAAGATTACAGGTATAGCCCGCAAATCACCTGCTTCTTTCCTACTTAATCTGGCCAATTCTTTTACAAAATATTTCAAAATCTCTCTTCATGGATATTGTCACGGGGTAATTTTTTGCTACGCAAATAAACCCGTGCTGCAGCCTAGTCCCTCACTAGACTCGGTCTTCCCTCGACAATGCTACTCGTGTTTGCCTAGCAACTAAGTGTTTTACTCACCCAATAAGTTTCCCACACTTTCTCTCGTTATGTAGATAAGTGGAATACACAAGTAGATTGCACAACACAAAGCACACCGAGAATACAAGAAGAACTCACCTTTATTTATCTCGTCAACAAAGGATTACACAATGTGTGCTATGCACAGAATTCGCATGCTACACAATCAAGCTTACACACGTTATTTCCTCTCTATGCATTCCTATCTCGTATGCTCTACATCTAAGAGCATCAACAGCTATTTATAGCCAAGTATGTGAGTTGCAAGGCACACCCATGATCTTGTATTTTTCAGGACATAGTGGGACACTTTCTCCCCCATGTTCTCCATGATCTCAGTAGCTTGGAGAGCACCCTAGTTATGCTCCCACGTTCTACCCCCATGATGCTGCCACTTTACCTACGTTCTGCCCCATGATCCCATGATCTAATAAGACCATGATTGTCTCTAACCCACGTTCTGCATGCCCACCTAGCAGCCCCATCTGCCACCTCTTGCTTCGTCAGCTATTGAGTCACTCGTATGCCTTGGACAGTCTTTCGTCCAAGTTTTACACATTGAGCCCCTGATTTGCACAAGCTATTGCGCGCTGCTGAATTCGCATTTGCGTGCAGGCTGGCAATGTCTTCATTGTCGAATTCCTCGACAGCCCTTGTTCTTGTCAGCCTATGGCCCTGAAGAGTTTTCCTACTTGGCTTGGACATTTCATCGTCAAGCTCATGTTTGTCAACAATTTGCGCTGTCGATTTTTCTTTAATGAATCTACAGCCACATAAATCTACGATGTCAATTTATTCCACTGTTGGCATGATTGCCAGCACCTTTAGGCACTGTTTTGGATAGCCAGCCAAATTTGCACCTTGTGCACATTTAACACTGATACAGATATCCTTTAAAGTCACATTTCTTCTTTCCCACTTGAAACTGACTGCTTTTGGAAAAATACTAATCCTTCCCAGTAACAAAGGCACTTGTCGTGACCAAACCACTGACTTTATGGTTGATTTAATATATTTTTAAAAATATTTTTTTATAATTTTGAAAATTAATTAAAAAATAATATGCATCATATCGCTAAACACATCTTAAATGATACGCGTTCCCGTACGTGATAGCCGGCATTAAGAAGTAAGAACCGCTGATCCTTTGAACCTCCCCAATGCACCAGTCCCGCTGGCAAGGCATTTAAAAATCACACGAACTCGATCAATTAACAGGGCACCACCGCATGAAATTGTAAAAAATCTCCTTAGAATAAAACTACATAAGAATAGCCCCGCCAACTGAAGCATGTTAATTTCTTATTCAAGGGAGATGGGCAATTTAATATTCAAATATTTAGATGTTCAGGTCCGAGGTGATTGCGACTACATTCTGGTTAGTTGCGGGTCACCAACAGAAGTTTTTAATTCTGGACACTGGACAGTAGTGATATCATTCTCCCATAATATTATATTATGATTAGGAATGTAATAATGATTGTTTTTTAAAGTATTTTTTATATTAAAATAATATATATTTTTAATTTTTAAAAAATTATTTTTAATATTAGATATTAAAATAATTTGAAAACAGAAAAAAATAATTTAAAATATATATTTTTTATTTTTTTAAAAATATTTTTAAAATACAAAACAAATAAACTCAAAATACTATATCACATAAAGCAAACAACTTTTTATGCGTGTTTGATGTTTCTGCCTTTCATTTTAAGGTTTTTTTTTTCTGGGAAGCAATTTGTGCCGCCGCTGATGATTACAAGCATTCTAATATAAAGTTGCGGAGGTTGTTTTACCAATTATTTTTTAATATATTTTTTTATTTAAAAATATATTAAATTAATATATTTTTTTTATTTTTTAAAATTTATTTTTAATATAAATATATTAAAATAATTTTTAAAAATAATTTTAAAATAAAAAAATTACTTGTTTTCTTCCAAACACGCTTTTGAACCGACTACAAAATTAAAATCATAATAATATAAGGGTGGCGGGCCTATCTTTGTCCTGGGCTAAAGTTCTAGGCTGGTTCTCATGGGCCTAAAGTCTGTTCCAGATTGGTGACTCGTTACGAAATCCAAAAAACACTAGCATGCAATTTGCGAGCGTGTTTTTTTTTAAAAATTAATTTTTTAAAAATGTTTTAGGTGGTTTTAATATATTAGTTTTAAAAAATAAAAAAATATTATTTTAATATAAAAATAACTATAATCACACTCTAAAACATTCATACGGGTCTATGCACTCTTCTCCACCTACAAACCTCCAATATTATAGCGTGAAAAACGGTAGGATAAAATTATTCCGTTTCCATTAAATATTAATCCAGTAGCAGAGTCTTAGAAAATGACTATCGACATTTGGTTTTAACTTGCTATCTTTAATTACAGTTGTGATTTCTTCAGTGATTTAACATTTTCTATATATATAAAAAAACAGTAGTTCCTAGTAGAAGCAAATTGGCAGTAGATCACTTGGGATAATTAGCAAATGCTGGCAGATTACTTGACATAATTGGTAGATATTATCAAATTTCTTGGCATAATTAGCAGATGCGGAATCAATATATTTAATAAGTTCTTTCTGAGTTTAAGAGATTTAAATATGTATTTACAACATCATTTTTTTTGTCCCCGACGAGATATTTGTATAGCTATCATTATAATACAATTGAGTTATTTTTATCATTGAATAAATATTAATTTTTTTTAAGATTAATATAGTTGTTTGGTCAGCTTACGTGTATATCTACTAATCTCACAGATCCTGAAGTTAATAACTATGTAAGTCTCTAGTGGTCTTAAAGTTTATGAGACTTCAACTAGTAATTCCTGGAGAATAAATTTAGAGCATGACAATTGAGTTACATCCTTTAAAATTAAATATTAATTTTTTAATATATCTTTGGAGATATTTTTAGATTAATAATTAAAATTAATAATGTGATTTATACGAGAAAAGGGTGACTAAAAAAACTTAATATATGCTTACTAAAGTCATTATCATGTATAAATCACATGATTGATTTCGATAAATTAATTTGAAAATCTCATATAAATAATAGAATATACATATGATAAAATTATTAGAGATATACCAAGAATCATGAAAAAACATGTTAAATCATTGTAGAAAAATGAATGTGAGCTATGCGAACTTGTGAAAAGTATATTGTCGGAGATAATGTTCTATGAATTATTTTTGTCGTTTTTTTTTAAAAAAATTTATTTTAAAAAAAAGCTAGTAAAAATAAATTGCTTTTGTAAGACAAACGCCATTTTCCTTTATAAATCGTTGTTGTTTTTTTTTTCCCCAGTTCCCAAGAAAATTATCTCCTCCTGATTCTTCTTCGTCCATTTCCCCCTATATTTCACACAAGAGAACCCCCGCGTTCCTGTTAATTTCTTTCCATGCAAATTATTTCCTGCTAAAGATCCATCTTCCCCACATTATGTTAACAACAAAGTGTCAGATTAGAATTTCTTGAAATCATTAGGATGGATAATAGAAACATTTGAATTATAAAGGTTGTGAAGTGGAAACTTGAAAAATTATCAGGAGCTAAAAGATAAGTAGCCACCCAAATTATTTGCTGCGTGGCTACTGGCTACGACGCAAAAACCAACGAAAGAACTCGAAGCAGCAAACACACCGGCGAATCTCTAAGGCCCCCCTCAACGCGCACGCACGCACCGAAAGACACACAAACCGAAAGAGGAAAAACCTCACATGGCCACCGTTCCCGCTCTCTTAAACCCTCCATTTCTCCCATCTAAACCACCTAACAAACAAACGGCTCTCTACTACACCAAACCCATCCTCACTCTTCCTTTCTCCTTAACCCACTCTTTTCCAAGGCTTCATAGGCGTCTTGTTATCCGCAGTAGCACTGCTATTAATGTTTCTCTCAAGGTTCCTTTTGCTTTGCCCACCACATGTTCGATAAAAGGATTATCTGAGTTTGTTACAACGATTGTGTGTATTTGCTAATCACGTTTTGCAATATTTTAGGAGAATTTGGGCAGTTTGAAGAAGAGAGTGACTGATTTTACGAGCTTGAACTACTGGATTGTGAAGGATTATTATCGTTTAGTGGAGTCTGTCAATGCTCTTGAGTCTAAGATACAAAAGCTCTCTGATGATCAGGTTTGCGAGTTTATTAATTAGCATTCCAAGTGTTAAAATATGGTGTTTTTGGTCATTTTGGGTAATGGGCCGTTTTTTCTTTTTTGGTAGTTGAGTGCTAAAACCTTGGAGTTTAGGAGAAGGTTGCGACAAGGGGAGACACTAGCAGATATTCAAGCTGGTCTGCTGCTACTGAACTCCTTTTCTTATCTGAATGTTATAAATTACACTTGTTAGAGAATGTCAGATGAGAGTTGGAATATGAATTATTTTTCCATATCATTTATTTTACAGAGGCCTTTGCTGTGGTTCGTGAAGCTGCAACGAGGAAACTTGGGATGCGCCATTTTGACGTGCAGGTTTTCGATTACACTCTCTATTACCCTTATACATGCACGCATGGATGTTTGAATCCATGCATAAGCATATGCATGCTTATAATAGGTTATCATGTATAATTGTGCTATGGAACACAATGTATTTATTGAAATTAGGTTGTCATGTTTATTTACGTTGTGATTTGCAATGCTAGATTATTGGTGGTGCAGTCCTTCATGATGGATCAATTGCTGAGATGAAAACAGGGGAAGGGAAAACATTGGTTTCCACACTAGCAGCATATCTCAATGCATTGACTGGCGAGGGTGTCCATGGTATGTTTTATATCCCGAGTTCCAAAAGATAGATATCTGTTTTATTCCAATTGCAAGATATGCTTAGCTATCTTCCTAGCATTTTAAAATTGGGTTTAAAATTTAGTTGCGAGTTTTTCAGGCTATGACTGAGATGCTTGTTGGTAAAGGATAATCAAAGTATAATTAAAAATAAAAGTCATGTGCAGGAGTGATCTTCTATGACTAATCAGTACGAGGCTTGAACTGTTTTTACTGCAGTCATGAAGCCGTGATCGTACTGAAATGCACGGAATTGCTTAAGGGCAGCAGTTGAACAAATTATTTGTGGATTTCTTTGGCTAGATGTATGATTTTGCTTTTCTCCCTTGGCAGTGGTAACTGTGAATGATTATCTGGCTCAACGTGATGCTGAGTGGATGGGTCGTGTTCATCGTTTCTTGGGCCTTTCAGTTGGTCTTATTCAGGTTTAAATATGTCACCTAAGATTTTAACATGTACTACGCAATTGCAATTACCTGGGGCTGATTCCAGAGGATATCTTATAAGAGAATCAAAATTAAACAACTATTCATATACTTACTTAGACTGCAAGTTGTTACAGCTTTAAGCTGTGGTTGTTTGCATATGCAGAAGGGGATGGCATCTCAAGAGAGGAGATCCAATTACAGGTGTGATATAACTTATACCAACAATTCAGTAAGTCAATCCTGATTTTCCTGTTGTTCCTTAATGAATGTTGCTAGTAGTCTATTTATTTTCTCACAACATGTGGTGGCTACTTGAATTTTTTGTTTCATTGTCCCGGTGGAGTTGGCTGGTGATTGATGCCCCTCTTTCCAAGACTTTATCTTCTTTCTAATGATAATTGTCATTCTGAATGCACTTAGGAACTTGGTTTTGATTATCTACGAGATAACCTTGCGGGAAACAGTGAACAACTTGTGATGAGATGGTATATATCAAGAGATCATCCAAAGTTCATTTTTACATTATCATTGTGTGTTTTTTTTTTTTAACTGAACTATACCTTTCAACTGTGCTTATACAGGCCAAAGCCATTTCATTTTGCAATAGTTGATGAAGTTGATTCAGTCCTCATTGATGAAGGAAGAAATCCATTGTTAATAAGTGGTGAGGTGATTATGCCTAGCTCTCCTAAAAGTATAGCCAGCAAATCTCAAAATCACCAATATACTAACTGTTTAGCATCACAAAAAGCATCTACAATGTTAGAAATAGTTTTATTTTTTTTATAGACTATTACCTCTTCTCTGTCTATGACAGGCTAATAAGGATGCTGCACGATATCCAGTTGCTGCTAAAGTAGCCGAGTTACTTATTCGAGGCATCGTGAGTCTAGTCTGCCATCATGCTGAATTATAGACTACATACAGTTATTTTATACGTGAACCATCATCTATAGTTGAAAAGTCATACGCTTTACCTTTCAATTCTGTCAACAGCATTACTCTGTGGAGCTTAAAGACAATTCAGTGGAGTTGACAGAGGAAGGAATATTACTTGCTGAGATGGCTCTTGAAACAAAAGATCTGTGGGATGAGAATGATCCCTGGGCTAGGTGAATATGGATGTTTTTATTGGCTTTTTAATGGATTTGAGGTGAAAATGAGGTGAAAATGCTATTATTCTCTCATTTTTTCCCTTAAAATATCTTTTCTCGTACCAGCCCCTTCACAAGAACTTACAGACCCATATTGTGGTTTCTGGAAATATTTGTTTGAACTATTTCAGATCGCTTTCTTTTGTTCAGTTTATATTCATTAATTCTTTCAACGGGTTGAGTGTGTCTACCCTCCTGGTTTATTTCTATGGCTCTTTGCTTGGAGAATGGCA
This sequence comes from Populus simonii, assembly GCA_007827005.2. NCBI lineage: Eukaryota > Viridiplantae > Streptophyta > Magnoliopsida > Malpighiales > Salicaceae > Populus > Populus simonii. The sequence continues at coordinate 18,710,921 of CM017465.2, read as the reverse complement.
TATCAGGTCAATGCTATTTCATTTCCTCTTTCAACTTAGCAGTAAGAAAAATATTGCAGATTTGTGATGAATGCTTTAAAGGCTAAAGAGTTCTATCGACGGGATGTTCAATATATTGTTAGGAATGGGAAGGCTCTCATAATCAATGAGGTATTTTTTCAAAGTTTGATATTGTATGTTTTTCTTATGTAGAAGAACAAGTAACTGTTACTGTTGATACGCCAGTGCAATTTGAAGACTTACATATGGTAATCAGATAGAAGAACTATAAAATTTGTGCAGTTGACAGGAAGAGTTGAAGAGAAAAGGAGATGGTCTGAAGGTATTCACCAGGCTGTTGAGGCTAAGGAAGGTCTGAAGATCCAGGTAGAACTGGATGTTTGGAAACTGTTAACTGAAGTTCAATATGCAATAATTACATAAAAAATGTTCTTTTTATCCAATTGAAAGTTGTGGTTTTTCAACACTTTTGTAGGCTGATTCAGTTGTTGTTGCACAAATCACATATCAATCACTGTTTAAGCTCTACCCAAAGCTGTCAGGAATGACCGGGACTGCAAAAACTGAAGTAAGCATAGTTGTATACGGGTCACACTCAAAGATATATGATTGCTTTATTAGTTATCAATGCAATTTTGAAAATTTCCTTTACATCATTGCAGGAGAAGGAGTTTTTGAAAATGTTCCAGGTGCCAGTTATTGAAGTGCCAACAAACCTACCAAATATCCGTAAAGATTTACCCATACAAGCTTTTGCGGTAGTTGTTTTTTTTTTTTTTTTTTAAATATCCCAAATTCATTTTCTTTTGATATACAACAACTTCATAAGAATTAAAACTTATTTATCTATTTATTTCTTTCAACACCAACTAGTTTGGGATTGAGGCTTTGTTGTTATTGTTGTGCATCTTTCTACTTAATCATGCTTTTTGTTTGTGAATTCTATTAGTCTGCTCGTGGGAAATGGGAGTATGTTCGGCAAGAAGTCGAGTATATGTTCAAGCAGGGCCGTCCTGTTTTAGTTGGAACCACTAGGTAAATCATCAACAAAAAACACAAACAACTCCTTCTATTGTCTTTTTACATATAACTGTAGATTTTCTTTTTCTTGCTTTAAATCTAGAAACAATAAAATAGGAAGAGGAAACATATCTGAAAAGGGCAGTGCACTTCAATTTTACTGTTTAGATGCAAACAGTTTCATGAATTTGGCCCAGTTCTTTCTTGATGCAGTGTTGAGAATTCTGAATATCTGTCTGATTTGCTTAAGGAATGGAGAATCCCCCACAATGTTCTGAACGCTCGACCAAAGGTTTGATAAATTTGACCACCAAATGCTACATAATTGCTGCACAGTTTTCCATGCCAGTTACATGCTTGTGTTATGGCATTTGTTTCAGTGTAATTTTTTCACCAGTTTGTTTCATAATATTGTCCATCAGTATGCCACAAGGGAAGCTGAAATTGTTGCCCAAGCAGGACGAAAACATGCCATAACCATTTCTACAAATATGGCTGGCAGAGGCACTGATATAATTCTGGGAGGAAATCCAAAAGTAAGTGCGCGTGCTGGATGTCTGTCTCTTTTTTACCGAATGATACGTGGGCAAAAATTTTACCGACACAATGATTTTGGGTAACTTTGCAAGACTTGGATTTCTTGGTTGGAGTGTCTTTTGATTCCAATGAATGACATCTTTCACCGCATCTCTGGTCTCAATATATGTAGATGCTTGCAAAAGAAATTATAGAGAACAGGGTGCTCCCTTTTCTTACACAAGAAGCTCTTAATGCAGAAATCGACCACGAGATATTTTCACAAAAGGTGATTTCTTGTGGTAACTATAAGTTACTAGCGCAATCCTTTCAAAAGTTTTAATCATTCTATTTGGTGTAGGTATTGTCAGAGATAAAGGTTGGATCAATATCATCTGCTCTGCTAGCAAAGACAGCACTAATGGGTTTGTGACTCTACATGAAAGCTTTTTTCTGCTTTGTTTAAGGCACTGTATGCTTCTATATGGAGATTTGCATTAAGTAATCTGGTGCATCTGTGTTGATTTTGAATGTGAATTATTCCAGCCAAGTATGTCGGAAAAGGTGAGGGTAAGAGCTGGACATATCAGGAGGCGAAATTGATTGTATCAGACTCTGTGGAAATGAGCCATTCAATGGATGCAAAAGAGCTCCAGCAGCTTGCTAATGAGCAGTCTGAGATGTACCCTCTTGGCCCAACTATATCACTTGCCTATCTGTCAGTGCTGAAGGATTGTGAAGTACACTGCTTCAATGAAGGGTCTGAGGTGAAAAGGCTTGGGGGCCTCCATGTGATTGGAACATCTTTGCACGAGTCTCGGAGAATTGATAATCAGGTGAGTTATCTGCAATTACAGTTTCAGTAGAAGCAAGGATTCTAAATTTATCCAATTTTTTTGGCAAGATGGATCATTTAGTCCTGTCACAAAAGTTATTCCCACATATAATGCTCTATGTGAATTTATTATCTGAAAAATTTGTTTTCTAGAACCAAGATACTTTCTACCAGTGGGATACATAATGTGCTCATATTTAGCATACTGGTCATTTTATATGCAAGTTGTTGTCTCACCATTGAAGTGTCTTGTTTCGGCTAGCTGAATTAGAGCTCACTTCGTTTGATTGACAATAAATATCTTGTTTTCATGTTATTTGTTACGTTTCAAAACATGGTTATAAGTTCAAGATTGTGATTCCATTTGTCAAAGTAGCTTCGTGGAAGAGCAGGAAGGCAAGGGGATCCTGGTTCTACTCGGTTTATGGTCAGGTACCACTATACTTGTTTGTTAGTCTTTTTATCTTGATTTGTTGTTCTTGAATAGTTTCTTAGTATACTAATTTGCCTTTCTGTCATGAAGTCTTGAACAACAAATACTTTGCTAAATGAAATTCTAAGCATCTGGTTATTGTCTCGGGACATAAGAGACATAAATAATTGGGACATAGGGCCATGTCCCCCTGTTAGAGACAAATTTATTTTATGTCTGCTTCTCTGTCTCTCCAATCAAACATGATTTTGTCTCTTCAAAATTTATCTTTTTTGTCTTAGAACACTAATCAAACGCAATCTAAATAAGGCGTGTGCTATATGATATTGAACCTTTTCTAGAAACTCATTATGACAGTACCATCTGAAGCATTTCTAGGTGATAAGACATCATGCAGAACTAATAATTTGGAAAACTAATTCTACATGAAACAGATAGAGGGTTTTGACCTGTACAGTACTCTACAGCTCTCTCGTAGTCCGCTATCTTCTTACCCTCACTGTACTGATGCTCTTCTTTTATGCTTCCCCTATCACAATGGTGCTTTTATCTGAATAATTGTTTTGCTGGAGCTTCTATGTAACAAAAGACCGGCCTTGTATATTTTAGGGCAAAGGACACATTTATCCCCCAACCATCACCCAATTCACAATTGGATCCTAACAAAAAAAAAAACCCAACTGGGTCCCCATTAGACGTTACCCTATTACCTTCTACTTAAAAAACGGTGGACCAATTTGTCTTAAAGTGATGTTTTTGTCATAAAGTTTAATGGTGGGGGTTAATATGTTTGATAGATGAGGATTTGATTAAGAATTTTTTTTTCCGGGATCTAGTTGAGAATCATGTGATTGTTAGTGGACAAGAATGTCCATTGCTCTAATTTTATCATCCGTGACTTATCTTGAAGTTGAGGGAAGTGTATTTATTATTTTCTTTTTTGAACAATAATGGAACTTTGTCAATAACATTGTCAATGAGTAGAGGTGTAGCATCACAAAGTGTGTGTTTGGTATGCATCAAATAAATGTTTATGATGTTCCATTATTGTTAGGTGTTTTAGCTAATTATTGAGCTAATTCATTTTTGACACAGCTTGCAGGATGAAATGTTTCAAAAATTTAATTTTGATACAGAGTGGGCTGTGAGACTTATCTCAAAGATTACTAATGATGAGACTATACCGATTGAAGGTGATGCAATTGTAAATCAGGTGATTATTTAGCTTATGTGAACAGACATTCTTTTTCTTTATATGATGTCGTTCTAGTGGTCGAGTACTTTATTACTAACTTGGAAATGAAATAATTGATAGCTTTTATCTCTGCAAATCAATGCGGAGAAGTACTTCTTTGGCATAAGAAAGAGCCTAGTTGAGTTTGATGAAGTATTAGAGGTATGCATAGAGTATAACATTTGTCTTATTTTAGCTCTTGCTGCTGTCACTTGCACAATGACTGGATAATTGATCTTGTTATATCCCCGCATTTGACATAAGGCAATCAACAACACGAAGCCACCTGTTCCCATTCATATTAAGTTCATGTTGATAAGGAAATTTTTTTTTCAAGATGATAAGAATGAATAATTGCATTATCCCAATAATTTTTACCTTCCATGGACAGCATGGTATTAAACTAGATGCAGCAGATTCTGTTAATCCTATTTATGGAATGGAAACATTTAAACTCTTTGCTAGCAAAGTTTTAGTAAATATTATCTAAATATTTCATCACAGACTGACAAAACCATAAAAAGATATTTGAAAGCATTGGGTAGTTGATAGTCACTGCATAGTTCATTTATTAGAAGCTAATTTTAATTGCTTTCCATCAAGTAATAAAGGAAATATCCCAATGATCAATCAAATCAGACATTCAATTGAGTCATAGCATAGGTCTCTACTGTTATTGATTTGTTTCTTATTTTCATCAGGTACAAAGGAAACATGTATACGATCTTAGGCAATTGATTTTAACCGGAGACAATGAAAGTTGTTCTCAACATGTATTCCAGTGAGTGCCCTTTTGACTTTCAACATATTTTGTAACTTGGACTGCTATTTGCATTTTCCATGCATGGGAGCTCTGTGGTTGTTTTTGCATTGCTATCATTGCTTTTATAAGGTATACTTTTGTGCTTCACACAGTCCAAATGAAGACAATTCAGGGTGTTAAAACTTCTTGCTGTGGTTGTTATCTATTGAAATTCTAATTCAATCTGCACACTGGCATTAATGACATTCAGGTTTGATCCTCCACAATGAACATGCAATAATAACTTCCTCTCATATCCCTCCTCAGGATAGTAGATAGTGCCGTGTTGTGTGGCTGATTGTATGGCATAGTCAACAGAATGAAAATGAAATGTTGAAAAAAATATGAAGTGAATAATGCCTTTTCATGTTGCAATCCTCCAGATTTGTGAGGGCCAAATTTGAGATGGGAAGACCTGATACCAACCTGAACACTGAGTGGTAGCTCTTTTAGTTGGTTCTCGCCAAATGATTAATTTTTGTTGCTCTGTGCATCTGTGAGCTCACATGCACCTAAATTTTTGTGAATTGTTAGCTCGCATGAACACTCATTTTTGCGAATTCTACTTCGAATTATCTGTTTCCATTAAAACAAAGTTGTTAATTAGGTACATGCAAGCTGTGGTGGATGAAATTGTCTTTGGCAATGCTGATCCGCTGAAGGTAGTTGCAATTTCCCTGTACATGTTACCTTTAATCACAACTTTCTTCTATTGATTGTTCCTCATTTATAGCATCCAAGAAGCTGGAATCTGAGTAAGCTCTTAAAGGAGTTTATAACTATTGGGGGAAAGCTACTGCATGGTTAGTTTCTTCTCTGTATCCTTCTTTGCTCAATATGTTCAGCTAATTTTGTCAGCAAGTAATTTAGAATTATAGCCCACTATATTTCAAGATATATCGTTCTTATATGGAGTTTCTCCAGAACCATTTGTAGGCATCAGCGAGGAAGCCTTTCTGAAATCTCTCTTACAACTACACGAATCAAGTTCTATTAATATCAGCAATTTTCACCTTCCAAACTTGCCGAAGCCTCCAAATGCTTTCAGAGGAATCCGCAGGAAGAGTTCTTCATTAAAACGATGGCTTGCTATTTGTTCTGATGATTTGACTAAGTCAGTGCAATCTTAATAAGCCTTATTTATTTTCATTATTTCCAATTCAGTATGTTGAGTTCTATGACCCACTGATAAGTTTAATGTAGGAATGGGAGCTACCGGACAACAACCAATCTTCTTCGCAAATACCTTGGAGATTTTTTAATCGCTTCATATTTGGATGTTATACTAGAATCTGGTTATGATGATGCATATATCAAAGAAATTGAGGTAAGCTCCTCTTTTAAGTGCTTCCGTTATGTGGATGAGAAACCTCTGTCCTGTTTGATTGCTGTTTTGAAAAGCAGAAAACTGGTTTCTGGGTTAGAAAAGATGTTGTGCTCTCTTTCCACTAACAGTTTTCTGGAGATAATTTCATTAAAAGAACCCTGTTTGTTAAAATAGGTAAAAGATGTTTTTGTGTAACAAGATATGAAAACAATATCCAAAAAGCCCTTTGTTTGCAAATGAAAATGGGATCAAGATGAGTTAATATTATTAACAAAGAACTTGAGTCCAAATTTTTATATTTCCTAGAATTTTCTCTAGCATCTGGTATCAGTTTGCTTTACTCAAATTTGGTGTTTTGGTTCACATGTGTCGTTCCCCACCCTTAGCTATTGTGTTTGGGAGTTCAAATCCAAAAACTTGTAACTTTCAGATAAGAATAAGTGCTGCCCCATTAACTGGGTTTCTTGAGTTCATTTGGCACAGTTTTTGGTAGAAGCTAATTTACTGTGACAAATCTCTTTTAAATCTCTCACCCAAACCCTCTCTTTTACAAAACTACTCTGTTTGAGGTGAGAAAACAGTCTCCTAAATTATTGAAAAAAATAATGGAAAAGGATTGAAAATAGTTAACACTTTGATCTCCAATTTTGGACGTATGAGAGCAAGAAGGAAAGGAATCAAATTCTGATTTGAGGGTGTGGATGGAGTATGGTTTTCTTGAGAACTGAGAGAGATGCCAAACTTTTTTAGTCAAAAACCCTGAAGATTTATTAATATTACATTGAAAAATTGTTCATAATAAAGGTTTACTGATGTTTCAGGGAGTATAGTTTTCTTGAGAACAGAGAGATGCCAAATTTTTTTAGTCAAAAACCCTGAAGATTTATTATTATTACATTGAAAAGTTGCTCATAATAAAGATTTACTGGTGTTTCATCAGAAGCACTGTTTTTTTTTGTCAGGCTTCATAGAATTCCGTGTTTAGTTCCCTTATTTTTTCACTATTGAATACAGAGAACAGTTCTTCTGAAGACTCTAGACTATTTCTGGCGGGATCATCTTGTAAACATGAATAGGCTCAGCTCAGCGGTCTGTATGATTTTGTTAATGTATTTTTCATTGTCTTTCTGAATGACTTAAACTGACTGAGAAGCCTGGCAGGTGAATGTAAGAAGTTTCGGGCACAGGAATCCTCTCGAAGAATACAAAATTGATGGTTGTCGGTTTTTCATCTCAATGCTGAGTGCAACTCGGAGATTAACTGTTGAAACACTTCTGCAGTATTGGTCATCTCCTACAGAATCTCAAGAACTCTTCGTGTCATAAATGTCAGATTAATCATAAAGCGGAAGGTCTATATCCTCCTCCTTTGTGTTAAACGTCAACTCTTGTTCAGGGGAAATTGTTTTGATTCTGTGAACACTGTTTAAGTCAATGTGCCCCATAAAAACAAATCATTGGTTCGTTTCCACTGTAGCTGGATCAAGGATGTAACATTCTTTCTTTAATGGATTAGTGTTATGTTCGATGTCATGGTCATGGTAAGAGCTTTTCTTTCACCGCTGGAATGAAAATAATATTTGGGTTCAAGAATATGTTAAGAGTCTTCAGTGTTGTATTATTTTGGATGAGACGAACTCAATGAAGCTCTCTTCCAAAAAAAAAAAAAAAAAGCATCCCGGTGGTGCTACTCTTTCTGGGAAAGAAACCAGGATTCACTAAAGAATATTCTCAAGGAATTCCTTTGCATCAGAATAGCAGGGGTAGCTTATTTCAAATATTAACACTCTCTTCCCCTTTCTAATTCTAAAATTTTCTACTGTCTTGAGTATTGTGTCAATATCCAAGTCACTGATGCATTAAGTGCTCTTTGTTCTCCTGGCAGAGCGAGGGATTACAGCATGATGTCTTGCCACATGTGTGTATCCATCTTGGGTGGGATAACTTATCTAGGCGCTTGTGTTAATAATAAAAAAAGAGTTTATACCGTTTTTTCACTGTTTCCTTTTTAAGATTATTGGTCAAGTGTAATTCTAAAAAAACAAAAGATTGTGGGCAAACTGTATGCATAGAATGCCAAACCACACCAGAGATCGCAGTCGTCATCCCTCTTGTCTCTAGGTGATAACTGTCAGGGTTCCATACTTGGGGAAGAGGCTTGAATCCTCTAGTTTTGATTCAGTTCCATTACTGCTAATCAGTGTTGTACATGTTCATGTTGTATCCTTACAAAAATATTATTGAAATAGTAAAACTTTTCGACATTAGACGAACAAATACAAGTTTAACATTGGGAGAAATTGACGCTGAGCTGTTTCTCCAACACAATCGGAAAATATAATGTGGATGGACAAGTCCCTTGGACTTTAGCATCAAGCCTTAAATATGACCATTTTGTAAATCAATATTCCTTACGGGTCCCTTGAACCATTTTCTAGCATCAAACGCCCACCAAAGCATTATCAGCGTCAAAAACATGCCAACGGCTACTGGTGCATAGTTGAAAGTTTTCCACTGGATGGGGTAGAGAGTTGGCAAGAGGAAGGCTGAACAAGTGTAACATATCCATAAGAACGCCACCAAGCAAATGGGCCTTCTTGCTCTACCCAAATAAAAGGGCCCTGGTTTGAAGTTTTTCTCAGCCATGACAAGCCTTGCAAATATTGGCACGGCATAGCCTCCAACCCAGCCAATTGTGCTTATCGATACAATGGCTGTGAAAATCACATCAAGCTTCAGGATGGGTAGTCCAAGAATAATGCTAATGGCAGCACACAGCCACACAGCATTTGTTGGAACCTTGTACTTTGGGTGAATTTTTCTCCAGATAGGTGAAAATGGGATCCCATTGTCTCTTGATAGCGCATAGACCTAAAAGGAATCGTGTGAGTGCCACCCGAAGAAATACTTGTTTGTCAAACCACCAAAATTTTAGGAACTGAAGAAGTTAGTGAAATAGAGCTGCTAGATGTATTTTCAAATCCCATTTTAGAGAAGAAGAACGAGATTCGATCTCTTACCACTCTGGCAGCGCTTGCTGTTACTGAGAGCCCACAGAAGAAGAAGGATCCCCAGATGATACATAGAAAAACTACTGCTCCAGTTGAATTATGATACCTTCCATGGAATGCATCATAGATTATCTGTGCTGGTACAAGTGCACCTGCAGTCTCGTTGTTCACATCGTACAAATAGTTAAAATCCTACAGTAAAATCAAAAGCCTCATGTCAACATAAAATTATCTTTCTGAAAGAACTTCCAGTAGGAAAATAACCCAGTAGAGAGCATACCTGGATACTGAAGGTAAGAGCCAAGTAATATGCCCATCCAAAAACAGAGATAATGCCAATACTGGAAAGAATTGCAGCAGGGCCTGTTCTATCGGCACCTTTTGTTTCTTCGGTTAAATGAGCCGCGGTGTCGTAGCCATATAGGCAGTAGTTGCTTAGCAGCACAGATAGAATGACCGCATAAGGTTTACTGCTTATTCCAGTTGCCTCGGGTGATGTTTCGAAATGAGTGAACACAAACGAAGCAGATTGTGTTTGTTGTGCCACCAAAGGAAGTATTACAATCACTGCTAAACCCCCAATCACCTGCACGTTTTCATGAGCAAGCAGTCCTATTGAACTTAATAAGATTGCTTTAATTTCCTAGGAGGAGGGGGCAAATTGCATGAATTGAAGACCCTAGAGTGCTTATGTACGGAACCCTTTGGAAGGGAGAAGGAGGAATAACTAGAGAGGCAGCAAATTAACCTGCCACCACATGGAGATAATGTCAAGGAATGCAATGACTTGTAAAGCGAAGCTGTTGAGTACTGCCCATATGATAGTGAAACCCATATACATACACAAGAAAACACCTCTTGAAGCGAAGTAGCCTCCGCCCTTGTTGTTTCCTGTGGCGAGAAATATAATCATCTGTAGTGATTGGGCTGCTGAATATGCCTGCAATGCTAGGTATTAAATATTTTGTAACGAAAACATGAACAATTCTAAGAATGCATCCGTTTGCATGTTCATTGCATATCATGCTTCTTCAACATCATTATTCTTACAAAAGAGTGAATAATTCAACTAGCTGATACCAACTTCATTGACAAGACACTATATTGACTTCATAACCAAAAATAAGCACGGTGTATGTTTATATACATACCTGACCACCAATTCCAGAAACGGCTCCAATGGTCTCGAGCCAAGCGCAGCACCAGGATGCAAATGGCCCCCACTTGGGTCCAGCCAAATGAGCAGCCCAGAAGTAAAGCGAACCCGTGGTCTGTTTAGTGTTTTAAGAAAAGTCCGTGAGAGAAAAAATGAACAAATTTTATTTATAGGCAATGATGGACAATATGGAGGTCGAATTCCTTGGTGTAAATACTAAATAGAGGCAAAGGCACTCTGTGAGAAATGAACATATATATATAGATATAAGAAATCAAGATGTATACGGGGAAAGAAGAGCAAATCTCAGCCATGGCAATCCCAACAAACCAAGTGAAGAAAGTGACAACAACCCATCCCCATATCAAGCTTGCAGGTCCTGCATAACGTAGGCTTGGCCCATAGAGAGGTGTCCCGGTAAAAACTGCCATGCTCGAAAATGTAATCGCAAGAGTCTTGAAAAATGTCTGCAAGAAACCAACCATGAAAAACATATGAATCCATACATCAAGGTTGTCAAAAAAACAGAGAAAAAAAGGGGAAGATTATTAATATGCGCAACCATTTCTCTTCTGAGTTCTTGCTTGTATCCGAGCTCATTGAGACGCTTCTCTGCAGAATCAATTCCGAAAGCTTTTTGATCCATGCTAACATGCTCTACTCCTGAACCCATAACCAAAACTAGCTAGCAAATGATAACCAGATTGTTCACCAAGGATAAGAGCCAGAGCAGAAATTCTACTGTTAATTAACATAAACTGTGATTTGCTATATGTAGGATTAGGATATATGCAGCAGTGGTTTGAATACATGCCTCCATGTTCTTTGGTTGTTTTGAAATAGTCATAACCAGAAGTCATCCTAAGACCACGATTAATAATATCAAATTAGTAAGCAGCCAGTGCAAGATATATGAAATCATAACCTCATAGTGCTGGTAAAGTAGTGTCTACAAGCAAGCTCCAATATCACTCCACACGGGAACCTATCCGATTATATATATTGGTGAAAGCAGAAGCGTAGGACGACTTATTTAACTCTCTTTCCTTCTTTTCGGCTCTCGTATCTTGTCTTTACTGCTACAAGTCCACACTGAAAACAACATTCATTGAGAAACTCAGCTTTGGACTTGAGACGTACAGTCCAAATTCCTGTAGAAGAAGACAGCCCGGGTTTGAATATGGCCGCATTTAATACATTATTGTCGTTCCTGTATTGTTAGAAAATGTTTCATTTAGTCTCTTTACTAATATAATGTGTTATTATATAACAATTTTTGATTTAATAATAACCTTCTGTTAATTAGAATCCTTGAGATTTAAGGATTGATCAATGAAATAGCGATATGTGGGCTAGATGATTTTTTTTCAACAGTTTTTTCCATGAATTGAGATCTCGTTGGTCAATACTTAATTTATAATTATGTTAATTGACGGGTGATTGTTATTAATCAAGATTTATTTTATCTACGATAATATTATATTAATTGAAGAAGAGGGGTGCACTTTACCAAAAATTTTCTGTTAAATATGTTGATTGTTGTTCTGTATAATCCATAGAGAGAATTTAGAATAATGGGAAAGAAAAAAAATCTAATTTTAATTAGATTTGAGGGTTTAAGGTTTAACTGTCTTATATTCAATTTGCAATTGAAAAATTTAGAAATTATACCATATGTAGTTGCATATTGTTAAAGAACCATCTCAACCCAATAGCTTAAGCTGTTAGGTGAGGTCCCAAGATATGATTTATATTATTCTCTAACACACCCCCTCAACTGAAAGCTCTCTGGGCCTAAAACTTGCACAGGCTCACTTTACCTTGTATTTAATTTTTATAAAATAAATGAAGATAGTGATATTCGAACTCGTGACCATGTTAAAGAACCATCTCAACCCAATAAAATTAAATGAGAAAAATAATATTTAAAATATCAGAAAATTTTCAGCATTATTATAAAATTCAACACATTTTAATTTTTAACATCTGCGTAAAAACACAAAGCTTGTTACCAAACAACTAAAATAATATGTTAACCTGATTCATTATTTATATGAATAGTTAAACCAACCCTACTAGATAACATATTATTTTTCATCTAAAAAGATTTATTTGTTTTCACTGGGATTCAATCCTATAACCTTAAAGCCACACCACATGTTAACTATTGAGTTATAACATGGAATTTGTTATTGGAAAGTACCTAGCTAGCTAAAGATGTTAATCAATCCAATATAAACCAATTTCTGAAATTTATATTATCTTAGAGCTGAGTTCTAAGTCCAACCCTACATAATGATTTTTCAAAGGTGGAGTGTATAGACTATAGATTTGATCCATGTATCCCCACACGAGAAACAGCCGAAGGCCAAAGCCCGAGCATCCCGAAAGTTCGAAGAAAACCCCAAAACAAATCCAGCCCAAAATTGAAATTAAGCCCATTTTTCAAAGGAGACGAAAAGCATCTTGCGACTTGCATCATATATGGAGTGTATCTTGCTTCTGGTGAACCTACTTTTAATCATAGTTTTGCTAAATCCTGGCGACAAATTTCAAGAAACCGGACGGGCAGATAGTGGTTGGACGCGGTTTGGATCCACCAGTGAACAAGCATCTATAGATTTTGCTTGGTTAAAGGTTGGGCTAAAAATGGATGTCCTTCCGGCAGGCCCTGGCAGGTGCTCGGTTTTATTAATCTGCACTGGGAGAAATATAGTCTTGGGCCAAATCATAAGAGTAACACCCAAGGCCATCGTGCAAATTCAAATATGCCATTATCTGTAACCCCAGAAAGGAAACAAAGAAAAATGCCTTAACATCCAACCAAATACTTCAAGACTTTAAACTCTTCTTGTATACGAAACCAATGAGATAATCACCAATTCTGCCTCTATGAAAAGGGTTAAGGAGCAATCATGCTGATAAGATTATTGACAGGATAGTGACATGAAATAATAGAAAATATATATAAAAGGAAGATGGTTTCAAATGATCAAACCTAACATTTCATGCTGAACTTGAGCGGAGTTTTTAAATCTAAAATAAAGTGTAATATATACAGCATTCAGTGATATAAAGGGATAATAAAATATTAAGTGATGCAAACTGTTGATAAAAAAAAGAGAGTGTGAGTGGTCCGAGTGGAAAACAATGTATATTATATATACACTTGATTTTCTAAACTACTATTATATATACATCCAGGAAAAATGCTTAGCTTGCCGAACGAAGATAAGAATCAAGAAAGGATGTGGCTGAGAGATGATCACTCGGTATGGTTTTGTCTTTTCTCGGGAGCTTCTTTTTCACGATCGAGAGCTTCTATATGTATGCATGTATGTGCATGTAATTCCGAGATAGGAATGCTATTCGAGTTGAATAGACCACTGAACTAAATCAATCTGGTTCATCTAACATATGGTTCTGTTAGGTTCGGTTGAAAAGTGTAGGAGAACAAACAATCTGTAAATGATTTCTTCTTAAAGAGATTCGGTATTTTATGATCGGTTTTCAATCAACATCATTTTATTTTTTTTACAATAAGGGATTTGGATCTCTACCTTCTAAAGGTAAATCAACAAATCTTGGATTACTGAAGATATGTAGAGCCAGCAAGTCGCGACTGTTGGTAGAAATAAGGCTTGGTTTGACTAGCAGTCCGTAAACAGAGGGGAAAATTTTTCTTTCTTGATTCGTTGAAGGGATCGAGGGTTTTAACCCTAATCTTGCAAGTTCTTATTTTCTTTTGTAATAGTAGAACTATTTTTCTCCCGGTTTTCATATGTATGAAGATTAAGAGTTGGTTTATTCTATGAAAAATGTTTTGTAGAAAAATATTTCGTCCATTTTTCACTACAAAATAATCACTGAAAATTTAATTATTATAAAATATTTTCATCACTACCATCATAACAATCATCATCATCATCTTGACAAGTAACTTTCATTTTATAATTATAGTCCTTATATTACAATAATTATTTTTAATAACTATATATATATATATATATATATCATTTTTTATTGTCATCTTATTGAATATTAATATAATTTTAATTGAGAAGATTTATACACATAATTAACTGTAATGAAGGAATTAATTTATCAACTTCAAAGGTCATTCACACGTTCTTTGATTTCCCAATGAAATTAAGTGGTTGAAATTTATGTGGACCGATCGATATTGCCGACCACGGAGATGAATTTGCAGGCTTTAATTATAGCATGTTATCATAATTCGTATACCAAATTATTATATGTTTACCATAGCTTAATTAATTCCAAAAGATAATTTATAAGTTTTCATGATGAGATTGATTTTTTCTTATAAAAAAAAACGATGAAAGACATATATAGACCGCAAACCAAATCTATGTACAGACACCCTAGACCATTTCTTTGTCACCCCAATTAATGGATGCCTTGTTAGAGACACCATTACTCAGCACCATGTGAGGATGAACAAGAGAGGAAGAGTTCTTCAAAGGGAAGGAAGGGAATCGCCATTAACCACCGTACGTACAAGCACTTCACCTTTTTCAAGGCATTAATTATGTTCTCCATGAGCATTGTGTCGGGGGAATGCATTTGAGCGGCCATTTATGCAACCTTGGATAAAAATAATAATCAGGGTAATATCAAATAATTGTAATCATAATATTTTAACCGAAGAGATATAATAATTAACCCTTAATTCAACCCATTTTTTAAACTGATATGTGAGTTTTTACCATTCTCAAGGTAAATGGTATTCTATTGCATTCACTTTCACACCTTTTCAGATAAAATTTCTTCAATTAATTGAGACTTACGTTAATTTGATATTGCTTAATTTGTGCTAAAACTTTTATCCATACCTTGTTTACATTTACGTTTCAGCATAATTATTAATATTAATTTTGAGCCTGAACTTTATGAAAAACAAATAATGATGAAGATATATAAGAGGTGGCGAAAGGGCTGCGTTAAGTATGCCTAACTATATGTAATCGATTACTCTTTGGCTCGAGTTCTCACAAATTTAAATATAAGATTTGGAAATTGCCAGCTTTGTACGTAGTCCTGGTCAGGGGGGGAACAGTCTTTTACTATGCACAGAAATTATATATATATATAGATCAGCAAGTCGAGTTGACGTTGAGCACAGAACCCATGTTCTGTTCAACAAATTCAACTCTTGATTGATCCTCCATGCATGCGAACAATGATGAAAACACCACAGAAATATCATTTAATGGCCAAATTGGTCTTACATTTCCACTTAATTATAAAATTTATAATGTATATATTTACCATATAATCCCAAACAATTTATTTAATATTTACATATGGATTTAACAAAAACAAATTTTAACACATTATTGTTAGAAATTACAAAATATAACCATTTAATATATTATTGTTTCTATATTCTCACCAAGTTGCAGGTAATGGGCGTCCAAACTGAACTCGGGATGTTGAGAGAGTGCTGGCATGCGATGCACAATCGCACCCCATTTTGCAACCATGCACGCAACCTGGCCCAAAACCAATACTGCTAAACCTTGGGAAATGCATGCAAAATGAAACCTGGCCCTACGTTTAGCTACTAATGACACTAAGATTCCAACACACCAGCTGTTTTCTGTTTTCTACTGGTAGGGTTTTGTTGAGAGGGTGGCACAGATTTATCAGATATATGTGATATGTCTTCTCGATCCACCACAGATATGAAAGACACAGATGAGGCATGATGATTCTATCAATCAATAATTAGCATATAATACGTGGCCACAAGAAGCATCAGAACTCATGAAACATTGCTATATATGATGGAATGGATCTGGAAACATGCCAATTATGCAAAACCCGACCATGGGATACAAAACAAATCTTGACAATTTTTATGACTTACGAGTACTGCTAAGTACAGCAATGAATAAGGTAGCATGCCAACATTAGTGGCCAGATGAACAGCAATGAATATTCAGATAGCTTTCCCACGTTAAGTTTTACAAATACAGCAATGAAAATAGATCATAGCTCCCTAACATTATCTCTACAAATACAGCAGTGATGTTGATTTGGTTTTCCAGCACCAGTTCTTCATCGGGTGGTCATATATTGTCTGTCTGGTCCCTAAATGTATCCTAGCATTCGGACAACTATTACACCAAGAGGTATATATTAGCCGATTGAGATACAGTTCACTCCCTCCTAAAAACAATTACCACTAATTAAGTAAACCCACGAAAATGAGCAAATTAAAGGGTATATATTAAAATTGGTCCGAGATATACACGAGAAGATGCTGAATCCAAACTCTACAATATTTGGATAGCTTATAAATTTCAAATTTGATGGATTATTATGGGTGGAACCTCTTCCAATGAAACAAGGTGAGGACGAAAATATAAAAGAACAGACTATTTCTCGCTAACATGCATAACCAACAAATATTATATATCATCAAAATATCACGTATATATATATGATGGACAACTATTTATGAAGTTGACAATCGATGTAGTACTTTAATGTTTGATGGGTAATTTTTATTTCTTGAATAATTTTTATTTCTTTTTGAAGTTTTCACCATTGTCTTCCTTAGTCCTCAAACTGTGCCTACAGATCAGTACAGTTAATTTAATTGTACGATCACTTGTTGTAGCAGAGCAGTTCCATGTGTAAAAGTCAAGGGTTGGTAGCTGTAAGAGAACGGGGAGGAGTCAACATGATGAATGAACAGTCACAGTCGGCAGAGATTTCCAGTTTAAGTAAAATGAACGTGAAAGCATGATATAAAAGACACCAAAACTAAAGTGTATATATATATATATAAGCTAAGAAAAGGGGAATATTGCACATGAATGTCGGGTATCATGCCACTTGCCATGAACTCTAACTCAAATTTACTGGCAAAGCAAAGAATTAGAGGCATCTCATTAATTTCTTGACTTCCATTTGGCATACACCATCTTATTGGTCATATTTTTGTTTGTCCAATGGCTAGACTACCCTTTCCTTGACCTGTTTCCATTTAGTTTTAACATTCATTATATTTTCAAGTCAAAACAAATCGTATTTTAGACAGATTATGATCATCATAATCTGAACTCTATTCTTTAATGTGTTGACTAAAACAAAGTAAATGACAGGGAGTTCATTTGAGATTTGGACCGTGAAACAACAGTAGCCATGCTTTCCTGTTAGAAATTGGCTAGGGTCCCAATCTTCATGGATGTCTACACGGTACTGTGACGTCTATGGGGGGAGTACGTGTCTGGTACAGCTTTTGTCTTTGGCTTCTGCTACCCTTCGCAACTAAACTAAAGAAATTTGGTATTGAAGGCAATAACAGTTGAATATAGCAAAAGAGGGTATGCATCACCTGTAAGAAACTAAGACAGATCAAGAGAATGCTTCTGTTTTGGATTACCAGTAGCCTTACGTAGCTAATAAAGCGTTGACCTTTTTTTAAGCAAAATTATCGCCGTCCAACACCTCACCCCAACGGCTGCTTAATTATTAAAAAAGTAAAAAGAAACCAGAAAGGGACTAATTAAAGTGATTAAGAGAGTTGACAATCTAGATGGCGGGAAATGTTACTATAAATAACCCCCCCTGCACCCTTCTCTTTTGCATCCAAAGCAAAAGCAAGACTAATTAGCTAACTAAGCAAAACATTACACTCTAAAAACTCTTCTCTCTCCCCCTGTCTCCCTCTCTTTCTCTGACCTCGTGTTCTCCATTGCTTCCATGGCAATTCCAGTGATTGATTTCTCTAAGGTAAATGGCACCGGTGAAGAGAGGGCCAAGACAATGGCTCAGATTGCCAATGGATGCGAGGAGTGGGGATTCTTCCAGGTACTCGTTTTAATTAGTTTCTGGTAATATTTCTATGCTGGATGATCATAGCACACAAAATCATGCCTTATAAAAGAATGGTGGATTATATTGAATTTCCTTCAACATTCAAACCTTGAAAAGAATTTCTTGGTGAGGCATTACATGCCAAGAGCTTATAGTGGCACGCTATACATAACGTGTGTTAGCGTATATTAAATGAAAGCATCTAGCTGCAAATAATGGATCCGATCTATAATGAGCTTTTTAGTTGGCATTTTATTGTGCATAAAAGAATTTCTGTAAATCAACATGCGTTGTACATGACTTGTTACAGCTGACGAACCATGGAATTCCAGAGGAGCTCCTAGAGAAAGTGAAGAAGGTTTGCTCTGAATATTTTAAACTGGAAAGAGAGGAAATTTTCAAGAACTCAACGGTAGCAAATACTTTGAATGCTTTAGCTGAGAAGAATAGCGGTGAGAAATTGGAGAATGTGGACTGGGAAGATGTCATCACTCTCCTTGATGATAACGAGTGGCCATCAAAAACCTCTGGATTCAAGTAAGTACAAGCACTTCTAATTTCTAAGTATTATAACTTAATAAAGAAACGGGCATGGGCTCACCGCAAAGCCAAATATAACTCAAATTTCATCATTCCTGAAAAATATCAATGGGATAAACTATTCAAAGAAAAAGATGCAGTGTATATCTAACTTTCTGGCTTTAATGACAGGGAAACCATGACTGAATATCGTGCTGAGCTGAAGAAATTGGCTGAGAAGGTCATGGAAGTGATGGATGAGAACTTGAGCTTGCCAAAAGGATACATCAAGAAAGCATTCAATGATGGAGAAGGACACAGTGCCTTCTTTGGTACCAAGGTTAGCCACTACCCACCATGTCCTCATCCTGAACTAGTCAATGGCCTCCGAGCCCACACCGATGCTGGGGGTGTCATCTTACTCTTCCAAGATGATGTGGTAGGCGGCCTTCAAATCCTCAAAGATGGGCAATGGATTGATGTCCAGCCAATGAAGAACACTATTGTCATCAATACAGGCGATCAGATTGAGGTTCTTAGCAATGGTCGATACAAGAGTACCTGGCACCGTGTTTTGGCCACCCCAGACGGGAACAGAAGGTCGATTGCTTCGTTCTACAATCCATCACTTAAGGCCACCATTGCCCCTGCACCAGGATTGGTGGAAAAAGATGACGAAGAGATCAATCAAACTTACCCCAAGTTTTTGTTCGGTGATTACATGTCTGTTTATGCTAAGCAGAAGTTCCTTCCTAAAGAGCCAAGGTTCCAAGCTGTAAGGGCCTTGTAAAAAAGTGCAGCTTCATATTAAGAAGATGAAACCTTTTCTTTTTATCTTAATTTTCCCTTTCTAGTTTATGTTCTAGTGACCAGTTTCCCTCACGGCCGAGTGCTTCTTTCTCTTAACTATACATATGAAGAGAAAAGAAAGCCGGGTCTATCCATGTGTTTGCTTTAGATTGTTGCTGTCTTTTCCTTGTTATGTAATGATGAGGCTTTTACACACTGCACTTGCAGATGTTTGCTTTTTTTTGTACGAACAAATAGTATCATATAAACTGTACTTCTCGGCAATATATGAGAGCTATATTCCTAAGAAACAACCTTTTCACCAGACGTGTATCTGCGTAATACTTTCACGTTTTTTCATGACAAAATTGGTTGATAGGGAACCAAGCAAGATGGTTGAGGGAAGTGGGGTGGTGGAGAGTCCAGCAACTCTCTCTCTGTATATAAAACAATACATACATGGAAGATTGGAGCTGCAGAAACAAAGTATTGGCTTGTTTAAATGGTTATTGATTAAAAAAAGTGTGTCCTGTGTTGTAAACAAGAACGTAAGTGAGTTTTTGCACCCTTCATAAATAAAATGGAATACTTGCTACAAGATGGGTTTTTCCTTGCCCTGGTCTCCTTGAACGCAGGCTACTTGTAATTATCTCATCTGTAAATTCTCCTGTGACGCTTCTTCTGAAAGACTAGAACGACGTGCATCTCAACGGAAGAAGGGCAATGTTGTATGCTTTGTTTGGCGGGTAAATTACATCAGTGGTCCCTCAAGTTTTGAGATTTTGATCATGTTATCCTTTTGTATGTGCACACATGGCTGGATTTGATGAGCATTGAGTTTTATGAAGGGACCGCACATGACCACAAATTGAAAAAATGTGAAGGTTGCCATGCCCAAAATTTAAGTATATGGGTTAAAATGGCCACCTTCTTAAGTACCATAAGGGGGCATAGACGTAACTAAACCAGAGTTTGATACGATGATCAAGATCATTGATGATGCTTTAAAGATTTCTAATTTTCTTTCATCACACAAATGGAGAGGATGCGACATCCAGATTCGAGTAGCTAGTTATTACACAAACTTTCGATACTAAGCCAGTATAATATCCACTCTGCCTTAGCGGCTTGCGCTTTTACAGTTTGTTAATACATTGTGCTTCTTACTCTCTCCTAGACATTCCAACGCAGTAATAAACAAACATATCAATATATGTAATAAAATTTATTAACAGAGTATGTGCAACCAAGCATAGAGAATGTAAATCCAGCAAAGATTGAATGATTATATTTCTACTACCAATAATCGTTGCTGGTATATACTTACAATTGTCAATAACATGTTAAAAAATAGAAGGAAAAAATGGCACACCCTATCCTCATGTGGGAGTCAATGTTGGTTAGGACTCATGAATAGTAATTGCCAACTTTACGTTAGATTTTCTTTGTTAATTCTAATTTACAGTCTGTACAGAAATTTACACAAACCTCGATCCTGGGTAGAAAATGAAGCAGGTTTCTCTCCACTCTTCATTTTGAGCTTCAAAGGGCCTTCTGATCTAGCCTCTCGTTCCAGTTTAGGCAGCGGACCAAGCTGTGAAACCAATCGCCCGTTTGATCAGATTTGTTGACTGTTGGAAGTGGGTGCTGGCTCATAGATATCCGGACTGAATCCCCTCTTGAGAGCTGCTGCCTCCTCTTCCCATCAAAAGAAACCCATGCATTACTTCGAGCATCCTCTGGAATCTGTTTGGTCAGCAATTATGAATCCTCTAGCTGAAGAATATAACAGAAAGAAATATAATTGCAAAATATGAGCCTTCAATTTACCTTTAATTCAAGTCTCGCAGAATCTGGAAGTATGACTGGCCTAAATGAGAGAGAATGCGGGCAGATAGGGGTAAACAGCATGCAAGGAACATTTGGATGCACCTGATCCAGTATACACATCATTACACAGATGATGATGCCAATTGAAAGTGACCAGAAATAGCAATAACCACAGGGAATATATTTAGACCACGTTTGTATCAAAGGTTCGGAGGAAAGGGAGAGGAATAAGTCCTCAATCTTGTTTGCTAATTTTTTTTTGCAAGGGAAAAATGGATTGATTGATGGAGGATTGAGATTTTCCATAACATCGTGTTATGGATTAAAAAAATGGGTGAAAGAAGAAGATGGATAAATATCGCAAAATCCAACTATCATACAGCAAGCTTCAGTCAGATTTCTCAAATATATTCTCTAGCAATTCTTAAGAATACCCTGACACATTCATACAACCCCCAAACATCATATCGAGGCTTGAAAACCTAAAATAATGTAAGAAATCTCATCTAAGAGTAGATAACTATCAGGATGCTAAACAATAAGAAATGCAAGTGACACAAAGGACAATTTACCATGGAACCTCCAGCAGATGTGGAATAAGCAGTACTTCCTGTAGGTGTAGCCACTATGACTCCATCACCTTGCACCTAGAAGAAAAGGTATTCATTAAAATAAGTGCAGATATACCATTGAAGATATTAAAAAATTTTGTATGCCATGTATATGTTTAAACGTTCAGAATGTGAAATGTTCATTGCTGTAGGAAAAAAAAAAAAACTTAATATGTTCTAGGGGCCAAGATAGGTAGGTTTTGCCCCTTGAGCAATAATTGAGGGCAGAATACAAGAAAGTGAGTTTGTGTCATTAAGGCATGATATTGCCCAATTCACCTTGGTTATAAGTCGGTCATGCTCATAGCATTCAATCTTGGAAAGATATGGATTAGAACCCCGATCAACAACCACCTCATTTAAGATATCAAAAACTTTCCCGGGCACTGCTTTACCATTGCGAAAGATTTCGCACCGAAGGCGCATTCTAAGAGTTATATAAACACCGTCCAAGGTGTTATTCCCATGGATAACCTGTCTCAAGTCCTGCCTGTAGTCTTCAAACTATATTAAAAAGAAAGAACAAAAAGGCAGCAGTCAAGTAAATGGTTGCTTATGAGAGCATTAAAACACCATTAACAATACACGAGTCATATCAAACTTACATAATGGGAAGTCAGAAATCCAAGAGATCCAAGATTAAAGGACACAACAGGTGGAAACGCCCCTCGAAATAAATTTGATGCGTGTAATATAACCCCATCTCCTCCCAAGCAAGCCACGAAATCAACCATCTCATGAAGATCACTGCATCAAGAAATGCATATAAAACCAGAGAGGCATTTAGAACATTAAAATATACATCAATGTCATTGCTTGTTTTGATCTCAATTCCCAACTTTCAGTACCTGGTATCTTGACTATAAAAGGTCTGAACAAATCCAAACCCTGGAATTCTAGCAAATATGTCATGAACGTCAGGTTCAACAAGAACATTCATTTTCTCTTGGTGGTACAAGAAGGAGGCAACCTGCACATTGGACAGGAAAGCCAGTTAGAATTACTACACATGAATAAAATGATTTCGGTGGTACTCATAAGTCCTGACCACAAAAGTTATGAAAATATTTTCTAGAGTTAATCCCTGCATCAATTTTCCATTCTCATTTCTCAGCACCCATTTGGCCCTGTAGGATCCGTAAACTGTTTCCCCTATGGGTATCCCTCTGCATTCATGTTCAACCAACCAGGGATAGTACAGGATGGATACTGATTTCCTTCAACATTTCCCAAGCATTGAGTTATGAACTCAATGGACAATGTTTGTCTTAAAGAAGATGTAACACAAAGCAATCAAAGGTGATGGAGAGAACAGATTAATCCAAGCGACAGGGCTTCATTTGTGTTCTTATGTTCTCATAATTTTGGCTAATGTAATCTTTAAGGCTTCGTTTGAAAGAAATTTGACTCTAGAATACCCAGAGCAGGGGCAAGCACTCAAAAAAAATAAAAATTATCCAAACCAATTCTGATGATAAATTTTTAAATTTTTTGGAGAATCAGTAATTTGGACCTGAAATTTATTTGGGGTTATTCAGATAAAACAAAGAAAACTTCAGGTTACCCGAATTATATGTTCTGTTTATTGTTATTTATTTTTAAAATTTTAAAATTAATGGGTTGTAATTTTCCTTGAACATTATTTTCGCAGTCAAAACTTTTATTGAACCTAATTTCATCTAGTTAATTGAAAATTTTTAAGGAATTTTGGGTAAAAACAAATTAATTGGGTGGTGAATAAAACATTTGGATAATTTGGGAGACCTGAATTACCTGAATTGTTTGATGGGGTAAAAACATTCAGGTAAAAGGAAAAAAAATTCTGGTGATTACCCAAAACGGAAATTTTTTACCTGAGTTACATGAATGCTCACCACTACTGACCGGGAGACACTTGACTTTGGATGGATGAGACTGTAACAGCTTATGTTGATTTTCTCCATTCCACAGTGGAAATTTTCCAAATTTAGAATGAGAATTAAGAAAAACCAATGTGAAATATACTGGATGAAAATTCAAATAAAATCTTGATTTATTTTTTATTACTATTCAAATCCTTTGATCCCAAGAAATTTTATATGCATACAAGATTAAACAATGACTTTCTACCAGCTATAAGTAACCTTCACCTCTCTGGAACAAATGCCAGTGAGATTAGACTTTGAACAGAGAAAAAAGGAGTCATATATATATATACATATATATATATATATATATATATATATATATATATATATATATATATCCAATACTCAGAGTCAAAGGTTGAACCATCAGATTCAACACAAAATAAAACTTGGAACAATATCTACACAATCATGGTTTCATAAATCACTAGAGTAACAAGAAGGCAATTTTCAGGGAATTTGGCACAAATTAAGGATATTTTTGAAGTGTACCTCTTTTGCTTCTTCCAAGAGTTCTTGCCCCAGCTTCTTCAACAATAGTACTGTCTTTGGCATGGATTTCCACATAAGCATCTGTTGCTGGGTGCTAGGATGAGTGAAGGCCAGGGAAGATTCTGTAACCTGCTCTCTGGTGCAGGAGAATCCATCTGTCCGCACAAGAAACATCTCTGCTTTCCTTCTTGACTGCACCCTTACAACACCAGTTGCAGAAGCACACATGTTTCCTTCAATTGTGCACAAGTCATCATCACTGGAGGATAAGTAAGCAACACCATTGTTTTCACCACCATCCTTGATTGATGCGCATGCAAGATGCTCAGTTAAATTCTCAACCACAGTGGTAGAGACATTGTTTCCAGTCATGAAACGCCTCTCCCCTCCACTAAATACACCCATGCCTGAACCAACAGAAGCATTACTGCTGCCATTCAGATGCTTGTCACTGTCAGCAGGTGAGCTCTGAGGCTTTGAAGATGCCATTTTACCACTGACCAATCCATTGGATCTTTTTGCCTCCACGAACCTTGACTCAGGATCAGTACCATCAACTTTCTGGAATGTCCCAACACTTGCCGTTCTAGAAACATGCAACTTTTCAAACCCTTTCAACTGATAATTAGAGTATGCTGGAGGTTTGAATTTTTTACTTCTGAAAAATTTGGACATCTCTGCTTTGGAAAAGAAATTGCAAGGAGGAACCTGAGCCTTCAGAGGGTCAGCTTCCATGGATATGTTTGCAACAGATCCTACCTTGTTTTCTACCGTTTCTAATGGAATAGAATCTTGAACAGAGGCATGGACATTGTATGTCTCATTAATGCTCTGACCATTTTCATCCTTTGGAGAGACAGCTCCATTAGATAATCCATTTGAACCGTGACGTTTATTCAAAGTCTCCGACAGAGATCCATTTTCCTGTCTGGGCTGGGACCCCCCTCCAATGAAGGAAGGTCCCTGCCTTCCTCCCTTTTCATTTGTATCTTGTAGTCCCTTGTCTCTCGGAGTGGTGATCAGAGATGCACTGCGAGTCATATACTGCCTCCATCTGGAGACCATAGCGGAAGTTCTCCGTACTCCTTCCTTGCTGTGGAGATATATGGGCTTTTTGCTGCTATCTGAAACCAAAGATGCAAACTTTTCAACCTGCTCCATTGAAGGAGCTGTCCTATCTTCAACATCAATTTTAATCAGTTCAACTTTCCCAGCCGCAATAGCATCATCTACCGCTGCTTTGTAGAAGTTATCCTTAATAATTTCTGCTCTAAGATCTACAATGGTCTTGAATCCTCTCTCCAGCAACCAATTTAAACCTTCCTCCGTTACCTGCCCACCCATCCAAAATGCAAACTCGGAATTTTTGGAGATTATGTCTTCTCTAGAAGTGGAGAAATAAACAGCATTCCAATTTGCAAACAGCATATGACAAGGATAATCATCACGACGGGGGAACCCAGAATCATAGCATACATTCTTCAGCCTCTGCAGTTTCCTCCATACATCCAGGCTTCGATCATCGTCAGGTGTCAAAAAGTTTTCAAGAGCAACATGCAAACTCTCACAACACCTTTTCATCTCACTCCTGAAAATGGCTAGTGGTGGGAGTTTACCCTCCATCGCACTTACTTCTGCAACCCGAAAGGAATTCATGATGGAAGATCTTCCAGAAAGAACATCTTCTCTTCCTTTGTTCAAAAGCGATAGGATGCAGCCAAGCACGGGTACTATTTTATCTTCCAATAATGGCTTTTCCTCTGACGGAAAATCATAAGAAATTTTACACTCCCCAGTCAATGGATTGCATAATGTATCCATCAATGCAGCATGAAGCCGTTCAGCTGCTCTAAATATTCTACAATAAGCCTCGACTTCTGCAATGTCCCCAGGAACTGGACCAATCCAAGGCAACTGTGATAGATCATGAGACTGGCTGATGTTCTAATTAAAATAAATCTTTGTCAGTCTATACTATAGTTGCCTTCCCTAAATCATTAAATCACCATCTTTCTATCAGCCATACAGATTAAACAAAAATTAATCAAGAATCAAAATACAAAGGTGGAAATAATCTAAAATACCTGGAAAATGAGAAAAAATGTTCTTACTGATGCAGATAAATTGACCAAAAGGGAAATACCAACACCTTTTAGGATGTGAAAGTAAAAATGCAAGAGGGTGACCACAGGCAGTTAGAAAAGATGATTATGACAGTAGAAATAGCTGGAGAGGGGAGCACAATATAAGTTCCCACTTCTGTTACCCAAACCCATGATCAAGTTTTCAAATTTGGTTTTTCAAATCTGGTAGACTTCCGACAAGAGAAGTTGCCCTGGTATAGTGTCATGGGGGTGTGACGAGTTAACCAAAGGATCTACTTCTAACTCATTGTACACTTTTGCTATTTCAAGTCTATAACTATATTTAAAGCCTGGAATGTCTGTCTGAAAGAAGTAAAAACAGATAATCACGTAAGAAGCTCCTCTTTTTAATTGTTTCCGAGCAAAATTCTGGCTTTCTCTCACACTTTTGAAGACAAATAGCTTAACAACATTATTGTTTCAATCATGATTATACTTAGCAGTATAATTAAGAGTTACAGAATCAAGGTAATTGCAATTCTGAATTCAACAAGCATGCATAAGAAAACTCAGTTCCAACTAGTCAGCAGTTTTCCTTTTGAGAAACTACGTAAACAGACCGCAAAGTGTCAATCAAATTATGAAACTGGATCAAACTAGATAAAAATCTATTAGCTGATCCGAGAGTTTCTTCGATGTATGCACCATCAAATCTTTGCATGGAAAAGTTTCCAGGTCCCCTGGTATCAAACAATTATTTTAATTTTGCTCTCAGGAAAATAAGAACAACGAAACTCGTTTCTCTCTGGGGCATACAATCGAATAAAATAGACCAAATACACGAAGAGATCGAGAAGAATTCATAAAGTGAGAAAGAGAGTGACCTTAGAGTCCAAACCCAAGTTCACAGAGAAAGACTTGGATAACTCCGCGCTGACGACAAACTTAAGCTTTCTCTTTAACCTCTCCTTTCTTTGCAACTCAAACCCAAAACCCACCAGTTTGGTGTCTCTGTTATTGAGCTTGAAGGAGCACGAACATGACGATAATATTCCGGTGACCGGAGATAACCTATTCATGATGACAGGCACATCTAAGAGACATAGCACCATGTGCGTGAATTTTTGGTTGTTTTTATTTTTTCTATGGGTCTGTCATCTGCGTATAAAGTGTGATATTTGATAGTTGAACATTATTTCTTTGAGGATAATAATAATCGAGAATTGAGAAAAATATGGTGTTAGCGTTGTGGATATAAAATGGCCGCTCAGAATTTTGACAACTATTAAGATTTTGGAGTGATATTATTGGTCGGGTTTTGGAGTTTGTGGTGATGGTATTTTTGCCTTCTTTATTTTCTCTTTTAGAGTTCTTGTCTTGTTACGTACGGATGCTAGTTTTTGTTTTTAAAAATCTTAGGAATTAAGCTCACCTAGGAAAAAAAAAGTAATATTAATAATTCATAGATAAAATTAGTCTTGATTGGTATCTAAATTATAAAGAAAATATCTTAACCATTGAAAATATCTTAAGATGGATTGAATAGAAGGAATATTTATTTTTATATTTTAAAAGTGTTTTTAAAAAAATTTAAGAATTTTTTTATTTTTTAATATTTTTATATCGTTGTTTTAATGTACTGATATTAAAAAATTAAAACAGGAAAAAATATTATTTTAATATATTTTTAAATAAAAAATATTTTAAAAAACAATCGCTACCACAGCATTAAACGGCTATATCTATCTAGATAGTTTCATGTAAAGATTCAAGGAAAAGACAAATTTGACCCTACCCCATCTATCAACTATCCCAATCGAGTCTCTCATCTGTTCAGATTTTTATCTATCAATCCTAGATTTTTATCGGATGAATTTCCCTTAAAAGGATAATGCTCTATTTGATGCCCGGTGTATGTACGATTCAACTCCATTCATCTATTAAGATTTTTATTTTCAGATTGACACGTCATTCAAGGAAAGGAAATTATTGCACAAAAATACTCCATCCTGCCGACTTTACCCTTGTGAACTCAAAGGGAGATAGGATACTCGTGTGGAATTTCTAGGCATTTTTAGGTTGACCTTTCCGTCGAGGACAGTCAATTTGGAACGAGGAATTATTGAGTGCAAGGAAACTAAATTTTAATCTTGTTCAAGCTACGAAGTTTTTTAAAAAAAGAAAAGAGTATGGAAAATATATATTTTAGCAGGAATATTGCGTGATCAACACCTGGGTTGGTTTATAAACTTGTAAGAGCGAGCGGGCATCTTTATTTTTGTATGTATATTGATTACGATACGTTCCAAGAAACGTGACCGATTATTTGAATTGAAACCTAATGGAGATCAAATGTGGGTATCAATCGTCCCTATTTGAAAACTAAAAACCTGGTTTTCTTTAATTGATTTAGTTCTCTTTCATATTTTTCAAAAACCAGATATCACGTAAAATAGCTTAACTAGGTCAAATCTTGAGTTTGTACTATAATAATCATGAGTTTGAGTTCTTATAGTATCAATAAAGGCTCACATACTTGTTAAATTCAAGACTCGTGAAATTAGTTGTGATACGCGACTTAAATACCCATGTTCATAAAAAAAAAAAAAAAACACAAACCAATTGTCACATATTAACTCTAGTTATTGAGCTTGGATATCTTAGCTAAGCCCATGTTGTGATTAAGGTTTAAGAGCATCAGCGCGTGAATACATGGAAGTCTTAGAAATTACATGTACATGAAAAAACTCGTCATGTCAACAAATACATCGCAGTAGTTTATTGGCCGGTTTCATTATTGTCAGATCAATTTTTAAAAAAAATATTAAAAAGCGAATTTTTTTTTGATAATACTATTAAACCTAACTATGTTAATTTTAAGCATTTTTAATTTAATTTTTAACTAACTCAAATTTTTAATTAAATTATTTGATTAATTTTTTAAGTTCAAATATAATCTTAATAACCAGTAAAAACATGATTTATTTAAAAAACTAAGATAATAATTTTTTTAAAAAAAAGTATTGAGACAGTGACATATTAAATAGATTTCAATCCTCTTTCAACTTGTGTTATAAACTTTATTGAGTTTAATAAACTTTTTATATATTATTTTTATTTAATTATATAATAATAAAATAATATATAATGTATCCATATTAAAAAAAAAAATGACTTTTTTAGTAAATTTTACTTACCGTAGTCGATCCTCCAGTAAAAATCAACTGTCCTTTTTTGTTTCAAGAGGGGCCTCAAGCCCAAACATAACTGCAAGACCTAAAATCTCCGACACTGTCAAGTCTCTAATAAGCAGCTCCTCAATAAAAACTTCCAGCGTTTTCTTCTCTTACAATTTTCTCTCTTGATATATATTCATGTCTTTAGGTGTAGCACCTCGACAGGTCACCCAAAGCCCTAATTAAATCAGCAAACGACATATCTCGCAAGTCCACCGGAGCGCGTAAGAGGGCTCTAGGAAATCACTCTAGGCCAGCTTCATCGACATGGAACGAAATGCCTTTAATGGGCTTAGTGTAAAACGAAGCCTCTCTACAGCGAGTCCAGAGATAAAAACATAAATAAAAAAAATAAGCCCACATTTTTCAATGCTAAATATCTGGTAAAAAATGATAATGGCAGATCATATTTGACCGCTCTAGATATATTCTAGAAAGTATTTATTTGAGATATTAATAATTTTATAGAAAATAAATAAAGATAAATTATGTAGTATATTTTTTCAATTAATTTAATATTAAAGAACAGAATCAAGAGAAAAAAATTACAAATAATTAAAGAATCAAAAACAAAAAAGTATTTCTAGTCAGTAAGTAAATTCATCAAACCTGTGAACCGGCTAACACGTAAAACTTCCGAACCAGGTTATGGACTCCAATGAGATTTTAATATATTTTTTAAAAAAATTATTTTTTGTTAACTATATAATAACAAAAATAGATAATCACAAAATCAAATACCAATCTAATACCAAGATGTTGAAAAAATAAAAATAAAAAATGCTAAACTCGCCAGACCTGCAAAGAAGGTCAACCAACCAAACCCGTGAACATGTCCATGGACTTTATAAAAGTTTAATAATATGGTTTTTCTCTTAAACTAATTTTTTTAATATATGAGAAAAAATAGACAATAAAAAAAAGTCAAGGCAATTAAAAAAAAAAACACTCCATCAAACCCGTAAAACGGGAAAGCTAGGGAAGGTTCCAGGATAGGGGAAAAATAATATAAGTATATAACTAAATTAATTAAGATTCAAAAGGTTCAAAAAGTATAAGCTTCCAATATAAAGTTTAAAATTTTACTTATAATATAAAAAGATTATCCATAAAATTCTATTTTTTTTATAATTTATAATCATTCAACCAATCATCCCTGATTCAATTGTGTGACAAACTTTTAATCAATTTCATTACTGAAAATATTCTCCCTACTGATGCAATGGCCACTGGGAAAATTAACGTTAATTTTATAAGTGAAAAGACTAAAGGATATACCACAACCATCTTTATCTCAACCAATTTTTTTATTATTGATGCAATGGCCACTGGTAAAATTAACGCTAACTTTACATGGAAAAAAACTAAAGGATATACAAAAACTTTATTTCATCAATTTTGCATAGTCTTTTTTCAAGTTACATTTAAAATTCAACAATAACTAAATAACATAATTAAATCCATTCTAATACTCAACAACACAACAATACATATTAAATATACATAACTAATAAACATTTACATTAGTTCCAAAAGTTATCATCCCCGGCCATTCTATTTTCACCATAAACATCCCATTTTTCTTCTTTTATTATGGTATATTAAAAGTTATTTATAATATATTTCATCTAAAGAACATCATATTTTCACAATTTTACTTTTTCTCAATTTAACGTCCAAGAATTATAATCCAAAATTTAAAACATTTACATAAACCATGTTGATCTTTACTTAAACTTGTACAATCAAGTTTATAACATCTTACATGATAATGATATAAATTTTAAATGCTGACCAGTCAAAGTTTTATTCTCCTCCTTTTTTTTCTTTTAATGTCACGAGTTTCCTCTCTCTACTCCCTTTCTCTCACTCAATTCTCTAATTAATTATTGAGTTAGATGTATTCAATATTTACTCCCTTATCTATTTTATCTTAAATCTCGGTTTATCTTACTAAGAAGCTCTCAACTTTTTTTCTATTCTTTTTCAGAACTAGTCAAAAATTTAAAACGAAAGAAGAAGCTGAATTTTATATTTTTTTCCAATTTATTTATAAAAATACCATTAATGAGTCTACATGTTATTTTTTGTCCCCCACAATCATGACTCGGTCCACCAATTTCGATGATTAACTCGGTTTAAGATGCGTTCTCATCTTTTCTACCATTAGGTCCTTTTTAGTAATTCAAATTATTAAAATATTAATAAATCAATATAAAAGATTGACGTGTGCTACGTGGGCATCCGCACATCATCATCCCCTCGTGTGGGGTGTATTCCGATAGCTAAAATCTATCGACTGCCTTTTCATCTGACACGTCAAGTGACGACACAGCTATTGGAGTGGCGTATTTGGTCTGGTTGGCGGCGATTCGATGACGGTGGAAGGTTTTCCTGCTCCCTTTCTTTTCTCTCTTTCATGTGCCTTGGTATTCGTGTCGAGCCTTTTAGAAAATCATTTGTGTCATCTAGTTTGTATTTGTTTTAAAGTCAATCCTCATTCTTTTGATTTCTATTCGTTTTGATTTTAATACTTTTAAAAGTTTTTTTTTGTTTCAGTTTCATCCCTCTACATTTAATTTTTCAATCCAATTTGATCCTTATTGTTTTTATTATCCACATTAATTTTTTTTTCTTATCCTTTAGAATTTAATTTAATTTCATTTTGTTTCCAATTACGCACCTTATTTTTTTTATTACTCTTTGTTTTGTCCTTTTCTTCATTTATTTTGTTTTTCAATTCAATTCCTAATTAATTTCTTTTAAAGTTTTTTTTTGCAGAATTTAGTCTTCATTGTTTTTATATTTTTATTTTTTTATGATTGAGAATTTTGCTTCGTTATTTTTTTTGTGTTTGTCTTCTACAATCATGACTCAGTTCACTAGTTTTTATGATTAATCATGTTTAAGATGCGTTTTCATCCTTGCCGCTTGGTTTTTTGTAATATTAAGATGCCTTTAAGGGATTTTTAGTAATTCAAATTTTCTCTTCTATGTGTCTTGGTATTCGTGCCGAGCCTTTAAAAATTCAAATGCATCATATAGTTTGTATTTGTTTTAAAGTTGGTTTTTATTCTTTTGATTTTTATCTATTTTAATTTTAATGCTTTTTAAATTTTTTTTCTTGTTTAAATTTCATTCACTTGCATTTATTTTATTTAATTTTTTTATCCAATTTGATCATTTTTGTTTTAATTGCTTTTTTTTATCCCTTGCATTAGTTTTTTTTTATCCTTTAAAATTTTATTTTATTTTGTTTTGTTTCCAATTTTGGTCCTCATTGCTTTATTTTTTATTTTTTTATGATTGAGAATTTTGCTTCGTTATTTTTTTGTGTTTTTCTTCTACAATCATGACCCGGTCCACCAGTTTCGATGATTAACTCGATTTAAGTTCAGTCTTTTTTATTTTTTTTAAAAATTGATTTTTATTTTTATTTTCATTATTTGACATTGACTTATTGGGCCTTGAAATTCGTGACTTGTTCTATTTTTTTTTTTTGTGAGGTTATCCTTGTATCATATCATAGGTCGCAAATTATTAAAGTTAAGCTGGGTTGACCGGAGTTTTTTTTTTTTCATCATCTTGTATTTTTTTTCCATCTTTTATGGGACTTTTCTTATTTTTTTTAAGAGTAACACAAGTTGCCTCAATTTTATTTTATTTTTATCTTTGCTACATCTACTTCTTTTAGATGGATTTTTTTTTAAATAGATTAAATTATTTTATTTCATCATTCAACATTAAATTGGTCTGGTATTGCCTAAACTGTTTTTGTGCTCTTTGTTATTTCTTACTATTTTAAAAAGAATTTTTATGATTAAATTAATTTATCCCACCCTTCATTATTGAATTTGTTTTATATTTAGCTTTTCAGTTGAGCCTATATTTAGAATTTAATGGTTTGTGGCTTTGAGAAATTAAGTAAGATTTAGAAGGTTCACTCGAATGTACTTGGTTTTTGTCCTCCTTTCTTATCTTATTTTTTCTAGTTTCATACTCGGACATCTTCTTACTCTTTTTTTTTTTCATTTTTTGTGGGATTTTCCATTCGTTTTGAAAAAA
This sequence comes from Populus simonii, assembly GCA_007827005.2. Classification (NCBI taxonomy): domain Eukaryota; kingdom Viridiplantae; phylum Streptophyta; class Magnoliopsida; order Malpighiales; family Salicaceae; genus Populus; species Populus simonii. The sequence goes on along the minus strand of CM017465.2, from coordinate 18,677,203 downwards.
CACATGTTATCTAGAGATTTTTTTTTCGGGCTTTGTCCAATATAGTTTTTTTATGAGTATTTTTTGCTTTTAAATTAAATATAAGCATCAAATATTTTTGGTGCTCTGTTTCAATTGCTTTTGAAACCAGGCCAGCCTCAACCTCAGGAAATTGAGCATTTTAGCATTAAATGAAAATATTAAGACCTTTGGGTCACAAGTCAACCCTTTAAGTTGAGCATTTTGAGCATTAAATGGTGCATTTTGATCTTGATTTTTTTATTTTTTTTTTCAAATATGATACCTACTCACTTGATTTTTATTTTTTATTTTGATTCTTTTGTGAATTTGTTGCTTTTGGAATTTTTTATTTTACCCTTCAGTTCAATATTTGATGATATTTAAGATTTTAACACTTAATATTTTGATTTTTAATTTTTATTCTTAGTTATTTTATTAAATTTTAATTTATTTTCAATTTCATTATTGAATCTATAATTTTGATTTTTTCCAACTTCATCCCTCGGATTTGCTAGTATTTTTTTAATTCATTAACAAATTTTCTTATTTTATCTTTCACCGTTTGCAAGCCTCTGTTTCAGTTCAAAAGCAGCAGACCAGCAGAGATTTAACTCAATAGCAAAACAGAACCCCAATTCATCCACCTGACCAAACAAGAGTCTGCTCTGAAGGTCAGACATCACCGCTAACCACTATCAACTACTAGCAACGGACCAAACTAGATAGCAAGAAAGGGAAAGAACTCGAACGAAAGGGGCAACGAGAACAGAAAGACTAAAACTTACGCCTCAAAGCAAGGGATTTTGCACAAGCAATCTGCATCTCTTATTTGAGATGAGATGATACTTCAAGCCACGACTCTTCAAACAACACAATTTAATTACAAAAATGGTATCGATCAGCTGGTCAGAATTGATGACGCCTGCTGGGAAAAGCACTAATGTTATACAATCACTTCTTTGGTGTAAACATCCTAATTGAACTATCATTAAGTCAGCTCGACGGTTCGAAGCTTGGAGGGGCAGATGATTGAAGGTTTAACTTTTGGGGAAGACCAGATGCATGCTTAAGAGACTTGTGTCTTTCCCCGCTAGATTGAGGATGCAACTTCTCTGAACGGGGATGAGTTCCATCCAACTCTTGTTCCGGTTTCCTCTTTACCTTCTTCTTTGGCAAAGCACCATCAACTCCCATCTTTGCCCCATCAATGGGATTGCTTGAACTTCCTTTTGGCTTCTCTTGTTTTAGCTTGTCCAATACAAGACCGTTTGCTGAAGGACTAGGAAACTGAACAGCTGCTGCTATGGAATTGGGAACCGGCTTACGAGCTAAGGCCAAAACAGGACCAACCATATCAGTGGCCAACCTTTCTTGCACATGTTGTGGCTGAGCAACTGAACCAGACTCAATTCTAACACCCTCCTCTTGTTTAGGAGTCAACATCTTTTTACTCTTTTTTTTATCTTGATCCTAAAAATAACAAATAAAAGGGGGGGCCGGGGGGATCACCATCAGCATCCCCAGAAAAAAAGCAGAAGATGCACAGGATTTCAGCGTATTTCAGAGAAAGGGCCAACAGAATTGGAGGTACCAAAAGACAATGAAAAAAAACTCCTTCCAATAATAAGAAGCAAAGGTCCTTGAAATGATAAAAAAGTGCGCATCACCAATTCCACTATCTAAAATCTACAAACCACGGTAGATGTAACGTTCCACTGATACAGAAACCTTCACTCCACTATACTTAATGACAAAAAACCCCGGTGTGAGTCTACATATAGCAAATTTTAGTCAATTTAGATGGCTTTTTGGAACCCTGAAATGCCAATCACTTCATAAATCACAGCTCACCATAGCATAGTCTATTGACATGATTAGAATTGTGAATTAAGTCTTATCAATCAAGACATCGTTACAGTTCTATGAATTAAAAAAAGAAGCATTTAGGAGATGAGGTTCAGGGATTGGGGGGTTCGATATGATGGACTTGCATACCTTATTTCTGATGTACATAACCCTCCGTCTCTCTTTCGCCCTACATATTGCACGCTTGATCCCATGGTTGTCCATAAGACCACTTGGCCACAACTGAGCAAGCTGAATCACAGATGGGAATAGACTGTGAAAAGCATATCAGAGAAAAACAAAGTAGATTTTAATTAGTGTTCACATACAAAAATATCAGCACAAGACACACGTTGCCAGAAGGACAAAGAAGTTCAAGAACTAGGTGATATCAGAGCTTTAAGGGGCATATGACTTGAAGAAAATGAATACAGACTGGTCCAAACATTTAGTTTAAAAAGAAAAAAGAACCATGAAAGCTAGCATCAACAACCTGTTAGCAAAACTTTAGAAAAGAGTGAGGAAGCAGTTGCTCCATTTCATTTAAAAATACATTTGGCAAATGAAAGCATAAAGAAACATGTACAAGGAAAAGAAAGCACAACCTCCACATATAACTTTCTGACTTGTGGACCTGAATCTTCATCCAATCCCTAGAATCATCAAAAGTCAGAGCAAAACATGAGAAAGATTGAGAAAAAGATTTCCACAAAAAAAAAAAAATCAAGGCATGGCATTCCAAGCAGGTATATACCTCAACAAAAAGGTCATAGAGATCACAAATTTTATCCTCCAACACAGCATCCATGCTAAATTTCTTTTTCAGGCCCCCTCTTTCATCAGATACCATTTCTTGAAAATCATCAGACGCTCCAGCTTGTTGAACTAATGCCTGAGAAATCATTGGATCAATTATACTGTATTTAAAAAGCGATAAGAGTATTCGCATGCAATAGTCAACGAACTTTCATACTTCCATCAATATGATGCCGTCAAGACAATATAAACTAATAATCGAATAAATCAAGATTTTCAGATGCCAAAGCACTACTATGGAATTGATATATGATAAGAGAACCACTAATCAGCATTTAATATGGTCCATACCCAAAAAAAATAAAGAATGATGATTCATACATAAAACAACAAAGATGGGTATGGAAATATGAAAAAAAAAAAAAAACATAGATCCAAATGCCAAGAATAGAAAAAATGACCCTAAATCATATTTGAAAAGTATTTAGTGCACTTGTGTCATCAGAATAAAGGCTTTGTAAAGTAGCCTATTCCAAATGGAAGTGTTGTATATATGCAGGGAGGGAGGGAGGGAGAGAGAGTGGGGAGAGGCCAAGGTCCTAAGAAAACTACTTATTCAACTCGGTCCAGTTTCATCTACCATGGACTTCTAGGTAACAATAATCTCCAGCAAAAAGAGCATTGTACCTAAATGCCCTACGTAACACTTCTGAATGCCAGTCTGAGTGTGTGAGAGATAGAGATAGAGATACAGAGATGTATCAACATACATTAGACTCCACAGAGGGGATGCGTGTCATAATCATCTCAGCGACCTCCTTCTTTATCTGTTGAAACCTGTCATCTTTCTCCTGCTTTGCTGACAAACCTGTGTTAATCATTATTTTCAAGTTTCTCTGCAGCAAAAAAAACCAACTGCATCATGTTGTGCTCAACAAATTACTACCATGTTATCTGGAAACATTGTTTTAGGCCAAGGTGCATAAAGACAGCAACAACAACACAGACTTCATTCTCATTCACACTAACAATTACTACCATGTTATCATTTAGTCTATCATATTGCTATCATGGTAACATAGAGAGTTTGAGTGGCCATAGAAACTCTTCCAACAGCCAACAGATTAGGTGATGTGACTCAAGAACCAAAACAATCAACTAGTTAAGCCTGTGTTTTAATATCAAGGCTTCTTGTTCTTGATTGTGTGATTTGATCATTCCATCTGTAAATAAACTTTCTTTCATCTAAAAATCAGAAAATTGTTCATTATATTCAGTAGTATTAAAATGAAATGTAGTGGTGACTTAAAACTGATTTCCCAGATTCAGTTCTTCAGTATTTTCAAAACAAAAGAAGAAAGTGAGAAAGTGAGAGGATTTAAAGCACCAAACAGCCAACTTAAACCTATATCCACAAGGAGCAGCAACCACAACCATCTCCCGTCAACTAGTTGGAGATATCACAGATGAGAATTGTGGTTGCAATCAGGAGAGGGAGGGAGGAGAAGAGGGAGAGCAATGAGCCGTAATTAAGAATGAAGTCTTCAGTTTCTACAAGAAGATACCTTCAGTGTTCTAAGCTGAATTAAGTGACCAAGAATACTCATGAGACGATTGAGTAACTCTTTTGACAATTTTCCCTGGCTTGCCTGTTGCAACCATTGGACAGCAAACATTTTATATTTCTTTCCAGCCTTCATGTACAACGATCAAAAACAATTAAAAAAAGAGAGAGAGATGAATAGGTTTAAAAATGTTAAGAATTCTAGTACCGCTAGTCTGGCAACTTCGGCAAGCTTCAGCTTTATTTCTGTAGGTAATCTTCTTTTAATTGCCTGGGCTGAGGCATCAGTCTCTTGATTTTCCACAGCAGGCGGTCTTGCTGTAATTTTCACACAGAAAAAGGTTTCAATCTGCAAGGAACTTCCTCATATTGTAATCATTGGGAATGGATACGTGACAAGTATTTCAAGCTTACATTCTGCAACCATCTTCTCTAACTCCCTGATAGCCTTTTCTAGCATCGAACTTTTAGGCCTGACACTAGAACCATCCTTTCTGTGGACATGTGAAGTTCTCTGAATGGTGTTACATTCAAAATCAAATCAATAACATTGAAACATTATCAAACCACCACACAAAATGCTGTAGTTTCTGTGATGAGCAAGAAATGCAGTACATGACAAAAGCCTTTAACTACAATCTCCCAGGAATAAGATGTCAGCATACAGTGAATCTGAATGGTTCTGAAATAATTTGCACATGCATGAGAGCATGTGATAGAGACTGTTTTCCAACACCATCTTCTACTCTAAGAAAAAAATAAAAACTAAAATTATTCTAAACACTTCTGCCTCAAACTCATGCAACGCAGTTTATTGCACCAATTACGATTCAAAGTTGCATCTGTCTGTAAATGTCTGATGCTGTGAAGTGGATTCAAAGATAGAACATCAGGAACCTCATTTCCAGATTTTGCAGAGTTGTAATGTATGGAAATCCATATCCGTCTTTAAAATAGTGCTAAATGCTAATGTCAATATCACTTTCTTTGGCAAAAATATCTCAATGCAAAAGAAATTATATGAGAAAAAAATATGCAAACTCACTGCTGCTTGTGTGTAAATCTTGCTGTCAGAAATATTAAGATTGAGATCAGGAAGTTCACGGACCCCATTCTTTTCTTTTAATCTAACTGATGGTTCAAGATCATCACCATGGTTTACATTTTTTACTGATTGTGACTTGGGTTGCACATAAGCACTTTTTTCATGATATTTCTGATTTGAAGATTCAGAGAATCCACTTGCATCTTTAGGTTTGCTAGTGAGGTTCTTTGGCAGGAGGCACCCGGTCTTTGGCTTTTCATTATCCGTTGTTTCTTCCAGAGATGCATAAGCATCGCCATTCAAAACTTTCACTGATAAAGATGGATCCAACTTCATTTTCGTTTCAGCAGGTTTCTTTTTGGAAGAAATTCCAGGTGAATTTGATTGATTCTGGAACTTCACATTCTCATACTGCTCACTTATCATAGCCAAATTCTGAGAAAGGTTCAAAGAGTTCTTTCCAGGAGGCGGTGCCATCTTCTCCGCAGCTGATTTTCCCAGCTTCGCAAGTTTATTTGACATATGACCATCATCAGAATCATTAGGTGCCTTCAATAAATCTTTCCTTCTCCTTTTCTTTGGTTTCTCGTTAGGCACAACAGGAGGTTCATTTCTTGCAAAAAGGAAATAAAAGAACTGAGAAAGGAGAAAAGCAAGGCATTCTTGGTATATAAATAAGGAAATACATAAACATGAGCTCTCCCTTTATATAAATTACAGAGAAAGCATTTTACACCAAATCCACAAGATGAAGTTTCAAAGGAGCCGGCATTGCCAAGGTTTTGGTTAGCTTAAGTTCCATATGATAACACATGGTTAATGATCATTTTGAAGTTGACAGCTGTCAGTGACAGGATTAACTGTATAATTCTTACTTCTATCATCAAGGTCGCTCAACATGTGAACATCTTGAAAGGCTGAAAATCTTTTGAATGTGGAAGTTTTATACACCAGCAGTGCTTATTTAAACTGTACAATTCCACTGTAATCACTACAATACACCTAATTCGGATATGGAGCATCTTGAATGAAGCACAATCTAAAGTCAGTTTGACAGTAGACCAGACTTTGTGCTAAGAACATCTAAAACATTCCTGACATATTGAAGCTGAAGAATCTTCATATTCTCTTCATGGAGTCAGCAATCTTGCCTGTAAGATGGTGCGAGAATTCTTCATCACACAAGTTACAAGCATAAAAAGGATTTTTCCAGATCAAACTCCAATTCAATTATGCTCCAGACCAGTCCACCTCTATATCCTTCAGTGCTATATAATACATACTAAACAGTTAGGTCAGCACCGAGTAATCGAAAGACGAGAAAGGGAGCTCCTTCTAAAAAATGCAACTATACTGTCTATATTCTACAAGTGTTGCAAGGAGTCTCCAGTCCCATTGTTCGACTTAATGCTATCTACTGCAATAATTCAGTTGAAAAGGATCCAGTTGCAATAAGATTTTTCTCAACCCTTAAAGAACAGTTTGGTGGTTTTGTGGGAAAGCAAAGACTAGCCAACAGAAAATAAGCAGACAGAGCTGCTGTTCAATAAAGCAATTTGTGGTTATTGTAGTACAAGTTATGAAAAGGTTAAGAGGTAACTCACATGCGTTCCAGCTCCCCCCTGTTAACAAAGAAGCCATCATGTTTTATTGCTGAATTATCAACTTCAAAGTATTCATCCTGCAGAAGGAATATTTTAACGAACGATGTAAACCTCTTCATACTTAAAAAAGCCCTTTGCACAATGATAGTACTAGAAGTCACAGCCTCACGGAAATCGAAAAAGGGTTGGTGAACGTCAACTACAGTTAAAGATACCAACCAGCTCAGCATCGTCAATAAAAGAATCTTCTGTATCATACTGGTCATCATCAGGAGCATCCATTAGATCCTCCTCGTCGCTACTATCCTTACCCTGTAAAGGATTCAAGTCATGTTAACAAATGAAATGCCAATTACATCTGCCTACATTCTCGTGCACATCAATGAGGACTTTGCACCTTGAACTACAAGCAAAAAGGCAATAACATGTATGGACCAAAGTATAGCATACTGTGTAAAGACGCTCAATCTTCTCGATTACAGCACTGAAACGATTCGGAGGGGGGTCATCCTTCACTTCATTTTCGGTCACTTGTGGCTAGACAAAAATTAGCAACATCAGTAAATAACTAATCCCAGCTACCAGTCACCGGTTAACTATAATATATCCAAATACATTACAACTTTAACTAGTAATTAAGACGAATAAATACACATATGCAGTGACATGTGCATGTATAATTTTGTGCGATTAAGTAGTGGAGATGGGAGGGGGCTTACTGGGGCAATTCGAGACTCGAGGTTAGGGTGGGCGTTAACGGGAGGAGGGTCTGGTGCGGCGGGTGCGGATCTACTATTGACCTTATTGGCGTCTTTCATAAGCTTTTTCCACGACACAAATGTCGTCTCTCCGGGTCGGAGCTCCACTGTGAATATTTGCCTGTCTCCTAATTTTACATACGACGGCGTTACCCTTGACGAGGACGATTCTCCCCCGCCTTCACCACCGCCACGACTGCTCCCTTCATCCATCGAGACAGTGCAAGGTCTGGTCAGAATTCTAGGGTATGGGATTTGAGTGAGGATTGGATAATTCAAGACTCGAGAGACATGGAAGAGGGAGATGATTGAGGAAAGAAACCCTAGGAGAGAATTTTTTTTTTTTTTTTTAGAGAGAGAGGGGGAGAGGAATAGTTGGGCGGGATGATGCGAAAACGGTTCTGGGGGGTTTAACTGAAGAGTGAAATATTTTCTGTTTTGGCAATGTTCTTGCGTTTTTCTTTCCCGAGCAAATTCGAGGGAGGGAAAGGGCGGGTCATAACCCGTTTTGATAAGTTTTGCCCGACCGGGTTATGGTATGGGGTCGGGCCGGTCGGCTATTGGACTTCAACTGATGAAAGTCCAGTGCTATTAGTCTTGAAAGCGGGCCTATGATAAACAAAAATTGCATTTCAAATAATATTTCTGAAATTTTAATTTTTTTATTTAAAATTAATTTTTTATATTATTTTAAATTATTTTGATGTGCTAATATTAAAAATAATTTAAAAAAATAAAAAAATATATACTATTATAATAAATTTTCAAACCAAAAATACTTTAAAAAATAATAATTACAACATTTTCAAACATCCTTTTTATCTCAAAACCAAAACCAAAATTTACTTGTGTGTTTATGTGAATTGTTCAATTTTACGGTTGGGTTTTGAATTATTATGTGATTTTGTCCAATTTCACCCTAAGATTACACTTGGTAAGAAGTAAAAATGTGGAGAATTATTAGAAGATAAACTAGTTTTCATGTTCGTGTCATGCTGCGAGGTACCAAAAAAAATTTGAACATAAAAAAAAATATGGGTTTTAGAAAAAAATTTGGTATTATTATAAAACCTAAAGATATAATCATTTTAAAATTTATTTTCACGAGAACAAATTTTTGTCATAAAATAAGACTAATATATGTATTCAATAAAATAAATTGATAATTGTTTATATTAATAAATGATGACAAATTTGTTAATCTAAACCATAGATTGAGTCAATAAATTAGGATAAAATGCATATTACGATATATAATCTCATGTCGCATGTAACTTTTCAAACTGTTTTATCCAGTTATAAAACAATAGTTTTTTTAAAAAATATAAGTGATTTTAAATAATCACAAAACATGTAATTCTTAAGTCTTTAATTAATTTTCTTATTGGCATATCTTTTATTTATCCCAGTGAATACAAAGTTTTAAACTGAAATCATTATTTGTGTTAAAAATATAAATTTTATGAATGTTAAATCAAGTTAAAAAATATCAAAATGTTATGTCCATATTTTATGTGTGGTTTTGAGCTAGAAAAATCATAAATGTGTTAAAATCATGTTCAAATCTATTTAAAAACTCTAAAAAATCTTGACCACTACCACCATATATATAAAAAACAAATAAATCAATTATTGTTTCATTGAAGTCATATTATACTTATAGATACTCTTTTTACTTCCTTTACCACCATATATCTCCACCTCTAAAATTCTTTATATACTCATATGATTAATTCTTGTGTTTTTGAACAACACTCACATTTTCAACGTTACCAATCTCGTTATTTCCAAGCTCAATCAATGAATCACGCAATTCTCTCGTAACCCTAGTACTATGAACCTATATCTGGTTGTCACTCGCCTTCTAATGACAACCATAATTCAAATAGTGTTTATTCCTCTAATTCTTCAAGTTAAAACTCATTGGTTGATTTAGAATAGTTCAAAAATCACTAAAAGAAGATTTATCATACTTAGATTCAAAATCACCATGATGATGGTAATGCTTATTTTCACAATCAACCATAACCTTGTGGTCCTTAATCATTCTAAAGTTAGGATTGGGATTCCTTCCACTTCATCCTTATTTTGTCGATCATCACATAAAACTATAAAATCTAGTGGGGGTTTATGGATACAGTGATCGAATTTGAATAAATGACGTTGCAATTAATGGTCATCGCCGAATTGAAGAGAAACCCAAGATAATTTAGTGAAGTGAGGTAGTCATGGTGTGATTGTTGGTGATGATGGTTATCGTGGATTTAAGGATGATTGGGGCTAGGGTTATAGGATAATTGGGGGAATGGTGGTGGTGGAGGAGATGTTTATGGGTTGATTTTGTTGAGGAAAGTTAAGATTTTTTTTGTGTTTTGTTGTGTACACAAAAAGAATAATCGAAAATGTCATCAAGCTATGTGAGTTTTTATTTGGTAATTGCCCTTTTTCATGCTAGATAAAGAGTAAAAAATGTCATCAAACTATATGAGTTTTTTTTGTAATTTCCCCTTTTGCATGTTAGATACATAATAATAAAAAAGAAATAATCAAAACTCAAATAAGAATTTATAATATTAATCAGTAATTATGTAAAAGCTGAAGAGTAGGTGAATTAGCATGACAATTTTTTTTTTGAATGCTAATAAAACAAAAGGAAACGAACGTAAAAAGGACATGTTTAGTGCCTAGCCCACAATAGCATGTTCGCGCACTTGGCCTTACTTTTTTATTAAAAGGGGTCATCCAGGCCTTTCTTTATTGAAAAAATAAAATTAAAGTGAATGACGCGTCATTTGTTGAGGCATGTTACACCTTATTCACTTGCTCAGTTTCCAGCATCCTCAATTGTAAAAAATAGGGCATAAACTCTCTTTTAGTTTGTTGGACCAAACAACCTATTTTTCAACCAATTTTGGACATGAAAACACATGAAAAACAACATACACAACTCAATAAACTTGTAAATGCCTTTAAAGTTGTAAAAAAATGGTAAATGAAAAATCAACTTGGAGACCGTATAATTTCTTAAGCCTCGTTTTATTTTTTCGAGCAATTTGAAACCTAGTACCATCACCATTCAACTTTCATGGCTGAGTGGAACATTTGAGCACCAAACTTGAATAATTTTATGGTTGAAATAGCGATAACCAATCATTTTACTAAGGATAATGATGTCTTTTATTGTATTAAAAATAAAAAGACTTAAATTTTCTTGGCTAACAATATTAAATTTTTTGACCTTTAAGCTAAAAACATCATTTTTTTTTCCTAAAAATGGTAAAAAAAAAGTCACACACGCCCACAATTAAATATGTAATAACCAATGCCCATGTGAAAAGACTAAACCACCCCCAACTCATAAACCTATGATGTTTTCCTTAAATGATAAAAAGTAATTTCATTGTTGTAATGGATAGTTTTATATGTTTGGGTATGCAGTGTTTTTCTTACACCCTATAGATTTCTATTAATCATCTTAAACATCTTATCAACTTCCAACTCTATCTACCATTGTCGTTAACATTTTTACTTTACCACGAGTAAAAATATACTTGTAATATTCATGTGTTTTTTACCTTATCCTCTCATTTCGCGTTTAAACATCCAATTATAATAGCCCAAGCACTAACACTATCAGCTATATTATTGTATCTAGGCCTGCGCTACACTATAAGTCTACAATATTTCAGTAAAAATGATGTCTAAGTGCCACAAGTGTGTCTAAAAAAACAAATCAACGATTTAGGTAATAGCCTTAACCGGATCTAATAAGATCATTTTATTTTAATTAAACTATAAAAAAATAGACAATAATAGTAAATTGAAAAAAAAATAAAAAAAGATCATAATAACTTGGAGAAAAAACATTTGAAAGTATAGATCAAATGACAAAAAACGAGCTTAAGTCAACTTGAGGTAGCATGAAAGACATGTAATATGAGTAATAAGGGCGAGCTAATCCAGATTAACATACATAAACCGCGGTCTATGTCATGAAACAAGATAACCCAATAGAAAAGAAATAAAAAAAAAATCACAAAGCCAAAAAAATATCAAACAATAAAATAAGAAAAGATAATAAGTTAAAAAAAAAATATTGACCCGCGTTAACTTTTCAAATCATTGACCTATGTCATTAGACTAGAAACACCGTAAATGGAAAAACCATGAAACCTAGTTTTGAGAAAATCAAACGTTGAAGAATGAATTTTGAGAAAGAATAAAAAAATAATATACCATATATTTAGATTGATTGATGAAATTGAAAACCTTTAAAAATTGCACAAAAGAATTGAGAAAAAAAATCATAAATTAAAAGAACGATGACTAAATCGGAAAACAACATATGAAAAATTAAGATTGAAGGATGAAATTGAAAAAAAAATCAAAATTCTACAAAAGGGTCAAAGACAAAAATTATAAACCAAAAGAATATGGATTAAATCCAGAGACAAAACAAATTGAGGAGCAACTTTGAAATTTTGGATGTCTAGGTGCGAAAACCATAGAGTAAAGAGAGAAGAGGAAAAAAAAAAAGGTTGTTCGCACCAAACTAGAGGTTAATTCAGGACACATACCAACCAGGGAATGAGGGGCTTCCCAAGAGGATTCAAATTCCATCATGTAAGCCATCGTTAAGTTGCTTAGCGATGCCACATGCATCACTTAAAGATTGTAACCATCCTTCATGTGTTGACGTGTGCAATTTTTTTAATATTTATTAAACATTAAAGAATAAATAGTCATCTAATCCCTCCTAATAATAACAAAAGAATCAAGGTTAAAATGATGAAAATAACAATTGATTAAAGCTAAGGTTTCTTTAACTTCAATAATATTTTAGTAACTACATTGTGAATTTAAAGGTGAAGAGACAAAAATACTCCTAGATATCAAATTTAATTTTGATGGTATCAAAAGTATTGTTGTGCTTTTACTGTTAAAAAATAATAAAAAGATTGTACTAACTCTTATCAACTAGGCAAAAGTTTTAAGCCAGGAGACGCAAATTTATACTTTTATTATTATAATCCACATTAAACATAAGTGTAAAGCTACAATAATGTTCACGATATAGTTTTAAAACCTGGAACTCGGTTGACTCTTAGGAATCAGGTTGGATTTAAAAAAAAAACTTAGTTGACCCGGTAAAAAACATGAGTGACAATCCCTTAAATATTTATCTTTTTATATAAAATATAATATTATTTTGATTTAAAAAGTAACCGAGGGCAGCCCTTAACTCGGGCTATGCTCCATATCAATCCCCGGGCCGCATTTAAAATATGTGATGCATGGTGGATTTTGAAATCGTTTGGGAATGCGGTGCAAACCGAGTTCCTAAAAAATTCATTTTTTTTGCTAAAATTTAATATAGTTTGTATGTTTTAGATCGTTTTGATATGCTGATATCAAAAATAATTTTTAAAACATAAAAAAATATCATTAACATGCATTTCAACACAAAAAATTATTTAAAAAACAACCTACCACACTCACAAAAATACTCTTCAGTCTTCACCCTCTACTGACGATAACGCTAGTTTCTGATGGAGAACCAACTTTCTCTCAGCCCAACGGTCAATCCACCACCATCCACAAACCGACACCTGTTAAATTGCAAATCCTCCCTAAAATTCCTGCCCGCACGCAACAACAACTCAAAAACCCAATCACTAAACCCCCTCCATTTCCTCTCACTTTCTAACCTCCCAATCACCATGATCACCGCCACACTTTCCCTCCTCTCTCCAGCACTCCTCACCAGAAAACCCCCAATCCTAACGACCACCGCCCCTCTCTTCCCCTCCTCCCTCAAACTCACACCAATTTCACACAATTTCACCTTCAAACTCCCACCAAAAAGGTTCGTTCCCAAAGCCGACGACGGAGACGCAGATGGAGGGCCAGATGACTATGACATGGACGAGGAAGAAGTGGAGGAACTGGACAATAAGAAAGACTACGACGTTGAGTACGAACCTTTGTCTGCTTCAGCTATCGCAGTTGGTAACGAAGACGAGGAGATTTCTATGGTGAATAGTAAGAGTTTTGTGCACACACAAGGCTGGGATTCTGAGAAAATTGTCGATTATAGGATTAACGAGGAAGAATTTCATAAAATTAGCTTGATCGATTGTGACTTCTTTATTAGGAAGCCGCCTGACCCTGACGATGACGTCTATGATTTTAGAGAGGTTCCCCCCCCTGACGAATTTAGGTGTTTCTTTTTGAATTTTTACTGATTTGGTTATCTGGGTTGTTTGTTTCATGTGGGTTTTCTTTTAATGGGCTGTAGATGTATGTTACTCCACCGGATACAGATGTTTATGCTATACCGAAGGTTCTTGCTCCAATGCCTCAAAAGGTATTACAATTTTTGTTATTTTTAGTGCAATTACAATTACCAAGGTCTTTGTACTTTTTATAAAGCTTAACGTCACGTTTTGCTAGCTAATCTTATATTTGTTGAATTTTAATGTTTTTTTTTTTTAAAAATTACAGTACATACGATGCGCAGAGACTGACTATGGAGGTTATAATGTTACTGAACCACCCATCGATGCGCCTCGAGATCCATTTTATAAATCCGAGAGGGAGATCTGGAAGGTGGGGTGATTATTTGGTAATATGTGACAGTAATGTCATGTTTAGTAGCAGATGGTGCAATCAATTGTTTTTGCTTTTTTGTTTGCCCCTATGCCGAAATTCGTAAACCAGGTGCAGAAATGCTTTACGATGTGAACTTAGATTTCATTCTTTCTAAGTTTTATTCTGTTTCATTGTGAAAATGAAGTGCTCCAATGAATAGTATGTTTGACCTGTTTCATTTCATCACCTTAAGATATGGCATGCCAAATAGCACCCTAGGTGATTGAATTGCTCAACTGCAGTTTATGGTATCACAACTTTTATTAGGAAAAAATAAATTTAGCGCTACATTTGTTGCTAGTGTATATATTTTTTCTTAACCTTTATGGGCAAAAGTGGATGCACAGTAATATAGCAGTTGAGGTTGAGGGAAAACAGAGGCTTTGGGTTCACAGGTCAGCTGAGTGTAGAGTCTGGAGGGATGGCATTATGGTCTTTAATATTCATTTCACTCGCTGTCACAGCTTCACAAGCTACATTTTTCATTGCAGGTGTTCTTGTTTAAGCATTACAGGAACCGGAGGTTGGGGGATCCTGATTTTGTGCTAGACTTTGACGAGATTTATGTTATTGATTCCAAAACAAAGTCAATAACAAGAGCAAAAGTACTGGTGAGAAACTTAGTCTTTTAAACTGGTTTTGATCTAATCACAACATGCTTATGCTTAATTTCTTTCTAGTCTTCGCTGATTTGATCAGACCTTTTGATTCAGATGAATTAATAGGAGGATTTGCCAATTTGATGCCAGCAGAGCTTTAGTGTAGTTACGTGAAAATCATCTTGTTTTCATTGCTATTTTTTTTTTATTTAGTAATGCTCCACAATTTTCCTCATTCCTCTGTATCTACCTACCTGCTACATCTCAGGCATCAGATGATTGAATAACATAGGAAAAGACAAGGGAAAATAGTGGACAGACATGACGTTTTTGTTTCTCATTACTTTGTAGTTCGACCTGATACATGATTCTTTGTATCTTAGGGTCGAGGCTTAGGTTGAAGAGGATTCGTTCCTAAATCCACTGAGTACTAACTGATTAAGTTGCTATTGAATTATGGCTCGTCAGTTCTTTGACTCCCACATTTGTTTAATTTATTGCTGCGTGGATGAACAGGTCACAGTTCCTGGAGGAAGAAATAGGGATAGAAAGACCGACTTGCTTGTAGTGCGTGATAAAGGGACCTCTTTCAAAATAATCCATTCGGTAACTTTCTTTGCTTCAAATCACCCACCATAATCTTATATGCTTTCAACTGCTGGATTGATTTTCGCTTGGATGTTTTTAGAGTGAAAGGGATGACCCCACCACTATTATAGAGAAGGAAGAGTGGGCAAGGTCTAGACAAGATATGGAGAGGCATCTCAGAAAGTTACGGGACTTTGATGTTTCAAATTGGTTCTAATTGATCAGCGTTGGAGATGAAGCGCATATATAAAGAAACGTGGTCAGAACAAGCGCAGATGCACTGAGGTTTGAACTTCATCATATATTAGCATCCTGGACCTCCTCATCTCTATTACCAAGAAATTTCTGATGATGCCAAAATTTTTAAGAAACTCTTGTGGGACATAAGAATGGCACTTTCCCTCTTTTGCACTTTAATTTGCAAGCGTTGGTGATCTGCCTAGACTTGTAATTATTCCGTCTGTTGTTCTCAGCCAGTGATCGTTTTACTAGAGCTGGAATTGGTCAAATCCGTAACTATGAAGAACAGCCGTCTGGTGGGGTCGATGATGCCTTACAACAGATTGTTAGGACTATCATCACGAATGCCCAACTTCCCCATGTACCAGCTATATATTCCAATATGCTACTCAATTTTTGATATGGACCTTATTCTCAAGGCATGATCTTGGATAATCAACTGAATTCATTTGCTTTTTGTTCTTGGTCAAGCTCTCCGCCTTTCTGCTAGAGCATTCTTACTGGGTATAAACGAGGTTGTTGTAATCTTTTCTTTGGTTCAGTGATTGGAGTATCCATTATGCAAAGGTAATCCGTCATTGATGTACCCCCTTCAATCTCGGAGCCCGGACTGATATGTCCAAGTCTGGTTCTGATGCTACAGGGACGATAGAGGTTAATTTCAATACCACGCAAGTGTTACTTGTAACTATAGCTGGAATGGAGAAAAGAAAATTGATCATAGCTTCCATTGCAAAAATAAGAGGTGATTAATTTTTCCACTACAAAAAATGATTTCTGTTTCAAGATTTTAAGAGATATATAGTGGTAGCAAAAATATTTTTTTAAAATAATAAAAAAATATTTTAAAATATTTCCAAGTAAAAAAACATTTTGAAAATAATTTTTACTGAACTCTCAATTTAGCCCATACATTTAGGCAGGAACATATTGGTTTGATGAATCTTTAGTTTTCATTTTTAGTTATTTGGTATTTAGTTCTAAACAATGTTTATAAAAAAATTTATTTTATTTGTTTAAAATTATTTTTTATATATTTTAATGTGTTAATATTAAAAATAATTTTTAAAAAATAATTATTTTAATATATTTTTAAATAAAAAATATTTTAAAAAATAATGTTTAAATATCCACTAAAGATTATTGGTATTATAATTGTAATAAAATAAGATGTTCATGGAGTCAGAAAGTCTTATGGCAAGTGCATTGTCAAGCTAGCACAAGGGAATAGACACCGATGACAAATTATAAATTAATTCTTTTTATAATAAAAATTTTTAAAAGTTGTTTTAGTGACATCCTTCTAAAATTTTAAAAAACTATAAATTATATTTTTTTATAATTAAAAAAAAATAAAGTAAATGCGTTGATTACACAAATACTAATAAAATTATGGTCGAAACAACAACATCTTACTACAGTACCAAAGAGATCCTAACTAGACTTCCCTGCCTCCTCGACTGAGCCCAGACAATCCAGTGGTAGGAGCTACATAGCGACTTAGCGAGGCTCTCCACCCTCCGTGTCAAAACCTACGCCATCCAAAATGGCATCACCGGTGGCCATGAATTTGAGCGTCCACTGAGAAAGTTGTTCTATAAATATTCTGCTGCACCCTGAATTCAATATTGAACATATTTATTTTTATGTTTTAAAAATAGTTTTTTAAAAAATTAAATTTATTTTTTAAAAAATTAATATTTTTTTAGTATTTTTAGATTATTTTGATGTGCTGATATTAAAAATAATTTTTTAAAAATAAAAAAATAATTTTACTATATTTTTAAGTAAAAAAATTTTAAAAAATAATAACAATCATATTCTTAAACATGCCATACCCACCTATTAATGTATACAAGACCAATTTTACATTTAATTTTCTTTTTTTTTTAATAATATAAATGTTCGGATCAATTTTCAAACCACTTGGTTGTCCTTGAGAACTTCCTTTGCATGCGAGATGTACTTGGGACAGATTGCCCCTTGTAGTAACTGTATTGCTTACACAAACCGATTATCTCTGTTTGATTTGCAAGTTTTGACTGATGGATTTACACCTTATGTGTCAACACAGTCAACTGATTATGCTTGAGAATTTAAGACAGGCAATAAATATCTTCTTCATTTTTATACCTACAATTTGTGGTTGTGTTGTTAACCTAAATATTTTCATTTTTAATATATATATATATATATATATATATATATATATATGTTAGATTTATAAAATTATCTAGTGGTTAGGTAAATCATAATTATTATGTTATCTTCTTGGTCATGAATAATTATTATAAAAAAAAAAGTAAACAAAAAAAACAACAATAAATAATAAAAAAAATAAATGTTTGTCAATATTAAAAATAAAAGATAGTATCATTTATTTTTAAAAGGTCTCAACGATCTTATTTAATAACAGAGCAAAAATTAAATAAGAATGAGAAAACACCATGAAGAGAAAAAAAAATTAAAAACTCTATCACTAGCAAATAAAACGCTGAATGACAAATTTTTTAAAAAATCAATTTAAAAAAAAACAAAAAAAAAACTTGACTTTAGTCATCATGCTAAATTGACATCCTATATTTGAGGTCGAGATAACCCCATACAAGAAAAATAAATAAATAGAACAATGGAGGTTGAGTCTTGAGAAAACTAAACAATAAAAGACAAAACTAAAAAAAAATTAAAAAAACACTAAAAAAACCCTTGAGTCAACTGGGGTTAATTTGACTAACTTGTTACTCGGATATGAGATCGAGATAATCTCATAGAAAATAAAATAAAAATAATCACAAAATTGAAGGCCCAATAATCTGATGTCGAGGGATGAAACTAAAAAATAAAATAAAAATGAACCTAAAAACGACCAAAGTTAAATTAAGTTAATATTCAAAACTCGTGACTCAAGTCATGAGACCAAGTTACCCTATAAAAGGCAAACCCGCAAAAATCATGAAGCAAAATTCCTAATTATAAAAAAAAATTAAAAAACAAAACAAATAGTAATAAAAAAATTATAATCAAATCTGACATAAAAATTAAATAAGATAAAACAATGATGAGTGAAATTAAAAAATAAAATAAATCAAGAAAATAGATAAAAAAAAAATAACTATAAAAAAACGAGAACCATATTTTATATAGAAAATAAATAAAATAATATAATAAGGGATGGAATTAAAAACAAAATAAATCAAGAAAATAATAAAAAAAGCAATCCGATCCAATGAATGCTGAAATTTGAAAACAACTCCAATTTTTTAAAATAAACAGCTATTAAAAGAACAAAAGCCAAATCTGAATGGATGCTCTAAAAAAATAAAAGGCTTAGCACGAGAATCGAAAAGAGAGAAAATAAGAAAGAGAAGAAGAAAAGAAGGTCATCGGCTCTAAACCTCTCATCTGTTCCATACACACACCACACATGCATGAAGGGGCAGCCAAAGATATTCCAATGTCGTCCTGAAAACTAATGTTTGGCCATTAGATGATGTTGCACTCGCTACCTGAAATGGCCACTCGCTACCCACGTATTAATGCACACACTTTTTAAATAATATTTATATTTAGTAAAAATATCAAATTACTTCTCAAAGAAGTTGATTACAAAAAAAAAAACCATGGAATATAGTTTAGCAAAATTTGCTTTTAGAGGTAATTTAGTCATTTAAGACTAAATAACTCTTGCATGAAAGTTTATTTATTTTTATTTCAAGAGAAATTAGGTTATTTTAATGTGTAAAAATTTAAAATACCAATCTACCCCCATCCTATTGAGCAATTCTATTTGAACCTTATAAAATGACCATTTCGCTATCCGGTCTTGAATTCATTGGTTGTTAACCTGCAACATTAAAACACTGATTTTTTTTTTTAAATCAACGGCAAAATATATATTTATATTTTGTTTTATCTTATTTATTATTAACTAAATAAAATACAAAAACAATTATTTTATCTTATATACTTCTATGATCAGGCATAATTACGTACTTTCACGTCTTCATGCTATATTAACTGTTTTTGTTTCCTCCGCCATAAAAATAACGATCAAGTGCTTCTTAATAGATATCGCGAAATACTGATAAAACATCAAATATCAATTGCTTTCTCCACGTTGATGCGGTAAAATAACTCAGAAGAAAAGGAAGAGATTCAACCCCTTCTCTGGTATGTAGCGGTAAATACACGCTACCTTTAAATCCCCTAAGGGTATGCATGAATGTGCTTAATTAACCTACATGTCCATGGCCTCGCGTTTATATATATGCTGCGGATATATCTTTGTTCATCAGAGGCACATAACTCGAGAAAGCCCCATACGATTCAATTCCATGGTCTCTCCCTGGTTATTTGTACGTATTGTGATTTGCTCATGAAACAAGAGGCATGCATAATTAAAACTTGAGAAAGATCCACGAGAAATCGGCCGGGGATGATGTAGACTCAAGATTCTAGCTAGGTACATGGATCGGCCGGGGAATTATGCATGCAAGTGGCCCTAAACCCACAGAATTCTCATTTTCATCGAGGTGCGTAATTTAAGTAATATGTTAAAGTAATACAAATCAACACAGAAAAAATATAAACATAAGAGAAAAAAAAACTAGAGTTTTCATTAATTTATTTATTCTAAAATGTTTATTTTAATCTAAATATAAAGAGATTATATATAAGTTAAACTAGAAATATTATTTTATTTTTAATAAATAAAATAAAATAAATATATTATTTATGTATTATTTAGCATTCTAGACATATATAATCAGACTAGCCCAGTTTTAAGTAGAGGCGTCAAGAACACTTGCCCAGATCCAAAGAAATCTAAGTAAGAAAGGAAGCGCAAAGCCTTGGACAGAATCTGTAGCCATCTAAACTAGTCAGCAAGAAAGCTCCGCCCACCTGCAAGCTTCGTTCCAACCATAGTCCCAGACGTGTTATTTAACCAAAGAAAAAAAAAAGACAGATTAATAGTCCAAATCGAAGACATGTTGAAGTACAGATGATATCACACCTACATCATCATCAGGAATCTTTAATTTCTTTCTGTGTTTAAAATTGTGTTTGAAAGTTTAAAATTTTTAAAAATATTAAATTAATTTTGTTTTAATATTTTTATGATAATTTTAATGTATTGATATAAAAGAAATAATTTAATATATCTTTAAATAAAAAATAATTTATAAAATATCATGTATAATATAGGTTATGAAAACCAATGCATAGAGAAGCTTATAGCAGCCAGAAATTAAAAGCAACGTTTTAAACAACGTTTATCTGATCATAACTATTCAAAGTGAAATCGGAAAAGGAAAAAAAGAGAGAGAGAGAGAGAGAGAGAACAATAATCTTTTTTTAAATTCCTCAGAGGGGACCTTCGTATCGCTCCCGAGTAAAGATCAGACGCAAAGATGCACGCAGTATGTTCGATTATACCGCGTACAAAAATGTGCAACTTTCCCCATCACATCAGTTCTTAATTAATCAGTCAAGAGTCCCAATGGTTTTACTGACTACTGTTTAAGTTCACAGCAGCTAGCTAGGCATGCAAATGACCATGACGATTTGGAGCCTGAAATCCATGCCCTTTCATCTATCAATAGGGCACGTAAGAAAGCTTCCGGTAACCTTTTGCCCCTACTGTTTAAGTTCACAGCAGCTAGCTAGGCATGCACGTGACCATGACAATTTGGAGCCTGAAATCCATGCCCTTTCATTTATCAACAGGGCACGTAAGAAAGCTTTCGAAACCCTTTTGACATGAAAGCCATATTCCTTATCTTTTGGCATGAAATTTATAGAGAAGAGACCCTATTGATTTTTCGATTTGATGGTTAAAGGTTTGATTATTTCACTACATATATATTTTCATCACTCAAACCCTAGACAAGACCATCACATACCTCAAGACCCTCATCTTTTTTTTGAACAGCAAGACCCTAAGTTAGGACACCTCTATCCAGTTCGAGATCCGCAACTGCATTTTACGTATCGATCACACCCTAGTCTATGTTAAAGTCTTGTCTAGATTTCTAAATCAAAACCCTAAGCAACAATTAGTATCAGTCAGCTTCGCAGGAGGGAGAAAAAGAACCAGTGGTTAACGAGGTGAAACAAACTAACAAAGCCAAATCAAACACCAGGTAAAAGCGGTCGGCTTGGCTTGGCTTGGCTTTGTCAACAACCCACAAACAAACCCTTCTCCTTCTGTTCGACACGAAAGTTTTATATCCTCTAACCCGTAATAGTAAGCTCCTCTATTGCTTTGCCCTGTTTCTCTGATATCTCTTTAACTCCTTTAATACATTATCTCCTCACACCTTCACTTTGAAATCAAGAAAAGTAGAAAAAAGGAATAGAAAAGAGTTCTCTGTGTGTGTAGTGAGAGATGGGGAGAGGTAAGATTGAGATCAAGAGGATTGAAAACTCAAGCAACAGGCAAGTGACCTACTCTAAGAGGAGAAGTGGGATCATAAAAAAAGCTAAGGAGATCACAGTTTTATGCGATGCTCAAGTTTCTCTTGTCATCTTTGCTAGTTCTGGAAGGATGCATGAGTACTGCAGCCCTTCCACTACGTATGTAGTTCCAGTTTATTTCCTGCTCTTTTGTCTAGAATTTTATAGTTCTCGTTTTTTCTCTTTTGTTTTATTTTTCCTGTAAACTTCTTGGTCGTCTTAATATTTTTTATTACTCTTTTTTTTTTCTGTCTCAAATTTTGTTTTTGACGGTGAAGGGTGGTCGATCTGTTGGACAAGTATCACAAGCAATCTGGTAAGAGGCTGTGGGATGCTAAACATGAGGTAGGGTTTAACTCTCTTCTCTTTCTCTCTCTCTTTCTGCCCCCTAATATCTGATCCAACACCTTTTGTCTGTTGTATTTACCTTTGAAGCATCTTGTTCTTCCAATGGAAAATAAGATGAAGTTTTATATATTTTGCTATAATTATGGCAAGCAACGACATCAACTTTGAATCCTATGAACAGATCTACAAAAGGGATGCAATCTATTACAACATTGTTTTTATACCATTTAAAAAGAAAACCAAAAATAGTATTTCATGGGCAGATCTAGTACAAATTGTTTTATTAATGAGTTCCTTTTCCTTGCTAAAATTGAATGATCGATAATAGGTGTTAGCTAGACCACAAGGAAATGAAAACTGTTTCCAAAAATAGATCTACACAGGCCATCGAATCTACTCTCTTGACAAGCTTCACAGAGACACCACTAGAAGACTGTTTTGTTCTTTGGAACAGAAGCCTATTAACCATAAGAACAGTCTAAAAGGACCAACGCTCATTATCTGTGTTTGTGAAGAAGAAAAATTCTATTTTTTTATATTCATGTGTTTGTGAAGAAAAAATTAAGACCTAGGGTTTCTTTATATATATATAAAAAAAAAACAGAACCTCAGCAACGAGATTGACAGAATCAAGAAAGAGAATGAAAGCATGCACATTGAGCTGAGGTAGATTTCCCTTCCTCCCTTTGATCTTCTTGATCTTCATTAATTTCAATTTTATTTCTCTCGATTGATAATGTCAAAATATGTGAATTTCCAGGCATCTGAAAGGGCAGGATATCTCATCTTTGCCCCACAAAGAGTTGATGGCCATAGAGGAAGCCCTTGATACTGGCCTTGCTGCTGTCCGTAAAAAGCAGGTAGTGCGGTGTTCTGTAATAAAAAATAAATGTTTATTTGCTTGCTAATTCCAAGATCTTGATAATTGATACACACACACACACACACACACGAGGCTTAATAAGCAGGTTAGTGCAGTGTCCCTTTATTTGTTTTTTTCTTTAATGTTTATTTTTAGTTTCCTTGATTTTGGCAGATGGAGTTCCACAGCATGTTGGAGCAAAATGTATGTATATTTCAAACCGTCACTTCATATTATGAGTGACAAGATTATGGCTTCGATTCTGTTGGCCTCTATTTATATATTATCTTCGGGTTTCTCCTGCGAAAACTAGTTAAAGTCTTGCTTTTTGTCTAACTATATTCCTTCTTACTGGAAATTTTCAGGAAAAGATATTGGATGAGGAGTTCAAGCACCTCCAGTTCGTTCTGGTATAATTTGCTATCACCTTCACTCTGAATTTTATGTGTGCTTGTATGTACTGTTTCATGCATGGGGAATTGGCTATGCCATCAGCCATCACCACACATCAAACTAATTAATTAACCAGGCCAATTGTCTATCCAAAAAGCAAAAAGAAAGCTCTAACATAAAATCAAGTGACTGAAACAGTAAAAGTTAAAGAGAAAAAAATATATATCCTCTTGGCAGGCTTGGCCCCTTCATTCATCTTGTTAATATGAGTGAATTTTGTTACTGACTCAAGTCTGTATATACCCTGGTCGATATATATTCGAGATTGGCCAAAAACTGAAAATCAACTCCATATCTTGATTGGTTTAATTGAATCATCCCATGACATAAGTAGCTAGATCATGATGACTCTGCCTGGTTCTCAATCCTACTGTGAATATTCATTCCTTGAAAGTTTATCAATGTATATTCTCTCTTTGTATATATATATATATATATATATATATATATATATACAGCAACAACAAGAGATGGCCATGGAAGAGAATGCGATGGAGATGGAAAATGCTTATCATCAACAAAGGGTGAGAGACTATAATTCCCAGGTGCCTCTCGCATTCCGCGTGCAGCCTATCCAGCCAAATTTGCAAGAGAGGATGTAATTGGGTCTGAGGTTGTACCCCTAATCCTCTTACTTGCTTTCTTGATTAATCTTTTCAGCAGTCCAGTGTTTGTATTAATTAATTTGGTGTCATCTCGAGCCACTAGTCGTACTAAAACTTGTATAATTAAGCTTTGCGAGAACCACTTAGCCCGTGAATTAAACACTAATGTTGCTGTGTGACTGCGTGTGCATTCACAGCCCATGCCTATCTGCTTTATAAATTATGTGCACATCTCATATATATGAATCGAGTACTCTTGAAAATTGGCACGTAACTTCATTTGTAGCCTGGGTTCTTGGGGAATTTGTTGCCTGGTTATGCCCCGGGGCAAATCTTGTTTGCCTTCTTTAAAAAATATAAAAATAGGTTAAAACAGTTATTTTTTAGAGTGTTTTTTATTTAAAATTACAACAAAATAATAATGTTTTATTTTTAAAATTTATTTTTCATAATTTGAAAAATAAAATAAAAATTTATTTTAAAAATACTTTTAAAATATAAAAACAGAAAAGATTTTAATTTCAATGATGCAACTATCTTTTTCTTTTTTCTCTTCTCTTCGGGTGTGCCTTAGGGCTTCATGGAAACATAGGGTGATATCAATTTAATTCGAGTCATTTTTGGATGCAAGAAATTAAGTTACAAGGCCTAATAGGCCTTTATTTCATAGGGCACAGCTCTTATCTGATAGGCCCACACCACTACCTCGAGCCCAGAAAAACGCAAGAAGCGGTTCGTGCTTCGTAGCGCAATTAGTCCACGATGAGACGCAGATCCTTCCTGGATGGTTTTATTCTTTTGATGTGATCCATGGACATCTATTTTGCCATTAAGGTGATTGTTAGTGTGTTGAATTCTGCTTTTTGATGTTTTTAAAATATGTTTTATTTAAAAGATTATTAAATTAATAACTTTTTTTAAGTATGTTTCCATAATTGTAATACTTTAATGTTAAAAATATAAAAATTAAAAAAATATTTTAATACATTTTCAAATAACAAGTGTTTGAAAATGCGTTAAAAATTATTTTTAAAAATGTTTTTATCTTATAATTATATTAAAATAATATTTTTTTTTATTTTTAACATTATCATACCAAAATAATCCAAAAATATAATAAAAATAATAATTTAAAACTAAAAAAAACAAATTTCTTTTAAATAAGTTATCTAACCACATCACCAAACACCAATTATATTAAAATACCAAATATGTCGCACTTGAGGTCTTGATCTAGCGGTAGTAGAGGCTTGTTTCCTTTCTTTGCACCTGGGTTTGAACCTCACTGTGCACGCCTGTCATTCTGACGGTGTCTTAAATGCTCACTAGGTTTGCAGGATATTCAGTGGGCCTTGGGATTAATTGTGGTGCGTGCAAGCTGGCTCGAACACCCACGTAAATTTAAAAAAAAAAATACCAAATATGTCATCATTAGCGGAACACCAGACACACAAATGAACCATCAGCGATTAATTAATTCCAGCCCGTCCATAAGGTCATGAGATAATCTAACTTTTAAAAATTTATCTAATTTAATAATTCAATTTCACGCGTCACTCAGCTAAGAGTTCGGAGGTTAATTCTCTCTCTACCCCACTCTCTTCTCCAAGAGCTTCACATGATGCCTTAAAGGGTGATTACCCTGGGGTTAGGCACGTGGTCTGCACTTTTCGGAAGAAAAAATAAAATGGCATGGATGAAGTCAAACATCAAGTAAATAAAGCTAAGAGTTACGGGTAAAAGACTGTCTCTCCACGTGTATTAGTGATTTTTTATTTACTTTTTTTTTCTTTTTTTTTATTGATTTTTTTTAATTTAATTCTTTTATATGTGTGTATATATATATATGTGTATATATATATATATATTTTTTTTTTAGTGTGTGTGTTTATGGGAATTTAAAATTAATAACTTATTTTAATTTGTTTCTTATATAGTTATCGCAGTATTAAAAAAATATCCTAATATCAAATTGATATCAAAAAAATACCTTAGTATCGTAGTATAATATTTTTTTAAAAAAAAATTAGTTGAATAAAAAATAATTTTTAAAAAAACTAGATTATTAAACTTTGTGGAGTCAATATAACTCGGTTTGCGAGTTTAGTAAGATAACCTTGATTGTTCTGATTTGTGGGTTTAGCGGAGTATTTTTTTACTAATTGAACTTGATTATGTGATCGTCTATTTTTTTATCATGTAATTAAGAAAAAATAGTTTTAAAAAAACATGTTATTGAATTTTATAAGGTCCATAAGTTTGTTGACAGGTGTGACGAGTTTAACTTTTTTTTTAAAAAAAAAATTATTTCGATTTCATCATTTGATATTGAGTTGATCAATAATTGAGTTTTATAATTTGTTTCGTTGTATTTTCTATATGGTTATCATGATCTTTTAAAAAAGTCTCGGTATTGGTTTAATACTCAATTTTACGATCATTTATTTTTGTTCTTGTATAGATAATTAAATAATAATTCAAAAAAACAAGTTATTAATTCAAATGGAGTCCATTACTTGATTTGCAGTCTTGATATGTTGACTCGAGTTACCTGATTCATAGGTTTAGTGGGTTTACCCGTCAAACCTTATATGTGTTTTTTAGTTTTTGGTCATTTAATTTTTTAATTGTTTTTTTATTTCATTCTTCTTCAATATTGTACTAGTTGATAAATAGAATTCATGATTTTTTTTTTACTTTCTATTGAGTTATCATGATCTTGAGTAAATATTTTTTTTTAAGTTAATGCTCGATTTTGCAAACATCTAATGTTATTGTAAAATTAAATAAAAATAATTTACATAAACAAAAAAAGTTGTCAAACCCACTGAAATCTAGTCGCAAAGTGACCGAGGTTGGTCTAACCCGATATCGTCTTAATATTAGGAAACAAAATATTGTCTTAAAGTTTTTTTAAAAATTATGATATAATTTTACCGGTCATTTAAGTTATCTTTTAATTCATTAAATTAAATAATTTATTTTTAATTAGTTTTTATGTAATTTAATTCAAAACTCAAACCAAATAAGATAAATTTTAAAATTAAATCACTTATTGAATTTAATAACACGACATTGAATTTAATAGCACTTCAGACAACATTTCGTACTCTTAACTTTTTTTTTTAAGTTTTTTTTAAAAAATCTAGCTCCTAATAAAGTGTAGGCAAATATGCATATATGATTGAAAATCCATCGCCGATGGCCTCCTACCACCACACCCCCACTTTTGCTTTGACACGGCCACCTTGAGTATTTTCGTAATCTTCCTAGTCAAAGTATTCCTCGTGACATTAACAAAACAAATTAATAAGGTAAAGATTTACACGATGGCGGCCTTTTCTTATGTCGTAATCACACGTTTTTTTTTTAATATATTTTTCTTCATGTTTCCCTACTCTAGCACGTCATATGATAGATGTTCAAATGATGCAGTGTAAGTGAGTTTTTCGTGCATGTTGATAAAGAGACCCGAGATGCTTCTGAATAAGATTGATGAATCGGGCACCGGGACTTCTAGTCCAGCGGCAGAGGCAAGGTTTTTCTTATCTCTGTCACCTGGGTTCGAGCCCTAACATGCATGTATGTCACCCCCGTGATGTCTTATCTGTCTCATGGGCTTGCAGGGTGTTCAGTGAATCCGGGGATTAGTTGTGGTGCGCGTAAGCTGGCCCGGACACCTCGGGTTAAAAAAAAAAAAAGGATTGATGAATTGAAAAAATGGATAATTTCTTAGTTCAATTAATTTTATTTATTATTTATAGCTAAGGTGTCGAACAACTTAATAAAAAAAGTCATTGGTAACTAATAATAGATAATGTTTGGTAAACTAGTATAGTTAGTAGCTCATAATTATAAAATACTTAATTTAAACAATGTAAGGACTTTTTGATGCTTAAGAATGTATTTAACATTGTGTTTTGAAAGTATTTTTGAAAAAAATTTATTTTTATTTTTGTTTTAAATTAATATGTTTTTGATGTTTTCAGATTATTTTGGTGTGCTGATGACACAAAAAACTTTTTAAAAATAAAAAACATTATTTCAATGTATTTTTTAATAAAAAACCACTTTGAAAAGCAACCGTCACCACATTCTTAAACACGCCCTAAGTTAACAATTTTTGTAGAGAGAGAAAATACATTGATATTTTAGAGAGAAAAAATTTAAAAACATGCATGGTGAAAGTATTGAGAATTAATAGATTCTTAATCTTTAAGCCTGAATAATTCATTGTGTATTTATATCTCATGAGTTTTATCATTTTACGGAGAAAAGAGGCTGTAGTATAATTTAATTCTTATGATATTTTGAGTTGTATTTTACTTAAAATAATACATATTGTATTAGTATAAAATACCGAAAGACTCGTGTTGGGTATTGTAAAAATTTTTAATTGAGTATCGGGCTCGTGTAAGGTATCCAAGTCCATTAAAAATAAAAAATAAATCAAGATTCTTTGCTTGGACCCAAGAATAAGAGGTTTTAAAATGCATATCCAACAAGGCTAGTCGCGTCACTTTCAGCACACCTAGACTCAGCAGTGGACATACCCCCATATGGTGGACTTGGGTGCAATACCTAGTGTCTGTCTGAGAATGCAGTGCAAACCGTGTTTCTTCATATTTTGAATATTATTTTGCCTTTTTTTTTGTTTTCAAATCGTTTTGATGTGTTGATATCAAAAATATTTTTTTTAAAATAAAAAAATATTTTTAATACATTTTTAAATTAAAAATACTTTAAACTACAACTACTACCACAATTTCAAACACAATCTAAAGGCCTGTTTGAGAGTGTGGTTACGGTTGGTTTTTAAAATGATTTTTATTTAGAAAAATATCAAAATAATATTTTTTTATTTTTTAAAAATTATTTTTGATATCAGTGCATCAAAATAAGCTAAAAATATAAAAAAATATTAATTTAAAGTAAATAAATTTTTAAAAATATAAAAACAAATAAAAATTTAATAAAAGTTGGGATCTGATGTGGTATTACGCGTCTTTAGAAATGTTTTTGGATTTTTTAAGGTTTTCCGTGTTTTGTTTTTGCTGTTAAATATGGATCCATCACCTGTTAAGTACTTTTGTTTGAAAATTATGTTTTTTTACCTGCCGACGGGAAATTATACTGTAAGCATTCTCTCTTTCAATAAAAAATAAAAAATAAAAATCCACAGTTACAGATAAAAAAAGGAAAAAAGAAAAAAGAAAAAAGAAATCGATGACCTCTTTCTCTCCCTCGCGTATATTTCTCTCTCCGGCAAGACACTCGCTTTTCCTTTCCGTGCGTCCTATTTATCCTTTGACAACGCCATTAAGCAACTCTCTCTCTCTCTCTCCCGGAAAAAATAATAGGAAAAACACTATTTAAAAAAATAATTTACATTTAATAAAATAAAATAAAAACCAGCCCTTCTCTCTCAGTTCTCAGGGCCCGATGCCTCTCTTCTCCACACAGGTATTTTTGCTCCTCCAATAATCCTTCAAAAATGTTATCGGTGCTAAATATTTTTATATTCGTGTAATTCCGCGAAGGTTTTTTTTTTATATCTGCATTATCCTTGGAATGATTAAATAGGGTTTTGCTTTCGCAGGAGAGGTGGATTCTAGGGTTTTTCTCTACCAGCGTTTTGTTCAAGGTATTGTTTTATCGGTTTTTGCTGCTTTTGTTTTGAGGGAGATTGCGAGTGAATGAAACAGAGGCAAGTTTTTTTTTTTTTTTTTGATTTGGGGGTGACTAGGGTCGTGCATTGTGGTTGGTAAGAATTTCGTGTAATTGTTTTTTTGTTGTTGTCCTGGATATGGGCGTGTCTTAACTGGCTATTAAAATTGGTAAACTGAGATGGGCGCGTGTGAGCCTCACGAGCCCTTGAATCTTGCTGCGACTGAGCAGCATTCATGCCTGGAGTTTATCAAGAATTCTGAGCAGCTGCCAGCCTTGGAGACTGGTCGGAGTGCTATTGAATTTTACGCGGACACCTCTAGTGCAACAAATGGGTTTGCAGAATTGTCTCAGAAAGATAATGGTGTTTGTGCTAGCTACAGCGATGTTATGGAGGCTGTGTTGGATGATAGGGGAATTGGGTTGGTGGGTGAGGGTGAGAACGTGGTTGGTTCGATAGCAGGAAGATTGTTGGATGATGAATCTGGGGTTGGTGGGGAATGTTTGGATGAGGGTCAAAGTGGAAGGGATGATTGTATCAGGGAGACAGATAGATTCTGG
This sequence comes from Populus simonii, assembly GCA_007827005.2. Lineage (NCBI taxonomy): Eukaryota > Viridiplantae > Streptophyta > Magnoliopsida > Malpighiales > Salicaceae > Populus > Populus simonii. Next base: position 18,646,601 of record CM017465.2, on the reverse strand, counting down.
GAGGAAAAAGTAGGGTTTGGAGGTGAGAATGGTGGAGCTGTAGATTGTGAAGGGTCTTTGGAACTGCTGGTTGTTCCTGATTCACTGAAAAATTGCAATCAACAGGATGACCAAATGGATGATAAAAATGCTGGTGTTCAAGGCACTATGGAAGAGGGCAGTGATGGTCTAGCTACAGCAGAGACTGACGCTTCTGATGAAACAGTGCCACCAACCGCTTGTGGAACACCTGTAGAATTAAACCCTGTGAATGATATGCCTAGAAATTGTGATCAACAAGATGGCCAGAATGAAGATGAGAGTGGAAATGTTCAAGGGGTTATTGAAGATGACTGTTTAGATGCAATAGAGACTGTTAAATCCAACAAAATAGTTCTTTCACTGGGCTGTAAGATGCCAGCTGAATTAGTGCAAGCAAATGATTGGTGCAGAAATGGCGGTCAACAAGATGACCAGAGGGATGATAAGAACGTTAGTGTTCACGGGGTCATGGAAGAAAACATTGGTGACTTGGCTCCAATAGAGGTTGATACACGTGATGAAATAATGCGTTTATCGGGTAGAGAAATGCCTGCAGAACTAATACCAGTAAAAAGTTTGCCTGGTGATGTCAGTGAACAGTACAACCGTGATTGTGGTGCCTCTCAAGAAGTGCTTGTGGAAGAGAAAATTGGCAATTTTACTGCCCCAGGGAAGAGCAACGTTCAAGGGGTGATGGAACAGAAAAGTAATGGTTTAGTGGCGACGGAGACTGTTGATACTTGTGAAAACATATTGCCTTCACTGGGCTATGAAATGCTTGCAAAATGTTTGCCTAGAAATGGTGTTGAACAGGACATGCAAGACAGTGGTACCTCTATGGTGGTGACCATGGAAGAGAAAAACAATGATTTAGCTGGGATAGAGAGTATTAGTATTCAAGGGGTCATGGAAGACAAAACTGATGGTTTAGCTACAACAGAGACTGCTACCTGTAATGAAATAGGTCCTTCACCAAGCTGTGAAATGCCTGTTGGATTGATTTCAGTGAATGTTTCACCTAGAAACGGTGTTGAACAGGACAAGCAAGATGATGGGACATCACGTACTATGGTTTCAGAAGAGAAAAGTGTTATCTTAACTAGGTTAGAGACTGATAATCAAGACCAAAAGTTGCTTCCACTGGACCATGAAATACTCTTGGAATTGACACCTGTGACATGTCCACCAAGCAAGTGTCTTCAGCAGGATGACCAGAAGGGTGATCAGATCATTAACCGTCCCTTTGCAGGAGGGGTTATGGAGGAGCCAACTTTTGTTTTAGATGCGGCTGAGACTACTACTTCCAACTTGTCGTTGCCATCACATGAGAACTTGAAATTAATGCCCATGACTGGTTTGCCAGAAGAAAATGTTCATCATGATGAGCAGAAGTTGATACCATGTAAACTGGATTCCAAGGCTGTCAATGGTCTAGCTATAGAGTGGGTTCCAGAACAGGAAAGCAATGCCTTGGCTAGGACAGAAGCTGGCATTTGTTCCCAGGCATCAGCACATGGCACTATTGATTCTAGCAGTGCAGTTGACTGTTCTGGAGAGACAGACTATGAAGCAAAGAATAATGTCAGCATTGATAGTGTTTCTGAAACCAAGTGTCATGTCATTGTATCACCATCTTCACGAAGGAGCAATGGAACACGGAAATCAAGCCAGAAGACCCAGACAAAAAGGGCCGCAAGGAAATGTAGGAACACAACCAAAGTCCCAAACCTGCATCGAGGTATTGAGATTGTCTTCAAGAGTGTGACAAGGAGGCGGAGCTGCTTCTCCAAACCAGCTCGCTCTTCTGCTTGGGGATTATTGGGGAACATTACACAAACTTTTATGCTGATTAACGGTCTCAGACCTGATGAAATTGAGAATCTTGGATCACAGAAGGCAAGGGGTGACCAAGGAAGTGGAAAGCGGAATAAACTTGCTGGTGGAACCTCACGAAGATCCAGCAAGAAAGGTCATACTTTGGCTCATTGCATTCGTTTAAAAGTTAAAGTGGGAAAAGATGCTTGTCAAACTGAAAGTAATCCAAAGATGATAATCCCCGAGGTAATTAATACTAAGGCATCTGGTGATCTTGTTAGTGATTATGGGGCTGAGTCATGCCAGGAAACCAGTTTTGAAATTTCAAAGTTAGCCTATTGCGTGGGAGATAACATGGTTGAAGAGGGAACTCAAAAACAGCTTCAGTCTTTTTACATTAAGTTGGGGAAGGCAAAAGCACACTGTGATGCTTCTGCTATGGATGTAAAACTTGCAAACAAGGACATGGAGGGCACTGTAATTTCTGAGAAGTCATCTAGAGATATTATGGAAGATTATCTTGGGGTTCCTTCCCATACAGAGGTTGAAGCACTGGGAGTTGCAACTGAGAAGAGGTATACAGATGCTGGAACTTCACCAGATTCGGAAGTTATAAATTCAGTACCCGAGGTTCAATTCGATGCAAGATGTCAAGAAGATTATCCTGATGCTGTTCTGTCTCCTTCTAAGGCTTTTGCTGCAGATGAAGAGGGTACTGGTGGAAAGAGGGGAAAAAAGAAAGAAAGCCTCCCTCAAGCAGGAAACTGTTCACCTGCTGCGGCAAGCTTAAAGAAAGTTAAATTGGCAAAGAAACGAGGGGGCAGGCAGAGAAAGGGTGATAGTCTTTCCTCTAGTGAGATTCTTACATCATGCACCAGTGCTAATGGTTCTGTCAACACAACAAGCACTACAGAATATTCGGCAGAACTGGTACTTTCATCCGGAAAGACTGAACTTGGAGACCCTGAAGGGGCTTTGAGAGGAGAAATCATTATGGAAACCAAAATATGTGGTGAACTGGATGCTGACCTTAGGTCGTCAGAATCACAGATTTCAAAGAATCCTCTTCCTTCAACTAAATCCAGGGGACGCCGACTTCCAAGGAAATCTGATGGAGTAAACAAGAGAAGGTCCAAAGTCTCTGACTCTGCAAAAAGCAGGAGGGCAAATGGTTGCAAGGAGAGAGGAAATGATAGGAAGTCAGTTAAAAAGAACAAAGCTGAGGAGAAGAGTGTTTGTGATCATGTTGTTTACAAAGGTGAAGAACATCCTGAATAGGTTCTGAATTGTTTATGTTGCATGATCTGATTTTTTAATGCTTTTGCAGTCATGTTCTCATGGAACTTGATATATCCTTTTGTTATACCAAAGGTCAAGAAGCATTCTGCTCTGACATGAATTGTTGTTGTAATCATACTGTAGATGACAATGGAAAAACTGATGCTGGCAATGATACTACTGCAGAAGAGGTAACTAATCTGGACATGCCGTCAAGTGGGGTGATGGAGCAAAATTTGTTCCCAGATAATGCATGGGTTCGCTGTGATGATTGTCTTAAATGGCGGCGTATTCCAGTTAGACTTGTAGAATCTATCAGTCAAACACATCGCCAATGGTACTCTATCTTGTGCCCCTTCAATTCATTCTATTAATTTTGCAGGTTTTGTATCTTTGTGTGCTGTGTCTGCACCCCTTTACATATTCACTCCTTTTATTTTTTAAGAAAAATAAAAAGATTTTATTAGCATGAGATTAAGTACAATAAGAGGTCAAGGGCTGTTCCAAATTAGTGTGAGAATGTTAATCCAAAAGAGCTCTTTAATCACTCTGAAAATGAGCTGATGGTATCTAAAAGTTCCAGAGCAGAACACTTTAAAGAGTGCATAATTACTAGTCTATCCCAAAGGTAATCAGTTGAATAAATAATGGTGTTGAAAAATTCTCTTGTTGACTCTTGCTGATTGTTTTCTAGCATTCTCTCCATTTGAGCAGACAATTCACTACAAACACTTTACAAGCTCAAAGAGTCTTGCCATCTTGCTTTCTCTCCTCTAACCTAGAAAACACATGTAACAAAATTCTTCTGTTTTTTGGACATGCACATCAACCACTGATCACCAAAGATAGCAAGGTCCTATTCCACAAACTCCTTGTGACAAAGCACTGCCAAAAAAAAAGTGAACCGGTGTTTTGCCACCCACTAAGACACATGACACAGACATTCAGATGCAACTTTTATCAGCTTTTGTGCTAGTTACATGTATCTTCTGAAGGACAACAGCCAAAAAAAATCCTTGACCTTACAGGCACCTAAGCCTCCCAAATATAGTTTACAATAGGCAAATGTGAAAGGCCAGATGTGCAGGTAAGATGACTTGCTTGTGAAATTTCTAGGGATATACAAATATCAAATATCCTGGCTGGAGTATCAACCGTACACTTCTTACCTGCTTGATTAAGCTTGCTTTAGTTAAGGGGAAAGATGGCCACCCTGTCCATTAATTTACAACTCCTTTTTGGGAATGGATCAACCATCCAATAATCCCATGGACCTTCTATAATCTTGCTTGACTAGGAATCTTTGAGTGATCCAAAGTTTGTTTTCTCAGCTCTGGTTTCAATGAAATTAAGATTTGAGTGTTGCTTCTCCAGGATGACTGGCTTCCACATTTCATTTTAGACTTTGGAACTTACTGAGCTGCCAAAAATTAATTATATGTTAATCTTATGATCTCAATGTGAATGTTCAATTCATCTTTTTTTTGGTATGGGTATAAGAGGAGTTGTCTCCAGCATTACAGACATTTCCTCCAACCCCCTCTTTCCCCCCTCTTGTCCCCCCCTCTCTCATTATTTCCTGTTCCCTTCTCTAAGTTGTCAGCTGTTATTATTTTTTCTTTTGATTTCTAAGGATCTGCGAGGACAACATGGATAAAGCCTTTGCTGATTGCTCCTTCCCCCAAGAGAAGTCAGATGCAGAAATTAATGCGGAGTTGGGCATATCAGATGCTGATGAGGATGTTTGCGATGCTCCTTCAAATTATATGGAATTAGAATGTGGACCGACATCAGGTATGCAACGGTAGCTGTAGAAAAGCAAAAGATTGAACACAAGCTTGAAGTAGGACCTGGCTTTGGTTCTTGAGGGTTTCACCTTATCCTGAAACTTAACTTTGTATTTTACTTCTTGTATAGTTTCCAAGGAGTATGAATTTACGCGCATTACTACCAATCAGTTTCTGCACCGCACCCGTAAAACTCAAACTATTGATGAGGTCTGAACTTGACTCATTATTTTGTGCATATCAACAGTGCAATAATTATGCTTCTTTGTATTGAGAATTGAATCTTTTTGTTAAACGGTAGTAGGCAGGAAGGACATGTGCTTTAACTTAAGCAGCATGTGTGGCCCTAATGTTGAGTTATGGCAAGTCGAACTCTATCTCAGATGGCTACGGGGTTGGTTTCTTGGATGTCTTGATGGCTGTCATACATAGCGGACCACATTGAGACCTGGCTAGTTTAGTACTGTAACATGGAAAGTGGGAAAATTAGCATCAAAATATGTTTTGCAGACTTGGTAGCTTTGGTCCTCGTATAGATCTAGATTGGTGAATATCTCTGGAATCATGTTACTCTGGGAATATGTTGTGAATTCAAAAATATTCAGAAAATTGCTAGTACGAGAGGGAGATAATTTGCTGTTGCAATCTGAATAAAAAAATGTGTAAATGTATTTGTGCTTTGCAACATATTTGATAAAAAAACCCATAGCCTAAGCTGTGATTACGATTGATCGTTTCAGGTCACAATCTTTCTCAAAACATATTTGATCAGAACATGCGTTCACACATGCAGTGTGGCTATCCCATGTAAAAAAAAAACCCTTTGAGGAAGATTGTTATTGAAAACGATCAATCGTAATCATGGCTTAGGCTATCCAAAATCACCAACATGATGATTGTATTATCTTTTTCTTGTAGAAGCTTATGTTATATATCTAATGCTATAAGAAATAATCTTCCCTGTCACTGATTTTTCTTTTTTACATCTGTGTGCCTTTGGTTTCTCCCTTTGATGGATGTTGTTATGTTCACAACATGCCAACTTTGCAAGTGCTTCTGCTCTTCCTGGTGTTTTTTCATCTCTTGGTTTAGCTGGTGTGATTGTGTTGTGCTGTCTGCATCCATGCACCTTCTCATAATCTCCCTCAAGAGCTAATGATATCACTGGTTTTAGGATTAGTGTCACTCCATGTCATTGTTATCACCCCCCCCCCCTCCCAGCAGACTTAAGGTCTCCTGCTTCTTCTTTTTTGCCAAAATTCCTTAAAAGAGTTTATTTATTACTAGACCTCCCACATATAGTAGCTTGGACACTGGCAGGTACTAGGCACCATTCCTTGACTCTCACATTCTAATATTCCTAGTGAGTGCAGAATTCTTTTAAAAGTAATCTTTGACATGTGTTATGCTCAAATTGTTGATTTGTTTTTTAAATTTTGTTTGAATAGGCTGCATCTCATTTCTACTGCTCTTTCTATCCTCATCTACCTTTTCTGATTGTTAAAAATCCAGTGTGTAAATTGAGATATTTCATTTTTAGGACAATAAAATGAGGTTCAACTTTTTTGGAAGGTTTGTTTAGGTGTTGTGCTGGCCTTTCTAAATTTATGTTTTGACAAACATTTCCATAAATTTTAAATAGATAATGGTTTGCTACTGCAAAGCACCTGTGGGCGGCAGGTTAGGTGGTTGTGGAGATGAATGCTTGAATCGAATGCTCAATATTGAGTGTGTTCAAGGCACCTGTCCATGTGGGGACCTTTGTTCAAATCAACAGGTTCCACAGCTTACCTTTTGCAAATAGTAATAATAATTTCACTTCTAATTATAGTCTTTTTTTGTTTGATTTTAGTCTATTTTATCATTTTGCAGTTCCAAAAGCACAATTATGCCAAAATGACATGGGACCGCTGTGGGAAGAAAGGTTTTGGGCTGCGGTTGGAAGAGGATATATCCAGAGGGCAATTCCTTATTGAATATGTTGGAGAGGTAACTTTTAATTTTATGTACGCTGCTGGTTAGCTTTGAACTTTGTTATGAGCTGTGTTTTGAGCCAATGTTGGAAGTCATTGGTGTACTGGGTTTCCTCTGATTCTAGTTTTTGTTGGTGTGCTAGGCTTCCTCTGATGCTAGTTTACTTGCACATGATATGTTTTATGCAGGATCATTTTAGGTAAATAGAATTAGACCACTTCAAAACTTTCTATGGACATATATTTTGCATGGCCAACTCTGATACTAGCTTAACTCAATTCACATTTGGAGTTACTTAGTGAGTGTTTGGGAGTGCTGTAGTTTCTACTTTTGAGTGCGTTTCACTAGAAAAAACATTAAATTGATGCTTCGTATAGTGTTTTTCGATGGTTTTGATATGTTGATGTAAAAAATGAAAAACAAAATAATTTTTTTTTTATTTTGATGCATTTTCATGTGAAAAACACTTTTGAAAAGCACTCTGCATCACAATATCAAACACACCAAATTATGCTCAATAATTAAAGTCAATATGCTTTTTGTGATAGTTTGACCCCCTCGCTCCACACATACAGATGACTCTTCCACCAAAAGAAGGTTTTAGTTCAAAATGTGCATGCAAATTTCTTACAATCTTTTACCTCCAAATTTCTAATATATGGGTCAATTAGGTGCTTGATGTGCATGCTTATGAGGCAAGGCAAAAGGAGTATGCTTCCAAGGGTCACAAACATTTCTACTTCATGACATTGGATGGCAGTGAGGTTTGCTGAAGCTCTTCTTCTTTAATATATATTTTTTTTAATTGATTAATTTGCTTTGAACCTCTCTAATGTGATGCAGCTTGTAAATGCTTTGATGAAAGTATTGGTGGTAGTTTCTAGACCTCTGGATGTTAAATCTAACTTGTCACTAGAATGAACTTCTGCCATTATTTGATATCTGCTGCTTTTTTAACTTTTCAGTCTATATGTTCGGTTAAAATTGCTAAAATCACCGGAGGCCTCAAATTCTTGGTTTCATGGAGATTAGCTGTAAATGTGTTAGGTATCTGTTGATTGGTCACATCATAGATTGAAAGTTCACTGTTACAGCAATCATTTAATGACATGAATCATTAACTTCTAACCGCTTCATGTTACTGGTGGAAGCACCTTTAACCAATTGTACTGTCTAATTTTCGTGCAATGACTCATCACTTTTCTCACTCATTTCTCTATGTTGAGTGAGTGCATGCTTTCGTCTGATTTCTGCTGTTTTTCTGGATTTAATTGTCTCGCCATTATTGTTTTGTGCTGTTTGTAATCCACATTTTCAATCTTTTCAGGTAATTGATGCATGTGTGAAGGGAAATTTGGGGCGTTTCATTAATCATAGTTGTGATCCTAATTGTCGTACCGAAAAGGTGATTCATTTCGATACATGCCTCACATCATTTTTGTTTTTTGATATAATGAGATTCATATTTTATACTTGGTTGCACTTGTTATGGTTTACTTGATGTACTTTCAATATGCGTTGTTGAGCTAAGATGAAGCCTTTCATTTCTTCAATTTCTTATGCACTATTTCATCATGACTGGATTGTTGAGTCTGCTGCTTAAGTTGATTTTTTTTTCACTTTTCTCTTCATTTCACTTCTCTCTTTGGGTCTTTTCATCTTTTTCCTTGTAGCTGGGATGCCAACAGGCCAAGAATCCCCATTGATGTTGATCCAGAAGCATATGAGCCAAAATAATAAAGAGCTTAACTATTTCTTAGTATTTGAATTAAAAAATTATTAATGAGTTGATTTTAATAACAGGGATGCATTGAGCATCCAAAACAATAAAGAGCTTAACTATTTCTTAGCATTTGAATTAATGAGTTGACTTTAATCACAGAGATGCATTCCAGCATCTCACAAAGCCACTTCTTATGACGCACTTAAAAAAATGCAAAACAGGATATAATTATATCAGTGTTGAATAAATGTCAAACTATATCTAGTGTAAGGTAATGCAATTTCCCATATTCAGGATGCATGGCACCATCTTACAGAGCCATACTTTGTGAGGCAATTACAACTTACCAATTGGAATAGCCATTGCCTTCAATTTGATCTGTGTGACTAATATATATATATGTTTCATGCAATGTCTCACATTGGACACGAGAAGATGTTTTGATCTTTATATCCCGGACTACTTACTAGCCACTCCCTAATTATAATGAGTGTTGAATTGGCATCTATTCATAGAAACCTCAGTCCCTACTTTTTGCAAGTTATCCAATTAGCTGTATAGTTTATTTTATTTAGGAAGGCTGTCAGCAAACCACTGAGACGGTTATGAGGCTTGGGCTTTATCCAACGAAGCTTTTGTAGACCACTGTCGCTTTATACTGTCCATTTGCATTTTGGGATATCCCACAATATATATAATTAAAATAGAAATATTAAGGTGAATTTCGCTCCTTTCTCTAATCAATTCTTTTTCCTGATGGTTACATATTAAACATAACATGTTTTCCACTCAAAAGAACAAAGAAAGAGAGAATTTACTTTAAATGTCAATTGCGATTGAGGAGCAAGTTGGAAAGTTTAAACAAAAATTAATTTAAGCAAATTCATTTATTGGAATGTTCTCCAATGATGAGGCTTTGTTTAACCGATGGGTCTATTTTTTGGGGACAGGGGACTAAAGTATTATCTAATTATTTTTAAATTGAAGAGATTATAGCATTTAGAAGTCTTGAGCAGAACTATTTAGAATTCTTTGTAGAACATGCTCTGTTTGTTTGGATCCCAGAGGTTTTGATCCTTTTTGTTTTAAGTTTGTCCTGCTTCTGTTTGGGTTCATCTGTGTATAAAGTCACACAGTGGGCTTATAACTTTGTATTACCTCATGTACTAATTTCTTTCAAATACTCGCCACATTTTGGAGTGACAGCTAAATGTTCTTGTTTGATCTCCATTTTATAAAGTAGTGTTTTGACTTAACAACCTTCTATTTTTGCACGTGAGCATCCTCTTAAAGTTATAATGTATGGTGCCAAGAGTGTGACTTTTAAATTCTGAACTTTCAGTTCCCCTTTCCCATTTCTTAATTAATTAGTTGTTTAACTTCTTAATTTTTGCTTATAGTGGGTGGTCAATGGAGAAATCTGTATTGGATTGTTTGCATTAAGGGATATCAAGAAGGTATGCTCACACCTTATGTTAATTATATCTTGTGCTTTTCCATCTGAGCCATAGTTGGCATAGTTTTTCTTTCTTCACTTTTTGGTTACTTTCTTCTTGCTATAGAAGCACATGGAGTCATAGAATGCATCTCTTCTTCAAGGGGATAATCTGAAAATTGAAAGTTTGAAGCCTGTATTTTCACTTTACCTCTGTTTTTGTTTTTTTTAAAATTATTTTTAAGTTTAATTTAGTTGACAACCACGTCCTCATCTCTGCTAAATGTTTAAAGGGCTGGAAATGATTGGGTGAATAGTTTTATGAATATCATATTCTATGATTGGCGTGACTGTTACATGATATTTGGTCTGTAAAAGAAATTGATTGGTTATTGTGTGGAATACACATGTTCATTTCCACTGTTGGTTTGTGGGGAGTTCATAAATTGTGGTGGATTTTGTAACTTGAGGTTGAGGTCCTTCAAAAGGCATTACCAAGTTGATTGATCGTGTTGTTGCCTTTATGTTTGGCCAATAAAAAGATGTTATATTGGCTTCTTTAATCATTTTAAAATAAAATTATTCCTTAAGGGGTGGACTTTGTGTGGTTAATTGCTGCCATTTCTTCTCTGTCTCCTTCTGAAAGTTAAGTGACTTATCTAATTTATTTCTGCTAAATCAATTGATTGAAGATTGCTGAGCACAACAAACCTTCAACCATCCAATAGTTTAGCTCAATAACAATTTTAAGGTTTTAGTTAAAATTCAGATGAAAAAACTTTGGAGATGCCTGTCTTTCAGAGAAAGGTGTACTGGTTTACAAAGAGCCTCGATGTTTCTGCAGAAAGCATTAGACTTTGCAATGCCTCACTGCACGCCTACCATAAAAAGCACCTTTTGTTACGGCCACTTACATCTGCCCTTTCATTTTCACTTGCATGCTTAATATTTTTCACAAGCATGGTTTTATTTATTTATTTTTTTGCAGGGTGAAGAGGTGACATTTGACTACAACTATGTAAGAGTGGTTGGGGCTGCTGCTAAAAGATGCTATTGTGGTTCACCTCAATGTCAAGGCTATATTGGTGGTGATCCAACTAGCTCTGAAGTAACTGATCAAGTTGATTCGGATGAAGAATTTCCTGAACCTGTAATGCTTGAAGATGGGGAAGTTGGAGATGGCTTAAAAAATAAAATATCCAAAACCAGTTTCTTCGGTTTATCAAAAGGTAGGGAAATGGAATCCAAAACAACAGTTGGGAACTTGGAGGTTGCCACTGAAATTAAGGATTCAATGAACCAATCAACTCCTGCCATTTCTCAATCACCCAGTGAATCAGAAATGAATGGCTTACCTGGAGATTTTTCTTCCTCAAGTAAACGAGTAGAAATCTCCCCACAGACTGAAGACATGACAACCCAACCCACACCTGCTGTTCAGCAGGAGATTTCCGTGGAAGAGAGGATAGATAAATCCTTGTATTCCAGTCAAAAGTTGAAGACTTCTCTGACCTCAGTGCTCATCAAACCATTGCCTGATGACATTATGATTAACAGGAAGTCTAAATCTGCCACAGCTGAAAACAAGCGGGTTTTTGTTAAATCTCGTTTTATTATTAAAACTCCACCCCAATCTGGTTTAATTAAGAAAGGAAAGTCCGCCAGCAATTTTATAAACATAAATAAGGTTCAGACAATAACCAATAAACCTCATATGCCGCCTATCAAACCCAAAAAATTATCGGAAAGTACCTCAGATGGCCATTTTGAAGCAGGTTGGGATCCTCCTCATTCTTATCTTTTTTGTCAAGATGGTATTATGTGCAATACTTTAATGATTAATGCCTTGGAATATTTTCAGTTCAGGAGAAACTTAACGAGTTGTTGGATTCTGAGGGTGGCATAAGCAAGCGGAAAGTAAGTAACTTATTGAATAGTTTTTCTCAAGGTTTTGGCTGTTTCTTAATGCTAGTTAATAGCCTAAAGCGCAATAGAGCCTTTGGATGTAGCTGATGCTCACTTGTGGGCTTTAACATCTCTCTCTCTCTCTAATTCTTTCCTTTTTTATTCTTTTTAGATTTTTAACTATTAGTTTGTACATTTGCCATACTTATGTGTGTCTGTGCATTTCCATTGTGTGATGAAGCCATGCTCTTTTTCCACAAGAAAAATGTTCGCATCTGATTTGTTTTAATAACACTTCTCCAGTATCCAGATTGTTCATTTTTATTGACTAAAATTATCTGCAATGATGTGTTGAGTTGTTTCTAAAATTATTGAAAAATTTCCGTGTTTTATGCATTTCTGCTGACTGTCCATGTTATTTTTATTTCATTTTCTGACAGGATGCCCCCAAAGGCTACTTGAAACTTCTCCTCCTCACTGCAGCTTCTGGTGCTATTAGAAATGGTGAAGCAATTCAGAGGTAATATACAATTTTCTTGCCTTCTTATTTCTTATTTCCACCATACATCAAGATCATGGCTTTTGGAATATAATAATTCCTTTTCATATGAGGTGAACCTTGAAAAGGACTCATGCTGGATGATTGTATGATGTCTTGATTTAATTGCTTAGCTTTTTTTGTTTTGCAGTAATCGAGAGCTTTCAATGATACTTGATGCACTCTTGAAAACTAGATCCCGAATGGTACTGATGGATATAATTGAAAAAAATGGTAAGAGTTTCCTCCTTTTGCATAGCATACAAACCAATCTTCACTTAGGAATTCGTTCTATTGCACCTTTAGTTGCTTAAAGAATAACCACATTTGCTTTCTTTCAGGTTTACGGATGCTTCACAACATAATGAAGCAGTACAGAGGGGATTTTAAAAAGATTCCGATTCTTCGAAAGCTTCTAAAGGTACACACCTTGGCTGCTTCGTTATAGATATACCATACCCAGCACCTTAATTATGCGCCCAAACATGTGTCAAATGCACATCCTGGTATTCAAAGTTGATTTACCTACAGAAACACTCACATTTATATTATTGCTGTCATTTAAGTGCAAATATTGCATGCCAAAAAAGTTTTATGGTATACTCTTTTTTTTCCAGATAGATAATGCTAACCCTTCATGGTTCAACATTGCAAAACTGTTAAAATAGATGATTTATTGGCTGTGGTGGCTATCAAATGAGAAACTATTAATGTTACAAGATAATGGCATTCCTTTTCAGTTTTGTGTATAAAATCTTTTTTTAACCCTGAGACTCTTTCCATGATGGCACATCTGTTCATCTTCAGAAACATGCTTGCAACTTGAATTATTTCAAGGAAACTGTCGTGTAGAACATGATAAGAAAACTTTCTAGAATTTCAAAAGCATGTTCTTAACTGACTTCTTTGCAGGTTTTAGAGTATTTGGCCGTTAGGGAGATACTTACAATGGAACATATAAACGGAGGTCCTCCTTGTCCTGGAATGGAAAGGTTAGATTATTCATCTGGTTTTTAAATAGTAAATATTTAGTTTGCTTGGGATCATTTGTGTGGTAGTGGTGATCTTGTTTCTTCTCTGGTACACATCTTAGTTGGAGGAAATCATCATGAGGGGATGCTGATTCAATTTTGGTGGTCTGGAACTTATTATATATGGTAGTAAAATGGATGGTAGGGTTCTCTTAGGCTGGGATGTTGGTTTTGTGAAATGAAAATGAACAGAGGAGTGGTGTCGTTTGATGTAGATGTTATTCGCCAAGGGAATTGACCTTCATCTAGAAGCAAATAAAAAGTCAGATAAGTTGACTTAGTGGTTCTTCCCCAAACAAGTAAATCTTTATAAGATTGAAAAAGGGAAGGAACCCTGGGCTCCTGAAGCACTCATTACTGAGCAAAAATGTGAAGTATACAAGTGAAGCTACATTAGATTTGTGAAATGAATTGAACAGAGGAGGCAGTATGTTATCTGGTGTAGAAGTAACAAGGAGCAGATTCCGAAGTGACTGACCTTCATCTGGAAGCAATGAAAAGTTACAAAGAGAAGCTTATCTTGTGGTTCTTTTCCCCATCAAGTCTATATAAAAGGACGACAAAAGGGAAGCAACTCTTGGACACCTGAAGTTTACGTTACCGAGGAAATATGCCAAGTATACAATTGAAGCTACATAAACTCATTATGGGATAAATAAGCAAAGAATTGAATTGAAATTCTGTGAGGAGCCTGCATTTTTATTTTTATGTTTACTAACCCTTATAGGAATAGGGAATTTACCACTGGTTAAAAAAGATAGGTAAGTTGATGACTACCTTGGACAAAGTACTGCAAGTTCCATCCAAGGACTGCAAACCTCTTTCATTCATTATATCTATAATCGTCATCTGATCATAAGGGTTGATTGTTGAATTTGATTTGAGTGGTTAATTCCACAGGCCATGCTTTTTAAGGCTATGTTTGGGAGGGTTGAAGATGGGTGGAAAGGTGTTTTAACTTGTTTGGGAGAGGAATAGAGAATAGGGAGAGATTATTTGGATGAAAAATGTTCATGGAGCCACAAAATATAATCTCTAAAGGAGAAAGGGTTTTTTTTTTTTTTTTTTGGGGGGGGGGGGTTGAGTTGAGATTTATGCTCTTCATTTACCCTTAACTAAGAATTGTTGTAGTATTTAAGGTGAAGGGCATAACGGTAATTGCAACACAAATAATGTTTTCCATTCTCTTTCTTTTTGTACCAAACAGAGGAAAACTCTATTTCTTCTAGTTTCTTTCCTTTCATTTTTTCTCCTTTCAAGTAAGAGGTAGAAAATAATTTTTTTTCTGATTATTTTCTTTTCTTCTATTTTCATTTTCTTCCTTCCCTCGTTTTTCTTCCAGACATAGCCTAAAGGAACTTCACCATTGCTACACTTAGCTTTCTGGTTCCTGTTTTATCTCTCAAGACAGCCAAATTCTTGCAGCTAATGATTTCTTGCCATGCAATTAAAAAAAGATGCTTTTGCTCATCATATTAATTTTATTGGCATGTGTTCCCTGATGAGTGTTATTTATGCAGCTTTAGAGAGTCCATGCTGTCCCTGACAGAGCACAATGACAAACAGGTATTGTCTTAGACTCTCACATCCTAGACTGGTTGCTTTTTACTTTTCCAGGACACCCCCTAACAAATGCACACCATCCTGAGGTTGATCCTTCCTCTGTACCAAAATCTGAGTCTTGTTTGACAATTATTTTAAGTGAAAAAATTTACGCTTCAGATCTTGGGTGTTTTCTTAGTTCAGTGATAATAAGCCTTTGGCTTGCAACCGCACAAGGGTACATGTTTAAACTTTGAGAGCAACCATTTAAGCAAAATGCTGAAGGATAAGATTGATTCTGAACTCTCTCGTGACACCTTTCTTCAACTCAATAATAATTGAGCTGTGGTTTCATTTAGAAGTACTGAAAATGCCAATTTTGACCTTATATATTAAAATGTGATTAAAGAATTTCTGACCCTGATAAGGCTTGATAATAAAAACAGTGTTGTGGGCATTAAATTTTTACAGTGGACAAGTATTGTTGGATTTCTTTGGACAGTGCTATTTTTTTTTTGGAATGTTGCTTTTAAATTTATAGGATCGCTTCTTGCAGTTTTCGTTGTGATTCTGAATTGTTAGAGATAAAGCAATGAGTAATAAATTAATGTGTCCTTGGGTTTGAAATTTGATCTTTAATGAATTAATACGTGTGTACATAGGTTCATCAAATTGCACGAGGTTTTCGAGATAGATGGATCCCTAGACATGTCAGAAAACTTGGCTATATGGATAGGGATGGTGGGAGGATGGAGATTCAGAGAGGTTCAAACTGCAACAAGGTTTTAGCTTCTCATAGTCATTGGCATGATCAGGGTGTAAGACACTTGGAAGCACTGAATGGTACGGTGGAATCAAACCTAGCAACAACCTCAGTGGGCACTGCTGTCCACGAGGACAGCTCTGCGAACCGTGTAGGTAGTGGTACAAGAACTCGGAAGCGTAAAAGCCGTTGGGATCAACCAGCTGAGGAAAACATAGCTTCCAGATCTCTTCAGCAAGTTGAACAGAACGAGTCTGGGTTATTACAACAATCTGAATCCAACTCATTACCTGAGTTAAGTAAAGAAGTGCCAGATCATGTAGACAAGGCAGGTGGAGAGTACAGTTATTGCCCTCATTGTGTTCACAGTTATTGTTGGCAAGATGAAGCTAGTGGTGCCGATAATGGAAGGCAGAATATTCATGAGGATGTTCCACCAGGATTCTCATCTCCTATTGACCCCGCTCTTGTGTCCAATGCTTCTTCTACTGTTGATGATCTCCCACACCAAAATGTTTTCCATTTGAAGTTTCCTGTTGGTGTGGTTGTTGGCCTTCCACAGAGGAAATTCAATTCCCGCTTTCCTGTCTCGTATGGAATTCCGTTGCCTGTTGTGCAGCAATTAGGGTCACCTCTGGCTGAAACTGTAGAGGGTTGGATTGTTGCTCCTGGCATGCCTTTCCATCCTTTTCCGCCATTACCACCACTTCCCTCCTCTAAGAAAGGGACTCTGCCATCTGCTATGAACTCTATGGAGATTGATGACACTGCAGATCGAGGGAAACAGGACTGCTATGATCGCACCACTTGTCTGGATGAAAATAGTCCAAGCACGACTGGTGCTAACCAACCAGACGTGAACAGTCCAGGTCTGAAAGACCATCAAACATTTAAACGTGCAAGGGGGTCTTATGATTTGGGTAGGAGGTACTTTAGGCAACAGAAGTGGACTAAAATGCTTCCTCCATGGGTTCGGAGTAGGAATGGGTGGGGATGCATTGGAGACAACTCGAGAGGTGGAATGTGCAGCACTGACTTGGGAAGTCTAACAAATGAGCAGAGAAACTCGTATTATTGACAGGATGTAAGCTGTAGAGTGGAGAAAGCTGGCAAATTCTTAATCAGCATGCACAGCGTCTAAATGAGCATTGATTTTTTAGGAAATGCTCTGGAGAGGAGCTGAATTTTCACCATACTTTAAATGTATTCCCGATTCTTTTTCAAGCTTCTATTTTCAATGGAAAATTCATTCATTTCAGAATTTCGATCCTCATACTCAAAATTGCGATGCTATAGCTGAGGGGAAAGTGTGCTTCTATCTGGCAATATCTTCTGTTGTGCTGATCCATTTGCTCACACCTCGAAGAGGTAGGTAGTCTTGTTTTTCTCAACATTTTGTCATAAGAGTACTATTGTTGATCGTTGGAATAAAAGATAACCAATTTATTGGCATCTTGCGTTGGAAAAGAAAGGTCTTAGATGATATGGAACGTGAAAGATGATTGTGTTGTTCAATGGCTTCTTGATTCTTACAATTACTTATTTGACTTGGATGGTGCAAATCCTCCATCATTTAGTTTCATGGATATTGGTGGAGTTCCGATCTCAAATAGAACAGTAGTTGCTACAGTAATTCTTTGACCTAGTCAGACGATGGCTTGTCGTTACAACCAAGTGAATTGTCTTCTTGTCATGAAATCAATAGATTCCAGTTTTTCTTACCGTAACTTGTGTGATTTGGAGCTCCTTTTTTGTATACTTCCACGTTGATTTTGTAGAATCTTACATGTCCATGACACACACGTTCACAGCAAAAGATTAATGGTGTGCAGTGTGCTGTGCGCACCTAACCAGCTCCTCAGGTACAAAGCTAATTCATGCTGCTTGTCCACATCTCCTTTTCCTTCTTTTTTGCAAGAGCACCGAGCTCGTAGCTCATTAACAAACAAGATTGTTTTAATGTCTCGTAGATTGCCGTTCTGTTTTAGCACCAGAAAGAGTGTTACTATCACATTGAAATCTCTTAAAGATGATATGTTGTCTTGTGATACAGTGGGGCGAAAATGCTTGTTGCCTGAAGAAAACTGCCACTTATGTGTGTAATGTGATTGAACACTTGGTGTACAAAACGTCTGGTCCTGCCAATAGCACAGGAAATTACTCTTGTGATTAGCATTTATGGCATGTTGTGATTTCATCTATAAATGGCAGTCTCGCCAATTGTTTAGATGTTGGGCGTGGCTGATTTCTGCTGTCCTTACTTATCCTCACTATAATTCCTGCATACTGAATTTAGAGCAAGCTTCACCATGACATATTTTAATATATTTTTAAATAAAAAATATTTTAAAAAATAATCACACACTACCGAGAACACCTAGCCCCACAAGATACAGGCAAACTACATAAACTGGCATGCATTCAATTCCTTGCTTGCTTGTTATATACTCGTATTCAATTCGTCGAGGCTTCCAACCCATATCATGATTATTATTGTTTTTTTTTATTTTTTCCTATAAAGCACGCAACACATGTCGATGTATCTACCAAGCTTATGACACAACACAAAACAAAGTCCAGGTCCAAATTCTAATGGGCCATGGAATGCAGTTGGAGGCCCGAAACCCAAATACGAATTACATCACTTGAGGCCCGGGTTTGCACGTGACCTAATCAATCTGCTGGGTTTGGGTGGGTGCGCACAACTTTCAAACAACCCTTGATAGAACTTCAAAATGTACCTAGCTCCCCACTCGGTCCACCAAGACCACTCGCAGGTTTTGAAGCTTAAAAATCCCGTTGTCTCGTCAAAAAGAAGATAAAGACAAAGCATTGACTTCGTCCATCATTTGAATCTGATTCCCTGGCCTCTACAGACTTGCTTGGAAACCCTTTGAATGGAAGGGACTATTCCCAGATCCGACCAGCCACCCCTTCACCGGCCTTTTATTGTCTTTTGTTTCGGTATGAAGTATAATAAATTTTCCCTGACATACAAGGACAAGATTAGAATTCTTTTTATTTTTAAATTTTAAAAATATTTAAAAAATTAATGTTTTTATTTTAAATTAATATATTTTTAGATATTTTGATATATTGATATTAAAAATAATTTTTAAAAAATAAAAAATATTTTAAAAAATAAATATAATCGCACTTTAAAAATAAACCTATCTAAAGACACGACAGTCGGATAGGACAAGTCCAGCCCTAAAATTACTCAACCTATTTCTAATACAATTGGTATTTAACATTAAATAATTTCCTGTTCTCCTTTCATAATTAAGCTCGTAAAAGGGTATTAAGAATGCTTATGCCAAGTGGATTACTCGCGTGATAATATCGTTTCTACTTAACATTACATGATTAACCATTTCTTTTTTTTATGGTGTTTATAAAGTAGATAGCATCTTATTTGATCCACTTTTAAAAAAATAAATATAAATAAAAAATAAAATAAAATTCATAACTCTTCAAAAATTATAAAAATATTTTTATTTAAAATTTCTCTTTCATACTTGTATTTTTTTTAAAAGGCTGTTTTTTTTTTATCTTTAATGACAACATAAAAGTCATTAAATATGGCTTCTTTTTTTTCATACTTGTATTTTTTTATCATTCAGTTACGTATCATAAAATTCTTCTCACTCTACTCTTATATTCATTCAAGATTATGTTATTCCACAACACTTAAAAAGAGAGAGAATTAAGTATTCTTGAGTGGTGTTTTTTTATTGATATAATAATTGTTTTTCAAATATTTTTATTTGAAAATATATTAAAATAATTTTTTTTTAATTTTTTTTATATTTACACACATAAACAATTAAAAAACATAAAAAATAAGT
The DNA here is from genome assembly GCA_007827005.2 of Populus simonii. Lineage (NCBI taxonomy): Eukaryota > Viridiplantae > Streptophyta > Magnoliopsida > Malpighiales > Salicaceae > Populus > Populus simonii. The sequence continues at coordinate 18,626,941 of CM017465.2, read as the reverse complement.
TGAAGCAAGAAAAAAATTAATTTTTAAAAAAATAGGCCAGATTTAGAAATGGTGATGTCTCCTCCTGACATGGTTCTGCCACCGCAAAAATAAACACCGCCTTAATATATGTTTAGTATTGTGGTATAAATTGTTTTTTAAAAGTGCTTTTCGCTTAAAAAATATCAAAATAATTTTTTTTATATTTTTATATCAGTATATCAAAATCATCATAAAACATTAGAAAGATTAATTCATCAATTTCAAAAACACCTTAATCTAAATGGGGTCTCTCTCACCTTGTCACATATACTTCTCAATACAATCTATTGGTTTTGTTAAAAAAAATCTATTGTAACATTCATATTCTTGTCACCATGTTCTATTTATGAAATAAAAACTTTATATCTATCAATTCACTTAATGTATAATATTCAAAAACAATTGGTTTGCGGTAATCATGCAATAACAGTTATGTTTCATAAAAATATCACTTGACAATAGTTTTCAAAAGATACGACCAAGTCTCCTCTGTTGAAAGGTTCACTGCCAGCATATAAAATTGCAAAACTCCAACAACAAATTAATATCAAGATAATACCATAAAAAAAATACAAAACCTAATTAAAAAAGAACCCTAACAAATAAATAAAGTCAACCAGGGTTAAATTACAAAAACTACAATCCCAAATCATGAGATCAAGACAACCTCATGGAAAGCAGTCGAGAAAAAAATGCAAAGCTTATTTTTCAATCAATTCAATATTGAATGATGAAATTGAAAAAAAAAATCAATTAGAAAAAGTGACTCAAAAAAATAACACAAGTCAACCTAATTAACCTATTAAACCCATGAACTATGCATAATATCAAGATAAATTCATAGAAAGCAAATAAAAAAAAATATGAAGTCCAACTTCCAACATATCTAATATAAAAGGTTGAAACTAAGAATAAAAAACTAAATTAATGAGACCAATATATAACCTCTCTCTCTCTCTCTATATATATATATATATATGAACCACAGCTACCAAAACAATATAATATTAAGGGATAAAATTGAAAAACAAAAACTAAATACAAAAAAAAAAGGAAAAAGATTTGGTTGTTAAAAGGTGAGATATAAAAAAAATATTTTAAAAAACACAAAATAAATAGTGTTTTGTGGGTATAGCTGTAGTGATTTAGCCACACTCTCTAGTTTTATGTTAATGTTCATTGACCATGCTTATAGTACTCAACCCAGAGTTTAGTCCAAATTAATTTTAAAATAATATTGTTTTAATTTGTTTAATAAAACAACATCATTTTAGACAATAAATAAATAAATAAACCATGGGAGTATCAGTAGGTCAAGAGCAAAGTGGTTATCCTATTCAAATTGTGTTCCGAATAAGGAAAAAATTAATATCTCCATCATTTTAACCCCGTCTAACCCTCGCTCAAATGTGAAATAGTGTATTGTCAAAGAATTAAATCGCAAAAAAATTTAAGGAGTGACATGAAAAGATGGTGTCACACTGTATTGACCCATGCTATCCCATGAAATTGATGACCCAGGTAATAAATACGATCATGGTAAGTTAATTTAGTTGGACAATCTGTCTCTTTCTTTTTTCTTTTCTTATTCTCGTTCACACCAAGCCTTGACCAAGTCTAAATTGACCCTGGGTTCGATTAAATAATAGAGATAAAAAAAATTAAGAGATAAATAATTGATGAATGATGAAACTAAAAAAACATTAGCTTAAAAAGAAAAAGAAAACAAACAAACAAACTTGGTTGAACCTTTTAGACCAGGGTTAATTATCTAGATTTATAACCTATAAAATTATAGACTCGGGTTCAACTAGGAAGCTCGATTTCCAATCTATTTAATGTTGGATGATGATTTTTTTAAAAAAATCCAAAGCAATAAAAATTGCAATAGGAAAAAAAAAGAATAAGGATAAAATCACTTGGAAAAAAATAAAAAAGAATGGAATTGTAAAAAAAATTCTTAAATTCTAAAAATCATCCAAATAAGATAAATATCAATTAAAAGAATTGTGACTAAATATGAAAAATTAAAGGAAAATAAAATTTAAAAATAAAAAAATATTAAAAAAATATTAACTTAAAAAAACAAGTAAATTTATTTGAATCTCGTAAACCCAGGTTAATTTTTTTTTGAAAGTAATTAAATAATTTCTCTATACTAACTAAAAAGCAAAAAAAACTTCCACCAAATTACCAAAAACAAACTTAATGTCACGGTGATAAATGGGAGGTTTGATGCCACAATGCAAGGATGCAAGACCTTGGACACATCCAGAACGATATTCTTAAGTCTTAACCGGGTCGACGTTTCGGTCGGGCTTGACAGCTATGGTGCGCTGGTACTGGTGGTTGAATGGTTGCCCCGCCATATGGATCCTTTTAAAATCGAAGCTGACAGCTGCAAGCCAACAAGTCCATTGAGACTCTCTGTGCTAAAACTATTCATAATTCTGTCCCTTATTAATTTAATTTGATTTGATTTCAAGCGTCTAATAAAATCCTCCATCAGCCCCCTCCCCTTCTTAGACCCATATACAATCGCCAATGCCTTGAAAATACTTGGTGTTTGGTAGAAAATTACTGCAATTAGGTATCTAGAGACGTTGGATTTTTCTCAATTGTTGCAAAATTCAACTCGTAATATCCAATTCAAGTCAAGTGACCGGAGTTCAACTGCACGTTGCTGGGTTTTTTGTTTTTTTTTTTTCCTTTTGTTTTGGGGTCTCCTCCGAAAGTCCATTGCTCACCATAGAAACGTTAAAGTTATTTTTTAAGGTATTTGATAATGTAATAATAGTTGTTTTTTTAAGTATTTTTTGCTCATAAATATATTAAAATAATATTTTTTATTTTTTAAAAATTATTTTTAATATTAACATATTAAAAAATTTAAATATATCAAAAAATTAATTTGAAATAAATAAAAAATTAAAAAAAAACTAAAAAAAAAACTTTTTAGCTTTGCTGGAGACAACAGTGGAAGATCTATTCAGGTTGGTTGGCACTTGAGGGCCATCCCTGGCTTGTGGCTTCTTTTCTTTTCATTTCATCTCACTATCCAAGTTTTAAAAATTGGAGACAGTGAGCTGTCAACAGACTCGCAATTATGAAGTTTCATTGCTACCCTTCCATCACTATCATTATTAAAGAAAATCACGTCAAATCAAGGGAGAATCTGGTCCAGTCCTTGTATTTTAACTCAAATCATAAACTTGTCCCTGCAAGATTAATTTGCTTACAATTTAACCCTGATGTTGGAATCGTTCTTCAATCTATCAAGCATTCTCATCTAAATCGAATAAAAATGCCGTCACGTGTGAAGCTTCCACACAATTTGATTTATTATAAGGTATAAGAATGGAAAAATATATAGTACCACATGGCAATTTTTTTTGTTCAGATTTATTTTATTTAATAAACGAGGCTGTATTTTAATAAATGGTAAGTTTCTCGAGTGAGGAGATTTTCATCCATTTTACATGAGGATATCGACTGGAATGGAAGATTTCAGAATAAACTAAAATACAAGGATAAATTAGAATTATTTATATAGATTGGGAACCTGATAAAAAAACGAGGGACAAATTAAGCTAAAAGTCGGGCCGCCCTTTTCAGATTGTCGGTGCAGCAGAGCATATGATTTTTGCCTTTGCCGAATCATCAATACGGTAATGATTCACGGTGGGAATTTCTTTTTGTTTAGAGTACGATTGATAGTTTAGCAGTTGATAATTTTTAATATTAGTATCTCAAAAAAAATATAAAAATATTAAAAAAAATATTAATTTAAAATAATAAAAATAATTTTTAAAATTTTTTAAAAATTATTTTTAAAACACAAAAATAAACGGATTCATAATGTTTATTTGGGAGTATTATTAAAGTTGTTTTTCAAAGTGTTTTTTACTTGGAAATTTATTAATATATACATATACATATATTTATTTTTTTAAAGTTTATTTGTGATATTAGCATATTAAAACGATAAAAAATACTAAAATTTTTAATTTTAAAAAAATTAATAAAAAAAATCAATTTTATCACGTATGGAAACGAGTAAAGTTAATAAGGTGATTGAGAAATGTTTAAACTCGGAGTAAATGGCATTTATAAAAACACATAAAGCAATGTTTATTCGGTAAAGTTAATTGGGTGATTCTTAGTATTTATCGTTAAATAATTCCTAACTAGTGCTAGACGAACTTTATGTTTATTAACACATTGTTTTTTTTTTTTATATATATATAATTTTTAAGTGATTTTTAATTTTCTTATTTAGTCTTTTTGAATAGTTTTTTTTTAAATATTTTATATATATTTAATTTTTGAAGAAGTTATTGTGATTCATTTATAATATTTTTTATGTTTTACATATATCAAATTTATTTTTATATAATATTTTTAATATGTGCAACCATGATTTTTTTTCACTTTTATTGTATCCATATCTATTTTTATTATTATTTAATTGAATAAAAAATAATTTTAATAAAAAAAATTAGTAAACATAATCTTATTAATATCTCATATTACACAAGTTGATTATATTTTTTGAATATTTTAATTTTAGTTATTATTAATTATTTTTCTCAGTTATTTATACATATAATTACCAATTTATTACTTATAATTATAATTCTTTTACACAAAAAAAACACATTAAAAAAAAATCTGCATATATATATTTTTTTAATATAGCTCGAAGCGAAACTCGCGGTTTAAATAACTAGAATATGATATGATAGCGGCGAGCTGGTGGAGAAAATCATGCATGATTTGCTTAGAAGAGGAGGAGGAGGAGGAGGAAAAGGAAAAGGAAGGAAGGAAATACGAGTAAAAAATAAGGAGGAGGTTCGAGGTGTAATGTAGAGTAGATCCAGATGTACGTAACATGACCCACCACTCGTAGTCGTAGGAGACTTGCTTCCACATTTCCACGCACCGCCTAGCCTGGCCTGGTCTTATTTCATAAGCACAAAAAAACAGACATATAAACAGAGACATAGAAATGTTAGAGAGAGATACAGAAAGTCCCCTGATATCTAAAATTTCTCTTACAAATCCCAGAAAATTCTGTCCTTTCTATTTTTCCTTATCATCCAACTCCCGCCATTTTGTCTACACCATCTAATACCTGAATTCACTCTTTAGTTCTTTTCTTTTCTTTGAAAAAAAGGCAAATAAAACCAAATTCTACCGTTTCCAAGATCGCCCTTTCTTTTGCTTCAAGTCCACTCCAGTTTTATCACTTTTTTATATTATTTTTGCGGATAAAAAAACTCATTTCTCAGAATTGATTAGAAAGAATCCTTCTTATTTGTAGCTCATTTTTTTTTTTTTTTAGAAAATGGACGAGTTTGGTGTATTGACAGAACGTTTTGGGTTAAAACCGCAAGGGAAATCAGCACCAATGGCGGCATCGAGAGGATCCAATAATACCCAAATACCAAATTTCGCTTCGTCAAACCCGAAAACCTCCCCATATTCTTCTAAATCAACCTATAATTCCCATTCCTTTAATGGGTCTTTCATGGATGATCACGAAACTCTCCGTAGCAATTCGAAATCCCAGAATTTTGGTGATGATTTTGACATTTTTGGCGGTTTTCAAAAGAATTCAAAACAAACTAGCACTGGGTTTGGTTTCGATTATGATTCTGTGTTTTCAAGTACTAAAAATTCGAATGCGAAATCGTCTTTTTATGATGATATATTTGGTGGGTTAAATGCTTCTAGTTCAACAGTTAATAATAATGATGATGATGATATTTTTGGGGCGTTTACCTCTTCTTCCTCAAAGGCCGCCAAGCAAAGAGCACCGGTTGATGACTTGTTGGGGGGTTTTGGTACAAAATTGAAGCCTCCGAGCCGGAATGGATCTGTTGGTTATGATGATTTGATACCCGGATTTGGTTCCAGCAAATCATCAAGTAAAGAGTATGTGTTTTTTTTTCCCCAGGAAATTTGATGGTTTCATTGATTACTTGCTTAATTGTTCTTTATTTATTTATTTTTAACTAAATGTCAATGCTTTATTTATTTACTGCTCTTGGTTTGTTTATCTAGGAAATTATTTGCATACTGTGATAAATATCGTGTTTTTATGTATGATTATTGAAATAGATGGAGGATCTAACCTCATTGTACTTGTACCTTATGGGGGTATTATCCACAATGTTCAGCTCCCATCTCGTGCTTTTCTCTATGTGCAGTTCAATGTACCTTTGATGCGCCTATTTTGTTTACCTGCCACACATAACAAGAAAATGATGAGATGGTAGTTTGATGGCCTAAAACTTGAGACAGGATGATAGCTCAAAGTGTTTCTCCTAATTGAGACAGCATATTTCTCTTAATTGAGTGATTTACAAATCTGTTTTGGACCTATTCAGTTTGACCCCATTTTCTGTATGATGTAATGGGGCATTGCCATGGACGTGCAATTCTGATGCTTTGTTCTTGTCACCATATTTTTTTTGCAGAGAAAATATAAGAACAACCACACCAGCATTCACCTCAACAGAAGACCCTTTTGTAGTACTCGAACAAACTTCAACCAGAACAAAATTGTCCACAGACCCACTGGAGGAATTTGGCAAGTTTAATCATTCTGGAAGAGCAGAATCTACTGTTTTGTCAAATCGTTCCCCGCCATTGAGACCCCCTCCAAAACCAGGGCAAGTTTTGAAGACAGGTAAGGATTGTTCTGCCTCCTTAAGTCATTTGTTCTTCTCGTAATCTTAATAGTGTTATGATGCTCCATGATGCAGGAAAGAGTTCGGATGTTTTTGCCATAGATGAACTGGAGGACTTTGCTATGGGTAGGATGCAAACTAATGGTCATCATGCCAGGGAAGTAAAGGAAAGTGCAGATGATCTAGAGTTATTTTTCGGCAGGGGTTCTCGTTCCAGCAGTGTGCCAAAGTCAAGGCATGAAGTTCCGGTAAGAACCACTGATACAAGAGTAAATGGTTTCTGTAACACCAGCAGCTTGTTTTTATTTGACTCCAGATGCCCTTGTTAGGACCCTCTATTTGATGCAAAGATAAATGCAAAAGGAAAGCCTGAATTCCCCACTAAAAAATCTTCTACTTCCTCACCTGGCATAAGGAAGACTTCTGCAAAAAATGTAATTGGTGACCTTTCTTCAATTTTTGGAGGTAATTTATTGTTGAAATTGGCTTTCATTGGTAGCAGTAGAAATTATCGCTTGGTGCATTGTTGTTTATCTAATATTGATGGCTTTTACTCTGCCAAAGATGCCATGTTATCTGGAGAATTTGAGGAAGTTGACGGGGAAAGTGAAGAAAGAAGGAGAGCCAGATGGGATCGTCACCAGAGGACCCGGGATCGTATTGTGTGTCTTACTTCAAACCATTTTTCTCACTCGTTTATCAAATGTGATTAGGATTATGCTATTAACTGGATGAATTTATTCTTTTCTCTTGGATTATATTAAGATGCTGCACACTTGTTTATATAGAAGGTGAAAAGAAATTAGTTTATGTATGAAACAAGAACAGAAAAGGATTACAAAGTTGCAAAAGCTGACCTGATAGTATATATGTATCAGCTCTTCTGCCTGATGAATACCATTCCAATAATCATTAATTGATAACCTTTTTGTACAAAACTCCTTGAGTAGCAGTTGAAAGAAGTGATTTGTTCATCTCTGATTCTTGCCAGTATCTCACACTCTTGAGTTACTTCATGCTGTACATCTTGTGCATCAAGAGTTGCTTCATCTTGCCAGCATTGAGTAATAATGATTGCTGGCTATTGAGTCATAGCCGCAGCTCTTTCCTTTATCATCTAAAGCACATAGCTGATGTTCCTAGTTGACTGAGTGAAATTGAATAGTTGTTACTATGCGGATTGAATTTGTATTTGTCATCATAAGAGATGATTTTACAAATCTGGATTGTTGTATCTACAGGAACAAGCAGTTGCTGATATGAACCAGCGCGACCGTCAAACTTTGCATGAGCAAGAGGAGAGGCGTGTAAGTAATTTACAGTTGTGCCCTAGACTTGCAATGGATTTAGTTGGATTTTTGTGTGTTGACTCTACAGATTATTGGTTGTTTTTTTTTGTACCATATGTGTGATGCATGAATGCTTGTGGTGCTATTTTTGGGGTCAAAGATGAGTTGAAAGGAACTGAGTCTATATGTTGATGTGAAGCAGCATTTGGTTATATAAATAAGCGTGTCTATCAGTTACTTTCTTGCTGTCTCTTTGCGGGGCTGGATTGATGGGGTGGATGGCTTGTTGCTCACACTTGTTATATCTTCTAATATTTTATTTTTTTCCTTGCAATGCAACCTCAACTTTGAGTAATATGTGGTGATATCTGATCTTAATTTGCAGAGGATAGCTGACAAAATGGATGTTCAAATAAAGCACTGGGCAGCAGGCAAAGAAGGCAATATGCGTGCACTGCTATCATCATTGCAATACGTGAGTTTTTGAACGGCCTTTTTAAAGTATCTTTCCACATTTTAGTATGCAAGATCACATCTATTTTTTTATCCTTTCAGATCTGTTGCCTTTTGAAGTATCTTTTTGCATTTTAGTATGCAATAAAATATCACCTCTATGTTATTTTTTTTCCAGATTTGTTGCTTTTTATTTCTGAATTGCTGTTAGTCTTCCAAATTGAAGAGTTTTTAGAATTTAAATATAGACCATTACACAGTTATGTTCCTACCAAACTGTGTTCTTACATCTTAAGGAGAATTTGGAACCAATTATTGAAGAGAGCTTCTGGATTGATGATCACAACTGCCGTATCTGCTGAGAATGAATGCTATGAATCATCAATATGTTGATATATTCTGTTCAATAATCTTATGTCTGGGTATCTATGATGGTGAAGTTAACAGAGTTATTAGAGTTTTAATCTGATGATGGTGCCCCCCACCACCAAACCCTTTGCATATCTGTTTTTGTGGTAGCTTTATAGGCACTGTTCTAATAGTGTAAAGTCCAAGCCTTTTCACAACCCACCATACTATCGATCACTCATATACTATACAAGGAAAAAATTTCGCACTTAGAAGGGCCACTGGCAGCATCATTGGATTCTACAACTTGTGTGTTTGCTGTGCTCTCTGTTTAAGAGGCTGCTTGAAGTGTCGGGTTGTAGTTCGAAGGAAAATGAAGTGCCATTCCCATGTCTTGAAGATATTATTGAATGTTCAAGAATTCCTTTTCTGCTTAGTATAATTAAGCATGAGTAATTACCAACATATTTTTCTTTATATGCGGAATGATGAGCAGGTGCTTTGGCCTGATTGTGACTGGGAACCAGTTTCACTGACAGATTTGATCACCTCTACCTCAGTGAAAAAAGTCTATAGAAAGGCAACCTTATGCGTCCATCCTGATAAGGTGCAACAGAAAGGTGCTACTATCCAACAAAAATATATTGCTGAGAAGGTTTTTGATACCCTCAAGGTACGGTATGAATTTCCAAGTGTTGATATTAGGTATCTTCATTATTGGATGTTGGATTCTTTCTTATTTATTTTTCAACCGTGGTTTAAAAGCTACATTGACTTTGCCACATCCACCTTCAAGTTTTTTCAATTTTGTGTTCTTTTTTTCCAATTTTTTTCTCCCATTAAACAGGAAGCTTGGAACAAGTTCAGCAAGGAGGAACTCTCTTAAATGCCTTTGATGACTCATCCTCTGAATATTTGGGCCATATCATTTGGCAGTTATTGGACTTCCATTTCGAGGTAAATGATGCGTGTGCCCTGCTGTGCCGTTCTACACTTTTTAGGTACAATACCTCCGTAGCAGCATGAATCCTGAGGCTCATAGCTGAGAGATGCTCGTTCAAGATCACTGCTGTTGTGTATGATGGTGTAAATTAACGCTTCTCCTAGAAACATCAGGTTTACAAAATTTATAGAACCCTTCTGCAGGAAAAGTTCAACAACCATTTGCCAATTGCATTGATGTTGAGATTCTCTGGCAATTTTTTATTCTTTATTGTAATAATGATATTCCATGAGCCCGTGAATTTAATCCATTGAACAATCAGAGAGGTGGTTGTTTTGCTGTGCATTTTGCAGGCGCAATAAACTAATGATTCCTGAGTTTCAGAATCTGATTTTTTCAGCTTTCGCTGATATTCAACATCACCTCTTTTTTTAGGTATGGTTTTATTTGTTTTTGAGCATAAGTGAGTGTGTAATAATACAAAATGATTAGCAATTAGCATCGGACAAGTGGCCGCTAAATCATTTGGTAACGATGACGTGTTCTTTTGACTGTACCAACACAAATAAAATTAGGGATAAAATTGAAGTTACAAAAGAATTTATAATTGCTGGACCGAATTGAAATCACCAGATTTCCGGAAGAATGGTAAAAACTTCTAATCCTCGTTTCACTTCAGGCTTGAATTCTAGGTGGATGCGTAATCCTACACCTACATCGTTTCAAATAAGGGGTTTAAATATATGTATCTAACCCTTTCAAAGTCAGAGATCAAGAACCTAGCCATGGAGATCACTGCCAAAACGTATGAAAACGATGTTGATGTTAATATCGGAAACAAATATTTCTTAACTACCATGCAAAGTTCAGATGATCTCGAAGTCAAGAAGTGGGTTCAGGAGGTTAAAAAAATATACGGCAAGCACAGTAGGCAGGGCGTTGCTGCTGGTCTCAATGCTTGTCGCAGCATCGGCTTTGCCAGCTGCAGATACTATAAACAAGAAGGTAGCATCTATACCCAGTTTTTCTTGCAATTTCATGTATTTTTCCAATCATATTAAATGTATTTCTTTCGTTGTGGCACTAGATTCGAAATCAAAATCATAATGTGGCCTTATACATCACTTCATATCCCCGATGCTTTATTTATCGCTTGTAAGATTTTACAACTGTGTGGGAAGTCACTGCCTTCTTTATGGTTTTCATGCCTACAAGGGACCCGTTGTCAAATGTCTTCCTATACGATAAACGGACCATTGTTGCTGGCGTTGGTATTGAAGGAGTCGTGAAGAAACTTGAAGAGGAGAATGAGGGTTTGCTGATTACGACTAGGAGAGTCGAGTTGCGAGAAGCGGCCAAGAAAGCTTTTCCATGAAAGATTTCAGCAGGCACAATTGGGAGAAGCTGACAATGGAGGTGTTGGGACTGGACTTTGTCAGGCATAGGAAGATCACAAGGTATGATCCTCTTACCTACAGCAATATGTGTGCAGAAGATATGGTCAAATGGGCAACAGCTGAAGCTTGCCTTGCTTATGAGGTGGGATCAAAATTGCTGGGAGATTGCCATAATCGATCATTAACTGGTGATGATCTTCATTTGTTTATATAGAAGGTTCCAAGTGATTGTTTGAATATTCATGGTTTTAGCTGGTCATTCATCCAAGAATGTTCCATAGTTTCCTAGTTGAATAAAATCCTTAAAGATAACATTTGAGGAGATGGAAACAGTTGAGACAAGAATCAATGTATCTTATACACTATTACTAAACACAATTATATCAATTCCAACTATCTTTATCTCTTTTATTTCGTCGTAAAACAATATTTAATTACTACAGGTTGTCCATTAAAAATCTCACCTTATTAAATATTCAAATTTTTTATATGGTTGCTTTTGATAAGATTTCACATCAAACATTTTCTTTTCACGTTAATTTTGTAAAATCATATTACTATTATAAGCACTGAACATCCGAATTAAATTTGAAGATGAACATCATCAAACAATCGTTGAAAAATGATCACGCATGAATTTTACAGGGAAGGTGGAGGAGGCAGATTAGTCCATTCCAATTTCCACCACTTCCACCAGATGTTTTCTTATTAAATATGTTTTTTTATACCATGGGCCATGCTTGATGGATTTTAGATCCCATAGTTTGATTCAACTATGGATTATTGGGCCGACTTGATGAGTAGAAACCACATCAAATCATCGGCTCCATGCTCGCTACAAGTGAAGGCCTTGGGTGGACATGGTCCATTGGCAGTTAGGAGACCACAGCTATTACCTGTGTTCAAACCACCAAGGATTAAATCGTTTGTTTAAAATTGTGATTGTAGTTTAAAATATTTTTTATTTAAAAATATATTATAATAATTTTTTTATTTTTAAAAATTTATTTTTAAGATTAGCAAATCAAAACGATCCAAAAATATAAAACAAATTAATTTTTAGCAAAAAAACAAATTTGAACTTTTTAGAAACGTGGGTTAGATCGCGTTTCCCAATGGTCTCAAGCATATTTGGAAACACAGTGCAAACCGTGTTCCTTTAAAATTTGATTTTTTTGTTAAAATGTTTTATATATTTTTAGATTATTTTGATGTGTTGATATCAAAAATGATTTTTAAAAAATAAAAATTATTATTTTGATGCATTTCTAAACGAAAAATATTTTGAACCGTAACAGCAATCACAATCTCAAACAGACCCTAAGCCAATTCAGTCTAATCCCAAAAGAAAGCCTTTCTTTCTATTTAATAAGAAAGGTATAAGAAAGATTCGAAGTAGATTTATTCCGAATCTAAAAGATATTAGATGGATTTGTTTTAATAATTATTTTACTTGATGAATATTAAGAAGAGTATGAATACTGTTAAATATGATCTAAACCAAACTCAAAATATATATTTAGAATCTTATCATTTAATACATATAAATATCTTATTCTTTGTTAAATAATAAATAATAATCAGATAATAAATACCTAAAATTCAATAAATACTTGATAGGTAATAAATTTGATATACATATAAAGGGAACCGCCGTGAATGCCCATTACCGTCCCTAAACTAAATCATGAAGCATCCAAACCTACTCGATCACCTTTCCTTCCGGCGTTATTGATTATAAAAAAATCAACCGCAATGTATAAGGGCGAATTTGCATTTTGACATTCAAGATATCCACAGGTTTCTCCGACATAGCCCATAGAAGAAAATTCAAGGCTTGACAGTTCATCATTGTTCTTGGACCCGCATCTTCATCCTTGGCTGGGATTGGCAAGCCCAAAACAGACAACATGAGATGCTCCTTGAGTATCGCTAATTGCTTCACCACTTGGTCACACCACAACCGTCACTTTGGTCTTATGTAGATTCATTGAAACATCAATAAATTCAACTGAATACTCCATTTACCACTTGCTTAATTACACTGCACTCATTGACTTCAAGAATAAAGAAAAATAAATTGAATTAACTCGATGATAATATGGCTCCACTGAATCATCTCATTTTGCAATTAATTATTACACTTTCCAATTTCAACTCCCACCAAAACTTAGAGAAAGAACTTGAATTCTCCTCATTCCTCGGAGAATCTTCTCCAATTCTCTCCAGTATCAGACAGTGATTACCATGAAAGAGGAAAAGAAAGGACTGCTTTTTTATGTTATATATTAACGAAGCAGGAAGGGCAAAATGACAGGACATGGTAAGATTCACAACACCAACCCACTAAGAGCACATCAAATTAGACCTTGAGAAAAGTTCAGTGAGAATAATCTTCGCCGGCTGAAGATTAGGCCCTACCACTCAGGAGGGACAATCCGGCGGCTGCGGCCGCCTTGCCCACCACCTTTAGTGATTTTAAATGTTACAGGAAGAACACTGTAACATGCATCGTCATTGAAGTCTAAAGTTTGTAACTTTGTATATTTGACCTCTAAAGATCCCGTTTGATAAGGATATGACTCTAAAATACCAGAGATTTCACGGTCCGTTACCCTCTATAGCATAATTTCATTTCCTGGGAAAGGTGACAATATAAATATAACATTGTAGTCAATAGGAGCTTGTGCAGATGGTCTACCTTTTGTTTTTCTCCTTTCAATTTTCAAATGCTAAACTGGACTCGCAAAAGTGTTTCGGCAAAATGGTTCTCACATGCTATTCTATGAGCGAGAAAAATCTTCAAAAGCTTGCTAGCTAGAAGAGTAAAATATTTTCTTGATTTAAGGAGCGATAAAAATAAAACAAGCAAAGATGATATTGAAATTATACAGAACAATACAGAAAAATCTAAATTCCCATTGCCTTTTCTTTTCACCTGTTTCAATCCCACTATCGCATGCACGTTTTTGGACTTTTTCCGAGTCTACATGTCTCACAGTGCGATTTTAGGAAACCATTGCTTTCATGAAAGGAAAGACCAAGTTAATTCGACATGTTGCCATTGCTTTCCCTCTCCACCATGACCTTTTGTGTCTATACAGGGTTCTCTACCAACATTCCTTTTTTTATATATATTTTATTTTTTATGGAAGAAAGGGTTAGCCTTTATTAGCCAAGGAATTTGGGCCAAAAAGTTGTACTTTTTCACTGTTGCTATAGTTCAAACAAAGAACCATATCTGATATTGTTCCCCCATAAAAACGATTACAGAGCTTGTACTTAATGCTGTCGAAGTTGATCGATCTATCCACCATAAAATCACTTGACCGTGCTCTCATGACCTGTATATGTACAACTTTCTGTCAGATTGAATATGATCAGCCTTGGTTCCACAGCATGAACTGGATTGTCAAGATTATTTAATTTTTCTCCTTTTTGTCACTGTGTGCACTTTCAATGGTGTAAAATTAAGATGCCCATATATGCTTTTCTATTCAAGCAGGAAAAATGACGAGTAAAAATAAAAATACCATTCCCATCTTGAGATGCCATATGCTGATTTGAACAGCTGGAACAAGTATTCAAATCTAGGGTTGAATTTAGGTTCAACCGTTGAAACCAGTAGACTAACAGGCAAATACTAGGTATTAATTGATGAAACAAAGAAAAAGGAATTGATTAACTAGTAAGTGAGCACTCCATATCACAGGGGAATTGAATGAACTAGTAAGTGAGCACTCCATATCATAGGGGAGTTGAATTAACTAGTAAGTGAGAGGGGGAACCCTTTGCAGAAATTCTTTCAGTTGGCATTGAAAAGTTACAGTGCTGGGAGGATAGATAATCAGGGACACATGTTTACAGTACACTTACATTACATGCATGGCCCCCACCTTTTTTTTATACTGTTCAGATAAACCAGAAAATTACATTAAAATAAGACGATCAATTAACATGATCATCACCTCGGGAATTATATGAACATGAAAAGGGACTCAAATCCTAGATTACTAGGTTGGTTGCTTGTCTTTCTTGTGATATGTGTTCATCAATGGTGATACTGATGAAATTCAGATAATCTAATAACTGGTCTGGAAGGGCTTGATAGTCTTGACATCATCAAGAACTCCAGCAATAGAACCAGCAGCAGCAGCTATGGTAATAATCAGGCAAGCAACACTTAGGATTTGGAGGCAAAGCCATCTTGTGCTCCATTTTGGTATCTTCTTCTGTGAAATATACATCTCAACAGGGAAGTAAACGGTCAATGGCCAAAATCCCAAAGCCCCAAGGAGGCCAACTATGTCGTTAAAGAAGGGAAGGAGCATTGAAATCACAGTGGTTGTAACCACAAAGAGTGTCCTCCAAATCATTCTGAAGAGGTTGAGATTGTATGGACCGAGACCAGGGATTGAGATTTTGATATCTTTGGTAACGAAGTCACTATCTGGGAATCTTCGGGCTGCTTCTTTTTCAACAAAGGCAAAGAGGGGTTGGCAGTAAACTTGGTATGCACCTACAAGGTGGATTACAATAGCAGCATTGGCAATGTCAAGTAGCCAATATGGATTGTAAAAGCCAAATCCAGTGAGGAGGTTGCCAGGGGATAGGTCTCCAAAAGCAGCATATCCAAAGCAACCACAGAACATGTAGAAAAGGGTTGTGACTGCAACACTTATTAGAGTTGCTTTCTTCATCGTCTTGGCTTCTGTAGGTGGGGCTTTGACTGTGTCCTGTCATGAAATGGACCGAACAACTAGTCAGTTGAATTGGCAAAGCATAAAACAAATGAGAGTAAATATATTTAGCTCATATACCTGAATTTCAATGAGGATCATGGAGTAAGAATAGGCAAAAGCGATGTCACCAAGTGCTTGAAAGCTCCTCCATATCTTTTGGGTCTGTGTCACAGTGCCAATGCTTATTCCAGTGAGACTTCCCATGACTCTTTTATTTTCTACAACTTTACCAATGCCGAGTCCTAGACCAATTGATGAATAAGTGAAGGACATGACTGCAGCGACAAGAGAGAGCCAGTGTAGCTGATCAAATCCAGGAATCTGAGACAAAAGTATCTCAGCTATGCCAAAAGCTATCATATATGGATAGGCATTCATGTGGCATGGATCTTTTCCAGCACTCTGGTGGAAGCAATTAGACCTCTTTATTGCCCTGTAGTCAAAAGACAAGAACCAATGAGACCAACAATAACAAGAAGAAGAAAGCAAAGTTAGTTACAAATTCTTGGTTGAACTGAAACTTACATCATGCTTATAGATGATGCAATTGTGTAGCCAATGGCAACACCAAAAAGGTTCACATACTGCACAAATCCACATATTTTGACCTTTCCTCCACCTGTGAAAATTAAAAATTACCGCGTAAAACAATTAGAACGCTTAAAATTAACCACTATAATCTAATTAATAATACACGTGTTGGTAAATTTACCAAGGTTGGCCCGAACAGCATCCATGTAGGTGTAGTTCCTCTTGCCATTGACAGGATCACCAGAGCGGTAGCAAGCAGAGAGCAGAATAGAAGTATAGTAAGTGACAAGCGAGAACAAAAGCATCACAGCTGGTCCAGCAATCCATCCAAGCTGACCAATAGCCCAAGCCAAGGAGAGAACTCCGGACCCAATAACAGCTGTTATGATGTGAGCACTTGCAGTCCACACAGTTCCTGTTTAAAGAAACAACAAAAGAAAGACTCAGGATAAAAAACACGACCACATGGCTAATATTTTTTCTTCTTCTTTCAGAGTTGTCCAGAAAATTAAATAAAGAAGAGTAAAGTTACCAGTTCGTTTGGGGCGGCCATCATCATCAAACCACTTGGAGCCACTCTGTGGATTGGTGTCAATTGAGACGCTGAAAACCTGGTGAGGGAGTTGGTTCTTTGCGGATGTGTTCTCACCCATCTTTGTTAACAAAAGATACCAATAATTGTGTGAGTTGTGCTATAAAAGAATCTCTAATGACTTGAACTATACGAGAGTCTGTGCACTGAATACAGTAACATCAAAGCAAGAAGAAAGAAGTGTCTGACGGGGCTCCCTCCTTGATCGATCCAAGTCCGGTTTCAAGTGTGGAATTAGTCTCAGACCGACACAGAGACACAATCACACACCTCCTAAGAAAACCCAGTTTGGTTTGGCGCCTAGTTTTTATAGGTGCTTCGAGAGGGAGAGACAAAGAGAGTGTGCTATGTATCAGACAGAGGAACTGCTCTTATTAGCTAGAGAAAAGAGCGAGTTAATTTCAGGGATACCAAGAAAGGCATGGAATGGTGGGTATTTATAAGAGGCACGAGGCAGCCCAGGAAAAAAAAAACATAAATGTTGCAGAGGCACGTGGTTTTGAAGTCTCCTTATCCCAATACTTTGACTCAAAAACCAAATTCAAGCTATTAATTCTTTATCTTAGACTACTTGTAATTTTTATTTTTTTTTGCCTTCTGGATTTCAATCAAGCTCCATACATTCACTGTAGTTAGATAAAGACAGTTAAAGCAGTCGGGCTGGGCAATGAAAATAATGAAAATATTCTTGAGCCGCTTGGGATTTGAGTGTGATATTAGATTATTTTAACGCATGAATCAAGGAATTACGTTTTTGTCTCTTGTGTTATTTTACAAGGGTGTTTCTTGTCCCCTTGCGGAAACTTTTTTTTTTTTTTGTAAAGCTGCAATCAAAAGAGTTACTGTGCCACTTTGTGTTTAAAAGAGAGATTCCTTACTTTAGCCACCATCACCATTGCTTGCCAGCACCGGGCATGGCTTTGGTTGCAAATTATAGATAATATCTACTTAATTTATGTGGGGTGACTATGTGAGGATCTTAATGTAGTTGAAACAAATAATGTTTGAAAGAAATTCTTGCACAAAATATTGACATATAATAAGATTAAATTAAATAGCAGCAGCTTAATTTTTGTCCAAATTCGCGAAGGGCATCACACAGAATGTGCTAGGCCACTGTCAGCTGTCATAAAAAAAAACAAGCCGCACCTGGGATTATAAATGAAACACGACATGAAAGACGATCATCATGCATAAAGATTAATTCGAGTTAATTGCTCTTACCGTCATATCCTCCCTTCTGTCAATTTCTGGCACTCTGATCAGCTGCCCTCCGAAAGCTTTTCTATATCAGCTGGATATGTACTGTTAGTGCTCACAGTAAGAGCAAGCACATGCGGGAAGAAGGATTTACGAGGGAGATATAGGAAGGGATTCCTGATGATCAGTTGCTATGCTTTCTCTTGCATCAACCCTCCATGGCTTATATAGTAGCATGCAAATAAAGTTTCATGATTAAGAAATAATATTTGTTTATGATAAACATGTCTCTTTAAAAGGCCACCTCTGAATGGAGATTCTCGCGTGTAATGCTTCTCGACCACGATTGTTGTTTGGGAATATATAGGGTTCTTAATTCTCTCTTTCATCATTTACTTCCATTATCATTGAAAAGAGCATATAATTAAGCGGTGATCAGGAGATATACTCTCAGTCAAATGTTTTCTTTTATTGTCACTCCCTTAAAATATTCCAGACATGGTGCATGGCCTCTTTTGAGAATTCATGATTATAAGCAGAAATTATGATAGGTTTATAAATCAGTATCTAGTTCCCGGCTTTTGAATTCAATAAGCGTTTGATTTAATTCTTTTTATAAATAAATTTGGGTTTTCATGTGATTTTGTTGTTTTTGGAACACCCTCCCTCCGTCCCCTGCTGGTGGAAAGAAGCTATATGCTGCTCCATTGTGTTGGGTTGCCATTGCCAGAAGTCCAGAGCAGGGCTTCGGTCGTTATTTACTACGTCTGTGTTGTTTTTACTTCTGTTTTTGTTTTTATGTCTTTTGTGCATTACAATTCTTCGAGTGTAAGAATTATCCAAACCTTGAGAAGAAAAACAATCAACTCATGGAAGAGATGAAGAAGTTTTCTACCTGTACTGAATAATTCTTCTCCCACACAAGGTGCTGTTCCTTTTACAGAAGGGAGTAATATATATACATCCTATTCTGTTTGTATCGTATAACTAACTAGAAAACAGAAAGGAAAAGGTAGCATAACTCTTTGTGTCATCTATCCTCTCGTGCTTGTAAGGAAGAGCTGAACGACTAGTCGTCATTCCTCTATTGGTAGGAATATTCTTGTCCCGTAATACACGGCGAAAAAAAACATGAAAACGAAAGGAATAAATTCATATTTTTACTGTTGTTTTTTTTTTTAACAATTTTCCTGTATTAATTAAAAGTAAAAGTAAAAGGAAAAGCAATTATCATAATGAAAAACCTATTAATTAAAAAAAAACAGAAGCAACATTTTTAACAATTTAACGACCGACCTAATTATTGCCCCACCGAGAGATAAATAAATAAAGCAATTATCAACCATCTCAAGAGATACGAATTGTTTGGTCCCTACACGTGGCAAAACCACAAGCACACACGTTGAACATCTCCCCCCTCCCATTGAGGTTTTCATAATGAAAAACATTCTAAACCTTTTAGAGTGCAAGTATCCACCTTTCACTAAAGTCCAACTAATATACATTCTTCTTCTTATTTTTTTTAATTAATGATATCTTGAAAAACTTACTCATATCTCAATTAATTTCTTGAGATTTTAAAATTAACAACCATATAAATCTTTAGTGATACTGTAGTTTATGGCACTCGAATTATTGACCTCTGAAAAGCAAATCCAAAGACTGATAAGTTGAATTACACCTCTTAGAGTTAACTACTATATATTCTTTTATGGCAACACGTGGTGGTTTTGTAATTTTTAAAATTCTTGATTTCTTTTTAAAAAATTAAATTAATATGTTTTAGTATTTTTTAATTGTTTTGATTTGTCCTATTAAAAATAAAAAATATTATAAAATAAAAAATAATTTAATATGTTTTTAAATAAAAATTAATTTAAAAAATAATTTTCCCTGCAACTTCAATAAATCTATATATCTTTTGATATTTTAGACCTTGTTTGTTTGCTGAAAAATAATTTTTTTTGAAAAGTGAATTATTTTTCGATGTTTGGTAGTGTAATGGAAAATAAGTTGTAAAATACTTTTCAGTATTTTATTATGTCATGGAAAATGAGCTGAAAAATAATTTATTAATGTTTTATTTTTCTCAAGTTTATTAAAATAATAAGGAACAAATCTTACAAATTAAAAAGTTGAATGAGAATGAAATTAAAAAAAATATAATTTCATAAATTATTTCAAATAAAATAAGTAACAATTAAAAGAATGAGAACCAGATTTGATAAATAAAAAATTTCAATTAAAAATAATAAGGAAAAAACAAATAAAAATTATAAAAATGAGAATAAAAATTAATATAAAAATTAAATTTTAAATGATGAAATTGAAAAACAACTATTTTGAAAAATATTTTTTATTAATCGCAAATAGAAACTGAAAAATTTAGAAAGCAAGAAACAAACACAACTTAATCCCGTGTTAACATATGTGATTTTGATGTGACATGCATCAATCAAAACAACTCTTTCTACCTAGACGTCGTTGTAGTGATCGAATAGATGAAAACCACAATAAGAACATGAACTTGAAGCTTTGACCACTGCAGTATAATGTGCTGAGAATCAGAGAAAAAGATGATTAGGGACTGAAGATGACAAATTCAAGTCCATCAACATGTTTATGCAGTTGCACCGCATAAAACTAGCTACACTGGAAAAAATTCCAAGGAGGGCGTTTTTCATAAGCTGTTAAAATTAGATTTGGAGAATAATAGGTATTCTTTATATTTAAATGTGAATTAAACCTTGTTTAAATTTTATATTAGATTTGTATTTTGTCAGACTTGTCTTACGTACAGTGTTATCTAGAGAGATGAGTTTTAACCTTCTGGCCTTATTTATGCTTTTAAAAAGATATGATTATATACATTTTATTAAGATAAATAATTTATAAATTATAAAATATTTAATGTAAATATCCTAGATATTTATAGAAATGACACGTGTACATTCTATAAAAATCATGTAAGCCTGATTGGGGTCGACCAAAAATTTAATATTATTTTATAATTTATCATGAAAATAATATTTTAGCTTAGTCGATCAAACTCTTATTGGTGTCATATCACGTCTCAAAATTATTTTTGTATTGGGATCGGGCAAATTAGAACTCCAAGTAAGCATGAGATCATTGGTGACCGCATGCCACATCCTTTCTCTCAAACACATTCCGACATTCGTATGCGAAGACAACAAAAGTGTCAGCTATTTTGGTTGTCCTTAATTACTAATCTTTTTTTCGGAGAAATTTAAAATTTGAAGCAAAGGCTCGTCCTCTTAGCCATGATGAAGCCCTCTGTCGTTGATCTTTGAGACGCCACAATCTACAGTGAAGGAGCAAGTTGACGTCTCAACAAATAAGTCCAATTTTTCGTGATGGAGACTTGATTAGGGATGGATTGCTAGTCCGGTGCTATAGCATACAATGATACCATTAGGGAAGAAATAAATGTGAAATGAAAATGAAGTTTCTCGTGTCCTTTAACAATAATTGCAGCATATATACCTCTATATGTATGTATGTAATAAAGGTATTTTAAGGTGGTGGTTGGAATGTTATTGAAATTATATTTTTTAAGATATATAATTTTTTAATAATTTTAGATTGTTTTGATGTGTTTATGTTAAAAATTATTTTTTAAAAATAAAAAAATATATATTGATTTTATTTTTATTTTTTTGGAGGAAAGTGATTGGCATTCGAACTTTGGTTAGGTATGGGCTAAGGGAGGAACAAAACAAGTGTCAAACCAACCTCACATCAGCCAAAAGACCTTCCAGCACAGCTGAATTGTTTGACTACAATTTATTCATCTTGGAAGGTAGAGAGTGGCCCTGCTCACTCTCCTTCTCCAAAGCAAATATTATATACTCGCCGGTACCTGTCCCGATTCCCTTGAATGCGCCTCTGAAGCACCCACGAATGGAATTCTTTGGATGAGAATATTACTTATCGCGGGAAAAGAAGGTATTCGAGGGAATGGCTTGATCGGTGTCTTTTTTTGGGAATCGGAAGAGTGTTGTAAGCCTATCTTTTTCAAAGAAAAAAGAGAGAAGAATTCCAGACTGGTGAACCATGGAGATTTTTTCCAGAATATTGAGGATGACCTGTGTATCTCTCATCAATTATATAAAACATTTTCTAAACTAAAGGAATTGTTTTTCTAGGTGTTAGGTGACTAATTACTCTGCCGATTACCCACATATGCCGTGACTTCTTGGAAGAAATACCCACCCTTGTTTATTTCCTCCCTCCCACTGTGTCAAGATTCTCGCATTAAAAAATTCACCTTGCCTTGCTGGGTTCATAAATAACATCAAGAAAAGTCTCAAGCAAACCTTTAAGGATATAGACGTATGTATCCCGATAAAGGCAGAAGCACTCTTCCCCACATTGTATTTGGCTTCGCAAGTTGCATAGCTGAGCATTTATTAGATGGGACAACGGTTGATCTTTCAATAATTTTCTCAAAAATTAAAGCAAACGAAAATAAGTAGTATTGTTCTGTCTGAACTTGATTGTATCGAGGGACTATTTACTACTTTACTAACCGTTGTATCACATGCAAGCTCTTTAACGACACGTATTTCTACCATTAGTTCATCGAATTCTAACTAAAAAAGAAGTAAAACTTTATTGAAGGTTGCTTTTAAGAAAGCAACGTGAAAGCAATCATATAATTATTCAAAATCCATGCCCATCCCACCTCTAAAACAGATTCTTATTTCTAAATCAGATAATGAAATAAGTTTGATGGCTGGTATAAATTGTTCTTTGGATAACTTCGCTGTCATATAATATTAATATTCTTATGAGATATAGATAAAAGACGAACGTCTATATGCACTTCTTTTCGTCCCTCCACTGACATGGCTGTTGATAAATGGCCAAGCCCATGTGCCCACAAAAATACGTGAACTAGCTTTCAGTGCAAGTAGCGAGGACAAAAACGCGATGCCATGGGCCAATCTGTATATTTGAGTTGAAATATCTTGGTGTAAAGACTCTGTTGATTGATTATAATCTATCACGACAGTGTAGCATTCCAGCTCTCTTTTTTAAAATGAATTTCAAGAAAAAAAAATCCGCTAAAAATAATTTTTGTATAATGAGTTTTTGTAGAAAAACATGTGAAATATAAGCTCTGTTGAGTTAATAACTGCGGGTCTATAAGCAGAGAATCTGATGAATAAAATCTCCATCAAGGATGACTTAAATGGACCTGCGTTTTGATAATTAATGGATAAATGTCGACTCCCCACAATCATAATACTTCGATTTTTAGCTTACCAGAGGCACAAGCACACGGATGAGAGTTGAAGAAATCGCTCCTTGCTTTGACCAAGACTGAGGTGATAGGTACTTACCGCATAAGGGCCCAATGTGCCGTGTACCCTGCAAGTTTCATTCATCTGGGAATCTGATTGTGTTGACCTTTCGAGCTCTCGTGTTTCGATTTGTTGACCTTTGGAAGGCAAAAAGTGCAAAGCTTACATCACATATTGACTCTTCCGGCACCAGATTGAGTCATGCTACATAATTTAATATTCGGGTCTAGGGCTCCTAATTTATAAGTTACACTAAAACATGGCTACCTCAGTTAGGACGGCAGGTAATGAATGAATTAAAGAACTCTCAGTCTAACGAGCAATAATTAATATCTGCCTCGTGCTTGATTATGCAACCCGTTAGGAAGTAAACAAAAATTGGAAGAAACAATTTGGCGAATATGTATAGTTCAAACGTTCAGAAAGTCTTCGATGTTTTATTAAAGAACTCAGGAGCCAGGAGGGGTTGGAGAGGAAAGAGTAGTCCATTTTACAGTATAGTTAACCATCGATCAAAAGAACAGTAGACGTTCCAATCAAATAATAGGCATCTCGCAGCTGCAACTTGTACGATTTTTCTGTTAAAAGAAAAAACTAAGTGCTGAGATTCTGGATAGCTATTAATTATGGTAGGTTCTACTCTCATGCTACAGCAAAGACAGCAGACCATCTAATAATTTTCAGACCACAGAAAGAGCAACAGACATCGAGGGTTTGTTGCATAGCTCAGGTGGGATCCATTAGGTTCATTGAAAAATCAACACCGGCAGAAAAATTTGAAAAGGAAGTGTTACCAACTCGCCGTGTGCTATTTTGTCAAAAGTTCTGCTGTTGATCTTGGGATCTGATCGATTGACATAAATGCAATACATATTGAGTTTTTAATTAACAAGTCTTGTGTTTTCTTAGAGAAGCTAATCAATCAGGGATTCTTGACGACCGAGGGCCATATTAAATTGGTAAACCATCGACGAGGGACAGGCAGCTCGCACACAGTCAACATTTAACATGAACCAACATTTTTTTTTTTAAGAACAAAAACATAAACAAGTGCAGAGACCTAATTTAGACGGTCATTAAGCCACCAGAAATCACATTGAATAGCATAAAAACTATCTTGGAATCAATTATAGCTGCTCGGGAATAGCTTTTTAACATGTTTGGTGAGAAAACAAGGACAAACATGGAATGAGAATCCTTCAAGTTGGAGAAATACATTGTAGAGTAGATGCTTTTAGGTGTCACGGGGGAGATAATTTATGCGGAAAATTGCAACCAAATAGGAATTTAGGATTGCCTGCACTACGTACTTGAAGAAACATATGTGTACTTCATGCTGTATGCCGCAACAATTGTCTAATAAATGCATTATGACTGATCGGAACATGTATCGCCTCACCTGAAAACAAAAAATCCATCCTTTATGATGAAATTGTTATTTGTTTTTTAACAAGTCTTGTGATAAATATGACAGACATCTAATAAATACACCTCTTAACTCGGTAATAAAGTAACGTCATGATAACACGCAAGTCTTCGATTTTCTCAAGAAAAATATGGAAGGCTTCAAAAAAAAAAAAAAAAAAAGAGCTTGCATTAAATTATCTCAGCAGTCCGGAGCTGAATGTTTTCACTACCAAGAATTAGACGGTGAAAAAAGCTAGCATTAAAAAGAGGATAGCATTTTTTATATTTTTTTTTTTCTGAAAAACTCTATAGTAGTTTAACCATGGTCTGTAGAAGGATAATAAGAACTGTCCATTGTAATCGGTCCTCATTGAATGGTAAAGAGGGAGTCAACTTCTGGCACAGGTTTTGGGGCCGAGGGTCCCATGTTTAAAGACTATAAGGGAAGGATGCGATACGCCAGTCAACTACAGCCTTCAATTATGAATGCTCAATTTTTTCCGCATCTCAGCAATCGCTCATTGAAAGTGATTTTAATGCAAGAAATTAATGAGGAAAATGCAACTTGTTCCTTTTGTTTTATCTATTTTCAACTTGTTGATTGCATAGTCGTTTTATTACACACTACCGACTTCCAGGTTGGAACGCTCGGAAAAAAGAGAAATTCGAGACTGAATGTCTTTTTGACAATAATATTTTTAACAATGACAAACTCGTGTGTGGTGCGCCAGGGGTTGGCGAGGGAGGGGGAGACACGGGGTTGACTCACTTGTTGCCGCGGCGACTCGAGCCTGCTGGTTGGAGAAGTGGAGAGTGGGAGTGGGGGAGGAGACCTATCTATTCTAATCCAATCTGATCAGGTAATTAATGGGATTATGAAGCATGGCCACCATGTTTCTCTCGTCGTTTCTTTTCCGGGTCAGTATTTGTTAGCTTGTGGTTCCACGGTGCAAAGACAAAATGGACACCTAAATTTGTCTCCTCTGGAGCTTCCTTCCTTTCTTTTTTTTTCTTTTTTTTTTTCGTGAAGATACATTGTCTTGTTTCAAAGGAAAAGATTAGCATCCATTAATATCTATATCTATTGTTTTTCTTCTGGTTGGCGTAAGAGAGGAAAATGGACGTCCATGAATTCCTACTACAAGTCCACACTCCACAGTACATGACAAGATACAATAGGGCATGTGTGAACACTGAAGGATGCTTCGGCAACTGGCTTTTCACAGTTTGGAAAGGGATGTCGCAATAAGGCACATCACCACTTAATTTGAGGTCCTGAGCCTATAGCGCATTACCCATCCAAACTAGTTGACATAGATTATTGGCAGAACGAAAATCCAAGGACAGTGAAAAATCAACTATATGTCCAGGACGATAAGTACGCAAAATAAGAATTGAAGTGGAGGAAACATGGAGCAAAGGGATAAGACATGCTATAGCGATAGGTGACTTGATGCCCTTTTGTACTCTGAAAGATATTATGGAGGAAACATAGGCCTGCTTATTGTGATTGAGAGCAATGGTAAGCATATTTCTTCTTTCTCGAATTCCATTCAATCCCGAGATGTGAAATGGATTGTTAAGATTTCAATTCCTAATTTGTCTTCAATAATTTGTTTATAATAAAATATTGAGAGGAAAAAAAGAACAAAGGAATTTTTTTAAAACCCAACACGATTTTCCTCTTTTAGAACCAAAATAGCTTTTTTTAAAAATAAATTAATTCTTTCATTTTGATTTTATTTAATTTTTTTTTTAAGAAAGTCCTTTAAGAAGGAGCCCATGACTATTGATCTAGTGGACTAATTCTTGGGCCCAAAGCAAGGACAGGCCGTGCTCTAGCCCATTAATTATTATTATTTTGCCTGACGAACGATGCATTGTTCACCCGATGAATTATTTTTATAAGCGATGTATACGACGTGTTGTATGCATCTCTGATTTTCAGTGGCTCTCAAGTCGTTGGAAAATCAATGCAGGGGTTTTTTCAACACCAAAAACTAATTTTTCATCCATAGTTTGATAAAAAAAAAAAAAGCACCTCCAAAATAATTTAGATATCCACATAAACCCCTTAGTGCCTTAAAAAAAAAAAAAACTACCACAACCCAAAAAAATTAATGTTAGATCTACTTTTTTAGATCATTAATTTCAAGGAAAAATAGCACACAAGCTAAACTTCTCTCTCGAGTGAAACTCGTAGATATCAAGATCATTTTTTTTTTGTCAAAATCATTGTCAACGGTAACTTTTTCTTTTTACCACCAAAACCCAGTAACCTTTCTCTCTCCTCTCTCTAATGAGAAATGATAAAATAAAAGAAATGAAGTTTTGTACAAAAACTGAATTTTAAAAATTCTTAGGAATTGAGAATGTATCATTGTAAAAGTAAAAGTATAAAAGTGAATTATTCTATGCAAACTTTAAAATCACCATTCATTTTACCTGTTTTTCTCACTTCGATCTTCTTTCTTTTTAATTTTGTCATTCCTTAAAAATATAAATTAAAGTAACCTTAGACTTGGTCTTGGTCTTGGAAAGGTGAAAAAAAAACATTATGAACAGAAGAGTCTATAAGGGGATCCAAGTTTTAGAGTTTTGTTAATGATTATCAATAACATATCTCCAAAGTGGAAAAGTTCGGTTTCTTTTAGCTTCACTTTATAAGCTTAATAATGAGGATTTTGAGCAATTTAGACATCGTACATCGACTGATCTAACTTTATAATAGTGCTAACTTTGGAAGTGGGAAGGTGCGAAAGGTTTGGATTGGTAAGGGAAGATATCAATGAATCAGAATTTCAAATCTTTCCCTCTCTAATTAGAATCCCAACAAGTTGTATCCTTACCTTCCAAAAAGGTTAGAGCGGCCATCTATACTCCTTTGCACCTACAAGATTGAGATGACAGCAGTGACACCGATTAAAATATCTAAGAAATCGCAACACCTGATAGCCATCGGTTGGTACAGAGCTTATCATCCACTCAAGTTGGCGAATTTTTATTTTTTTTGGCATCACGATGTTACCTTAATTTCCCATGTTGTAATCATAATCACATTGATCTACATTAATCTTGATTAGTAAACTCGGATTCCATCCATTGTGTCGCCTGAGAAGGTAGGGTATCTCCTGCTTTTTCTTTCATTCATTTACAGTGTTCTCTTCTATTAAAATCAAGAGCTGGTGTAATGGGGGGGCAGCTTATTCTTCTTTTGTTAATATATTTGTTTCTGATAATCCCAAATCTTGATCCTCCACATAACTAGATTTGATACTTTCATGGTGGATTTGTTGTGCTACAAATTAAGAATACTAAGTTTCTCACAAAAGATCATGCTATCGTAATTTGATTATTGAATTTAAGTTTCATCTCAAATATTTAATTAGATTTTATAGTAAATGACTCGTTTTCAATGTTCTTATGTTTATTCATTAATTATGAAGTAATCCCAACACTTATTTTCAAATAATGTTGTTAATAGCTAATTGCAAAGTAGATCCTAATTGAGTTGGAAGGTATTGAGCCTGTGAAATATATAGTGTGGCCTCTCTGGTTAATTATAGGGAACTTTTTGAAGATAAAGATAGCAAGACTGTAAGAGGACCCAAATAGGCCAAGCACTCTATGTGCACTTAGTATATTTACGCTGAAAGAGTAATTGAACTCAAGTGCATTAAGACTTGGTTTGTGTTTAGCTTAAAATTAAGTTGTGATTGCCGTGATAGAAGATTTTATAGTGGTAAGACTTTTGAAACATTGGAGAACATAGAAATATTTGATTAAATATATAGTTCAAAGCATATTTATATCAATATTATTTATTAAGAAAAAAAAACTAGGAGCCAATAATGTATTGCAACTTATGAGGCAAAACACTTTGGATTCACATAGTGTTTTGCTTTTTCTTTTTTAATTTTGACCCTTTATTATTATTATTATTTTAATATTGCGTTGATTTTGGATAGAAATTGATAATTTATTTTTTATATCTGCATATAACAATCTCATGATATCAAGAAAATATCTTGTCACTTGATTAATATTCAGTT
This sequence comes from Populus simonii, assembly GCA_007827005.2. Taxonomy (NCBI): domain Eukaryota; kingdom Viridiplantae; phylum Streptophyta; class Magnoliopsida; order Malpighiales; family Salicaceae; genus Populus; species Populus simonii. The sequence continues at coordinate 18,597,941 of CM017465.2, read as the reverse complement.
TAACAAAATAAAATTTAATTTTGTTATTTTAAAACAATTAAAGCTTTGAAAACTAAATTTAAAGCTTAAACAAATATTCAATTCCTTTTTTTGCTAACATTAGAAGCTGATTTGCATAGTCAAGGGAAAAGCTTATGTTTTTTTTTTGTCACTCATCTTTTTCTTTTTTAATTCAATCACTTTACATTGTTTTTAATTAAGATTTGATTTAATATGTTTTTTTTGTTTCCTTAATATGAGGTTCACGCAATATAAAGGGAAAATTTTCTACATTCGTTTAATGCTTTGTTTAGCAAAATAAAATAAAATTTTTGTTAATGTAAAATAATTAAATGTTAAGAGACCGAAATTGAAGCTTAAAAAAATGTGGTGGGTTGAAGTAAACGGGAAGGGACAAGTTGGTTGGCTCCTGCAAACCTTACCCCTGAGTGTGAAAGAGATTGTCTCATTCTAGGGGCACATGAGGCTTCCTACCGTGGCTGCAAATCACCATCATTGGTGGTGTTAAAAGCAATGCGACAAGGGCTTTCTGGTGAGATAGTGCATGACGACGGAGGAGCTGCAGTGAGACTTTTGAATTATTTTCAGTTTGGTTTAGTTTTTATATATATAAAAAAAATTAATATGTTTTTGAAAAAAAAAAGAAAACAGTTAAAACCGATCGGTTTCGGTGCTGTTCGGTTATTTTAGAAAAAAGACCGGTTCAAACCAGTTTGACTCGATTTTTTTTCAGTTTGATTTTTTCGGTTTCAGGCTTATAAAACCGAAACCGAACCGGTCAGTTTTTTTAAAATTCTAATCGGTTTAATCAGTTTTTTTCACAGTTTGATTTTTTCAGTTATTTTTTTTTTCCGGTTTTCTCGGTTTAATAATTGGTTTTTCGGTTTTTTTGCTCACCCCTACTTCGAAGGCCTTTTCTTTTTTCTCCTTCTTATTTTGTCTCTCCTCTCCTTGAACTTTACGTTGATCTATCCAAAATTAGAAGGTGTCCTGTCATTTTGTTTTTATATCAAATTTGATCCATTTTTTTTATTGTTATTTTTTATTTTGGATACTTTTTAAATTTGATTTTTTTAATTTCATTATTGAATATTTATTACATAGTTTTATATATAATAAAACACATTATTAAACAAGATGTCATACAAAAAGCCAATAAGCTCCATATTTGGAGTTTTTTGGCTCTTCACTTTTAAGAGTAAGATTCACAAAGATCCCATACAAGGTTGTCAAAATCACAAGTTGACTCATAAAATTGTATGATTTTACGAGTTAACATATATTATTGTGAAAAATCACGTAAAAATAATAAAATTCAACTAAAATAATGTAAAATTAGTAAAAACATGATTTTATGGTCGATTTTACGTGAAATATAAATACTACCCCAATTAACTCTCTTTCTCTCTCAATTAAACCTAACAAAACCCTAGTTAATGTAAAATTAAACATCAGGATATCGTCTCGCAGTCTCACTCGTGCTATCAAGGTGCTAGAAGCCTGCAACAACTCAGTGGCCAAACCCTAGTTTTCTTCGAGGGTACATATTGTTCTAATCAATCTCTGATCTTTCATCTTCTTATAATTCGTTTTGGTCCTATAAAGAAATGATTGCAAAGGATTTATTTTCTTCTATATTCCTTTTCTTCATCAACAAAAAACCTTATTAGATATTATTTTGATTTAATCTTATTTTTTTATATATTCAATTTTGCTCAATCATAATTTTTTTTTGCTCGAACCGATGAAATTTAGAGGTTTTTTTTCTTTTAATCGGCAACGTTGCTTACCATATTATTAAATTAGTTTTTTTTTTGTTATAGTTAGGTGTGGCTACTCCAGTTCTTATTGACTTGAAGAAACTAGTATTCATAGTCAAAGTCAATGCCGAAAAGTATTCTCGTCTTGCTATGAAACATGAAGTCAAGTATGTACGTATCATCTACTACCTCTTTTTTATTTTATTAATTTTTTTATTTTCTATTTCTATGATATTGTGTGCATTTATATAATGAATTTGTGTTGTTAATTTTCATATGGAATCATGATTGGTTAGATAAGAATCGAATATTTTTTTAAAATTTTTCCTTTTAAACTTTTTTTTATATTATTTGGTTAGATAGAAATTGAATCTTTGTTTCTAGTCATTCTTGGTTCATTTCAGAACATTTAATTATTGCTTAGGAGTTGGGATCTTGAAAACCAAACAATTAAGCATATTTTTATGATCAAAAAACAGATTGGCAAATCTTTTTTATTCTTAACCCAACAATTTGAGTTGATAAGTTTGATGTTATTTATTGATTATCGAGTTCTTTGTCATTAATTCTAAATTACTTATAATTTTATGATTTTATGATCTATTTTTACCATCTAAGCTTAGATTACATTTTTCATGTTGTGTAAAAAATTATTTTCGACAACTTGATATCCCACATTCAAATTTTGAGAACCAAACATCTATAAGGCCGTTTCAAGCTCTAAAAGCTCTGCTGAACCTTAGCCCATTGATGGAGATATTGCAGTGATTTATAACCACGACACTAGTATTTGATCATGTAAAGATATGAACTCGTATGAAGTAAAACTTGGATATTGCAGTGATTTATAAATCACCACACTAGCATTGATCATGTAAAAACACATACTCTTATGGAATAAAAATATCCTTAAATTCTCAAATATATGAGGTTACATATATGGTCACAGTACTAAAACAACAAATTCGCATAGTTTTCAAAAATAGAAAACAGAAAATGTTTCACAAATTCATTAATGTTTGCACCCATTCATCACAGCTCTTGATCAGTTCCTTTTCTCTTTTATTTTTTTCTTCTACTCAAGCTGTAACGAAGTCGTTGGAACTCGGTGGCGTAGATCATCAAATAAAATATTCCACCAGGGAGTACTGATTAGTGATTAACCTTAGCCATACGCCAAGCAACTATTTTCAACCTCAAATGCCAAGATCGTATTAATGAACGAGGAAGGAGCAAAATAAGCAATTCTAAATAAACCATGAGGCCTTGGCAAGTGTAATTTTCTCGGTAGAAACATCCCACAATATTCCATAGGTTCAGGAAACTTGGTCCATACGTAGGAAAACAAACAAAAAATCTGAAATTTCGTAACCGAGCATGATTCATCGTATAGGTTACAGTTGAAACTTTTAAAAAGCACTACTAACCCTCCTAATTAAGATCTTAGTCTTGCAAAGTAAATCGCAGCTTCGAGGTTTAGCCTCCCTTATAATCTAGACCTTTTGTCTTCTAATTGCCATTATTGACTGCTGATATTGCACTGATTTAGTAACTGGTCTGGAAGGGTTTGATCGACTTGAGATCGCCGACAATTCCAGCAACAGAGCCAGCTGCGGCAGCTATAGTGATAATGAGGCAAGCAACACTTAGGGTCTGCAGGCATAGCCATCTTGTGCTCCACTTTGGTATCTTCTTTTGCACAATATACATCTCCACAGGGAAGTAAACCGTCAATGGCCAAAATCCCAAAGCCCCAAGTAAACCAACTATGTCATTAAAGAAGGGAAGGAGCATTGAAATCACAGTGGTGAGGACCACAAAGAGGGTTCTCCAAATCATTCTAAAGAGATTGAGATTGTAGGGGCGGAAACCAGGAATCGGGATTTTGATGTCTTTCGTAATGAATTCACTATCTGGAAATCTTTGAGCTGCTTCTTTTTCGATGAAAGCATAGAGAGGTTGGCAGTAGACCTGGTATGCGCCAACAAGGTGAATCACTATGGCAGCATTGGCAATATCAAGCAGCCAGTATGGGTTATAAAAGCCAAATCCAGTAAGGAGGTTTCCAGGGGACAAGTCTCCAAAAGCAGCATAGCCAAAGCAGCCACAGAACATGTAGAAAAGGGTTGTGACTACAACACTTATTAGAGTTGCCTTCTTCATTGTCTTGGCTTCTGATGGTGGGGCTTTGATTGTGTCCTGTTAATTATGATACAAACCTTGTAGGTTAGTTTAAATTCTAAGAGAAATTATCCACCATATCCTATATATAATGTTAGCAAATGAAATGAGTAAGCTGCAAATATATATATATATATATATATATATATATATATATATATATATATATATATATAATGTTAGCGCGCACCTGAATTTCAACGAGGATCATGGAGAAAGAATAGGCAAAAGCAATGTCACCGAGTGCTTGGAAGCTCTTCCATATCTTTTGGGTTTGAGTCACAGTGCCAATGCTTATTCCAGTTAGACTTCCACTAATTTTTCCATTTTCTATAACTTTACCAATGCCAAGAACTAGACCAATTGATGAGTAAGTGAAGGACATGACTGCAGCGACAAGAGAGAGCCAGTGTAACTGATCAAAAGCAGGAATTTGAGACAAAAGTATCTCCGCTATGCCAAACCCTATCATATATGGATAGGCATTCATGTGGCATGGATCTTGTCCACCACTCTTGTGAAAACAATTTGACCTCTTTATTGCCCTGTACGTTTAGAAAGGAAGAGGACCGTTAGCCCAAAGAATTCATAATATATCTAGGCATGATCAGCGATTACAAGTAAGAACAAAGAAAAAAATTGAGTTTTTGTTGACTTGAAAGTGAAAGCTTACATCATGCTTATAGATGATGCAATTGTGTAGCCAATGGCAACTCCAAAAAGATTCAGGTACTGAACAAATCCACATATCTTGACCTTAACACCACCTGAGAAAAAAAAAGAAACGTATTATCAAGAAATTATATTTTTTAAAAATATCAAGCACAATATCTGTATATATTTAGTAGCTCATATATATATATATATATATGGTAGCAGGACTGGTTAGTTACCAAGATTGGACCGAACAGCATCCATGTATGTGTAGTTTCTCTTGCCGGTAATAGGATCACCAGAGCGGTAGCAGGCAGAGAGCAGAGTCGAAGTATAGCAAGTGACAAAAGAGAACAACAACATGACAGCAGGTCCAGCGATCCATCCAAGCTGACCTATAGCCCAGGCCAAGGAGAGAACACCAGACCCGATAACAGCAGTTATGATGTGAGCACTTGCAGTCCATACGGTCCCTGGAAACAATTGAAGTTGAACAGAATATATATATAAGTTTTTTTATACATATATTTTCTTGGAAATCTTACTTAATCATAGCAAACGGGAAAAAAATATAATGTATAGAAGTTGTGAAATACCAGTTCGCTTGAGACGGCCATCGTCATCAAACCACCTGGAGCCACCTTGTTGATGCGTGTCAATGGAGATATCGAAAACTTGGTGATTCCTTAGGCTCGTGTTCATATTTCTGATATAACAGAGAGGTAGCAGTAGCAGTAGCAGTAGCAGTAGCAGAAGATTAGAATTGTGTACGAGAGACAGAGAGCAAAACAAGGACAGTACTCTCAACTTAGTAATTAATTACAAAGTGTAGAGTGGAATGGAACGGAATGCAAGAGGAGGGTGGGTATTTATAATGACTCCCTGGCACACGTGGTCATTTAGGCGTGTCTGGAAAGGTATACTAAAATTATTTTTTAAAATATTTTTTTTGTTTGTAAATATATTAAAATAATATTTTTATTTTTAAAAAATTATTTTTAATATTAATACATTAACATAAAAAAAATTTGAAATAAAAAATATTTTTAAAAATATAAAAACAATATTATCAAACTCGTACAATCCTGAGCTTCAACGCGGATTCTACGCCATGGTCCATCTGTCCTGAGGATCCCACAATACAGTAGAATTGAGACTTCACAGCTCTCTTTTTTCTTTTTTCTTTTTTTTTTTTTAAAAAAAAAACTGGATAATTTGATTTCTTTTTATTTAATTAATAAGATCGCAAATCTCTTGCGACCCCTTATCTGTCACCACTACGGCACTACCCAACTTCAATAACCAGCACTTTCTCAGCCATCAGTTGACACGTGTTTTAAATACTGTTATATTTTTTTTATTTTTCATGTGGGGAAAATATGAAATTAGTTCCCGAACTATAACTTGTATCTCAATTGAGTCCTCATTAATTTTGTTTCTCATTTTGATTTAGTCACCTAACCCATATGCTAGGTTAATTCTGAAGATTTTAAATATCAGAAATATGTATTGATGTGTGAGGAAATCATTTCCTCACAAACCATGCATGTGGCATTGGTTGGTAAGAAATATATGCATGATGGTGAGATTTTACTCTGGATCAAATATTAATATTCATATGAGTAATTCATTATAAAAAAAATCCTAATTTTTTTAATTGTAAAAGCTACATCATATAGATCATATAGATTACAGTTAATTTTTCACAAAAAAAAATATATATATAATTATTGTTACAACAGTTATTTTTTAAATTATTTTTCATTTAGAAATGTATTAAAATAATATTTTTTTTATTTTTAAAAAATTATTTTTGATATTAGCACATCAAAATAATCTAAAAATATCAAAAAAAATATTAATTAAAAATAAAAAATAAAAAAAATTAAAATATAAAAACAAACCGGGATTAATCCTCCTGAGATATTGTCCTCACCCGTATAAAAAAGGATGATGTGATTGCTTAGTATGTAAGCACATGGGGCGCTGACATGGGAGAGATTGACACGCCCTCCTTTTTGGAGGGAATTTGTAAAGATATTAGCGCTAATGCTTAATCAATGATTAAGGCTTCCTTTGTTTTCTTGATGCCGTCTGTAATTTGTCATAATTATTTATTTAATTAATTAATATATAACACGATTTTACACTGAAACTGAAAATGTTTGAAATTTTAGTTAAAAAAAATATAATTTATAAATTTTTTAAAATTTATTTTTTAAAATTACTATAGTAAAAACTACCTCAATATTAAATACATGTAAAAAATTTTAGTATGTAATGAATTGTGGTTTGAAGTCAACTCTAGCTAAAACATTCTTTTTTTCAGTGATTAAAACAATGTTTCGTAGTGTAGTAATAGTTGTTTTTTAAATAATTTTTCGTACCGAAATACATGTTAATGATTTTTTTAATTTTTTAAAAATTATTTTAACATCAGCACATCAAAACAATCCAAAATATATAAATCATATTAAATTTTAATAAAAAAAATTAAATTTTTTTAAAACATGATTTGCACCGCGTTCCAAATAGTTTTTAAGGGTCATTCGATCATCATATGCAGTTTTTCGCATAAAAATAAGTGAAAATGAGTAGTAAAAAAGAGATCTTTCCTCTAATCATGCTTGTGTTTGAAGCTCTAAATTTTTTTTATGTGGTTGTGAAGCGATGTTGGAACCATAAATAGGTTTGGTACGTGGCATCAATACTTCTTTTAGTCTAAGTTTATTTTTATATTTATTTGAACAATTCAAAGAATTGCAATGATAATGTATGCTTAATTTGATCATGTCATGTTTATTTAATCTTTTATAAATTTGAAATATCGGGTTTTATTATGTAGTAATGATGGAGCAGACGTAGTAAAACATTTTCAGGTTTTTATCATTACGAACAAGCCTTGTTAATTAAATCATATAATCTCCTCACTCTCTATCAAAAACAATTCTAAGACTACATATTCTTAGAAAATATTTAGTTACCGTTACAAACAAGATAGAAAAAATACAATCGACATATCTCCTCATGTCCCTTGTTTTTGAAATATAAAAATTTACTTCAAAACTTATTTTAAAAATAAATTTATTTTATATACGTTTTCATCTTTATCTCTTTCATCAAAAATATTTTTATTTTTACTTTTATTATTTGTATTTTTTGTATCCGAAGATGGTTACCAAATGCTATCTTAGAATATATTTTTTTATGTAAATATTAATTAAGATATGGATATTCTATCTTCAATTTGTGACATTTTTCATTTTTATTAAGTAAAAGCTGATGTGTGTTTTATGTGGAATCACTTTACACTTTCAAAATCTAAATAATATACTACTAAAACCATTATTTCAAATAATTATCTAGTGCTTTCAATTATTTTGTTTTAAAACAACAAATAAAAAAAATAGCAAGAGCTAGACTTTATCTTAAAGTCAACTCACATAGACTCAACCAAATATCAACCGGATAATTTTTTTATGTAAATTTGAGTTTGTTTTAAAAGAGGGAGGATACGAGATTAATGAATATTGAAGGATTAATTAACCATGAAACATCTACTATTTACTACTTCAAGATCCTTATTAAAACTGAAAATGTTGAGCCATGCATATAAATCAAGATATCAATAGAATTCTTTAAGGTTTATTTTCAACTTATTTTGTTAATTAAGTTGTCTCCACGTAAGCTTAATTAATGATGTGGTAATCCCATGTTTAACGAGTGTCATACATCCAAATCTTACATAGAACTCAAATAAGCAATCCCATGTTTTTGTGAATACTTGCTAATGATATTAAGGCACATTATTATTATTACTTTAGGTATAACTCATCTCTCAATAACTCATTGACACTACAAAAAAAAACAAAAAAGTGCAACTTGCAAGAATGCCAATAATAATTGATTCTCTAACATCTTCATTTATTGGTTGTCTACTTGTCTTGTAGTTCCACTACCGCAACTATCTACTGAAGTCGAAATTGAAAAGAGAAAAATGGGTCCAGCTTGAGTCTCTTTTGGTGGAGGCGGCCGAGCAGACTCGGTGTTGATTCGCCTGTATGTGTCATGTGTGGCGAAGACCTCTCAGGCGGTCAGTGGAAATTGAAATAAAGTGGAGGAGACCTTGACTCTGTGAAACATAAACATCGTGTTTCTCATTTCTTCCTTTTGTTTTTCCTTTTTCCACCTCTGTTTCCTCCCTGTGGGTGGTCCATGCCCTTAGCGAACACCCTCAATTCGCTATTTTTGTTTGTCCAAGTTTTCCACTTTGAATTTCCTTTTTTTCCTTTTTTTTTTAATGTATTTTTTATTTAAAAATATATTAAAATAATTTTTTTAAAATTTTAACACCAATACGCACGAAAATATGATTTGAACCCAAATTTGAGTGTCTATTTGCTGCAAGTTTTGGCGCTCATCAACCATAAAGTTATCCCACATAAACGAATTACAATTTAATTATAAAGATTTCTCTTAATCTTCAGTTCGTCAAAAAATTGATAATACCAATATTCCATATTTATTAAAAAAAAAAAAGGATCTGGAGCGCCTTAAGAAATACTCTGGATACAATTTCTGCCGAGAGAAGCATGCGTTTTTAGAAACAAAATCTATGAAGTCTATGGATTAACTCAAGATCATGAGGTACTATACCTCTTAAACTGGCCGATCATGCTGATGATATGGGCTAGCATCACCAAAAACGTCTTCAAAAGGAGCGGTATTGTAATAATGCATTTCTCTCTATCGGCGATATTAAAAAAAAAGAGAGAGAGACAATGGGTCGAACTTCCAAGTGGCTGGTTTACTGGTGAGTACTACAGCCCAAAAATTAATTAAGTATTAAGTATAACACTAAAAAGTGTGCGTTGTTTATTCTCTTATAAATTGTAGACCCTGTAAAATTTTTATTTTTTAATTTCAACTTTAAACTTTTATTTTTAGTAATTTAATTATAATTAAAATCAACTGATTTTTGATTTCTTATACAATTTTGGTACTTGGATATCATTGGCTAACTTTAAGGGTAGTGTATTAGATGTTCGAAAGCTAGTTTTGGTCTTAGAACTATAAAGGTTATGGGAATGGAAATGTGATGTTTTTAATTAGTTTTTTTAAAAATATATATATTAAAATAAGTTTTTTAGATTTTTTTATTTTTAATATTAAAAAAACATTAAAAAAAATATTATTTTAATATTTTTTCAAGTTAAAAATATTTTTTAAAAAAATACTTAAAAATAGAAGTAGAAGCAGTGTTAAAAAACCCTTTAATTTAGTGAAATAAAATAGACAAACATTCATAAAAAGTGCAAAGTTCCTATTCTTGGAAACTAATGATAATCATTATACATATAACGAATCTTAAAAGCAGAGAATTCAATCTATTACCTATTAAGATACTAAATAATTAGATCTCTAGACCTCGTACAATGTTTCACAAATATGGCAACTTTTGGCTCAGGAAGAAAAGGTGTGGATTCATCATCTTGGTGGGTGAAGCTCCGTATGAATTACAAATTTTCCCTACAGAATTAGAATCCATGCAAGGAGGCAGGAGCACCCTTGCTTCCTTGCCTTCCGAAAAGTTGCAAGAGGGGAGCTTCGCCCTCAATTTGATTGCAATGTCACCACTTGAAAAACCTAAATAATGGGATCACTTGCACTTCAATGCCCATCCAGCAAGTAAGCTTATCGTCCATCCAAGTGGGATCATTTTTTATCAGCGTAACTTGCATCACTGATCTACGTCTAACCAGTTCATCAGCGCGCACTAATTCCACCCATGTTACCTGTGGGGGATGAAAATATTTGATAGGGTAAACTATATTTTGGCCCTCCATGGACTTAAAATATGATCCAATCAAGCTGGAACTCTTTGAAATCATTAATAGTTTGACGTTAAAAATTCTTAAACTACAGGGACACAAGTTTAACATTTCTGAATCTGTAAGGGCTAAAAAACAGTTTACCCTACTTTATAGCACCCACATTTTGAAAGGCTGCGAGGTGCGCAACAGGGCACAAAATGATTAGAACGTGCTTTATCTCCAAGCCAAACAAGAAGCAATTTGAAAGGTTGCTATCTGCTTTTAGAATGGAGCATAGAAGCAAGCATTCATTCCCTATTTACAGAGTGCCTTGTTTGTTTGACGTGATATAAGCAGCTGGAAGCATCTTGCTAGAAATAAGTTTACGCATAGTTTAATAAATCTAAAGAATGTAGTAATACACAATGATCTACTTGTTCTACTCTAGAGCATCCACAAGAAGTAGAAATTACGACCCATCCTCTGATACACCACTTGCAAGCATGAAAACACAGCAATGAATGAATAAAGAACACAAAATTAATATGATATTCACATAATAAAATTGTGTCTTCGAGACGGGAGTTCAGCAGTGAGCTCCAGGCATTGCAAAACAAGATATGAGTTTATGCTCATAGTATCTGCCACGACATGGGATTCCTGCATCTCCAGCTCATCTCCAATCATCATGCTGTCATTTGTTTGAAGGCCTGTAGCAACACGTTACAAATCTTCCAATCACGTTCTTTATAGGAAGGGGTCCCCTGCCATAGACCAATGTCATAACCAAAAGAAAGAGTTAACACTTATGTTAACTAAAAATACATCTAGAATTGAAAAATAAAACCCTGATTTGGGTGGTCATCGGTATGAGAGACGAGTACTGCCATCCCAAATGTGGCTAAATTTGGAAAAGAAAATTCCTTTTGTGTTAACTCTAGTGAACAAGAAAATACTAAAAGGGACACTCCATAAAATCTTGAATATCGCATACATGTCCCTCGGAAGTGAAGCTGGGAATACACGCAAGGAACCTAAAGATAATTTCTTCTTAAATTTTCTTAATGAAATATAGATGTAGCAACAACAGGCTCGAGAATACTACCAAACATGGGAGTCGTAGCTGTTATTACGGTTATCACCCAGCACATAAACATGACCTTCAGGCACATACTGCAAACCAGTACAAGAGCAAAGTTAGCAGAAAGCAAAAACATAGCATTTCTAGAGAAAATGATACATTTAAAGGGATACCATCCAAAGCTCAAAGTGAATCCAAGTGCCAGTAATTGGGATTCATCAAGCTTTCTTTTAATTTGACTAGGCTAGGCTTCTTCATGTTCACATTTATGCACCTCATCAAACAACTATGTGCACGTTTTGTTATGAGCATTTTTACCAGCTTGTGAGCCATTTGCTCGGTTTTTTCAGCCCCAACATGGGGTTCATGCCTTCATGGACATATTTTGCTAGCCTTGAAAAATGCTTGCAAGGCATGCAACATTACAGAAACATAAAAAGGTAAGAATGAAGAAGCGCACAGTTAAATTAGATGTATATGCAGGTCGCTCGACTAGGAAGTCTTCAGTCTGGGCAATTCCATTGACATAAAGTGATCCATGGTGAACCTGCAAGTATTGGAATAGAACATGGAAGAGTTCCACATTAATATAGCCACAGCTTCTAAGTCTTAAAATGTTAAATAAGAGAATGAAATAAGGATGGAATCTGGAGCTAGGTTTTATTTGAATTTGTATATTGATCATAAACCATGCAGCCATGAGCTGCTGAAGGATACAAAACCTTTTCCAACAAGCAGTAACAAAGAATTGTTTTTCATAATCAATCAAATAGCAATTAAAAGAAAGTTTAAATAACAGTATGGGACGCTGATGCAACCAATCTAAAACTTGTAACCCTTTATCCCATTCTTAATTAGACTTTCAATTTTATACCTTCCTGCATATTGCTGGGGAAGGAAGAAAGAAAATCTTACCTGAACCAAGTCTCCTGCCTTTGCAACAACTCTCTTTATGAAAACATCTTCCCCTGTGATCCCGAGCTGCCATAGACAACGCAAAACAAAATTAATACACCTAATAAAAAGAAAACCATATAAATGGAAATCAGGAGGATTTCGCAGCATGAAGACAAACCTGTTTTGGAGCTCGGAATGTAACTATATCATTTATAGCCGGTACCTTGAGATAGTATGAGGCCTGAGAAGTTTGGAGTGCCACTGGTTAGTTAAAACCCAAAGTGTACAATGTTAACAGTAAGACGAAAAAAATGCATTCTCAGAGAAATAAAACAAGGTTTAAAATGCCGAATCAAGCACAAAAATGATTCCATTGAATCCAATATACAAAAGAACAACATTTGCAATCAGGTTCAAGAAATAGCGAAGCATGTGCATCTAGATTTCTCAAAGATTGAAGAATTCTTCCTCACAGACTTGCAAAATGGTTTTCAACTGACAAGTATTCTCTCGTTAACTTCTCAGTTATCAAAACATGTCCATGGAACCATTGGCAAACATTGCTATTTGATTATACTGACAATTTTCCCACTGGTTGAAATAAATGTTGCGATCAATTCAAGTGAACATCCTGGTACCATTCATTACTCAATTCAATGACACTGTTATATTCGTTCAATAATGCTAATCATATGGCAAACGATTTTCTGTTTGCTAACACATGTGAAAGTTCAATATTCTTCAATAATATGTATTGGATCTAGCAACTGAAGTGCAGATGTCATGATATTCAGGGACCAAACTTCTCTAGGTTCCTTCATGAACATGAACCTAACACTATCGCTAAGAAAATACAAGCCTCAACTAACAATTCTTTCTGGTCAATCACAGCCTTCACAGAGCTTCCATAAATATGGCCCCATTAAAGGATGGGATAGAACGCTCCCTTGTTGATGAAAAGGGTACAGAAACACCCCCAGCTTAACAAAGCAACAAGCTGGATAAATTGTCTGATTAAAGGGAGATATAGCGAAGTATAATTCAGAAAGTTGTAAGTCTTTTGTAGATGAGTTAGTGGCCATCAAATTTGGATCCCCAGCACCCAATGGTAACAAGAACATAATCATGTCAATGGTAGTTACAAAACTGTTTTTCAAAGGAAAACTACTCAGAATAGCCCTGTAAACCAATAAAGTACCTTCTACAAGAATCTGACTTCAAACAACGCCACGCCTGCCCATCTTGCTTCAATGATGTTTCATAAGAAAATCGGGTTGGCTGACAAATCGAGTACAACTCCGGATTTTGCATTTACAAATTACAATGCAAGAGTGATGTTACCCATTCAGTGAATGCGCTCATACATTGCAGAGGGTGACTACCTATCTGTTTTTGACAATGATTGCACTCATGGTTGCTTTTTACATGAATCTCGCACTTCTTACAGGCAATTAAATATGATCTGGAGTGAACAATCGGACTATAATCTACATAGAAACATAATGAGGAATCCTCTGCAACCTAAGGAGTACTTCAAACCTACTTCAGAGGACCGAAATGACTTGCTGCGATGAAAAGCAGATTTAATCTTTGACAGAAATCACTTTCTCAAAATGATGGAACAAACTATAAATTTTGAGAAAACACTTAAGTGTAATTTACATCACTGCGGACTTGAAAAGAAGGAATTAAAAGCACCTTTCAGACTATGGAAAGAATCTCTATAGAAACAATCAAGTCTTCTCACTCCAGCTAAACTAGCCAGATAAATTGTGGAAATACGCAAACAGCAAACAGCAAACTGACAAGAAATGTCATCTATACAATATAGATGGACATATATTCCCAGAAAAAGGTTGGAATTTTTCACCTGGAGAACCTCGCACAACAACTAAAGTATTTTAAAAGGTAGAGTGAGTGAGATACAAAAATATACCTTTAATGCTTATTGAGGAATAAAACTAGCTTCTTTTTTTTCTCTCTTAACCGATCAGGAAGGTAAAAATGAGAGAACCCAGATTTATAAAACGTGTCCCTGGATTCTACTTGTCCCATAGGATGCCTAAAGTTGATCAAGCAATAAAGAAATGGGAGGTGCAAATACGTTCATCTTTCCCATTTCAAGTAGCAGTGCCTGATCACTTGTGCAAATATGACAGATAATTGAACTTTGTTAAGCAACACATTGATTGTATTTTAAGGAAATGAAAAGTAATTATTATATCGACATACCATTTAAATGCCACTGTAGAAGGCAAGCAAACAAAACCAACCCCTAGCGAAAATTATCACATGATACCAAAGCATAGATGTTCAAGGGATGATGTTAAAAATGATAAACCTTTTCAATGATGATACGATCGCCAACACGAAGAGTCGGGTACATGGAGGACGACGGGATGAAGCGAAGCTCTGAAAAAGTAGACCACAAAAGCACCAGAACAAGAAGCCTTAACAACCCATCAAGACCAGGCCATCGAAGAAACCCCCAGCTCTGGCATGGCATCCATTTTAGTACTGTGGCGGATGTTATAAAGAAACTATTCAATGCAGATGGCCTCAGGAAACTCATTGTAAAGTGTTGCGGAACTAAAGGTGATGGAAAAATCAAAAAGGACGGACCGATGCAGCAAACCACGAAGAGAATGCGAGGCTTAAAGGTTTCGGAGACAGAGAAAGAGAGGAAAAGGGGTGATGTGCTATGTATTTATTGACTAACTCAATCTTGTTGAGGAAGTTTCAACGAGAGAGAGAGAGAGAGAGGCAGATT
The DNA here is from genome assembly GCA_007827005.2 of Populus simonii. Lineage (NCBI taxonomy): Eukaryota > Viridiplantae > Streptophyta > Magnoliopsida > Malpighiales > Salicaceae > Populus > Populus simonii. Next base: position 18,582,785 of record CM017465.2, on the reverse strand, counting down.
CTTCTTGTTCACACTGCCGGGCCTTACTTTTTTGCGACCAAACTACCACTAGAACGCGTACATACACCGCTAAATACTCCTGTAGCTGATGATTATTTTTAAAATTAGGCGAATATAACACTATGTACAGTGTCGTCATTTAAATTTAAATGCGTGGTTGATTAGTGATTGAGAATGTATATTTTTATTTTTTTTATTTTTTGAGTTCTTTTGAGACTGATATCTGGAAAAAAAATTAATTTTTTTAAATGCATTATATTAATATAAGAATTTTTTAAAAAAATTGTTTTGAAATGGGATTTAGTCTCGATTGATGTTTAAATTGACTTTAATATATTTCTTATTATCAAATTAGAAAATACATAATAGAAGGTATATGTTTGGTAATACATTTTTTAAAAGGTTTTTTTGTTTTAAAAAATATTAAATTGATAATTTTTTTAAGTGATTTTTTATGATTTTGATATTCTTGTATTAAAAATATTTATTTTTTATTTTTTACTTTTTTTTTAACAAAAATCCCTTAAGAAAACACCTTAATCACAATGTCAGATAATGCTTAAGATTACCGATACAAAAAAGGCTTCTATTAAATTGCTAAACACAGTTGCATCTGCGGATGTCAAATTGACATTTCAATTTTGGCCATGCTGAATATACATATGGTGAGTTCCGCATATTACATTACATGCACGGTAAATATAAGCATAAAATATTGAAAAAAACTATAAAAATACTTAGGTCGTGAACTTAAAATGGGATTAATCCAATAAGCTCGTGAACATGAGTATTAATAAAAAAATATTATCTTTTTTTAAATAAAAAATAATTTTAATTACTTTATCAAAAATAAATTATCAATTGTTTTGATTTGACATATCTTATATTTTGTTTTTTTTATATCAATATATAAACTATAATTTGTTTGGAATAAAACTTATATTGACACAATCATCCAAACTCCATTCTTTTTGCCACTTAATCAATTCAAGGATGGCTAAAATAATATCTTCAACTTCTCAAACAACATTTTAACATCAAAAACTATTTTAAATTCAGATTAAATTAAACTTAATTATCAATAAATCTAATGATAAAGAAAAAACTAGAAAAAAACAATCTGTTTAAAAAAATAACAAAAAACTTACTCTAAGTCAGGATATCGAATCCACGACCTAGTTGTGGGACTGTGATAGGCCCATACAAAAAAAATTAAATAAAACAATAGATGTCAACTCTCAATCAAACTAAATGATGAAAGACAAAACTTAAAAATATTAATTAAAAAAGTAGTAAAAAAACCCTGAGTCAACTCGTGTTAACTCGACTAGTATGTGACTAGTGATATGAGATCAGAATAACCCAATATAAAAAAAAAAGTTGAAATAACAATGAAGTTCAAAGCCCAAAAACTCAATGTTGAATGATGGAATTAAAAAAAAATTAAGCAAATGACCTAAAAATCGAAGTTAAATCGGGCTAATCTTTCGGAACTCATAACCTTGGTCATGAGATCGAGATTACCCCATATAAGGTAAACATGAAAAAATCATGAAGCAAAATTCTTAATCATCAAAATATAAAAAATAAAACAAATAGCAATCAAAATAATAAGGACCAAACATGTTATAAAAAACTAAATGAAAGAAAATAATGAAGAACTAAATAAAAAATAAAATAAATAAAGAAAACATAAAAATAGCAATCAAAATAGTGAGGACTAAATTTGATACAAAAATTGAATGATATAAAATGCTAATGGATGAAATTGAAAAAAAAGAAAGAAACAATCATAAAATAAGGACCAAACTAAATAGAAAAATAAATGAAAAAATATTGAGGGATGAAATTAAAAAAAAAATCAATTTTAAAAAAGAATTGACAATAAAACAAGTAGCAATCAGGAGAATAAAGGATCAAAATTAATACAAACACAAACTAACATAACACACTTGATTTTTAGAAGAGCTAGCACGAAATCCGAGGTGGCGAGAGAGAAGAGAGTGGGGAAAAGAAAAAAATCAATCGGAGCCCAACTGCTGATATGTCGTGTGCGCACTTCTGACCATCGAGGAGAGAATAGCATGACGCTTCCAACACTATTGTGAAAAGTGGTGTTTGACAGCCAATATGCACCACACACACCACTCAAAAAGTGTGAGCACCTCCTACTCGTTGACATGTGTTTATTTTTTTGATTGGTTATTGTTTTTTTTTATAATCATATTATTAATTTAACTGAGTTTATTGAACCTATTCAAATCAATGACTCAAGTCCTAGATTGTTCTTACTCCATTATAAATGTTATTGTCAACTCGACATCTTTTGATGTAAAATAAAAATAAAAATCAACCTGCTTTATAGTGCATACCATCTATCCAGTTACACAGAAAAACTAGAAGTGCTCACTATTTTACTATCCAAACACTCATATTTCATTGTGGATTTGAATAACGAAATGATATTTTTTCCCTCCACATTAACAACTAATGAAGTGAAAATTGGGGTGAGGGGGGATGGTCTTTTCATGAGATTTTATTGGTATTACTAAATTGATCAGAGGTAGATTAGTCTTCTCACTCTTTTTTGCACAATAAAATGACTTAGTTACCCTTAAAAACAATAAAATTTAAATTGATGTCTATGAGCTTTTTAGTCTTTTCACTTTTTTCAATGCAGTAAAATGCCTGAAATACTCCTAAAAGCATAATTTACTAAAATGGTTTTCGGGGATTTTTCATATTTTCATCATTTTTTTTGTTATAAGAAAGTGCATTGAAAGGAAATTTAGTATTTTTACAAATATAAATATTATTAAAAAAAAATTGACATGTGCATTGAAAGCATTAATGCGTGAGTGGTTCCCACCCACTTTGAGCAATGCTTGTGACGTTGCTCATTAGCCAAATATCGGTTTCTAGAGTGGCTTAAAAAAGTGTTTGATGTCCCCTCCATGCCTGGGCAGCACGTGGGGAACGAACCACCAATCATGAGATGATAACCTTTTCTTTTCTTATTCTTCCTTTTCTCTCATCCCCTCGATTCCCACGCCAAACCCTCATTTTTAAAAAAACTAACCCTTCAATTTGGTTTTTCTTTGAATTTGGTCCATGCTTTTTTTTTTTTATTATTATTATAGTTTGTTTTATTTGAAATGATTTGTAAATTTGGATATTGTTCTGCAATTTCATCCTTCTTTATTTTTTTCATATTTCGAATATTGTCCTCGTTTTTTTTTGTTTACCATTTTATTGATTTATTTTATTTTTCAGTTTCACCCCATATTATATTATTTCATTTAATTTTTAAACTAGATTTGGTCTTTATTTTATTTACTATTTTTTTGTTTTTTATATTTTTTTTTCAATTTCATCCCTTATTGTTTTATTTCATTTAATTATTCTACCATATTTAGTTCTCATTCTTTTAATTTCTATTTGTTTTGTTTTTTAATTTTGGATGATTAAGAATTTTGCTTCGTGATTTTTATGGTCTTACCTTTTATAGGGTAATACAGTCTCATGACCCGGGTCATAGGTTTTGAAGATTAGCTCAATTTAACTTCGGTCTTTTTTTCAATTTTTTTTCAATTTCATCATTTGACATTTGAAGATTATTTCATTTAATTTTTAAACTAGATTTGGTCTTTATTTTATTTACTATTTTTTTGTTTTTTATATTTTTTTTCAATTTCATCCCTCGTTGTTTTATTTCATTTAATTATTCTACCATATTTAGTTCTCATTCTTTTAATTTCTATTTGTTTTGTTTCTTAATTTTGGATGATTAAGAATTTTGCTTCGTGATTTTTATGGTCTTACCTTTTATAGGGTAACACAGTCTCATGACCCGGGTCATAGGTTTTGAAGATTAGCTCAATTTAACTTCGGTCTTTTTTGCAATTTTTTTTTCAATTTCATCATTTGACATTAGATTACTGAACCTTCAACTTCATGATTTTTGCAGCTTTTCTTTTTATGGGGGTTATCACAATCTCATATCCAAGTCATAGGCTAGTCGAATTAACTTTGATCAGCTCAAGTTTTTTTTTTTTCAATTGATTTTTTTAGTTTCACATTTCATTATTTATTTTGCTTAGGAGTTGGCCTCTATTGTTTTATTTATTTTTTTGAACAGGGTTATCCCGACATCACAAGTAGGCTACAAGTTTGACATACTGATTTGAATTAGGTTTTTTAATCTTTTTTAAAAATTGATTATTTTTTTCAATTCACCCTTCAACATTTTTTTTTAAAAAGTCTCTTGAAAATATATCAAAATGATCCTTTTTTTAATATATTTTTAAAATTTTTGATATTAGCATATCAAAACCATAAAAAAACATTAAAAAAATATAAACTTGATTTTTTGTCAAGTGAAATGCTTCCATAAGCTATCTCAAACACTCACTTAGAAGGTATGTTTTTATAATATTGACAAGTATTTATTTTATTCATTATTATTTTTTTTTTGATTGATTCTTTTTTATAATCATAATGTTAAACTAATCAAGCTTATTTAATCTATTTGAATCAATGATCCAAATACTTAATTTTTCTTGTTTTTTTAAAAAATACTATCATAATCCAAGCTTTTTTTTATATATTAAAAAAATTTAACCCAATTCACAACGTAACACAAAAAATCTACCTCGTCAATTACTAGAATCAAACTCAAAATAATCTTCAATGGCAAATCATTCATATCAAAAACAAGCGAGAGGCGTGGAATGGCTTTCAAACACCATTAAGTAAAATAAATCAAGAACAAAATCATCCCAGCCACGTTTAACCATAAGCGCTAAAACTATTTTCTACTTATAAATATATTAAAATATTTTTTTTTATATTTTTAATATAAGCATGTCAAAATAATTGAAAATTACTTAAAAAATAATTATTTAAATATATTTTTAAAATAAATATACTTTTACAAAACACCAAACACAATTTAAAATGAAATTCCAAACATGCAGCGTGGATTAAACAGAAACATAACTGCAGTACATTTTTAAAGCCCAAATCCATTAACGGAACAAGTGGCAGATACTTTTACTCACATACAACCAAAACGCTACCATCTGTGTTCTGTAGATAAAAATTGACTCACCTTACATATTCATTGCGGGCCCCACATCTCCACTCACCTCTCCTCACTTTGCCACGTGTGCATGTTTCCGTGGCCCAGCTATTCCACACCACATCATCTCTTCCACCACCAATCTCATCTTCGTCTATTATCCTCACCTCAAAGCTCAAAACACTCGAAGCTCACTGGACAAGTGAAACAATGAAACCCCTAAAATTTCTGAATCTTCTCCTTCATTTTTCGCTAGCCCTATTCCATGCGACGGTAGCCCATGAACCTCCTAGTGGAACCAGCATCATCTTTGCCACACTTGGCAGATTAGATTATGACTTTGACATATTTACCCTGCCAACCGGGGACCCGCCTACAAAAACCAACGAACTCCGAATTACAGATGGCGAGTCAGTAAACTTCAACGGCCACTTCCCTTCTCCATCTTCCTCTCTCCTCTCTCTTTTAACCAACAAAACCCTAATAAACCCCCCTGGCCAACAAAACCCATCCCCCCTGAACCTCATCTACGTCACAGAACGCGGTGGATCGTCAAATATCTTCTACGATGCGGTTTATGTCGATACTCCGCGAAGCGCCCGATCAAGGTCAGCCCTTGAAATTCCTAAACGTGTACAAGTTCCTTTATTGGATGGAAAAGGTGGAATTTCGATGAAGGATAAGCCCACCGTGAGCGGAGATTATTTAGTATACGTGTCAACACATGAAAATCCAGGCGAGCCAAGGACGAGTTGGGCTGCAGTGTACGCAACCGAGTTAACAACCGGGTTGACTCGGCGACTCACACCACATGGAATTGCCGATTTTAGCCCTGCAGTCTCTCCTTCTGGCGTTTACACAGCTGTCGCTTCTTATGGAGAGAGAGGATGGAGCGGTGAAGTGGAGGAACTCAGCACAGACATCTATATATTCTTGACTCGTGATGGGACTAACCGAGTTAAGGTGGTCGAACACGGAGGTTGGCCGAGCTGGGTCGACGAGTCCACCTTGTACTTCCACAGAAGAAGCGTAGAAGATAACTGGATAAGTGTTTATAAGGCGACTTTACCGAATCATGGACCGTTCTCGATTCAGTCAGTGATCGTCGAGCGAGTTACACCACCTGGTCTTCACGCGTTCACCCCAGCTACTTCTCCAGGTAACAAGAAGTTTATAGCAGTAGCCACGAGAAGACCTAACTCGGATTATCGCCATGTAGAGCTATTTGACCTGGTTAAGAACGAGTTTATCCAGTTGACTCGGTTAGTATCTCCCCAAACTCACCACTTGAACCCGTTTATCTCACCCGACTCAGCCCGAGTTGGTTACCACAGATGTAGAGGTGCTACCAGTGATAAAAAGAGCACCCACTTGTTACTGGAGAATGTCAAGAGCCCTGTACCTGACATTTCGCTTTTCAGAATTGACGGGTCGTTTCCTTCCTTCTCACCCGGGGGTGACCGTATTGCTTACGTTGATTTTCCGGGTGTGTATGTTGTGGACCGGGACGGTTCGAACCGGCGACAGGTTTTTACTGGGATGGCATTCTCGACCGCTTGGAACCCGGCTCGTAAAGGTGTTGTCTACACAAGTGCTGGACCCACTTTTGCCAGTGAGAGTACCGAGGTAGATATAATCTCCATTAATGTTGATGATGATTTGGGGCAAATTAATAGTTTTAAAAAGTTGACCTCTAATGGTGAAAACAATGCATTTCCTGCGGTTTCACCCGATGGGAAATGGGTAGTGTTTCGGTCCGCTCGGTCCGGTCATAAGAACTTATATATAATGGATGCTTCGGAAGGGGAGAACGGTGGGTTCTATAGGTTGACAGAGGGTCCATGGAGCGACACCATGTGTAATTGGTCACCAGATGGCGAATGGATTGCTTTTGCATCCGACCGGGAGAACCCAGGTTCAGGAAGTTTTGAGTTGTTTTTGATCCATCCGAATGGAACTGGTTTGAGGAAGTTGGTTCAAAGTGGGTCGGCTGGGCGGGCTAACCACCCTTATTTTAGCCCCGATGGAAATAGTATTGTGTTTACCTCAGATTATGGGGGCATATCAGCTGAGCCAATCTCAAACCCCCATCATTATCAGCCTTATGGAGAGATCTTCACGGTTAAATTGGATGGCTCTGATTTGAAGAGGTTGACACATAATTCGTACGAGGATGGAACCCCTGCATGGGGGCCTACATATATCAAGCCTGAGGATGTGGAGTGGCCAGGTCACGGACCACAGTGCTCCTTTGAGGAGTGCCACTGGCTCAATAAAATGCCAGTTCTTGGTGATTGGGCTGCACCGTGGGACTCAACCAAGCCTCAATGTAGCAGTGCTAGCCCATAAGCCCTGGTTTATTCTGTCCGATGAACGTAAAAGAGATGCTCGCTGTAGTGAAATGCTGCTCTGTGAAAATTGTCTTTGCTATCTTGTTTTTATCCCATGTATATTATATTTATGTGTGTTTATATTTCATGGCCAAATATGTAATGCTTCTGCTGCCTGGCGTGTTCTGTCTGCAAAGTATTTCAGAGGGGAGATAATGCATTTGAGAAGTTGAGAGAACCAATTACAACTTAAGACGATGAAAACGAACAAAACTGTAACTGAGATGTGCCAGCGTTCAGGGAAAATGTGGATGCGTAAACTGTAATTCAATACCTGGTAGAGATTGAAAAAGAGAAGTAAAATTATTTTATGGAGCCCTGCTAAATTCTGACTATGAATTAACTAAACAAGAAAGAAGCATACAATATTATAAATCTCTGCCGGAAGAGTAGACAAAGCAAAAACTCTAGATAAGCTAAAAAAACTACTGACGTGCTACAACATTTTACTGGAAAAAATGGTACAGTGATGCGTATGGACTGCATTGCTTGGACCAAAAGCAGGTGATTCACTTGAAGTTGATCCAACAGAGTATTGGAAGAATTCTTCAGATATTGGAAGAAATCCAAGAGTCTAGGAGCCTAGATTCTGGAAGAATTCCCCAGGTATTGAAGGAGGGCAGTACTTCTTTGCTACAAATTTGTACTGCGACAAAAAAAGTAAATAACCCAGATAAGATTAGGACTCGTGCACTTCATACCATTCCTCAGCCTAGCACTAGGGTTCATGCTATGTAAGAGATACTGAGAAGCAAGGACAGAATGACAATCTTGTTTACCTTATGCTGACTGTATTTCTCCCTTATCGCAGGTAAAGTAGAATTATGGTTTCCACAACACAGACGATGGAGATCCTTTACACAGTCACTCAAATCAACAGGCTCATAAAGTGTGTAATGTTGCAAAGTGGAATTCTGTTGGAGAAGAAATGTAGTATCAGGCATGATAGCGGGTTTAACTTGAACAGTGGAGTATATGCATCAGATGCCATAAAAATCCCATAAACTAAGAGTTTTTTTTTTTTTTTTAACAAACGTACCCATGGTCTCTTTGAAGGAAGAAGTATATATTTGGCCAAGAAAATGGCAGAGGCAGCTACCAGTGACGGAGCATAGCAAAGCATACTATATTCCAGGAGAGATAATTCTGCGATGTAGTTGGCCAAGCACTCCAACTGCATTGATGGAACCTAGGAAAAGGGCACACACATAACAGCCAAAACTAACCATATATATTGCGGAATGGAGGTGATAGATATTACTATAAAAATCAACAATTCTATGGCCAGCAGAACAAAAATAGATACCTCATTGATTCCTTGAGCAGCACGAACAAATCGCCTACTTGTCATGGCAATGAACTAGTCATGAAAACAGTATAGCATATAGGGAATAGAACATAGAGTTGATAACCATAAGTTAGCCATTACCTCAAAAAACATTTAGCTGTTGGGGCTGTCATTTCGAACTTCAAGTAGTTCAAAACAGTTGATTCCATTTCCAGAACCTGCAGCCATTAAAATTAATTGATACTTGTACAGGTTGACAGAATTATCTGACAAATGCACTTGAGCATAACGACAACAAGACCAATACCTCATCCCTGAAATATGTGTTATCAGTAATGTAGCAAAACTCTTCCACCTGGGGTGCGCATATTTCCTCGTATTTCCTAGCAATATAATGATGTTCCTTGTTAATATACAGGATGGTTAATTTTTAGAGGAAAAAAGAGGTGCCCTGTATCAGGAACAAACAAAGACATCCCAGGAAAATCATTCTTACGCAGCAATCATCATGCAGGCAACACCAAGTAGCTGCAGTCTTTGTCTGTTCATCACATTCCCGGACAGATATCGATCAATGTAGTTCACCGTCAAATACAATGTATCAGGTACAAGCCTGTACTCTTCGGCCACCTGCATTTTGAATTGCAAGTTCATCACATGCCTACTAATAATCCATCTGAAGAAATATTGTTAATCCCAGAATCCATATACCAATCTGAAGAATGGTTTCAGAAATTGACGAAAAATATGTAATGTAATACAGAAATGTTACCTCGACCAGCCAGTCAACCAGTATTGCACGCATGCTGGCATTTATGTCTTTCTGAGTTCTTTCCATGAAGTCTGTGGAAGGCCTTTTCTTCATCTAAAATTCCATGAATTCAATAAAGAAAAGAATAGCATAAGTCCAGGAACTTCAGGTAGCAGTCTGGAAATGCATTGTGCATACTAATATCTAACTCGAAGAGAATGACAGGTCATACATGGAAAAAAGTAAATAGCAATTCCACAAGCATGGACAACTTATACTACAAAGGAGACTCGTATTGGCAAATAAGCTTGAACATTCAAAGACTGTAAAACCAATGAATTCTGAAAGGAAGCTGAAGACATCATCATGGACAAAAGAAAATGAAACCACGAAACCCATTGAAAGGAAAAGAAATAAATAGACTTTGATGTAGTCGATTTAAAAATACTTCATGAACAGCACGTAAAAGAAGAGCATTAAATTGATGTTGACACGAAAATAACAAACCTCAGATGCACGCAAATGCTTGTAAATATCACAGGCAATGGTTGCACAAAGCTGCGGATCCTGGTAATTGTCGTCAACATTAACAATTTTATCGTCTGTTTCCATATCAGCAAGTGCATCTCTGATGCACATATTTTCTGTAAGCATGTAAAAACTACATTAGGAAGTCAAGAAAAAAAAACAACATGCATTAAAATATAATAAAGACAGCAGAAGTGAGAGTGGAAAAGGTTAAGAACCTGCAGTTTCCACATGATCTGAGATGTATAGATTGCTCAAGGTCTTCTTATTGATAGAATCAATTGCCGTTATTTCATTGCTATCTATATATTCAATTTCAGGGCTCTTAAAAGAATCACAGGTGGACATTGATTCATCCAAAGAAATTGAAAAATCATCAGATTTACTTGGAGAAACATCCATGCAGCATGGAACAGAAACAGCAGTAGCAATAGTGACATTTTCATCTCTTCTTGGGTTAGAGATCACCTTACAAGCACCACCTGTACTCGATTTCGCATTTAAGGATGCAGGTAAAGTTTTTCCAGAGAAACCTGCACTGCTATTAGAAGCAGGAGGTCCCTTCTTCACCTTGGCAATTTTATTTGAGAATGGTGCCTACATTTATAAAATTCGATTAGGATCAACTAATTCTCTGAATGTTAGAACAAATTCTCCAGCTCAATCAAACATCAGAATAGAGGGAAGTGAAAATTCACTTAGCAATTAGCACTTGAGAACTCAATCAGAAATTCAGTGTCTATGGTGATTCAACCAATGCTGCTTTATAACGAAAAGCAGAGCCATCGAGGGATCAAACTTCCATGCTTGGTAATGTTTTCATGCCACTATGAGGATAGCATTATCAGCATCAGATAGCAATGCAGTTTCTAAGCATGCAACGAAAGCATCAACTTCAAATTTCATATTATCTAGTCAAGTAAAATTAATTGCACTTTACACAGATCACAACAACGCAGCAGTTTTTGTCAAGATTCTGATCAACAGAGTCTTATGTTTCCGAATAAAACGAATGACATAATTGAATATTTTTAATGCTCCTGCAATGATAATAATAATAATAAAAATTCTAATTTTTCATATTAGGCAAATTCTTTAATCTTTTTTTTTTTCTGGTTCCAAATAATCATGAATTCTTTTAACATTTATTATCTCCCTTTTTTAATTAAAGTTCCTCGGCAAACAAGCACATCAAGAATAAATGCAATAAAGAACTTCCCATTTTCAAAACCCACAAATTCCCCTTCAAGGAACATAAGAATTATCAAAACCCTAGTAGATTAACAAGAAAACACAGAACCCGAAGAATTAGAAACAAAAGAACAAAAAAAGTCAATATGCAACAAGCAATAAAAAGAATACAAAGACACAGAAGACCCATTAAATGTTCTTTAATTTATCAGAAACCAGGCAAAAAGAACATGAAAAAATTTAGAAAGAGAGAAGAAAAGAAAACAAGTATTAAGAAAAACCCACCAAAGTAGACGATGGAATGGAGTTTCTTGACCCCTTTTGAGTCGCATTCTTTTGATTCGTAATGTCACCAAGAGGCGCTCGTTTCTTGGCCAAATGAGGCGCAACCGCCGTGGCCTTCCCTACATTATCCGTTGATGAAGAAGACGCGTGTCTTTTTGCAAGAGAAGACGACGTCGAAGACGAGAACGACGAACGGCGTGTCTGTGTCGACATTTTCAATAAAAAAGTGAAAACCCCTCTCGGTCTTCAATGTTAGTTAAAAGAATGAGAAATTAAAGAAAGAGAGGAGTTTAAAAGGAAACAAAACAATCTTGGATTTTGGAGAGAAAGCAAAAGGGGCTCTCTGCTCTGGTTCTCTTATTAGCAAAGAAGGAGAGGAGGGTGGTTGTGTGTTAAATTTACTATTTAATTACTTTTTTTAATACTTTTGAGGCGGGGAGAGGGCTTGATTTGAATTGCTGAGAGATCTCGACCGTTGGATTCAGGCTCGGTATTCGTTGGGAGCGTAGGCTTTGTGGGGACCACTATATGTGTATTGTGTTTTCTGGGTTTGTTTTTGGAGTGTCACTGACGAATGATATTCTGCCACGAGGATAGAGATTCTTTATTCTTATGGGGATTGGCTGATTCGAGTATGTGGTTAATGGTTGGAAGGTCACAGACTGTCTATCGAGAGAGGTTTTAAAGTTTTGAATTCGAATTTCAAACGGTCACCGGATCCGTCTTTATTAGTAGCTTGGAATACCAGTACACAACACAAGGAAGACAACTTTGTTAATATTTGAGCTGCTCAATCATGTATTTCAAATAGATAAGTGAACTTTTTACGCCTAGGTGGAGTAAATTTTAAGAAAAATCAAGATCTCTCTCTTATAATATAATGTGTCACACGTGCATAAGTTTCTAATTCGAACCCAGTTTTTGAAAGTTTGTTTTAGTTTTTATAATTCAAATATATATTCAAATTCTTTTATCATCTTTGTGCAACTCTTGGATCAAAATTATTTTAAATATATATAAAAAATATCTATACTTTATTAATTTTTTTTTATCATTTTTATTAAATTTAGTATAATGTTTCAAGTCTGAAGATATCTTATCTGACTCTTTACTTAACTTAAATTTTAAATTAAATTGTGTGAGAGTTACTCTGATATAACCTTATTAATTAGGAAAGTCCAATAAAAAAGAAACAAGTTATATTCACTCAAATCAACCCGTCAAATTTGTGACTTAGGTCATCCACTCTATTGTGTTGAATTATTTTTTATGAAAATTGATTTATCATCAACTCTGAGTGATGAAATTAAAAAAAAATATCAAAAGATATAAAAAAAACCAATAAAAAAAAGCCTAGTAGCGTTGGGTTAAATCTATCACAAAACAATCAGGAGTGTGGTCATGAGGGAGACCCGCGTGCTTAACCTAATAATTTTTTTTATTTTTTTAAAAGGGACAAATGACTTGTGATCTGTTTTTTTTTTAAAAAAAAATACACAAGCAACATGTCACTTATTACCTGAAAGAAAATATTAACACCTCTGACACAACTCAAACCCATAACTTGACTTTGATTCATGCGCTAATTATTTAGTGGCTGTTTGTTTACACGGCTGCGGTTGTTTTTAAAGCAAACTGTAGTTTTTAAATGTTTGATAACAAAGAACTATATTGTAACTTGCAATACAAAGTTGTTATTTAAATGATTACGCTGTTTATTTATAAAAAACTACTTATACTCTCATTTCCATTTATCATTTCTCTTTGATTTTCTCAATCCCAGCTATATTTTTAAAAAATCTTTCTAATTCATTTCATCTTTATGACTTGTAACAATTTCTTACTTAAAATGCTTTATCACGGTGATGACAATAATAATGATTAAAAAAAGAAGAAGGAATAGCAACAAGCTGGTGAGAGATGATCATCCCAACTTCAATATCAAAGACATAGGACCTCGGCAAAACCATGGTGGAGAATAGAAAATATTGTTTGTGTTTTTCATAAACACATTTATGTTCTAGGATTTACTTAACGAGACATGAGAAGTCCTAATGCATTGCTAGAAGTTCCCATAATTACATGGTGGATAATAGGATAATGTCTGGTTTTTTTTTCATAGTTACATATATGTTCAAATGGATTGTAAAATCTCACAGCAAGCTTTCCTTGATGGTATATTCGTTCCTTCGTTCAAACCAGAAGTAATTTCTGACATGAGCTGATGCTGAACAAGCAAACAGAGCAAATAATTTCTTAAAACTATGTATCAAATGTAACCATGATGAGTGTGCTCGAGGGAGGTATTTTCCCTCACTTGAGCATTGAGCAACACTCCACAATATAATGAGACAGAGGCTTCCGTTGCTTCCTAGAACATTGTTTTCTGCATAACCTCGTAATTGAAGCCTCAGTTCTCGGACCAGGCATGTCAATAAATGTACTGTTTTAGGCTAATATAATAAATGTACAATTTTAAAAAGCCAAATGTCTATGTAATGAAGATACCTTGATCTCCCAATAAGAAAATGTCCTGCAGTTAAATTTCCTTCTGGGTGTTAAATCCTCGACGGGAGCAGATCACTTACCAAGTTTCCAAATAACGCATCAAACGAAAAATCACCCTACAAGATGAACTGGGACTGTAAATTATCAGAAACCTAGCCAATAACTTGAAAAGGAAAATCAATTTAAGGCAAGGATTGTTTACAGTTTAGTCCATTATAAAATGCATTTGTAAAAAAAGGGCATTTAAAAGGAAAAGGCCACTGAGATTCCTTGCTAGAAACTACTCTGGTCCACTGTAAAATGCATTTGTAACAAGATTTATATGCAGTACAAGAATTGACAGCAGCAAATGACTAAACATCATAGAACACAACCTCTTAATTACCATCCACATACACTCATATAGAGATACATTGATTGCCATAAAGCTTGCATCTTGCAACCTCAAGCCAAGCACAAACCAAATTACAGTCAAATTTCTCAAACAACACTGTCAACCCAGTTTCAGTATCATGCATCACACACAACACAATCATGAAGTTTTCAACTTCAACGACTCAATCACTGACTAATTGAAGAAAACACTAGTGTAAATTAAAGGGCGATAAAAAAAGTGGATACCCAACAAGAAATGTCTGATAAAAAAAGAAGACGAGAGGATAATGTATGAAAACAAGTGTCAAGATAGGATTTTTGAAAGAAAGGAGCAAGGCATATGGGGCATGGATTTGAGTCACTTAAAAAGAAAAATTGATTTTCTTTGTTGCTATTAGAGTCTTCTTGGTCCATTTTCTCAATCCAATTCCATAGATTTGTTGGGTTTCTGTGTCCCAATTCATCCTTCAATGGCTGCCTTCAAATTTAGGTTGCGAAACAAATATGAAAAAAGGCATGAATCCTTTTAGATAATGCCCTTAGAGAAAGCAGATCTTTAAGAGAAAAAGAATCAAGAAGCAACTAGAGAAAGCGAGAAGAACGCAACAACACCAACGAATTTCTCCGCGAATCACTTCTTCCTAGTCCCAACCACTGCACTTCTATGACTAGAGAGTGCTACAGTACTCCCTATATACAGTGAACATTGTTCACAAAACCAAAATAGAGATTGTTTCAAGGAGCAACAATACTATAAGCATGAATGCTAGGGAGCGCAATTAGAGAGAATGAATGTGATACTCCATGAATGCCTTTTAAGCATTCTCCGAACTTGTTTTACTATTTATTGATAGGAGTAGATTATTGCAAGTATATTGTTCATAATTTTTACGAGCTTTGGAACTATCCGTATCAAATAGAGATTCTCAAATTGCATGTTTCAATGAAGGAAGGTCAGCCTAACAAATTTCTTATCAAATTTTCTCTTCCTTTTTCCCTGCACGCTAAAAATAAATGTTACTATTTACACCAGGGGGGTCTTGGTATTATTTCAAGTGTTTTTTAAAATTCTATTTTTTTTTTATTTTTTTGTGATATATATATTTTTTAATATATTAATATAAAAATAAATAAAAATAATATTTTAATATATTTTCAATTAAAAATACCACATAAAAATAACTTTGTTAATAATTATTTAAGGATATTTGATTTGGAGGTGTGATTGATTTTTTTTGTAGAATACACATAAAAAATATGTATTTTTTATTTTTATGAGATGTGATTTATATTTTAAAAGTATTGTATTTTTAAAAAAAAACCATCACACCTTTAAGCCAAACACATAATCAAACACGCGCGGCTGAATCACATTGATTAGTATACTTTACTGGAAGGTTTTCAATCCAGTCCCAAATCTATATACATATTTTCAATAGCAACACAAACTTATAAATCTGTTCAATTACATCCAAATACCTGCATTTATCAATTACACCCTTTTGTCATATTGCATACGCCGCAATGCCATAGCGGATGGAAAAGTAAATGAAAACCAACATTTTCCGATCTAATATGCATAAATATGGACTCAAACTTCATTATATAGGCTGGGGAAGGAAACCCACGCGTCCCCGCGCGCGCGCGCACCTAAACAACCATACAGCAATAAAAAGAAAACGCTGCGTTTCATGGTGCGCATGTCGACTGTCACCGAAGAACCAAACAAACCAGCATCACACAGCACAACGGCCAAACTCTACTAAAAGCGGGAAAATGGAACTGCCCCTGTAAGCCCCGCAATTCTTTTTCACAATTTCACAAACCAACCTAAAAGGCTAAAACTACTATATTACTTACTGATTATTACGGAGGCGGAGGCAAGGCGCCATTACTGCAGAGCTTACGACCATGGGTGGGGAAATAATAACTAAAAGATCTCTTCTTTATTTGATGTAATTTAATTAAATCTGTGTTTGTTTTCATGTTTAAAATACTGATTTATTATTCCTTATTTTGGCAGTCGACCAAAGCAAGTAAAAGATGCAGCTCACCAAGACACCAAGACGAGGTGGTTCGCGTCCTCACTAACACTCTCGAGACTGCAAATGTGAGCGTGCGAGCGAGCGAGATTCTCACTATCAACTACTCTTCATTTTTATCCTACATGCTATTTATTATTTTTTATCAATGTTTTAGTTTCGTTTAGTTTGAAACCCTAGGTCTAGCACTCTTCTGTTTATGATTGTTACTGTTTATATTTTTTCTCCTTTGCAGTGCCCTCACATGCTTTTTTATGGCCCACCTGGTACCGGCAAAACCACCACTGCCCTGGCTATTGCTCACCAGCTTTACGGGCAGTTATAATTTTACAGCAGTATTTGTGTGATGAAATTTTTTCTATAGATAGCTAAATTACCAAGTTGATTCGATATTTTAGTGGTTAATCAGATACTTAGAAGTGGTCGCATGCGGGAATGCTAGGGCCTTAACTGTCGAACCCTTTCTGCTGTTGATGAGAAATATGTAATCATTTAATTGGAAATTGGAATAGGATGCTACTATCTCTGAAGGTAACGAATCCCTTTGGGAAAATGTGCCTATTGGGATTTTTAAGTTGAAAAAACTGAGGCATTAAATCTTTAGCTGAACTTGTTGGAGTAAATTGGATCTGATGTTTAACTGAATGACTTTCTTTTAGAGACATGCTTGCTACAGGGTTCAGGACTTGGTCTATATAGTTGTTAAAAGATATTATTTCTTCTTTTTACTGACTTTATATTGCCATCTTGAAGATGTTAATTGATCTCTGGTGCCTTTAGATCATTTCTAGATGCTATCATGTGAAAAACCTATTATGTGTAAATCTTAGAGATTAGTTCTGATGATTTCATGCCTTCTATCATTTTGACTGCTGCTATTATCGTATTAGATTGTAGAGTCTGCTTTCCTTTAATATGTGAAAAACGTTGATGCCATTCTGGAACATATTTAGCATGTTGATTCCTTCATGTCTTAGGCCTGAACTCTACAAGTCTATGGTTTTGGAACTAAATGCAAGTGATGACCGTGGAATCAATGTTGTTTGGACTAAGATCAAGGATTTTGCTGCTGTGGCTGTAGGTTCTGGTCAGTGTCAAGGGTATATACATTCTTCTTCTTGCAGTAACTTTTGTCTTCCACTCAGGACATAATTGCGCTTTGCTCTTCATGTTTCCAATACTTTAGGGGTTACCCTTGTCCACCATATAAGATTACCATCCTAGAAGAGGCAGATTCTATGACTGAAGATGCTCAGGCATGTTTCTTTTGTTCTTTTATGATGGGTTATTTACAAATATAATGTGAAGTGCATGGATATCACCTCATTTGGCATAATGCCCTGAGACTTACAATGGAAACTTTCTCCAAAGTTACAAGATTCTTCTTCATATGTAATTACATCAGCAGGTGAGCCATTTTGTCATACAATATGTCATTACAAATAATTTGATGATTGTTGGAGATGCTGCCGTGATTAATTTTATAACTGCTCTCCTTGGGCATGAAGTACCTGTGACAAAATAATTATCTGATCTAAATGGCCTCCATCTTGCATTGGTTTTCCTTACACAATGAGTCATTGTATGGTTCGTCAATGTGGTGATGCTTAGATGCACTGATGATTCCTCTTCAAATTTCTTCCTATGAACTCTTGGCCCTTGGGTTGTCAGTCCTAATCTATTTGACTTTTTGGGTAGAAAAAATTATTATTGCATGATTTGCTCCCATAATTTAGGTGATTGTGATTCTTGCAGGATCATAGAGCCACTTGCGTCAAGATGTGCAAAATTCAGGTTCAAGCCTCTTTCAGAAGAAATCACAAGCAGTCGTATATTGCACATTTGTAATGAAGAAGGCCTCACTCTGGACGCAGAGGTATGCAAAGCTTGTCACATTCATTCCTATTTGTTCGGTGGCTTGATTTCCTAGCACAAAGCATGTGATCTACCACTGCAGGCTCTCTCAACCTTGAGTTCTATCTCACAAGGTGATCTTTGCCGGGCTATCACATACTTGCAAGTAAGAGATGATCCCCCCCTCCCCTTCATGTCATGACCGTGATGCTCATATTATAAACCCCATTATAATTTCTTATGGCATTTTAAATTTCATGAGATAGAACAGAGCATGATTCAATGATATCGAAGTTTACCATATGCTTTGCAGAATATTGCTTCAAATGATTGACAGTTTTGTTGACCTTCATTATCATGAAAACTTGTTTCACTAGATTGGATTGTTTTATTGTGCAAACATGATCTCAAAGTCTCAAGCTTTTGAGGATTAGGCCCAATTATGATATATCAGGATCAGAAACATCAGCCAGTTTGAAAAAGAAATATACCATGTGTTGGAGTTTCTGATGTAACAATATCGAAGATGAGATTCTTGATTGACCTTTTCAGCCAAGCCCTTCCCTGGAGTGCTTCAATAAAAATCTAGTACTGTTATTAAGCCTTTGGTGTGTGATATTTGAATGACCATCCTAGTCAAGGATCCAAATGTGGAATTTTGAATTTATTGATCTTTTTTGAATTGAATGTGTACGAGAACAAATTGGTGAGAGATCCTTAGCATAAGACATGAAACATTATTAACCCTACTTTTATGGCCATTGTGTTTTCCCAACAGTTTTGATCATTTATTTGGAACTTCAATGTTGACAAATATACACGCCCAGTCATAAGCCCATGCCTTTTCTTCTGTTCAAGTTTCTCATTCCTCAGTTGAAGTTGAACTTCAGCATTTATTTGTTGCAGGGAGCTGCTCGCCTATTTGGATCGTCAATTTCATCCGAAGACCTTATAAGTGTATCTGGGGTAGGTTATATTATAAACTTTTTGGGCCATTTGTTTTGGCAATTTATCTTCTTGTTATGCATAGTAATCCTTTTGTGCCCTGATTTTCATGGTGTTGTGGTTTTTAAGGCCATTCCGCAAGAGGTTACTGAGGCACTTTATGAAGCATGCAAAAGTGGTGACTTTGATTTGGCGAACAAGGAAGTCAATAATATAATTGCGGAAGGATATCCAGTATCTCAGATCCTTGCTCAGGTTCCCTTTATTCTATCCTTGGCCAACTTTCATTGCCATCGCCTGTTATCAGATAAATCTGCTACTGATATGAGATTTCTTCCAGTTATTTGAGGTGGTAGTTGAAGCATCGATTTATCAAATGAACAAAGGCTTGCATGTGCAAGAGTTTGGCTACAGCTGATAAGGTTACTATTTCTGAAGCTCATTTCTCTTGCCTGGTTTCCTCTTTGACTTTGGTATTATTAGTTTATCTGGTGAAAAAAAATAAAATAACGGTATTTGCCTTAGCAGTTAGTAACTTGGGTGGTTCAGTATTGCTGCCGATAGCTAATCATAGTTCAGAAAATGTTAAGTGGCTCCTTTTTTTTCTAGATAAAAATGGTTACAAGAGATGGGGAGCTGTCTAAGAGGGGCCCTCTCTTTAGCCTATCTATTTGAATATTTGACCTTGCTGTCACATCCTCTCCCTCACCACCATTGTTAATGATGCATGAGAAAACATGACTGAAGTTAGTTTTTCAGAACTGCTGGATTTAATTCTTTGTACCTTTTTTTTTATGAGAAGCTTCTTGGTTACCCATAATGTCAACTCATCAATTCTCTCCAAGTATTATTGTTTCCATTTTTATCTCATTTTATGGGTATAAGTTCTTTTAGGCGCACAGTATCATAGTTAGTGGCGCCTGTTGAACTGAATTTTTATATTTTATGCTTTTATGGATTTGCAGTGTCTCGTTGATGGTGCTGATGAGTATTTGCAGCTGCTGGATGTGGCTAGCAACACAATGCGAGCTCTCTGTAACATGCCACAAGAAGGTTCTTATGATAGTTAGGTAGCATTCGAGCTTGGGTTGAGATGTAGCACAAGGTGAGATCATGTATAATATAATGCTCCACTTTTGGAAACTCTTAACTTCTTCACAAAAGAGTCACCTGCCGAACTTTTTATGCATGCACTTTTCTATTCTTTTCTTCTTCATAGTGGGATCAGTGACTACTTAGCCTACTTTCATGTCTTTGAATCCTAATTGATTAAAAAATTGAAACAAGCGGTTGATAATTTGCTTTCTATTTTACATGCATATTTTCTTTTCAAATTTTCAATCATATGAAGGCATAGACATGCCTATGATAATTTGGTTTAGGGATTGTTAGTGGAAATACTGCTGAAAGCTGGGACAAAATGGCTTTGTAATTGGTTATCCTTGCTGCCCCCCATAAATTTGAAGTTGATATGATTATATTTGTCCAAATATTTGAAAGCACAACTTACAAGGGGTAATTCTAACGTTGCAGGCCTGTCGGGCTGCCAGACAGCTAGAGGCATCATAGGATGCATGATCACTTTGTAAATATTTGAAATTCTGAATGGTGCACAAGATCATTAGAGTTACTACTTAAGCCCAAATACAATCCAGCTTCTAGTAGGGTGTTTTTCCATTCTAGCATAGTTTGAAAAACAGTTTTGGCAATCTATTAGAGGTTAAAAAACATTTTTAAAAAATAGCATAATCTGGTAAAACCTAAGATTTTAAGTGTGATATTTTAAAATACTGCACTTGGAAAGTGTGCTATTTTAATTTCAGACGAGAGAAAAGAAAAAAAAGATTAAAATTTTGATAACTATATATCTCTGTTACAATTGGAAAGAGCTTGATGAATACATGAACATAAAAAAAGCTACTAATGATGATCGTTTTAAAGGTGAGTGGTGCATGGCAATGTGAGCCAGCCACCATTGGTATGCTCATGGATTTATCTTGTTGAGTTTTTTCAATGATACTAAAGGTATCCTCGATATGACTTTAGAGTTTTTTCTTTTCTTTTGAAATTAAAATACTGCTCTTTTCAAGTATAATATTTTAAAACATCAAACTTAAAGACTGCAGTTTCTACCGAACTATGATATTTTTTAAAATCCCTTTTCCCCTGTGCTAGTTCCAACTTCCATTTTATTTTTTATTTTTTTTTATAAATGCGCTGATTTTCTAAAAAGTTCCTGGTAAGAGTAGTTAATCTGCCATAGTGAAAGCCGCCATGTTTTGTCCTGCGAGCCTCATTTGATGTGGACCTAGACCACTTTCGTTTAAGATTTACTAGGAAATCTGCTGAAATGCCCATGGTCTAATGCTAGGATGGCCAATACAACAAAAGCTAAAGGTATCGAAGTCAAATTTATGTATAAAAAAGGTAGGTAGCCTTGTAGAGTCCATAGTCTATACCCTATATCATGCACGTGGAAGTCATTTACTTGAGATGGTATTTTCTCAAGGACTGGTTGGCAATTTGTCATCTCACGTCTTAATATCCGAAGTTTGAATTTTAGCTACGCTAGTTTTGTCTCCCTTATTGTTTACTTGAAATTTCTGTTTTTTGGTATGCTTAGTCAACTACATGCGTGGACCCATTAACCTCTAAACTGGCTCAGCTACCCCACTCCATGCCTTTGATCCCGCCGAGACCAAACCTTAACCTTCCACACACCCCTATATATCAATCTCAAAAGGAACGAATTAAGGAAGAGAGATTTGTGTCATTTTTTTTTTCTGTGGTTGCCCTCTTTAAGTTTGCTCTCTGTGGCTAGTTACTTTCCAGTCGAGATGGCAATAGAAGCAGACGATTCTTTCAAGAAACCTGGAGCTGTTCCATTTAAATGGGAGATCCGACCTGGTGTCCCAAAGATCCAACAACAACAATTACAGCAAAAACAGCAAAAGAAACCCCCGACATTGCCATCGCCATCACCACCTTTCAGTCATCGTCAGCAAAAGAAAGAACTATCACCCCCCACACTGCCATCAACATCACCACCTTTCAGTCATCTTAGTCCATCGACAACTCCTCTAGTACAAAAGCAAAAGCTTAAGCCTCCACCAGCTGGATCCATTTTCCTCCCTCCATCAGAGCCCTGTGCCCGATCATTTCGCCCTGTTCCGCGTAGCTTGTCTGAGCGTTGGCGGTTCGAGCAACCTGTCCGTGTCCGACCTGAATGTGTTTCAGCTGGGTGTTTCCCATCACCTCTATTAAGGAGAAAACAAAGCAAGAGGAGGACCACCTTCAGCATAGCCAAACCTGGATCAGAACCTGATTATACCTCTGACCTTGACACGCTCTCTCGGTGGTCCATTTCAAGCAGGAAGTCACTTTCGTCATTCCGTGACTCACCAGCGTCCTCATTTTCATCATATCAGTCATCACCTCGACCTGTGAGTGATGCCGAGTGGGCTGGTTTTGGACTTTTTTGAAGAACCCTGCTGTATATACGCTGCTCTTTCAGAGGTTCTTTGAAGGAATGCATCAATTGTTGCTTTGGAATGTTTACCAAGTTGGTCAGCTTTGAATACTTTGATTGCTCTGCCGTCATGGAAAAGCACTATGCCGCTTGTGTTGCCACTTTGTTGGATCAACAGCCCAAGATGACCTGTGGATAGTTATTGTTATAGTAAAGAGAATTACTTGCATGGAGTACTCTCGGAGTGTTGTTTTCTATATAGATGAGGTAAAAGATGTGACGATGTTGTAAATAATTTTCCCAGAGGCTATGGTCATTGTCGTTGTGTAAACGCCATTGCCTAGTTATGTTATAGACAAGGGAAGTTTCAATGAAGAAAAATGTTTCTATCAAGTGATCTTCGTTTTTCCTTCCCAGTTGTTGTTGTGGTCAATATTCATGAGGCCATGATTGATAATTTGATGCCTCATTCTCCGGACATTTCCCTTCCAATTACATATGACCTAACCCCCACATGCCTCTGCTTAATCATATAGACAAATTAGAACAATTCTGTGTCTGTCTTCGTAAAAGTCTACTTCTTCCCACCAAGGCTCATTTTATTAATATTTTTTTTATCATTCAAGATGTACAATCTGTGTCTTAAATAAATATCAGATGTCAATATTGGCTGCAACCAAGACCTATCAAGCATCGGAGGAGCACAAATGGAAGGAATCTACCTATACTAATCTTCATTAGTGTCTCTCTGTTTTTATTGGTACAGATGATAGCAGGATCTCTGAAATATTGATTTCAAGTGATAAATAATTTTGTTTTTATGTTGTAAAATAATCCACTCTTTAATACAAGAAGAGATTGGAAATGGGGAATTTCCACATCAGAGAAAAGTAGGAAACCTTGCACAATTACCGTGGTTTGTTTTTTATTTTTAAAAGTATTTTTAAAAAAATTAAATTTTATTCTATTTTTTTGTTTTAAATTATTTTTTTTATATTTTCATATTATTTTGATGTATTAATATTAAAAATAATTTTTTAAAAAATAAAATATTATTTTAATTTATTTATAAAAAAAATATCTTAAAAAACAACAACTGTTATTATAAAATCCAGAATATAATAGCATCATAGCAGTATAACATATTAATCCATAGTAGCATGAGCCAAGACCGGCTTATTAGGCATTACAAAGCCCAAATCAATAAACAAGCAGCAATCCATCTCAAACGAGCCTAGCAGGCAGTAGTCTTGCACCTCTAGAACGAAGCCCAAACAGAGCTCCAGTTCTCTTCTTCTTCTTCTTCTTCTTCAGACAGCCTAGAAATACACAAGAAAGAATTTGAGCTAGCTTCACCTCTGCTCTCATTTCAAGTGGATTTATTTCATTTTAGCTGAGCTGATACATCTGGTTTGTCATTTCTATTTTCCCCTAAAACATGAATCCATCAAAACCTCTAACAAACCGAAACCAAACTTGTCTTGTAATAAATCAAGTCCTCTCCATAATGATACAAAACCGCCCATTTGACACCAAACTCGCATCATCAACAACAAACCCAAATTTACTAACCATCGATTCAGTCTCTGATATTCTCCGATCAATACCCAGATTCTTCTTTCTTTCTCCACGTTCCATTGGCCGCCAAAACTCAGCCCGCCATCGCTCTCCATTAAAACAACGTAACCTCAAAGAAGAAACCCATAAATCCCGCCACAATGTTCTCATTCTTGGCCCAGCTGCTTATAGAGACCCCAAAAGGGTCGCTTTAGGTGTTAACAAAGCAGTTGAGTTCTTTTATTGGCTTGAAAATCACTTTAGTTTCAAACACACTGAGATTACATGTAGACAGATGGCCGTTGTGTTGGCAAGAGGGAGTAAATTGGATGAATTATGGCACTTTCTCAAAGAAATGGCTCAAAGAGAGCATGGGAATTGTTTAGGCCTTGTTAGCGTCAGTACCGTCACCTGTTTGATAAAAGTTCTAGGAGAGGAAGGTTTGGTTCATCAAGCATTGGCGTTGTTTTATAGAATGAAGCAATATCATTTAAAACCGGATGTTTATGCGTATAATACCCTTATTTATGCGCTTTGTCGAGTTGGGAATTTTAAAAGGGCAAGATTTTTGTTGGAACAAATGGAGTTGCCGGGATTTAGATGCCCGCCAGATATTTATACTTATACTATATTGATTAGTTCTTGTTGTAGGTATGGTTTGCAAACTGGGTGTAGAAAGGCGATACGGCGGAGGATATGGGAGGCTAATCGTTTGTTTAGGATCATGTTGTTCAAAGGTTTTGTTCCTGATGTTGTTACCTATAATTGTTTGATAAATGGATGTTGTAAGACAAATAGGATTGAGAGGGCTCTTGAGCTTTTTGAGGATATGAATAAAAGGGGTTGTGTGCCGAACCGAGTTACTTATAATTCTTTCATCAGGTATTTTAGCGTGGTGAATGAGATTGATAAGGCTGTTGAGATGTTAAGGAGGATGCAGAAGATGAATCATGGTTTGGCAACTACGAGTTCATATACTCCAATTATTCATGCTTTGTGTGAAGCAGGAAGGGTGCTAGAGGGTCGAGATTTTCTTGTTGAGTTGGTTGATGGGGGTTTGATACCGAGAGAGTATACATATAGGTTGGTTTGTGATGCATTGAAGTCAGTGAGAGAGGGCAGTTCACTAGGTGGGGAATTTGATAAGAGAATTAAAGATGGTATAGAGGATAGATATAGAAAAGTGAAGAAAGTGAAACCAATAACGGCATGTAAGATGATGTTGTAGCATGTGGAAGTTCCTATTTTGCAGACACTGGCTACATGCTATGTTTCATGGATTCCTTACCATTTCCTGGTGTATCATCTGTGTCTGGGAGATTTTCTGTTATTTAAGGTCTCTGGTACTCGTATTCTTATCTGCATAAAACCACTGGATGCTAGTACTTCAAGATGAATTAAAGGGCCTGGCACACAGGGCAGCATAGGCTACGTTAGACAACTTCATGCAACAAGCAGAATGGGAAGGATACCTTTGTCACACTGCTGGTGAGACACATTACTCTGATTATAAGTTCTTCAGGTGCAAGTGGTTAGGTTATCTTCAATGCTAGTGAAATGAAAAACTATTTATATATTTATCTTCTTTCAATAGGTTTGCACTAACTATGGACTTCCACAATAGAGCTGAACCATTATCCACCAATACAGGTTCATTATCCTATTTGCACTAACTATGGACTTCCACAATAGAGCTTAACCATTATCCACAAATACAGGTTCATTCCTATCTTTCTCAAAAAAATTACAGTGAAGCTGACAATGCAATCATTATGTTGCTCTCTTTAGAGTTCATGTTTCTCTGATGCGGGTTGCATCGTGAACTGAAAATATATACTACAACGGGCTAACTCTCTGTTTTTGGACCAGCACAGCTTTAAGCGTGAATCTTTTCCCATTTGTTGGACCTCAAAACTGAATCAGAAAGGTTCTGGAATGCATGGCTACTTCGCACTGTTTTTTCAAACGTAGCATATTGAAGAAGTAATATTTTTCTCAAAGAGTAGTTAAGAAAAGCAATTTCCTCTGCCATTATATGTGCTTTACGATTTTCTATTTGTGTTCAATATACAATCATTTGTACCTTTATACCCTTATCTTCTGTTAATTGCTGATAAGAGACATTTCCAGCAGAACAAATAAACATCAAGAAGGAAAAAAGAAAAAATAAAATGCGTGTTGTCACTGTCAAAGGTACAAAGAATGGTGTTCTAATTTTCTAAGAGCCCGTGTGCGAAAATTTATTTATTTTGTTTAAAATTATTAAAAATAAATTTTAAAAAATAAAAAATATTATTTTAATATATTTCTAAATAAAAAATATTTTTAAAAATATAAATGTCCTATAATATTTTTGGTTTCTTCTTTAGCCTCTTTTATGCTGCTGAACTAGGGATAAAAACGAAATTATTGCTTTGCATGATGGAAGTTTGAGGTAATTACTTGATTGTCGTTTTAGCGGCTGGATTCTAATATAACGGATTTTTTTTAAAAAAAAATTGCCCACAATTTTTTTAAAAAAAAGTAGAATAGTATAGTTTGCATTTATTATGATTGGAACTTTTATAATTCACTATTCCATATATTGTCATCCTTTAAAAAATATTAAATGAAAAAAAAAGAAAAGAGAATAGAAAAAAAAAGAAGAAGAAGAAAAAGATCATAGAAACATCAAAATTTCAATTCCGATATAAGTATGGTTAGAAAAAATTTGACAAAATAAATCTAATGATACTAAAAAAATCATTAATGATAACTTGAATGGGCCATACTTGCTATCAATAATAAGTAAGTCATCATCTTTTACTTTTGAGTGGTAAGAGTGACATACCCGGTTGATCATTGATGATTTTTTTATGTTGTTGGATTTACTACGTCGAGATTTTGTTTTTTTTTATTCATGTGGGGTTCTGAAATTAACGACCAGGTAAGCCTCTAGTGGCCATCAATATTAGTAATCACAGGGTTTAAACCTGGACTACAGGGAGGCAATCTCTTGGTTCCAAGCTTTTACCAATAGGCCACCTACTTAATGGTTTCGTCAATATTTTTTTAATAATACTAGTGGTGTTCAATATGTTTTTTTATATATATACTCTATCCTACCTATTTAATATTTTTATATATATAAAACCTGTAACTAGCACGATTGCACCTTCCAACCACCATGGCTCAGTTATAGTATCCACTGTTTGATAATTCAGCAATGGTCGGCATATCAACACACACGCTCCAAATTGTATTTTCTTCAACTTATTACCCTCATTATCAGTTTTATGTTCAGTGGCAACCCAGTAAGCCAAATCATATGACAAGTTTCGCAATTTACCCTCAGAAAAGTTTTAGGCACGTTTCCAGAACGTGTTCAAAGATGTGAAACTCGTGGCATCCTCAAGCCTCCACGGCATCGTTATTATAATGTCCTGTCTATCTCTATATGGCATCCATTAAATCCATGACATAGGGTTTAGGGTCAACCATACTAATCTATTCGAGCTTGGTGTAGTTGCAAATATCCTGATGAAATGAAATCGGATTTTTTAGTGTTAGGACTGACAGATATTGTTTTTGTTTTTTTATTTGAAAATATATTAAAATATATTTTTTATTTTATAAAATTTATTTTTAATATTATCATATTAAAATGATTTAAAAATATAAAAAATAATAATTTAAAGGAAAAAAATAAAAAATTTGTAAAACTGCAAACACCCCTTTATGTTATTTAAGGTGGCTGGTTTGCAGAATCTATGGCCATGCCTCGTTAGTTTTGAAACATAAGACACCAACTGTAAAGCTTACTTTTGTGCGGGCATTGAACTCATAAAGTGGTGTAGCATCATAGATTCATATTGGTTCATGATATGAGCTTGCATGGCTAATATTGAACACCGTCGTTATCATATGAATTGAAAAAAAAAAACAAAACTTGGAACTGTGGATACGCTTAATTTAGAGATTAAATGCTCCTTTTCTTATTCTTTCTGCAAACATGCTATCGAAACCAGAAAGTGACAGATGTTCATGTTCCATTAGTGGCTGTCCTTTGAGAAAATATCTCAGTGTAATTTACTGGGCGTGCTTTAGTGTTTTAGGGTATGGGTTTGTTTTTTTATTGAGTGCTGCAGCTTGCTCACTAATTTGTCTTGCTTTTCTGGTTCTATGTGCTGTTTAACTGGGATTTATCTAAAAAGGTGCTGGGATTTCTGGGATAAAGACAATTCGATCTATTAGGTGGGTGGATTCTGTATAATTTACAAAAGAAATAGTATTGCTTCTTCAAGCAGGGCTTGGGGGCTAAATTAAAGAAATTTTTTTATAGGAGCCCAATTTTTTATATATATTATTCTTAGGGTTAAAAATATGATTTGCTGAGAGGCAAGTCTTCGTACCCTGCCACCATCGTTGGTCCGCCACTGAGTTCAAGCATGGATTGTTTCCCGGTGTCGTCAAAATTAATCTTAGGCGGAAAGGACCCACTAATTTCACTTTTACCCAATCAAGCACCTTAAAACATTATTGGATAGAGCTTGTTAGCGCTACATGCAACGTTGTTATATCCGCAATTATGCATCAACTGCTTTTCTTTAAACAAGATTAAATTCCTGAATTAATTCAGTCAAACTAGATTTAGTCTTTAAATTTAAATTTTTTATTTAAGTGCCGTAAATTATTATTATTATTTATTTAAGTACCGTTGATAATTTAAAATTTTCTTTTTTTTGTAATTCAAGGAAAATAAGATTTGAATCTATGAGTTATGGATCAAAAAATGAGACTCAAAACCCATCTTAATTTACATAATTCATGAA
Source organism: Populus simonii (assembly GCA_007827005.2). NCBI lineage: Eukaryota > Viridiplantae > Streptophyta > Magnoliopsida > Malpighiales > Salicaceae > Populus > Populus simonii. The sequence continues at coordinate 18,553,711 of CM017465.2, read as the reverse complement.
CAGTTTTTTAAAAATGAGGTTATAATAATCCATGCATCCAAGGATGAGAAAAAGAAAATGGAATGCATCTCAAACCTGAAAACACAATAAAATACTTCATATTTGAGCATCAACTAATAATTTAAGGTATGTTTATCTACGTATATGCATGCGTCAACATAACTTTACAGAGAAGACATTGTAGAGGATGAGTCAAATGGCTGCTGAAAAAGTTTCTTCAAACCAGACAAGCGGCATGCTCCTTTGCACTATAAATAGACCACTACAACTTCACTAGTTAGCATGCAAGTCCTAACCGAGACGGCATAGAGAGAGATGGCAGGCATTCAGCAGCAACAGCTAGTAAATGATACATTGCCAGCATCATGGGATGGATCAAGCAAACGAACAGCAGCTGTTAATGTGGAGGGGCATTCTCGACCTTGTATTGATCATGAGCTTAAAGACCCAAGCCACCAGGTCATATTTGTGTTTAGAAAAAAGATGTTTAAACTGATTTCTAATTAAATTTATTACGCTTATTTTATCAACAATATGCCTAAATCTTTTTTAATGACTAGAAATCTGGATGGAGGAAGTTTCTATCATATGTAGGACCTGGTTTCCTCGTTTCATTGGCTTATCTTGACCCTGGAAATTGTAAGTGCACCTCTACTCATATTCTGTGTCATCAGTTACGTACTGTGTTTGGGGCTGCATGATTATACATAGTTTTATGGTGGCATGTAAACAGTGGAGACTGATCTGCAAGCAGGAGCTAATCACAGATATGAGGTAATTAAGAGAGACAAACATATAAAAAGAAAAGAAGAAGAAGAAGAAGAAAACATAGCATAATTTTCTTTGGCAATGAGAAAATCAGTATGCATGCCGGGATAAATTCACTAACCGGCCAGTGGTGATGGTATCATTTGGTATCTTCAGCTGCTATGGGTAGTGCTTGTCGGATTGATCTTTGCTCTCACGATCCAATCACTCGCTGCAAACCTTGGTGTCAGCACCGGTAAGACATTTAAACATTTGATTATCTCAAAGAAATTAGGAGAGAAAGAACATGTTATATCCTTAACCGTACGTGTTCTAACTTGGTATTAATTCCACTGTACTCTTAATTAGCTTAATTAAGGATTTATCATTCTTTCAACTAGTGTTGATTATCACATTAATCTGGCGTGGGAATTTTAGGAAAGCACCTGTCGGAGCTATGCAGAGCTGAGTACCCAAGACATGTCAAGTATTGCCTGTGGTTGCTAGCAGAGATAGCTGTCATGGCTGCCGATATCCCCGAAGGCATAATTTTCTAACTCTATTATTTTAAATTAATCTTGGATACTAATATATGTCATTAGTTGTTGTTGAATGCTATTTTGAGACACATATACATCTCAGTTTTGGTTTTATTCTTCACTTTTAGACTGTTAAAACAAACAAGTTGAATTGCAACCGATCAGTAATTAGAGAATAGCTAATAAATTTCTAACGTAGAATTTCTTATTTTTCATTACAGTGATTGGGACAGCTTTTGCCCTAAACATATTGTTTAATATCCCAGTATGGTTTGGAGTTCTATGCACTGGTTGTAGCACTCTGCTACTCCTCGGCCTGCAGAAATATGGTGTGAGTTATATCATTAATAACAAATATATACAAACTATAGTGGTGGTTTTATTTCTAGCCTTTATTCTTGGCATGTCAAGTCTTGAATCTTCATGAGTTCTTGGCTGTATATGCATTTGTGATTTCAATACACGAATGTAAAGTAAAAATGTTTATGGTTACATGTGTGCTTTTCCTATTTTTAGTGCTTTATTTATTATTTTGTCAGTCAACTATTCCAGCTCAAGCTTTGTTCTCTTCTATCCAAAACAAAAATGGTTTATAGTTTATTATTACAACACAACTACAGGTAAAACAAGTCGTCTTCCCTGTAATCTGCAAAGCTTCTCGTTATCATTGGCTCCAAAAGATTAATCAATTGATGAAAGGTTCTTAAAGGTCTTGAAGAAGAAAATTGAATTGCATTTCTACTCTCTTCTGAGATTTTCTTTCTTAAGAAAAAATTACTTTTTGTCCAGGTGAGGAAGCTAGAGCTGCTAATAGCAGTGCTCGTGTTTGTTATGGCGGCATGTTTCTTTGGAGAAATGAGATATGTAAAGCCTCCTGCAACTGAGGTGCTTAAGGGCATGTTTATCCCCAAGCTGTCAGGCCAAGGATCCACTGGCGATGCCATTGCCCTACTCGGTGCCCTTGTCATGCCGTAAATTCGATCCTCAAATATGACTACATTATTAAAACATAAAGTCCAAGTTTTTCAACTAATGGCTCTATTTTAATGCTAAATCACTCGCTTGTCTGTTTTCTCTAACAGGCACAATCTCTTTCTCCACTCTGCCCTTGTTCTGTCTAGGAAAACACCAAACTCTGTCCGTGGCATTAACGTAAGCCAAACAGCGAAACAGTATTATCTTGCAGAGATATTTGTTAAGGGCGGCTCAGGTTTGTTCACCTGAGAGCGACCTGTGAACATATGATTAGTAAATTCAAATATCACATTTTTAATTTCGTTCAGTTTACTCTTACTATTTTTATTATACATATCGACTTAATATTTTGCTCCTTCATTTACAGGATGCTTGTCGCTATTTCCTGATAGAGAGTGGGCTCGCGCTGTTTGTAGCATTTTTAATCAATCTCGCAGTCATCTCCGTATCTGGGACTGTTTGCTCAGCTCAAAATCTATCATCTGAAAATGCAGATCGATGTGGAGATCTCACCCTTAACTCTGCTTCCTTCCTTCTTCAGGTTAAAATCGCATAAAAAGAATGGTTACCGATAGTCATGTTCAAGTGTTAAGTTCTTACAAATAACTCTTATTTTGATTCTGGTTTGGTTTCACAGAATGTGTTGGGAAAATCAAGCTCAAAAATTTATGCGATTGCTGTATTAGCTTCAGGGCAGAGCTCCACTATTACAGGCACTTACGCAGGACAATACATCATGGAGGTCTCTATCGACAAAAAAAATAAAATTAAAACCCAAGTATTTGAGCTTGACTATTCAGAATTTCTTTAGATGGTAAATAAATTACTTTCCGGGGGTGTAATTTTCAGGGTTTCTTGGAACTTAGGATGAGAAAATGGATCAGGAACCTAGTGACTAGATGCATTGCCATTACACCTAGTCTTGTTGTCTCCATTATCGGTGGATCGTCAGGCGCGGGTCGACTAATCATCATTGCATCGGTTAGAAAAACTGATTACGTCAAACCAATCTAGTTTTGTATTTATTTATATCCATTTTCAAGTGTAATTAATTGTCACAATGTTTCATTTGGCTCTGCAGATGATTCTTTCTTTTGAACTGCCGTTCGCTCTTATCCCACTTCTTAAATTCAGTAGCAGCGCCACCAAGATGGGACCACACAAGAACTCAATCTATGTAAGTTATTTTCTTCTTCTTTTTTGTGCAAGTTGTACTTCTTTAATTTATTGTAACTTCTTAATCACTTAGAATTACAGTGTAAACCCTGCTAAACAAATTAATTTTCTTTTTTACACAAATTAAGATTCAACAACTTCTTAACATTTATATACTAATCATTTTCCTTGTTGTGAACGCAGATTATAGTGTTATCATGGATTTTGGGTCTGGGAATTATTGGCATCAACATTTATTATCTAAGCACGGGCTTTGTGGGTTGGCTAATTGACAACAATCTACCAAAAGTAGCGAACGTTTTCATTGGAATAATAGTATTTCCTCTAATGGCAATCTATATCCTTGCAGTAATCTATTTAACCTTCAGAAAGGACACTGTGGTGACTTTCATGGAGCCAAATAAGAATGACCCCCAGCAACAAACTAACATGGAGAACGGACTAGCCAAATCTACCGAGGGCCCGGAGATGGTGGATCGTGCACCATATAGAGAGGATTTAGCTGATATCCCTCTGCCAGAATAGAGGGTGTTCAGAGCTAGAAATCCAGGTTCCTTCGTTACTGCATGCCAAGACACAACTCGTAAAATCGGGGTTAAAAATGATGCGTTATATGAAGCCTTCTTGTTGAGTTGAAGTTAAAGGTCTTACTTATACTTCATCGCACCCCTTTTTGGGTCCAAAAATAGCAGGGCTCCTCGCCTGTAAATTTTATGGAATGCTCTTGAAGTTGTAATGTTGAATTTTATTTCGGTAAAAATGGATGGAGGCCATTATCATTGCCTTGAACAGTCAAGTAGTTTCGGGTCGCGATCAGATATGGAAGAGTAAGTTTTTGTTTTCTTTTGTCTCCGTACAATATTGAGGTTTCCTTGATTTGACCTCAGAATAAGATGTTCTCCCATATCTAACAGTTCAAGTGAGGTAGCTCGTCTATGGTTTCTCTGGAGGCGTCATTGCATTATTATAAGGGACCCCCTTGGAATCTCTAAATTTGATAGAAACTTATCTCAGATTGCAAACGTTTAGCTCAAACTTGATAGAGACCATGTTCGTGTTCAATTGCAGAGGACATTCTGTTAAGATTTAAAAAAGTGTAATTCAACCTGCATAATCTCATTTAAAATATACAGAATTCCTTGCAATTTTCCCAGAGAAAATGTTCTTCCTGTTTTCCATTAATTTCTCCCCGGCTCTTTTTCAGTAAACCCTTTCCTGTTTTTCCTTCCAATCCTAAGTAATCTAGTTTCCGAAGGCATGAAAGAGTTGAAAAGAAATGAATTGAGAAAAACCTTAGACTTTGTACATAATATTTTTAAAAAAATAAAAGAAACAAAGAAAGAGAACAATCTCTTTATTAGTTTATCAAAGTACCAAAGTCTTGCTAAAAAATAAACACTAGTTATAGGCCTAAACTCTATTTTTCAAAAAGAAAAAAAATCCTAAAAAATAATTATAGAATTTATCAAATATTAGGATTCTTAAACTAGATAAGAAAAAAAAAAAAAAACCTTATGCATTAGTGCCAATCCATGCAATGCAACAATCAATAGGATTGAAAGAAAAATCAGAAATGAATTGAATGAAAAGGAGCTTGAAAAAAAAATCTATATATGTATGAGAGAAAAAAAAAAAACAATCTCTATCTTAATTTATTAAAATATAAAAGGTCGTTAAAAATAAACTAAATAACTATATTTATATTTATATTGATCCTACATAAACTTTAATCTTTTAAAAAAAATCTTAATAAATAATCATAAAATTAATATAGAATCTCACTAGCATTAGGGTTTTTAAATAAATAAAAAATAAAGTTTATAAATTAAATAAAAATAACTAAAAAATATTTATTTTTTAAAAGGTGTAAAAGGCAGTCACATCCATCTTTTCCTTTCCTGTAAAAAATGAAAAAAAAAAAGGTTGTCTTTCTTAAATAAAGCAAGATGCTTTCGGATTTAAATCATAAGAATTCTTCCCACAATTTGAACATGTCCCTTTGGTTTAACTTGGGGTCTGACTTGTGACAAAATGGCATGTGGTGCCAGCTTCTTATTGGTTTGGAGTTCCAAACAAGGGTTGCTATTCATTTTGGTAGAAACTCGGTATTTTAACAAGTTTACCTTCATAAAAAAATGTCAAATCGGTTCCACCCCTTGATCTGCACTATAAATAAGAGAGCAGTTCATTGAAGATTTAAGTTAAATTGTGAAGACACTGGCTAGTGTAAGAGAATTGATTTTATGATCATATATCCAATCCCAAAAAAAACCCTTCTCTCTGAGAGGTAAAGAAAGTGAAAAGGAGAGATGGCAAGCTCACAGCAGGAACAGCAAGAGCGTGAGATTGCTCCAGCATCACGGGGAAACAGCAATCGTATAGCATCTCTTAACTTGGATGGCCAGTCCCCACCTTGCATTGATGATTATGACCAGCAGGTCAGTATCATTCTCTCATTTTCGGGCTTCTTTTCCACTTACTTTCATACATTTTGGTAAACTTGGAAGGAAAATCACTGTGTTTCTTTTAATCTACTGTTTTGACGAATATTATATATAGAAACCCGGATGGAGAAAGTTCCTACCCTACGTCGGACCCGGTTTTCTTGTTTCATTAGCTTATCTTGATCCTGGAAACTGTAAGCCCCTGTCCCCTGTCTTCAATTCCTCCTCTGCAGAGCTTTGTGCGTCTCGTTAATATACTAACGGTCTCATGCGAACTACTTGCAGTGGAAACAGATTTGCAAGCAGGAGCCAACCATGGATACGAGGTAAAAAGAAAAGAATAAGAGAGAACGCTTCATTGATTGAGAGAATTAGCACACAAAAATGTGAACTAATAAAAGGTGATCATATCTGATATATATTTTCAGCTGTTATGGGTGATCCTTATTGGTTTGATCTTCGCTCTTATAATCCAATCCCTCGCTGCAAATCTTGGTGTGAGCACCGGTACGTAATTTAATTAATTACTGAAGTGAAAGTAACCAGCTATAGTTTGTTTCTAAGCAAAATTTCATATAGTTAAACTAATGATGCATTAGATTCTATAATTTACTACCAGTACTGGCATTTATTTTTGTGCTGCGGCGTTGGGTTTTCAGGCAGACACCTAGCTGAGTTGTGCAAGGCTGAATATCCAAAGTACGTGAGATGGAGCCTGTGGTTGCTAGCAGAGGTAGCTGTCATAGCTGCTGATATACCTGAAGGCATGTATAAATTCGACTACCATTAAAGATTTCCAGGATAGAAGTTTAAATTTTTAACAGGTTATCACAATTTATACAGCGCATTATCTAACCTTTTTTTTTCGAATGTATATATGTTCGGACAGTCATTGGAACAGCCTTTGCGTTAAACATACTATTCCACATCCCCGTATGGGCAGGAGTTCTCATGACTGGTCTTAGCACTCTCCTGCTTCTTGGTCTCCAAAAATATGGGGTAATTATTCTAGAAATTATTCACTGAATGAAAAAATAAATAAAAAATCTCTCTCGTATATTTTCTTCTAAAAAAACTACTCCTTGAATATGTAAAATCCATGCTTCTTGACTTTCTCAAATTCAGAGAGTATTTCCATTACTGTTGATGCCATGATTCACCAGCTTTTACATGATGGTGTAAATTTGACAAATAAATGGGATAATCTTAATTAAGAGGAATTGTTTATGAATGTGATTGCAGCAATGAATATGACCTCCGATTTTCCTTGTCGAAAGAGACGAGTACTCTTGCCTCGTTTCTTAATCTGATAATCATCGTCACCAGCTGTTTCTCAACTTGGACGTTCTGTCATGTATAAAATTGCTTAATCCATTCAATCGTTATGAATCTTGTGGATACATGGGTGTGAATTGTTCTATGATGCCAACTCTATTTTTTATTTTTCATTGCGTCGACCGTTTCAAAATAATTAGAAAAGAGTACTGTTTACTTTCATAAAATAACTTTTAATGTTTTTTTATTCTATAAAAAAATAGAGAGTTGGAAAACATGTTTTTCTTTAAAATCAATTTTCATTTCCAGTCAATAATACCGTACCTGCTACACTACGTACACAAAGTCCATGAGTGTCGGCCTTCCGTATGATCAAAAGGACAAAAAAATAAAAAATAGTGTCGACATTTGTACGCTGTTGTCGTTTCTCAATTCCAGTCCTGAAAATTAAACTAGAAGCTGCCACGAAATCTTTTTTTTTTAATTTCAATAAAGACACTTGTTAGTTATTCCTACGTACAGATTACCACGCCATGTTTTCTTAAATCTCAACTCTTTTATGGGTTTTGTCTGCTGGCCAGATCAGGAAACTGGAGCTGCTGATATCAGCGATGGTGTTTACAATGGCAGCATGTTTCTTTGGTGAACTTAGTTATGTAAAGCCTCCAGCATCTGGTGTGCTGAAAGGCATGTTTATCCCTAAACTGTCAGGGCAAGGAGCCACTGGTGATGCCATTGCTCTACTCGGTGCCCTTGTCATGCCGTGAGATTCCACCTTCTATAAATAGAAGTTTTATTATAATCACGGGGCTGTGCTGCCATTCTGCAATTGTTCAAGTACCTAACTTTGATAGTTACATCACTTACATCCTTTTTTTTTTTCCTCAATAGGCACAACCTCTTTCTTCATTCCGCTCTTGTGCTTTCTAGGAAAGTGCCGAATTCTGTTCGTGGCATCAATGTGAGCCGGCACTAAAAACAGATGATTAAATTTTATGTTTTAACTCATGATGATATGTTTGGTGAAGTGTAATAAAACGTGATGCTCGTTATTCTATTTTGTTTCTTCTATGTACAGGATGCGTGTCGATATTTCCTGATAGAAAGCGGATTTGCACTCTTTGTAGCATTTTTAATCAATGTATCGGTTGTCTCTGTATCGGGTACTGTTTGCATGGCCAAGAATCTCTCGCCTGAAAATGCTGATCAGTGCGGTGATCTCACCCTCAAGAGTGCTTCTTTCTTACTCAAGGTACAAATGGTTAGAGTTAAGAATATCTACGTATACACACGGAATTAATATTAATCGTAAGATCTGAGGGATCAACAATTGCAGAAAGTGCTGGGAAAGTCAAGTTCGACCATCTATGCCATTGCGTTATTAGCCTCGGGACAAAGCTCTACAATAACAGGCACTTACGCTGGACAATACATCATGCAGGTTCATAATATTACCATCTTAGTGTATGATTCATACTTGTGAATATTTCAAAACTTGCAGGTTTATTTTTTCGGTATCTAAATTTCTCAGGGTTTCTTGGATTTGAAGATGAGAAAATGGCTTAGGAACCTACTGACTAGATGCATTGCCATTTTACCAAGTCTCTTTGTCTCAATTATAGGTGGATCATCCGGGGCAAGCCGATTAATCATCATTGCATCGGTAGAGAAAATGATAATTATGTTTCCACAAGTCGTGTTAATTTCATAGTCAAGCTAATTGTTACTGTTATCTATAATTTATTTATTTTACTTGTTCAGATGATATTGTCATTTGAGCTCCCATTTGCACTTATCCCACTTCTTAAATTCAGCAGCAGTAACCCCAAGATGGGACCGCACAAGAACTCAATTTATGTAAGCTGTATTTTTAAAGTTTTTATTTTTATTTTTTCTCTATTTATATAAGCTCTTCTGATTTCCTTCGATTGAAATCATGTCGCAATGTCTCCTCGAGTGGTCATTTGTAGTGGAATTTGCAACCGCAGCACCTGATACACCGCTCATTTACATTTCTGCAGATAATTGTCATCTCGTGGACTCTGGGATTGATGATCATTGCAATCAATGTGTATTATCTGAGCACGGGATTTGTGGGCTGGCTGACTCATAACAATCTGCCCAAAATTGGAAATGTGATTATCGGGATCATAGTCTTTCCTTTGATGGCAATATATATTCTTGCTATCATCTACCTAACCTTTAGAAAAGACACTGCTGTGACATACATTGACCAGTGAAGAATGATCCAAATCTTGATGCTAACATGGAAAATGGGCAAGGAAAATCTAACCAGGAAATGGCATTGGGTCGGGTACCTTACAGAGAGGATTTAGCTGATGTCCCACTGCCGGAGTAGTGGGACAAATCAAGTGCACCGGTAGCCATTATCATTTTTCATCTGTGAAATATGAGATTGAGCTTGGTTTTAGAGCAGCTAAGGATTACTGGGTTCCCTGTTCCATATCCACGTATATCATGCCTTAGAGGCCTATATCACTCACGCCACTAGCCTTTCTTGCTCACTTATTGCTTTACTTTTCCAAAGACCACCACTGCAAGACTCCTTTACAGAAAAAGGAAATTACTGTATAATTTCCGTGAAATGTTCAGGACTTCAGGTTGTCAATACACGTTTTATTGAAGTGCTTGCTACCCTCACGCTTTGTTATTTTTTACTTTCAGTTTCCTTTCCTTTTATTTATGGTCACAGGCACATGGCATCGATAAATGGAATGTAGTTTATTTCTCGTCTGTGTATTGAATAAGATTAATTTTTTTTTTAATCTAAAAAAATATTTAAGTAAAAATATAGTTTGATTTAAAAAATTCAAGACGATATTTTTTAAAAATATTGAGACAACATATATTGAAGTGATATAAAATAACCTAGATTAATTTGTTAAATTTATAACTCAGGTTATGAGACCATGATAGCACAATATAAAACAATTCGAAATAAATTATGAATCTTAATTTTCAATAAGCTTAATGTTGAAAAATAAAATTGATAAAAAATAAAAACAACTTGAGTTAACATGCTAAACTTATGACCTGATTCATGAGATCATGGTAACTCTATAAAAGATAAATTAAACAAATTACATAACATAATTCTCAATTAACCTAATGTTGAAGAATGAAATTGAAAGAAAAACTAATTAAAAAAAGGAACACGAATAAAACAACCCAAGTCAACTCGGGTTAACTCACCAAACTCGTAAATCAGGTCATGAGACTGAGACAATCTCAAAGAAAATAAACAAAAAAATAACTCAAGATAACTTAGGTTAACCTGTTATATCAGTGATCCAAATCATGAGATCGGAATACCTCATAAAAAATAAACTGAAAAAAAACAATCTAAGTCAACTCGGATTAACCTGTCAAATCTGTGACTAGAGTTAGAGACTAGTATAACCTATAAAATACAAATCAAAATAAATTATGAAACTTAATTCTCAATTGACTCATTATTGAAAGATACAAATGAGGAAAAAAACTAAAAAAAACAATAAAATGACTCAAGTCCACTCAGATTAACCTGCAAAATATAACTCGTGTTATAAGACTTGAATATCCTTAAAAAACAAACAAAAACAAATCATGAAGTTTAATTTTTAATAGCTCAATATTAATAGATAAAATTAAAAAAAAAAACCATTTAAATCAACCAAATTAACCAGCTAAACCTTTATCACGTCTTAAAAACTAAAATAACAACATAAAAAACAAATCATTAAATCTAATCTTAAATACACAAATCATTAAACCTAATCTTAAATAAACCAAATGTGCCAAGTAAAAAGCAACACCTCTTTTAGGTTTTATTAATTAATAATCAATGCGAAGAAAAGAAATAATGGCGAGGGAGACGCAGGAATTGCATAATGAATCATCAGTGCACCTCTGGAAGAAGTAACAAATTGGCCAAAGAGAAAATAGAGAACGATTTATTTACTAATCTGCAAAAGAAAAGAACCATATAATATAGTCGTCCGATGCCATTTTCACGACACATTCTATATTAAAGATTATTTGTTCTGAAAATAATTTTTCCTAAGTTAATGGACAACGCTCATGATTCGATACAAATTCTACATCAACTTAATCTGTTACAAGCCTACAAACTGCACAGAATAATTTATATTCAGATCAAAACTACAGCACAAGACAGATGAAACGTTCTTGGCTCCATCCTTTTTCATCTTTGACCCCAGCTGCAGCACAGATTGTGAGCAAGTAACCAGTGGAACTAACCATAAAACTCCACAGCTACATCACTTTCTCTGTTTCAACCTAAGCCAGAACTAGGGCCTGACACAGATCTCGGCATTTGATTGAGGTTAGGCTGTGAATTTCCAGGGGCATTGTACATGACATTCGATGGAGCTGACGAGGATGGCTGTATAGCTGCCATGGGCAGCCTCGGCCCTAATGGAAACATCGGCTGTGGATGTGCCCGTTGCAAATATGACATGTGAGGATGGACTTGTTGATTGTTGTGCGGATGGGTTGGATTACTGTTGCCATATCCTGGAATGCTTGGTTGTGAAGAGGAGGAAGGCATCACCTGCTGCCTATTGTTGCCCACATTATTGTTAACCATCGAAGGAGCAACACCAGCTGGGTTCACTTGTGAAGTGACTCCTGCAGGTCCTATCCGGGTAGATAGCATGCGGACCCGCTCAGCAGCAAACCGTTGCCTTGTCTTCTCCACTTGCTCACACTCTCTCATTAGAAAGGTTTCCACTTCAGCAAACTGCTTCAGCTTAAGCTCCAGTCTCTTCAACTGTAACCATATCAAAAACTTCTTGATGTGTTAATCATAAATTATTACATGGTGAAGCCTAACAAATTTCAGTTTCACTATAAATATGCAAGTTAAATACAAGTGATAAAAGCGTAGTTATGTGGCTTGAGAAAATATGTGCAACCAACAAAAGAACAGCATGTTTAAGGTTGTCCCCAGAAGGTTCATTAGTGCCCTCTTGGAGTTGAAAACACTAACAAAGGTATAAATATACACATGCTATAAGGGATGTTTGGGAGTGTGGTAACAGTTGTTTTTTAAAGTATTTTTTGTTTGAAAATACATCAAAATAATTTTATTTTTATTTTTTAAGAATTATTTTTGACATTTACACATCAAAACAGTCAAAAAACATAAAAAAAAAATTAAGAAAAAAAAATCAAATTTTTGGGAAACAGGAAACGCAGTTTCAACCGCGTTCCCAAATGCACACTTAAGAAAGAAGTAACATGGAAAATGAAAGTGAAGAAGAGAGTAACATTGGCAGCAGCTCTACCTGATGATTTATGATATTGGCAGATAGTCTCTGAATTTCCCGCTCTTCATGATCAGCAAACAGTTTAGCCTTCGTTGCTGCAGCAGCAAGGCCAGCTTTGGCAGCAGCTTTAACTTTTTCAGAAGACAAAGGAGCAACCTCGGCCCCATTTTGACCCCGTGAACCATGCTGGCCGTCTTCTGAAGAAAGATCCACAGAAATATTTTGCTAATGTTAGATGAAGGAGAGGGAAAACAGAGTGAGAGCAATATAATTAAAACACTGAAAGCAACTTATGGCCACCTTTTCGTTGAATTGAATTTGCAACTTCTCCATGAAAACCACCTTCTCTACCATGTAATCTCTCTGAATCCATCCTTCATAAGGGGGGAAATTAATTGAATTCAACAAGGATAGAAAAAATGCAAGCATAATATATGTATAAGCAAAAAAGAAAAAAGAAAACCCTCCACTGCATATTATTTTCACCAGTGGAACAGAAGCCATGCTGACGATACCAAAGAACTTTTATTAGGTTCAAAGCATAGCTACTCAACAGTTGCTAATACTAGAAGGAGAAAGAACAGCAGAAAGAGATTTATCCTCTGTGAATCAAATTGACAAATTCCCAAGAAATCACATGTATACACACCCTGAAAACCTTCAAAGTATTCTAAGATGAACATACACCTACCTGTAATCCTCAGACAATGCCGCCAAAGATGCATGAGCACAGGCTGCAGCAACTCTTGGTCCAACAGCAGAGGCCAGAAAAGCAACCTACAAAATTTTCCATTGGTTAGATGGATCCACAAAAAATCCAAGCAAGAAAGCTTTTGAAAGATGTTCATTTCTGCTGTGTAATTCCACCATTCACCAATAACTTTGAGCATAATTTACCAACAGTAAACCTATATTCCTAAATATATCTCCATTCTCCGCTCTTCTTTCCACCAAATTAATTTGTTCAACCCTTTAAAAGTAACTGCTGCCAGAAAAACCTGCAACTTGGTCCAATTAATTCAAGCAGATTAAACATTTTGCTCACAAACATCAATCGATCAATCCAACCCCAATTCAACCAACAAATTGTGGACCCTAGTTTTGTAACCCCAAACTCCAAGATTTCACTTTTACCAAACCCTAACACCACAAAACATAAGGAAATACCACTGGATATACTGCACAACACTGCCAATACCTAATATTTCCTGCATCTTCTCTTTTATTAGATGGGAAAGAAAAGTCAAAGTTGGCAGAGCTGGTACCAAATAAATTGAGGCCAAAGCAGGGGGCTAGCGGGTTAGAAACAAATGGCCATGTGGATTTTTGTATGACAATTAAGGACAGAAAAGAATTGATCATTAAAATGGGTGGTGTTAGATACTTGTTAATTGAGGATTCATATGTAAGAGCCATTCTATAGAAATGAACCTAACAGAAGCAGAAAGGATGTCGCATCAAACATCTAAATAGACACTGGAAGTGTGGTCTCTAAATACACTGTTGCGTTGAATTAGAACTCATGCATGATGAGTATCAAATATTGCTGTAAAATCAAACGGTAGTTTTTTCAAGAAACCGGGGGCAAGAGGAAGGCCAAAAAAGTTCAATTGTATATATAATTTACGGATAGATTTATGACTCAACTTGAAGTAACTGCAGCAAATTCCTAGTTACTTTACAAGCCAGAATGCTCTTAGATTTCAAAAGCATAAAAATAACAGTGGATGCAAAAATCAGTTTGGAAAAAGGTGGCACTCGGGAACAGTTCATAGACTTGAATTTAGCTTTTATGTTTGCTGCTAAATACTAATGTCTTTTACCATTCAAAATAGGAGTCAAATAGCTATTCACAGGAGCTTTATGATGAAAGAGAATGAAGCTATAAGCTATCCTCTGAATATATCCTGAAACTGAAGAGGTAGTGAGATTCGATCCACCTTGTTCCTAGGTTATTTTTTCCAAATATTCAGGAGGTCTAGCTTTGATTTTTTTTTCATTGTTCAGCCACCCACATGATAAATAAAGAATGTGGAAAACACAAAGAACAAACACCAGAATCCACAATGAGCATACAGCAAAGTTAATTATTTAAGACCTCCAGGGTTACTACTGAAAACCCCAAAAAAAGTGAGAAAATATATAAAATTAGCAGATCATTTTAGCATGAATGCATTGATAGCCAAATTGAATTTTTTATACTTCATAGGCTTTCGTGTGAACATATAAACTGCACAAATAAAGATAGTGACCTACCAATGCCATAACTGGATTGCCAGAATTTGCAAAAGGTAGCCTATTTTCAGCATCAGCACTTTGGAGGCAGGATCCTACAGAAACAAAGAGAAATGCAGCCACCGAATATTAGAGATACATCACCATTATTTTGAAGTGATAAGATCATAAGCAAATGAAACAGCTGACAGGTCACCATTTGAACTTGAGTGTGGTCTTCTGCTATCATCTCTACTAGATGGACTGGGTGGCTTGGACATTCTTGGAACTTCAATATTTTCCAACAGGCCATCCTCTACAGGCAGACGCAGAAAGTGAAGGATGCATTGTGCTTTTGACTTGGTTCCAACATGTTCTGCAATTTCATTCCAATTCTCATTGTAAATCTCCATTGCCTCAAGGAGTAGTAATGTTTCCTGATTACTCCAATTTTCTCCATCTATATCACCATAATCTTTTGTTGAATCTAACTTAATAAAATCTAAACTTGAATGACCAGTCACAAATCTCCCCTCATGGAAGCAATCAGAGCATAGTAGTATATCAACCTGTTAAATTAGATGCTGATCAGCAATAACAAATCAACAACAAAAAAACAGAGCGAGAGAGAGAGAACTTAAATCAGGGTTTTAGGTTGACTGAAGATTTCCAAAGGAATTTCCAGGTTTTGACCCTATTATGTGTATGTGGATGACTTTGGAGATCTCAAAATTAAGTCTTAATAGAAAGAGCTTGCAGGGAGCAAAAGGGAAATCCAGCATGGATAGAACAACATAACAGTGACAAACTGATGCAGGTAATAAGCAAAAGTAGGGACAGAGGAAATGAGGATTTACCTCCTTTTGTGACTGGTAGAAAACAGAGGGAAGAGGCTGAGAACAACAATTGCAGCAATTTTCAGATAAGCACTCTCGAATTCTGGTGTCCAGGTCAGAGAAATCATCACCATGACATGAAAATGATGAATAAACATCAGCTGCCTTGAGCCTACATCTGGGCTTGTCAAATTGGATCAAACTATCAATAGACTTTAAGGAAGCTGACGGTACATGAACCTCACCATTTGGATCCTCCCTTAAATAGGACCCCCCACTCCAGGATTCGCAACTTGGTGGAGCTGCACAGTAGTTGATAATTCCCCAATGATCAAGAAATCTAAAAATTCGAGTTAAATCTTCAATGTCAATACTGACTACCAATCCTTGACAATCAGAAACTGTGAGCCTCTTCTCTGGATTCTCCATATATTTAGCAACAATGTGGTTTCTACACTCCATGTATTTCTCTGGTGTGTGATCTGAAGATTTTCCAGAGAAAAAATGTGGCACCACCTGTCTCTCCAGTCGATTAACCGAGAGCGGTGAAAACCAATCTACTCCCCAAGAAGCACAACAATAACATACCAAAATCAATAAAAGTATGAATAAAGTACAGCTAAAAAGGAGTTCGTATAGAATATCAATTTGTCCCACACCGAAAAAGCAAAAAGCTAATAATCATGGAAATTTTAAGAAAAAAGATGTTCAATATTTGTTACGAGAAGTTATATCTAAGTTAAGGTCCTCTAAATGAGACCAACAATTACGATTGCAATAAATACAATTTGCCTCTCTATTTTACTAGGTAAGCCCTTCATATATTTTCCAGATAAACAACCAAGCCCCAAAAAAATCAAATCCTCAAATTAGCAAACAAGCAGTGAAATCCCCCAATTACTGTTTCTTTTTCCTCCAATATTTAATACTTAAAAACCAAAAGCTGCTGAAAACCTCGAGTTCAATACCACCACTCAAACCAACTTTCCATAGCTAAAGCAAACATAAATTCATCTTCCAAACTGTAATTAATCACACAAAACCCTACCATATCTATCTCAACAGTAATAATTAAACACTCACTTCAACATGAACATCAGCAAGGAGGAGAAAAACCTAAAAATAGACCCAAAATAATAATAAACGAGTGATAATTTCACACCTGAATGCATCGGAACCACATGAAATCTACTCCAAAACCTCTTCACGACACCCTTTCCATCCATAATCTGCGGCGGCGTCACTACATACCCCGAATTCCCTCCATCACTCCTCTCCAAATCACTCCCAACACTCTCCGCTGTCACAGCAGACACCGCCTGCAGCTGCCCGTACGATACATTCTCCAGATTCATAGCTAATTGGCCTCTATTACTGCTTTCTCCAGCTAAATTGAACCTCTCGGCCGCCACAATCGCCATCACAGACGCATGAGGGCGGTTCACAGCAAGCCGCGTGACCGGAGGGAAATCGCATATGCGGAGCCCGCCGTCAGTTAAAACCTCGGTCTCTTGAGGGTTTGGATCGGGTCCGTTGGGTTGTTGATGTGGGTTCGGGTCTTCGGAATCTTCTCTGTAGACGATGTTATTGGTATGGTCGTCTGCCTCAACCGCGTCGTCGTCGTCTTCGGGTTCTTCAGGTTCTTCTTGGTGGTGGTGCTTTGGTGGTTTTCGAGTGATTTGAGAGTCTCCTCGCTTTCGCCTTTTCCATTTGCCCCTTCCATCTGTCGAGATCAAAGCAAAGAAAAGAAATTAGATAGAAATAATTTGCCTGATGGGTGGAGGGAGTAATGATAGCAGTAAATGTTTGAATTTTAGAGAGGGGGAGAGAGAAGAGGGGTTTTGGGGATTTGTGGGGAAAGAGAAGTACCTGAAGAAGGGAAAGAAGGGGAAGCTGGCATTGTTGGAGTAGAGGGAAATGTGGAGATTTGTGGGGTCTTTGATTGGTTGAATGGGAATCAAAGGAATGGAAGTGGGAGAGAGAGAGAGGTGATCTCTCTCTTCTATCTATCTGATTGTGAGCCTTGCGCTGTTGCTTTGTTTGGTCTCTTGCAAAGCCAAGTATCGATTTGGGGCATTTCGTTTCTCTCTCCCCCCTCTCTTTCGTTCTTGTTTTCGTTTGTCTACGATATATTTTAGCTCCTGTAAATTCACCATTATTACACTTCGGTCTCCGTAGTTTCTAATTTCTTGATATCGACTCTTTGCTCGTGATATTTCAAAATGTAATTTTCCATGTTTTCCTCTCCACATTCTCCTCTTCGGTTTCTTTTCCATGTGATAATAAATATTACATGAAAAAAATACTTCAAAAATTAATTATTTTTTTATTAAAAAAATGATTTTCTTATGGTTTTGTATAAACTATTAAGATTTGTTCTGTTCCTCTCTTTTTTATCTCGTATTTTTTTAATATAAAAACTATATATAGGGACTGGTTTGAACCCCACTCTCCTTGTGAATGGCCTCTGAATATGACTTCTTGTTTTTATTTTCCTTAAAAATATGGAAATTTGGAATTTAAAAAACTATTTTCTGTTATTTTTATTTTTCTAAAAATATTTTTCTCAGGGAACCTTCTTATCCGTCCTTGTGACGCACATGCCCTCTCTTGTTTAAGTATTATTCTTTATCATAGTATATATTAAAAAAAATATAGGTATTATTCTCTACATGCATGCACGTTTCCATCATGCAACACAGCCAAAATGTATTTAATTTTATGTAATAATTTATCATTTAACAATCATGTATAGTATGACAAATTTTTTATTACTCCAGATAAAAAACTTGTTTGGCAGTGTGGTTGTGAATGCTTTTCAAATAACTTTTCGTGCTAAAATGCATGTCAATGATATTTTTTTATTTTTTAAAAATTATTTTTGATATCAGCACATCAAAACGATCCAAAACGTATAAATCATATTAAATTTTAGCAAAAAAAAATTAAAATTTTTTTGGTAACGCGGATTGAACCGCATTCCCAAACATGCTCAAAATCTATTTGATTATCACTTTGAAACATATTTTACCATTAAAATAAAACTATGAAATAATGCATGTTTTTCTTTTATGATTTTATAGTAACAGCATAATACTTTCAAGATTTTTTTATTTTAAATAATTTTCAAAATAACTTTGGCTTTCAAACATCTTTTAAATTAATTTCTAGAATTTTACTAAATAATTTTCTTATTGTTTTTTTTTTTTCTGGGGGGGCTCCAAAAACTTAACGGACTCGGAAGTCTCGTGAGTCACGGTCCAAAGTGAGATTTTTTAAGGTTGGTACAGTAAGAGTTTAAAATATAAAGGTCGAAGTGGAACATTTGTGAATCCACAGGGGTGAACGTGTAATTTTCCTTTTTCTATCATTTTCTTCTTTCTTTTATATGTGGGTTTTTCGTCTTGTACTGGCTGCTGACAATGTGTAGCTGTGGAGTAGAGTGCCAGTGTCCGCTGAGCGACACGCGAAATAGGGCGTGGATGTGCTTTCACGTTAAAAGTGGATGGAGAGTGGGTGGCACGTGCTCCAAAGTTTTGTTTCTTTTATTTGTTTTTTTATTCAGTTTTATTGCTAATTAATAAACTTGTATTTATTGTGATAATTAATATGTGTTTGGTAAGGTGGTGTTGATTTTTTAAAAAAATATTTTTTATCTAAAAATATATTAAAAAAAATTTAATTTTAATTTTTAAGTTTTATATTAGTATATTAAAATTATAAAAACAGTTAAAAAAATATAAATTTAATATTTTTTAAAATAAAATATATTTTTAAAATGTATCAATATAACACGTACAAATATTTCCTTCAACAATTTCAATGTCCATAAATCATGTTTTTCAAAAATTATATTTTTTTTAAAAATATTATTATTATTTTTATGTATTTTAAATTGTTTTGATGTGTTGATATCAGAAATAATTTTTAAAAAATAAAAAAATATTATTTTGAAGCATCTCAACATAACAAATACTTTAAAAAACAATCACAACCACACTCTAAAACAAATTTTTTAAAGCAAGAGCATGCCTATCTTTGATTTTTTTGTGTTTTTTTATTCTATATCTGCTACAGAGTTAAAAGGTAAAGATAAATTATACTTGAGTAATAATTATAAGCGTAATGTTAGTTTTTAAAATTTTTTAATGTGATAACAAATTGAAAGTTGAATGGTTTGTGAATAGAGAAAAAAAATTAAAAAATTAGTAATGATTATAAATAGAGAAGTAAAAAATTATTTGAATATGTATTTCAATGTAAAAAGGGAGTAAGGACCCTTGGAGGTTTAATTCTAGTCTCCAATAGTGTACCCATTTAAGGATAATATAATTACCCCTGAAATTTAACCGTGTCTAGAAGAGAACCAGGCAAGCTTAAAGAGCAACTCCTAAATGGAGAGTCAAAAAAAAAATGCCTTTTTTTTCTTGTTTTTCATGCTTTCAGGGAAAGTTAAATAAAATGTTATTTTAGCATTTCTTTTAAAAAATATTATTCCTGCTTGTAAAAATATTAAAATACTATTTATTACAATAGTGTTTTTTTCAATAATTCTTTTTCTTTTGTTTTTTTTAAATCTATGTTTTTTTCTATAAAATCATAAAATATAAAGATAGTGAAAATATATGATACAACATAGAAAAAAAAAAGATGGAGATATAACTGTGTATTTGTTTTGGTAGTGACGTACAAGATATAATTGTCTTTATATCATATTTGGTCATGATAAACATAAACATGAAAACATATGGAAGAAAAAAATAATAATTTACTCTTAACATGTGTTCTTATCAAACTTACATATTTTGTCCTGACAAGTTAATTCAGAACCGGGCCTATCTAAAGCCTAAACTAGTTTGATTTTAAAAAAAAATAGAGGGAAATTTATCTGAACTGACTTGATAAAAAACCTAAGTTGACTGAGATAAAACACGGGTTAAAAAATCATCGATCATTTCTAGAAAAAAATTTAGTTAGAACAGAGTTACTTTGTTTATTTGTTTTTTTTTAAAATGGATTAACCGTCTCAACTTGTGACCTGAACCTTTCCCGGTTCGACTCCCGAATTATTTTTTAAATAATGATAATAATTGTTTTTATCTTTACATGTTCTAGTTGAACAATTTTTGAATTAAGAATATTTTATTAATAAAAATAATAAATATTTTATTTTAAAATATGTTTTTTTCATACCTCATGTTTTGAAAATATAAAAATCACTCCAAAAATACCTTCCATACAAAATTATTTTTATATCAATGTTTTTTCAATAAAATATATTTTTATTTTCATTGTCTCCTCCCCTTCTATCCCAGCAGCAACCAAACTCCACCTATAGTACTCTAACTAAATATTTGGCCACCAATGCACCGCAAGTTTGGTTGAATTATTTTAATATAAAAAAGGAATGGGTCGAATTTTTTTTAATATAAAAAAATGAACATTCGTGTATTTCTAATGTGATTTTTAACAACAACGAAGGTTTTAAATCATTAACTACAAATTTGATGCAAATATTTAATAAAAGATAATGAAAATTATACCTTAATAAATGCTAAAAACATTCATCACAGTAATTAAATAACAGTCCATGAAGTTGAGAAATGAACATAAATAAAAATATATGATCACGTGCTGCAAATTAAAAAAAAAACACTTTTATTTTTTTTAACTTAATTTGCATGACCATAGTATTGTGTATCTGGACAATAAAATCAACCAGAAAAAACTCCTTTGACCTTAATAGAAAGAGCTTATGTTTTTCAACAATAAGAGTTTTCTTAGAATCAAATATATGATCACGTGCTGCAAATAAAAAAAACACTTCTATGTTGTTTTTCAACAACCCTCTCTTTTCTTTTAAATCCATGGTGAACAAAATAAAATTCTAGTCAAACTAAAGGGATCAAAAAGGATTTTTTAAATAAATCTCAAGGCTTAAAACGTTGACACAAATAGGTTATCATTTTTTTTTCTTTTCAATCTGGGTTTCTAGCTATTATTTTTTGAAATTTTATTTTAAAAAGAGATTTTTTTTTAGATTATAATAATTTTATAAAAAATAAATCAAAATAAATATAAAGTATAATCTTTAATAAATCTAAGGATTAAATTAAAAATAACAATTGAGGGGGGAAAAAACAGATAATCCAACTGTAAAACCATTAAACCATGAGTTGAAAACTTGAAATAGATTTTTCTTTAATTTTCTCATGTTTGAAAATATAATTATGATTATTTTTTAAAATATTTTTCACTCATAAAAATATATTTATAATGTTTTTTTTTTATTTTTAAAAAATTAATTTTAAAATTAACACATCAAAATAATTTGAAAATATCAAAAATATATTAATTCAAAAAAAAAATTAAATTTTTTTTAGAAGCAATTTTAAAACCTACTACGAAACGCCCTCTTAATATTAATCTGACCCCACCACGAGATTACGGCCCTAAAGCGCAAAAATATAATTATTCCCCAAAATACAGAGGCCCCAAAAAAACAGAGCGCGGCGCCAGACTCCAGTCCACACTGGGAGGGAACGAATAACTTGACCATCTTCTCAGCACCAACCATGAACAGTTTCTTTAGCAGTGTAGTTATAAGTGATTTTTAAATAATTTTTCATGTTAAAATACATGTCAATGATATTTTTTTATTTTTTAAAAATTATTTTTGATATCATCACATCAAAACGATCCAAAACATATAAATCATATTAAATTTTAACAAAAACAAAAAAAATTAAATTTTTTAAAAACACGAATTGAACCGCGTTTCCAAACATGCTTGAAGCGAGCCAGACCTCCACCGCCGCTCACCACCACCAAATAATCACTACTACCTACTCCATCGACCCCGCCACTCGTCCAAAAAACACCAAAAGTTAATTTTCAAACCAACAAACTGGGCCCCACTCAACCTGACCCAGTCAGAACTCTCACTCCCACTCACGTTCCCTACAGGCCAAACCTTTCGTTGGAAACAAACCGGTCCTCTCCAATACACATGCACCTCTCGGTCCTCACTTAACCCCCCTCAAACACCACCAAAACGGCGACGTGTATTACCAAATCTACCGTCCCCCCTCCCAATCCGCAGCCAAATCAGCTCTCCTCGATTTCCTCAACATCAACATCTCACTAACCGAAATGTGGCACGGATTCTCCTCCTCTGATTCGCGTTTCTCCGAATTGTCACAGCATTTGAAACGAGCTAGGGTTTTGAGGCAGGATCCGCTTGAGGGCTTGATTCAATTTTCATGCTCGTCGAATAATAACATCGCGAGGATCACTAAAATGGTGGATCTCGTGTCGTCATTAGGTGATTATCTGGGGAATGTTGAGGGCTTCGAGTTCCACGCGTTTCCTTCTTTGGAAATATATTAGTTGATTAGTAGTTTAAAGCAAAATCAAACTGTTTGTTTCGAATTTAATTTAATTTAATTTAATCCGTGTTATCCATCAACAGTCAGGAAATAGCAAATGATTCACAGCCCACGTCCATTCTGAGTTTTCCTTTTCCTATTTTACGTGCACTTTTTAAATTGAATATTTTTTTTAACCTCAATATTTCAATTTTTTTCTATCTCAAAACAATAATCGAAATGACTCAAATACTTTTACAAGGCGGACTAAATATATAGCTTATTGTTGAACCATCTCTTTATTGAGGTATATACAACCATTGCTGAATTTTGAGACTTAAAAGTCATATGAGATAATCTTACGAGACAATCTGATGAGAAATTTTATGGTATTTAAAGAGTAATTAATAATTATTTTTTAAGGCTCAAGAAGAAGAAGAAAAATCACAGGTGAATATATATTCTTCTTACTTTTGATGAGTCATGTATTGTATTTTATTTCTCATTGTTTTTGTTTTTTTTCCCCTTCAAAGTAGCATTCAATAAATAATTTATAAGATTTCACTAGTTATTTCTTGTATATTTTAAAACTTTCTAGGTAATCTTGTTATTGATTTTATTGATTTGATCAATGTAATAAAATCTTCTTATTAATTATCCCAATAACATCTTTTTCTTTTTTTTAAGTTTTGCATTAAGATATGTTTTAAAAAAAAAACAAAAAACGATATGTGATTCAGTATAGACCAAGAAACAAAACATTATAGATTGAAACAATATTTTTTTATGTTTTTGCTATTCTCACTAAAACTAATAGCCTTATTGATGGGTTTATAATATTTTTTTCACGTGATTTAGTGGGTATTATTAAATTGATTGGGATAAATTGATCTTTTCACTTTAGCATAGTAAAATTATTTCAATACCTAATTTTTTTTTAAATTAAATTGGCATATGAGAGCTTCTTCATCCTCTCCTCTCTTTTTTTAAAGTACAATGAAATGATAAAATTACCTTTATAATTAAAAAATTATTAAGATGGAGTATAGAGTGTTTTTGTATTTTCAAGTTGTTTTTTGGTTATAATTAAGTTGAAAGAGAAGCAATATGATATTTTAATATATAAAATATTATTTAAAAAAAAAATTGTTGACACGTGCATCACATGCTAGCAAGTGAGAGACGCCTACACTATTCAAACGGCCTATAATATGTATTATGATGGTTTCTAGAGCAATGTTCAAATTGTCTTGACTTCCCCTTTATACCTAGGGGTGCGTGTGGCTAACAAACATTTAGTTTGTTGTCAATAATATTTTTTTTTTCTTTCCTTTGATTCGTGCTTGCCCCTCTAATTTTTTCTAGTAATCCTTAAATTTGTTTTTCCTTTAACTTTGGTTCTGTTTTTTTAAATTATAATTTTTTTTATTTGAAATAATTTATAAAATTAGTTTTTTTTTTTGAATTTCATCTTCTAATTTTTTTCATCTATATATTTGATCATAATTCTTTTGATTACTATTATTTTTATCATTTTCTTAATTTATTTTATTTTTTAATTTTGTCATTTATTGTTTTATTTCATTTAATTTTTATACAATTTCTGATCCATATTTTTTTTTATTACTATTTGTTTTTTTTTTTAATTTTGGATGATTGAGAATTTTCCTTGGTGGTTGTTTTGGGTTTGCCAACAATGGGATAACTCGGTCTCATGACTTAGGTTACGGTTTTAAAGATTAGCCCGATTTGACTTTTATGTCTTTTTTTTTTCATAATTTTATTCTTTAATATTAGGTTATTGAGCCTCTAACTTCATGATTTTTGTTGCTTTTCTTTTTATGGGGCTAACTTGATTTAATATCTCAGGTCGAGGTTTAGTCAAGTTAATTCGGGTTGACTCATATTTTCTTTAATTTTTTTAATTAATTTTTTTAATTTCACTTTTTATTATTTAGTTTGCTTGAAAATTAATCTTTATTATTTTATTTAATTTTTTTTATATGAAGTTATCTTGATCTGACTATAAATTTGGCATGAGAGACTGACTTTTGTTTTACAATCTCTTTCTCATCTCCTTAACAACCTGTCTCCCGATTTTCTTCTCTATTTATGATTTAAGATTTTATCTTGCGAATACAAGCAAAGTTTATACAATTAAATTTTGACGGTGAAACTATCAAGTTATTCATTCTAAACCACTGAAAATTACACTCTTAACAGGTAGATTGAATAACCTGTGGATTTCCTCAGAGGAGCTGTAACAGAGGTGACACTAAAGTGTCCCTTAAGCGCACTTAGCATCAACCAACAAAGATTTTGCAATGCCTGGACATGGATCACCTTTGAAGTTCTTGCTTGACACAGGAATGAAACATCTTTCCTTACCAAGACAAGCCTGCAAAACATAGGAAATCGAAAAGATTATAATACTTCATCATAGATAATAATAACTAGTGATATTGGAGAGAATTGGAGAAAGTCTGATTAACAATATATACTTACATTTTAATATTCTTCGACAACCATTAATTAGAGAAAGGAACAGAGATCTCACCTTCTCTACAGTGGCTCGAGAATTAGATGCATGGCAACTTCCAATGGCATAAGTTTCACAATCACCAGAAGGAGTTCCAAAGCTCGAGAATAGAACGCTTGAAATCTTCCTTCCTCGTGGACAACGAAGCTGAACTTTAGGCCTCCTACCATATTTCCTTTTTCTGGTCCCGTTAATCTGGTTTTCTCCTTGCCATGAGATCACTGGCGGTGGATGTGAAATGGACACATGACCACATACTTTCGTAATTGACATAGTGCCTAAGGAAATTCCGAGAGGGTTTCCCCTTTCTTCTTCCAGTATAACTAATAGGTTCCCTGAAGGTTTGAGGAAAGATCGAGGTATATGGTTCCTTGAAGGAAAAAAAGGTTGACCATATTGTAAGCAAAGATTACAATCTAACTGCTACATAAATAATTCTGATCGTGTTATGCGATAAATAAAAGAACAATTACGTTAATATTTGCATTCACTAAAAACAAATATTATTTCTAAAGCTTACCATGTCTGATAGGGATTCCCATCAGAGTCAAGAAATGAGACCCAGTATCTGCCAATGCTTCGGCCATTAACCCAAGCTTCACCCTTGCCCATGGATGCAAGGTTCAATGCAACAGGATCATTTCCTGCAGGTGCATCAAAAATAGTCTGCAAGTTTGCAAAAAATTAGGAGGTTGATAAGGACTAAACATAAATCTGATTCAATCAAGAATTATCATTGACCAAATTAATGTACCTTGTACCATGTGAGTGGCTGAGATGAGCTTGCATACCGACTCCAGTAAGCTTTAACGCTTGCGTTGTTTCTATGAAGTTGGATATTCTCACCTGACAACCCAACCTTGGGAAAATTATACTTGTATCAGTTTGACTTTCTACAGGAATTACATGGAATAATTGATAATGTGAAAAAAAATGGACCAGCCAAGGATAAGAAACCATAGAAAAGGAAGGGATTTTCATAAGAAAGGGTGAAGATGGTTTTGATAAAAAATGATGGCAAGCCAATTTCACTAATGAGAGGAAATGTGTATCTCAGAAAATGAAGGGGATACAGCAATATCATAAATGTTGAAAATATATAAGACTAAGCTCATAAAGATTGCGATCAACTTATTTGCTAGAAGACAATTATGTACCTTGTATCCCCATAGATAAGTAGTAAAATCATGAAGTTCGTGTTGGCGCTGAATGGTCACACGACGTAGTCCAGCAACTCTTCGTTCGAGATATGCCCCCGCATCCTTAAGGCCAATGCACAAATAAAAGTGAATTAACATTGGGATTTTGTCGATGTAATGAAACATTCTATCACAGTCAGGTGGACCACAACAACAGTTCAAGACTGCAAGTTTATGAAGAAAAACTAAGATAGAGAAGTACCGGCAATCCAGTCATCACACTGAGTAAGGAAACATAATTGGTTCCATGTTTTAGAGGAAGACTCCTCTGCAGGGTGAAACTTTTATTGTCATGACTTCCATGGGCAGATCCTAGAAAACAAGATCTATAACATTATGTTTGGGAAGTTTGATTATCAGAGAGAAAGTTCTTAAAATCCCAGGAAATTCAAGCTGTCATGGTCTGTGTGAAAATTCTGTGCTTTAAAATGATTGTATTTTAAGAAAAATCTGTGGCAAAATATTTGGGTTCGCATATGAGATCCTTCAAAAAATAAATTGAACGGATGTGATAACCTACCTATAAATTCTCCATTGACAAATGCATGTAAATTGTGTCCAAGGGAGTTCACCGTAAGTACAGAATGAGCATTAGAGGAATTTTGGTGAAACCTGCATAAAAACATTATAGAATGCAGTGCATATCAGTGCGCATGAAAACGTGGTTCAGGCATATATAACCAGATTTCAGGTCTAGTTGATCTTATCATCATCTTTGTTTACCTGAAAGTGTACCAAAGATAATCGGATGAATCTTTGGTTGTATTCATGTGCTCTAGTAGCATGTTTGCTCTCAAAGAACTTTTATCAAAACTGGGAATATATTCTTTATATTCTTTCCATTGTTCAATTGAATCAAATTTGTGCCTTCTTGTAGCCAATCTTGTACCATATTGTGTGCTTACCTGTCCAAAATAGAAAAATTAAAAATGGAGAAGAAACGCATGATTTCTTGTTTTCGGCAGGAATATCGTACGCGAGTGGTAAAAATTAGTACTTGGGACTGAACCATACTTGTGCAGTGTTGAAGGCAACGGTTTTGCAGTCTGGTAGGATGCTAATTGACTTTGGAGGTAATTTATACGATGACCCTTTGAAATGGACCGTGGCATTGCTTCTCCCATCATGGTTCACGAGAAATGCAGCGCATTCGTCTGAATTTCTTTCGAATGCAAAGGCCTTCAATCAACGCAGTCGTGATATACATTTTTCACTTTGCAAGATTAAGATAACTGGAAAAAATGCATTCTGAGGAAAATAGGAAATTAAAATCGCTACAAGCTATTATACCGAGTTCTTACTTCTTGCAGTCGGCCCAGAGAGAAATTTATCCATTTTCTGGAAAGTAGAGGCTTCCTGCATAGCTTTATTGCAGCGTGTAATTCCTTCAGATGACCATGCTTTGGTTGCCTCAACAAACCTATGCACCCACTCAGTAAGTCAAATTTGTCTTTGATAAGATAAAACAGGTACTTGATTTAAAGCAGAACTTACCATACTCATCAAGAGGGGCTTGATCATAATAACTTGTGGGTACATACTCAGCAGCTGTTCTTCCGAAATTGGTTCCTCCATGATACTAGAGTAAAGGAATGATTTTAAGAAACCATGTATGTTGAATGATATTTTCATTTGACTTATTGACATTCATAGAGCAGGATGGTCATGAGAATGAGAAGCAAACCATGTAATAATTCACAAAGCTTCCTCCCTTCGCAATGAATAGTGCAGCATGAAATGCTATGTCTTCAGCAGATCTCGATCTAGTTTCTTTACCATATGTTTGATAGCTTCATGAGATAACAGTCATTAGGTGGAAGCAAGCTATTTAACAACCCTTTAAAATCGATTATAAACAGACATGTTCTTTTACGTTGTAATTAGCATAAAAGCCAGAAGTATAGCAAGAGAATCAGTCTGCATTGAAAAGATGTCAGCATTGGAATATAATTTTTTC
The DNA here is from genome assembly GCA_007827005.2 of Populus simonii. Lineage (NCBI taxonomy): Eukaryota > Viridiplantae > Streptophyta > Magnoliopsida > Malpighiales > Salicaceae > Populus > Populus simonii. The sequence continues at coordinate 18,525,152 of CM017465.2, read as the reverse complement.
AGAAGCATTTTTGAAATGCAAAAACAAACAAGTTCTTAATTTACAAGAAATCTGAACTCTGATAGACACTATCTCTCCTGTTCCAAGCAAGTTTCAAAAGGGTGTCTGAATGCCAAAAAGAAGTAAATTTGAATGACTTGCTTTTAAGAACTGGCAGAGAATTTAACAAAAAGGGGATCTTCTATGCCTTCCATTTTTTGTATTTGAATCAGAAAATTATATTCCAAGATAAATCCAAATACAAAGTGGTGGTTTTATAATGAGCACAGAGGATTTGATTGACACATACACACTTGTCCAGTTCTCTGTCCATATTGCAGGCTTCCTTGGTGAATTTGGTCCTGAAAATGTTTCTCCACATCGCAACCCATTGCATGCATTTATCTGCAAATGCAATATCAGTTCATTATTTCACCAAGCCAGAGGAATTTCAAATAAATATTGAAATCTAAATTTTTGAAGAATTATTAAATCTGCTGTAGGCAAAAAGGAGACTGACCACCGGGTCAGGAGCATCATCTTGCTTGCACATTACCCAGGGAACACCAGTATGTAGCCCCACAGCCATCTTTGCTGCCCACTTAACATAAGGTGGCCCTTTCTCATGGAATGCTGCTTCAACATTTCCATATTCATTTTCAATCTATATGTTTACAACTCTAAATATCATTAAAATGGGATTGCAGAGATGTTGCAACATGGAAATAAGAAGAAAAAAAACTGCATAAATTCATGAACTGGAAACCTGTGAGAGTATAATTGGCCCTCCTTGTGAAGCATACAACTTCTCTGCTTTCAACATTTTTACTATCATCTTCGCATACCTTTCCATATGATACTGCCAGTTAACAAATGGAAATGAGCTCAGTAATTTTATTCTTTTAGTCATCAATCACTGATTGATAAATAATTAGCAGTGCTTTTATAATACCTTGAATGGCTTGTTGTCAGAACGAAAAACGATTCCTGGTACATCATGCAGCCAAAATGGCAAACCTCTGCAAAGAAATAAATATTCATCAGGTAAACACTCTTTGTCTCGACGATGAATACTGTATTTATATTCAAGGGAGAAATACAATTTTTAATATATCTAATAATTTTTCCTAAATTTACTTACCCATAAGTCCATTCACTCTCGATGAAGGGTCCGATCCTAAGACAAACATAGAGTCCCTGCGCATGAACTTCTTTAATGAACCTCACCAAATCCTTTCTTCCACTAAAATCAGACTGCATTGGCACCGCGAATGTTGGTATCAGTACAAATAATTTAGATGATACTGCGGTATTTTATTTTTTAAAAAAATTTATTTTTAATATTAATATATCAAAACAATTAAAAAAATACAAAATAATTATTTTTTTTAAAATAATTTTTTAAACAATACAGCCACGCTATGACTTTGGTTCATGTTGCGAAATTAATCGATGGTCACCTGTCCTTGTTGGGGTTCGTGGAGATTCCAAAACACGTAAGTGTCGATGGCATCTAAACCTCCTGCTCTGGCCTTGGAAATTAAATATGGCCACATCTGCAAATCCACGTCATCATAACATTACTAACGTAGACTACAGATCGTTTATGAGAAATTCATTTTTCCACGACATGTGACATGTCGTTGTAATTCGGACGTGAGGTCGTGCTCTTTACGATCCAACGTGTAAGACTCGTCGTCTACGTGGATATGATTGTTGTTCGCAATCCAACAGATGAGCGCCATCTGTAAGTCAGACGTTCATATTGGAATTTCAACTACTATTGTTTGACCGTGACAAATCTCCATTTGTTATATTTGTGGAATGTGTAATTAGGGGATTGGTTCAAGAGATTTTGGTCCACGAGTTGACCACGAAACTATTGGAGTGAGTATCCATGAAAGATAAAAGCCAAGAGGGAAGAATGTGGAAAAGTAATAAAACAAACTCGGCGCATTAAGGGAAATAAATATTGTATCTTATGCAATTCAGCATTCAGAATATACCGTAGTGTTGAAGGCGGGTTTAGCTTTTATTATTATTTTGAAATTTGTTGTACTTTATTATATTATTGATAAAATCATTTAAATTGAAATTATCATTGAATATATAATCTAAATCAGTACTTTTTTTTAATAAATTAATTTAAATAAAACTAAATAGATTTCTTAAGGAATGAATTATTTTCTCAAAAACACACAAATATTATAAAAAACATAATTAAAAAAGTAACAATAATCAAAACATTATATAAAAAACATAATTAAAAAAGAAATTGCTGATACTCCAGTCTTCGGATTGAATTCAAAGGAGGTCTAGCAAGAAAAACAGCAGTGGTGGTTAGGTAAAAAACCATTCACGCTAGAAATTGAAAGCCTCAGACCAACAAGGTTTCTTGAACAGCAATTAACATATTCTTTTAAATTAATTAAGATTGTGTTTGATCGAAAGGCCAAGATATTCTGTAGCATCATCCTCCACAACAAAAACTATCAACAGATTAAAACAAGAGATGCATAGAAGAGAAGGATACAAAAGTACCTGAGGAGTGCTACGAGGATAGTGAATCGAACCAGAGAAAATGATTTTGTGTTTCCCATTGATGACCAAAGATCTTGAATCGTACGTTACGTTGCTGCCTCCATGAGCCATAATGACTATTGCACTTGCAGATAGCGATAAGCTCCACCATAGCATCCAACTCATCTCTATATGCCCAACCCTACTCCTCAGCGACCAGAGAAATAATCTCAAGCAACTCTATCGTCGATCCGGTATATATTCACCGGAATAAAAAAATGGTTGAAATTTACGGCACTGGGACTGATCTTTTCTCTACAGGGGCGACAGCTTTTACGTGCCTATCTAAAACAAACTTCTTTTTTCAAAAAAACCCCTATCCTTGATCCATCAATCTGCCTTGATTTTCTCTCTTTATCTCTATGAAAATGAAAATACCACTCGGTAGGCTTCCTAACACTTTTCTATGGAGATGTATAGAAAATGAGTTGACAACCGAGGAATCTTACCGAATCCAGTTTCTTCCTTTTGGACCATATGGAAAATAGGTATATTATTTAAGGAAATAGCAATCTTCGGGGATTTTGAATCATTTTCATGGATTTATTATTATTATTATTATTACATACTGCTGTTTTGTAATCAAGAGAGGTGCATTATTATTAATACACTGGCATGTAATTAAATGTAATTTTTTCTTTTTAATAGCGGGGGAGAATTAATTTGTTTCAAAATAACTAGAGAAAAAGAAAATTATACCGTAAGTTACCACTATTTCTCCATACAAAACACACAGGATCACTTTTCAGGAGATATGCGTGCCTCAACTGCCCTGTATCTCTCGGGAAAAAAAAAAAAAAAAAAAAACTTTGCTCATGTACCTGACATGTCTCCCGACTTCTATGTACATGATATTTTCATAGAAAAAAGAGCATATTATTTTTCATTAACAATGCAACATTTGATGCCAGCAAAATTTGATGTCAAGTTGCCTTGCATTGTTATACAGATATTTTTGCCATTTTTTGCTAGGGTTTCTCAAGCGCTTCTGAAACTAAAAGTTAAACTTATAATAAATCTCAAGAAAAAAAAAAACAAATCCACATCCTCTTTTAGTTCATGTATGAGATTTTTTTAAGAACATGCTCTTAGAAATACATTGAAAAGATGCCAAATTTATTGAAATATTCTTTGTTGTAAGAAAAATTTTACTATATTCACACGATAACTACTGAATATTTACACAATAAAAATAAATTAAAACAAAGAAAAAAAAGAAACATGAGATATATAACACAAAGAAAAAAGAGAAATAGAAAAATAATAAGCAATAAAAATTTTAATAGGAGAAAGAATTCATATCACTTTTTAGTGGTATCATATATGATTTTCTCTTTTCTATGCTATGAATAATCAATTATTATAACTTAAGTAATATAAAATTCTTCACATTAACCATCAATAAAAAATTCAACAGCAAACAAAGAAAAATGAGATTTTTTTAATTGTATTTTAGTAATAATCTTTAACAAAAAAAATAACTAAATTATCTTTAAAATCAAAATTTGTTAAACTAGGGTTCAAGGTCTTTTTGTATTTTCATATTGTTTTTTTTTGTAATAATTATTGAAGGACATTTTAATATTTTAATAAATATAAAATATAACTTAAAAATAAAAAATTGATTGGCGTGTGCATTGGACGCGCTAGCACATCAGACATGACACCACATTTAGGTGGCAAGTGAGACCATGCATGGTGTCTGAAGGCGATCCTTCTTGACGTGTTTAGAATTGTCTCAGCAACCCCTCTCTCTTTAGGCGGAGCATGTGACGTACCGATGACCAATTTGGTGATAATGATTTTTTTTTTCTTTTTTATTTCAAAATAGCTCTTTAATTTGTTTTTCCTTCAAATTTAATTTATATTTTTATTATTATTTGTTTGTTTAAAATAATATATAAAATAATATGTTTTTTAAATTTAAATTTTATCTTCCTTCAATTTTTTTATGTATTAAATTTAATTTCATTTTTATTTATAAATATTTTTAAAAATAAAATATTAATAAATTATTTTATAACTCATTTTATTTTTTTATATATATCATCTTCAAGTTTGTATTGCGGGCTGTCCGGTCCTGGGAGACAAGGTTCAATTGCTTGCAGAAGAAGAAGAAAAAATTCTAAGATTGGGTTTGCTAATTAGGCCTATCGGGCCTAGTCCATCTTAACTTCTTGCCTCTTCCCCAAGCCAGCCAGCATTCTATTCTACATGGAACTTCCTCTACAGAAACAGTAAACGAAAAACCCAAAGATCTCCTAAATACTCTTTCATTCTCTCCTCCTCCTCTCCACTCTCCCCTCCAATCCTCAGTTTTCCGATGTCGGTACGTTGTTTTCCGTTCTTCCACAAATCTCCTACTGTTTCTTGTCTGTAAAACCCTAATTTCTGCATGCTGTTACATTTTTTCTCTCTTAATTTTGTTTGGTTGGCAGATATTCGAGTACAATGGAAGTGCCATAGTAGCTATGGTAGGCAAGAACTGCTTCGCTATAGCTAGCGACCGACGAATTGGAGTAAACCTTCGAACAGTCGCTACTGAGTTCCAGCGAATCTACAAAATCCACGATAAGCTCTTCGTCGCTCTCTGGCCTTGGCACTGACGCCCAAACTCTGTATATCTCACTCACGCAGCAATTATCTTCTATTATTTTAATTTTTTTCCATATATATTTTTAATTTTTTTTCTTGGCGTTTTTTTTAGAGTTTTGTTATTTTTGCATAAATTTTCAAACTTTGTGATATACGGTAAGGTTTTCGAATTGTAGAGATTTCCGTAGACTAGGCTAGGCTTTATAATTCACCGCATTAAAGAAAAAGAGAAAAGGATTGAGAGTGAACAAAAAGATTAATTATGCTTCATGCTTCAAGTCATGGGTTTTTTTTGTGATTATTGTGTGGCGATTTGGAGGTTGGATTGATTCTTGGGTTTGTGGGTGTGGTTGTAATAATGTGTAGGTATCAGAGGCTTGTTTTCCGTCACAAATTGTATCAGCTGCGAGAAGAAAGGGACATGAAGCCTGAGACTTTTGCTAACCTTGTTTCTGCTGTACTTTATGAGAAAAGGTTTGTTTAGTTTATGCTGTGTTAATTTGATTTTATTTAGGAAGAATGAAATTTCGTTGGTGTAATAAGTAACAATAGTATCTTTGGTCGCATATCAAGAATGCTTTGTGATGTTCAGGCATTACAACTAGCAGAAAGATCGATATGTCTGTAGCAGTCTGAGGTTCTCTGTGTTGCATTTCATATAGAGCACTATATTGATATGTACATGAAAATGAAATGCAATTGATACTCTCTCAGGTTCGGTCCGTATTTCTGCCAACCTGTTATTGCTGGATTGGATGATGATGACAAGCCATTCATTTGCACAATGGATTTCATTGGGGCCAAGTATGTTATACTTCTTTCATATTTTCTATCTTTTCAAACTTTAGAAGCGCTTGTATGGTCTGTCAGCAACTGGAAATTGCTATGACCCATAGTGAAGGTAGCAGATCTTTTATCTTTTTATTTGTGGATTGGAAAAACATGGACAGCACTATTTAATTTTTCTCTAATTTCTCCTGTTTATTTCGAGTAGTATCGTGTAATTACTTCTTGACATGTTGGAAACTCTATTTCAAGATCAAAAAAATATTGATGTTTTCTCATATATGTGCTTGTCTCTCTAGCTTCTTGTTGAACCATTGACTTTTAGGTTATTTCATGTACATTGGACAAAACCTGTAACTTGTCTTGAAAATCTCGGTTATGGATGTTCTTGGACTTTGTTTTCAAAGTTGTTCACTTTGATTATTGAAATTAATGTGAATGCTGTCTAGGTACATGCCATTAATTACACTACCCTTATTGACATCATTAGGTGCGGTGTTTCCCATATAAGCAATAGCCTTGTGAAATAAACCAAAGTGCAGTTACCCTTAAATAAACTTATCTTCTTGATGTGGTGCTATCCTTATTTTAGTTGTAATATTTTCATTCTTTCCCAAATGCAGGGAACTTGCAAAAGATTTTGTTGTTGCTGGCTCAGCCTCTGAGTCCCTTTATGGTGCCTGCGAAGCATTTTTCAAGCCTAACATGGTTAGTTAATTTAGCTACTTATGATTTGAAGCTGATCTAAAGAGTATGGATTTTGTGACTTGACACCCATGGCATATCATTCTGCTGTTTGTGCAAGACAATATCAGCAACAAATTGATATACTTGCCAGTTTAAAATATAATCCTACTTAAAGTGAAAACCATAATTCAATTATCTATGTACAATGTCTTTTTTTCTTGGTGAGTGTATAAGCACTGGGCTGTAGCATAATTTTCAAGTTTAATTTCGTTTCAAGCCAAGTTTGAACCATGGTATCTTGTGGTCTAATAAAAGAAAAGTTTACGAACATAAACTGTGTAGTTGTCATTAATTGCATCAATTGCCAGTCTAATGCATGAGATTTGTTATGTCCCTTTTGCAAAAGAAGCTACTGGTATAATACTTAGATCTGGTTTGTGACTCTAATGGACATCTATCATTAAGTTCCCAAGCTGGTTACCTCAAACAAGCAATCAGTGATGTGGTTGGGCATTGCTATTATGATTGCTGAATGAAAGCCTCTTCTTTCTACCCTATCATGAAAATATTTATTAACTGTTTGTTATGTTCTCTGGTCAGGAACCTGATGAATTATTTGAAGTTGTATCCCAAGCGTTGCTAGCATCAGTAGATCGGGACTGCTTGAGTGGTTGGGGAGGACACATCTATATTGTGTAGGCCTTCCATTAATTTCTCTTTCAATGCATATTCAAATAGTTTATCAAATTGTACATCTTTATGATAGTGTAGTATTGGATATAGCTTTCTGGCATTGAGTCTTTCAATTGTCGCGAGTCTTAACAAATTTTATGTTTATGCTTCAGGACCCCTGATGATATTAAAGAGAAAATCCTAAAGGGAAGGATGGATTGACAGCAGCACCCCTCATGTCCAATAGGGCACCAGATCTTTCTTGCCAGACCATATACTTGGAGTTTGAATGGAAACATTCTGGTTTCTTTGTTAATGAAAGCTATTATCTTGCAGCAACGGTTAAATTATGTGATTTGGATAAAATTTCGAAGTGCATTAACAAAGTTTAACTTTATTGCCAAGAAATGATGTTGTTTTGAATGCGGCCTTTACTTCTAAGATTGATATGCTAATTATTGTTATGTTAGGTGGACTTACCATTCAATGATCGGTTATTTCCATGAGTCTGAAAGCCTAGAGGTGCGCGTGCATGGCAGCTATTTTGGCTGAATGATTGTCTGAATACTCGTGAAGGCCTTTTCTGTTTTGCACTTGTAAGCAGAAGCCGGGAATCCAAAATTCACATGTTGGCAAACCGGAGGATGTGGTGCAACTTGTAAGCAATCATTGTGACAATCAGTAACAGTCATGTGGCAATTTTTGCAATTTAACTAGGTTCTCACGCGTGATCATCTGAGTCCGTGGATTGCCAATCTGTTATGATAATTTCATAGGATCTGTGTAGACTATTGAGTATTGGATGTTATTATTTGAGATTGTGTTGGATATTGATTTTTAAAGGTTTTTTTTTTTAAGAAATATATTAAAATAATACTTTTGATATAAATATCTCATCATAATTTGTAATTAATTTTTTTTAAAAAATACGGTTGAATTGCATGCCAGACACCTTCTAAGCTTGATAAAGTTTTTATCTGGATTGGGTCAAAGTAAATTGGATAAAAAATTGATTCCGTTGGGTGTGGGTGATGGATTTACTCAAATTACACTTGATTTGGTATTTTTACTATTTATTTTATTAATACATATAATTATTATAAATTTATAAAATAAATTTAATCTTGTAATCTTCACTTATTAATTAAATTTTACATAATGAATCATAAAAGTTCTTATTTTTAATTTATATGCTTATATATATATATATATATATATATATATATATATATATATATATCTTTGTAAAAATCAATCTAAAGAAGAACATATAAAATTTAAGTTTAATTTATAATCATGAATATGTAATGATAATAATAATTAAAGAAGAACATATAAAAATAGTATATTAGTTTCCTTTAGTATTTGTATCTAATATTTCTATATCAAGTATCAAATAGTATATAATGTAAGTTAGATAGTTGATATATTTTTTTAAAAAAGTATATATAATATAAAATTATTTAACAAATAATAAGTGCATGATTAAAGAATATATATTTGATTTCTAAACATAAGATGTCTTGATTGATTTGTATACACAATCGTAATAATTATGAATGATTTTCTATTCAATATGGATCATTATAGTTTTAATGACATAATTTTATGTTGCTAAATAACTTATAACATTAATTTGAAATGTAATTTAGAAAAATAAAATTATTGACCGGATACTAGTGAGAATTTCTGCACAAATTTATTATGATGTGATTTTGTTGAGTGCTAAAAAAATAAATTAATAATTTTTCAAAAAAATTAAAAATGATTGGATCAAGTATTAGTGGGTATTCACTCGACTCAACTAAATTAGATGTGGATCTAGTGCGAGTAATAGTTATGGATGTACCTAGTCAGATATCGATACATTAAAAAACCTAACCCGACCTAACCTAACCCATTGACATCCTTAATAAGAATTAGGGCGACTCATGGATTGATATTTGCTCATTGGTCATGTTGATCATATATTTAAGGCCATGGCATCTTGTGTGTGCGCGCGGGCGGGTGTTTTGAAACAAATCCATGTTTAAATAGAGACCCAAATATAGCACTTTGGCATAAGCGAAACAACCTTTTAGCCATTAGATATGACTTGAGATCAATTTTTTATATAATTTAAGAAAAACAATTATTTTAGTGTTGTTAATATATTTTCTAACATGGAAAATATTTTAATTGCAGAGGCAAAATCTGATGCACATGTTTAATAAAAAAAATTGAGGATCATATGCCTCCACAAATATTAAAGAGTTGTTATCACAAGCTAAATGCTAATTCATGAAAAAAAAAAACATATTTTTGTGAAGACTAGTCGAAAAATCAAGATTTGGTTTTATTAACCCAAAAAACCTTTTTCAAATCTTATTTTTGTTAAAAAAAAAAACAAAAAACTTCATGACAGATTGTAAAAAAAAGAAGAAGCACTCTGGTAATATAATAACAAAAGCTATGATATAAGTAAAACAAAAAAGAAGAAGAAAAATTGAATGTAATTAAATAAAAAAAAACTCAAATTCATTTTGAATGGATGCCTTTAATGAATCTAAACCAAAATCCAAGAAGAAAAAATAAAATAACAAATGACAAAACATGATAAGTGAATGAGACTACAGAAGTGCACTTATTTGATTAATATAAAAAAGTTAACGCTTGTTGGTCGGTAGGTCAAGCCTCACAAGCCAAGCTCGCACACCTAGCTTTTATATATATATATATAGAGAGAGAGAGAGAGAGAGATATGGGTTGTCCCTCCCTTCTTTTTTTGCTTTTCTAAAAAAGCTGGTGACATGTCGCTTGTTGTGGAGACGATGTGTTGTTTGTCTTTTCAATTTTTAACTACTGGAGAGTAGTCAAAAAACAGGATTGGATAAAACTATTTTCAACGTATTTTTATCTAAAAATACCTTTATAATCTAGATAAATCAACCCATCAACTTAATATAACCAAAAAGTTGTAAAAAAACACGGCCGTTAAGACAGTCTAAATTAATAAAAATATTAAAAATATAGGTTGTTATGACAACCTTGACGTGTAAAAATATTCATATATATATATATATATATATATATATATATATATATATGTGAATGTGAGCTGCCATGATAGTCATAAATACAAGTGTTTGTTGACTATTTTGATATCCGCGAATATATGTTGCGGTTTTTAAGTCAATTATGTATATTGAAAGATAAAATTTTAGATAAGTTCATGCAGACAAATGCTATCAAATTTCATTAAATTAGATAAAATTTGTTAATTTTAAATGAAAGATCCCTTAATATGTATGCTGCGTAGAGTACAATTTATGTTGTGTGTGTTTGTTGAGAGGATCTTTGTACAAAGAAGACTTTGTCTAGATTTTAAAAAAAATACCTCATTTTGCATGAATATATATATCCGCTTGAAGTATGTTAAATTGATATGAAATTCCACATGACTACAATCGACCCCAACTGCATCTTTTTTTGAACGATTTTTGTGATTAGCTAAACAAAGAAAAACATTTCTTCCAATTTATTTATTTTATTATGTTGTTCTTCTGAACAAGTCTTCTTCTTTCTAATATGTTTCATCAATATTAATTATCTTAATATCTATTCCATAGGATTGAGATCCAGAGCGATATTGACTGGATGTGAGTTTCATAGAAATATAGTTTATTTTTTAAACTTAGATTTTAATTTTTTTTAAACATTGATTTAAAAAGAATCAAAAACCGAGTTGGGTCAAGTACCATGTGGGTATTTGTTGGGAGAGAAAGCCTTTCCATCCAGAGGGAGAGGCGGATAATGGATCTAGATATTCTGAATTAGAGTCTGGTGGATAAATTTATCCCGTTTTGCTTGATTAAGAATTCTTGTTTGTAAGACGGTGCAGTTTTGGCATCTAATCTTTGATAGGCTGCCACAACAAGGGATGTAAGACGGTGGTTTTGGCATCTATACGAGTTTCAAATACTGGATACATACAGCTGCTTAGAATTGGGAGATTGCCGATACATACAGCAACGTCTCTACAATGCTTAGCCGGTTGAACTTTGGAATAAGATACCGTATAACTTACGGGAAATGGTCTTCCATTGCTTCATGCACGCACGAAGGCTTCCTCCTCCCTAAAGAAAGCACAAAGCTGCCTGTGTGTAAATTTGAGAAGAAAGAATGGTACAAACTTTAGTGCCTGAACTTTGAGCTTCCAGGAATCTGGAATTTTATATCTAACACACGAGGAATGGTTTTCCATTGCTTTGCATGGAAGTTCCCTTTTGTCTAAAGAAACCACCTAAATAATTCCTACCCCTGATCTATATATGTCATTTATCCTTAGCAAAATCGATATTTCTGTCCTTGACAGCAACTATTTCAAGATATTATCAGTAGTCTTATTCGATGGACAATGATGAGAGAAAAGAGCCGGTGGAGGATGAAGAGAGAAAACAGGCATCGAGTAGGGTCTGTTATACCCAACTCGAACAGGTTCATTCAGATTTTGCAATAGCAATGGTTTTGCAGGAACAAGAAAGGGCTTTCACAATCCTCACAAGCATCGAAAGCGATAGTAACGAGGAAGAAAGTGATGAAGCTTCAAGTTCTGAAAGCGGTGCTGATGACAATGACTATGAGTTCTTTCAAAGCCATGAATTCGAATCTGAAATGGAATTTCTGCAGGAAGGAGAGGATAGTAACAGCGATGAAGATATGGAAGAGGATGAGGTTGACCCAGACGAGCTATCTTACGAAGACTTGATTGCGCTGGGAGAGTTTGTAGGGCAAGAGAAGAGGGGACTGTCACGAAATGAAATCTCTACGTGCTTGCGTCCATGTAAGTATGAGTCTTTAGCAAGCAAAACTGGGACTGATCGGTGTGTGATTTGTCAAATGGAATATGAAGAAGATGAATCATTGGTAGCTCTTTCTTGTGATCATCCTTATCATCCTGAATGCATAGCCAACTGGCTTCAAATCAACAAGATTTGCCCCATTTGTACCACCGAAGTATCATCGCCTTATAAGAGTGTTTAGTTATTATCCATTTGATATGCGTTGTAAAATTCCTAAGATTCAAGATTAATTTGATTGTAACATTAATTTGCGTTCATGTACTCGATTGAAATAATTGTAACTCCAGAATTAAAGGTATGATAAGGTTTAGAATAAATTTTTGAACAAAACTCATGTATTCTGATGTTTAGGGTGGCTATATAATCTTACAATTACTACTTACTTTGATTAAGATTTTTATCTTTATCTAACTAAAGTTTATCCTTATCTGACAAAGAATAAAACTAATCAACTAACTAACTCCTAGCAATAATAAAATGTTAATAAATATTTATATAGTATTATTGTAAAATTTTAATAATATTAGAACTCCTTCAAATTTTAAATTTCTATAAACTTAAATCCTGTAGATATTGAATTCTAATACTTCCTTTCAATATCAATTATCATCACTCTTCTGCCCTTTTGTTTCTTTTCACGACACCCTACCTGTTGACATAATAAAAGTTTTGAGAATATTCTTTGTTTTTTTTTTCAAGAAAATAACAATTTTAAATTTATAATATACCATGTTGACATAATAAAAACCATATCCAACTAAAAAAATAATAAGATGTTATTTAAAATTTGTTATTTTTTTTTAAATAATTTTTTTTTTAATATAAACATAGAATGTTCAAACTGCAGGAAACTCTTTGACAACATCATTAAGTAAGGTTAGCAATGAGTACTCGTGGGTTGGATTTTTTTATATACATTCCCTGTTTATTATCTATCGGGTAAGAAATTTATATATTCATAAACTATTTATTATGTTTTGGCGAGTCATTCTTCTCCTTTATTTTTTCTTTTATATATCCTCCCTTCAGATTCAATGCATGATTCCTGCTAATCCTGTAAAACAGGTTTAGTTATTTTCTCTAATCTTCAATAGTATTTCTTTTATTTCTAATCTTTTAAAAAACAAAAAAATAAATAAAAATTTGCAAAATAAAACACTAATCCAATGATGATATTTTTTAATTCTGTGTAAACTGCATAGCAAGTTACCCAAAACAAACAATCAAGTTCAATTTCAAAGAAAATCAATGTCAAAATAATCAAATTAAAAAAATATATGAATTAAAAAAATTGACATTGTTCAAATTCATAGCGGCAATGAATCTCTCTTAATGTTTTGTTAATTTTTGAAGGAGCTAACTAAGGTCAATTGATTTCCATTTTCTATTTTAATGAATTAGAATTTTATAACACTATTGTACGGAGCTCACTAAGGTCAATGGATCTAGGTACATAGTAGATGAAACAGTGTCTTACTTAAGCCTTTCTGGTGTTTTGTTAATGTTAATTTCTCAAGGAGTTTTAATTTATAATATTATTTATGTCGGTATGAGTCATGTTTTGCCCCTTATCCATGAATGAGTACCCTCACCCACTTGACCTTTTCTCAACTCACCTACCAGTCCATTCAAATGTTTGACTAATTTTGATAACTTTTACAATTTGACACCCAAAAACTTAATTGAAAAACTTTTTTTTAATGATAGACTAAATTGTAATTATAAATTTATAAGGACCAAAGACTTTTCTTAAAGGGATTAATTTGCAATATAAAAATAAAATGAAAGCATTAAAACAAAATTTTGAAAATTCTTACTAACTGAAAATATCAGTGTGCTGTTTGAATTTTATATTGATTTTTTTATGGCTTGTGCTCTTTTAACTGGATATGAATCGGTTAACTAGTTCAAGTAATTTTGCTACCCCGAGCGGTGCATCACTCCGACCAGCTTACGGTAGCGATAAATCGGCTTATGCAAACGGTAACCAACGAGTCCCGTTTAGGCTAATAAAATAGAGCAAATCCTGATTTATTGTTAAGAAGACAACAGTAACCTATTGAATAAAGAAAATGATATAAAAAGAAAAAAAGAAATGCGAACGGATAATTATACTTGCCAGCAAAGAAAATATCATTGATTTTATCTTTACTCGACACTAAAAAATCAAAACAGAGAAGCTATTGATTTTCTGGGGTTGAAATATCTTGACCCATTTGAAGTCTGCTATTAGGATAGGAACACTCCATTTGCTCTTTAAAATAGTTTTTTTTTTAAAACAATATTAAAATAATTTTTTCAGATTTTTTTAACACAGAACATCAAAAATAAAAATAAAAATAAAAAACATTATTTTTTTAATAAAAAAATTCAAAAACAACAGATTTAAACGTACACCCTTTACTGTAGTGTGTGATGTGTCCCAACCCTCCTTCAACATGGCCGGAAAAAAACAAGTTATTTTGGGCCGTAAACATCACTTTCACACAGCTACAAAACAACATGCTATCAGCACAACAAAATAAGCATGCGAGGGGAGCAGAACTTCCATGTCTTGTAATAGAGCATGCGGCATGGAGACGATGTCGATCATATAACGACAAAACTATAGGAATTTGCATTCCATTTAATTTTCTCAGTTGATTAATAATTAAGATTTACTTTCTCTTTTACCCTCTCTCCTTAACCAGGTTAAGCAAAAACATTATTTGTGTATTGTCTTTTTTATATATATATATATAAAAAACTATCTCGTAAGAAGGGATACGACGAGAGTTTGATATAACACTTTTCTTATAAGTTGGATAATAATTGTATTGAAAAAGACCACCTTTCTTTAAACAAATTACTGCCATTTAAAGTAAAAAAAACAGAACAATGATGCAAAGAAAAATAGCATAGGAGAATACAAACCTTAATGAAGAGTGAAAAAAAGAAGGATAATTTATGCTTTTTTATTTTACTAGGGAGGAAAAGATTAGGAGACTTCAAGTGAAGTTTTCTATTTATTACATCATTAACTGGTTCTGTAAACTTTTATTTCAATATAGTGCTTCATCCATGAATAATTCGATTCAACCTAAAAAACTTTAATTCAAATCACGTCAAATTTTGGGTTCAAAAATATTCAATTTATGATCCTACTCTTACAAGCCAATTTAAGTCGAGTTTATATATATATATATATATATTTATTTATTTTGTTGAAGAATGACAATGATAAGAAATTACTAAAAAAAAAAAGGATAATCATTTTCTTCTATTTTCAGCTGTTAGTCTGTTATTCTTTGTTTTTCTTTTCTTTTTGTTATTCCTTCTTTTACATTTCTGTTAGCCCTTTTTAGCCTGACATGTAGCTGGTGCAACGTGGGCAGTAGGTCATTCATTTCTCGTGGGATAGTATGAAAAGCAACTCTGATGTATATATGTAAGGCTGCGTCCATCTTGTAAAATAACTTAACAAGAATATAAAACAGAATGAGCAGAGCTCTGCACAAAACCATTCAATCAAACTATCTCTTTCTCTAATTTTCTTCCTTCTGCAACTTCTAACATTTCTCACATGGTATCAGAGCTTTTGGTTCTCTAGATAGCTATGGAAACTGAAAACCAACAAACACCAACCTCAACTATGCAATCAACCTCATGCTTCCACAACCTATCAAATCAAAATAATCCATATCGACATGACAACGGTGATACATCAGTTCTCAGTCTGGTGACCGATCCATTAACCACAGAAAACTATGTTACTTGGGCAAGAGCCATGAAAAGGGCCCTTAGAGCCAAGAACAAGCTGGGTATGGTTGATGGCAGTATCACAAAACCAACAGATCCCAACGATCCCCTTCTAGACGCTTGGGAAAGATGCAATGATATGATTGTCTCCTGGATTTATAACTCTGTAAGTCCTTCAGTAAAATCCTCCTTCATCCTTGTAGATAATGCGTATGAAATTTGGAAAGAACTCTATGAGAGACTTACTCAACAAAACGGACCACATATTTTTCAATTAAAAGGAGCTCTAGCAAACTTAACACAAGGAAATAATTTAGTCAACATCTATTACAGAAAGCTAAAATCAATTTGGGATGAGTTTGGCATTGTCCCATACCCGAATGTTCTTGTGGACAGATGAGGGTCCTGACTGATCGCTGCCAACAAGACTGTGTAATTCAATTTCTCATGGGTTTGAATGAAACATATTCTAATATACGAGATCAGATCATGCTGATGGATCCAATACCACAAATCAGCAAGGTTTTCTCTCTCGTTCAACAACAGGAAAAACAACATCAGATGTTACTTGGCACATCTACCCCTGATTCAATGCTTTTTTTCACCAGAAACACGTCCACAAACTTCAAGACTTTCAACAGACCCTATTGCCCTCATTGTAAGATACAAGGGCATTCCTTAGAAGATTGTTTCAAAGCAGGAAATGCAAAACCTCCTGTTTGCAGTCATTGTAATATGAGTGGTCACTTGGCCGAGAAGTGTTACAAGCTGGTGGGATACCCTCCAGGACACAAACTATACAACAAAGGAAAGAGACCAAATATTCATACCAAACAAGCCAACATGATTATAGCAGAAGATTTTCCAAAGAACCATGTTGACAAGATGGATGTGATTTCAAATCAATATCAAAAAATCTTACAGTTACTCTATGAGAAGTACAACTCAGCAGACCCTCATTTCTCTATGGCTCCAAATTCAACCGTTCCTATGGCTAACGTGGCCAACTCCATAAATCTTCCATCTATGTCTGGTATTGCAACTTGTCTCTCCACTTCTGCACATAAAGTTTTTGATATTACTAACGTCCCTTGGATTATAGATACAGGAGCTACAGATCATATGATCTGTAGCACTGTATTCTTTACACAAATTACAGCCACCGTGTCCTATAATGTCAAACTTCCAAATGGACAAGAAATCTTAATCACACACATAAGCACTGTTAAACTTTCAAATTTGATCACTCTTGAGAATGTTTTGTGCGTCCCTTCTTTTACTTTCAATCTTCTTTTTGAACCAACATTAACTAAAAGCATATGTTGCTGTTTTATTTTCCTGTCCAATGTTTGTTTTATGCAGGACCTCACATCATAGACAACGATTGGATTGGGTGAAATAAAGAATGATCTATACCAATTCCAGCACATTCAAGTATCTCCTACTGCCTTGATGTGTAAATTATCCAAGTATTTTGTTACTTACCGTCTGCATTCTGCTTGTACCACAAATACTAGCCCTGTTTTTCATTTATGGCATTACCGTTTAGGCCATATTTCCAACTCTAGATTGCAATTAATTAAAGATCCTATTGTAATCAAAAACTCATGCTCTACTGTCAATGAAACTCCATGTTCTGTTTACCCCATGGCAAGACAACATAAACTTCATTTTGATCACAGATTACACAAATCTTCTTTCAACTTTGAACTTATACACTGTGACTTATAGGGACCATGTTCTGTAACTGCTTATGATGGGAGTAGATATTTCTTAACAATTGTTGATGATATGTCTCGTAGAACTTGGGTTTATTTGCTCAAAAATAAGTCAGACACACAAAGATCTATAGAGTCATTTTATAACCTTGTTAACACCCAATTTGGAACTAGGATTAAGTATCTAAGAAGTGATAATGGAACAGAGTTTCAGATGATAAATTTCTACCGCAAAAATAGTATCATCCACCAAAAGACTTGTGTAGAGACCCCACATCAAAATGGGATAGTTGAGAGAAAACACCAACACATCTTGAATGTTGCTAGAGCCCTTAGATTCCAAGCTAACTTGCCCCTTGAATTTTGGAATGACTGTGTCCTTACTGCAACTTATCTTATAAACCGCATCCCTACACCCCTACTGCAGAATACAACACCTTATGAAGCTATCTTCAAACATAGTCCCACTTATGATCACTTAAGATTTTTTGGGTGCCTATGCTTTGCCACCACTTTAAGTCAAGGAAGAAGAAAATTTGATTCTAGAGCAAGAAGATGTCTTTTCCTTGGTTATCCGTTTGGGGTGAAAGGTTATAAGTTATTAAACTTAGAAACCAATGACACTTTTCTATCCAGAAAAGTAACCTTCCATGAGTATATTTTTCCTTTCAACACACCTACAAATCTTTCTTCTGATATAATTTCTCCCCTAGTACAATAGCAGAATAAACCTTGCTACTCCTCTACCTTAGATCCTCTAAACATCATTCACACCTCATTTGATCCAGTAACTGACATTTCTTACTCACCCTCTAAATCTGCTGACCTATCTCCAAATACAGCTGTCTTACTTGAAACATGCGACACAAGTATTCCACATCACCATTCACCATTAGGCCCTTCATTCTCAGATCACTCACATTCTCCCATTTCCACATCTTCATCTCCTCCCCACATTCCTATTCATCAATCTAGTAGGATGAAACAGGCTCCTAAATATTTACAGGACTTTCACTGTCAGCTGGTTTCTCTCAATTCTCCCAATCCAATTCAGGCCATGATAGTTGAGGTTCTTCCAGGTAAACAATTTCACTTGAGAAATTTCCTTTCATACACACAATTCTCTTTACCTTTTCAAGTATTCTCTGCATCCATATCTTCCCATACTAAGCCACAAACATATGCTCAAGCTGTCCTCGAACCTCACTGGTGTGCAGCCATGCAAAATAAGTTAGAAGCATTGGAATCTAACCAGACATGGATACTGATTGACCTACCTCCTGGCAAAAGACCTATTGACTGCAAATATGTCTATAAGATCAGATACCATTCAGATGGTAGCATTGAAAGATTCAAAGCAAGATTAGTTGCCAAGGGATACACACAGCAAGAGGGTATTGACTACCACGAAACATTCTCTCCTGTTGCCAAGCTAGTCACCGTGTGCTGCCTCTTGGCCATTGCTGCTGTTCAAGGCTGGGGTTTGTATCAATTTGATGTCAATCATGCATTTTTACATGGAGGTTTGCAGGAAGAAATATACATGAGGCGTCCTCCTGGATACACCCAAGGATCACCTCATCAAGTTTGCAAACTGCTTAAGAGCCTCTATGGTTTAAAACACGCATCACGATAATGGTACTCAAAATTCTCCACTGCCCTGCTTGATTTTGGCTTCTGTCAGTCCAAGTCTGATTATAGTTTATTCATCAAGCGGGATACTCACTCTTTCACAGCACTGCTAGTATATGTCGATGATATCATAGTGGCAAGTGACTCCCCTGCTGTTCTTGAAGAAATCAAGGTCTTCCTTAACAACAAATTTAAGATCAAAGACTTGGGAACATTGCGCTATTTTCTTGGACTTGAAATCACCAGAACAGCACAAGGGATACAAATATGTCAAAGAAAATATGCTCTGGACATCCTAGCCAGTTCAGGTACTTTGGGATCTCGGCCTTCAAAACTCCCCATGGATCAAAATCTGCAACTTAGCAAAGAAAAGGGTGATATCCTGTCTGATCCTACCTACTACAGGAAGTTAGTTGGAAAACTTCCATACTTGACAATAACCAGGCCAGATATATCTTATAGTGTGCAAACTTTGAGTCAATTCATGGATCATCCCACCAATCTTCACTTAACAGCCGCCTTCAAAATCCTGAGATATCTTAAAGGAGCTCTAGGGCAGGGTCTTTTCTTCCCTTCTGTCAACACTTTGGATCTAATCACGTATTGTGATTCTGATTGGGCATCCTGTCCTGACACCAGACGTTCTGTTTCTGGATTTTGCATATCTTGGTTCATCTTTGATCTCTTGGAAATCCAAAAAACAATCAGTTGTATCTCGATCTTCAGCAGAGGCTGAATACCGTGTCATGGCCACCACTAGTTCAAAAATTACCTGGCTACGTTTTCTCCTCACATACCTACAAATTTCTCACCCTCATGCTGCTGAATTATATTGCGATAACAAAGCTGCACTGCACATTGCTTTGAACCCAGTTTTCCATAAAAGGACCAAACACATCGAGTTAGATTGCCACCTTATCCGTGATAAAATTCAGGAAGGAATTCTGAAGACTACACATGTTTCCACAAAGTTTCAATTGGCCGATGTCTTTACAAAAGCTCTCTCTGCAACATTGCTTTCTTCTCATATATCCAAGATGGGCATCATAAACTACTACGCTCCATCTTGTGGGGGTTTGTTGAAGAATGACAATGATAAGAAATTACTAAAAGAAAAGGGATAATCGTTTTCTTCTATTTCCAGCTGTTAGTCTGTTATTCTTTGTTTTTCTTTTCTTTCTGTTATTCCTTCTTTTACATTTCTGTTAGCCCTTTTTAGCCTGACATACAGCTGGTGCAACGTGGGTAGTAGGTCATTCATTTCTCGTGGGATAGTATGAAAAGCAGTTCTGATGTATATATATAAGGTTGCGTCCATCTTGTAAAATAACTTAATAAGAATATAAAACAGAATGAGCAGAGCTCTTCACAAAACAATTCAATCAAACTATCTCTTTCTCTAATTTTCTTCCCTCTGCAACTTCTAACATTTCTCAATATATATTTGCGTGGGTGTTCGAGCCATGCACCTCGACTAATTTCACGGATTCTGAAGTTAACGATCATGTAAGTCTCCAGTGATCAATCCACAAATAAATATATACTTGCTATCTATATATAAGAGTTTGACAATTAAAAAAAATTATCCCTTCATTCACGAAAACAAATACTATATTTTATCAGCTTTTCATTAGTAAAATGAAACCAAAAAACCTAAATAAACAAGTTAACCAATAGCAAAATAGAAACAGCGTGGCCCTCAGTAGTCTCCTGCACAATCAATTCTTAGCAATTCCTGGTGTATTTTTTAGAAAACCAGAATGACGTATAAACCAGCAAATTAATACAACTGTAAACTACTTCCCCCACAGTACTCCTGTCCAGCTCTGATGCAAAGTTGTAACCTTCAAAATCTCGAAGGGTACTGCATAGCCTTTTATAATATATATACACATGACATGACCACGTGCTATATCAAAGTTTTGATCCCAAGCTGTCTGCGCTATTTCCAAAAACAAATTGATCCACACTGTAGATATCTTTTCAACTCGTCTATAACATATAAAAATAATATATATCCCGTCAAAAAAAAAAACAAAAAAAAAAACGAAGATCACGCTCGCTTGTCATATGCATGAAACAAAACAACGGAAAGACTTTTTTTCGTGGGAAGTGCTGTCTAGCATGAATTGCCACCACCAATACCTCATGGATTATCAAGCATGAATGTTGCGACCTATTTAGTATGATGTAATATATTATAATGGTACGTGTAATCCACGACTAGAATTTTTAAGTTTATTAATGGAATTTTCTATCGGTATTTATTCTCGCAGTCCATCGATATGAATTTTACTGACGGGTTCATAAATGAAAATAATCTATCAAAAAAATTATCATCGGTGATTTGTGGTCCGTCGATGAGTCTCATAATAATAATTTTACCGATGGATTTACTGATGGACAAAGCGCGCAAAAAAAATTACATGTTTTATTCCCCCAGTATTTCCATTGATGAATATAACATATCACCGACAGAAAAAAACGTATGCATTTCATCGTTGATTTTTTCTGCCCGTCGGTATTTTCATCGGTGAATTTGACATATAACCGTCAAACATACTGTCTGTTAATTTTCATTGGTGAGTAAATAGTGATAACGGCATTTACAGTAATTTTTTAGTTTTATTTATTATTCACATTAAAATAATAACTTAGTTATTTCTTAACGTAATAAATAAAGAATTAGATTGTTCCTTGTATATATATGAAAAACCATAAGGGTATTAATGTCCTTATTGCTATGTCCTATTCGGCATTTGTCAAAAGCGAAACAAAATATTTTTCCAAAATATTTTTAGATAGATCTGTTGTAGAGACAACAACTATCTCTCACGATAAAACTGAGTGTATGATGCACAAAAATATAGTCAAAGTAAGGATAATTAAGTGGATCTAAAGCGATCATTAAGTAATTATAATTATACGAAAACCCGGTGGATTAAAAGAGATCAATAAAATACTAGGATTAAAAAAAAAACCCATGTATTAAAATAGATCACTAAGTGATTAAGATTTTTTTTAAAAAATCAATGGATCAATATAGATCACTAATTAAGAGATTAATTAAGGTTTTTAGAATAAAAAAATTAATAAACTACGAGAGGTCTAGAAAAATTAGGTGGTACACTAAGAAAAGGGATAAATAAAGTTAATTATAAAAATCATAGAGATTGGAAAGAGTTTGTGAAAAATGTAAGTTCAGAGAGAAAATAGACTTTAATAGTATATACTAAGTAAACTTAGAGAAAAGAACCAGACCAGACATGAAGAACACCTAACATGAATAAAATTTTTACTAGAAGAATATATTTCCCAAAGGAAAATAAATTACTTTTTCCCGATCCCGTTGCTTCTTGAATCTGCATCCATAAAGTCCACGGCAACCTTTTCAAAATTTGCGTAATTTGGCTCTTCTTTTCTCTAAATTTGACCGCTGATGTTCCCTCGAATGTCTGGATTTGGTATCCAAAAAATCAAATCCTGCAAATTGTCCCAATTTTGCAAAATTAATTTATGAACGTTTATTTTGAATGTGAACAGCACTAAACAAGGAACCTGATAGCTACTTATATCCTATCATGCTACAGAACAATTTAATCACATCCTTGCAGTTATGTTCAGTATACCAAACACACCCTCACGCTGTGGCGGAGGCATGTATGGGCTCGGGTGGATTCTAGCCTAAATTAAGATTTTATCAATAGTTTTTTACTAGTTTTATATAAAGAAAATTTGTAATTTTCAATTGACGTATCAAAAAATTCTAAAAATTTACATGGAGTCTTCTAATATGATGTTTTAGCTTGGGTTAAAATTTCATAATTTTTGGATAAATTCAGAAATTTGATAAAAAATCATAATTTAACCAGTTTTACGTTATTGGGTGTAATTTTCAATCCGACCATCAGATTATGCTGAAATTTTACGAGGGATCTTAAAATATATTGAATAAAATCTGGTTAAAATTTTAGGATGAACAGAGTTTGGTAGTGCTAACAAAAAAAAACCTCAAATAAAAGCAAAACGACTCATTAAGGGTAAAATAGTTATTTGACATTAAAAAATAAAACAAATCAGTTCTTCCTTCCTTTTATATGTTGCCGACTGGGCAGAAGCAGAATAGAAAAGGAAAAAAAAGAAAAGGCGAGAGAGAAAGAGAGAAAAATAAGGGGAAAACATAAAAAAAAATCCAGTGAGAAAAAATAAAAAAAGTGAGAGAATAACCTTGTAAACTTACAATGTCCAACTTATAAAGTATTAATCTAAGAAAGAATCAAGTGAAGGATGGAGGAATTGAGAGAGAGAAAAAATTTAAGTACTTTGTTTTTCAGTTGATAATTATTTTATCCTGGTTGAGAGGTTGTTACAATATTGATTCAGATTCGATTATAGATGAATTATATTCCACAAAACATCGAAGGATGTAACTTTAATAGTGAGTTTATTTTTACTTTCACTTTAATTTTATATACTTTCAAATTTTTATTTTTTTTTAGTTTAACGTAGGTGTCCGAGTCAGCTTGCACGCACCTCGACTAATCCCGCGGGCCCTGAAGTTAACGACCATGTAAGCCTCCAGTGGCCATCATATGAGCAACCACAGGGCTCGAACCTAAGGCCACAGAGGGAGCAAATCTCTTGATCCCAAACTCTTACCACTAGGCCACCACCTAGATGGTTTTCAAATTTATTTTTTAATATTTTGGGTAGTGTATTTAAATTAAAACTTTACTATTAATTTTAAAAATTCAAATACATGAGTTCATAATTTATTTTTTAAAAAAATATTTATTTAATAGCTCAGGGCCAGAAAAATTCTTAACTCCATCTTTGCACTCACAGCATCACCATGCAAGAGCATTTAGATTGACAAAATAGTTATTTTGGCCCAAACTTAAACCGTATGCAGTGGAGAAGTATACATCATTTGATTTTTTTTATGATAAAAAAGAAATTAAGAAAAATTTTCACTTGCAAGGGATGACTGCTTAGATAAATTATAAATAAGAATATTATAAATTATATTTTAAAACTTTATCTAACAGCTTAAGTTATTGGGTTGAAAATGTTCTTTGACATAGTATCAGAGTCTTAATAATTAAGTGGTCACGAGTTTGAATCTCATTATACCCATTTATTTGATAAAAATTAAGCACAAGGTAATGTAAGTCTGTATAAGTTTCAAGCCCAAAAAGCTTTCACTTAAGAGGGTGTATTAGAAAATAATATAAATCATATCTTGAGACATCACCTAACAACTTAAACTATTAGGTTGAGATGGTTCTTTAACATATAGTAAGTTGAGGTATATTTATTTTTGTGTTTCAAAATTGTTTTTAAAAAAATTAAAATTTTTTATTTTTTTCTTTACTTTAAAATAATTGTTATTTTTATATTTTCATATCATTTGGATATGCTAATATCAAAATATTTTTTAAAAAAATATTTTTTAAAAAAATATTATTTTAATATATTTTTAAAATACAAAACTTTAAAAAATAATTATTACCGAATTTTCAAAAACCCCTAACAATTGACCGGTGTCGAAGGAATTGCGGTTCCTTGAATGGGCAGGAGACAAGTTAAGGTTTTCCTTTTCTTTTTTTTCTTTTTTTTTTTTTGGGTGTACTCGACAAGTTAAACTTTTCAAAAAATAGAAGGAGTGTCGTCCTTTGAAAGAGTGTTGCATGCAGCATTAAATCTTAATTAGGTACCTAATTTATTTTTTGAAAAAATAAGAATGGCGCACAAAACAACAATTTAATAAAGAGAAAAGTCTTATTTCTTAGATTTCATTTATCATTGAATTATATAAAAAAGAGTAAAAACTAAATACTGAAATAAAAATCACTGATAGTTAATGTTTTCAATTATTTATAATAAATTAAAAAACATGCAAACTCATTAAAAAAATATAACCTGTTTAATAATAATTATTTTTTAAAATGTTTTTTTTAATACAATAAAATAATATTTTTAAAAAATTATTTTTGACATTACTATATTAAAATAATTTAAGAAGATCAAAATATATTAATTTAAAATAAAAAAAATTAAATTTTTTTAAAAATATTTTACAGAAAAAACATAATATCGTAATCCAGATGGCCGCCCCGATCAAAGTACCAATCACGATTCCCAAGCTGTCTGCACTAATTGTCATGAACAATTGATCCAGACCGTGGATCTAACTTTAACTCTCCCATAAAATCCAAAAATGGTATCCCATCAAGAGAATTCGATCCATTCGAATAATGACAGAAAAGAAAAGGCCATTGAAGACGAGCAAACAAAACAACTGAAAGAATTCCTCCGGTTCATATTGGGTATATGTCGTCAACCTCAAACCTTGGAGTGGTATTTCAGCAGTGCAGTGACTGTAAAAACGATCTTCGGGAACCCATTTTTTTTGTAAGGAAAAAGGTTAAAATGTTTTTTTTATGGAGTAAGAAATAAATATAATTTATGATAATTTAAAGTCATATATGGAATACCTAAAGCTTTTTTATTTTCTTTTGAACCACAAGCAAGCATTGGGTTTGAGGAAAGATTCTTCTGCCCCCAATTTAAACCTTTCAAATACATACGGTGCAAAAATATCGCACTTCATGTGATAATGAAAATCTATTTCAAAACTATAAAATTATCACCCTTAAAAAACGAGTGGATTACATAACTTGGTCTCTCTATATATATATATATACTCTAAAACGCATGGGATATTCACTGTAGCAGTTTTTTTTTTTTTTTTGCTTTTATTTCTTCTGACTTTTTCTTCTTCTTTTTTCATTTTTGTTTTCCCTTTTTTTTTTTTGCCTATGGGTTTTTGTTTTTTTTTCTTTTTTCTTTGTGTTTTTTTTTTTTAATGAATTTTTTTTGTTTAATTTAGTTTGTTAATGTGAATTTTTTTTATTTAGTTATCATATTTTTATTACACGGATCTCGGGTTTGATGAATTAACCTGAATTTTTTTTTGTTTTTTTCCTTTTTAATCAATTTTTTTTGTTTGACCCATCGATTTTTTTTTCTATTTAGTTATCAAACTTTCACGACGCGAATCCCAGGTTTGACGGGTTAACTCAGTTGATTCATATTTGTTTTCTTTTTCCTCATTGGTAATACGCTTATGTCTTTTGTTTGTTTTTTTTAATTAATTTTTTTCGTTTAGTTTAGGTTGTTAATGTTCACTTTTTTTCTATTTCTTTTAATGAATTTTTTTTTTGTTTAATTTAGTTTGTTAATGTTAAAAAAAAAGAATTATTTAGTTATCATACTTTCATGACACCGATCTCGGGTTTGACAGGTTAACCTGGTTTAACGAGTTAACCTAATTTTTATTTTGTTTTTTTCTTTTTTAATCAATTTTTTTTGTTTAGTTTAGTTTGTTAATTTTTTTCCGTTTGACCCATCGATTTTTTTTTTCTATTTAGTTATCAAACTTTCATGACGTGAATCCCAGGTTTGACGGGCTAACTCAGTTGATTCAGTTTTTTTTATTTTTCCTCATTAGTAACAAGCTTATGTCTTTTGTTTGTTTTTGTTTTTTTATTATTTTTAGTTAATTTTTTTCGTTTAGTTTAGGTTGTTAATGTTCAATTTTTTTTCTATTTAGTTATCAGACTTTCATGACACGGATCCCGGGTTTGACAGGTAACCTGGTTTGACGGGTTAGCCCGGTTAATTCTGGGTTAACCCGTCAATTTTTTTTTTCTATTTAGTTATCAAACTTTCACGACACGAATCCAAAGTTTGACGGGTTAACCCAATTAATTCAGATTTTTTTTCTTTTTCTTCATTAGTTTTTTTTTCTTTCTATTGGTTTTTTCCTTTTTAATCAATTTATTTAATTATCATACTTTTATGACATGACCTTGCAGCCAGATCCACATCTAAGGCTATTGGGTCTGGTATTAGAGCGAGACCTACTAGGTCATGCAAGTTTAATATTATTATTATTATTATAAATATTACTTTTGGGTCAGGCGTTATAATCAAACCCAAGATTCTTGGATATAGCTTTGCAGAAAGACCTAACACTTTTAGATCTTAGTTTTTTTTATATTTTTTTTATAAAAAAAATTAACCCGTAGCATCGGGCGGGTTATGTGACTTAGTGTGTGTGTTTGTGTGTGTATATATATATATTGTTCAATATACTCTAGCGGTGAAAAGAAAAGGTAGCTAACCTAGCAATGTTTTTTTCTGGTGAGGGTAGCATCAAAATTAATGACAGGAAAAAAACAGAGAATTGTTCATTTAACCTGGACAAAATGCACCGTAAGAAAATGATAAAAACAAGGTCACGCGACTCACGCCAGCCCACAACGAATCTTGTTGATCAAGTTTTGAGATGATGTGATGTTTGCAATCCACATTCTTCCAGGACACACCCACCTTCATTGACGTGGTTTTGAATCTTATAGTTCAAACATTAATTTATTTGATTATATCCATGATCTCGTCTAGCTCATTGGATCGCAGTTTAATGTTAGATACTCCACTAGTCATAAAGTTGACAAGCAACTTTTCTCTATGTTAGCTAGCCGCTGAATTTAAGTGCTATCATAATCGTTCGTTGTTGAATATTGTTCATGGTCTAATTAAACTCTTTGATTTCAGACTATGATGTCCATGTTCGATGCATGTCGGCTGCCGGAGATTGGTAATGAAAAAGTGTTTCGACCTTCCCCAGGTGAAATCACAGAATCAATCATTCAGGCTTTGGAATTGTCTGCGTAAACAAGGTAAGTTGAAGAAATGAGCGAAGGAAATAAGTAAATTTCTTTCATCTCGTGTCATATATAGCTTCATCATTCGTACGTGAGAGCAAAAGCCGGGATATCCGAACGCTTGTTTTTCAAAAAAGGAAAAAATGCAGATGCGAATAAAGATGTGATATATATTATGCTAGATTGGTGTCGGTGATACACCATGTGCAGTATAAAAAAAAAATAAACATAAAAACATTGTTCGCACACAATTAGTATATATCATTGAAAAAAAGTGAGAAAAATCTGCGATTTGAGTTGTAGATTCATCTGAATTTAATGATCTGGTTTTATTTAATTATAAGAGTCATTAGATGTTGATCCAAAATAGATAATTGAGACACAAATAGCTAGCCACTCTCAATGTATGCTCGTTGAGTGCGATACTACCACATCGAGGAATCATTTTATAGTGGGATCTATTTATTAAGAAGTATAAGGTCTAGTGGAAGAATGATTTTTCAATGTAAATTTGTTTTTCCTTCACAACGACATGTTAATAATTTTTTAAAAATTAATTTTAATTAACGAATATAAATTCATATTTACGAATATTGAGGTTGTTCAAACCACAACATCAATGATAAAATCTTCTATGAAAGTTCTTTTGTTTCAATGAGGTCAGGTTTTCAAAAATCCTGAATGAAAATCCATGATTGATGCGTGGTTTAGAAGGTTTAAGTTTAGTATTAATTTAAATATTTTTTATTGTGTTAATTCGGTTAGTTTATTAATATTAATAATTTTTTTATTTTATTACAGATTTCATTCATGAGTTTAAGGCGATTTTAAACCAACAAGTTGAAGCTCGGACAACCCATCTTGCTACTTAGATAGAACGATTCACTACTGAGGCGGCTGAACTTTGTCAATTGTACATGGAACTAAAATCACATATGGGTAGTGTATGTGCTCTCTTTTATTGACCCCACGGTCCAAACAAAGACCATCCTCCTCCTCCTCCAATGCCTCTATTCTAAATTAATTGTATTTGAATTTTTAAATTTTTAAATTTTTGATAAATATTTTATTTTTATATTTATTTTAATTATTTTTTACTTTTGTTTAATAGATTTTTTAAAATATATATAGTTAAATAATTAATTACGGCGTTCACAATGGACTAAGCTTGTCAGTATATTATAGAAAATAAAAAAAGAATTACTAGAGATGTCACTAC
The DNA here is from genome assembly GCA_007827005.2 of Populus simonii. NCBI lineage: Eukaryota > Viridiplantae > Streptophyta > Magnoliopsida > Malpighiales > Salicaceae > Populus > Populus simonii. Next base: position 18,495,973 of record CM017465.2, on the reverse strand, counting down.
TATTGTTTAATCACCGACTGAATAGCATACAGTTCTTTTGTTGATTATATATCAAATTCACCGAGAGAAATACCGATAGTGTTTATGTCAGTGATAAGTTATATTCACTTATGAAAATATAACGGACTGAAGCGGGTAAAATTTTTTTTTTGACGTGGTCTTTTCATCAATAAATTCATCGGTAATTTTATTAGCAACGAACTTACCGACAAATCATAAATCACCTATGATAGTTTTTTCAACAAAGTATTTAAAATTTATGCCAACAAACTGAAAATATAAATACCAATAAAATATTTATCTGTAAATTTAAAAATTTTGTTAGTGAACCTCGCCAAATACCACCTTAATCAAACCTATTGTGTCCTCTGTTCGCTTCACAAGAGGGGGGAAAAATACCAACTCCAAGAAGGAAAAGTGGTCATTGAAGTGGTTAGGTTATATGCGATGATAGTAATAACACATGCGAGTTCGTAAAATGGGAAATTTTAAGGAGAAGATTTATCTATATGAACTACTTTATAAGATTAAATAAAGAGTACATTTTTCATTTAGCAAACTCATAAGTACGAATTAATTAATTAAAAAAATAGAAATGGTAGAAATAATTAAATCGAGTTAATTTAAACCTAGTCCTTGTGAAACTAATTGGATAATCCTTGTGAATTCAACAACCATACAATTAATCTTTATGTTTTAAAATTAATTTATAACTTAGTCCTTTCGTTAATATGATCATTTGACTTTTAATAATTTTTGTTCCTTTCGTTTTTTAAACAATTGGAAACGGAAGGAAAAGCAGATAAGTTGAGAAAACTTGATTTAATTTGCAAATAAGTATTTCAGGGGAAGAGAACTTTCAGGCAACTATTGATTACTTCCCATACTATTGGCGTTGGAGTATTTACAAAGTATTGGTTGAGAATAATTGTGGTTATTTTTTAAAATGTTTTTGGTGTTGAAATATATTAAAATTTAATTTTAAAAAATTATTTTTAACATTAAAAAAATCTAAAACATATAAAAATATTAATTTTTTATAAAAAAAAATTAAATTTTTATAAAATACAGTTTGCTCTCAAGTATTAAAGTTGAATTAGCATATCTAATTGTCTTTGACCGGTCACCTTTCTCTTTCTCTTCCTGATCACAAAGATCTAATAAATAATTGATTCTAGTCGTTTAAGCATTGACTATTCATTGTCTTAATCACTTTTTACGTCTCATTCTTTTTATATTATAAATGGTCAAATAATTATATTTAATATTTATTGTTCTATATTAGTTATTTTATTAGATCAACTTGAAAAATATTAAAAATTAAAATATATTATTTTGTTTATAGCCAACATTAAAAAGTATTTTTTAATTTTTTTTATAATATTACCAAACGCAAAAAAAAAAAAAACACCTTTACAAGATGTACTTTCCATAAAAATTATTTTTCAAATAAAACTATTTTTTTATCAAACAAGCAATTGCTAAGAAACATTTGCGTTTTCCACCGATAGCTAACCCATAAATCCTCAAGACCTATGTGATTCACTCACTCGTAGGATCGTTTATCCGTTTAGGTCCCTCTATGGTGGTCGGTATTCATTTCATTGAATTGATTAGGATTGTCATCAGCATAACTATGCGCATCTTCATCTTCCAACCAATGACACGTTGCCAAGTCATGAAAGAACGGACACTTTCACCGTAAAGGACCTTTTGTTAGGTCACTCATTGCGCCTACGGTGGGTCACTAGTTGCTCTTTTCTACACGTGTCAAACAATAAGATCACGCACCGCACGTATCATGAGGAAGTAGAGTACAGTATTATGGGTCCCATTTCAATGACGAGAAAGTCCTCGAACAACTGCGTGTCGCGATTTCATTGGAATAGAATTCGTTGTCTGTAGCTGCGACACATTGATAGCCTTAACGGCCACCGAAAGTTGAATTTCATATGTCCACGTAAGGAACTAATAAAGTGTATAGTTTTGGAACTTTCATGGTTCGTATTTTGACGCAGAAGAAGAAAATTTGATAGAACAATGAGAAAAGGTGAGCGTGGAAGGAGGTATGATTTGGCGGTTTCGGTGATTGCCGAGTAGCTTCTTGCTTTATCTTCATCCACATGGACGATTTACATGTCAAGATTGAGATACCTACCAGAAAGTTGTTTATGATTCATTTCAACTAAATAAAAAGAGGCCAAGCTTTTATGTGGTTCGTGTTACTATGCGTTTGTTGCAATCGGCCGCTTTGTAGAGTTGTAATTAGCTAACTTTTCTTTTCCTTTTCCTTTTCATTTTACCAACGTGTTTTATACATGTTTTTTTTGGCTTAAAATCCATGTAAAAAGGTTAAAGACAAGGTGATACCCCAATATCTTATCAAGCCCAAATAAATATAAAACTAATGATCTTTTTAGATCTCGACCACAAGATTCAACTTATTTTTCCTCGTAATAATTAATATAAAATATTAAGATCAATGATACTCATCTTTCTTATTATCAGCCACCCCAATCCATGTCTTGACATGAGTAGACTTTCTATAGGTTCATGGCTTTAGTGGGCCTATTGACGAAGATGAAAAATCAACTTAAGTCATTGCCACCATTGGTGCTGGTAACCAGATGGTAACAAGTTCTAAAGACATTAATTGTAGGCTCGATCTCGATACGCTCAAGAAACTTATCAAAGACGGATAAAGTTATTCACCTATTGGGGTACAACTGACCTAGACCCAACTAATAGTAACTAAAAACTTCTCTTACAAATCCTAGGAGAAGAAAGATATACCCTAACACATTCATACAAAAAGAGGTTGTAAATTCAAAATGAATCTGCTTGTTTTTCCTTGTAATCTTTCATATAAGATTTTAAAGTGGTGGATATCCATCTTTCTAAACCTTTAGATGTATAAAAATCTTTAAAAAGACCTACCATTTATTCCTCGTTAATGATATATAAAGGATATTTATCCTTCATTAATGACGTATAAAAGATAGGATATTTTCCCTCAATAATGTTATTAGGGCAAGATGACATTACATTTCTTTCTCTCCATAAAAGAAAATGACTCAAGGGTTATAAAGACCTTATGAATCCTTCAATTAAAGAGGTTCATAATTTCTATTTTTTACTACATTTTTATTTTTTAGAGTCTCTCTCTAAGATATCATTGTTTTGTTCTTTAAAAAAGATACTCATTTTAACATCAAAGAGTACCCAAATCTATCAAATGAGATCTTTTGCAAGTATCAGTCATTGATCATTTTGGCTTATTAGGCACCAAGCATCAACCATCAACCATCTTGAGTAGGAAGAATTGATCAGATTGCTAAAATCAATAGATTAATCGATTTTCCAAGACAAAAACTTTGTTTCTAAGCTATAGGATTTTTTCGAATATTATTAAAAGATAAATGATTTTTTTTTTATTATTCAATGAACATTGCAATCAAGATCATTGCTCCAAACGATGTAGTATCTCCATACATAACTCATCACAAAAAGAAAATTCATTCATCAACAAATTCGTGAATTTAAAAAAAAAATTGTGTTCTATTTTAACTTTGTGACTTTAAATTTTAAAACTAGCACGAAAATTTTATTTATTTTAAATATATATATAAAAATGTGTTCTATTTTAACTTTGTGACTTTAAATTTTAAAACTAGCATATAGAAAATTTTATTTATTTTAAATAGATAAAATAATTATGATAAATTGTTCAAAAGAATTTTAGTTTAAGTTGACATGTAATAATTTGTTTCGATAACATTATCAAATAACAAAATAGTTTACCATGCTACTTCACTTTTAACACTTTTAACTAATTTACATGGTCCTTATGAGTAGGATAAAAAAAAAGTTGGAATATAATAAATAATATATAGGTTGTAAATAACTATTTTGCATTGTTATTAATTTTGGTTTAGCAGATTAGCCTTATAACTAGTCAATTTGAGTCCTTGATCCGCTCAAGTTTAAAATTAAATCATATTAGAGTTATCCTGACGTGACCCAGTTAACTTAATCGCTAAAAAAATAACTCGCTCAACTGATAAAAATAGATGATGAAATTGAAAAATAAAAAACTTGAGACACAACTTCTTGCATGACTCGGATTTAAAATTAAATCATGTGAAAGTTGTTTTAATGTCACCCATGACCTAGTCAACTTAGTTGGTGGTGACCTAGTGGTAAGAGCTTGGGACCAAGAGGTTTGCTCCCTCTGTGGTCTCAGGTTCGAGCCCTGTGGTTGCTCATATGATAGCCACTGGAGGCTTACATGGTCGTTAACTTCAGGGCCCGTGGAATTAGTCGAGATGCGCGCAAGCTGGCCTGGACACCCACATTAAACTAAAAAAAAAGAAGTTTAAGCCGAAATTGAGAAGAAAATTGATGAAACTGGTAAGAAAAAAACCTTTCAACTTGATTACTTGTCTAATCCAAATTTAAAATTAAATTATAAGAAAATTATCTTAATGTAATTTAGTCAATTTGAATTGTCTAAAAATAACTTAGATGATTGTTTAAAAAAATCCAAGGATTAAATTGAGGGGGAAAAGGAAAAATTAAAAACAAAAACTGAATTGATGAATCTCCATAAAGTTTCACAAATTGTTTAGTATACAAATTGTTTAGTATAGTAGGGTAAATTATTTCATACATATCCAGAGAACAAAATTGATTACTCGATCGAATAATTAATCTAATGGTTCAATTTGATCACTCGTTATTAATGCTACAGGTTCTCCTCTTCGTTTTCGTTTTATTTCTTCCCAACCAGAGAGAAGAACATAGTCTTATATAACAAGAACAAAAAACATAATCTTAAAGATCCATAAACAGAGCAATCCTCTGAGAGTCCACCCAAATCCACCGGTCAAGTTCATGCTCTCGATCTTCCTTTTGCAAGCCCGTGCCCAGTGCCTGAACTTGAAATCAGGTGGTTGGTCTTCCCGGAGATTGAAAACACATATTTATCCTTTGCTTATGATTTAGCAAAAAACGCAATAAATTTTACAAGAAGCAATGAATCTCCAACGATTATCGTCATGCGCCGCAAGGACATCAATTAAATTGACAAGTCAATACCATTAATCTCTCCCGTGTTTTTCTACCATATCAGGATGCACAAATCCCCCTTATTGATCAACAATTTTAATTTTGTTCGCACTCATTCATGCACGTTCATGGTCACCCAACACACTGAATCATTATCCCTTTCCTTACCTCACTCTTTTCTCATTGCCAAAATCACCCGTCCTAGCATGCTCGCACTCGCACTCGCACGTGGCTCTTCCCCTCTCTGACGTGTACACTCACCTACCGTTTATCTGTCGGCTCCCTATCCAATAGAGCGCAAAGAAGCAAGAGATTTATAAAAACCCGGCCGATCCCAATAAGATAGATCCCAGGGACCAAGATTTTTATTTATTATTTTTTTTTTTCGCTCGGACGACTGGGTGTATAGATAGCTACAGTCTACACTAACACCACAGTCCAAAACAAGTGTCGTAAGCAGTGACCAAATCACCCATCCTCTGTGAGCCATTGACACGCACGCATCCCCACTTCGTTACCTGCCACGTCTCACGCCAGAGTGGAAAATAAAGAAAAAACTGATCACTCACGTGTATTCTAGAAATCATCCCTGCCACGTGCCCCTCAATTTCACCTATAAATTCATGCTTCTCCCTCGAATTTTAAAGTTTCAAGCGCCGTCACAGCATTAGACCACCTACAGCAGACAAGAAGAGCGACCAAGTAGAATAGAGAAGGAAGGGCAAAAAGGTCAGCCAAAAAATGACGGCGGCAACATTAGAGTTACCACCAGGTTTCAGGTTCCATCCAACGGATGAGGAGCTCGTTCTGCACTATCTCTGCCGTAAATGCTCATCGCAGTCCATTGCTGTGCCTATTATTGCTGAAATTGATCTCTACAAGTTTGACCCATGGGATCTCCCCGGTAATCAGCCCTTTTTGCTTTAATTTTTCTTTCTATTTCCTAATTTCTCAAAAAACCAGTTTTCATTTTCTTGTTTTATTAACTGTTTTGTCAAATTACAGGTATAGCCTTGTATGGAGAAAAGGAATGGTACTTTTTTACCCCGAGAGACAGGAAGTACCCTAACGGATCGAGACCGAATCGTGCTGCAGGGAGGGGCTACTGGAAAGCCACGGGAGCCGACAAGCCGATTGGGCAGCCGAAGACAGTTGGAATCAAGAAAGCTTTGGTATTTTACGCGGGGAAAGCTCCTAAGGGAGAGAAAACGAACTGGATTATGCACGAGTATCGTCTAGCCGACGTGGATCGCTCGGCTCGCAAGAAGAACAGCTTAAGGGTACGGTCTGTCATCTTGGCCATCCGTAGGGATAGTTTAGATATTTAATGGTTGAAGATGCTTCCAAATATGGACGTAGAGGTTGAAATGACTTTTTTGGCCTTTTCGTTACGATATTTGGATTTAAAACAATTATTAACCTAATCACATACTTTTTGAATGATGTTGATGAATCCCTAAAATCAAGTAGACGTGATTAATCTCATCAAAATCGCAAAAATTGTGTTTTTAAATCTAATTGACTGAAGTTAAAAAAACAAGTGTGTCAATAGTGACCGACCGTGATTGTTGCTAGCTGTCACTCTAGCAAGTTGAAGCCATCGTTTTTATTTCTTTCTAGTTAAGGAAAATATTCCTCCTTATCTCTGGAAAATACTTCTTTTTGCTCCGACTTTAGATTATCATTTAACTATAATAGCAATCTTCATTGTTTGCAGCTGGATGATTGGGTACTCTGTCGCATATACAACAAGAAAGGTACAGTTGAGAAGCAAGAACAGCATCTTAGCGTCAAGAAAGCGAATCCGACGGAGATCGAGGAGGATGAGAAGAAGCAGGTTGTTTTGCTGCAGCCACCACCAGCTCCGTCCTCGGCGACAGGAACGGTGAATGATTACATGTACTTTGACACGTCAGACTCCGTGCCGAGGCTGCACACGGATTCGAGCTGCTCGGAGCATGTGGTGTCGCCGGAATTCACGTGCGAGGTGCAGAGTGAGCCTAGGTGGAAGGAATGGGGAAACGTAAATGCCCTCGATAATCCTTACAATTACCTGGATGCCACAATGGATATTCCATTTGCGTCTCAGTTGCAGGGGGATAATCAGATGTCGCCGCTTCAGGATATATTTATGCACCTGCAGAAGCCGTTTTGAAGTCAGAATGGGAATTGATTGTGTTTAAGAGCAAATCGCACGGTAACACGAGACTGAAGTCTGTGAGTGTGCGTGTGCGAGTGCTAGTGTTATGTAGTAATTGGAGTAAGTAGGGGTGATCAGACGGTCTCTGATGGATTTTTAGATTTTGGGGGTGTGTATAGGGCAGTAGCATGTGTAGATTTATGGTAGTTTCCTTGTTGCTGTTGCTGTTGTCGTTGCGGTTATAATTGGATTCATATTTTGGAATAGCAGACTTGCCTTTCTGGAAACTTATTGTAGTTTAATTAAAATTAATATGAATATATGTCCAATTTGTGTGTTTTTTTGTGTGAGAATAGCCTTTAATAGCTATTTATGAAGCAATTAGACTCAGTTCAGTAACGTATTTCCGAGGCATTTGGACACTTTTACTTCTGCACTTGTGTGTGGTTGAGTTTTACCGGTTCAAAACCATTAAAAAATCGTGTGCTTTGTCAATCGATTATTCATATTGGATAATTCATAGTTGTTGACGTTTGGTACACTTAACCATTGGATGTGAGTGCTGGAAAAACGATCCCATTGTGTATGTGTGCGCGTGTGGTGGGAAAAAAAGGGCACCTTTCCTAGATGAACGCAGAGATTTTTTTCCAAGGGGCAGTCGACTACTAGACTGTACTATATCATCCCGTTGTTAAAGCGTGGAACGGGAGAGCCGCCCAGGCGGGGAGAAATTACTATCGATTATTTGGGCAAAATTTATAATTTTACCTTTTTAAAAATACAACCTCTTTTGCCTTGTAGAAGTTCTATACTGTTTTTCATTTTTACCAAGATTTCCTTTTGTTTAACAAATTCGAGCTACAAAAACTAAAAGTTCAAAAAATATGCGGGTAATGAATTATTAGGTGGACGCGATCTCTCCTTGTAATAAATTATCAGGTATTTTCGGATATTTTTTTTATAATTCACATAAATACGGAACTAAAAGGTTGTTGTCATTATCCATCATGTGACCCACTGTAAAGTCGATGGTGGGATGGAGGAATGGAGGGTCTTCGGTGTTGGGACAGCTGTACTGGTAGACGGACGGATTGTGCTCTCATGGGCCGATTTTATATGACTATACCCTGGTACCTCACTATTTGCTCGAGCCCAACAGCTAGACTGCTTTTTATTATTATTATTACTGTGGTATTCGATCCCAGTTTTGTGTGATACTTAATTAATTTTACAATATTAATTTATATAAATCTTTAATAATCTTAAAAAAACTTAAACTTATAATTATTAAAAAATAAATTCAAAACTTGACTGGTAAAACTAATTAAAATCTTGGCTCGATTTCAGGATGCCAGTACCTTCTTGAACAATTCCGAGAGCATAGGGGCAAGAAGAACTGATTTTATCTCCATAAACACAAGACGAGAGGAGGAGAAGTAGATTGTCAACAATAAGATTTGCTGGTGAAATAGGCCCAGGATGATCATTGTCTTCTTCAGTTCTAATAATCTCATTTTGTCCGTGGATAGGATGCATGGAGGAACTACTTTATCTGATTCGGAATGCTATCCGAGTATAAATGCACTCTTCGTCATCTCCCTGTGCTGCTGCGCCAATGTGCTTCGTACAACAACAAATCATAGCAATCACGGAAGAGAAAAGTCAATAATCTAGTCCAAAGAAATGTTGATGCCCTCACGATAGAAAGATCTTAAAACCATAACCACCCCTCAAGAATTTCACAGCGCATCTACTTAAAAAAGGGTATTGCTGCTTCAATAAAGCTTGGAGAGCTCTTAAATGAAATAAATTTCCGATTTATCTAATGTTATTGTCATTGATAACAAGTATCCTATTAATTAATCTCTTCTATTTACTTTGAAAAAAAATATATAAAAAGAAGATAAAAAATAAAATGTTAAGAAATTAATAAAAACTATTTTTCATCATTATCAACATTTAATTAACCATCATAATTCAAGAATTAAATCTAAAAAAGTTCAGGCAATGATTCTTTGAGATTAATTTTTTATTCACTCATAATCTAATCTATTTAAGTTATGATAATTAAAATAAATTACTGAATTACATTCCTAATAGATCAGATCTATTCATTTATGAGAATACAAAAAAAAAAAATTTCTCTCAAACCATTTCATTCCAGGTTAACAACTTTTTTAATATATTCAAAGGCATGAAATGATTTTTTTAAAAATGATTTTTTATAATTTTAAAATAAAAACAGGAACATGTCAATTGTCACCTATGTTCTAACCATTTTTATTTTTCAATCCATAAACAACCTCACATGACACACAAACTGGGTTAAGAGCATGGACAACCAATCAGAGCGCTAAAAGTTATCTGTCTGTCAGTAACGGTTAAGTTTAAAATTCAACAGAAATCCCAAAATTAGGAAAAACAGAAAGACACCCTCTCTACTGAGAGAAAAGAAAAGGAAACGAGAAGACCCTGACTCCTCTCTCTTGACTTCCGTTGACGGTTTCTTCTTCCCTCACACTTTCAACCTTCCAGGTACCGTACCGTGTTTTTTTTTTCTGGTACCAATTTGCACTTGTTTATATATTGATACAATTTCGTAGATACTAAAATAATAATTATATATAGCGAGTGATGAGAGACGTGATAATGACGTTTCTCTTGTCCTAGACTCTCTGACACGAACTTCCGATCCGATCTCCGTACACCGTTTCTCTATCTCTACTATCATGATTAATAATTTTTTAAATCACATGGAGACGTGACATCTGTACAGAGAATTAGCTTGTACTGTAACCCAAGGAGCTTGCATTGCCGCGTATATTCAAGATTTCGGATTGGATTGTGATGATCGGGGCAAGAAGGCTTGTTTTTGGACAGTAAGAAGTGAGTGAGGGAGCGACTCTGGCATCTGCATTGTTGGCGTGGCGAGCGAGGTGAGCTGTTGTGTTTTGATTTCAAGCATTTTGATTGTGGTTTGTCAATTCCAAGTGTTTTTCCATGGAAGATTTATTGTCATTCATGCGTGTATTTGTGCACATAATTTTACCGGTGTAGTTATTGGAGAGCTGAGTATGCATAAATTTGTAGAAGTTGGAAAATAATGGTAGGTATTGGTTTTCTAGTTAAAAAAATGAACTATGGGAACGAGTCTAATTGGGATTTTGTGATTTTCTTGAGAAATTTTGGTTATTATTATTTATTTATTTTGCGTAGTGGGTATTTACTCTGGGTGATCTTCAGAATAGGGGTTGTTTTCTTGTTATAATTTTGGGGATTTTAGCTCAAAGGAGTTAGTGGTCGGTGTGCCTATTATAAATGAATTTGCAGAAGTTTATTAGCTGAGATACTGGTTCCACTTATTGCAGGTGGCCTAGAAGAAAGCTGAAGTGACGTGCTGGTGCAAATGTCAAAGTTTCCCTCCTCCAAACCAGAAGAATATACATCCTCATCTACTTCTGAGACTAAGTTAGTATCCTTCTCTCAAGTTAAGTTAGCTCATAAACTCTACATCACTCTGCTAATATTTTAGTCTCGGGTTAACTTTTTATTCCCTTCCTGCTATGAGAAACACACTGCCATAACTGTGTTAATACTGAGCCAAAAAGAAAGGCAAGTGAAATGAAGTTCAAAACAATCTAATTTAAAGAATATATCATTGTGTTAACTGCTCTAACCTGTAGTTCTTGAGAATTAAATACTAATTAATTATGAGCTAATGGATTGGCTGATTACATGTAGGGAATCAGATGGAACACCTGAAATGGATGACCCTGAAGATACGATTGCTGCAGTTGCTCGCTTCATTGAAAAGCTGCATTCCAGGATAACTTCACCACCTGAAAAGGAACTTGTAACAGCTTGTCTGCTTCGTCTTGCCAAAGCAAGAAAGGAGACAAGGACAGTCATTGGTTCTCATGCCCAAGCAATGCCATTATTCATATCCATTCTCAGGAGTGGTACTTCTGAAGCAAAAGTTAATGTTGCTGCGACTCTCAGTGCTTTGTGCAAAGATGACGGTTTACAAGTGAAGGTACTTCTTGGTGGGTGCATACCACCTTTACTTTCACTTCTGAAGTCTAAATCAATTGAGGCTAGCAAGGCTGCAGCAGAAGCTATATATGAAGTTTCCTCTGGCCGGTCTCTGATGATCAAGTCGGTATCAAGATTTGCCCAGAAGGTGTGACACCGACCTTATGGGAACAGCTTAATCCAAAGAACAAGCAGGACAAAGTGGTTCAAGGGTTTGTTACTGGGGCACTGAGAAATCTTTGCAGGGAAGGATAATTATTGGAGAGCAACGATTGAGGCTGGAGGAGTGGATATCCCCGTGGGTCTTCTCTCTTCCGACAATGCTGCTGCCCAGTCCAATGCAGCTTCTCTATTGGCCCTTCTAATGTTGGCATTTGGTGATAGTATACCAAAAGTAATTGATTCTGGAGCTGTGCAAGCTTTGCTTCAACTTGTGGATCAGAATAGTGATATTTCTGTTCGTGCTAGTGCTGCTGATGCTTTGGAAGCTCTTTCCTCAAACTCAACAAAGGCCAAGAAAGCTATTGTAGATGCTGGTGGTGTTACCATTCTCATTGGGGCCATAGTTGCTCCTTCTAAAGAGTGCATGCAAGGGGAGTTTGGCCAGGCTCTGCAGGGGCTTGCGACATGAGCTCTAGCAAATATCTGTGGCGGGATATCTGCCTTGATATTATATCTTGGAGAACTATCACAGCCTCCTCTTCTTGCTGCGCCATTTGCTGATATCACCGGATCACTTACCGATGCTTTGATGGTCTTTGAGCAAAATGCTGGTGCTGATGAGGAAAGTTTTGATGCAACCAAGATAGAGGATATACTAGTAAAGCTTCTGGAGTCGCATTAATAAGCTGGTTCAGGAACGTGTCCTTGAGGCCATGGCAAGCCTGTGTGGCAATATCTACCTCTCAAGATGTCTTGATCATGCAGAAGCAAAGAAGGCCCTTGTTGGGCTCATAACAATGGCTGCTGGGGATCCACAGGAGTGTCTAATACTTACTTTGACCAGCCTATGCTGTGACAGGGTAGGCATCTGCGATGCCTTTGGCAAGAGAGAAGGATGCAGTTGCTAATATCATTACTGGGATTATCCAGTGAGCGGCATCAAGAATATGGTGTTTGTTTTCTGGTAATCCTAACTGGTCAGGTTGATGACAGTAAGTTGGCTATCATTGCTGGTGGTGGGATTCCTCATCTTGTGCAGATGTTAGAGACAGAGTCTCAGAAGGCAAGGGAGGGTGCAGCACATATTCTCTGGAATCTGTGCTGTCATAGTGAAGACATCCGTGCCTGTGTTGAAAATGCTGGAGCCGGCAACAATCTGTTCTGCCATAACGGGCGAAGATATCACAACGATTCTAACGACAAGATGAAAAGGCTTTTTTGGTCACCAAGAAATACCGCAGCGCCTCCCCTATCATTTGCATGCTACAACTATTTTTTATTTTAATAATATTTTTTATTTATTAAAAAATCAAATTACTATGACTAACTTGATAATAATAATTAAAAAAAAACACATTAAAAAGATAAAAAAGCTTATAGATGCAAATTTTGTTTTTAAGAGCAATTGAGTTATTTTATTGCTCTAAAAAAAAGGTTAAAAAACTAAAAAGTTTATAAACACAAGTTTTAAAAATTTTGTTTTTAAAGATAAATTAATAATTTTATTGTTTTTTAAAATGAAAATTACAATTTTACCCACAATCAATCAATGTGATAATGATAAATTGTGATAATGAAAAATGTGCCTTAAAAAACATAAAAATACTCAACACCAAAATTATTAATTTTTTTAAAAGGTAAAATAATAGTGAGTACTGAAATATAAATGTACAAATGAGTATCCCTTCAGAGCATGCTTTATTTTAATAATTTAATATTTATAGACTTCCACCTTTACTTTCATAGAAGCAAAAGCCTGAAAGGAATAATATTTCTTTCAAAATACTTTTCAAAAATATATTAAAATAATATTTTTTTTATTTTTTAAAAATTATTTTTAACAAAAATATCAAAATATTTAAAAATACTAAAAAATATTAATTGAAAATAAAAAAAAAATAAATTTTTTTTAAAATATTTTTAAAACATAAAAACACAGGCTTCCGCCTACTACAATTGTCATTCCTATCAATCACCTAACAGCCATGATAAACTCTAAACATCCGGCTGTATCAAGACTTCGAAAAAATATGCAGGAAGGAAGGCTTAAAAAAGTCTCTGCGTCTTCACAGATGAGGGGAGTGAAAAGTAAAGCTTCGATTTGGCTGCGGACCTTGTGGCCACGGTATATCAGTGTCGCCATTTGAGAAAAAAGAAAAGTTGACAGTCCATGTCTTGAACCATGCCCGTCCCTAACAGCGCCTACTAATTTTACTTTCATGTAGAAACTTATAGATTTAAGAAAAAGAATTCTAAACATCATACACATTTTCTCTAACGTCATGGTCCAGAACGAGGTCAGAAAATCAAACGGTATAAAGAGAAAGAGAGAGGAAGGCGAAATGTTAATTTGGAAAGGAGGTCTTGTAAATTCTGATATTGTTATTTTATAATTATTAATCTGAGTGAGTTTTTTAAGAGATCAGTTAAGAGTTTGCAGCATACCAGAAGCTAATCTCCAAACTATCTGCCCTTTGAACAGGCAGTACCACATGCATCATCCTTTGTCAGTTTCGTCCAAGAATTTTCATGCAGCGGAATGTCCACAGCATCTTAGCTTGATTATCCTCCTTGTGCTTTCACATCCTGTTTCACGTTTTATGCTCTTTATGGTGAGAGAAGAAAAGGGCACTCAACAGATGATGGGGAACACTGGAACTGTGGCAGACATTCAAAGGCAATAAAAAAGATGTGGCCATCAACTAAAAAATATGACAATCAAACAAGCTAAGCTGCAAAGACGCAGGCATTTTAACTTGCTAGTAGCTCCAAACTTTACATCTTACATATCCATAACTTGAGGACTGCATAAGCAAGGATTCAATGTCTCAGAGCGGAATTGAGAAGAAATACCATAGGGCAAACAAAAGTAGCATCAAACTAATTTGCGGCTGCAACCAATGCAGATCGAGCCCTAGTAAAGGAAGCAATAAGTGATCCAAGTTGTAGCTTATCATTGCACCCAAAGCTCAACCTGTATCTGCAAGATTATAGGAATAGAGATTAAAGCAAAAATATAACTATGTTCATTTGTTTTTTTTAATGGGGTAAAATGTGTATTCAGCTTCCCGATGTGAATGCATATGCATGTCAGCCTGCAATGGTTTAATGCACAATGTGGCGCTCACCTTGCTACAAAACAAGGATACCAAGCCATGCATCAATCCACATATAAAAGAAAAAACGCAATGGAATAAGAGAGAAAATTGTGTACATACTCTATATCAGCCAAATCATTGATCAATGGCACTCGGATATCTGATTGCATCTTAATCTTGAAAACAAACCTGCTGGCATAATACAGTGAGATGACATCGACCAATAATAATCAGAGTGGTACCTAAATTATGCATAGCACTTACATGGTCACTTCTCTTACAATATCAACCAAGGCCAAACCTTTCCTTGTCTTAATTTCAGAAATTCCTGCGGAGTGCAAATTACAACAAACAATCAAATCATAAATGGAAATTCCAACAAACAATCAAATCATAAATGGAAATTATACATACGTTTATAGCTCTCTGCAAAAGATTCATTCAGAAGCCAGTGGGTTATTTGCTGCACATCTTGGGGCAATGGGTTTCCGGTGCACAGGTAAACAGTTTCTTCTGTAATTTGTTGAGAAGCCATGTGAGTCGACTGCATGCATCAGGAAAAAAACATCAAGAATTTCATTTTGGATTCGTTAACACAAAACAATCGACAGAAATTTGGGGCCAAACAGAGGCATGCCAGAAGGACTGGGCCCCAGCCCTTGGCCTTGGTAAGGATTATAAAAGGCTTTCAGCTTTCCCTTTGCCTTTTGGGTTGAATTTCTTTTCCTGCATAATTACAGTAAAGCATGCACGCACACACTCAGAGCAAATAAAGCATCCACATGTTCATATTATGCATTTCTACAATATTCTAGAAAAAAACTAGACAGTAATAATGAAAAATCCCAATGGTCAGGTTCAATTAAAGGATAATACAATTGCAGATAACATATATATAAAACAAACTGACGATCATTTGCCACATTAGTCCCATGTCCACAGTAAACTGGGAATAGCCAGCACTTCTTAAAACTGTAACATCAAAAGAAGAATGTTCTGAATTCTCTGATCCATGTATCAGAAATGTAAAACATAGCCACACCATCACCTAACCATGCAGACACACTGATGCATAGACATGAAGGGATAAAAATAATAAGTAATTTTAGTACCTGCAGTATATTCAAAGCCTTTCTCATGTCACCATTGCTAAGACATTTAAGCGCCTCTAGGCCACTCTCTGGTACATCAAGCCTGATCCAGGAGCATTTCGTTAAATGTACTGCTGCATTAAGTCTAATGCATTGCATGAGTCAAAAACTTATTATTCATTCCTAGTTTCCTTCGAATTTCAGAGTACAAAGTAAAAAAAAAAAAACATGAAGAGAAAGCAGTTCTCACAAGCAAGCTAGAGTTCTTGTTTCCTCTGTGAACATAAAACACTTAGCATATCATTCATTGACCCCTAAAATCAGGGCAAACGACTCTAAAAGGCAACCCCAGTTTTTGCCTTCACACAAGCAAGCCTTCAAATTTTTCATTTGTTTTCATTTGAAAGTCCAAGTATAATTTCAAGCTTAAAGAAGCTATATATGTTCGACTGTAAGAAAAGTAAGATACAAGCCCCTGTCTGAAATGATTTACAGACTAAGTAAGAGCTTTGTCTAAAAATGGTGAGAAATGCTAGTAAGAAAATAACAATACAGAAGTGAGAATCTAAAATAAATCTAGGTTACAACCTACAAAATGGGAACAAAAAATGAAGCAATAGAATCAGATATCCATGAGAACAAGGAATATCATGCTCACCCTTCAGCCTCTATGACATGTTTAAGTCGTTCACCAACATGCATTGGATCAAGAGGAGCAAATCGAAATCGAGTACATCGAGACTGAAGTGCTGGGATAATCTTGTTCACATGATTGCAGATAAGTGCAAACCTGGTGTTCTTCGTATATTTCTCAATCACTACACAAAAAAGGATAAAAAAGTCAGTGGAAGGAAACTAACTTAAAGCTGGGAAAGAATGGAGTGCACGATCAACTCATACCTCTACGCAAGGCAAATTGTGCATCCTTTGTCATTGCATCTGCTTCATCAAGTAAAACCAACTTTACAGATGCCTTTGCGCTGCAAACATAAAATTCTTTAGTGATCAGCTCCAATAATAAGTTGTCATTGAGCCATGCTTTTCAAGCTGATCTACCTTGCAAATTTTGAGTTACAAAAAGAAAAAATGCTCTATAAACAACACAGTATCCCTCTTGACAGCTCAAAACCCCCTCCCCTACTAAGGCAAATCCACAGCTAAATCAAAGCTCACCAACCACTCAAAACCTACTTCAATGATTGCAGCCACGCTAAAACACCAAGCACACAATTGCAAGCATATAGAGTAACATAGCAATGACAAAAAGAGGCTGGAAATATAAAAAGCATCATAATCATGTGCATTTAGTCAAATACTACCCAAAAGAGAAGCTCTGAGTGCTAGCGAAATCTTGTATTTGCTTCCTCACAACGTCTATTCCTCTATCATCTGATGCATTCAACTCCAAAATCATATTGTGGTACTGCGCTCCGTAAAGTTTACGCGCCACAGCAAGAATTGTTGACGTTTTGCCCGTGCCAGGAGGGCCATATAACAAGAGATGCGGTAATCTGTTTTCACTGGTCAGCCTATCAACTATTCACAAGGACAGAAAAATCACAGGTTATTAGAAACATCTTACAAAATAAAAATCAACACTAGCACCAGTATCAATTTCATAATTATTAGCTAACACGCAGAATCTGACCCTAGACCCTGAACCCTAGATGAAGAGTTATGAATTAGTGAATTTTGAGCTGAAGCCCCGGTTTTACAATTTAATTAGCTTTAAAAAATGGCACGCGTGTAAATAACCGAAGCCCTGGATAGAGAGAGGAGGTAGTAACTGGTATCGATAATGTCACGGTGAGCGGCGACATCGGCGAGTGATTGAGGACGGTACTTCTCAACCCAGGGAGTAGCTTTACCGCCGGGTGGTGTGGCGGGTACGACGACGTTTTTGCCTTTGTTTGGTTTCGATAAGTGGTTCTGGTTCTCCTCTTCGTCAATGTCCATGAGTGCGATCGCCTCCGCCATGTCGCTTGCTCTCTATCTCGGTTTGTTCCGCTCGCTCTGTGTACTGACTACTTGGGGGGGGGGAAGCAAGGCTTCTTCTTTTTTTAACTTTCTCTGTGAAAATGCAAGGGATGGCGCCAGGCAGATTTTGGGTGTTGTATTTTTTATTTTATTTTTGAAATATATAAAAAAAAAATATTTTTTTAATATTATCATATTAAAATAATTTTAAAACAAATAATTTTAAATAAAAAATTTATTTTTTTATAAAATAGTAATTGCATCATTATCTCAAACACAAAGTATTTATCGCTACAATTGAGCAGCACTTTTTAATTAATTTTTTTTATTTTGATTATTTTAAAGTATGATATCATAAATGAATTTAAAAAAATATTTTAATATACTTTTAAATAAAAAATAATTTTAAAAATAATTTTTATCACATTCTTAAACACCTGGGTTGAAAATTTTTAAAATAATTTTTTATTTAAAAAGTATATTAAATTTTTAAAAAACTATATTTTTTATATTAGCATATTAAAATTATTAAAAAAAATATCAGCAATCAATTATTAAAAACACTAAAATATATTTGATTTTTTTAAGTCAAAAACACTTATAGAAAACACCCAAAAACATAAACACTCTCAAACATACTTTAAATTCAATATAAATTGGTTGATTGTTTTTAGATAAAATAAAGTGTAAATATTTATTTACATCTTAATTCAAAACATGCTTGAACTTAATTTGAAATATATATATATTTATATTATATAAATATGTTTATTTTAATTTTTTTTAATACGATATTATATATATATATATGATATTTATAGTTTTATTATTTAATATATATATATATACATATATATTAACTATTTTATTTTTAATTAAATAATATTTATATAATATAAACTCATGTTAATATCTAGAATTGAAAGAATAATTTATAAATATCTAAAAACATTTACCTATAAATAAAAACAAGTATTGTATACGTGTTAAAAAATTTGAGTTGTAGAAACTCATTTTCATCCTTGTATTCTGATCCGGTGTCTTGAGTTTGAGCCAGTGCAGTGGATAGCCCAGACTTCCTGAAATTGGACCCGGTTGGATCTTGGAACTGGGCTCTTTCTTACATGATTACAGACAGGGCCGCTTTCCAGGCTGAAATGGTTCTGGGCTTTTACTTCTTTTGTTGAGATCTTTTTTCTTTCCTGATCAAAAAATTGTATCAAATACGGTGATTGCCTTTATTTAGTTTAATTGGAAAATCACATGCGCTTACACGTGTCTCGTGATCCCATGACAAAGGAAGCAAAGCTCACATTTAAAAAAAAAAAATAAAAAAGGAAGCAAAGCTCGTTGATTATCAAATCATTCTCTTAAAATTAATTTAGGATAATATTGTGCTTGCGTTGTGAAGTCCTAAAGAATAATTACAAATCGTTTTTTTTTTCAGCCATTATTCTCCTAGACATGAAATAGTACAGGATACATGTCTTATTTGTGAAACTTTGTAGCTTGAAAAATAAAATCAAAAAATAATGGAGAAATATAAATCTTCATATTATGGTCGGTTTGTTTCATGAATATTAGATCAAACCTTCTTATCTTTCTTCTCAGAGCTTTTCATGATAAAATTGCTGTTGCATCTTGCGTGCATATAAAAAATTCAGAACTGGAAATCAATGAATAAATATGACACTGGTAATTAAATATTTTTTTTAAAAAAAAAAAATTGAACTCGGTCGGACCAGGTGCAACCAAGTTCACCCTCTTTTTTTCATCTCTCCTTTTTATTAATTTATTTTTATTATTACAAGCTAGAGTCTATTACAACTTTACATTAAAATATATCATCTAAAAATTTTTAATTGATTTTGGCATTGTGAATTTTTTTTTTTTCAAGTAACAATTCCCATTCAAACAAATATCATCAGCAAAGAAATATCAATTTCAGTGAGGATTGCTTCAAGCTTCATCAGACACGTCATTAAATTTCAATGGGGGAATATTTCATCTCGTTATGGCCTTCAAGGATTATTGATTTCTTCCAAAATACAGTCATGAAGATCGTTATTTGAAAAGATGACACGTGATTATTTTTTATCAAACTAGTATTTGTTGGGTCAAGATAATACTTTTTTTCCTTTGCTTTTTTTTTTCTTCAATGCAGATAGATGTGATTAGTGTAGTTCGATGCGTAATATTCTTATTCACTGTCCAACGTAAAAAATAGTCAAATAATAGCGCCTGTATGCAAATGCTAAGCTGCGAAGTCTTTTAATCATAGAAAAATATTGGGTAGCGGATAGGTTTTTTGATATTACTATTAAACCAAAAAAATATAGTTGTTTTTTTTAAAAAAAATCTATTAGAATAATTTTTTTTATTAACATATTTTTTATTTATTTTAGTAAATGAATATTTTTAATTAGAATCACTGTTTTTGATAAAAAAAAATTATTAAAGCAAGATAACAAAAAATATCAAAATAACATATTCATATTTTATATGTGATTAGAAACTTAAAAAAACATAGATATGATAAAATTATATTCAAAATCTATTTAAAGATTTTAAGAATAAAACAGTGATTTGAATCAAATTTTCATGAGCAATTTATTATTAGTATTATTATTTTCATATCATATATATAATAATTCAAAAAAATTGAAATCCAAAAAAAATACAATAATATTTAAAAATCATATCAAAATAAAATAGTAAATAAATCTAGTAAGTTGTTTCTTTCCCTCCTTGTTTTTTTTTAAAAAAAAAAACACTAACAAACCCACAACCATCAGGCTCTAACCGTCGTGCTAACTACTTCATTATTTTTATATAAACTGTGAAAAATCACAGAAAAACACAGTTGTTTTAGTAATACAGATATAATAAATACCGGAAATCTAAATTCAACAATACAGCACCACTTTTAAAAATATAATTATTAAAAAATATACAAATTCAAAGGTGATTTTTTTATATACCAAATTCTGCACAGTCCGGAGAAGGATTGCACATTACTCGGGATCCGAGGCATTTCCTCAGCATCCCCGTTTCCGCACCTTGAAAGAAGATGGTTATCGCTTTTATTTCAGCTAGTGTTTCACTGTGAAGTTCGACCATACTTTAAAAAATAATATTTTTTTTGTTTTAAATTTTTTAGAGTTTTCAATCGTTTTTAATATGTTAATTAAAAAATATTATTTGTATATATTTCTAAACTAAAAATACTTTTTTAAAAAATATTTATCATACTCTTAATCAAGCTCTCACAAAGTTTAGCTTTTTTCAATTTTTAAATGAAAATAATTTTTTTTTATCTTCGCGGGATGCAATTCTTCTCCACTGGTATAAAATAAAAACCAATGTAATATTTAATTATGTAATATACTTATATATTTATACATCATGTTTTATAATAATTGAAACATTCATTAACATCTTGGTATTTCCATCCTATTAACAAAACAATTAAAATATACATGTCAGTTTCTTATTCGTATAAGCATTGAATCATCTGACTTTTTAAAAAAAAACTTTTTTCCCATTTCAATCAAACCCTTTTATAGCATGATTAGAAGAAATTATGTTAAAAATACAGAATTTAAATATACGGGGCTATAGTATAGAGCCCAAAGAAAATATGTGACTAACTCCACATTAATAACAATTTTTTGATATAAAAGCTTGTTTTTTTTAATTTTACAGTCCTGAATTTGAAAAAATAAAGAGAAACCCGCTTAAAAATATCATAAAAAAAAAATGATCGATCAACATCAATTATAACTATAAAGAATATTAATCTTAGTATTAGATGATTCTACACAATAAATAAGATTCTTTTGTAGTCATTCACCTTGTTTAAAATGATGGATTTAAGCTTTGAAAGGTTTTTATTGATTTGATTTGATTTTGGTTGCTTGATTTTATAAATGGATTTATATAGGTTTTTAAGGTTTTTTCCTAAGTATTTTGGGACAGAAAAATGGCTGTAGATAGATTTTTCAATCAAAAAATTATCTCCTCTGATTTTCAGCCACCTTTTTGGTGTCTTGACTCTAAGAAGCAAACAACAAGTATTTTGTCACAACAGACAACCTGCCTAAAAAAACAAGAAAGGATAAAAATAAATAATAAATAAACAAAGACTAGGAGTGCAGGCCTGTGCTAGGAGGACTACGTGCTTGGGGAGGTCCACGCGTGCTGGGCCACTTGGGGCCTGACCTTTATTATTTTATTTTTTTCTATATATGTTCTTTAAGAAAGTTATGATTTTAGATTTAAATACATAGTAAAAAAATATTATTCAATTTTTTCATATTTTGCCAATGATACTATAGATTTCCATGGAAATTTTAACTCTTTCCTTTTTAATTAATACGTGCTGACATGAAAAAAAAACCTGTGAAAATTTAATTAACATGAAATTTAAGTTTTTAATATTTTTAATGTATTTTTTAATATTTTTTATCATGTTTATCAATATATTTTTCTTTAACTATATACAAAGTATTGTGACTTTGTTTGAATATTTTATTTTAAATTTGCTTCTAGGATCGTAATGAATTTTTATTTAAGAAACAATGCTTGTAATTTACAAGATATCTTGGTATTTAATCAATCTTTAATTTTGTGAATGCTGAATTATTTATATTATTAAATAAAAGATAGTCTGAAAAAATACAGGTTAAATTTTTTTAAAATTTAAATTGTTAGATTAAGTTTAATAACGAAGTTAGAAGAATTCTTATGTGGCATGGACATTCTTTTCTAGGTTAAAAGAAAATAACCTGGTATTTCACCTAAATCAAATACGTAATAATTTCTTAACCTCGGCCTCTCTGCCCCATCATCCATTTGGCACTATAAAAAAATTATTAATTCAAATACATTAATATTAATAAAGAAAACTAAAACATGGCGAATATTTTATGTAGAGATGTCATTTTTATAATTTTTTAATCATTCCTGGTCTTTTCCTTTGCTTTTTCTCCCAGGCACCTATGAATTTTCTCTCTGTCTCATGCGTGTCATTACTGTAGAATCCTAAACTCCTGGTCTTTTTTTTTCTTTTTCTTTTTTTACAGTTGATGCACAATTGTTGTGTTGTTTTTTTCTCCAGACTCTCTTCATCTCCCATGTACTTTCTGCTAGCCACTTGTTCGTTTTCTCTGTTGTTGTAAAGGACGGCTCCTGGCCCCTGTTTTTTTTTTTTTAATCAATGTAAGGCTACTTTGCCACCGTATTTTTTCATTTTTATCACTTCTCCCCCTCCTACCGACTGGTACAGATTGATGTTTGTGTTTCTTTCTTTTCTCTCCCTCTCATTCCCAGCTTTTCTTTCAATGCCATTAACACGTCCTCTCTTTGTTTGTTATTTTTACATTTTTTTTTTGTTTTTATTAGATGATATTGACTGGTTTTGTGTTTATTTTTGTCAGACATGGATGTTTTGTTCTATTAGTGATGAGTGGAGACAGGATGAGAGGGGGGCATGATGAGCTCGGGATGTACGTGAATGAGTGTGATAATAATTATTTTTAAAGTGTTTTTTTAAAATATATTAAGATAATATTTTTTATTTTAAAAAATTATTTTTTATATTAGTATATTAAAATGATAAAAAAATAAAAAATATTAATTTAAAATAAAAAAAATTAAATTTATAGAATCAAACGTGTTCAAACAGGGTATTAAGGGAAACAATGATTTTTAGGCAAGTATCTTTCCTAGCTTGGCTTGGCTTCCCCTTCCCCTTTCCCTTCTCCTGTTCCTTTTTGTTTTTTTTATTGTTGTTTTTTGTTTTTTTCTGGATGGGCTAGAAAAATAGTCGTCTGATTTTCTTTCCTTCAATATTAGATGACTTTTAATGATTTATTTCAGATATTGAATGCTTCTTGTTGCTCTATCAAGATTGTTTTCAGCTGCATAAAAATCGATGCGAGTATAACTACAGTTCTTGTTTACTATGTTCTCTATAATTTTATCCTCGCACTGATAAAACCCAATTAAATTAGAACCGATCTGACTGGGTATTTGTGTGGTCCTAAAGGTCTCCATGAAGGAATGAAATTGAGATGAGATACATGTAATTTAAAAAAATAAAAAATAAAATTGATGTGGTCTTCAAGTTTTTTTAATTAATTTATTTCCTTGCTTGTTAGTTTACTTGCTTATTTGAATCTATTTATCTATTTGAATTTTCTAGAATTTTATGGTTTATAGATTTTGTGGATGTTTTTGGTGAATGTTATCTTTTATGGATTTTCATGTGATGTGACTTTGTGTATGAATTTGGGGACTGGGGGTTCCTAAACTGGGATTGAAATCTCAAAAATGTTTTAAAAGTTTTTTTATTGATTAATAGATGAATCCAAATAAAAACAAGAATTAGGGAAAGGAATCAGGGAACTTGAATGGTATAACTTAACTGATCAGGTACTGGATTTGTTTCTTAGAGATCACTAGTTTGATTTTCACAAACCTTCGAATCATTGGAGGCTTATATGATCGTTAACTTTAAAGCTCATGGGATTAGTCGAGATACATGCAAGTTGGTCCGAATATCTATACTAATAAAAAAAACCAGGAATAAGGGTTTTCTTGTGATTTAACAAATTGTATATAGATGAAGGGGTGGTAAAATCAAAGAAGGTCAGGGAAAAGGACTCCATGCCATATGTCCAGCAATTGTGTATTACTTATTTTGTCAATTTTGATGTTCTTCCAGTAACGTGGGACATCGTAGCTTCACGTGAAGTATTGGATAATCTTAGTAAATCTTTTGTTCTGGGAAATGAAGATGTAAACCTGGACCGTTAATGACATGTAAATTTTGGGATTGATTTTGTCATGTAGACAATGATACGATCGATGAAACATGTAATGTTGTTATTGCCATGTACTTGTTAAATCCTTGCAATATTATGGATTTGTTTTACACACACACACATATTTATATATACACGCATACAGCTACACACACACACACATATATACACGCATATTTAAGAGTACATGAATTTATTATTTACGAATTATTTATCTTGATTAGCTTGATCATTAAGTGTAACCAACTTCACATGAACTTAATTAAAAATTACTTAAGAAAGTCATCAATTCATCTAACGTTAAATTTTAAAAGCAAACTAGTAAAGGACCTGTTTGGAAACACGGTCCAACCTGCGTTTTTAAAATTTTAATTTTTTCTAATTAACTTTTTTTGGTATTTTTTGATCGTTTTGATGCGTTGAAATCACAAATAATTTTTAAAAAATAAAAAAAATTATTTTGATGTATTTTTCAGTAAAAAACACTTTAAAAAACAATCACATCCATACTTTTAAACACGCTCTAAGTGTACCTATGTTGCGCCACAAGAAGGATTCAAAGTTAATTTATAACAAATGAAAAGGAAGGTATTCATGTTATTGGTGTGTTTTTCAATATCACATTTTTTCTATTGAAAAAATAAAAAGATGATGCATGCACTTAATAAAAAAGATTGAAAATCAAATGAGTTATTTGATGATAAAAAGAGTTGTAGACGCTAATTAAATGTCAAAGCAAAGATTTGATATTCTTGAAAGTAAGTAAAAGATAAATAATCATGTAAATATTTTAATGGTTATCATTTAGATAAGATATGCGCGCTTTTAGTGGAGGTTAAATTGGGCTACTAAGTATGTGTAATTTATATTTCTATAAGTTAATCATGCAAACCTAGTTGATATATCTAAAATTATTATAGCGAATCAAAGATAAATTACAATAATCAATTAAATATATTAAGAATTCATACAAACAATTTAAAATATTAATTATTGTTTTTTAAAAATAAAAGATAAACTAGACAATTAAAAAATGCGAGAGAAGACATTAATAGAAAAATAAATTGAAAAAATGAAAGGAAAACAAAAAGGTTAGGCTTTACTGGGCCCGACGTGTGCTTGCTTTTAAGTAAAAAGCCTGACATGCATGGCTTTGTTATTTTTTTTCCCTAAAAAAATACTTATAGATTTAAAAAAAAACAAATAACATACCATCCATTTAAGCATATAACGCGTGATTCACTTTGATATTTTTTTATAATCTTTGATCATTGAAAAATCAAGATATGGGTATTTGGGTCTCAAAACTCAAATTAGTTTGTTTTCACTTAAAAACACCCCATAAACAACCTCAATAAAACTCATTTCCAACTCACAAATACCGTGGTGGTCCAGTGGTAAGAGTTTGGGATCAAGAGGTTTGCTCCCTCTGTGGTCTCAGGTTCAAGCCCTGTGGTTGCTCATATGATGGCCACTGGAGGTTTACATGGTCGTTAACTTCAGGGTCCGTGAGATTAGTCGAGGTGCGCGCAAGCTAACCCGGACACCCGTGTTAAACTAAAAAAAAAGTCTTAAATAAAAAAGAAAAGAAACTTCACGAGTTCCAAATTATTTTTTTCTGGCATGTTTAAAGAGAAGACCACCGCCATTAATTATTTTTTTTAAAGATGAACCGATCCATATTAAGATCAATATTTTTTTATTATCAAAATATGACAGTTTGGTCGAACCTTTTCTATCTTCTCTTAATTTTTATAACTTTCTCTTCTGTCTCTCATCATTTAAGAACTTAAACATAAAAAATTTTTTAATTTAGAATCTAAGCGTATAATTATGAAAACAACAAGGACCAAAACTACACATGATTTAATTTCAAGGAATAAATTAAAGTTTTTCATGCATTACAGACAACAAAAACGAAAAACAATTTTGTTTTTTGTATGTTAATTTTAGTTTTTATTTTTTTAATAATAATCTAAAATTTTATTTTGTAATATCGATCTTTAATTTAATATTAAAATATTTTTTGTTATTTCATATACACGAGATCATGCAAATTAACATAAATCTCAACACATAAAAACATGCTAAAACACTTTTTGAAAATGAAATTGTGAATGAATAAATTTTCGTAAAAAATTATAGAGATAAAAGAAGAAGAAGAAGTGATTATAAACAATGATGTGAACAGTGGCTATGTGTTAACTGCACGCTATAATAAAAATGCTATAATGTTTTAAGTATCTCTCTAATTTTATTTGTGACGTGATTAGTAATTAGTAATGGTAGTAAAAACAAAGCGACATTTATCCAATCAGGGCCATTCCTATTTGATCAAAACACGCACTCACACCATACCTGCCTTTTCTGGACTAAACACCCCAAACTCTTTCCTCAAAAACAAACAATTCGTACGAAAACTTAAAAAAGTTGGGCTGTACAGTAGCCCCCTCGTTTTGTTGACAATAGGCGCCAAAAAAGTCCAAAAGGCGGCACATACAAAAAACACAAAACACTCTTGGCCGGCATGTGACCTCTACTTGACCTCCTTTTATTTATTTTTTCTATTCTCTCTCCAGAAATTCCAAAACACCCTACTGCCATTTCCCTCTCTCTTTCTCTTTCCTCCATGTCATTTAGTAGGTCCCAACGGTCATCCGCCATCTCGCCGTTCCGTTCGCGGAAGTCACCGGCGCAACCTCCGCCTCCGGCTCCGAAGCCCACCGGACGGACGTTAACTCCTTCCTCGACGACCTCGTCGAGGCCTCCCTCGAGACTGTCAAGCTCTCCAGTTAGTTCGGGCCCAAGCCCAACGCCTCATGACCAGCCTGAAACCAGCCGGAGCAAGGAAAACGTGACTGTCACAGTCAGGTTCCGCCCTCTCAGGTACTGCAACAACACCGTTTACTTGACTTGTTCTTTTCTTGTTCTGTTGACTTGCAGTGAATGGTCTGTTTATCTGATGGTGACGCTGTGATGGTGTCTCTACTAGTGCTAGGGAAATTAATAAAGGAGACGAGATAGCATGGTATGCTGATGGAGATTCTACAGTGAGAAACGAGTACAATCCTTCAATTGCTTATGGTTTTGGTTAGCTCTAAATTCTAATTTTCACTTTCTGGTATATAATAAATGAATCCCTTTGAATTACAAATCTAACGAGTTTGAAGAGAATTTCGTGATTAATTAATTAATTAATTAATAACAAGTTCTAAAAATGTTATTGGTTTGTTTGCCTTTAAAAATGGAATTTTGTATTTAATTATTTAACTATCTGATTCCAGATAAAGTATTTGGTCCGGCAACCACAACGCGCCATGTTTATGATATTGCAGCCGAGCATGTGGTTGGTGGTGCAATGAAAGGGATTAATGGTAACTATCTTCTTACTGAACCTAAATCTTTTCATTTACTAAAAAATATTTTTCAATGGAGCCCAACTGAATTGGTTTTCAATCCACTAAAATTCCACTGGTGCTCACTGGCAATAAAACAAACGTTGGCTATTTTATTTGTTTTGTAATTTGCAAGATTATGGATTGTGTGATAATCGTACTTTGATGGGGTGGTTGTGTTTGATAACTATTAACAGTGACTGAATTTCTTGTTTGTAATGTGATAACAGTATTTGTTTCAAATTTGGGAGGACTTTTTGCTAAATGTATGAAATGCTCTGTTTTTATGCAGGGACTGTTTTTGCATATGGTGTTACTAGCAGCGGCAAGACTCATACAATGCATGTAAGCTATTACCTGGAGATCACATGCACAGAATTTGTAACGGTCATGTCCTCCCTAGCATTTTGCTGGGAACCTCACAATGGCCTACTAGTCATGCCTGTGGGCCCTGCTGATGCGTTAGATAGCTGCCATGGTCACAATTGATGCTAATTAGGATCATGGAAACTGATTTCTGCATTGCTTTCTACTTGTTTTTTGGTGGTTTTCACTACACTGAGAGAGTTTTGAACTAGCGAATTAAATGCATCCTATCATTCCTTATACAAGGGAGGCTGACATGGAACTAGCTGTTTAGCATTTTGATTGATACTCATAAAGACGGGGAACTTATGTTCTGCATTATTCTTTGTTCTCAATTCTTTCTGTATTTTGACAAAGAGAGAAGGTTTCAGACTAGCAAATTATGATGCATCAACATGTTTCTTCTACTAGGATGCTTGACATGAAATCTTATTTAGCAAAACCATTGAGAGAAAATAAGCCATCATCCTATCATTCCTTATACAAGGGAGGCTGACATGGAACTAGCTGTTTAGCATTTTGATTGATACTCATAAAGACGGTGAACTTATGTTCTGCATTATTCTTTGTTCTCAATTCTTTCTGTATTTTGACAAAGAGAGAAGGTTTCAGACTAGCAAATTATGATGCATCAACATGTTTCTTCCACTAGGATGCTTGACATGAAATCTTATTTAGCAAAACCATTGAGAGAAAATAAGCCATCTAACCAACTGGTGGATAGAATTGACTGGTTTTTCATTTTTCCTGCACCTGGTTTTGATCAATCAGCTTTCCTGTTCTGAATGCTTGTTAATTATTGTGGTGCAATCTTGTACCTTCTCTTTTTGCAGGGAGAGCAAAAGTCACCTGGAATTATTCCGTTGGCAGTGAAGGATGTGTTTGGAATTATACAAGAGGTAGTGGATTACTCTGCCTGTTGTTGGTTGTGATTGAAATGAATATTTTGGCGACCAGCCTATTTACACTGTCATTTTCAGACACCTGGGAGAGAATTTCTTCTTCGTGTTTCATATTTAGAAATTTACAATGAGGTCAGTCAATCTCCCTTTACTCACTATGAAATTTATGGATCACTGAGACTTACTAGTTATTAGTAGTAAACTCCTGACTTTTAATTTCAGTTTTCAGTCCATGCATATATGACTCTTTACCTATAATTGATCCATTTTTCATTAAAGTACTCTTTCACTAGTTTGCATTGATAGTGGACTGTACTACTAGTCCACTAATGGGCAGAAACATTCATCATTAGTGATTGAAGCAAAGCAAAGATGCCTGTAAATTGCTCTTCTAGCTTTAGTGATAGACATGCTTTATGGATTTCACCTATGTAATTAGCATCACTGCTAAAACTAGTTATTTGTTTTTACTTTATACCTTCCTATCCAAAATAAATGCCAAATTGTAATTTGAATGAATTGCTCGTCTTCATGATTGGTATCTGCTGTTTCCTGCTGACTCTCCTTTTCTTTCCCTAGGTTATCAATGATTTGCTTAATCCAATGGGGCAGAATCTAAGAATACGAGAGGATGCTCAGGTGGTTATATTTAAGTCTGGGAATTTTGCACCATATGATTACTTGCTGTTTTATCAAGAGGGATATATGAAGTTGTTGAAATGCTTCTAAAATAGATTGCTTTTGATGAAGTTGATAAAACCCTTAGTGTGTGATGGTGTGGTTGCCTGGAGCGCAGTAGCTCTGGCCATTTACTTCCTGCCTGATATTGCACCAATATTCTCAATTCTATTATTTGCTGTCAGTATCATGCATGCAAATAAGAAAGTACCTTGCATATCTCTTGTCTAATTATCCATCCTACTGGAAGTTATTTGTTGATTCAGCAACAAATGAAATTGAACCATCACCTCAACTCTATTCACTGATATGGAAGCAAAACCTTCTTTGAAATTGCATTTTTCAGTTGTAGATGCAAGATCAAGTCGTTGCCAATAGCTGAAGTGTTTTGCAAACTAAAATCAAAATTTGGCCCTCCTTTTAACTTGTTTCTGAAATATTTATTTGCTTTTTTTCGATGAAAATTGTATTAGTGACAAAAAGAATTACAAAAAGCAACTTAAACTTGAACTCCCCTGCCATTTATAAATTTCAATGCATAGAACCTGAGTTGTCCATTATTTGAGAGCTTGTTTTAAGGTGCATTTTATCATGTCATCAGGGAACATATGTCGAGGGAATCAAAGTAGAAGTTGTTTTGTCACCTGCTCATGCTCTTTCCTTGATAGCTTCTGGAGAAGGTACTTGACTTCTGTTATGCATGTTTGGAAAATCTAAGTATTCACTGACCCACATTTAGCTGCCAAACATGATCACTTCCACTCGATGTGATTCCTTTGATCTTGTTTAGGCAATGTATTTTTATATGGTTGTTTAATTAGTTCACCTACATTAGACATTATGAAGTGCGGGCACTGAATTGTCCTATAGTATTGTTCTAGTTACTATACATTTATCAACTATATGGTGTTGTGCAGCTAGGCACCTCTCTAATGGCACTATTTCTGATTGTTGCAGAGCACAGGCATGTGGGTTCTAATAATTTCAATCTTCTAAGCAGTCGAAGCCACACAATTTTCACCCTGGTATCTGTTTTCTATTTTCGGTTTATGAAGTTTTACATTCTCTAGCTCCCCCCCCTTCCAGTTCAATACTGCTTGAAGCTAGAGTCGAACTTTCTAAAACTAAACATGCTGATCACCTTATCATTTAAAGTTTGTTTGACTGATTTCACCTTAATGGGATGGCTCCTTATTTATCTCTAGATTTTATTTTGCGGTACTTAACGTATCATTATCTATCAGACTATTGAAAGCAGTCCATGTGGGGAATATCAAGGGGAAGAAGATGTGACTTTGTCCCAATTGGTAGATTCTTTTGTCAGATATATTTGAAAATGATTTTTCTGTTCATTACAGTCTGCTTCTGGGTACCCTACATGACTTAAATTCCGTGCAGAACTTAATTGATCTTGCAGGATCTGAAAGTTCTAAAACTGAAACAACTGGATTAAGGAGAAAAGAGGGTTCATACATAAACAAAAGCTTGCTTACTCTTGGCACAGTAAGATGTTGCTCTTATCTATTTGACTTCTTATTTTCATTGTTTGACATTTATACTGAAACCAATTCCAACCTGCTAACATGCCTCACATTTCTGTTTTGTGCAACATCCAAGTTTGGACTGTTAATGCTAATTTGTTAGTTCACTGGTTAAAATTTCAATGAATGCTGGAAAATGCCAGATTAAGTTAATTTTGAGCTGGTGATAGTCAATTATGGATGGATACCAAAATTAGTTTGGGCACCATAAAAGGTTTGGACAACAAACAACTAAATCTGAATGACCTTGGCAAGGCATTTTAAACTTGTTTGGGGGCATGAAGTACATGGTTTCTTGACTATTGGTGTGTAGAATGTGTTGTAGTGCTGGGGAGCAGGGAACTTTATCCAAGTCCTTCTGTATCCAAATTGTCAATTCATATAACCTGACAGTATTACTGCTTCTCCTTGCAGGTTATTTCTAAATTAACAGATGAAAAAGCAACTCACATTCCATATCGAGATTCAAAACTCACCCGTTTATTGCAGTCATCTCTCAGTGGCCATGGACGTGTCTCTGTATGTTCGGCATAATACTTCAGATTTTTTTAGCATTCATACAGTGACATCTTTTCCTTGCTGCAATGTAACTTGTTTGGTGTAAAATAGTTTATTCATATTTACTCGAAGGAGGGAGTTTTTAAATATTTTGTGTCTATTTGTGGGTCTGGGGAGGGGCAGGTGGAGGGGATTGTTGTTACACTTTCTGTTTTGTTGCTATCCTCCATGTTATTGGAATAGCATACTATTACATTTTACTAAATTTCCTTCTCAAACTTGCATGTAGCTTATATGCACAGTGACACCTGCCTCTAGCAACAGTGAAGAGACACACAATACACTTAAGTTTGCTCACAGGAGCAAGCAAGTGGAAATCAAGGCTTCTCAGAATAAGGTGAATTTTTAGCTTCCCTTTAATGCTAAGTGTGGTCAACTTAAAAGGCTGCAATTTCATAATTTTCATTCATTTCTTAAAATGCTTTCTTTAGATTATGGATGAGAAATCTCTCATTAAAAAGTACCAGAAGGAAATTTCCTGTTTAAAGCAAGAGCTTCATCAATTAAAGCGTGGAATGATGGAGAGTCCTTATATGGCTGCATCTACCCAAGAAGATCTTGTTAATTTGAAGCTTCAGGTTTTTGCAATGGACTTCTATGCTTTATATAATCTTTTTATTTTAGTTGTTGCTAATATTCTGGATGACAACAGTTACTCCCACCCCATATTTGGAATCTATATTTCGTTTTGTGAGGTCTTGTATAAATTTGATAATTAAATAAAGAGTGTATGTAATTATCTCTTTATAAATCATGGATGAGAAATTTAAGGGGTTATAGATATTTTGCGAGTGATAATTTGCGACATTGGTGTTTTTCTACTCTAACTTGAACATGTTAATTAATGTCTCCTCAGAATGGAGCTAAATATGTGATCAGGGGAGCATGGTGTATGATACTGCATTTTTTATTGTTGCTAAATATGAGATCAAGTTTTCCTTAACTTAAATAATAGATTATCATGTGAATTCTGTTCATACACTCAAAGGTTCTGTTGTGTAATTTCCCGTGGTCAAAGCTGGAAGCTGGTCAGGTCAAATTACAGTCACGATTGGAAGAGGAGGAACAAGCCAAGGCAGCTTTAATGGGAAGAATTCAGCGATTGACCAAGCTCATCTTAGTTTCCACAAAAAATTCCATGCAATCAAGTCTACCTGAAAGATCTGATCATATAAGAAGGCATTCATTTGGGGAAGATGAGGTTTGTTATTTGCTCGTTTTGCAAGAAAGCGGTTTCTGGATCTTCAATCAAGATGGCATGGTTTATGGATTCTTGATTTTATTGTTGTCGCAGCTGGCATATTTGCCGGATAGGAAAAGGGAATACATGACAGAAGAAGATGCTGGAAGCTATGCTTCTGAGCTTTCTGTAGAAGGAAGAGATGAGATTACTAATCTAGATGAGTTGGTGAAGGATTTTAAACGAAACAGGAGGCGGGGGATGCTTGGCTGGTTTAAACTGAAGGTACGTTCTTGTGCTTTAAAAGAGGACCCTTTTCATGAATGTTTAATTAGAGCTGGATCTGGTTCGTTATGATGTTATACTGGTTGTAAAGAGAGATAATCATGGAATTTCATCAATACATTATTACTCTACTGTGTTTCTCCTTTCCTTTTACTTTTATTTTACATGCATTGGCTGCATCTAGTCACACCTAATGTGTTCTTGTTTTTCATTTAAATGTTGTTAGAGAAATCCCCACATTGTTTTTTTTTATTTTTTATGGATTTAAGGTATGGCCTCTTGTATATGGTATGAGCATCTCCACCCAATAGTGCAATGTAATTGATCTAAGCATCCGAGGGCAATGATAGGATGCTGAGATATTGCCATGACTGTTTCCTATTGGAATTTGATAACTACAAGGCTGCTACGGCCATACATTGGAGCAGCACTTTGCTAAATGGAAAATGTACTTTATGTTTTAGCCCATCCATTTGCAGAGAGGCTGGGCTACAGAATCAATCCCTTTTAATTCTTTCAGTGAAGATGTCATGTTTAGAAGAGCCTTTAAATTGGCTTGTAAAAGCTGTAGTCAGAAGCGCTTCACATCTTTCTGATAACCTACAAAAAAAGTTTGCTGATCTTTAAACAGTTAAGAAAGATCAGCAGATATCTTGAAATTGAGTGGTGATGGTTAATAAATGTGAACCATTTGATCTTCATATTGCAACAATTTATCCTCTCAGCTACCTCTCTGTTTGGGAGATAGCTCGTTTGGCGTTTAAACAGTGTCCAAAGGAAATAGTTATTTTATCACACAACTGGATGAACGGTTCATTTGACTTATGAGGTGAATTTGGACCTTTGTATTATGAACAAAAGAAATTTTGACGGATCATATCCGAAATAAGGATGATATTCTTTATATACTTTATTACTCAATTATTCTAGAGAGTGTACTGTTTGCATTGATGTTTGGACCTGTTCTGCTAAACCTCCTGTTAGTTGCAGTTAACTTGATAAAACTTCTTAATAATTTCCCTTGCAGAAGCCAGAGAATCCAGTAGGGTCGTCACCTAGTACAGATAGTGAGAGCTCTGCTGGTGGATCACCTGCCTCCCGTTCCAAATTGTCACAAAATAGGGTCACGTTCAATGATATAAAAGATGGAAAGAGAAAATCTATCAGTAGGAAGGGAGATGAAACTACAATCATTGATTCATTTCCAGAAAGAACACAAGCTGGTGACCTGTTTAGTGCTACTATTGGAGGTCGCCGATTGCCTCCGGTGAGACGAACTTTAACTGCTATCTTAATATTTTAACATTACCATGCTCTTTCATAAGTATCATATATGAGTGTATTGTGGTGTAACACTGCTGAATCAGTCATTTTTCCTGTTATTGCTTATGACAAGTAACCATATCTGCTATGCTTTCATGATAATAAATTAGGTGAGTTTTGTAGTGTGCTGTTGCCTTTAAATAGATAGTGGGATATCCATGTTTTTGCTTGATCATGCACCATTCAGTGGTAAAAGAAGGGTGGTTTAGAATACAAATAATACAAGGAGTACAGGAAGTTTTTATTTCTAAGAAGTCTGTTTCCTACTTCCCGTTGGGGGTTTGCAAGCAAAGCCATGCATGACTTCATTACAATTAGGGTCATGAGTGGTTTGGGAAATTTGAGATATATGTTTGTCATCTCGATGTAACTTGGGTTGTAGGACATAGGCATCTTCTGTAATTTACTGCATTCCATTTTGGCAGTATCCATCATGTAATCAACTCAGCAAGTGTCTATTGATCCCTTGATTACTATAGTGGAGGTGGTAATTTGTGTTGTAGGTGTATATTTTTTCCATATTTTTTATTCGAGGTAGTTTGCTTAGTTATGTTGAGTTGACGAATCCCTTTGAATAAGTGTAAGGTGTGCTTTTCAGCAAAGGTCAAGAGTTAACAGGAATGGTTTGAATGCTTTTCATGCAGACTGGTACCACAATAACGGATCAAATGGATCTTCTTCGTGAGCAGGTGAAAATGTTAGCTGGGGAGGTGGCATTGTGTACTAGCTCTCTGAAGAGACTTTCAGAGCAAGCAGCAAGCAACCCTGAAAATTTACAGCTGAAGGTGATGATCCTCCTTGTGCATTAGATTTCAATAAGATGTCAACCTATTTGATTTCTCAGGTCTCTTCCTTGACAAGGAACTGAAAATTTGTTTTTATTATGGATTTATTTTGATGGCCATATTGTTTGACATAGGAACAAATGCAAAAGTTGAAAGCTGAAATTAGTGAAAAGAAGCATCAGATGCATGTTCTAGAGCGACGCATGATTGGATCAGTTGAGATGACGTCAAACACATCAACCAGCATTGAAATGCCAAAGGTAACTCTGTGTGATGTGATAGGCTTAGCAGATTTGAAGAAACCGGGGAAAAATAGTGAACTGCAAAAATTAACAGAGTCAAATGAGCAGATTTGAGAGAGAGCCAAGGAGTGTTATTTTAAAATATACAGTCAAATGAATCCCATTAAAGTTTTTTTGGTGGCTCTAGAAGTGAGAAATAAAAGTGATGTTCTAAAGGACAACTATTGAGACACTGGTACCTGATTGCGCCAGTTCACTATTCTGAAATTCTCTATATGTTGTGTGTGGCTATCTTTCAAATCAAAAATAATGAATTGCATTTAAGTGAAGTGGTGAAATAATTTTTATTTTGAATTGTCGGAATTCAACAAATTAGAATTCTTTGTATTTTTTTTGGCAAGTTAACATTACAGGACAAACTAGTGACATTCAGTAACCTTTGGCCTCTAATTTGTTTCCTTCTCTGTCTTGCAGGCTTTATCCAAGCTCACTACTCAGCTCAATGAAAAAACATTTGAACTTGAGGTTTGTTATCCTACTTACTGGCTAGCTGCAAGGATAGTTTTTTCAGCATCAAATGGCAGGATTTTTTACTAACTTGATTTCTTTGTTTTGGGATGAGTATTCAAGATTAAGTCAGCAGACAATAGGATACTTCAGGAGCAACTGCAGATTAAGGTACATGCTAGAGCTGTATAATCACTTTCTCTTTGCTCTAAAATGTGAAGTTTTTTAATGATACATGGTTGCTGTAACAGATATCAGAGAACACTGAGATGCAGGAGACAATTCTTCTGCTGCGGCAACAGCTAAATTCATTATCAGAAAAAAGCTCCAGCAAACAGAGAATTGCTGAATCTGAGTCTACCACACACAGAAAGAGCAAAGAAGGGAGGAACGAGATTTGGTCATTTGAAGAAATTTATGCTGATGAAAACACACCAAAAAGTGTCATGAGTTTGAATCAAATATTTTCCCAAGATGACCCCAAAGAGTGCAATGGCACTAGTTTATTGAATTCTCAAGTTCTTATACAGGTTCGTTTATCTTTTAATTTTTTGGCACTTTCTTTTTAGGTACTCAATTTTTTTTTGTCTTTATGCTATCTTCATGGATCTACTAATTGACAGGCGCCTATTTTTTTCCCGATTTTTTCTCTGGTGGTTTTAACGGTTTGAGTGATGGGCTCTGTTTATGTATTTGTAGGCTTCTGAGATAGAGAATCTGAAGCAAGAGAAGGTGAAGCTGATTGAAGAAAAGGATGGACTTGAAATTCAAAGCCAAAAACTGGCAGAGGAAGCATCGTATGCAAAAGAATTGGCGGCTGCTGCTGCAGTTGAGCTGCGAAATTTGGCTGAAGAAGTAACCAAGCTGTCTTATGAAAATGCGAAGCTGTCCTGTGATCTGGCTGCTGCAAAAGAGACACAATGCAGATCTAACTGTTGTCAGAGGTCCATTTCATATGATTTTAAACAAAGTAACTCCAATGGTTCTCTACCTGACGGATGCATTAGAAAAACTGAGGATAGTCTTTTGGTTGGGGAGTTGCAGAAGGAACTAAATGAAAGATACCAAAGAGAAGCTTCATTGGAAATGGCACTTTCTGAGAGAAACAAGGTAGAAGGTGAGCTACGAAAACAACTTGATGAAGCAAAACATCATGAAGAAGATTTGGAAAACGAGCTTGCCAATATGTGGGTGCTGGTTGCGAAGATGAGAAAGTCTGGTGTTAATGCTGAGGACATGCCATCTGAAGGGGTCTATGCATCTACCACTTTTGGAGCAGGTCTTAAAAGTGGATTTCTGCTATCTAATGGTCATTCTTCTAGAATATCCAAAGATGAAACCTTTGAAAACATTGATGGGATGAAGACATTAGAAGAGTTGAAAGTAAGCTATCAGAAAGAGAGAAGAAAATGCAAACAGCTAGAAAGCATTATTTCAAGATTGAAGGTATTTATTTTCTTGACCAAATTGAAATTGCATAACAAATTCCCCTTTACTGCACCTGGATAAAATTTGCCTGGATGATTTTCAGGTATTCTAACTTGGCTAGATGTTAACTGAATTGCTACTGTTTGTGTAAGAGTGCATGCGTGAAGAGATGATCAGAGTACACAACAGTTTGATCGAGTGCCCTAGATCACCGAAACAATAAATGTTCTCCGTTTAGAGTTCATCACAAGCTCAATGGCATAAATTTTAGCAATTAGAACATCGTGGGGTCCAACGTTCCAATTTATTTTGATTCCAATTTCATTGTTGAACTGCTTAAGAATTAAGCATGTCATAGGATTTTGATATTCAAAATCCTGGCATTTGTCTCAAATCAAATGATCTCTCTAGAATTAATTTTTATGCAGACAGATCGAAGCTACTGACTACAATTAATCAATTCAAATATTTTATTAGGTTGAAGACATAGATGGTCTGGATGTCACAGCTCTTGAAGATCTACAGAATTTTCACGTCGAAGCCATAACTAAAATCTGCCATGCAAAGGTGACATTCTTTTATTCTCGCTCTTTTAAATGAGGTTACTGGATGTGCGTTCTTTTGCTGCTTTGTTAACTTGTATTTTCACCTTTCAACATGTATCTCGTCTAAACTTTAATGAATAGCTTAATTAACTTGCAAATGTGAGCCTGATGGTATTTGCATTAAAAATAAATTTTTTTCATGTTAATTATTTGGAGTTTGATTATGCAATGCATCCGAGTACATTGACTAGCACTTATTTTTGGGATTCACGTGAGTACTAAATATTATATTGATCATCTCTTATAGTTGCTTTACCATGCAGTGTGCAAATCGTGCCTGATAGCATACTAAATCCAACTTATGGAATGCTGCTGCCATCAGAGCTGCTGACCTAGGTTAGTCCTGACCCTAATTTCTTCTACTCCTAAGAAGTGTCTGCTGACGTGTTCTAGCTAACCACTTGTTCCAGTGTAAATTTAAAATCAAATCATTTCT
This sequence comes from Populus simonii, assembly GCA_007827005.2. Lineage (NCBI taxonomy): Eukaryota > Viridiplantae > Streptophyta > Magnoliopsida > Malpighiales > Salicaceae > Populus > Populus simonii. The sequence continues at coordinate 18,457,348 of CM017465.2, read as the reverse complement.
ATATTTACAATACTTTGGTATTTTTTATGCGCAGCCTAAATTTATGAAGATTCAAGCTTAGGGTTTTGATAATCTGCTCTTGGCAACATAACATTTTGTAAAATCCATAATCTAGGGCTATCGATCTCTATTTACAATCTGTGTTGATGTTTTGTGATTGGCATCTTGTTGCATCGTTATTTTTGGCCACACCTGTCAGGATATTTACATTTCTTTGAATCAGACTTCTCCTTAATTCACCATCAATAAAGTTCCTGTGATAACCAAGAACATGTAAAATTGATTAAACCTTTAATAGATTATATGCTGTCAGAGGGATATAAACGCAACTCTTCATCCACGCCATAATGGTCACGCCAATGTACTAATAATCTAATCCCGTATCACATTTAGGTTACAGATAAACCCAAAGATACAGCCTCACCACGCAGCACAACTAACGCACCTATACCCTTCCCTCTACCCGAAAATTTGGGGGGTAAATAAAAACGGAATAGGTGAAGTGGGATACAGACAGCGGGTCTATATGCATTTCTTGATGTGTCCTTTATGAACCCCAAAACACATTTTCTGATCCTTCAAATTTCAACTCATGCATATTCGTGTTGGTTTTTTGCAGGTGTAATCTTATTTGTACAGTCATCGAAACAGTAACTAAATCAATTTGTCAACTTCTCACAGTTAACTCCTTGTAGAAGCTACAGTCATGGGGATGGCAGATGGCATTTTTTTGTATTTAATCAGTAGCTAACTTGCAGCAGAAATGGAACAAGAACTCGTATATTTATGTGGGACAGAGTCGACAGACCCATTTACATCATCTATGCTAAATGTCACTGAATATCAAAAGCTCTGTTGTCTGTATCAATAATGTCTAATGACATTAAGTTATTTTTGCCTTCTATTTTTTGGTGAAAAGTTTGGTCATCTCAGAAGCATAGGTTGCAGGACAATGCTCCTCTAGGATACCAAAGTAGGCCGCATAAGGCTGGGAAAAACCTTCATCATATTCACGATCCACGCTGTTAAATAAACAGGAGGAAGATAATCATGGTGAGAGTTCCAAGATTAAGTATATAAAATGAAGATATTACTAGAGAATGGATCAGGACTTGGGAAGTCTATTGCAATTTGTTGGGAACCATCCAATCTGCTGTCTCTCATTGTCATAAACCACCACTCTGTCTTGCATGAAAATGTCTGGATGGCACGGAACAGAGGAATCAGATTTATACGATTAGGATATGTAAAAGGTTTTATTAGATAGGGTCCGTGGTTCTGTTAATAATCTCTCACCTCCTATAACATTGAGGTTTCCCAGGCCTTGCTCACCGCCGTTCAGAATCCCTAAGCACACATTCCCATCTTTCTGAAATGAGGAGAGGTTATTAATATGCCTGCTGACGTCTAAATGTATGGTTGCTAAGTGCAGGGAACTTGTGAAATGTTTATTGAGGTGCTTACAGTGATAATGAGGTAGTCCTCAGGTGCCACCTGCAGCTGCACATTCTTTGCTTTTATAAAGTTTATGGTTAAGGGCTTGAAAAAACTCTTGATGTCAAGAATAGATTTGATCGGTTTAGCAGTTTTCCAGCACACTGCAAGTGCCTTCTCCTCCGGTGCATCTTTTAATGGCATTCCACTAAGATCCTTCCTCACCTGAGACAGAAAGTTAATGATTCGTGTAACAAAATATTTTACTGTGTTTTTCTTTATCTGATTCGATGTTATCTTCTTGATATAAAAAATCAAGCGTATCTCACCAGATTAAGTACACTCTGGTATACTTGAGCATTGAAGTAGGTATAGGAGCTCCCGCTGTCAAAAATCAGCTGTAGTCCCTTAATGCCAGTGGGCTTTCCACCAAAAAGCAGTTCTGCTGGTCCTGACGAGTATAGTGTGCTGGATGAAAATAAAAAGAATTAGTGCATTTTAATTAAAGTAACCGAGCGAAATAAAAGCTGAGAGCAATGGTCTAAAGAAGTAAAAAAACAGAGCCAGAGCACTCTACTCTGAGGAACTGCGTAGCATTGGAGTCCAAGTGATTCCTGAAGGCGGCAAAAGGTGATCTCCAAAGAATAAAAAGCCACCTGTTACCCTACTGAAACAGTGGCCAACCACATTTTGCGTGATACCCAGGGTTCGTAGCTGCGAAAGAATGCTTGCTTTCCCTCTGCCAAGGCCAAGAATCCCAGCTGTGTCAGGCGGTGAGTGTGGGCCAAGATATTTTTGATCATATCCACACCTGCATGATTGCAACGTATTTCAAGATGGTGATCCATGCTCGAGCTTTTCCAAAATCATATAAATTGGTATATGCCACCAGATTTTACATTAGCTAACAGAATAAAAGTACAGTTTCTTTTAAGCTTAGTTGTGGGCTCATCAAGCACAGAAAAAAATGTTAAAGGGTGCGTCAACTGAGATGGAATGCATGAAACCCACCCAAAGGCGATTCTAGGTTGGAGAAGAGAGCCATTGTTTAATCGTAGCGGAAAGTAGTCCGACAGCAGCACGCCAAGAGATGAACCAAGATCAGCATACTCGACTTCATAGTCACACTGCTCAGTTGGGATGTCGCAATTGTTGTTTTGTATGGCCTGGCACAAGGAACTTGCACAAGGCACACGATTGTTCTTTGGCTTGTAAAGTTTATCAAGAGGCTGCACATTAGAATGCATATTAAACACAATGCCAGGTCATTACAAGACTCTGTTACATTACTGGTTTTGTCTTCTATACAAGGACACGCTTACCTTAGTGCAACCTTTGCAAGGAGCATCACATTGGACCCAGGTGAGATCACTACCGGTATCAATATCCAAGTCAAAAGCCTTTGGTGGGTTGCCTATGTTCAGAATCACAGAGTAGTGCCTGCAAATTGCAAGAAGATTCGTTATTATTGCACTTCAAAGAAATCTTTAAAAGTCAAGTTACAAACTTGAAATCTCAATTATAAGCAATTTAATATAGAATTATTTTCCAAAAAAATAAAGACACCTGATATAGAATTAATTTATGAGAAAGGGGTCAAGTCAACATTCCCTGGAGAAGGAGAGATAATCTCAAGAAATGCTAAAGAAACTACGCGGGACTACAAACGGGTCGTTCCAGTTGTTCCTAGAAGAATCCAGGCGGTGGAATTGAGTCGGGAGAATGTGATTTGAAAAGTCAAAAGAATCGTTCAAAAACAGCAACACATCCCGCAAACAGGAGAAAGAACCAGACCCGGTTGTAGAAGTCAATTAAGCAAATAAAAATAGAGTTACAGAGACAGTGGTGCCCGGAATAAATAAACGAAAACGAAAACAAATGACCATGGAATTATCCAAGAGGCAATGGAATTCAGAGTTGATGAATGGCCAAGCAATTCTCCTCCAAACCAACAAAAAAGATAGTACATGAATCCAATATTCTAATAAAACAGACCATTAAAAGATAGTACCAGGAGACACACGAATCCAATATTTTCATTTCATTTTTGCAAAGAATCAAGAAAACACGCACCCAGTAGGATAGACATTTCCGGTGACACGAAAGAAAACAGAGGAGCCAACTCGATCATTAGCAGGCGTGGTTGACTTTCCTTTGATGGGTGTTTGACTGGCAGCAGAGAAGCAACCTCGAAAATTAGCAGCCATTACTATAAAGAACAAGAGCGTTATCGTCACCAATGATACGATTCTTTTCCTTTTCTTTTCCATCTTTTCGAGTCTTTACAGTCGATTATGTTGTGAGCCAAAAGGGGGTTGTTACGGCTTTTAACTTGAAAAGGGAAAAAGAAAGAAAGAAAGAAAGAAAGAAGTTGGAGACTCAAGATGTGAAATCTACTTGGCTTTTTGTCTGAACGGAGACACGAGCCTTGGCTTTAATAGCTGTGGCATCTCTCCACGTGTATTACAGGGAGAGTTGAAAAGGAAATAAAAATCAAAACTGGGTGCAGCGTTTGCTCTCTGGTTTTTTTCCTGATATTATAGGGTTCAGGGAATACGGGCTGGAAATAAACAATATTGAATCTGAGCAACTTCAGCTGGAATCTCCTTCTCCTTTCTTTTGATTTTTTACAAGTAGAGAGAGGGAGAGGGACACGTAGGTAGTATAGGATTTTTCATACAAGGAAATTTCACGGAGAGAGAACAAAGCAGCGTCTAGAACGCGTGGTTATTTGAAGCAGGAAAGGTCGAGATTGCCCATGAGGATTTCATTCAAATGTTGTTTTCAAAGTGCATAATTGTCTCAGGACTGTGGGTGGGTTGAAGGAGTCAAGAGTGTCTCTCTTCCGAGGATAAAAGCGTGTGGGAGACAATATAATAAATGAGAGGGTCATTAAGAAATTAATTTAGATACCCCCGGTCTGTCCAAATTCAGCTGTCTCTACAAGTATTTTTTATTAAAATATTTTTTATTTTTTATTTTTTTTAATATTAACCTATCAAAACGTAAAATTACAAAAAAATAATTTGAAACGGAGACAAATATATAAAAAATATTTTTAAAACAAAAAAATAAAAAAAATTTAATTTAATAGATAACATGTTCTTCTTCACGCGCAAATAGTTGGGTTTCTTGCTTTGCTTGTGGATAAGGGTTTTCTTCTGATATTATATTTGACATCTTTGTTTTGGTTGTGATGGGGAAAATCAAGTGCCTAGCCGCTCATTTTTTAATGTTATCCCATGGATTTATTCCATGTTACTTTGATTTTGTGCCACACACGCTTCTGGTTGATTTTTTTTCTCCTTTTTTATAATAGGTTTAATAGCGCTAAAAGTTTGAATATTTTTGTGTTTTTGGAATAAGGTTTTCTAGGTTAGCTTTTTTTTTCAAATTTAATTTTAATCGTGGTTCTTCTTTCTAGTCTTTTATTCAGTTTTCAGATTCACTTGATTACCCGTAAACAATCCATATGGTTGTTTTTTTTGTGTGACCATGCATTACTAATAACTTAGGATGCTTGTTATTGCGGTTAAAATATTGTTTTTTTCAAGTTTAATTTTTAATTTAAAATTAAAAAAATTTAGTGTTTTTAAATCGTTTTAATGTTCTAATATCAAAACTAAATTTTAAAAATAAAAGGTTATTTTAATATATTTTCAAACGAGAAGTACTTTGAAACGCAACCTCCAACGTACTCCCAAAAGTATAAAATCTAGAGTGATCAAAATTGAAGAAAGGGGCTGATATGATCAATTTTCAAAACTTGAGGGACCATGGCTTTATTTTACTTGTTTATTTATTTTTTAATTATGCACCAGGAACTAGCTGGGATAGCTCCTAACCTCGTTTACCATGTCAAAAATCAAAACCCATATTGACATTATTAACCTTGGATGGTTTTTGCTGGAATTTGGAATATTCAATTCAATAATGTGTGTTTTGGACTAGAGTGACGGATATGTCATTTATGACGAATAAGTTCAATCCAAGTCCTTATATTTTGATGCGATTAATTTTGCCGACATTTTGATGCGATTAATTTTGCCCACCACCACCGTCTTTTCAAAAATTCAATGCGATTCCTCTCTGTAGCCTGCATTACTGGTTTTAAAAAGACTAGAATCCTAAAAAGTGGAAGGCCTACACTGACGCCAGTACAGGCCCATTTGAAAAGAGCCGTAGCCATTTTCTTGCATATAATGTATCAAAAACAAGTTATTCTCCTTAAAAACAAAAAAAAACAGCTGTTCTCCAGTTAAAATTGAATAGACGGGATTTTTTCTGTCCTTCGCACTGTTTGTTTTAAAAGCGAAAAAAATTAATTTTTTTAATTAATTTTTTTTATTATAATATTGTGTTGATATTAAAAATAATTTATATAAAAAAAAAAAATTATTTTAATATATTTCTAAATAAAAAACATTTTAAAAACAAACCACAACCATATTTCTACCCATCCCATTTCATAGAAATTATTGAGGTATCATGAAAAAAATAAGAGTGGTTCTCATTCCCACCTGCTAATTTGTTTTGGTAAAGTTGAATAAAATGATGAATTGAGGACCGTCGACATCGGTAAAGAGATTATTAAATTTTTTTTTCTGATATCACTGAGACTAGTTAATTAATGATGATAAACATTAAGTAACAAGTAATGACACGAGCTGGTCGCTGCGGTGCCTCCATTTGATCTGTGTACGAGTGTATCTGTTTGCGAACAGTGTTCAGTATTCTACGTCACACGATTTCTATTCAACTTTTTGACTCAACTATTTCCTGATTTTAAAAGTGTTTTTTTTAATATATTAAACTAATGTTTTTTATTTTTTAAAATTTATTTTTAAATATATATATCAAGAATAATTTAAAATAAAAGGAAATAAAAAATTTGCAAGAAGTCCCTTAATTGTTTGATTAAACGCCAGTGTACTTTCTATCCTTGTGTAGTTTTTTCTATATACTTGGTCCACTCTCCTTTAATCATATCTGCCTGCTACTTGCTCCACTTCTCTCCTCTCTTGGCTTCTCCTCTCGTTCCCTGTTTTCCATAAACACCTGGCTGTCTTGGTAACCGTGGAATCAGATTCAATAGAAATGGACGAGCGACAACCAGTGTCATCACTTGAAGAACCAAAAAGGGACGAGTCAGTGGCAGCAGAAACTCCAAGTTTTCTTCCAAGAACAGGGCCCAACAGTTTCCTCAGTAAGCATAGAATGGCAGCTGCAATCACCCAACTTCAGAGTCAAATCAGTTCCATACAGGTTAGCTTTCATGTATTCTGCAGTTCGAGTACAAGCAGCAACAAATTATACTCCGAGTATTATGCAATAACTAAATTTGCAGGAGGAGCTGGACCAACTTGATACATTCGGTGAATCATCGATTGTTTGCGAAGAGTAAGCAACAGCTAGAGAAAATTAAATATTTCCCATCTCAAGCCCTTGCTCATTTTTGAGTTTTTTCAATTCATTTTTTTTTACTTGCTCTGCAGACTCCTATCAGGTGTTGAATCAATTCCTGACCCGCTTCTTCCGTCGTAAGAACATATATATTTTGTCATTAGTATTGTCACTGCCTCCGTGTATTATCATCATCAATGTTCATTTGCTGGTGTGATGATAGTTGATTATTTACTTATTTATTACAGGACTCAGGGTCCGGTAAACGCTAGCTGGGATCGGTGGTTCAAAGGAAACCAGAACTCGCGAAGACGGTGGATCTAAATAGTTTTCTATCCATCATGAGTGTTAATTACTTCGCCCATCATTTCTAATGTGTACTAAATAATGATGTTTAATGCATAAATGTTTAACAACGTGAAACTTTCTATTTTATTACGAAGAAAATGGATAGCAATTTTACCCAAAAAAGATGAAAGCTGTGGCTGTGCAATGCAGTTGAGAGTTGAGACGGCAACCACATTTATTGATCTTCAAATCAATAAATAAAGAATATAGCAGGTCAACCTACCTCCCTGCAAAATGCATTTAGTATATCCGAGCAGAGCAAATTAGTGACCCATTCATCATCATCCCCAATTTTTAGATTATAAATCTTTTGGGACGAGTCTAGTTCACTCATTTATCCCATTTTTATGTGGTCTATCGTGGGGGCTTATTCTATGGTCTCTTGAATTTTTTTTGTGCTTATTTATACTAGCTTTAGCTATGAAATTGTAACGTCAAGACATGTTTTGTAGAAGATTTTCACTTCAATAATCACTGTGCTCCAAACAAGCCATCTCAAGCCAAATCGAGTTTGAACGGTTTCTGGTTCATCAAGCATCTCAAAAGTCAAAACCCAAAAAGTAAACACTATCACAATCTGGCTCCTGGATCAGGCGGCAAAGAAGAACAATCAACAGAAAACAATAAACAAGTAAAATAGGCTGACACGATCCTAGACATTGAAGAATTTGTTGGTTCCTCAACCTACCGCCTTTAACCGTCTGAAAACAGCCACCGGATTGCAATTCGTAGCACATCTCACCAGGACAAACCCAAGATTGCAGAAAATTGGTACATGTTACCTAGAGGTCCAGGTGCTCAATGATGCTGCGTGCACAGTTGGGTTGTCGTAGGTTCACATGCCATATAGCATTCAGTCCATCAAATGTATGGCCTAATGCCCCAACATTCGATGAGCAAGCATGACAGCATGAACACCAGCCTTTTCACAAGTTTTGACAGACTGTCTGCAATCTGATGCAATAAAGGGATGCTATTTTCCCATTTAGACCAAAGAACAATGGCTGGGAAAGATCATCCGTAACATGACTGAAATCCAGCATTCATGGGACAAAGCTTTCAAGACATTTTGCACAGCAGATCTACAACAAAAGTTACATCTACTTTCCAAGTGTCGGCCAACGGTGCTGTGTTGTTTAATTCATCTCTAACTACAAAAAGATACAGCATGTTTCGTTGGATCTACAATTGCCAAAATCCACCAAGTTCAGCCAGTCTGCAAGAGGGAAATGATAAAAAAGTCGCTATGTTCATTTCCTTCACAGACATCAGCCAACGGTACCAAAAAGGGCCAGTTCATCTCTTGGTATAAATGTTACAAAGTGCTTGGAGAGTTCTAAAATTATGTATTGAACCAGTCCTTCAACGTCAAAATGCTGGGAGCCAAAATCAACCAAGGCCAGCCACCAGTTCTGACCAAAAAATGTAAAATATAAAGATGCCAGCATTCAGAAGCCAGGGTTATAGGAATAATATTCAGTAGAGGCACATGCACACGTTTGAAATGATGCCTTCCCTCCACCATGCAAGTCAAACATTCAGGTCTTCATTCCAGAATATTGATCCTAAAGAATTTAATGTGTCGTGGAGACAACTATCAAAGCATGCATCTTAAACAACTGGGGATGCAGTAGTTGTAGTCAAAAGTGTTCCCCGAAACCCTTTCTCGGGATCTTGTGCAATTGCTTTCTGGTCAGCAATCTCATCTGTGAACATATCAACAAATATTTAAAATACTATCCCATCTAAAACACTGGACAATCATGTTATATCATAATCATATTGATAATCTGAAGCACAAAACCTGTTAATAAAGACCACATAATCAGTCAACCATTTTGAACTTCAGGCTGTTATTGTCATTTCCATTGTTATATGATATGTGACATTACTGCTTAAGCATACAAGTTGTGTTAGGAAATAAGCTTTCCTTAAATGAGAGGAGACTATCATTCAAATAAAATAACCATTGATTTTAAGGTAGTTATAGTATTGCGACTCAAATTACCAGCAATATCTCTATGCTCGTGGATTTCAGAATCTTGCACCCATAGCTTGTCACCAGGAAATATACTCAAGTCTGCAAGCGTAGCACTTTCCTGATCAATAATCACTGAACCTTTGTGAAGTATCTGGTTCTCCTTAACCACCTGCAGTATTTCCTAGGTTAACTGATACACATAAGCACAACACTATATCTACGTTTCTAAAGCTATGACATTAAAGAGGTTAATCAAGTGAAGATAAAAAGATTAATGTTGGAGAGCCAAAGGATACAACATATTTGTCTAAGACAACCACTGGTTGCAGATCAGAAACCAAATACTAGATATCCTTTTCATCTAGACATCACAATATGTGAAGACATGCAAAATTATTTAGGTATCACAATTATCCAGATTTTTTGGATGGCATGTGTGTCATTTCATGCAACCTATAGACTAATTTCAACCAATATCTGACTTCTAATATTTCAAAATTTATCCAATGCCAAAGCTTCTCTTTTGAGAAAGAAAACTTCATTTGTCAGTTTTAGAAAGAATATAACTTTCCTAAAACACATTTATGAATTCCATGGAAGCAACATTAGTTCAAATTACGAAAACATTCCAAACCTTACTGCTTAAAATCTTTGATGCATGTACGACTGAACATGGCATCCAATATATCTTTGATGATCAAGTTCTAAATATTTATCAAGTTATCTGCTCACTGTAGCATACCCCAAGCGATTCCCATATCATCATTTTTAACCGGTATAATGATGTGGAACCAGAAACTTTTAGATTTACTGAAGTCCCATAGCTGGTCTTTCGAGATCGCTTGGAGGCCCGCCGATCTGTCTCAGAAGTGGCTGAAGAAGCTTCTAAAATCGATCTTGGAGCTTCCTTACCGCGCACAAGAGATACACTTATGTCCTCATTGAAGTAATTCAGCTTCTTTGCCAACTCATGACTTTTTCGTTCACCAATGCAATCCTCACAAATCTAGCAGAATCATCAATGCCATATCAGCATTAGAGACAAGGGAAGTCAAATCCCAGTGGCCATTTCCCCTCCTGATAAGAGGGAGGTCTTGGGTCTGAAATTAGAACCAGATTATAGGGAAAAGAGTTTATGACTAGGCAGAAGCCTCCAAAAAATAAAAAAGAATTAAGGACGAAAAATTGAAGGTCTTTTACTAGCTAGCAGAGAACAGTGGTTAACACAGTTCAAAACAAAAATGAGGTAGAATTTTAATCACCTCTGGAGAGGTCCTAATTACAGGCTGTCTGATCTCAGGGCCATTACTTGCTTCATCTTGAGAAATTGGATGGTCTTTACCTAGTGACACGTCTTCTCCGCACCCGCCCAAATTACTTTCTGCGACATTGCTGGACTCAATTATTGCCATTATGCCTTTCTCCTTGTTGCCGCCCCACTCTTCACAGAAACTGTTCCAGTCATTCTCTGTAATGATTGTTAAAGCATCTGTCTAGAACCAAAAAACAAGGGAAGGAGGTCGGAGGAAAATATCTGAAATTAGTGCACTCAAACTAGTGATGTCATTCTATTTTGTCTTCTTCTAGGTTTTTAAGTGAGATTGAAATGAAGTAGAAAGTGGCTCATTTTCAGCACCATTTTAATCACTACAATAAGATTTGCACACACAAATGTTTCTTGCAAATACTGGCCTACATACGCGATCAATATGAGTTGTGTACTTGTAGTACTTACAGAAGAACTCTTCTGTATAAGCATGCCACGTTTGTTCATCAGGTAAGGAGGCCTTTCTAGGAGTCGGGAATGCTGAAAATAAAGGAGGGGGGACATGAATAGAACAGCAAATAAGTCTCCTTGCAAGTTAAGTTAAAAAACAGGCTAGAAAAAGAGTAGGCTGATGTACATACTGATCCTAATTCCAAAGGTATAATTACCCTTTGTTCACTCCACAAGTTATAAAGTAACTTTAACCATATTGGCCCTTACCAAAAAAATTGTGTTTAAAAAGTGATACTCTTTCCAGTAGCCAACTTTTCATGATTTGGCTACTGGAAACTTACCTGTTCACATTTCAATGCATCAATAACAGGATCAAGAACTTCAGGTTCCACTGATGAAGTATTCTTGCCACTTGCACTCGTGTAGTTTCTCCATTTTGTGAGCCATGAAGAAGGCATCAGGTAATATGTGCAGTTCAAAGACAGGGGAATACTCTTTCCAGTAGCCAACCTTTCATGATTTTGGCGATGTTTGAGCTTCATCTCCCTGCAGAATGGCACAATTCAAGAAGAGAGAGGGAGATTGCATAGATCTATGTTATTGATAAAATATGTGAAACCTTATAGAATCCTCGAAGCAGGCAACTTCAGAAAGTTCATCGCTGCATTCAGGACACAGTTCAGAATCTGAAGGAAAAGTTGTGCATCCCAACGGATCATCAGGTTTTGCAGCAACCGCATCCTTATACAAAAAGAGCCAAAGTTTCTCAGGAACCAGCAATCGCTTGGCACCAGTTTGCTTAGGCCTCAGTTGCCCATGTCGACACCTAATTGAAGCTGTTGGTCCTGCATCGGCTTCACTAGGAGCATCGATATTTTTTCTTCTCACCCACTGTTGCAGCCTAAAAACATGAAATGATCAGAATTACAGGACACCTTCCAGAACAACACCAGTCCAAGCAGACTAAGTCAAGTTCGAAAGAGATGAAGAAATGCAGTAGTTGTTGGCAATAAAAGCACAAGAGATTGTTTAGTTCTTGCACAGGAGAGAGAAAGATTATTAAAATTAGGCTAGATTATACCCAAACCCCTAAACTGTTGGTCAAAGTAGCATTAGTCCCTGAACATAAAATTATGTGCCACTGGTCCCTAAATGAATTGTTTGATTTGATTTAGTCCATTTGTTAATTCAAATTAGCAGCGACCAATTATTGTGTGGCATGTGTCATGAATTGATGTATGTATCTTTTGGAAGTGGAGCAACATATACACGTGTCACACAATAATTGGTCAATGCTAATTTGAATTAACAAATGGACTAAATCAAATCAAACAATTTGTTCAGGGGCGGAATTTTTTTGTTCAGAGACTGATGGCATTTTGACCAATAGTTCAAGGGGGTTGGATACATGTTGGCCTTAAAACTAGCATGTTCCCGGCATCAGTTAATTTTTAAATTAAAAGATCCTTTTGGTAAGTCACGCCTAATAATCACTAATAAAAGAAGCAACAAATCAAATAGAAAATGTGAAAAGAACAAAAAGGTTCCAAGCATACCATGTCTTAGACACAAAATATGTTCCATCTGAACATTTCTTAGTAATTACATCGTTTGCAAGATCTCTCATTAATGTTCTCTGATCCCTATAGCTATCAGCAGAGACCACAGATTGAGCACTATCAATAAGGCAAGTCATGCAGCAGTTGCTGTTGCTCAGTGCTGGCCCTCCATCATACTGCAGTTTTCAGGCATTTAACAGAAGAGCAACAAAAATGATTGCACAACCTAGTAATAAATAATGCATAGGAAAAGAAAGATGAAGCCTGAACCAGACAAACATGAACACGGATACATTGTGCAAGTGTGTGTGTGTGTGCGGGTATAGAGACGGAGAGGAAAAATAAGTTGCTGAGCTAGTGAACTAGAAGTGCCAGGACACTTCTCCTTCATGCTTAAAAATACAGTTGTATGCAATACAAAGAGACAAAACAAATCCATCATGTATGCATGGCACACAAGTGTTGAAAACACAATTAACAAGGGAAAGAATATTAACGTGTGATGAGGAATTTTAACATAAGCAATAAAATAAGAGAGATACCTTAGAGAACAAGATTCCCCAAGTCTTGACAGACAGCCGCTTCATGGACCCAACTTTAGACACTGGGACTTCTCCATGTGAGCATTGGATAGGTTTGTTGTCTATAGCACTGCAGTACAATACAGTGGTTTGCAAAGCCTTAATGGAGTTGTAAAAATTTATATGCCGACGACACAAAAGTGAACAAACAAACAAAATATACACAATTAAGATAATCAGAGACAGAGGTGCATATGACAAATTGGTAAATATGAATCATAACAATCCCTGGTGAAGCCTTGTCACTACTTTAGCCCCAAAGCAGCAATTATGCATGCATAATGTAGCACCACAGATACACACTTACCCTGGAATGACGTTGTCCGCCCACTGGCAAAGCCAGGCTGTAGAAACCCAATAAAATGGTTCTTCAAGCGACCGGACAGGAGCTTCTGAAAGAATTGATCGCACTTCTTGCCTCCGTTCTGCTACATGATGCACCTCTCTTTCCTTCTTCAATTTGTACTCTTCACAAACGGCAATATATACTGCATTCACATCCTTTATATCCTCAGAGAGGTGAGGTGGAAGATAAAAGCCATTGTGTAAACCCTTGTGACCTTCTAATTGAATAATGTTTGCAATATGATTTCTTTTATCATCATTCTTTCTAGTGCGCTTAAGATTATACATCAGTCTGTATGCATCAATAGATGAAAAACTCTCTTTATGACTACCAACATTAGATTCTAAAGACTGTGGCAGAACAGCATCTACACTACTTCTGCTGGTATCAGCGGGTGTTGCTCCAGCACAAGATGCCAAAACAGTGTTGTTATGAACAACTTTAGCAGTAGAACTTGAAGAGCCTTCTCCAAATGGACGATGACCTAGATTTGAGACATGCTCGTCATCAAAAACCCACCACTGCCCTGTATTCTCATCCTTGATATGAGCAATGTAATGGCCACTATTTACAGCAGTTCCCTTGTGAATCAACACAGCTGACAGGTCATATATCCATTCCAGCTGCGAAGGTTCGGACAGTCTCAGCCCCATGTCCAATTCTCCAGGGAAACCAAATGCAGATGTGATTTTCTTCCTTGTAGTAGTCTACTGACAAAAATCAATACACAAAGTGCTTAAGAACATGATTGCCTGTGCCCAGAGCTATTCTTTTCTTGTAATTGATTCCAGAAACCTCAAACAATGAAGTGTGAAAAGAACCAAGAATCTTTAGCAGCAAGAGCAAAAATTTAAAGCACGAAGCTACCCTCATGCTAAAAACAAAGACCATGAAACCACACAAAACACAGCGTCATTTATGACAAAAGGAGCTACAGGTGCCATTCAGCTACTTAAAAATTTGATATCACTGCAAGTTTTAGGATAGTCACTATTTACATGCCTGTGATCAAACTCCTATTTCACATGATTGTCAGAAAATCCATTTGTAACAATTTCCTCTGGATTCACCATGAGCCATGCATTAGCCTTTTGTCCATCAGAAACCCATATATTATTTCAATAAAGCTACTTCAAATCACATATGCAATTAATAAACTTCAACTTCATCATAAGAACGGAGAATAAGCTATCATTTGTCAATTGCAATGCATCATTTAAGAAAGGCTACTTCCCAGTAATGGCACCACCAAGGTGAAAATAAAAGCATATATTAACTGAAATTCAGAGATGGGAAGAGAGATAAATGCGCTTATTTGTTATAAAATTTCACAAGTAACGGTAACAGAAATTTAGCTCTTGAAAGCACATCACAGAGTACCTTCGGAAGGAACTCATAACGCTTAAGCTGAAAATTAAGAACATCAGGAAGTGTTCGTAGCCTGATGCGGTGAGTGGCATCTACGGTGCTTTTACACAATTCACAATTGTATTGATTCTCTCCATGAAGCTGTTCCACACTAAGGTACTGATCCAAACTCTCATCTAAGCTTTTCAAGCCTTTGACATTCAACTCCAGCTCGTAGAAGTCTTCGGTTTTGGAAGATGCATCAGAATCTCTTCCACAATTTGAGCACCTGCATACAGAACAAAAAGCAAAAAAAGAAACAGTAACATTCTACATCAATGACTATTTGGCATGGTGGACACTTAAGGTGCTATAACTCAGAAAATGACCACTCAAACGTAAAGGTCAATCAAAAAAGAGCATATGCAACTGACATGAACATAGAAGGATAATCATCATAGCACCAGATGAACAAAAAAAGAAATCCAATAACAAATGAAAACACAATCAAAATTGGTTCTTGTCTTACGTTGTTACTTGAGACACACTTCCTCGAAAAAGATCTTGAACAACTGTTTTCACCTTAGAAATTTTAGAGTGGTTCAGACAGCGTTCAAGCAGTGAAAGAAGCAAGGTCAGGAACTCATGGCCATCCTGCTGAACTGCATTATCTAACTCCAAGGTCATTATAAATGGAGCTGGATCAATAACAGCCATTTTACTAGCATGCAACTGTGCAAAAAGCCGGGCAAACTGATTTAGCACAGGCTGTTCGTTTAACAAATCTGGTTCAACAGAGAAAACAATTTCTCGGAATGAGGAATTCATGTACAGACACTGGAGTACACTGTTGGCATAGCATGTTGCTCCCAGATTTGTTAGACCAGCAGGAGTTTCATCCGTATTACGAAGATCTTCGACTGGGTCTGATCCAAGTGCTTGAAGAATATCAGGCATTTTCTGCCATAAGCCAGATTTACGACTTCCACTGGTGGTGGAATCAAACCACAAAAGCAGTTGGGGTTGTCCTTGGTATTCACACGACAGCCTTGACAAACTGGCTTCCATATCATGTACAGCTGATTTACATCACCATCAGTTACTCGACCACTTGCATGAATTTTCCTGTGCAAATAAGCAATAAAAATAAAAAAACAAAACAACACACAAAACAGACTATCTCCAAAAAAAACAATAAAACTTAGTACCTTAATATTTCAGAGGTGATATTAACATTGTCGCCCTGTCTATTCCTTTTATTTTTACCACGCGTCGCTGGTGGAGACATTTTATCATCAGCGTACTCTGCAAATGGGCAACAATTTCACTGATTGAAATCAAAATCAATTGTTTCACAAGTAAAATAAAACTCATCAAATATCAAGTACATAATAGTTAAAATAAATAAGAGCATACAATATATCAGAAAAGAAACTGAAAATACAGTTTTCACCTCCGAAAAAATTGTTCTTTTCGAAGAATATCATGTGCAAGCATATAGCATTGACAGCAAAACCATAGTTAAACGCATTGTATATATATGACTCGTAAATTCAGCACACAATTCCCACTAGCAAGCAAAAGGCATCAGTAATAACAATGCATCAGTCCCATTTCTAACCTATTTTTGGAAGATAATATATTTTCTTGAGATAAACTACAGCTCTCGCTAAAAATGGGACACGAGAGTAGAGATGGAGCTAAAAGAAAGTTGATTTTTCCATTAAAGAAACAACATGTTAAGAACGAGTAAGAAATTTCAAGAAACAATTACAGCAAGAACGTAAAAAAAGAAAGAAAGAAGAGAGTTAATGCGAGGGAGAGGTAGGAAAACCCTAGAAAAATTATCTTAGTACGAGCAATATCTCATCAACTAAACATCAAGAAAAAAACTCAAGAACGTGGGATTGCTACGAGGATTAATAATCATGAAAGATAAACAGAAATTAGGACGTCAAGAACGATAATTAGTACTCGTTGTTAGAGAAAATGAAAAAAAAAAATCAGAGTGAAATGAACAGTGTGTCCTGTACCTGAAACCCGAAAAGGCAAGCTGGTGCGGATGGAAAGAGAGACAAACACCGACTTTTCAATTACTTAACACAACAACGACGACTCCGATTTATTTTTTATTTGAAGGTAATGAATTAGATGGGTGGATGACACGTTGTACACTCTTTTTTTTGTTTTCATGTATACAAGTATTTTTTACCCTTTTACCGTATGTTCTGTTAAAGTTCTACTCTTATGTTTGATGTTATTAAATCACGTGATACGTGTCAGAATTTATGAATTGATTAATAATGTTCATAAACCAAAGATAAATAAAAACACGTATATAAAATGATAAAAAAAAAAAGATAATTTGAGTTTTAAAACCAAAACCAATGAAAAATTATATTTTTAGAGTGAAAATTCAATTACAACTATTCTTAAAAATGTTTTAACTGAAAATGAGGTAAAAAGGTAGAATGCATAAAAAAAATGGTATAGTAAAAATAAGATCACATTATTCCCTTCCTCATACAATATTATTCATTTTAATAGCATCGTTATTTGTTTTTATTTATTTATTATAAAGTTATTCTTGTTTCATGAATGAGGTTATAAATTTAATTGACTAACCCTGCCAAATTCAAGTTGCTTAGAATTATTATGATCTTGTAACCTGACACGTAAGTTAACAAGTTAATCAGAATTGATTTAAATTAATTCAACATATTTTTATTTCATTATTTTGAGTCGAACATGTCACGTCAAGTAATCCCCCACATTGTTTAATTTTTTCTAGTAAAAAAATATCAGCAGTAACTATTTTTTTTTTTTTTAAAAAATAACCTAACCTGTAGCATGGTATGGGCTAAAGATCTAATTTTTGATTTATTGAGAAATCACATAATTTAAAGAAAAATACTATATTGAAAAAAAATTAAAGAGAATAGATGGAAATTTCAAAATTGTTACAAAAAGTTTAGTTTGGTTCCTATACTTTCTAAATTCTAATTTTTCAGCCCCTTTAATTTTGGAAACTTTATTTATAATCCAAAACTTTATTTTATTTATTTTACGGTCTCTAATTTTATAAATGATAGGAAAAGTCACTACATTTTAGTTGAAGAGAGAGAAACTTGTTAACTCCAATTATAATCACGAAAAATATTGATTTTGTATTTATAAGTTTTATTAATGAGGGAAGTTTTATTCAGGTGTTTTTATCTTTTACTTGTTTGAGATGAGAGGTTTTTTTTCTAAAATTAGTTTTTCAATTTAAGTTAATTTTAAGGTTTTATTTACTAGTTTTTATGTTATTCGAGGTCATGACTAGGCTTATTAATGTCTGTAAGATGTGTTTTCAATATGTTTTTGGGTGAAAATACGCGAAGGTTTATCATGGTCTGTTTGATATTATAATTGTTTTTTAAAAGTTTTTTTAAAAATATTAAAATAATAATATTTTTTTTTAAAAAAAATTACAAATTAAAACGATATGAAAATTTAAAATAAAATTTAATATTTGAAAAAAAAAAAAAAAAGAAGAAGCTCTATGTCGAAAAAGGACAAGTCGGAGGGCCAGGGTGCCCCGCGCGACGAGGAGAAAACATTCTTTTTGAGTGGGCCAAGCTTTCTATTCAATTTATCTGAATGGCCAGCTTTTGTTTTGGGCTTTTTTGGGCTCTCTAAATCTTTTGTTCAGTATTTAAATCAATGCCCATGAATATATTATTGGGCCACATGCCCGAACACTGCAGCTCATTCTTTCACGTTCAATAACGACAAATTAATAATGTCATGTTTTTTCAAAAAATAATAATAATAATGGTTAGGTCAGTTAGGAAAGCCGAGAGTTATTATTAGTTGATGCTAGTTTACAGTTTTATGCCATTCTCTTGAGTCACAATTTCTTTGAATATACATATATATACAGGCTAGAAGTCATTGTTATTAAAGTTGATTTAATCAGTAGACCTTGAAATTTTATATCTCAATCTTTTATATAGCTTGAATTTATAATTAAATTATACAAGAATTACTTTAATGTGATTTTATCAATTAAACAAATGCTAAGTTTATCATGATCAACTTAACAAGTTTATAATTTAAATTATATATATAAACAAGCTCGAGTAGGTGGAGTTCGTAACTTAAATTATAAGCTTGGTAAGTTAATCATGATAAACTTAACATTTGCTTAACTGATAAAATCACGTCGAAGTAATTCTTATATATAAAATATAAAATGAATTTACTCCTATATTAAATAATAAAATTCAACAATGAAAATTAAAAGAAAAATAAAGTTCAAAGAAACCCAAATAGCCAATAAAAAAATCACCATTTAGGTTGTCAATAATCATAACATCAAAACTTGAGCTCACAAACTCTTCAATATCGTCATTAAATTCAATATAATAGTTAGAATTTAAAAAATCTTGAGTATTTGATTAATTTAAATTTTAAATTAAATCATGTGAGAGTTATCATGATATAATACTTACTCCATAGAAGATCTGAATAATAATAATAAAAAGAAACATGTCATGTTCACTCTAGTCAACTTGCAAAATCCACAATCTAAGTTACGAACTTAACTGAGTTGAATTATTTATTTATATTTCATAATATGATAAAAAATAATAAAAATGATTCATAATCAATTCAATTTTAAATGATAAAATTAGCTAAAAATATAATATTAAAAGAATGGGATTGAAAAAAAAAAAACAAAAAACAAAAAAAAGAGCCAAAGAAACATGCAACCTGATTTATAAACTCATACCAGGTTAAATTAATTGATTTTATTTTATAACATGATAAAAAATACAAAAAATCATAATTAATTAAATATTAAATAATAAAATAAATTAAAAATTTAATATTAAATAATAAAATTAAAAAAATCAAAACCAAAACCAAAAGATTCAGAGAAAAAAGAGGCAAATAAAACAAACCAAAAGGACAATTAAAAGAAACCAAAAAGCCAATCCTTGCAAAAGTTACACTGATCCTGTTCAAATAGCTCGAACGAGCGGGCTAGAGATAGCTCTGGATTTTTATTTTTTTTAGAGGGCAAATGATCTACTGTTCGCCTTATTTTTTCGTAAAAATAGATGAATGACCCGTCGTTTGTTGTTTTAGAAGAGAATTAAGCACTGCAAAGTCTAAAACCTGCAACCTTGACATCACCTTACACGCGCGAACCAACTCAACTGAGGCACAAAGTTGTCAACCAAGTAATTTAAAAATTATAAACCATTATAAGGTTTAATGATAAAAATTTTAGAATAAAGAGATTTGTTTTATGTGATATGAAGTTTGAATTATATGATTGTTAATATAATAATTATTAAAATTTTATATAATTGTTAATTTTAAAATTTATAGAATTAATCGAGGTACACAATTCAAACACTCACATTAAAAAAAATTATATAAACCATGTTAGTTGTTTATATAACTTTAATATTTTTAGTTTTTAGTATAATATAATGAAATTCAAGTCTTATCGCTCATGATTCGTGAATAATTAAATATTTTTTTTTTGTTTTTATTATAACCACTGTCAATCGGTTATTTTACTATTATAGAAAAAAATAATAATGGATATTTTTATGGATTAGTTTTTTAAAATCATTTATATCCATATCAATATCTAAATTTAAAACTACTATTTATATTATTTTCATCATCCAACAAGAATTAATATAGCCGAATCTGACTAGATTTTAGATATTTATTTCGAATTCATTAGTCTTATTTTTCTATTAGGCATATCATAAAATAAAACGTATTCCTTTCTTTTTCTACAAATATAAGTTCTATAATAAAAATTATTTAAAAATTACATCTTATATAAAAAAAGGGAATAAAAACAGCATCTTTAATGATCCCTCAAACCTCCTAATCAAAGCTATCAAAACACCATCTTTATAAACCTCATGGAATTTTTATATATAAACCTCCATAAGGAATTACTATAATATATCAAAATAATTTTAAAAAATAAAAATATTAATTTTAAGTAAATTGGAACTAATACATCATGGGCATCCATATTCGTCTTATCTATGTTACGATGTCCTTGAGTGACTTCTTATGTTTTGAAAATAAGATTTTAATTGGTTTTATAATTCTCAAGGGGGTGAAAAAGGTTACAGAGCAATAAAAAATGGTCAAGGTGATCGAGGGAGCCCTCAATCTCTTGTAACAGATCCTGCTAATTAAAGGCCTCAACAAACGCTCCATCTTTTGGCAGCCAAGCATTCTCGTGGTTATAGCCACTCTTCTGTATCTTTCCCTATTTCTCTCCCTCCCTTTCTCATGGTAGATCATCCTGACATTCTAGGCATACCAACAGGTGCCCCCATTTCTGTGCAGAAAAAGCAAGCTTTCAATTTTAAAGAATTTTGCAAAGCCTGTCTATCAATAGTCACCAGATGGCATCGCTTTAAGAGAAAATCATCTCCAACATCTCCAGGGGAAGAAGAATTAGAAGCAAAATTTGAAGCCATCAGCCACGGTCCTGAGGTAGATATACTTCCATGCATAAATTAGTCACTCTCAAGTTTTTAAGACTAACAATATTTTCCACAAGTTTTTTTTTTCAATCATCTCTCGAGAAAACTGGCATAAAGAAATTGTTACATGTAGAATTCGAAATCCTAGAATTTCATCAAGACGTTGATCTTTAAAAACAAGAAAGATCCACACCCATCGTGAATATTGCAAATACTTACGTAGGTGGGATTTCCAGGAACTTGGTTACGATACAGAAGACGAAAAGACGATGAATGGAATCCACAGTTTAAGATACAATGCTGATAATATGCGAGGTGACAATCCTTCGAGTCCAAGAGGATTCTTCAAACATAAAAGCATGGATGGCTGTTTTCCTAATATATCTTCTCCTCTGTCAAGAACTGGAAGCCGAAAGAGCCCTTCTCTGAAACCTCCTTTTCTAAAGAGAAACATGAGCAGGAGAAGTACCGATTCTCATCATGGCTCCTCTGCATCTCTCTCGAGAAATGCAAGCCGGAATAGCACCAGCAACATCATGTTTTCCAACTCAACGGGAAAGATGAAACCTCCGGCTATTGAAAGGCCTCTCGAATGCACGCTTGATGAGTTATGTTATGGATGCATGAAAAAGATCAAGATAACAAGAGATGTCATTACAAACACAGGGTTTGTTCCCATGTTCCAAGTTCATCGTTCATTGCTTCTTCTTTTTTCCGGAATTTCTACTGTTCTTCTCCTTAATAATAGGTTCAAAATTAGATAAGGTTTCAAGACTGCAACCCTTCATATCTTATCTGCTATATCTTAAAATGCCATAAAACTAGCAAGGAAAAAATTTGATGTTGTTTGACCGCAAAAAATGTAAGGCTCAAATTGCAGGGAAACACCAAGTTTTTTTTCAGAATGATTGTACGTTTATTAGGGAATTCTGTAAGGCATGTGAAAGTCCGATTGGAATAGAGTAAAATCAAAATATCACTAACTAGTATTAATGTCGTCTTTCTTGTTTCTGGGTTTCTGGCAGGCAGATAATTCAAGAAGAAGAAATATTAACAATAAAAGTGAAGCCGGGATGGAAAAAGGGAACGAAGATCACATTCGAAGGAATGGGAAATGAGAGACCTGGCAGTTGCCCAGCTGATATAATTTTCGTGATTGCTGAGAAACGACATTCTTTGTTTAGAAGGGAAGGAGAAGATCTGGAAATAGGAGTAGAAATTCCACTAGTGAAGGCCCTAACTGGCTGCCAAATCTCAATCCCTTTGTTGGGCGGTAAGAAAACGAGTTTGTTGATCGATGATATCATTTACCCTGGCTATGAAAGGATCATAGAAGGTCAAGGCATGCCAAACACAAAAGAGCAAGGAAAGAGAGGAAGTTTGAAAGTTGTTTTCCTAGTAGAATTCCCGACAGAACTGACAGATGAACAGCGGTCAGATATTCTTAGTATTCTACAGGATTCTTCTTGAATCCATTCAGTTTTCCATAGGAGTCAAAAACCATTTTCTCTGTTTTGCCGTTATAACCCAGTTGATCATCCTAAAATATACCTAGAATCTCTATGGTATACCTCTTCTCTGGCAATTGACCAAATATTTGGTCCAAGTGATAGTAGTTTGCAAGTTCAATGGAAACTGTCACTGGTAGAAGATTCATGGTACTTGTTTATATATTATTGGACCCCTTACAAGTGAATTTCTTTTTCCCAGCTGCTGGCATAAGGATCGAACTCGCAATGCTTTCAGATGCCATTTGGCTATATGGCCAACAGCTACAGCTACAAAATTTTATTTGCTGGTCTCACTTTCAAACCTGTGCTTAGTAATATTGGATTGGTGGCTTGAGAAAAATGAGCATTCAACATCAGATTTCGTCTGTAAGCTGAGAATGATAGAACATTGTTGGTATTTGTTTTTTTCAGTGCCATGCTTTGCAATAACCTTGAAAGAAAATTAAAGGGATGGGATTAGAGCAGGCAAATTCCAGCGTATTTTGGCAGACACAAATATTTAGAGAATCATCCTCTGAATTTTTTTATTTTATTTTTTTGGAACTGATAAGAATCCTTTGAATCTGAAAAGTTGTTAGCTCATCAAAACTTCAAGGACATAATCCGAGCACAAATTTCATTCATCAAAAGGTGCAAGTGACATTGAACTCCACTTCATTCTTTTGATTAATCAATGTTCCAACTTACATTATTTAAGAAGAACAAAATACATAACAGTGATTGAGCTTGCATCGAAGACAGCCACATCTTCTTAAACTTAAGACCGTCCAAACAAAGCGCGGAGTATGGTCCAAAAATTGCTAGTCATTAAAGCCTTCATCAATCTTAGCTTTCCCCGTGTGTACGGTGGATATCTCAAAGCTGCATCGCCCATAAAACTTCGATATAGAACTGCCTTCTTGTGGCTAAAAGCATCGAAGGAAAATTTGCCATGGTATGAACCCGTTCCACTCTCGCCCACGCCCCCAAATGGAAGAGTATGAACTGCAAGCTGCACCATCAAGAACATATTAGGCACAGATATTAGATGGTTATTCGGATAAAAATCCACCAATTTCAAGAGCGCGTATATGTAAAGATAGATACATGACCAAGTATTCAGTAATCCAGGAGTCTTAGTCCCTCTCTCGCACATAGCTGTGGTCCATGGTCTGTTATCATGGTAATTCCCACTTTATGTGAGAAAGGGGAGGGTGCCAGAATCATTCCTAAGTGCAGTGAGCGCCAGAGGCACTCAGCCATCCACCCCCTCACAACTATAAGTGTACCTGAGAGATGACCATAGAAATTGCGACTACTTGGGTACTATGGATATATGCAAGCATGTTTGTGCAACAGGTTCTAGAAGCTCAGAGAAGAATAATTACATGCATAGCAATGTCATTTATGACCACACCCCCTGCAGAAACAGACACCACAAACTGCTGTTTCAGCTTCTTGTTATTGGTAAATAAATAAGCTGCAAGTGGCTTCGTTCCCGAATTTATCATATCAAAGCTGTCCTCGATTTTGCTAACCTGTTCGAAAAAAAAAAAAGAAACTAAGAAAGAAATCATAATTGACATCCCACGTTTTATAGCAAGAATTCTGTGACAACCTGTTGCATTAAAATTTCTACTGTACTAAAAATTACTATCCAGATAACAGTCATGATAAATTTTTCTTTTTATCATCTACGAAGGCTTTATTCCAGCGGAAAATTGCTCAACTAAAGTTGAAGACAACCTCCTTCTAGCAGATTTTGATCAACCGACACATGTAGAGAGCATATCTAGAAAACTGTGATGTTATTGCTATTTCTAATGATAATTATTCTGCAGATGTAATAAGAGTTTTATCACTTCTGCCCGATATAAAGAGAAACTCCTCCTTTAATGTTATAGATGCAGTTTAGATTCAATTTTATGTCCTCCTTCATATACTGTACACACAAATAATACAGCCATGAGCTGAGGATCTCTTGATGCTTACAATGAGAATGGGAAGCAAGGGACCGAAAATCTCTTCTTTCATTATCAGAGAGTCACAAGGAACGTTCACCAATATGGTGGGAGAAATTTTCCTGCCATCGAAGATAAAATTTCCCAATGAGAAGCGAATTGCACCCAGCAAAACTAAATTAATGAACCAAGAAAATGGTAAGCAGATACTCACAGGTTGGCTTCGTCTCTTTCACCTCCATAGACAATCTTTCTAGAAACCTTATCCTCATCCAGTAGCTTTGTCAAACGAGAAAAATGTTTGGAATTCACAATTCGAGATAAGTCTTTTGATTCCAATGGGTTCTTTCCATAAAATGTCTCTAGTTCTTTTTTCAGAGAGTCCACCTGTACCACAGAAGGAGTTAATGGGTGAATGAAAAAAGAAATGGAAAAACAAGGAACGGGA
Source organism: Populus simonii (assembly GCA_007827005.2). Classification (NCBI taxonomy): domain Eukaryota; kingdom Viridiplantae; phylum Streptophyta; class Magnoliopsida; order Malpighiales; family Salicaceae; genus Populus; species Populus simonii. The sequence goes on along the minus strand of CM017465.2, from coordinate 18,432,215 downwards.
AATGAATGCTAGAACTCAACATTACCAGTTTGTCAGCACAATCTTTCGTTGTTATGATGTAATCCGGAGATACGCAAGCTTGTCCATTATTACACCCCCACTTGCCTGCAATTATCCGCCTAGTTGCAATCTTGGAGAAACAGGTAGAATTGTGTCAGAACATGACAGTAAGTAAAATTTATGGTGCCATAACTAACGGCATGTAGCAATGAGCATGGAGAAAATGACACCTGTTACCAGCACATGCAAAGGGATGAGAGGAGTTCTTTACCTGTAAATCGATACCTGAATCAACAACAACCGGAGATTTTCCTCCAAGCTCCAAGACAACTGGTGTCAGGTGTTTTGCTGCAGCAGCCATCACGATGCGTCCAACTATTCCATTGCCTGTAAAACAAGGATGACATCTTCTAAGGTTCAAGGTGGGGTTGAAGTAGGAAAACATCAATTAACTTGAATGCTTGAAGCATCAATCTAGTTTCCTCTTTTACCTGCAGGTTTCTCCAAAAGAGTAACCGAAAGTTCTGTCAACTGGGCAGCAGTTAAATTGTTTCTTATGTTTTCCTCATTTTAGACTAATTATTGGAGACATAAAATCATGGCCTTCAAATGAAACAAACACTAAATATAGCAGTAGTTCAAAAGAGCACGATTTGGATATCATAGTCCACAAATTGGGAGAGCAGAGCAGAATAATCTGAGCAGCATTGTCCTAAGACAATAGCAGCATAACTCCACACCAGCAACATCCCAAAGCAATGCAATTTATCACTCTGAAACCTAAATAGAAAACATGCCATCCATAGGCAAAAGATGTATTGCACGGACTACCATTATAATAGGGAGTCCAAGAGATAACATTCTAACCTCTTCGTACCCCATTTAAACCTCGAGACCATGAGAATCTTTCTTTCTTCTGAAAAGTAACGACCACCAAGTCTCACGTACTCCCAAATTCTAAAAAGCAGCCTCATGTAAAGGAACCAGTGTATATATAAAGTCTGGACTCTGGATTCTACATAGCCCTTCCAACAAAATTCAGTTTATAAGGCTTGAGTAGAACAATGTGAGAGACAAAATTATTTTTTTTAAGCCCCGTTTGTTTGCAGGAAAGTAATTTATTTTTGAAAAGTGGTTTCTTTGGAAAGTGGTTTTTTTGGAAAGTGAATTCTGGGAAAGTAAATTATTTTTTGATATTTGATAGTGTCATGAAAAATAAGTTGAAAAACATTTTCCAGTGTTTAGTTATGTTATGGAAAATAAGCTGGAAAATAGCTTCTTAATGTTTTATTTTTTTTTCAAGTTTATTAAAATAATAAAGAACAAATCTTACAAATTAAAAAGTTGAATGAGAATGAAATTGAAAAAAATCTAATTTCATAAATTATCTCAAATAAAATAAATAATAATCAAAATAATAGATATCAAATCTAACAGATAAAAAAATTAAAAGATGATAAAATTAAAATAATAATAATTACAATTTCATAAATTATTTTAAATAAAATAAATAATAATAAAAAAAATGAGGATCAAATTTGATAGATAAAAAATTTCAATTAAAAAAATAATAAGAGAAAAGTAAATAACAATCATAAAAATAAGGACCAAAATTAATATAAAAATTAAATTAAATCAAAATTTAAGGGATGGAATTGAAAAAAAAAATTCAAACAAAATATATAGCAATCAAAAGTTTGATGATCAAATTTAACATAATCAGCAAATAATATGATATTTCTAAATTTTTCACAACTTTTGAAAAGTATTTTCCATCCAAAATAAAAGGAAAACAGTTTTCTAGAAATAAAGTCAGATTTTTCTTTGACAGGAAAATATTTTTCATTGATTAAAAAATATTTTTCGTTAACTAATTTTTTTAATGATAAATAAACACAAAAAAATTTAAACAATAAAAATTACTTTTCAAAAAACAAAAGAATACAAAAGCTACAGCCCTCGGGTGATGATAAGAACATACTACACTTTTCACATCATCACTAATTACAACGAGCAATTTTAGTGGTATGGTGAGGATTGACATGAGACATTTAGGAACACCACAGATTATAGAATGCACAATGACATCTCTGTCAAACAGATAAAAAAAATTTCACCTCTTACACATCATTGTATTTGGGATTAGTATAAAGTGAAGTTGATTTTTCTGCTCTATTACGCCTCGCTTTCTCCCTTTGCCAAGACATATTTACTGTGCATGCTCAATATGCTTGAGGGTTGCTCCCTTTTTTTTTCAATTTAATAAAATTACACTTTTCCAACTATGTCAATCATATAAAAAGCAGAAAGGACCTCTAAGACTTCAAACTATGGAGCTGGTTTCAAACCTTTCCAAACACCTCTAGGAAAAGAATTCCACAACTTGTTCAACATCTAACAAGATGTTGCTTACATCACTTCAAAGAATTGTAAAAAAATAAGTATATGATCAATTTTGTGTTGATTTACCACCCTTTATTCCTGTGTGTAGAATAATTTAACAATCAGACTCCACATGCATGTAGAAACAGAGGAATGAACACGAACCTGTATAAAATATTTTGTCCCACTTTTGCTCCAGTAGTGCAGAAGTTTCAGAAACAGCCCCCTCGACAACCTTTATCGAAGAGATATCCAAATACTCTGGAAGTAGTTTTGCAAGTAGCGAGGATGTAGCTGGAGAAAATTCTGATGGTTTTAAAACCATCGCATTACCGGCTGCAATAGCTCCAACAAGTGGATCGAGAGACAACACTAGAAAGAGAGAAATCAGATTTGATTATCATAGTATCAAGCGACAGATGCAGGTAAATATAGAGAACTTTGTTTTATGAACATACAGAAAGGGTAATTCCATGCTGAAATAATCAACACAACACCCAGTGGTTCTGGCACTATTTCAGCTGATGAAGGAAAAGTTAACAAAGAAGTTTTTGCCTGCAATGAAAAATGATATGGATTGCACTCAATCATTGCCATAAAAACCAATTTGTAAACAAGCCACAAATAATGGAAAGGTTATATGGAGCAACCACCTTTTCTGGCACCATCCATTGTTTCAGTTCCTTAATAGCCAATGTACAAGAGTTTTTTAGCATAGTTATCTGCATAACATACCATCAATCAACTTTGGAGGAAACTGACATGAAACTTCACATAGAACTTTATGCAATATAAATTATTTGAATTTATATGAAATGCGGCAGTTTCCATTATTCTCTTTTCATATTCACAACGATACAAGTGCTTGCAAACGCGCACACGCACACCCCACATCATACGGGGCTAAAAGATGATGTCCAAAATTAGCAATTAATCTCTAGCAGATTAATAAGATATCGTAAGTAATACCTGAGACAATGGATACACTCGTAAGAAATACAGTTGATAGTGCTTTGGAGTCATGGTTCAGTTTCTTTTGGTGAGATTTTTATCCAAGAAAATAGTTTTCTAGGAAATACTGTCCTGATATTTCTTTCTTCATCAGTACATTCAAACCTAGTTGTGCCAAAATCCCATCCCAAATTCCAGCTACAATATGACTGCCTCTGTACTAGGTAAACAAAATTGATCCGAACAAAGTGTCCACGGGTAAAACAATCTAAAGCACCAACTTCCACCATTAGAGTCACGTACAATTAAAATCTGGTCAGGAAATTGACTCAAATTTCTCATCTGAGTATTCCTAGAATTAAGTAGCATAATAGACACTATCTGTCCATTTATAATTGCCCGAGCCCTGTATCTTTCCTTGCATTCAGCTGCATATCATATTTGAGACAGAGACTAAACCTTCTCAGGAACAAAAAAGTGATGTCGTTAAAGCTTCTCTCGGGAATACAGGACCATTCCCACCCAACTTTCACTTAGACTATCGAAACCTAAGTACTCGCATCCAGTTAAAGCCAGAAAGTAAGGAATTCAAACCGTAACAAACTTCTAACAAAAGACAGAAAAAACTAAAAGCACAGGGACAGAGCAACGAGGTTGTTGTTGTGATTTCACTATCCTGTAACTGCAGCAATAAATAAATAAATTGCTGGTTCCTCAGCTCCAACAGGTATTCAATAATAATAAATAGATAGGTACTGATTCTGTGTCGTCAATCATACCATTAAATTGCCAAGGCATAAAAAAAATGTCACATTCACGTTCAAGAATGTCATATATCATATAACCAAAAAAAAGGACGTATGAGGATTTTTTAAAAAAAAAATACGTGCTGTGCCTTAAATTTTTCTGACCTCGTAAACGATGGATTCGAGTTTAGGCTTTGAGAGATCTTGATGAAGAGCATCAGCAATGCCTTCCTCGTGTTCATCGCACATCTTTATCATACTCTTCAACTGAGATATTCTCCATTCATAACTTCTTGTTTTGCCAGAAGCAAAAACGTCTCTCAGCTCTTTGGTTAACATGTTCGCTGCCTCCACGTCAAACACCGTCTGTTTCTCCTCCTCCGTTGCCATTCCACCAATCGATCGATACAAAGAAAAGAGCTTTGCTGGTCCTTTCTTGAAAGGAGCGGTTAGTGAAAGGAAAGTTTGGTGTGTCGATGGTGTGTTGGAGTGTATTGGTCAAGTAGACAAAGAAAGGGAGGGACCTTATATATTTTTGTTTTTTATGGGACTGTCCAGGGAAGTCATGTGCTTGTTTTTGTTGGGACTTTCATCACTTTCTTATCTTTGTTTACATTGTATAGAACTTGTTAGCGAAATTTATTTCTTTCTAGAGATAAATATGTTCACTGATTATTTTTGTGGTTTAAAAACATTTTAAAAAAATTAAAAAATTATTTTAAATTAATATTTTTATATTTTTAAATTATTTTAATGTATTGATATTAAAAATAAATTTAAAATAATAATAAAAAATCAATATATTTCTAAATAAAAAATATTTTAAAAAGTAACTGCTATCATAATATTAAACTATTTCATGCGTTTTAAATTGAAAAAACCTTTTTATAAAAAAATAAAATGAATGATACAATATTTGACTATTCTTATATATAATGTATATATAAACAATAATATATTAATAAAATATTATTAGAAAATAATATATTTATACAGGAAATATTATATTATGATATATTAATTAATAATATAGAAGTAAATTAATTTGATATATTAGTGCTATGATACTTTAATTTAAATAATATTGCTAGAAAATACATCCAAATACAAAACATGTTATATTATAAATAATTATATATTTTAAGTCATATAAATTGTATTGTAAATTAGGATGTTATAGAAAAAAAAATATTTTCAATGTTATCCAAACACCAAGAATATTTGATAAAAAATTCCACTGTTTTAAAAAAAAAACTCAAAATGTATTATTTTTCAACTTATTTTCTTTGATATATTCAAATATCAGAAAATTTCCTGCTTATTTTTTCATTATACAACTAAAAATATTAATATACTTTACTTAAAAATATTTAACAAGGTTAGATATCTATAGTATTATATTTAAAATATTTATATTATATGTATAGTTACATTTTATACAATAAAATATATATAATGTAATAAAAAAAAATTCATCATTACATTTTTTATATCTTATTTTTTTTATTGTAGGTTGTCTAATAATTATATCTAATATTTTATACATGTTAGATAAACTTGAAAAAAAAAATCAGCTAATTTTTTATAGTAGCTAAAAACTAAAATATTATTTTTTAATTAATTTTTCATGACCAATCTAGCATCTAGAACTCTATCTTTTATAAAAAAATCATTTTAAAAAATATATATTTTTCAGCAAAAATGAGGTATAAATGAGAGTTGAGGAGTGTGTTGCTATCACGAGTATGAGAGACGCGGGACCTAGGTACAGTGTTTTAAATATCGACACGAGCCGTGTTTTCACATAATTTAAGAGCGCGTCCTGTTTGGGGGTTTTGTTTTGGGTTTGATTGTAGCGCAACAACCAATTGGAAAAGGAAGTGCTGCGAATTTGTGTTTGATTAATTAGGACCAGTTTATGTTCTTGCGCCTGGTTGCGGGTTGTATGTAAAAATTTAATGTAATAAAAGATATTTAGATTACAGATAATTATTTGATAGTGATATTAAATATGTTTCAACAGGTCAATTTTGAAATGTCTTGATTTAAGTCTTTATTTAATTTAAATTTAAATTTAAATTATATAAAAGTTATTCTAATGTAATTCAATTGACTTGTCAAGTTTAAAGAAAACCAAACTGAAATGTAAAAAACATTTAAGAAAAAAATTGAGAAAAAATGATAAAATTGATATAAAAAAACCTATTAACCTGACTTACTAGTTTCGCTCGGGTTTAAAATTAGATAATATGGAAGGTGTTCCAATATGATCTAGTAAATTTAGTCGGTACAAAGACAACCAATAATAAACAAGAAAATTTTTTAAAAAAATCAATCACGGTAACTTAGGGAAAAAAAACCTTTTTTAATAGCAGAAAAACGATATTGTTTAATTTTCAGCCAATTGAATATAGAAGTACAAAATTAGGTAAAACAAATGGACATAGGTCAACCTAAAATAGCATAATAGACATGTAACCTTAGCAATAATAGGCGAACCAACTTTGATTAATCTATCAAACTTGCATCCCATGTCATATAGTTGGGATAATCTGATAAAAAAAAACAAAGCCAATTTTTTTAAAAATAACATTGAATGATGGAATCATAAAATAAAACAAGTCAAGATAAAGGATGTCAACGCCTATTAACTTTTCAAACTCGCGACCTGGGTCATTAGACCGAAAGCATCAACATATGAAAATATCGCGAAACCTAATCCCTAACAAATCAAACGCTGAATGATGAAATCATAAAAAAAAAATTAAAAGAACAAGGATAAAAAATATAAACAAATTATAGGACTGCTACATTTTTTTATTGTGAAATTGAAAATAAAAACAAATTTAACAAAGGGATAAAAAAATTAAAAGAATGAGAACCGAATTAAAAAATAATAATACATGGCAAATTAAAATTGAAAAATAAAAATAAATAATAATAACAAAGACTAAAAAAAACTCAAGTTGAAATATAAATAACAAAGAGAAACAAGTTGTAATTTTCAGGAGACAAGAGTGAAAAAAAAAATGAAAAAAAACATCGGTAACAAATAACTCTACCACCACCAACACGCATAACACGCGTAACACTAAGAAGAGGAGGATGCGGTGACACTCTTAAAAACTAGATGAAAAGGCATTTCTTGCCACTAAAAGGTGTTGCACTCGTCTCCCACGCGCAATGGCATTGGATTCATAACTTTTTTTATTTAAATAATAATTAATTCTTAGTAAAAAATCAAATTGCTTTTAATGAATTCAATAATAATAATAAAAACAGAGTAAAAAGATTGAAAGGCCCCTGAATACGTGATTTTTTACTGTAAGGTTAAATGTGTCATTTTACTATATTTAAGAAAATAAGAAGATAAAAATATTCCACCTTTTCATTTTTGAAATTTTTAACTCAGTATAATTAAGTTGTTTTGCTGCGCTTAAGAAAATAAAAATAAAAAAAGACATGCATACCCCTTATTAGTCATTTAATAACCAATGAGTAATGCAAAAGAGACCAAAATTTCCCTTACATCAAATCATTTTTTTTAGGAATGACACAGACATAATTACTATTATAATAAATAGTAAATTGTACAAGTGCGCGGTGAACATACCCTCAGCTTTAGCATTTTTTTGTGTTATATATTTAGTGTCATTCAAAATTGATTATGTTTTTCAATTTAAATCCAACTGAATTGAAAATGACCGTAGTTGAAGGTAGAAACGGATGAGAGTTTTTTTTTCCATTTTTTTCATGGGATCCAAATTTCTATTTTTTTTTTTTGCCGAGTTTTTGTTTTATTTTTTAGTATAATTTTTGAATTTTTATTATGTGATTTATAAAGTATTTTTATGATTTTATATATATTGAAGTTTGAATTTTATTCGATGATTTTATTATTTACATATGGAGACAATCAATTAAAAAAAATACTAAAATCGAGCATCGAACATGCAGTTTTATCGTTACTAGGTCAACGCTTGTCCTTAACATGTGGTGGCCTGTGTGGGGAAATCGACACGAGGACATTATTGAATGTAAACAATCTTACATGGACTGGACAAGCTATATATCAATCTATAGTCTAGTTGGTGATAAAAAAAACATTGATTTAGTTTTAAACTTTGGTTAGATCCTTCATCGGTCTTTTGAAGAGGCGGGATTTAATTACTAATTGCAATAATGTAGATATTTTAAATCTCAATTTTAAAAGTCAACTCGACTAGTTTGTTTTTTCCAAAATATTTCTTGCTGGAACACTAAAAAAACTTCAATCCCAGTAATTTAAAGTGTGAAGCCAACCGATTTATAAACTCACTAGCTATTTGATAAATGTTCGTTATGGGTGGTGCATTTTTTTTAAAAAAATCTGTATATACATGTGTTTTTTACATTAAAAAAATCAAAATATAAATAAAAAAATTTATACAAACATCTAATTAAATAAATCAATAACTTTCTATATAAAGAAATTAAAGGATATATATAAATCAAGATATTTGATCATGTAAAATAAAAAATTAAAAAAATAATAACTGAAATTGAAATATAAAAAACAAATATGAATATTTTATGGTAACAGAGAGAAAAAACGACCACAAACAACAAACTACTCATTACTTGTCATCACGTGTCATACCGTGAGAAGAGAACACGATGATACTTCCAACCACATGGTGGGAGAGCAACTTCTACCATTAAGCAGTGTCACATACGCTGCCTAAGCAATATAGATGTCACCTATTCGATAACATGTAGTAATCACTCATTAATAATTTTTTTGAATAGAACATTAATTATCCAATGTAAAAAATATTAAAATGTCTTTTATGAGTATGAAAATTACAAAAAATAAAAAACTTACGTGAAAGAATAAAAATGCTTTTTAATATGTGTCTTGATTTTTATTTGTTTTTTTTCTAATGTCAAAGGCATCATTTTACTATATTCTAAGAAATAAAAAGACAAAAAAAACTCCTCATCAATATATATATATATATATTTTTACCTATGATGTAAATAAATTACTTTATTGTTTAATATATTTTTTAAAAACAAATATATCCTCTGACAATCTTTTCATTACCCGTGGAGGCGTGGACCCTTAAAAAAAAGATAAAAGTGCCCTCAACACTGAGACTTTCTATTTTTCAACTGAAGGATAAAATAATCATTTTTATTATAGTAATATCTACAGCGATACTGATACGTATGAAAAACTCACAGTTTCTATTAATTTTCACGTGCCAAAAAAGACTTTTTGTAAATAAGCCAATAATCTACCTACTAATGATAGAAATAAAGAAGCCCCCAGACCGAAAATCACGGGCATCACTTTGCAATATCAATTTTTAAACTCTTCACATGAGATTCCCATCTTCCGTCCATGAGAACGAAATTAGCAGCGAACCAGATCCTCCCGGCTTCAAAGAATCCTACCATTGAATTCAATCTCGCATGCAATGGAGAGTGGTTCTCACTGCCCTATTAGAGAGATTACGCTACCAAATAGATCAAAACTTATGCAAATTACAAGCACTATATCACCAAACGTGCAGGTTCCGTTTTGTCAGAGTTCACGGAAAGAACTGGGCTCATCATGAGTAACTGTCGTCTCTTCTTATCTCACCAGTCGCCATTTATCATGGAGGATTCATACGCATGCCACCCAAGCCATCATCCCCCACCACCGATTTTATTATTTTAAATTATCTAATTACCGCTGTGCCATTATTTATTAATGTTTTTTTATTAATTAAAAGTATAGGCAATTAAAATATTTTTTTACAAAAAGTTAAATAATTTTTTAAAAATTTATCCCTTCAGTCTAAATTGTATTTTTTATTGATGCATTTTTTTTTTTAATAAAAACATGTTTTTTTCCCATAAAAAACATTGTTTTTTTTTACAAAAATTATCATGACATGAAAAGAAAGTTTTGATAGAAAAACATAGGAAATCATATCTTGATATTTTGTATGTAATCGATAAAAATTAATGAATTTAGTAAAAATTATATAAAGATTATATAAGAAAAAAATAATCTAAGAAACATATATAAAGATTCTATAATAAAAATATAAAATATAAGTTTTATTTTGAATGAATATTCTTGACCATACATCTTTTTTAAAATAATAATTATTGAATGAATATTCATGACCATGTATAATAATTATTGAAAAGATTACTAATATTATATATTAGAAAAAAACACTACCACGTTTTGATGTAAATGGTCTTAAATGGTATTTGGATGCGTTCACAAACGCTACCAAGATATTATGTCACGTCTTGACACAGTTCGGTCTAACTTTTGAGTTACTTAGGTCACCAAAGAACTGACCATGGCCTGTCCGGAGTGTTGAAGTTAGGTATTTCTGTTGAGACGTTGGCCTGGCAAGTAGAACAACCTTGGATGTTACTTAGCACGCCACAGTGTACTGTAGCAAGGCAAGCCATTGAGGGTCTTATTTCAAGGAAAAGTGACGCGAGAAAAAAAAGAGGGGAAAAAATCTCGATCAGGAACCGTTTGTTATTGTATTTGTAAAGTGTTTTTATAATTTTTTTTCTCTCAGTTATTTATTTATTAATATTATTAAATTATTTTAATGTCCGGATATTAAATATAAAATTTGTAAAATAATAAAAAATATTTTTAAAAATAATTTATTAAAAAAATTTCAAACATAATAACAAACATGCTCGCTCTGAAACAAACAGCTGGCCAGGACGTTAGAAGTCAGAACATGCATTTAAACAAAGCAATTGAAAAAAAGAAAAAAAAAACCAAAGAACTTGATGTGGACTAGAATCGGGAATCGCTCGGGTCTCTTGAATCTCAAAACTTTCCTTTCAAAGAGGACGGATGCCGTCGGTTTCATGAAAAAAAAATCATAAACATGCTCGGAGGTTAGATTCTGTTTTATTTTCTAATATATTAAATTTTTGTTTTCAATTTAATTACGCTGTAAGGGCTCGGCATTTAGGCCAGGCTTGAACCAAAATTCAATAATGTTAGAAGGATATTATATGTTTGATATTATTATGATGTAAGGTGTTTTTATTTAAAAATATATATTTTTTATTTCTAATATAATCATATCAGAATTATTAAAAAAATTAATTTAATATTTTTTTAAGATAAATATATTTTTTAAAAATTATCATATTTTTTTTTTTAAAAAAAAAATTTGGTTAGCGGTCCAAGGTGAAATTTGGTTGTGTATCGTTTGTCCTGGTAGCCAATTACGTAAATCGAGAAAAAGGCAATGGCCTGTAAATCTTACTGCCAAAAATCTCCTCAATTTTACTACGTGCCTTGCCACAGGGGATTTGTCCCGTGGGCTGTTATTTTAGCATGGAGAATATTAAAAAAAAAAATCAAGCAGATAAGAAACCAATCCTTTATTCATTGGATCTGGCCGCCTTGCAGAGTCCTGGTTGATCACGACTTCCTTTTCTTCACCTCCTTTTTTCTCGTCTCTTTTCCTGTGAGGAAATTTCATTTCCCAATCAGCTTAAAAAAAGCTACGCCCCCTCTATTTTATTTAACACAGCATCCGACAAAATACTTCGGTTAACCTTTCAAAAATATATTTCCAGACCCCAGCAAATAAACACAGGACAATTTTGTCGTCCAGTCTTTGATCAATGGTCCTGCAAGTTGCAGGTTCACAGCAAATCAATCTTTCTCCTTGAAGGAAACATACTAGACTTTGGGAGTTATCATAACGTTACCACGTTGTACTGGAACTTGATTATTTTTATGTTTTAAAATACTTTCTTTTACTTTATATTAATTTTTTTATGTTTTTAGATTTTTTTTAATGTATTGATGTAAAAATAATTTTAAAATTATTATTTTGATTTATTTTTAAATAAAAAATACTTTTAAAAATAACTATTATTATATTTTCAAGCATGCACTTACAACTTGAAAGTATAATTTTCTGTGCTTTGGAATCAACATTACACGGTGTTACAAATTGACAACAGATGAATATAAACAACAATAACCAGCAACCTTCTATGATTCTAGTTTATCCAGAAACTATAAAAGATTAGTTTGCGACGTCATTCGACAGCAGCTAGCCACCTACTGCAACGGATCGAAGAAATGAGGACCACCACCTATGGATTTTTTTTCTTCTGGTTAGATGCAACCGGCAGAAGTTCCAACGCCTCTGAATTTGTTTTTTCTTGTGAGAAAAATCCCTTTCCCATTCAGAATCCTTTCAACGTGTCAGTTTCTAGCCCCTTTAGAAAATCAGGTCGATCGTCGACATACAATGAAGATTTATTTCACTCGAGAGTATTTGGACTCTTACGACCACCACTTTTTCATGGAGGTATCGAGGAGCTGAATGCACGTAACAATCTACTGGCAGTAGGATAATCAAAATGTCAATTTAATATAGCGTGTTCGGATTCTTAATTGAGACGTGACGGGGTTGATCAGACCCCCCCCTCCCTGCCTTTCAATCGAATGTCCCTAAAGGCCATGACCCATTATTGCTCGAGAGCATCATTTTATGAAGATAACATGCCATGTCAAGCAATTAATGTGAAAGTTGCTCATGATCCACAGTTCACGTATTTTTATCTTCCAACACGAGCACTATACATTCCGTGGGAAAATAGAAAATAACATAGCTAACCCGTCACTGACAGGTGTAGTTTAATTAATCAGGTTTTGAGTTTATTTTATAGAGGTTACTAGTTTGAGTCCTACAAACCTCGAGGTTATTGAAGATTTATATGGCCGTTAACTTCAGGATCCATATAATTAGTTGAAATACGCGCAAGTTGACCCGAACATCCAAATTAATCTAAAAAAAAATTAAGAAAGCCTCAATACAAATCTGATTATAAATGCTTCTGCTTTCCATCATTGCTCATGGTCATGTATTAAACAAAAAACATTAGTCACATAATTTATGGAGTATTTAGAAGTGTAGCATGTGAATACAAGTTTAGTGGTATTTAAGATGTTTTATGATAGAAGAGACCAGAATTATGATTTTGTTTTGTTTTTTTATTTTGAAAAATTTAAAATTTATTTTAAAATTGTTTTATTAATTCATTTATTTTATATTTATGTTTTTTCTCTTCAATTAAATATTTTTTATATATATTTAGACAAAGCACTAACTAAATATAACCTTTGAGACTCTAATTAATTTTTATTTATTTTTCTTGGCGAGGGAGAGGGAGAGGAATCAAGAACGCTTTACAAACTTTAAAGCTTCTCGTAATAAAATAAGGCCGAGCCCACCGCCAAGATGCACTAAATGAAGGCAGGCCTCGGGCAAAAACACCTTTTAGGCCCACCGTAAAGCTTTGTATCCGGAGATCAATATGAGGCCCTATTCTCTTTGGATGGGCTGCTGAACTCCTGATAATTCGAATTTGGATTATTAATTTCGAGGCAATTAAGCTGGGCTGGTCTAAATCAGTACAGGTGAGGCCATCAATAATCAATTAACGGGCTGCAGTCTTGCTTGCCTCAAAAGAAATTTGTTATCCTTTTACAGAATGTTTTTATTTTTTAAAATATTTTTTATTTTGAAATATATTGAAATAATAATTTATTTTATATTTTAAAATTTACAAGTCAAAATAATTTGAAAATAAAAAAATAATTAAAAATTAAAAAAAACTTAAACTTTTTTAAAATATTTTTAAAATACAAAAATAAATATAATTTTTTTTAACATTACTTACGTTTCCTAACACTTTTCCGGAGTTGATAAAAATACCAGCGCCAACCTCCATTCATTTTGAGATTAACAGTCCGCGGAAGAGTGCCGGCTTGTGGTGTTTGGTGAGCCGCCACTAGTCTAACGCCGGAGTTTCTTTATTAACCATGATCTGCTAATTCGTTACAGCTGAGTCGGAACTTGGAAAATCTATTAATTATACGATGAGAATATGAATTTATTTGTCGAATCAAGCAAGGAATGTGGCAGCATAACTATTTTTGTCACCATTTGAGTGGTGTGGTTGTTTTTATGGGATTTTTCTTATGCTAATTCTCCTCGCAACCCACCTGAAAACAGGTTGGAAAAAAAAAACTTTTCTGGGATTTTTTTTAAAGATGTTTTATTCACCTAATCATATTATACAAAAAATTGTTGTATGTATAGCATTTCTAGAACTCGAAGGTGTTGTTGGTGATAAGGGATGAAGTCGTGGGAGTTGAAGTGTAAATTTTATTCCTAGTTTATAATTATTTTATTGAAATAAACGAAATGAGAACAGTAATAAAGACTGGAAAATAAAACTATATACAGTTTTATCTCCAAGGGAGGTGGAAATAAAATCAAAAAATGAGAATATTTTTTAAATTGTATTATTTGTATATTAATTTTTTGTGCTATTGACAGTAATGATATATATTTTTTTTCAAATATATAGATATATATTATCATCACTTTTCACTGCCAGTATCATTATTATTTTTGTTTCATCCACACTCCCTTCATGATCATCTTTTATTGTGGTACATTAAATTTTATTGTTATATTATTACTATTATTATCATTCCCTCCTCCTCCTTTGTTTACTATTTTTTTCCTTTTAAAAATAAAGTATTATGCACGGATTTAACAACTTTTTATTCCCATGATTATTTTTCATTTGATTATACACCAGCAATTGCATTAGATTTTTTTCTGTACCAAACAACAAATTTTTAATTTTAAAACATATGATTTTTCTTGAAAAATTATCTTTTAAAAAAACCAAAATTAAATAAATAAATAAAAATATATATATAAAAAACGATTCAACACGTGTTAACATTACTAGCCCGAACATGAGACAACCATGCATGGAAGAAGGTGAAAAAATTCATAAAACTCAATAGCTAATAATTTAATGCCAAATAAAATTTTAAAAAATAAACTTAAAATAAAATTTAAATCAATTCGGATTAACTCGACTAGCTTACGATCTAATATATAAGATTATAATAGCACCAAAAAAAAATCCATAGTAAATCATAAAGTTTAAGCTTCGATAACTCAATATCAGTCAATAAAAACTATAAGAAAATCAATTTTTAAAAAGAACTAAAAAAAACACTGAACTTAAATCAAGTTAAATTAAAACTGGTGGATCGGATCATGAGATTAAAATTATTCCATAAAAGAAAAACAAGAAAAAATAATGAAGTAAAATTCTTAATCATGAAAAATTAAAAATAAAAAACAAGGATTAAATCTTGTAAAAAAATAATTCAAAAAAAATAATCAAGGAACAAATTGAAAAAAAAATTAACTAAATAAAATGATAAAAAGAAAGTAATAAAAAAAAGGACCGTGTTTGGAAACAAATAAAATAAAATAAAATAAAATAAAATATTGAAAGATAAAATAAAAAAAATAAAAAATACATAAAAACAAATTAAAAAATATAATTGGATTTTTTTTATAGGGAGAGAGAGGATTAAAAATAAAAAACTTATTCTCACTGAACCACTGCAATCTGACACCACGCGCCATGTCATTAGCTTCACCACCACAGCACACATTGAAAGACTTTCTATGCGCCTCTGGATGGCACGGGGCACTTCAACTTTTTTTTTTTTTTTTATTGTTTATTAATATTTTAATAATTTAAATTACTAAACATAGACATCAAAATATTAAAAAAAAAATTACTGCAAAGATGAAAACACCTTTTCAAGCCAGCCTTATATTTTCTTATTACAAAATTAAATTTATCATTTTATTGTAAAAAATAAAATAAAAAACTAAAAAATCTATCTTATCAAGTTAATATCTCAATTAATTTTACAGTCCTAACTATCTCTAGTGCACTGAGGGGAATATTTTTTAACTCTAAGGAATGGTGGTGTTATTTGACCGTGCAGATAGAACGGAAAAAACGAATAAGACCAAAAAGCAATTTTCTTGTTTGCAAGGACACCGATGTGATTTTACCGTGGAAAAACAAAAGAATAAATCGACTAAATTGTCTACAATCAGTTCACAAATGACCTTTAGATCTTCTAGAAAAAAACGATTTTACACTCATATGTTAGGCAATTGTTGTATACAAAGAAGGGTAAAAAAATCAATTAACTATGCTATTCCAATCACCTCACGTGACACAGTACATCATCGATTTCTTTTGGTATTTTTTATAATAATAATAATAATAAAAAAGAAAAACTTCGCTTTTTGGACTTTTGACTCTTGAGCGCCCTTCCAAGACGGTATAGAGGCACAATTATAAACAAGTAAATGCAAATCCACTGCCAAACACCACCTATAAATGCGCGTGTGCGCACCATGGGCACTTAAGCCAACCCGCCTCACCAGCACATAAAAACAGTTGCACAATCCCGGATGGCACAGTATCCCTCCTTTTTAACACTGTCACCACCAAAATCGCAACCAATGGCTTCTCTCAGGGGTTCCGCCGCCACTGTCCGCCTCCTTCACTCCGCCTCTCGCGTCCGTCTCTCTCTCTCTTCAGCGTCCTCCTCATTGTCTATTTCCTCCTCTTCCTCTTACTCTCCTTCCTCTCTCAAATGCCTCCAATTCTCTCCTCTCGCACCTCACATTTTTAAAGATCAGGTCTCACTTCCCTCTCTCACTCTATTTACATATTTAAATTATACGTTGCTCAGGCTGTTCGTTTTTTCATTTTTGTGATTTGTTTTGTTTTTATTTCTTTTTGAGTGAAGAAGCGATCGTCAATGAGCACTGTTGCTGCGGCGTCTGATCCTGCTCAGTTGAAGAGCGCGAGAGAGGATATTAAAGAACTCCTTAAATCTAAATCTTGCCATCCTATTCTGGTAATACCATTTTACAGTATTATTATTCTGTTAATTTACTTGATATAACAATTTTCTCTCTTTAAATTCAAATATTAATTCATAATAATTTGCTTGCCAAATAAAATTATCGCTTTCTAGTTTCTATGCTGATTTATTGTTATTATTTATTATTATAATTTTTATAGGTTCGGCTGGGGTGGCATGACTCTGGCACATACAACAAGAACATAGAGGAGTGGCCAAGAAGGGGTGGAGCCAATGGAAGTCTTAGATTTGATGTTGAACTTAAGCATGCAGCCAACGCAGGTAATTGCTTCACATTGTATTACTGTAACTAACAATTAGCTTGGTTTTTGTGAATATTCTTTGCCTAACCAACTTGGAATATTAGGGCTCGTTAATGCATTGAAACTGATTAAGCCTATCAAAGACAAGTATTCTGGTGTGACATATGCGGATTTGTTCCAATTGGCCAGCGCAACTGCAATAGAGGTCACGGTTGCTCTTTCGTGGATTTTATGTTATTTGTTTGAAATCACTATCTTAACATTTTACTGATAAATGTGTTGCTTTTTCAGGAAGCTGGTGGCCCGAAAATTCCTATGAAGTATGGCAGGGTGGATGTCTCAGCTCCTGAGGAATGCCCAGAAGAGGGGAGGCTTCCTGGTTTGTATTTTCAATTGGATCCTTATCAACCATTTCGATTAGTTTGGTTTTGTTGCCATAACCTTTTCTTTTCTTTTAGAGAAGCTTTAACGCTTGTTATAAAGTAACCACAGTTTACGAGAAGTTTTCATTGGTGTGTAGCTGCTGGCCCCCCTAAACCTGCGGATCATTTACGAGAAGTTTTCTACAGAATGGGATTAAATGACAAGGTAACTTTAATTTCATATTATGCTTTACTTGATGATTCCTCAATGTGCTTTTTTATTTTGTTTGCTGTTTAACTCTTTAAACTGCAGGAAATAGTTGCATTGTCTGGTGCACACACACTAGGAAGGTCTAGACCAGAACGCAGTGGTTGGGGCAAACCAGAGACGAAGTATACGGTATAAGCAGCATCTTCTGATTTTTAGAATATATGTTTTTTCTAGAGCAGCTTAATTGTAGACCTGGCAATCATCATTTATGACTGTTATTAACATGTCCTCTAGGAAATGTAACCTGCCAAATAAAAAGATTTTATAGACTTTTGTATCTCATTAAGCAGTTTAATTTACTAGTAATCAATTGATTCCTTATGCGACCGTGGATATAGCTTTAAGTATATTACACTAGCTAGGAACTTTAGATGATGGTTCCTAGAGATTGCCCAACCTCATATTCAGAGTTACCCTGTAATCCTAATTGCTAAACCAATAACTTTGATTTCAATTCATCTTTCTCTCATTTGACATCACTGTGAAATAGGAGATGTGCATATCTTTAGGTCACGGGCTAATAGTTGTGCAAGTGAGATGCTATAAAGTGACTATCAATCAAATCATTCCCTCTTTCTCTCTATGCTCCCTTTTTTCTGGTGCACAACAACTAGTGATATTATCTGCCAGACAATTTTTAAAGCCAAAACATGCAGTTGGAGATGTTAGATCTCTATTCCAGGTTCCTATTAACAACTATTGTTTTCCTTGATAAAATGTGCAGTTGATCATTTTGACATGGGATTTATTGCATGGTTTCCAGTTGACAAATATATGTAATTGAAGTTTTTTCTTTAATATCACTATCTTTTGTCTCATCTTGTAGCTTTGTTTGGATGGTAATAATAGAAACAGTATTAGCTATAGAAAGCATCAACAACATTTAGATACTTACAATTTATCTGCTGCGTTACAGAAAAATGGGCCTGGAGCACCAGGAGGGCAGTCCTGGACAGCAGAATGGCTGAAGTTTGACAATTCCTACTTCAAGGTTAGACAATCAGAATGTGGTACTTATGCCATAAACAGATATAAAAATTTAGGGGTGGGGGTGTAACAGTGCTTGTTTGCTGAATATGATTTACCTGCACAGGATATTAAACAAAGAAAGGATGATGATCTGCTTGTATTGCCAACTGATGCTGCTCTTTTTGAAGATCCTTCATTCAAGGTAAAATGGATTGAAGTTTGAGTAAGATGGTCAAGAAGCACATAACAATCTTTTTAATTAGCATAGTTTTGCATAAACTGCAGGTGTATGCAGAGAAATACGCTGAAGATCAGGAGGCATTCTTCAAGGATTATGCGGAAGCCCATGCCAAGCTAAGCAATCTTGGGGCAAAATTTGATCCTCAAGAGGTTTGTTAGCCAAGTGTCGCCCTAGATGTTCAATGCATGCCTTTCGTCTTAGGCCTACTTTATCTACTTTATCTGTAAGCCCCCCTGAAAATATTTGAAAGGTCTTGGAAAAATGTTCATCTTATGCACGCAGCTCTATTCTTTTGTTTTCAGATAATAAATACGTGAGAGCTGCTTATGACTGATGTTTATGATTTCCAAGCCCTCTAAGATAGTCCCTGATTGATGACATATCACATGAATGTGCATTCACACTCAAGTGCACACGCACACATTCTTTCCATGTACTCTAGGGGTTAGATCTAACTACCCGTTCTTAACTTGTCTATGGATGCTTACTCACTCAAACACCAATTTTTTAATTTCTTTTCCATGTCTAATTTATTGAAACTCCCATGATTAGATTCAATTGTAAAGTACAATTGTTATGAGAAAGTTGTTAACTTGAAAAACTAACTGATGTTTTGGTGATCAGGGAATTGTGCTAGATGGTGTTGCTGGAGAGAAGTTCATGGCAGCCAAGTACTCTTCCGGGAAGGTTGTAATTACTAGCATCTTGTTTCAAAACATTCTTTTAATTATTAATTGTCAAAATTCCCTGCTTTTTTGGGCTGCATGGTTGGTTTATATGGCAGAAATATACATATGCAAAATGTTCATTTTTTCACTTTTCATGATTCACTGCAGGATTAAAAACAAGTATCTTGTTTTCTACTGCCGTTTCTTATAATAATACAGACAGGATGAATGTATTTGCAATTTCTGTGAGATCACATATAAAACTTGGGAAGTCGAAATGAAGAAGAAAGGAATAAAATTCAATTAGTGATGCTATTTGAATTACAGAGAGTTATCAGAGGCTATGAAACAGAAGATACGAGCAGAGTATAAAGCAATTGGTGGAAGCCCAGATAAGCCTCTCCAGTCTAACTATTTTCTAAATATCATGATCACGATTGCTGTTCTTGCATTCTTAACATCTCTTCTTGGAAATTATGTTTGTTTTTGAGGATTGTTATAAAATAGTGTTGTTTCTACCCACTTGGCTTTAATTGTGGTGTTTCCTGAGGTAAATAAAGAGTTCTGCTGCATCAAAAACCATAATATTGTGAGCTAATGAATGATCTAACGATCTGAAACTAGAAAGGTTGTGGTTGTGGTAGTGGTAGATCACTATGTACTGCAGTTGCATCGTCAATAAGGGTGGCAAAAAGTACTCAAAACACATTTTCCTATCAAAACCCACCCATTATAATTTTTCTAGACTTGCAGTCATAAATGGATGACCTGTTTGGCTTAAGTAGTCATAAGAGAATTGCACTATTAAATTGGTTGAGAGGGGCTAACCGTTGGCAAATGTGATTTCTTGAAGAACTCACACCCCCCCAACCCATTTCAAGTGCCGTGTTGTCGCAAATGGCTTTTCTATTGGGGCATGCCATGGCAGAGTCTCCACCATTCTCTCATGTATAGTTAGTCCAAATTGCCTACTCCTCTTTTTCCTCTGCTACCCCTAGCAGTTAATGTTTCCATGGAGACACCATCAGAAATTGCATCATCCCCCTTCACCATTAACTCTCCTCCATCTCCTCTTGGGGCATCATCTGCTCTAATTTCAGATTCCACTCCTTCATTAACTCCTGAGTTGTTTTTAAATCCTTTCAATCTGGACGTATTGATTTCTGTCCTAGAAGTTTACAACATCCTTCATGACAAACATATCTAAAATCCCATCAAAAAATTTATGAACAAGACCATCAGTTACCAACAAAGAGGGGAGTTTGAGAGTAGGATGTGAAAAAATTATCAAGCCATGATAGAAATCATATAGTCGTTGAATCAATTGGCAGAAAGGAAAGATGCCAAAAGCCTTTCTCAATTAAATGCATTTATATATGAACTCTACTGTTGGGGCCCAAAATGGCTCAAGGTCATCGAAGCAGAAGTAGCAACCATCTGCCCATGAGAATAAGCAATAATATGCATAATTTTTTCCAAGTCACTATATGCATATTGCTCAAACCATATTTTTGGAGCGAGGAACACAAAATTTAGAGACCTAGTCTACTACAGACAGGTTCATTTCAAAGTTTTGCATGCTCTCACAGCTGAGCACTACTGATACATGATGGAATTTTAGTAAGTTTTCACAATTGTAGTCTTTATTCACTGGACTAATGACTTGGCTCTTAAAATCGTTTTTCCCTTTGGGAAGGGTGTTGGCACAAGTTAAATAGTGGTGGGCACCTCTTGTTCTTGAAAAGGAATCTGGTGTGTTCGTCGAATAGTGATGGGCGGCACCTCCTGTTCTTGAAAAGGAATCTGGTGTTTTCGTTGAAATTCCTAGCATAGTTTCTGTTTGAATTTTTCCAAAGAATCAAGGCTTATATTGGATTACATTAAGAGAAAGAAAAGGTTTGTATTGTGGCTTGTCGCACAGGCTCAATTTTTTGTTTCATTTTTGTGCGTCTACGTAAGATAAATATGGATTGATAGTTGTTATGGTGGCCATGGATTGCTTGTTTCTGGGTTGTCTTTAGAATGATGAGATGGAGCTTTGTTGTACATAATGATGGGATAACAATCTTGTGACCGATTGGCCACTGGGACCCCTAGCATTCCAAATCTTGTTCAATGTCTCGGGTTATTGAATGTCACACGTGAGAATTTCGTTCTGTTTCTGTATCTCAGTTGAGGTTTTATCATTGTAATTGTCTCTTGAGCTTCTCTTCCTCTTCGTTTTTTCGTTGGTTGAAATGTTTGTGCGGAACGAGAACCAACGCAAGTTTGAAACCGATGGCAAGGCGTTATAAATAGATTATGTCCTTGTAAATGATGGCAAAGTGATGGACATATAGTTCACACCTGAATGCTCCGTTCCAATTAACCAAATTTGAATTCTAAAGGAGTTCTGTCTCAGTCGCACTCAGTACCACACAGGCAACCCAACACTGAACAAGTAGACTCTCATCACGATCTGCTCCAGGGTGAGGAGGCAAACAAGAGAAACTGATGAAAAATAATGAAGAGGTAATTTAGACCAGATGAAAACTTAACATTGGCAGATAGATAAAAGATGTGGGTTTCCTGGGGTGCCAAAATGTCCAGAGCCTCAAAAGTACGCGTCTTGGAAACACCAAACAATTTGCCGCGATCTCTTTTTTATGGTTATGGGAGAGGAGTGGATATATACTAATGCATTTCCATTGCACGGTAATCAGTGCTGTCGGTGTTTTAAAGTCGGGTGATTTTATGTACAATTTGGAAACCATGGGAGCAAAAACACAATTTACCAAACTTTTTATGGCCTGATTCCATCATCGACAATTTTTATGAACTAAACTGAAAGAGGGAGAGAGATTTTATCCCTTTGTTTTGAAAGCAATTACACGCCCCTGCCCTATCATCAATAACCATTTTATTTAAAGAGAATCGATATATTACTTCTTTTTTGGATAACCCGTTGAGGCTAACAACAAATCTTTCCATCATCACTGGTCAATTGCTGTTTTTGTTCTCCCTGCGGAAGCCTTTCTTAGTATCTGGAAGCAACCATTACAGAACCAGAAATTCAGTTTTGTGTTCTTAAACTAGGAACATGAAAGAGAGGGATTCAACCAGCTGTTCCGAGAGATAATAAATTAGTAATTTATGTGCTCCATCCATTATGATATGGCAATTGGTCTTGGATTCAAGAAAAACCAGAGTTCATTAAATTGAATTCCATATAGGAACTCTACCTCTTGGATTAGATTAGACCCTCGGGGCCTTGAGCATAAACAATGTCCTGCACTCTGCATGTTTGTTTTTTTTTTTTAGTTTTTTTAGTTTAACGTGGATATCCGGGCCAGCTTACGCGCACCTCGACTAATCTCAACTTACTTTGCATGTCTTTTTTTAATAGAAGACTAGTGCATGCATGTTCTAAATTTGTTTAATGACGCCGGTCTCAAACCATTTGGATTAGTGGGTGTGCTTTGTTTAGGAAATCTATCACCTCGTGGTGAGTGGTAGAGATTATTTTTTAAAAAAAATTTAAAAACTATTTTAAAAAATTCAAGTAGTTTGAAAACAAAATTTATATCTTAGATAATTAATTAATTTTTTAGTTCTAAAGATCTTATTCACTCTCTCTTTGAGATTGTTAATGCTTGATACCTGTAAAAAGGTTTCCATTAGTGAATTTAAGGACTCTTTGATTATTAAATCAGTGATTTTTTTAAAAAAAATATAATAATATTATAGAGAGATAATCTAAAAATAAATATACAATAAAAAATAAAGATTCCAAACATTTTATTTAAAAGAATTTGTGGTCTATTTATAACTCATGAGTCTTTTTATGAGGAGGAGAGACTAAAAAGTAATATTATCTTGATAGCATTAAAAAGAGAAAATATTATTGATATATGTATCAATGAGAAAAAATATTATTAACATATATATTAATGTTGATAAAAATATGATAGGTTTTACATATTATTTCTAACATAATATTAATATCAATGGAAATGTAGTGGGTTTTTAAAGGATTTTTATATGTCTAATGGGTCCAGAGATAGTAAAACCCAAAATGTAATTTTATCCAAAGAAGATGGGTAATTTCCCTAGCTCAACCAAGCCAGGTTTTTTAAGAGGGGTTTGGAAATCTTAAATTTGAATTCATCTATTTTTATTTAAAAATAAATTAAAATAATATCTTTTTTATTTTTTAAAATTTTACGTGATTATTTTAATTTTTTTAAGATAATCACGTGATTTAAAAACTAAATATCCAACTGGGTGTTTTTGACGCTGAATCTCCATCCACTCAACGGAAGGTTATAAATCTTCGATTGGAGCTTTACTGTTGATAAAAAATAACTTAGTATTATAATAAAACTATACTAACAAAAGGCAAATTAATGAAAACTAAAAACCAACTGTTTTCAATCAACATAGAAATATTAAAAAAAAACAACGTTAAAACTCCTTCTATATAACTTCATATAAAAACCCTAAAATATATACATATATAATATAAATATAAATATATATATATATATATATATATATATATTTTTTTTTTTTTTTTTTTGGGGGGGGGTCCATGACAGTATGGGCCTCCAAGAATTTCAGCAGAAGAGTGAAACCCAAGTTCCAAATCAGTGGATCATGACATGACCCAGGAAAGAAAAGAAAAAACAGATCACAAGTGAACAGATTTGTTTAGATCTATCTCTGTTCGAACTTAGAGAATGCTGTAACGCCCAAAGTCCAAATCAAAGTTTCGTTTGTCGAGTCCAAAAAAAAACGGCCTTGCAATTACAGAGACAGAAACGATTAAAAGCTACAGAAAAAACGTTTTGCTGCGTGTTTTGTTCTTCGTTTTTTTTTTTCCTGGCTAGGGTTTTTTCTTCCATCATTTAGGGTTACTTGTTTGAAATTAAAGTCTTGGGTTGTAATTTGGGGGTTCGTGATTCCATATTTGAAATTCTCTAAATCCACCTTGATATATTATCCAGGCCAATTGATCCACAGTTGTTCCAGGTAAATTATTTGTTTTAAACGAAATTCTTCCATTATCCAAAATTAAACAAAGTAGACCTATGAACACAGTTCATGCATTTTCTCATACTCGGTCCTGCCATGGACTGAGCACATGCTTAGGAGTGATTATACACGACCAGAAAGAGAGAACTCTTAAGAAAACAAAGAAACTGAGAAGAACGAACAAGTCAGGATGCTTCAACATTTTGCCAAGCAAGATAGTATTTGTCTGCTATGGTTTTGAAATATTAGAACACCCCATTGATCATTTCTGTTTGTTCATGACCATGTATAATTAAGGTCATCCCTGTACATGGAATAATAGGTGGAATGGTGCTGTCAATGTTCAGGAAAGGTTGAACCTGCTCCGGCAGTGACCTCACACACCACATCCTGCCGTCTCTTAAAAATATTGCTAAACGTAACAGTTAAGAGAAGTCAAATAACAAATAAATATGATAGTTGACGATTGTGATGAGGGCAAATGAATTAGCTAATGGGTTTGGCCATAAAAGAAAAATTGTTGAATATTTTATCTGTATGCATCGATCGTTGTTGTGAATGGATTATTGTATAGAACTGCATATTTATCGTTATTCGACAACTTCTTGGGTTTTGCCATATACTGGAAAATCAGAAGCCTAATAAGCTGCTACAGTTTTGGGACTCATGTGGGGTTGCTTGCTTTTTTTCATCCATATATATGTCTCCCCTCGTGGAACCTAACGACATTGCTTACCATTTCATGTCTGGCTTTATATGTTAAAGCCTAGTTGATGATTGCGATAATGCTAAAAAGTAGTAAAATTTAGTGTAGATTGTAATTCCACCACTTGATCATGCAATCATATTATTTGATAGTTTTATCCACATTTAACTAGTGTTTTACCTATATTTTATATATAAAATGTCTTGATATTCTTTGTTTTATGTTTTGAATGCATTTTTTTATGAAAGATGCAAAAATAAGTAAATTGAAGATAATTGACAGATTTAACCTTCAGTCGATGTTTTGTGCAGAGCGTGAACTCTAGAGGTTGAAATGAAGTGATTCCAGTGGCATTAAAAATTTAACATCCATACCTTTTGTACATCTAAGGCAAGAAAATAAAATAAGGAAGAGCATGGAAATCGCAACCTTCAAAGTCAAATCTCGCAATCTGCCAGTGTTGACCTTCGGTCATTCCGACTTGAATATCTGGAGCTACAAAAGTCTAATTGATGCAAACTCAATTTTTTTGGATTCCTGACTCAAAGGTCTATAAAATAGCCAAATTTCAGCCAAAAAAGATTTCATATGAGGGAGATATGATTTTTCAAAAATAAAAACTGAATTCTGCTAGCAAACAGGTTTCGTGAAGAAACGAGTCCAAATTACGTTCTGAAGCATCGAAATCGATATCCAAATTTTTATTTCAGCAATTTAGCTCCTCTAAGTCAATGCTTGAAGATTTCATGCAAGTCTATTTCTCCTTTTTTAGAAAAATAGTTGTTGAAGTACTTAAATGTAAACAGTTTACTTAAGGGAGGACTATTTTATAAAATAGAAACTAAGGTTTCCTAGGATATAAAAAGAATGAGAGAAGAGAAGGGGGGCAGCCAGCTAAGAGGAGAAAAACGCCCCTCTCCTCTAAGAAACTCAAAATTATGCATTCTTTCTTCTTTTTGATTAGTTGTTCAACAAACATATAACGCTAAATACTTTTTCTTGGTTGCAAGGACACAGAAACCTTCGAATTTCAAGAACTGTGAGATTTATTTTACCTTTTCTTTTTAGTTTATATGATGAATATGTTTGTTCTCCTATGCTTATTTTTCCTATGATTGTTTATTTTAATTGCTAGAGCGGACTTTAAGTTATTATTGCAGACAATCTATTGCTAAGTTTGATATCAAAACCGGAGTTGTGGTATATGAACTTGTGAAACAACTGAGTTTAATAATTATGGCGGATCTACGTTATTAATCTTAGGGAGAAAATTAAATCAAATCAAACATAGACTGCAGACAGTTATGTTTTACTGATTAATCAACTTTAGTTCTTAAGGCTGCCATTGAATTAAATTACTAGTGCGGACAATGTGGTTTTTTGATGATTAGGGTTAGTTATACTGCGGATTCGTTAACTAACCAATATTAAGAAGAGATAAATATTCAGAATATAAATTGATGTTTCATTTCCATAATCAGTTCTGATTTATGTAGGTGGATGTGTGCTTGCAACTAAGGTTTGTTCTCTTGATAATTTTCTGATTTTATTAAATTTTGTTTGATAGCTTTCTGTTTTCTTTTGCTTTAGCCTAGATAACGTCCAAACCCCCCCTCAAATTGCATATCATCTAACATAAAAATCTGACTTAAATCTTCCTCGTGAGATCGACCATTTGCTTGCTCTATACTATCTTGTGTGTTGTGTTTGAAGTTAGGGTAATTAATTTGTGCGAACGCGACATCGCAACAGTGAATTCTTAAGCCTGTTCAATTTTTGACCTTTTCTTCTAGATATATAAATATATTTAAATATCTCATTGATTGGCCCGCACTATGCCAAGTGTCGTCGTAGGAAAACTTTTTAGAACAAAAAGTAAAATATATAAACATTGATAATTGTCTTCTAAAATAAAAATAGATTATAACCATGAATTGAATGATATTTTGATAGATGAAAAAATATTTGATCAACTTGGATTAATCTAGGTTGACTTGCGAAACTCGTGGGGATAATCTTGAAAAAATAAATTAAAATGCTCAATCCTGAAATAACTCAATGTTGAAAAATAAAATCAATAAAAAACAACATTTGATTAAAAAATAAAATAAACCCAAGTCGATCAAGCAAACTCGCGACAAAAGTCATGCAAGTCATCGAATTCAATAAATTTTTTAACTCATTATTTTTTATTTAAATATAGAACCATAAAGCACATGATAGCTTTTTTGTACGAGACTATATTTTTTATAAGTAAAAAAAAAAAACATGATAGGCACATGAAGCCGAGATAACAAAGGTAGATCATCAACAAGAAATGATGAAATTGTATTGTTTTAGATTTGAGTTTTTTTTTAAAAAAAAAGATCATCGATAACAAAAAGGTGAACTTGTATTTTTTTAAAAAATTAAGTGATAAAAAAACATTAAAAAACATAATAATAACCCATATATTATGAATTAACCTGTTAAATATTGGACTCAATTGAGTTTAATATTTGTTTTATCAATTTCTTAAACCGAATATAAAATAGAGAATATATATATATATATATATTATATATATATATATATATATATATATATATATATATATATATATAAAGGAGCCCAGCGAGTGGGCCTGTGCTTTGCAAAAAAAAAATAACCTTACAACACAGCCCGTATGCCTGAGCTTGTCTTATTTTTTTATTTCTTAAAGGGGCGTTGCCTCATTTATTTTTTATTTAAAAAAAAAAGACAGCAAACACATGCTATCTTCTTTCTATAGAATTCAGTGACAATGAGTTGCCAAAAAATCAGGGGTTTAGTTTCTTTTTATTAAAAACTTTTTTTTCAACTTTTTTTTTATCCAAAACATTTAGAAAACATCCTGATAAACCTATTCATTGCTACGAAAACCCAAAAAAGCCCTGAAGAAACAAACTTAACTCAATGTTAAGATTATTCATGTTGTTAGATCTACCTCCTCGAACATGGAAAAGAGTAAAATACCAAGGTCAAACTCCTCTCGTGAAATGGAACCCATTAACACAAAATCAACTATTTTTATAGCTGAAATCATTGACAACGATAAATTTCTCTCTCTACACCGAAATTCAACAACCCTTTTCTCTCTCATCTCATAAAAAAATAGACTGGAAATGAGGAGAAATAGAGTTTGTTATTGTGAAATTCATTACATAATAGCTAAAAAAATAAAAGATTTAAATGAACTTTTCAAATAAAATTCTAAGAAACCATTTATTTTACTCACTCATTGCACTAGAGTTATCTGTCTTTCGATTCAATCATTTCTTCCAAAACAATATACAATAGGAGTGTTAATTTGAGCTCAAAATGACTCAATTATGTAAAAAAAAGATTGAGAATCAAGTTAATTTTTTTTAAAAAAAACTAATCATTCCAATCCACGATGATTTGTGAGATATTGGATTGAAAATGCCACGGTGTTTTTCATATAAGGCTTAGTTTATGTTAATTAAGACATGTAAAGTCAAAAACAATTATTGTGTTATTAATGTTTTTTCTACAGTATAATTATCAAATAATCCTTAAAAAAAATCCCTTTGGTTCAAGGGTTTTTTGGGTTTTTTCTATTTTTATGCTTGTTAATTGCTTAAATATCCTAAAAAATAAACTCTCTCTACTATGGATGCAATGTTATTTTAGGTTTTTTGCTATGGTTTTTTTTTTTTGTAATTTTCATGTAGGGTTAGGCATGATTTGGTATTTTAATATATATAAATTAATTTTAAATTCAAAAAGCTGTTGGTGCGTGCATAACACACGCCAACAAATGGGCATTGCCCGCGCACTTCAGATGGTGTGTGTGGTGCCCACGCAGCACCAAATATCGTCGTCCAGGGTGGTAATCGATGGGCCTCGCCACCCTCATCACGATAGTGAGGTGTGTGTTCGCCGGTGGCACGTGAAGGAGCGCCAACAATGAGTTTTTCCCTTTCTCCCTCTTTTCGCTCTCTCCCTGTAGAAAAACATGTTGGCTATTGCAAAAAAAAAAGTCTATTTAGTTGTTTGTTAAGTTAAATTAGGTATTCATTCTTTCAATTACAATGTATTTAGTTTTGAATCAATCATGAAATTGATTTGTTTTTTCAATTTCATTCATTGATACTTTATTTTTATACCATGCTTGGTTCTCATTCTTTAATTGTAGTGTATTTGGTCTTTGATCATTTATTAAATTAATTATTTTTTCAATTGCATCCCTTTACACTTTATTTTTTATATTAGATTTTGTCCTTGTTCTTTTAATTATGATGTTTCTAGTCTTGAATCCTTTATTGAATTAATTTGTCTTTGGTTTTCATCCCTTGACATTTTATTTTTATATCAAATATGTTCCTCATTGTTTTGATTGTTGTTTTTAGTTGTTATTATCCTTTTTTTAATTGAAATTATTTTTCAATTTCATCCCTTGTGATTTTTTTTCTTTTTGTTTCAAATTTGGTTCATTTTCTTCTCAAATCTACATTTTTTAAATCATTTTTTTAATTTGTTTTTTCATTCTTGTCCCTAATTATTTTGGTTGGTTTAGAATTTTACATTGTAATTTTTTTATCTGCCTTTTATGTTTTGATTCGACCTCATGATCTATGTCGTAAATTTTGAAGGTTAGGCTGAGTTCGCTCTAGTCGTTTTTAATTATTTTTTAAATTTTTATCTATCATTACTGAGTTCGTTGAAAATTGATTTTCTTTGTTTTTTTATGTTTTGGATTCTTTTATGAATTTAATTTTTCTTTTCGATTTTGCACTTCAATTCAATATTTTTTTTTATATATTTAAGGTTTGAAATAATACTACTCACAGGTTTTGATGATCTCACTTGATTTTACTGGTACCTATTTGCCCTTTAAAATGCAATGAATAACGTTTTAACATCGTTTTTTTCAGCTACAAAGAAATTGGTTCGGCCCGCAGTAAACCGCGAGTCATCGATCTAGTATTAACTAAAGTGTATATATAATTATTTTTTTAAGTATATAAGATGAAGATAATATAAACTTTTTATAATTTATTATATGTTATTTATCATGTGTTGTTCTTTTAATTAATTATTCTTAATATATAACTTTTTCAACTATCTGTATCCAAATTCCAACTCGCAGGGTTGCCCTGCCTAGAGGTCTCGAAGCGGGTAAAGAGCAATTAAACTTTTTTCACATGCATGAACCGCGGGTGAATAAGGAAAGCAGGCAATCATAGCTCTTAGCCATTCTTTACAGCCACATGAAGACCTTTCGAACTCTGATTAATGTTTTTTCTTTTATTTTCTTTTTGCCTTTTGAACTTTGCTTTACCAGCCTTTTTGATAAAAGTATTCCTTCTTTAACCTCTGTGGTGGATCCAACGTGTCTTTTCTTCCATCATTAGGAAGTGACGAAGATTGGAGGTCCTTTGGGAAAACCCTATTGCACCCCTAGTCCTTGCCTCCCACTGACAACGAACCTGCGTGGAAATAATTTTGTCGATTTTTGTCATGTTTAGACCATTCCACGAAGTCTGACCTGATTGACCATAGAAATTCTACGTCATTTTCAGTTGGTGATGCGTGCAATTTTTTTACTTGAGAGTGTAGATTTTCAATATTTTTCGATTAAGTATTTAAATTAAATTTAATATGGCAATGTGTGCATGAAAATATAATTATAGTTTTTTTTAATATTTTTTATTTAAAAATATATTTATTATTTTTAAAAAATTATTTTTGATATCAGAACTTTAAAATAATTAAAAAATATATTAATTGAAAGCAAAAAAAAAAAAATTAAAAAAAATATAAAAAAAACAATACCTCCTAACATAACAAACGGGGTTCAAAAAACCAAATATTACGTTAGGAATTGCTTAAACTAAAGATCCATCTCCGTATCAGTTTTTTTTTATAAATAATTTAGTTTTTTTATCCGTGTTTTATAATATACTTTTTGAATTATAAGGTTGGTTAGAATTTTAAATTATAATTTTTAAAAATTAAAAGTAAACGTTAACTTAAAAAGGTAATTTTTAAGTTATTTTACATGAGAAATTGCACATTTAATTGATTTTTTTTTATTTAATTTAGCAATTAACATATAATTGTTTTTTAAACTTAATAATATATATAGAAAGAGAAAAAAAACCAAGAGAAAACGACCACTGATGTATGTGAAATACAAGGGCATTCTAACTGTACTCAAAAAAATAAAATTTTCTTTTTTCATACCCATGGCTCCCTTTTTTTTCTTCGCATAATCTTTTTCATCACATGGTTAAATAATCATTTTTACCAAATAGTAGGTTTCATGACTTAGAGGGTGATTGACAGAATAAAAATGGTTGTTTTTTTAATAATTTTTTGTGTTAAAATGCATATTAATGATGTTTTATTATTTTTAAAAAGTTATTTTTGACATTAGCACATCAAAACGATCCAAAATATGAAAATCATATTATATTTTAGCAAAAAAAAAATTAAAATTTTTAAAAACACAGTTTGTATCACGTTTCCAAACATATTTTTAATAGAGTTTTAATTTAAAATGTAATGTAACTTTTTATATTAATCTAATATAATTAAATATTACCTTTGACCTTTTAATTTCTTGTAGTTGAAAATTATAACCACCTCTATAATTTAGAAAATGCAACTTGCAAAGTTTCGTTGATATCTTAAAAAATTCATTTTATTTATATATCATTCCTTTCAATTTTTTATTAAGAAATTTTAGCTTATGTTAATTTTTGAGAAAGACAAATGTCAAAAGTGAAAACACTTTATAAAATATTTATTTAAAAATATAGTTATGATTATTTTTAAAGTATTTTTTACTTAGAAATGTATTAAAATAATATTTTTTTTATTTTTTAAAAATTATTTTTAAAATCAACGCTAAAAAACACTAAAAAAAAAATAATAAAAAATAAAAAAATAAAAATTTTTAATTTTAATTTTTTAAAAAAACGTTTTTTAAAAGCATTTTCAAATTTTTTAACTTAAAAAAAGCAAAAAATGTCAGCTTTTCTTGCAACACCCATAAATGCGAGAAAGGATTGTGCACACTCTGGAGGTAAGGAGAACTATCAACAAAAAATAGTCAAACGCCAACAGAGGCTTACATGACTAGATGTAATTATTTGTTTTTATGTTTTAAAAATATTCTTAAAAAAATTAATTTTTTTATTTTAAATTAACATTTTTTATTATTTTCAAATCATTTTAATATATTAATATAAAAAATAATTTTAAAAAATAAAAAATATTATTTTAATATATCTTCATTAATAAAATGGCATTTCATCCCGGTTAGCCCATGATATCTTGCTGCATGAAGACGCTAGGCATGGGCATCAAAGTCAGAGTGGGTCCCCTCGAAATCATTGCAGTCACGAGAAAAGTTCTCGTACGTGCCTAGAGGTGGTGATCTGATAATTAAAATTATGATAGCGATGGCTTTAGAAAGTGACTTTTATTTTAAAGTATATAAAAATAATATTTTATATTTTTTAACATCAAGAAAAACAATATAAAATCATATAAAAATTAATTTAAAACAAAAATAAATAAACACAATCTAGCCATCTAGGTCTTACCCGCTTCCCAGGACCAGGGCAGCATTTTGCCCGCTTGAGTTCCTCCTCAATGACGTTTGCATTCGCGTTTTTAAATGAAAAACATTAAAATTTTAAACACTAGCCACGCATATGTTTCTTAATAGAGCCTTCCAATCAAATCATAGCCCAGTTCTTTTAAAATTAAAATTTATATTCAATCAACCATTTAGATGATGATTTAATAATAAAAAATTGAAATTAAAAAATTTATTATTTTTATGTTTTTAGGTTTGAGTCTTGTGATTACTCATATGATAGCTATTAAAGACTTACATGGTCGTTAACTTCAGGACTCGTGGGATTAGACAAGGTGCGCACAAGCTAACTCAAACACTCATGTTAAACTAAAAAAAATTATAAAAAAAATTAAAATTCAGATTCAAATGTGTAAAAATTTAATGAAATTGTATTTTATTAATATAGATGTTAGAATTAATTAAATCATAATCCAATTTTTTTAAAATTAAAATTCAGATTCAAATGTGTAAAAATTTAATGAAATTATATTTTCATTTTTTTTTATTAGCGTGGTTGTTCGAGTCAGTTTGTACGTACCTTACTAATCTCATAAGTCTTAAAGTTAATGATTATATAAGCCTTTAATGACCCTAAAATTTATAAAACTCGAATTGGTAAATTCTAAAAAGCTAATTTAGAATTTATCAGTTAAGCAAAATCAAAAATAATAATTCATTGTTGAAGCGCCATCCTTTATCAAGGGGTAATCTGAAAGTAATTACTACAATCTATACAAATCAACAAATAAGTGCCGGAGATGGTTATAATCTGTATGTTTGAATTGTGTGCTATCATGAATTACTGTGATCCCAGGAGTTCATTGATATAATAAGTTCCATGCAAGGTACACGTGTAACACATATATCGTATAATCTGCATGTTTTAATTAGGTGTATTGTTGTGAAACATTCTAATCATGGTATATTATTTAAACTGTAACGTCAAAATTAATAATCTTGATGAAGAGTACGCATATTGATTTTTTTTTAATGTGCTTGCACTGGACATGGGTTCATCTATATTTTGAGTGTATTATCACGATCCTTCTTACTAGTAGGAGCGCAACTATCAGTTCCGTCCCTGCTTATAAAATTATTTAAAAATATGATAATAGTTGTTTTTTATTTAAAAATATATTAAAAATATTTTTTAATTTTTTTAAAATTATTTCTGATATTATCATATGAAAATAAACTAAAAACATAAAAAAATATTAATTTGAAGTAAATAAAAAAATTCAATTTTTTCAAAAGTGTTTGTAAAATATAAAAACAAACAGACTATGTGTTTATTTGAAAAACCTCTAATACATTCATATTTTGCAATTGAATATTAGGATATTTAATGAGATTTAATCATACATACAAGGTCTCTGTAAAAAGAATCTCTTTGTGCCTTCATCGGTGAAGTTAATCAGCATGATTGTACTGCCTTTTAGCTATACAAGAAAGCAATAACGAGGTTTAAAACGAATACTTTGTATTGAATATCAATAACCTTCCCACCACTTTTATGTTTGAATATCAATACTTTGTATTGAATATCAATAACCTTCTTTAACATATTTCTGAAATATTTTTATTGAAAATGTTACGTTTATGTTTGATTGAAGTGAGAAGTGCTGGTAATACGTACCCTTTTTTCCTGATAAATTTTAAATCTGAAAAACGTTACAGGTCAAGTTTAATAAGATATTGAACTGGAAAATACGGGGCGGGTTTACACCATTTTTAAAAATAAAATAAATTTTAATAAAAACACTGAGCTGACTTTGTTTTCCCATTAGTTAGAAAAATATTCTCAGTATTTGGCCATCTAATAACGCGAAGTGCTCCCATCAAACTTTTCTGCTCAACAACAACGACCGCAGCGCAGCAGCATCCCTTTCACTGATGTCGTTTTTGTAGATCAAGCAACTACGCCAAAAACTTGATGCGTCAAAAGCCGTGGTCAGACGTGAAAATAATAGTTGAACTAGCTCGTAGCTTTCACTAGTTAATGTAGTTTAACAACAATCAATTAGTCATTAAATATTACATTCTGATTTGAGATTTGTTTAACCGAGATTGCAAAAAAAAAAAATGCCCACTCAATCAGAGCATCACGTGCTGGAGTTTGACTTAACGAGTGTCCGAATCAGGCATCTTCTATTGGCGGTGCAAACCATCACACCCTTCATCCTGCCTAATAAATAGTTTACAAACGAACAAAAGTTATTGCCCCCACGGTATATCCTTAACGTTTATGGGGAAAAAATAATTTTTTTTGTAAATTAAAAATAAATTTTAAGAAATAAAAAGTATTTTTAAAAAGCAGTAATCATGAAGGGGCTCATAATCAAGTTGAAAAAAGCGCGGGAACAAAGCATGGGATGCCCACGATTTTAGTCTTTCTAGGATATATAGTTAATTTATAATAATTACAGGCTGAAAAAAACGTACCAGTCAAGTTCTGCGTTACGACTCGAAGCAGTTGAATTAAACAATAAAATTTATAAAATGCACGCTGGTATTGGAAATGATAAGCATGAGTTTCTAAGAGAAACTAAAAATAAATTTAATAATTAGAGGGATGAAAAGGAACGACACTGATTGTTTACGCACTGCGCTGTGTTCTTGCGAAAATTAAAACCAATATTTTAAATTAATGTTTTTTTTTTTGTTTTTAAATTGTGTTTAAAAATAAAAAGTTTATATTTCAATATATTTTTAAATAAAAAATATCGTACAATGAAAACATCTGGTCAGATTCCAATGAATGCATGACAGCAACGAACACCTCTAGGTTCTGGCATCGTTGAAATCTGCAGTCCCAATTTATTAATATTTGCACAAGGCACGGATTCTTGGGGGTGATACATGAACGACGTGTATTTCTGTGTCTCTTGGAAATGAATGCTCCATGGAGTCTGTATGTATAGAAGAAAGCAAACGAAACTCACCTTTCTCAGATCTCAATATATTATATTAGTGAAAACAAGACGTTTAAATGACTCGCTCTGATAATATATTTGATCCATTAATTTATTGCATCTTGGTGTTTTCATGCATATAACTTTACGGATTAAAACTTAATAGTAAATATCCTTGGATAGGAAATTTTCTAAATAGAAATAAGCGACTTGCCTATTTCTTTTTTCTTTCTGTATTACCATCACCAACACGAGTCTATTTTATTTAAAGTGTAGTTGAAATTATTTTTTTAACAATTAGTTTAAATATTAATATATTAAAATAATTTAAAAACATCAAAAAAATATTAATTTAAAGTAAAAAAAAATAAGTTTTTTTAAAATAGTTTTAAAATATAAAAACAAATAGTATCATATAAAAGAACATCTAAATTAAAAATCAAGTAAAAATTATAACAACGTTGTATTTTTACTCATAAAACTGAGTAAACTAGGGCTGCTTGGTGCCGCGATTCTTTGTTATTATTTATTTTTTTAATATAATGACAATAAATTTAAATTTAAATTTTAAGAAATGATAAAATATTAATTTAATATTCTTACAAGTTACAAGTAAATAAATTTTAAAAGTAATCTCTAGCGCGAACACGGAACCTTGTTTTTCCCGCCTTTTGTTTTTCTTCTGTTAAAAGCAGGCGTATTCTCTCACCACTTTATTATTACTGCCAACAACAGCAAAAAAAAAAAAACCCTGAAAATGGTAGCAGTAATAATGACAAAGGTCCGTTTGCATTGGCTGGCGGGTTCCACGAGTGTTCTTCACTTCTCAATTCTCCCTCCATTTCCCTGCAAAACCCTGCACAGAAGAAGAGGACATGGACCCCTCTTCTGCTTCCCTCTCTGACACATCCCTAACAGTAATCACACATCTCTATACATCAATTTCTCCTTTTTAATTCATCTAATTCAGCATCCCCAGTTCCTTCATCCGTCAACCCAAGATGAAGAAAACATTAAATAACTCAAAATCTAAACTGCTTTCCTGATCCAATTACTCCAATATCAACCGTCTGATTCAGATCCTCGCTATTTCTTTCTATTTAGTACCACTACTATGGTTTCCAACTGTTCCCTTTTCTATCAATCTATTAGTAGCCATCACTTGCTCCGTGCACCGAAAAAGATCACTCATCTCCAAAACAATGCTCTCTCCTTCTAGAATTCCTGCACGGTCACCATGAAAGCTACACCGTTTCATTTCTCTTTCAAGAATTACTTTCCTTTCTCATTGCTATGGGCTGTGGAGGTTCTAAAGTGGACGATTTACCACTAGTAGTTCTCTGTAGAGAGCGCAAGGAAGTCATCAAAGCTGCCTCCGACCACCGCTACGCTCTCGCTGCTGCACACGTGGCTTATTTTCATTCGCTGAGAGACGTTGGCGACGCTATTCGCCGGTTTGTCGACGAAGGGCTCGTGATCGCCTCTTCCTCAACCCCTCCTGCCTCTCCTGTACTAACATTACCATCTCGCGAAGGGAAATCCAGGCACATATCGAAGAACTCCTCTACTTCAACCTCACTTTCGCACTCTATAGAAACCAAAAGCAAAGACGAGGAGATTGAAGATTCGCATTTGCGCTTGTCTTCCGGGTCGGATTTGGATTCGGACTCCGGTTCAGGTTCAGGTCACATCCACATTCATGATACCCCTGAAGAAGAAGAAGAAGAAGGAGCTGTAAGAGAGATACCTTCTACTTCTTACAATAATAATTTTAATGATTATCCCCAACCTCAAGGAAATTGGGGTTTTCCTAATTACTCAGTAGATAACCCGTATCCTAACCCGTATCCGTATCCATACTCGTATGAGAATTCGTATGCTAATACGTATTATATGAAGAGGTCTGCTACTCCGGCTAAAACGGTGGTGTATGAGGATCCGTCAGTAAATGGGTATTCTGATGGCGGGTCCGGTTATTACGGAGGTGGGTATTTTGGGTACCCGATGATGAGTTCACCAGCAAGGAAGCCAAGTCCTGAGAAGCCACCACCGGTGCCCCCATCACCACCAAGAGTGTCAACATGGGATTATTTCAATGTGTTCGATGCATACGACAATGGTGGTAGTGGTGGGTATCCAGCTTATCATCCGTACGCGAGATACGGATATGGGTCGAGTACAAGTAGTCCAGATTCGAAAGAGGTGAGGGAGAGAGAAGGGATTCCTGATTTGGAAGATGAAACGGAGCAAGAAGTAATAAAAGAGGTTCATAAAGAGAAGAAGAAAGCGAGTGAAGAAATAGATTTGAATGGAAAAATGAAGTTTAATGAGGAAATAATGAGGAATTACGGAGAAGGTACTTCAAAATCAGTGCATATAGAAAGCAGTAGTGAGAGTTTAGAGTCTGTTAAAGGTAAAGGAATCAAGAACAGTATGAGTCCGAACACGATTCAGAGTCCTGATAGTATTGTTTCGAAGAGCCCTGAAGAGGGGTCTGTTTAGGAAAAAGGGGGTTAGTTTTGAGGTTGAAGATGCATCTAATGTAACAGTGGAAATTGAGTCTTCAAAGCCTAGTAGTGTTCCTACTACTACATTGTCGGCTCATGGTACAAGGGATCTTCAAGAGGTGGTGAAGGAAATAAGGGACGAGTTTGAGACCGCTTCTGGTTATGGGAATGAGGTTGCATTAATGCTTGAGGTGAGCAAGTTGCCTTACCAATGCCAGCAAAGAAGCTCCCTATTTAAAGGTTGGATTTTTTTTTATTTCATTTTTTCTTGTTATGTTTGTTTCAGTGGTTTTCTAGTTTGTTTCTTAGGCATGTGCAAAAATTTCCGTTTGGGTTCTTTTTGTTCTGATTATTTTTTGTGAATTGTCTATCATACTTGCACGCACCATTACAGTCAGGGTGAAGGTTTAGAGTGAAAGAAAATTATCCACTGAATGGTTATATTTCCTTGAAGAACACTCATAGGAGATTTGCTCTTTGACCCCAAATATTCGACATGATATTAACTTGAATGTTAATTTTAGTGCCATGTCTTTTCCTCGTACTTTTGATGGGTTCTGCTGGAGAATGCTTGCTGTTAAAGCACCTCATTTTCGTTGTTTTGTTGAATTTTAAGTATTATCTCTATCAAATACAATAATCTTGCCACTCAAGTAAAACTGACATGCCTTGGTGCAGTGATTCTTTCCAGGATCCTGTATTTGGTGTCTTCCCACCCTCCTGCAAGGCCATCAGTACGCATTTCTTCTAGGACAATGAAAATGGCAAAGTCTTACCCCTTGGAATCTGGAAATGACTTTGACATGAGGCGGAGAAACCTATCATCTACTCTACAGGAAATTTACGCTTGGGAGAAGAAACTATACAAGGAAGTGAGGGTATGGGGCAATGATGTTGTGGGTTTCTTCTTTGGTTGCCATGATTTTATTTTTCTAATATTCACCTAATAATTAAGTTTGAGTTCAATGCCTGTTAAAAGGCATCCGGTTCATAAACTTGTATGAGGAAATTTTTTCTTGTGCCGCCAACAAAATAGCTTGTTTGACATGGAAATATCAATGTATTTTGCATTCTTCCATACAGTAGATATTGTTCAGTGTTTGGTTTGATCAGTCTTTGATGTATGGTACAATCTAAACGTGCCTGCTAATGATTTCGAGAAAAGAAAATTATGCTTTGGGAAAACAAAATTGAAAATTTTCAAGAATTAATTTGTCTTTATATGATGGAAGATGTCTGAGTATTAATAGTTGTGCTGCTACTTTAGTTGCTGTTGGATCTTTCTTTCTTATCAAGTGAAGTATTTCTGTGGATGTTTAGGATGAAGAACGGCTACGGGTCATCTATGAAAAGGAGTGCAAAAGGTTAAAAATGTTGGATGACCGTGGAGCAGAGTCTAGTAAAATTGATGCTACTCAGGCTTCGATAAGGAAATTACTGACAAAAATCAATGTGTGTATCCGAGCTGTTGATGCCATATCCAGTAAGATACACAGGTTGAGGGATGAAGAATTGCAGCCTCAGATCACTGAATTGATTCATGGGTAAGTTTACTGCTGTGCTCCTTGGTCTTTTCAATGCAAAGCAATTTGGGGTTCACAACTTGCATGTCTTACACGAAATATACCTGAGGTTTTTGGGGCAAATGTGTGAATGGTTAGTCCTTGGGGACTATCACTTGCCATTTGTCCATACAAGGATATGGTGTCTGCGAGGTTACTCAAACCAGGGCCGGTATGCTGACAGAGAACTATGGTGATCTCACTCACCATCTATGCCTCTTATGCTGTGTTGAGATACCTGAGGTGGTAAAATGACCTTAATTGTCAGTCTTTACGATAATGCATTCAATAAACTGGTTATTGAATCTTGCTTTCTCCTTGTTCACTGAAGCATACTGGTTATGTGCACAAGTAGAGGGCATTTCTGTGTTTTAGACCTATTAATACTCTTCATTTCTAGCTGCTACTTGATTCGGATATCATCTTCTACTTTTTTACGGATTTGTGAAGTATTTCATCCCAAGCTTTGATAACCCCTGCACACTTTTTTTGTGGCTCTAGCAGAAATTGTAAAAGTTAGGAGACTTTCTGATTCCTAGTCCTGCATGTGCTGTAGGCATGCCTGTTTAGTGTGGTTGAAGTATGATTGGAAGATGGAAGAAAAGACCAGCGCATGTGCATATCTTTTTTGTGCTGTCAATTTTTTGATCACTAGTGTTTTGGATTCTTCCATTTTCATATGATAATGGACTTCTATTTGCAGGTTGATCAGAATGTGGAAGTCCATGCTCAGATGTCACCAGAAGCAGTTCCAGGCTATTATGGATAGCAAAGTACGCTCTCTAAAAGCACAGAGAGATTCTGGTTTGAAAGCCACAGTAGAACTTGAAGTAGAGCTTATTAATTGGTGCACCTGTTTTAACAATTGGATTAACACCCAAAAATCCTATGTGGAGTCATTAAATGGGTGGTTGTTAAGGTGCCTTCACCAGGAACCTGAAGTAACCGCTGATGGGATTGTGCCCTTCTCCCCAAGCAGAATTGGTGCTCCACCTATTTTTGTAATTTGCAATGATTGGTACCAAGGAATTGTTAGGATTTCTGAGCAGGAGGGGGTTGAAAATGCCATGCTTGGTTTTACTTCAAGCTTACATCAGTTGTGGGAACGGCAAGATGAGGAGCAGCGACAGAGGATCAAAGCAGAGTACCTTACAAGGGATTTTGAGAAACAGCTTAAAACCTTGCGAATGGAGAAGGGAAGGATTGAGCAGGAGCGTGGAATCTCACCACTAGATAAAACCATGTCAAAGGTTTCTTCAGAGAGTGGAATCTCACCACTAGACGATCTGAAGGTGGATTTGGATTCAATGAGGAAGAAATTGGAAGAAGAGAGAGCAAGGCATAAGGAAACAGCCAAATCAGTCCATGATGCAGCTTCCAGTAGTTTACAAGCAGGTTTGGTCCCAATTTTTCAGGCTCTGGGCAAATTCACTTCCGAAGTTCTGAAAGCTCATGAAGAAGTTAGGCTTTGAGATGATGGAGGCCCATAGGAAATGCATCAGCAGCTATGTTGAAGGTCCTTCAGGGAAAGTTACCCTGCTTTACC
Organism: Populus simonii; assembly: GCA_007827005.2. Lineage (NCBI taxonomy): Eukaryota > Viridiplantae > Streptophyta > Magnoliopsida > Malpighiales > Salicaceae > Populus > Populus simonii. The sequence goes on along the minus strand of CM017465.2, from coordinate 18,390,669 downwards.
TGGATCAAGTAACAATTGGAAAGGTTAGATTCGTAAGGAAAGTAAAGGAAGATGAATAAAGCAAGTATACCAGAAAGGATTTGGCACAACGGGTAAAACTACTTGGATAAGATAACAGGAGTGCAATATAGAATTGCTTAGAGAAGCTGGAGGTTTTTGGGGAAGAAATATGTGTGAGAGGCAAGTCAAACCGTTGTTTCCGTTTCAACTGGTTCTGCCCTAACCCCTGAGTAGATGATATGTAGGAATTTGTACAGAAATTCATTTATTGGTTGATTGGTTGTTGGTGGATGTATTTGGTGCCAACTGAACTGATGGGATGGAGGATTCAGATGGTGTGCGTAGGCTCTTCGATGTAGAATTTTTATTTTAAAGTTTTTTTGAATGAAGTACTTGGTAATGAAATTGAGGAGCCGTTTTTGACTGCCATGTGAGTTGTCGATTGCACCTGAATCAATGATTTGTGTGATTTTCTTTTTACAAGGATTCAGTGATGCATGTACATGGAGGGCAAAACGTTCCAGTGCTATTTTGTTTAATAATCTTCTGTTGAACAAGATGCTTGGCGTCCAGTTTCTGTTGGATTTCCATCCTCAAGTGGTTAATAGAATGGCTGTTGAAGGCTGCTGGAGTTCTCACTCTACAAAATTCATCGTCTTCTGGAACCTGCTGCGGGTAATAGGTGGATACATGTTTAAAGGACGCAAATTTCTGCGTGCATGTTCTTGCAGATTTAGGAGGACGAAGACACGTGGTGTCTTGGAGGCCTCCTTTTTGCTTATGTTATAAGTTAGAACGTGTCTGTATCCCAGTGATATCCCAGTATCACTGGTGGTGTTGTACATATATAAATTTTATTGAAATAAAATAATTTTTTTAGTATAATTTCTTGTTTTCTTATCAATTTATTTTTTAATAACAAAATATAGTTTTTTTTAGATATGTTCTTTATATCAATTAGAATAAATTGAACAATTTAAAATAAGGATTAAAAATGCAATTTTTCATACGAATTTAAGAAAAGCTATGTTGTTGACTATAAACTCACAAGATACCACAATCAACACGCCACAATAAAATTACCACACGAACTAGTTTTTTTTATAATTATAGTAATACTAGCTGTTGTCGACAATATATTATTGAGTGGTTTTAATAATCTATTTATATTTTATTATGCAGCAATTAAAATAAATATTCATAAAAAATTAACAAATTATTGAGAAAAAATATATTTTTCATGCAATTTCTTCCTTTCTTATTCATATATTTCTTTGTTATGATAAGAACATGTTTTTTATGAGCAACATTTTTTTTTAATAAGAACTAGAGGTAGTTAAAATAAATATTTGTAAAAACTTCAATCACATTAATTAAGATGAAAAAATGTATCTCTTGAGTCAAAATTCCATTTATTCATATATTTCTTTCCATTTATTTTATTTTGATATAAAAATATATTGTTTTTATATAGAAACTTGTCATGAAAAGTAATTTTCATTGAAAAGACATGAAAAATCAATAATCAATAATTTATATGTGATAGAAGGGGAAAAAATAATCCTAGAAAATTATGAAAAAAAATGCAATAAAAATTATATTTCATTACTATTGAATATTCATGAGCATTTGTTTTTTTAATTTTGCATAATGTGTTCATTTATAATAATTCATAAAAATAATTATTAATATTATCATTAAAAACTATAATTTTTTTGAAAACCATGATGGAATTGGATAATATTATGAATACTTTTTAAATTATTTTATTTACATTAATTTTATTTAATATCAATAAAAAAATAACAAACAACATATCATTTATTATTTAAATTTTAGATGTCAGGATACAAATTTGAGATCCATAAAACTTATTTTTAACTTGTTTCCACATGTAAAACATCTAAACACATTATAATATCTTCATCGAACTCATTTTTAACCCCCAAAACATTTTTTATCTAGATCAAAGACTAAAATTAATTTGAATAAAAAACCTTCTTGTAATGGATTTACTTTTTCCATGAAAAATTCAAACAACTTCTATGAAATTTTTCTTTGCGAACTCGAGATTAGTTTTTCTCATGGTCAAAATGTGGTTGACCAACAACTTTTCCTCCCTATTTATTTTTCAATGATTTTCTATTTATTATCCCAACATCTAGGGGCTAAAATGTAAAAATAAAGAAGTAAAGAGTTGAAATAGAAAATTATAAAACTCTAGCAATCAAATAATGCGTAAATTAAATTTTTGAGGATCAAATTAAAGTTTTCCATGCCTTTTAAATAGTGGGTTCTATTTTTTTTTATTTTGGTTCCTTTTCTTTTATTTTTTAAATTATAATTTAAATTAATTTTTAATTTTTATCTTTAATTAAAAAAAAGTCATAGTTTTTCCAAATAATTTGTACAGGTGAGATCATGCAAAAAGAAGCAAATCTCAATTAGAAAAACTAATAGAGATATCGGTACACACACGAATGTCACTAGTAAATTATTTGGACAGCCAGGATATCGGTACCACTAATTTTAACCTTATCTCATTCAAATACACAGACTTTAATTTTATTTATTTGACCACACCTTTTCTTTTCTTTTCTTTTTCAAAACCACCGGTCAAACACTGTAGAATCACATGATAAAAGTGTACTTGATTAGAGTAATAATATTTTATTTTTACCAGTAATTTATTTATTATTATATAACAGTTCTCAAATTTGATGCAGATGGCTTGTCATTTATCTGAACAGAGAATCAAACTTAGTATAACTTTTTTTTTTTTTTGTCATCAAGAAAAAATATAACTGCATGTTAAAAAATTAATACATGTATTTAATAAAACAGATTAAAAATTATATATCAATAATAAATCTATTAATTCCAATTAAAAGTTAAGTTGAAAAGTTAGGAAAAAGATGTGTATAACGATATCTAATCTCATATCATGAGAAGCTTTTTTGTTTTTTTTTTTATTAATTCAATCATACATAACAAGATTATTTTCTACTAGAAAATAAATAATTTAAACTTCATCGAGAAAATTCTAGTATAATTCCTTCTCTTTTTATTAATATATCTTGTCAATAATTTTTTTTTGTGATGGATTCTTAAATTGATAAAAAAAATACATGAAAAGAATACAAGTAAAAAATAGATATATTTTTCTCATTCAATATCAATGAGAAAATTAAATTTAGGTTTGAAATTATTAAATTATAATTATCCATAAAATTTTTGATAATATCATCATAAACAAATTGTTAATCTTATGAAAAACAACAATATTGATTTTTTTATTAGGAGCACAATTTGATACTAAAAGGGAGCAAAAATTAAAATAAATTTTAGTTAAAAATTTAAGCTATTTGAAACAAGTAGGAAACATGTATTTTTCAAATTCAAATTTAAATTTAATTTTTCTTATTAATGTATCTCTGGACTATTTAAGTGAAATAATGTTATTTTTAACCATAATGACTATTTTTTTTAAAAAAATAATTTTTGTCAATGCAAGTTAAAAGAACATGTATCAAGATAATGTGACCCTGTTTATTATTATTATTATTATTATTATTTTAATTTTGTCAGTGCAAGTTATGGATAGTGAAGCCTTAACTTTTTTTTTCCTACCGCAATCTTTGCTAACATCTTTTATTTTAAATTAAATTAATTTTTATTTAATATAATATTATCTTGAAGGAAATTCTTCAAAAAAAAAAAAAAAAGAAGTTCCACTCTAAAAAATAAAAAATTAGAAGAAGTTTTCTTACAAAATGCACTTACTATCTAGGACATCTAAAAAATTGGTGTATCAGAGCAAGAGATTATAATAAAATAAAATTCATATAGTTGACCGAGAAAAGGGTGAAAAATGGCATCCGAACGTTGTAATTAACCCAGTCATTAGTATCTAATAATCGGAATAAAGCAAAATTCCTTGAAAAAAGATCGAAGAGCCGTTTACAAAGAAAGACTTTTTACAGAGAAATAAAGGAGAATCAAAGCTAAAAAAACAAAGAGGCCCAATCCCATACGTGTACACAGTAAGTAGCAGATCCTCAGCAACAAATCACGTGGACCACTGATTTAAAGTTTAAACAATTTTAGAATGCTGCAACTCTGACGTTTTCTTATTCAATTGGTTGAAACTTTCCCCATCTATACGCGCGGCACCACCGAAACAATACCAGTCTAACCCGTACTACTCCCCTAGGGAAAAATCAAGAATACAAGATATATACTTACCTTAATATATTCAACTTACCGAATATCTACGCATGACGCGACTAGACCAATAAAAACCATCCACCTGGATAGGCCACCACAGACAAAGCGAGTAGGCAGAAAAAAAAAAATACTCGAGAAGCTAAATATATAAAAATATCTGCAAAAGATGTCACGTGCTCCTTCCATGCTTGTCTCGTTCTCTTGCTACTCACAAGCCTCCATAAAACCCTGTACCCACTTCAACAAGAAGAAAGTCGAAACTCCCTCTCAACCACCCAACAATGGCTTCTACGGTTTCGTTCTGGTCTTGTATATTCCTCCTCTCTCTAATTGTAGCGCTATCTGCTGGAGAGGATGAATCAAAGGAGTACGTGTTGACTCTAGATCACTCCAATTTCAATGAGACCGTTAGCAAGCACGATTTCATCGTCGTCGAATTCTACGCTCCTTGGTACACACTACAATTCAATTCTGTCTGCCCTTTTCTCTTGGTTCTTTCACTATTTTTTTTTTTAAATATGGTTAATCGTGTTTGTTCTTATGGATCTTGTTTTTTAATGCTTTATCATGTGATTCTTGATCTAATGTTAGATCTAGTAATTTGTTGGTTTTATTTTTTAAATTACGGTTTTAGCAATGGGATTGAAGTTAGATCTTGTAACTGCAAAGTGACCTTTTCGTCTTGTATAAATTTTGATGATGAAGTTATCAATTTTTTTTAATATTTTTTTAATCTATTGATGTATTTTATATGAAATTTTGAAAAATCCTTTTGGAATTGATTTTGGGTTAGAGTTTAAATCTTTTGTGTTTTACTAACAGGTGTGGCCACTGTAAGAAGCTAGCTCCAGAGGTAAACAACTTTGCTTTATAATTGTCTGATTGCCTTGATTAAGATTGGGATCATGGTTATATAATTGGGATTATTGTTATACTCTTTTGTAGTATGAGAAAGCTGCTTCTATACTGAGCAGCAATGATCCTCAAGTTGTTCTTGCCAAAGTTGATGCGAATGAGGATGCTAACAAAGAGATCGCTAGTCAATATGACGTCAAGGGATTCCCCACTATTGTAATTTTGAGAAAGGGAGGGAAGTCTGTTCAAGAATACAAAGGCCCTCGTGAGGCAGATGGAATTGTTGAGTATCTGAAGAAACAAAGTGGTCCAGCTTCTGCTGAATTAAAATCAGATGATGATGCTACTGGTTTCATTGGTGACAAGAAAGTAGTAATTGTAAGTTCATCTTCTGATGCCTTTTACTCTTTTTTTTATCTGTGACTGAATTTTGGATGTGAACACTTATTATTATGGTTTTGCAGGTTGGGGTGTTCCCAAAGTTCTCTGGGGACGAGTTTGAGAACTTTTTGGCTGTAGCAGAGAAATTGCGTTCTGACTATGAATTCGGCCATACTTTGGATGCTAAGTACCTTCCACGCGGGGAATCATCAGTTTCTGGACCCCTAGTTAGATTGTTCAAGCCATTTGATGAACTCTTTGTTGATTCTAAGGTATTGCTTTATTTACAGTGGGTTTGATGTAAAATTGTCTATCCTTTTCCAGATCTTCAACTATCTTGTCAATCAAGCCACATGCTTGCAGGACTTCAATGTGGATGCTCTTGAGAAGTTTGTTGAAGAGTCCAGCATTCCCATTGTGACTCTCTTCAATAAAGACCCAAGCAATCACCCTTTTGTTGTCAAATATTTTGACAGCCCCCTTGCTAAGGTATAAAAACATGAACTCTTAGTGTTGGCATGTGTTGATAATTTACAAATTGCATGTTTAAAAATTACTAAATTATGCATTGCTTTAAACATTGATACTCTTAGGATGATTGGGTTTGGTAGTCCCCTTCCACTACATTCCATCGCCTTTACAGCCTGGAAGGTTAGAAAGGGAAACGGATAGCTTGAACCATAATGTTGAATTCCTGATTTTCCTTTTTCTGCGTCGAACATTAACTTGCAAGAAAAAAAAACTTTTCTAAGAAGGTTCCAAATCATTTCTGTTCATTCCTTCAAAAAGTGCTTAATTCCAGATTTTTCTCTGCATCCCTTCATGAAATTACAGTTTGTCATGCCATGTCCAACAGATACAATAAGGTCTTTGCCTTTTTATTCTTGCATTAATATTTCACTTAAACTCCTTTTTGAAAAATATTGGTGGGTTTATCATATGAATTGTTGGTGACTTTCATTCATGTCTTCTTTTATACCATATATTATGGATCTTCTAAGAAGCTGATTGACAATTGCAGGCTATGTTGTTTATGAACTTCAGCAGTGAAAATGCCGATTCCATTAGAACTAAGTATCAAGAAGTTGCTGGGCTACACAAAGGAGATGGATTAGTCTTTTTGCTGGGAGATGTCGAGGCTAGTCAAGGTGCCCTGCAGGTTAGTAAGGCTTCTTTTACATGGTACACTTGTGCTATTTTTTACTCGAAATGTTTTTAATCTTTGAAAGATTTGCATGGATGAACAGTATTTTGGACTCAAAGAGGAACAAGTGCCTCTTATCGTCATACAGACTACTGATGGACAGAAATACTTGAAGGCGAACTTGGTGTCTGATCAAATTGCTCCTTGGTTGAAGGAATACAAGGTGGTGATGGTGTTTTAATATTCATAATGAAATGTTTCAGTATGATTTGCTCTGTTTCGAGTTGCTTGATGATGGTACTTAATTTTCAGTTGAAGGGCAATAGGCCAATGGATTCGGTCTCTGTGTTCAATTGTCATTAATTAGCAAAACCTTCGTGAAATGTAAAAAACTTGCTGAAATACTGTGCAGGAAGGCAAGGTACCACCATTTAAGAAATCCGAACCTATCCCTGAAGTTAATGATGAGCCAGTGAAAGTTGTTGTTGCTGACAGCCTTGATGAATTGGTTACCAAATCTGGAAAAAATGGTACGAATAATCTGCAGTTTTGTAGGGTTCATCTGTTCTTTTTTTTTCCACTACATTGTTACATTGGTATGCACTGCAATCTGTGCTTTCCTGATGGTTTTGTTTCATTTAATTTATCTTTGTTTATTTTAATGATGTGCAGGTGCCTAGTGTATGCTTTTAGTTTCTTTGCTAGATTCTAGAGTTCATTAATTCTTTCCTCGCTATATTCCTAGATTAGGATTCATTGGTGCTTTCCTGATGGTTCCATTGGATGGCATCATTGCTGTTTATTTTAGTGATGCACAAGTGCTTTCTGTGTACCTTTTTCCTCTTTGCCAGGTTCTACAAGTTGTTCACAAAATTATAGTTAGGTTATTTGCACTCAATCTCTGAGATATTAGAGGAGAACCCCATCTGTTCTTTGTACCTCATTTTGTATTCTGGGTTGTGTTCTATCTTAACAGTTTTTATGGCATCCATTATAACACATGTTTGAGTAACTAAGTAATTTGTGGTGGCCCTTAGTTTTTCTTAATTCGATTGTTTTGGCAACAGAGGTGAAAGTTAGTGCATGGTTACTGGTCACTGTGGTCATTTTCCTTTCCATATTCTGCCCTCTTGTTTTGTAACTATATGGCAGTTTTACAAAAGAATTTGGGTTCTATCCCCTGGTCAGAGGGGAGATCATATTTCCTGGTACACAAAATCACCTTTGTTCTTCCTTTTATTGTTTTCTCCTTTTGTCTCATGCATATCAGATGAAATGGGTCTTCCCTCCCCACATGGCCCACACACCCAAACTACCCCTTCTCTCCTTCCTCGTTTAAGTGATATTTATGATGTTTTAAATGGATGTTTCCTCTCCTGTCTTCTATAGTTTTAGTTCTTCTCTATAACCTGCGGTGATACTTGACTTACATATAACTTGGCGGCTTGTCCTCCTTTGCAGTCTTTTTGGAGTTTTATGCCCCTTGGTGTGGTCACTGCCAAAAATTGGCGCCAATCTTGGAGGAAGTTGCTATCTCGTATCAAAGCGATGCTGATGTTGTTATTGCCAAGCTTGTAAGTTTTGTTCATCTCCTGTCTGAAGAAGTCATGCGTGTTATTTCGTTAAATTTTTTACTAGGTATTATAATTACAGATACGTTTGGGTCATTACAATGATTGGCTGCTCGCTGTTTTGTTTTGTTTTTTTTTCCATTTGATTTTTCTACTTGTTTGCTCAAAGAAAATTACTTCTAGCCAAACCCTTCACACATCCACTGGTTCTCTGGCGTATCAGTTTTCCTTGATATTTAGACTATACGGTTTTCACTAATTTTTTGTGGCACCTGTAGGACGCAACTGCAAATGATATCCCAAGTGATACTTTCGACGTCAAAGGATTCCCCACAATTTTCTTTAGGTCAGCTACTGGAAAGTTGGTGCAGTATGAAGGAGATAGGACCAAGCAAGACATCATTGATTTCATTGAGAAGAACAGGGATAAAATTGGCCAACAAGAACCTGCTAAAGAAGAAGAGCCAGCTAAAGAACAAGAGCCAGCTAAAGATGAACTTTGAGAAAAACATATCTATTTAGTTATGTATCAATTTTGGGCATAGTTAGTCCTGAATAATCACTATGTGCTCTGATCCTTCGTTGTTAGGGAAAAAGAACGGTTATAAGCAAAGGGAGAACTGGTTTCTATACTCTTTTTTTGCCTGTTTTTTGTTTTTAGCCAAGCTGTAGAATTTTCACTCCGCCGTCATTATTCTTTGCATCGCTCCATACCGAAAACCGAATTTTCATGGTTCATGCGCTTTCCAAACTGGAATAGCTAGCAAAGTCGACCCTCTCGCATGAGGGATTTGAGGCGTGAATTTGGCAGGCGAGTTTCCCTATATATGCTTACTGGTTGCTGTTGAATCATATCGATGGTTAGCCTAAAGAAATATGGTTAGCCTAAAGAAATGGTGATCAAGACCCTATCACCCTCCTAATAGTGTCAAACTGTACAAGATGAAGCGAGTTTGAGGATTGATGATATAAGTTTCATTTAATTCTCCAGCTAATTTGTTTGTTTATATAAACTTAAAATGATTTGCTTGATATTTTATAGGGAAAATTACCCCAAGTAGTTTGGTTTATTTTACATTTATCCATTATATCTTAGAAAATTATAGTTTGTCATAGGACAATAAATACTTTTCCCCCATTCCCTCCCCCTTTAAGCAAAGATGTATTGGGCTAGATTTGGGTGGTGACTTGTTTTGGTGGTGAATCTTCGGTGACGGTTGGATGTGAGAGTTGAAAGAATCAAAGTTAGATCCAGAAGTTACGAAGGATTATCTCCTTTTTCATGCTTGCCCTCCTGTTGGTGTAATTCTTATGGCTTTTGGTAACCTTCCGGAGCTATAAATGCGAGCTCGTTGAATAGATGTTATGAAATGCAACCCATAATTCTTCACAATAACATGTCGACTTGGTAGTGGTAAAATAGTGTTACTATATTGTGCATCTGCTTTTCATGGAATTCCATGTTCTAGATTTCACAATTTAATTCATGGGTTTTAGTCGGAAATTCGTTTCTAACCTAAATACATCATCGGAGATGTCTTTTTTAGTTTAAAAGCGGCTGCTTAACATTGCTTCACCTTCTTCGATGTGCACCGCATATGATTATGATCAAAGATTTCCATCTGAAGGGGATGATCTTGCGAGTTACTTCTTATTGTATATTTTGCTACTCATGTCAAATTTTGTGAGGTAATTTCAGCAAGCACTTATTATTATGACATCTACCTTTTCCAGTAATTACATGCATGTTCGCATGTTCGGATATGTGATAAATTTATTTTTAACAGGATTAAAAAAAAATTATGATTTTTTTTGGGCATACTGTTAAACCCAAACACGTTTGGGTTAGTGCTAGACTTAACATGTTCGAAGCTTATTACACTACTAAATCTTTATATAATTAGGCTTGATATATTATCAAACCCTAACTCGGGCATATTTATTTTTTTAAGTATATCTAAAAAAGAAGGGTTATTGAGGTTTTTTATACCTATTAAAAATAAATTTATCATATTTTTTAGTTTTAAGTGTGAATTTTTCAATAATACTGATAGATTGTAACCATTCCAACTTACAATTTAACATTCTTTGTGATTTTGGCTATTAATTAGTGATTTACTTTCTCAAAAGTATTTAGCTCCTTTTCCAGGAGATTTATGTTTCCAACATTTATTTATTGTTTATTTGTTTTTACAATCAAAGATTCTAGAAGCAAAATGAGTTCACATAAAACTTTACGGTTTAAGGCTATTATTTATAAAAAAAAAGAGAGTGTTTTTTCAATATAAATAAGAATTTTTTTTATTTAAATATTTTAACTTAAAAACAATAAGATAATATGTATGATAAAAAAATTTATATTAAAAGCTTAAATATTTTTTAAATTAATTTATATCAACCCGTGTACTTTGAGATTTAATTTTTTGATCGGATGAACCCCGGCCGGATTTAATAAATATACCTGTAAGTGTAAAAAAGAAAAGAATTAATGGACTGTGAGGGTCACTTTTGCTGTTCTTTTTTTTTACTTTCAGCAGTCCAGAAGGCAATGGCTACGGAGTTTCCATTGCAGCGCAAGCACTTGCACCTGAAAATGGATAGTTTAAACTGGGTTTGAAAGACAAAATCTGGGAACGAAACATCCTGCTCGTTTCATATATATTTTATGAATTGCACGTGGATGTGATCAGCAGTATAATAACTTGTTGTTCATATTATCCGATAAAACACCGAGTAATGATACATGCCACACGCTAGATATATAAGCAACCCATTTATCAAAAAATAGGTCATATATCTGTTAATATTATTAGTCCATTGTCCTATACAACAGCCAATCCTTTCATTTTAGGTCTTCTGTCCTCAATCTCTGGAGACAATGCCTTCCTCTTGCTAACAATATTGTTGCTGTTGCTCTTGTTGCTAACAGTAATGTTGCTGTTGTCAGTATTAAAACTGCTGTCATCAATCCTTTTGGAAGAGTACTTGTCAAGCGACTTTAGAAGGTGAGTTTGAAGTTTTTCAACATCTGATAATTGAAGTGGCTTCAATAAGAACTCCTCTGCTCCTTCTTCCAAGCACCTACAAGGAAAGATATTCGAGATGCTTAACATTTTTACCTTCTAGTCGATAAGAAATGGAAAAATAAAGGGATTATAAGAAAGTTACGATTACATTCTAATTCTGGAAGGTATATTCTCTGAGGACATAACCACCACTGGAACATCTTTCCAATAAGATCCCTGCAGATGTAAGCAAAAAGGGTAAATTACTATTTGATTAAAATACACACTCAGCTATACCCTTTTATGTGGTCAGTAAGATTCTGTGCCAGAACAGTAGAGGTAGATGCTAGCTCTACACCTTATGAGTCTGTGTCCAGATTGCCATTGATATTTCAAGCCATGGTAATTAAGGATGCAATGCTGTTGATTAATTAATAGCATCATTCATTTTCCATGCATATATATGCTTCGAATTATAATAAAGACACCCAGGAGAAGAGATGGCGGCGAGTTTAGTGATTATACGGTGATATTACCTTGACTCGTTTGAGTAAATCATAACCGCTCATTCCAGGCATGCAGTAATCAGTCATGATCAAATTTACTTTCATCCCCTGGATTTGACAGAAAAGATTAAAAAAGAAATTAACACTGTACGAACATTTATTGTACCACAGGGACCAAAAGAAGAATCAGAAAGAATATAACATAAGGAATCGGTAAGTTTCAACGATTCCCAACTTCTAGATCAAGTTTCAGTGCATGGCTCAAAGATAAAAAAAAAAAGAGGCATTGAAGGAAGAAAGGAAAAATAAAAGAGCAGTGAAAAGATGGGAAAAAAGGACCAGGAAACTTTAGAAGCTAGCTAATTTCAACTTGTAAAGAGTACCCATTTCAGCTTTTCACACGCGCGCGATAGTATACATCTATGTTAAGCACAACAGAAGCTCCACTTCTTTCTATGTGTTTGTCACGGGTTATCAAGTGCATTGAATAGAGCTCTAGCTGAACTCTTGAATGTGTGGCCCATTTGAGCTTTCCTTACATGAAATTTGTAGTATTAAAGCTTAAAATCATGGTTAACATATAAAATGTGCATTTCTTTAATCACCTATATATATATATATATATATATATATATATATATATATATATATATATATATATATATATATTTCTTCCACAGCTAGCATCCAAAACCTAGTTAAGCTAGTTCCTGGATATCTGAAAATCTCTCCAGGTGTACTAGTGATGAATTCACTACAACAAACTGATGGCATTAATTAAAACTATCAGAATTCACGAACACTTCACCTCGAAAAGATGAAACGATCATCTGAATTAACATTCTGACAAATGATGGAGAAACACTTAAGAAAAGATTGTGAACCACAAACTTAAAAAAGTCAGACAGGTATCCATGCATGACAGCTCAGGTTTTCATTCGAAGGATGAATTGTAGCACTGGTTCCAACGAAATAAATGCTACTATAAATATATTAATAACAAGTCCTGGTCATATTTCACTATATACTCCGCTCAATATATGTGATAATTAATACAGGTTGGCTAAAATGCATTTTAAGTTGATCTTTACTCCCCTCGAGGAATCAGATCATTTGGAATCAGAAAGAGAGGGGGAAAGATCAGGGTGGGGAGGAGCTTGAATAACTAAGACAACCTCACCTCTTGTTGTGGTGATTGGGACGACGAAGAAGAAGAGGTTGCATTGACATTGTCTATGCTATCAAGGAGACCTAAATATTCCAAAGCCTTATCCCCAGAGTCCACAAATGTCACTGCAACGAGTACAAAACAATATGAACATGGATCCACAATATCTTCAAGATGAAACTGATAGACCAAATATTCAATTAGAAGTTGGGTTAAAAGCACAAAAACTTATATCAATGGTACTATAAGTTATGTAACAAGCTCACTCAGTCTCTCGCCCAGAAGCGTGGGAGAGAAGGTTTATTAATTCCATGATACCTTGGTATGAAGATACTTTAAGCAGCCTTTCTAAAAGCTTCCTGTCAATAAAACTATCATCCACTGCCAGGACATGAAAATGTTTCTCTTCTTCTTCCCCCTCCTGATCCCTTTGTTGCTTATGTTTCTCTTCTCCTTCTTCTTCCTTTTGTTGCTGATGTTTCTCTTCTTCCTGATGTTGTGTATCAACAGCACCTGATTCCATTATCTCCATTTATGGTCAAAATGAAAGAATATTGGACCACTGCCTATACCGTTCTAGTTTTCAGTTGTTGGGGGCTAGTCTTCGCATCATCATATACGTGTATGAGCCCTTTTTATATAGCTAGTAGCTGTGTAGAGAGAGAGAGATTGAGGGAGAGAGATATGAGAGGTAGAGGAGTTGGCGGTGAAAGTGAGGAGTTTGTGTGCCGTAGGTTTTCTTGAGTAGGTAAGGGAGCAAGTGTATATGTTTTTGCAGGGGAAGGAATATTTATTGGACAGATGTCATAGTAATTTTTTTTATTTTTTTTGTGTTTTAATGTCTGTGATTTTCTGCTATTATCTCTCTCTGGATTCTTTCTCCACACAATGCTGGTACAACCACTCATCTCTCTCTCTCTTCCTTTTTTTCTTGCTTTGGATTTTGTTTGAATGCTAAAGAAAATCCACAAGATCTTCATTTGTTCCCAGTTGGCAAGGAGGTTTGATTTTAGTTGGATTGTATGAAAAATGCGGTTTAACTAACTACCGGGAGAAATTTTGTTTTTGTATTTTAAGAGTATTTTAAAAAAAATTAAAAAATTTTTATTTAAAAACAATTTTTTGTGTATTTCCATACCATTTTAACATACGAATATTAAAAATAAATTTTAAAAAATAAAAAAAAATATTATTAAAATATAGCAAGTAAAAACATATCAAAATATCATAATCTTTTGTCTTTTTCTTGTAGTTGATTGAAAATTAATCTTGCTTTGCATGCTGCTCTTGATTGGATAATTTGATTGATGGGGGTATTCTGTTCCAACTAATCAACATTATTTGCATGTGACTTTACCCTTGTGGTTGAAAAGTATTTTTTTTAAAAAAAATTAATTTATTTTTGTTTTAAAATAATTTTTTATATTATTTTGATGTATTATGTTGAAAATAAAATTTTAAAAATAAAAAAATATTATTTTAATATTATTTGACTAATTGAAAATTGCAAGGAAGAAAAAAGAAGAAGGAAAAAACCATGGTGAACTATTCGAGACGAGAGCCATATCATATAACGGTATCCGTGACGCCATAACTCATCATTGTTAAGGTGTGTGGAACAATCGTCAGACATCCAATCCTCCGCCTATGTTAGCATTGACTAAAGCATAAAATATTATTCAGAACTATTCCAATTAAAAAATCTAAGATATTGACATGCTAATTAAAAATTAAAAATACAGCTAAAAGATGTGAAACCAGTTTAACTGTGTTTATATAACCATTTTCATCACTTGATTAACAATTTCGAGTTCAGTGGGAGAGCTCAATATCTAGAGGTTTTTTTTTTTTTCCATGTTAGTTTTTGTGGTTGAGGTTTGAAAAAAATAGATTTTAAAAAATTACTTTAACCATGATTGATTTGATTTAAATAGCTTTAAAAACAGAAGTTGCACAAAAATAAACACATTCTTACTTGGGTGTAATATCAATATCATGAGATTGAGACTCTGTATTGTCTTCTTCTTTTTCTTCTTCTTTTTTAAAGAACTCATTATCAAAAGTAAAAAAAATAAAGACTCAGGCTTGCTGCCTTGTCTCTGGCCTACGTATCAGGCCCATGACTTTTTTAGCGGCTTTTTAGGATTTTTTTCTATTTTTATTTTTTATTTTATTTTTGAATTTTTTATTCATTATTTGATTTATTATGGACTAACTTTTGTATTTTTCATCATGTAAACACTACCAGAAAATTGACAAATACAAACGGACATACCAACATAATATTTATGTCAATAGATTACGGTGAATTTTTCCGACTGAATATACTCTCGCAATATATATCGGTAAACACCGATGAAAATATCCTTTTGGTATATACCGAGAGAATTACAATGGAAAAAGGAAAGAACAAAAAAAAAGCCAGGAAACACGATGACGTGTCATTTTTATAGACAAAATTACCAATAGATTTAAATCCACCGGTAAATCTATCTGTAATATTTAATTTATAACCTGACAAACAACCCTCCTCTCCCCCTATTTCTTTTTCTTCCTCTATTTTTCTTTGTAACAAACAACACACCTCTTATTTCATCTCAAATCAACCTCTCACTATAAATTTGGCTACCCTAACACTTAGCTTGCCAACATCCTTGTTTTGGTTCAAATTTTATTGAGAATTTTCCATTTCAAGTAAACAAAAATACCAATTTTTTATTTGAACTCAATTTTAGAATGTTAATTTTTATTGTATATTTTTGTAGTATATATATTTATTTTAGGTGTTTACTTGTTTTATATTTTTTTTTCCCATAGGAATGTGTTGTATGAATGTATGATGTGTACATGTTAATGTTGGTTTGAGATTTTGAAAAATTATATTTGTTTGTAAATGAATTAAATTTAATTTGAATTTGAGACTTATGTGTTTTGTGATGAAATCAATAATTTCTTATTTAAAGGGTTTGTTTTATATTTTATCAATTTTATTGTTGAGTTCAAAATTTTGATAAATGTATAGAAATTTGAATTTATGTAGATAATTGATAATGAATTAGTTGTACTATTAAAATAGTTTGAATACGTTTGAGTCAAACCAATGTTCTGTTATTTATTTAGTTTATATAATTAATTAAAACATGTTGTCATCAATATTTTATATAGGTTTGACATAAGTAATGAATGATCGCTCATGGAAGTATCAAGATTTTCTCGAAGGGTTACATATGATGGATTATTGTAATGGGATTCAGGGTTTTATTATTTATGCATTATCTAATATGAGAAATACTAGTGAAGACGGTATTAGATGTCATTTAAGAGGTATAGAAATAAAAAGTTTCTCGATCCATATGTTGTAATGATGCATCTTTTACAAAAAGAGTTCATGAAGAGATACATGTGTTGATTTGCATACAAAGAACCACATGTTCCTTACGAGACCATAATAGAAAAGATGATTGGGTCAACTTCTAGTTATAGCAATGTGCATGGAGTTGTAAATGACAATAATAACCTTTTATAAGAATATGGTTGTGAAAGCGATGAGAATGAATCAAGGTTATGTTAGTCAATGTTCAATAGTAGATGAAAAACCTAATGTAGATGCAATCATGTTATTTGATATCTTTAAAAACTCTAACGAACCATTATAGGATGGGTACACAAATCACAATAAATTATCGATTCTTACATAGTTGTTCACTATCAAGTTGGATAATGGGTCGAGTGAGGTCGGTTATGATAAAATTGTTAAATGGGCGGAAAAACATTTTACTTGAATGGAATAGGCTGAAAGAGAGCTTTTATGGCTAAATTTATGATGAAACCCCTCGATCTAGGATACTAGAAAATTGATATGTGTCTAAGCTTCTACATGTTGTATTACCTTGAAAATTTAGAGTTGACCGAGTACAAAATATGTGGGTATGCTCGTTATAAACCCAGAATTCACAGGGAAAGGACTTATGTCACGCGTTAAAAACTTAAATACTTCTCAATCACACATAGAATATAATTGTTACTCATGCCACAAAAAACTATTGACCACATGATATCATTCACGTGATACGGTGGATCGAGTTACGGTGTACTTTTCCGATGGTGAAGCCTGAAAACATTTTAATAGGATGTATCCTTAGTTTTTAGTGAAATCAAGGAACATGCATTTCGGGTTATGTACAAACAGATTCAATCTATTTAAGTCCTTGTTGCTCCTTATTCTTTTAATTACCATTTTTTCTATTTCAAATCATTTTGTGTCGTTAATTTTCCCTTTGTTTCATTCTTCGACATTTAATTTGTCAGGGACTATGCTTCACTATTTTTTTATATATGATGGTTCCGGTTTAATGACCCGAGTCATGAGTTTGATAAGTTGATGCATGTCGACATTCTATTTTTTTTATCATTTTTTTTTATTTCATCGTTCAACATTAATTTTTTTAATTAAGAATTGGCTCTGTGGTTTTCTTCGATTTTTTTTTTCATCGGGTTATCCTAATCTTGTGCTTGAGCCATAAGTTTTGCGAGTTACCATGGGTTGACTTGCCCCTTATTACCTAGATTATCTATCACAAGTTAACCCATACTTTTTTTTTTTCTATTTTCTATTCAATTTTGTGCCTCCATGATTTTTTTTCCCATTGTTTCATCTATTTTTTTAGAAAAAATATTTATTTGTTATTATTGTCTATTCTTTTATTATCTAATTAAAACTAAATCAACTATTTAAATTTAATTTCTTTTATTTTTTAAAACATAATTGAATATTATTTTTTATAAGAAAAAAATACAAACTTGCGACAAGGTGCAGGCATATGCCTAGTGATGCACTATAATTGATGAAATGAAATACACCTTAACCATCGTCATCATTGATAGAGAAAAAAATCGCCATTGTTTCAAGAACATGGCTATTAAATTCAAACAAAAATAAAATAAAATTAGAGAGATTAAATTTTATAATAATTCAGCCATCGAGAAGAAGAAGATTCTCAAGTAAACATCAATTAAAAGAGGAAAACAAAGAAATTTCTACGCAAATTTCAAATAGAAATGGATTCTTGCAAACGCAAAGCCAACATAATTATTAGAAATTTGAGAGGATAAAATTGGGACCACAATATGCATGGAATGTCTATCAATCTTAGCCAAAGAGCACATAATCAATCAATTTCTTGTAATAATAGTGATGGGGACGTGAAACAAAAAGAGGGCCCAAAGAAATGGGCCCACAAAGAGCAAAAAATATGAAAATCTTTGGTGGGCCCTAGCAAATATAATCTTTTGCGGGTCCCAGCTCCCTCTGCTCTAAATCTTCCCCAAATTTCGAATCTGTCCCCGTCGAGGGTGTCCAAAGTAGAAAGTTTTTAATTACTCGGTTTTTTCATACTTGAGTACTGTGGGGCCCTATTAATGTCTGCCACGTGTCGCACGCTCTGTATATGTTAAAACAGAGTACAGTGGAGCTTGGTGGGGAACCTGGAATCGTCAGATCACGTCAGGCCACGTACACTCAGTAAGTTCGGATAAAACAAATTTCGACAAGTTGATTTTTTTAAAAATAAAATTAAATAAAAAAATCAATTCGAACGAAATGATTCGGTTTATTCTCCTATTTTTAAAAAACTTCTCGAGACTTTTAATTAGAATTTTTTAAAAGGTTTTGAAATAATGGACTGGGTGGGTTTTGTTTTTTAAAAAACTATTCAATTTATTTGATTTTATCAAATCTAAAACTCTCCAATCAAGCATTTTTTTAAAAAAATTTCTAATAGATTCTTTTAATTTGATATCCTGCTTTGTTTTTTTTTGTTAAATGTATGTCAGTTTTTTTTTTTAATTTCTCAGTTATTTTGCTCACTATGAGCAATGCCACCGATTTTCTTTTTAAAATATTTTTAATTTAGTTGAAACTATTAATATAAGTATCAGTGAAGATTTGAGTTAAAAAAAATAATAAAAACAATAAAATATCCTCTACTGTAAATTATTACATTAAAAAGTTTCATATTTGTATTTTTAAAGTTATTGCCAGTAACTTAGAAAACATTGGATGAGATTTTGACATCTCAATTTGTGTAGAATATTCTATTAACTTTTAATAAAAATATACCGGAGCAAAAAAATATTGAATTAAGAAATGGTTATAATCTCATTTTAATGACAAAAAAAGTTTTCGTTTCCAAGACCAAACGCTTTTTTGTTTCAAAAGTAATAAAATAATGTTTTTTTTTGGTTCGCCATTGATAAATTGAATTTTTTTAAAATAAAGTATAACATCTTAACATGGGTGAGAAAAAAATCAAAAATCCAAATAAATTGAGAAAACTGGAAAAACCAAACCGTGAAAAAAAATCGATTAGAATTTTTTTAAAAACCCACCGATAGGTTCGTTTTTTGTTTTATAAGCCTGAAACTGAAAAAACCAAACCGAACCCAAATCAAAAAAACTGGAAAAAAATCGGAAAAACAGAGCCAAAAAGAAAAAACCAAGCTGATCGATTTGAACCGATTTTTCCTTAAAATAACCTAACCGAAACTGATCGGTTTGAACCGGTTTTGATTTTTTTTTTTAAGTTTTGATTATTTTTTTAATAAAAATTGAATCGAACTAAAAATAATGACTCCTAAATAGGTATGCTATTTATTTAGGCTTTAAATTTCAATTTAATTTTTTTTATGCAAAAGATATATTTGATTTGATAGAATCAAGGAAAATACTGCAAACTTTAATCACGCCTCTATCAATCCAATATTCACTTCAACATTTGTTTGTTTTTTTTTTTTGTAATAATCTTCTGATAAAATTCAAGCTTCTTAATTCTAGAAAAATGTTTCATTTATGAAGAAAAAACTTATAGTCATAGTATTCTAAGTGCGATCTTCTTTATTAAATAAATTTTTGTGTTGTATCACCTTTTAATTTTTAATATCACAAATAATTATAAGGATGCACATAATTTAAAATATAAAAAAGAATATTCTGAGTGTTATAAAGACAGGACAAATTCGGATGACTGATAAATAAATAAATAAAAAGTAAAAAATATTAAATAAAAAAAAAAGGAGCAAGAAAAATTGGGACAAGTTGCATCAGGCACAAAAAATGGGAGGCCTAGGCTAGGGAAGCCTGACCGTGGCTACTTTACATACGCATCTTTTTTCTCAGAAAGGGCAAAGCACGAGCGATGCATTGCCACTTCCTTCCGGGCACGTCGCCCTCTACAACTGTTTTGGCGACTCTACAATCGTCGTTGAAAAGCGGGGGCTGTCAGTTTTATATATGTTAATTTTAAAACTTTTAAAAAATTATTTTAATTTATTTATAAACAAAACACTATATTAAAAAGTACTCTACATTATATTAAACACACACTTGATGCTAGAAACTCTATTATTATTTTTTTACTTTAAACACCTTAAAATACCACGAAAAACTTTTCAAAAATTATTTTAATTTAAAAAACCATCACCACAATAACTCAAAATACCAAATTAAAATAAAGTATCCATTTATATTTTCTTGTTCCTGTACACTAATAATAGCAATCATAAATAACCTTTTATATACAATTAAAATGACATCAAAATCAGTGGTTTTAAATGTGTGAGAAATGAAGTACGGGGATTGAACAGAAAATATTAAAAAGCACAATAACCTGGTTATAGATGAAAATGAGCGGTGAATTGGGATTGTGTGAAAATAAATCGCGAGCAAGTGAATAGTAATATATTTTATATTTCATTTTAAAATTTACTACGAACACTTAAAGACATGACCATATAAAATAAGTATTTTTAAAATATTTTTAACTAATATAATTGATTTTTATCTGACTAGTTGATTATTATTCCTTTTCAAACATAATTCAACAATAAGTGATAAATATATTAAGATAATGGTCGATGAGTGCACTAAGGAAATTTGCTAGGTTTTTTTTTTCTTGGTGTGTGTTGGTGTAAATGTAGGAATTGGCTGATATTTAACAGAGAAATAAATAAAAACCATCTCCCAATATCAACCAATAAATTGGTAGAACTCTCGAAAAAATAAAGAACTTCTGAGTAAATTATAAACTAGGCCCTCTAGTTTTTAAAAATGAGTTAGATAGTCTTTATAGCTTAAAAACAATTGATTAATCCCTTGACCAATTTTGACCTTGCTTAATTTAACATCTCTTTGTTCATACATCTTCTTTTCTCATTAATTCTCTCATATTATCTATTTATTTTTTTTGCTTTTTTTGTCTTTTGAGAAAACAAAATAAACTGAAAAAGAACATGAAACAGATTAAGTTACAAACAAGTTATGAGATTTTTAAAGTGTTTTTTATTTCAAAACACATTAAAATAATATATTTTTTATTTTTAAAAAATTATTTTTAACATTAGCATATCAAAATTAATTTAAATAACATAAAAAATTTTAAATTTTTAAAATACAGTACCAAACACCCTAAGATATAAACATACAGAGGTGTAAAATCCAAGACAGTGGACGCTTGGCAATTGACAATAGTAACCCAAGGGCGACGAAAACCTAAAAGTTAAGATCCAAGAAGACTGTGGGTATTCTTGCTTAATTAATGACATTATTTTAAGAAAATACAGGGCAGTATAGGAAGGATCTGGTTGACTGACAGCCTGCAAATCCTAGCGAGTGAAAAAAGTTTGAAGAGGATTTTGGCCACGCCAGTCGTCAAAAGCAACAACAATGTCCCAAAACATATTGGCATCGTGAGTACACGGGTAATTACATGTACAGACTCGTGCAACTGAAGAAATCATCTCATCAAATCCCATTTATCTTTCTCTCTGGTCCAAAAGCAAAGCGTGTTTGGTGGTTATTTTCTTCTTTTTTCCTAGATTTTGCACAGATCCACTGCGAGAAAAGGGCTACAGTTTTTGGTTACTTTGACTTGACAAGCAAGATGGGGCCTTTCCCTCTCTCTAAATTCAGGATCTTCTTGACCGATCTTACCTTAATCGGGTCTCCAAAAATCAAACGAGAGATTTCATTAGATCTAGCTACCGGCCCCACCCCAATTGTGAGCGTCGTCGCTATGGAATTCGATGCCTTTCTACTGGTCTGGCAGAAATTTCCTAAGGGGTGGCCCGCGCACCCCTTGCTTTCTTCGTCAATTAAAAGAATTGATTGACTTCACATTGAAGACATTCATTATTCAATGGAGATTGATTATCGACTGATCTTTAGACTTTTTCATGACAGTGACAAATTCAGCTGTATTCGAGGGACATATCATAGTTAAATCTCATCCAAGTTGACGCACCGGGATTCAATTGGATTGGGGCCTCTCGCTTTTTTACCAAACAAGAAACTTCATCCAAACATTTTTTATTGTTCGGAGCTGCTACTGTCGGTGTTTGTTGCGAAACATGCCCGCTTGGTTATGATGCGAGATTCAACTTGTTAGCATTTCACGTGCTAGCTCCTACAAATCCATCCAAACAATGCTAGACAACGTGAATTAAAACTACTGGTTTGGCTGGGATTTAGTTCTTTGCTTTTTTGTGCTGCATGCAATAGAGCTCACATGTTATTCGAGCATAGGGCCACCTCCCTATCTCATCACTATCCCTTTCTTGTACAAAATTGTTTTTTGTGAACGTGATTGGGATGGTGTGAGATGGTATTTTTTAAAGTAATTTTTGCTTAGAAATATATTAAAATAATAATTTTTTATATATAGATACATCAAAACAATCCAAAAACACTAAAAATTAATAATTTAAAGCTAAAAAAATTTAAAACATTTGAAAAACACGGTTCAATTGCACAAATAAACACAAGCCATCAATGAAGTCTTTTCAGTCCATAACAAGCCATCGGTTTCATTGCATGCACAGTCCCTTTGCAATCAATTTTTAGAGTCCTGATCTATCATCTTGTGTTGGAATTGCTAGAATGGTATATTTAAGGGTTTAAAGGGCATATATTTTCTTATTCATCTATGTTTATGGTTTATTAGATCTCGCACTTTGTTAAATAAAGTGTCGTTGTGAATAAATATCTACAATATATCTTTTTTCTAAGTCATGAGACAATACATAAATACAATTATATCTTCTAGTAAAGGAAAACACTCTACTTTAAGGTAAGCTAAATTTTCAAACATTTAAATACAAGACTGATCACCTAACTAGATTTCCAAGAGTAATTACAAAATCAATCCAACAGATTACTCGGAGAAAAATAAGCTTATGTAGACCCTTACCCTCAAGTTGGAGTCTAAATATATATCAAGCCTAACTTATCGATTATACCATGAAACACCTTTCCTGAAATTGCTTTCATGAGCATATCAGTTAACTGACTTTCAAAATGAATAGATGTAAACTGTATAATCTTGGGATCAAGGTCATCCTTTATGAAATGATGATCAACCTCAACATGTTTGGTGCAGTCATGTTATACAAGATTCTATGCAATCTCAACGGATGCCTTAATATCATAATCAAGACTCATTGGTTTTTCATATCCGAATCCTAGATATTTAAGTACACTTACAATTCATAATTCACATATACCATGATCCATACCTTAGGATGCAACTTTTGCACTTGATCTTGTCACAACATTCTACTTCTTGCTCCTCTAAGTGACAAGATTACCTTTTACAAGTGTAAAATATCCAGATATGAATCTTTTATCAGTTTGATCCTCTGCCCAATCAGAATCCATGTATCCTTTAATGTTAGAACATCATTTTTTTAGAACAATAATCTTTTTCTTGAAGCACTCTTCGATATCTTAAGATTTGATATACTTCATTCATATGTTCTTCACTTGGTGCGCGTGTGAATTGGCTTACCATACTTACTATATAGGCTATATTTGGTCTCGTGTGGGACAAATAAATTAGTCTCTCAACAAACTGTTGGTAATGACCTTTGTATATTGAAGCCTCATATAAAAAAAATTCAAGTTTGTGATTTATCTTTATAGGTATTTCTATTAGTTTGCAAGCTAGCATTCCAGTTTTAGTTAAAAGATCTAACATATATTTTCATTTTAAAATGAAAATCTTGTGTCTCGATCTAACAACCTAAATTCCCAAGAAATAATTAAGTTGTCCAAGATCCTTCATTTTGAATTTAGTAGCCAGATACTCCTGTAATGCTTTCATTTCAAAGGGGTCATCTCCTGTTAAGACCATGTCATCAACATACACAATTAAGGTTGTTACTTTTTTATAAACAAAATATAGTCTGAATTACTATGCTTATAATCAAAGGACTTCATTATAGATGAGAATCAACACGTACAATGATTCTTCAACTTATAAACTTTGTTTCTACATGAAGAACCAAGTTTAACTCTAGGTGGAAGCTTCATGTAGATTTCCTTTTATAAATCTCCATTGAGAAATGTATTTTTTACATCAAATATAAGAATATATGTTGTATTGATCTTGGCTACCATTGCAAAAGTCTTTTGATAATACAAACAAACCTTTATGTATACCTTTTTACAACTAACCTTGCTTTATACCTATCAATACCACCATCTTCTTTAAGTTTCACCATGAAAACCCATCTACACCTAATTGTCTTCTCTATTTTAGGTAAATGAACAAGTTCTTAAGTGGTATTCTTCTGCAGGGCCTTTATCTCTTGGCTTATGACCTTTGTCCACTTTGGATTGGTTAATACATCTTGAAAACCACAAGGAATAAATATAGTAGATAATTGATTAATAGTAATGCATATGATTTAGACAATCTATAAAAGGACACATGGTTGCTAATTTGGTACTTGACCTTGACTTTTAGATCAAGTTCATATTATTTCTTTGTAACCCTTTTATTTGATATTTATGAATATTTGAGAGTTATATTTTCTTAATGAACATATATTTCATTAGGATCATCAATAATGAGATTTAGAATTACTTGAGGTAGAACATTCTAGATTGATTCTTTAGTTAATGGTGCAAATATAGGCAAATCTAAAGGCATATTTGAGGTATTTTCTGGTTGTACTATCAACTCACTCTCAACTTGAGGAATATTACATACCCTTATTGACTAAATTTACCAAATTGTTCATTCATTTCTTTTAACTCTCTCAACCTAAATTTTCATCTATCTATTTATAGTACATTCTTTTCATTATAGCTCACCTCATGAAGAGAAGGTCCATAAATCTCTCATGAGCAACACTGGTTCTGATTCTTGAAAAGAGGCATCCAAAGTCACATTTAGTTTTCAAGTTTAAGTGTTATATCACCTATATCCTTTTTTAAACTCAGAGTAGTTAAGAAAGACACATCATTTTACACAAGAATCAAGTTCAATAAACCCCTCATGAACTTTTTGGGATGTAAACATATACAATACAAACAAAGACTTATGGTTCAAGATTTGAAAGGTGAGGAATTAAAAGTAAGCATTGCATTTTTTGCTAAGAGGTTTAAAAGTTTATCACTCAAAAAGTTGTTCAATTAATGAGGTAAGCAATAAATTTCACAACCTCTCCACAATAAAATCAAGGCATGCTCATACTAAAGAGAAAGACATGAACCACCGCTAACAATTATATTCTCTTTTTTTTTTTGCCAATCCATTTTGTTATGGAGTATAGGTATACGAGGTTTGATGAAGAATCCCAAGATTACCCAAAAACTTACCAAAAAATGCATCTACATATTTAGTATCAATATCATATTGTAGAACACAAACATATTTTTAGTATTAGGTGTTAACCATATTATAAAATTCTTAAAATGCTATGTATACACCCTCCTTTTTTTTTTGTTAAGGAACGACACCTAAATCATTCTTATATATTCAACAATAAATGTAATAAAGTAACAAACTTTAGAAATAAAAAGGATTTTTATAGGATCTTGAGCATCGAAGTGAATAACCTCAAAAGGTATTTAACTCTTATTCAGACTTGGTAAATATATAATACAATGGCTCTTAGCCAATTCAGAAGTGTCACAATAAAAACCAAGAATATTACAATATAATCAAGAATATTTTGAGTTAAAATGTCTTGGAAAACATAAAAAAAAGGATAAAAGGTTACAATGCAAGCAAGAGTGGAGGTAATTTAGTTAACAAACAATATATTATATTAAAAGGATAGAACAATAGGATCATATTTAAAGTGAGAGCATTGGATAAGATGATATATCCCTCTCCAATAATAGGAGATGTGCTACGATTAGTTGTGGGAATAACAAATTATAGAGAGGGGGAAAATGATTTTAATTAGATGGATTCCCTGATCAAGTGATCAGATGGACCAGTAACAATTGTCCAAGTTTATTTTTGGAAGTTGAAAAGAATACATAAGCCTTACTAACCACTCTTGGGTGAGCAATATTTGTTGTAGGTGGTGATTAATCTTTCTTTGTAGAGGTCACCATAATTTTTCCTACAATCTTCTTTTGAGGGTTTTTCCTACAAGCCTTAGTTCATTATAATATATTGATAATGGTCGACTATATTTTGCATAGTATTGTAAGACCTCTGATCCTATTAAAAAAATACAAGCTTTATCTTGATCCATCATAGAAGGTTTATTATACAACCTCCTATATTTCCTTAGTTATGGGGAGATGAATAAATCATTACATCAACGACAGACTCATTGAGAGAATAAACCAACTTTTTACTCTGTGGTTTTTAATCCACGTTTCAAGATTGGGATCTCCAGGTTCTGTATTTTTCGCTTCTCAGGTGAAGTATCCAACTTTGTTACGAGAGCCACTACATATTGTTAATGTAGTTTGTAAATGAATAAAAAATGAAAAGATGTCTATCCCATATCAAAAAGAAAAAAAACTCTCTCCTAAGTGTTTATAAGTGTGAGTTTCTATTGTGTAGTAAATTGAATGAAAGCCATAGTAGATAAGTTCTTCTAATAGGCTTTCTAATGCTATTATATGGATACTTATAATATCAAAAGATAACACTTGGCACTTGTGACTGTTGGAATTGATTTTTTTGAATTAATTTCTTTTATTTTCATAATTAATTTTGATATTTGTGACTGTTAGGATAAAATTGAATAACATTTATTTAATATAATTTAAAATATAATTATTTTATTAATAATCATATAGTTTCATTAACAGTCATAATATTAAAAGACATAATGTTTTATTATAATATTTTTAAGTCTAATAAAACCAGTTACCACATAGAAAAAAAATACAAAACACAAACATATTTTTTTCTCTTGTTTTCTTTTTCCAATTATTCAGAGGTATAGAGAACTTAATTATATTATAAAGATATTGTTTCCATATAGAATAAATTTATTTGTTTACATCTTAAATAATTTCTCTTAACACACATGTTCATGATTTGAGACCATACGAGTGATTGGTCTTATCCAGTGTAATTACCAGCAGTAAACGCAAAGTTGTCTTGGAGGATAGTGATCTGTGTTGGAATTGGTTCGGTTGATTTGTCTGAAGTGATGGCTATCAGACTCACAACACATTTACGTTGGTGATATTCAAAATACGAACTTTAGAATAATATTCGGTTGATTACCACATATTTCTTTAGGGTTAATCGTGTAGCTCCGATTCCATTTAAAAAGAGTTTTGACGTGAATAAATCTTTGATATATCTCTTCTCCGAGTCAAAAGGCAGCCATACATACATACATACAAAGAAAATATATATTCTTCCAATAAAGGAAAGCGCCCTCCCTCTTCTAACTGGATTTCTAGGAGTAATTACAAGATCAATCTAACAGATTCCTAATGAAGAAATACTTTAATATATCATAACATGTGTGAATTTGTTTTCTTGTAACGTATCTGGATGTTTTTTCTACATCTTATCGACCCTCTTCAAATTAAAATATATGATAGAAGATTAACATTTCCTTTTCCCTCTTCTGTCGAAGTCTGAATTATACACTGGATTCTTAATAAATGCTAGCTTGTTTGGTGAAACCGAGAGGGTATCCCAGCCCATGAAACCTAGATCTACCACTGTAAAGTTTCATACAAAGACATGAGCACAGCACATCTCTCCTGCATGTGAAGAGATCAATTTCCTAGTTTGAAACAGTGACCACCACGTCGTCATAAAACAAACTTAAATTAGCTACTTCAAGAGTCATCCTTGGGAACAATAAGAAAATCGTAGTTATAAAACTTAGTTTGGCCGGATGGGTTTACCTGATACTTAGATAATTCAAGATTTTAGATGCGTTTTAAATTATAAAAATCAGATTTGTGATTGATCTGGTCAAATTAGAACAACATATTAGATTAATTTATTATTTGGGTGACCTGACGTAATCCGGATGAGATCCAATTTTTTTTATATATATTTTTAATAAATCTAAAAAATATAAAATTAATTTATGAATACTTAGCTTCACATATCTTATTTATAGTTTACATTCATATGAATTGTTTTTCAACTTTTCAATATAAGATAACTATATATAGCTTATATTCACATGATTCTTTCTTAACTTTTCGATGTACGATAAGTATACTATATTTCATTTTTAATATATATTCACATGAATTGTTTTTTAATTTTTAAATGAGAGATAACTATACTATATTTTATATTTTTTTATAGCCTACATTCACCTATATTGTTTTTTTTTTATTTTTTGGATTAACTTAGGTTAATCCATATGATTTATAACCTAATCTCTAAGGCGAGGTCAACCCGGAATAGATTTAATAACTATAAAAAAAAAGAATGAAAAAAAAAACAAAATACAGAAAGAAAGGAAGAAATTACAAGACCAACTTGCAAATTGATTGCGAGGATCCCGACCGTGCTTTGATTTTTCAAGATTTTTTTTTTTGCTAGAATTAGCTTTTGGTTCTTAATTTCCACCCTATCTTGATTGCGTATTACTAGTTTGGTATTCTTTACAAAGAAAAAATAATTTCATGATTTGGAATCTGTATTCTTTATAATTAATTTTGAAGTTTCTTAGTTATGAAATCTTTATTTCTACAGATTAGTTTTTGTTTACACTCGCTCTTACATAACGCTATCTTGCAATATGTTGCTTGAAAAAGATTTTCCAAGTAAAAGAGATCGCGGCCAGGCAGTGCTTCCTGTCCCATCATTGAAGTTCCGATAATATAAAACCTTTTTTTAAAAAAAAACATGCACATTTTTTTTAATTTTCTACATATGAACACATAACAAGAAATTCCTCACGGCGCACTTGAGGGTTTAGCTCAGTGGTCAACCGTGTGACTTGTTCCGCTTCCGTCCCGAGTTCGATCCTCTATGTGCACGCCTGTCACCCCCGCGGTGCTTTACCTGCTCACTGGGCTTGCAGGATGTTCAGTGGGCCGTGGGGAATAGTCGTGGTGCGCGCAAGCTGGCCCGGACACCCCACGATAATAATAATAAAAAAAAAAATTCCTCACGGCGATCCATTCCCATCGATCACAACAATAGACTAATATTCACCGGTTTCTATTGATTACGTAAAACCTATATCTTTGCCTAAGGGAAATTAATATTTTCTGGTCAAACGAGCATGAACACATACAAGATCCAACAAAAGTTAGACAACCATGTTGTTTGTTTGCAACGTTCACACTCCAGGTTGAATATTATGGATTTGCATATCATATATTTGCTTTCTAGATATTACTGATTTGAATCCTATAAATTTTAGGGTTATTAAAAGTTTATATAATCGTTAATTTTAGAATTCATGAAATTAATCAAGGTATATATAAATTGATGCGAACACTCATATTAATAATATTTTTAAAAAAAGTTGAAGATCATGTACGAGGTGATGAGTCATAGTCCTGATAATACGACTGTAAACCGAGCTAGCATTGACAATGCGCTCGGTTAACTCGAAAATCATTTTGCATTTCATGGGCGAGAAAAGACAAGGGTGTTTCCTTCACATACAGATCTCCCTCGATCTCTCTCAATCACCATTAATTTTCCTCCATGCTTCATATATATTCTTTCAGGCTATTAATCCTGCTCTTGCTCAATTGTACGTACATGCAAGTGGTCAGAGTCTTTCTAGCTAGTACTGCTATATAAGCAGGAAGAGCTTGCAAATCGGTGAACTTTTTTTATATATATTCCCTTTCCAATCCCATATCTTTCGTGGGACCTCATGATAGTGATCTCAGTATCCCACGGTATGTTTAGGGCTTGTAATGGAAAAGAAAAGGCAAGAAAAGTAACCTTCTTTGCTCAATTGTTGTTAGCTTGCTTTCATCTAACAGTCTATACATGATTGTCATGATTATAAGTAATTTCATGCGTGAAAATCCACTCCTTTTAGAAAATCTTGCTTTGCTGTGGTGTACAACCAGAATCAAATCCCGCACATGAATTTTTAGATCCCTTTTTTCTCATCTAATGCGCTGGTAAGGCTAACATGGAATCAGGCCATGTCTCTATGAGTAGTCTCTTCAATTGTACATCTTCTTCTTTTGGCTAAGCACTCGAATTTATATCAAGGATTTGGCTTTGGTCATTTTGTCCAGCTATAAATATTCCTCTTTCTTTTCTTCTTCTCTTGTCAACTCATTTTTCCAACATGAGAATATTTTCAATTGGATGACATGCAGTGAAATGTCCCATGTATATCACGCTAGATCCGTTGAAGGATTTTTGTTTTTTTTTTATTTAAAAATTTCTTAAAATAATATATATTTTTTAAAATTTATTTTTAACATTAAAGTATCAAAATAATTAAAAAAAAACCCCGCAAAACACATGTAAACAAGCACACCTTTTACAAACCACAATTGACTTATGGTTAGGTTGCGATCTTATTAATTAGCCAGACCGTATCCATATGCATGTGGTTGCTTGAGGTTCAAACGGGCATCTCGTAGGAATCTTAAGTAGACCACATCACAATTCTGTATTCTGAAAATACCTGATTTTTATTATGATTATCCTTTTGCAACCGAGTTGTAGTTAAATGGGTATTATTAAAATGTCTTTCCTTTTAAGAAAATATATTAAATTTGAACTTTTTTTTTATATAAAGAAAAGACTCGTCGTCTTTTAACTTCTCTATTTTTTTTATAAAAAATCGAAGAGATAAGTAAGATATATATCGAAACACTAAGAAAAGAAGAGGAAAAAAATCACTTGTGTGCTTGTCTAGTATGATTAAAAGCTCTAACCTTATGATTAAAATGTTTAAGTAGAATGTATATTTTGTCTGAGAGCTAATTTATGCTACCCCAGCTCCTGTCGTTTGATTCGGATGCCATATCATTGCCCCGTCGTGCCTAAAAGATAATGAGATGCTCTCTCATGTTAGTGGGATTAGCAGTAGAATTATCCAGATGACTAATTATTCAGACCCAAGCCCATAATTAATAAGGCCCTGTTGAAAGCCTAGGCCCAAAATAAAATGTTAGTGGCCGAAAAAGCGAGTGCAAAATAAATCGAAGTAGACTCAACAAGCCCACGCAACAACAGCCATCCACCTTCAGAACCCGCCAGTCTGTTCCTTGTCATTTGTCAAAGTTTTACTATACTCTGTCAACGTCCCCACCAACTTCCCTCTCTATTGGCTCCCCTCTATTTCCTTTCCCCGTCAACAGATAAGCCCTCTCCTCCCATTCTCTCTCCAATTCCACGGCTTCTTCGCTTTCAAGGTACGATCTCCTCGTTCTCGCTAATTTCACGTTTCCATTTCGCTTTGTTATTTCCTCTGTTTGGTTGCTATGCTATAAATAAATCGATTTGCCAAACATCGCTGAAGGGCTCATTATTTTCTTTAATTATCCTCTTTCCTTTGCAAATTTACACTTGCCAGTTCATTACCACCATTGATTTTTTTTTTCTTTTTTGTGGTTATTTATTGGTGTTTCTGAGACAGTCATGGCTTCGTCAATCTTCAATGCTCCCTGTACGGTTCCTGCAGTGAAAGGCAAAAACTATTTTGGTCTGAAACCTGCTGTCAATAATGACTTGAGGTTCGATGTTGGCAAGAAAACCTCAATTGTAGGATGTCCAAAGCGTGTTTTTACTGTGAGAGCCAGTGAAAAGAAGGATGGTCCAATAAAGAAGTTGGGGTTAAGTGACGCGGAATGTGAAGCTGCTGTTGTGGCAGGGAATGTGCCCGAGGCCCCTCCTGTGCCGCCTAGGCCTGCCGCACCCTCTGGGACTCCTGTCGTCCCTTCTCTTGTAAGTTCCTCAACTTGATTCGAATTGAATTGAATCATTTGACATTTTGTGAGTAATTGCTTGTTTTCAACTGGTTGTTTTTGTTGTTTATAATGTCAAATATTTAGATTTTTTTTAAGGAAATTACTTCTGATTATTTGTGTAATAATGGCGCATCAACTATGTGGTACTCCTCAATGTACACGTTTTATTCCCAAACCTGATTGATTGTTGATGCTGGTTTTTGTCAGCCACTTAGTCGTCGTCCACGTCGTAATCGCAAGTCACCTGTCATGAGAGCATCATTCCAAGAAACTAGCATATCGCCTGCCAATTTTGTCTATCCTCTTTTTATTCATGAAGGTTGGTATTTTTGCAGGTGATGATTATGTTCTTCCTTTTCTAGTTTAATTTATAATCTCCTCCTTTTCTTAGGGAACTTTGTCTTTCTCAGTTTGCATCATGTGTTTTTGAGATTTGCAGGTGAGGAAGACACACCTATTGGAGCAATGCCTGGATGTTATAGGCTTGGATGGAGACATGGACTTGTGGAAGAGGTCGTTTGGCCCTGCCTAATACTCCACTTCATTATCTATTCTTGACAGAAATGATATTTGTAGTTATTTAAACCCACATTTTTTTATATGTTTCATATCCATTGCATTGCACTGACTTGAATTTCCTTTAACTGCTGAGGAAATCCACTAAAATGGGTTCTATTGAAAGTTAATGAATTTTACTCAAACCAATTAAAAATTTACTGGCAAGAAGTTTAAAATAACGTGGAAAAATCAAAGATTCTGCATTAATTCCTTCAACAGAACAACCATGCTCAAGATTTTCTGTTGGTATTTTTTGTTCTTTCATTACTAGATTAATCTTTATAGTTTATACCCAACTATGGTGCGCTTCTAACATAAGCAGTCTGGTGCAGGTAGCTAAGGCTCGAGATGTTGGCGTAAATAGTATTGTTCTCTTTCCCAAAGTTCCAGATGCTTTGAAGGTTTATTTTTTTCCTCTGGTTTCTCTTTTCTTTATTGAAAAAATTCTAGATTTTCTCTTCTGTTTAGATAAGTATTAGATAATCGATTTTTGCGTGCCAGTCTTCCACAGGAGATGAAGCATACAATGATAATGGTCTAGTTCCTAGAGCAATACAGCTGCTCAAGGACAAATATCCTGACCTTGTAAGTCAAAGTAACTAGTCTCTTAGTTTTTACATATTTTAGGATGCTTCTTCATGTTTAAGAAATTTTGCTTTGAGCATGCTAACCTCTCTCACTCTTTTCTGTTTCTGTAGGTTATCTACACTGATGTTGCTCTGGATCCATATTCCTCTGATGGGCATGATGGCATCGTCAGAGAAGATGGTAAGAGACGCAGTTGATATCTCAACTGTTGCAGTTATATATTCAGAAGAAAACTGTAACTACTAAGATCACTTTAATACAAGATGACTCTGATGACTTAAGACACCTGCCAAATTGCAAGATATGATATTTGCTTAAATATTCATGAATGGCCAATAATCCAAGCTTGGAATCAAATGCATTAAGATTCTTTTTATTTCAAACCATTAAATATATTTACCTTTAGCCAATATCTAGTTGGTATTTAAGTTGTTCTTTATAGGGTCAGCTTCCTTAGATGAGCTCTACTTTAGCAATGAAGAAGCTATATTTTTTTGGACGTTAAACAAAAAATCAGATATGTCCTAAAAAAATTTCAATTAGCACAATGCAAGGATTGGTATTAAAATGAGACAGACCTTTGGCATATTTTACAGGACTTCCTTTGTTATTGAATTACACGGCCAGTTTGATTAAGAAAAAAAATTATTTTTTATCCAAATATTTGTCTTGTCATGATTTTTCTATTTGGAACATTATTATGCACGAGCATGAAAGCTGGGTTGATGATGAGCACTACTTGAAAGAAGTAGCTACACATGAATTACTGATCTGTCTTGATACTCTGCAGGAGTCATAATGAATGATGAGACAGTGTATCAATTATGTAAACAAGCTGTTTCTCAGGTAATTCTGAATGGATGTGTTGCTCAATTCACCATTTGGATCAATATGAAGTACTTCTATTTGAGTTTTTGAAGACGTGAGGGCCAATCCCGAGGTTTCAGAAAACTCAATTGGTCCCCTTCCCCCTTGTTCCCTGATGCATATCTTTTTCAATCCTGAGATTGATGATTTCAGTCCTCACAAAAACATATGAACTCTGATTTTAAGACTTATATGAAGCTGGAGTAAATGGTGCTTTGAGCTCTTTATGAATTGAGCCATTTATACTGTTTATGATGTCACTTTACCAACAGGCCCGGGCTGGAGCAGATGTTGTTAGTCCAAGTGACATGATGGACGGCCGTGTAGGAGCAATAAGGAAAGCTCTTGATGCAGAAGGATTTCAGCATGTTTCAATCATGTCCTATACAGCAAAGTAATTCGACTGGTTGATTTCTCTTTTAATTAATTTGTTTATTTATTTTTACACACACACATATTACCTCTTTTCCTTGTGCTATGGGTGAAATTTCATTTTTCTATATAACTCGTGTATAAGTGTGGAGATATATAGCTATAACTCACCAATTACTAAGCTTTTAAACTAGAGACCAACCATGAGTTTGCAATCTTGTTCAGAAAGCTTTTATGATTTATATAGAAAAAGGAATAAATGGAGGGAACTCCCCCCTTCTCACTTTCCAATTTCCAAATGCTTAAAACCTCCTATGTTATGCAACTATGTACTTTCTTCACATGCCACATGTTGACACTTCCTGTTGCTTTATCCTGTGATCTGTCTAATTCTGGCCTGTTTCATACCAACTGTATGATATAATGCAAATGGTTAGTGTTTTTTATGTTCTAATCCCTCATATTTCTAAACAGATATGCCAGTTCATTTTATGGACCATTTCGAGAGGCACTGGAGTCAAACCCACGCTTTGGAGACAAAAAGACGTATATTTTTATTTTTTTTGAAATGTGGCAAATTTTATAAACATACAGTTTTGGTGCTGACTTTTGGATATTGTTTGGCATGGTGAATGAAAGTTATCAGATGAACCCAGCAAATTACAGAGAGGCTCTGGTTGAGGCCCATGAAGACGAGTCTGAAGGAGCTGATATCCTTCTGGTTGGCATTGCTTTCTTTGGAACTTTGAAATGGATTCTATTAATGGGGAACATTCTGTCATGCTGAAGCTGCTTCTGCTTGTTTCACAGGTGAAACCTGGTCTACCTTATTTGGATATTATAAGGCTTCTCAGAAATAAATCTCCTCTGCCAATTGCTGCTTATCAGGTATGGTCCGTAACTATTTGGATATTATGGTCTTGCACAAGATATTTTCAGTTTTGACTGAAAATATTTCCCTCTAACGTATATGATGAAGCCCATGATACTATCTGCCACTGCATACCTGTAAAAACTAAAATTTTGATCAGCAGCTGGATGTTCATGCCACTACCCTTCATCAAAAATATATTTATTGGTTAACGGTAGAATTGTAGTGTTGCCAATGTGGCCAGATTCCCATATTGCTGGTTGTCCCTCAACCACAACTTTGCTTTAGTGCCCCTCCATGCCCCCCCTCTGAACTTTTTACATATTCTTCATGTTGATTTTTTTCTCTTAATTTATGAGTGCAGGTTTCTGGTGAATACTCAATGATTAAGGCTGGTGGGGTTCTCAAAATGATTGATGAAGAAAGAGTTATGATGGAGTCCTTGATGTGTCTTCGACGGGCTGGGGCTGACATTATCCTAACGTATTTCGCTCTACAAGCTGCAAGATGTTTGTGTGGTGAGAAGAGGTGAGACTTATCTTACAAATTAGGTATTGTTAGTTGCGGAAAACCTTCAGAGTGAACTTTCTTGTACTTTTTCTGTAATTATGTGGCATTAGCATAAGGTTGGAATCTGAATGGATGTGCTTAGCACACCATCTTTTTACCCTGCTGTTGTCCTCGTCAAGAAGCTGGAACATGTTCTGGTATGTTTAAATAAAATGTATGCCTTTCTATGTGAATAATACACAGCAGAAATGTAGGATTGTCATGCACAGCATTTTCAATGCTTCAGGGGGAACTGCGCATCGTCAAAGAACATGTCAAATCCACATATGGGGCTTGTTGATGAACTTATTTATGTGTTTATGGAGTGACATGCTCCAGGAGGCCCTGGCTATTGACAACTAACTAATGTGTGTTTTTTATGTGATTTTATTGGCTGAGTTTTGTTCTCTACTGATTTGACTTGATCTGGTCTATATGCGTAAAAGCAACGGGGGTTCGATCTGACTGGATATCCCTCCTCCTTTGCCCAGTCACTCTGGCTCCTTGTACTTGTTAAAAGATTTTACTAAAACTTTTGTCTAAATCTTGTGGCAAGTTTTTAGAATCTTGGCATGGTATCGTTGAAGTTACATGTACTAATATATTGCCACGTCGTATAGTTAGACCTGACCGGGTTGCAGATGGTCAGCTTCTGAACGAGTTGGACTAAGGTGGGATTAATTTGAACCGCTGGGTCGAACAAGTAGGCAAAGGGGAGGGGCTATTGGGGGAATGGGATTTATGATGTTACATTGGTGACCCGTGCTGCTCCACGGGCTGGTCAGAGAAATTTTAGCACACAAAAGAAATTCAATATACAATCCGAACGCAAAATACATGTCCCGCCTCCGATAAATTTTAGAACATCAAAATTATCTCAAGACATGCTCTTTTACTCTTAAACACATGACAAAGAGCTGTGTTTTTTTAAAGTGAAGAAGTAAAAAACACTTTTCTCGTCCGTGGCTAGGTGAACACTATTTTCTCCACGTCTCTTTTAGGTATTTTTTTTTTTAAAAAATGTCTTCCCTCTTTTTTTTATTTAAATGATATCCACGGGTCAAGAACTGGGCTGGGAAAACACATCTTCAATCTTATAAAACTTCTCATCCCATCTTAATGGAACTTTTTTTTTAGTTTAACGTGGATATCCGGGCCAGCTTACGCGCACCTCAAGTAATCCTACGGGCCCTGAAGTTAACGACCATGTAAGCCTCTAGTTGTCATCATATGAGCAACCACAAGACTCGAACCTGAGACCACAGAGAAAGCAAACCTCTTGGTCTCAAGCTCTTACCGCTGGGCCACCACCTAGATGGTTATCTTAATAGAATTTTAAACTTACCAAAACCCTCAAGTTGTACTTTTCGAATTCAAAGCATTAGACATTACAAGCTTCTAATACATAGATTAGATCACAGATTATGAATGATTTTTTGTAGGCGAAAAATGATACCTGTAATACCAATGCTTTGAACAGAACTAAAAGCGAATTACTATAGCTTGAAAGCGTTCAAACAGATATACTGCTTACAACCTCATCCATGAGTATGGATTCTCCCTTGATCCTTTACACTGGCGAAGGGAAATCAATCCCCTCTATCGCCCCCCCTCCCCTACCCCATGTATGCCACAAATAAGAAAGCAGGAATCGCATGGCAAGTTCCCGCATTATCTTGCTCTGAGAGATTCAATTCTTGCCTAGCTGCATAAGCTAGGGCTTATTACTTCACTTCAACCATGCTCAATGAGATATCTTTCAGCAATAGCTGCATGTGTTGCAGCACCTATGGGGAGAACATCTTCATCTATCATGAAATATGGTGAATGGCCTGTGTGTATTGAACCCAATGTCTCGTTCCTCACGCCTATGTAATAGAAAGCTGCAGGGACCACTTGTGTGTAGAACGAGAAGTCCTCGGCACCCATCATCGGGGGTACCACCCTGAAGTTTGTTGGACCCAACAAATCAGTGGCCACCTTTCTCACATGCTCGTACATATGATCATCATTCACCGTTGGGGGATAGATCGTGGACTCCTTTTCAAAGAAGTCTACTGTTGCTGAGCATCTGAAAACAGAAGCCTGTTCAACAATCACCTGTTTCATACAGACTCAAACTGTTAGATGATCAATTATTCACATTTGACAGGTACTCAGCAAAGAGTGGCCTATAACTCTAAAGTATCAAGCCTCCTTGAGGCTGGTGTGGCTGGAGACATGCCTTTATGGTCCCCACTTGTAAGTCGTAAGCCACAGAACAAGGTGTTTCCTTTTCAGGCTTCGACTAGAAAGGTAGGAGAATATGGAAGATGGGTTATTAATTACCTAAACAGAAGGTCATTCAGGCCCGGATCGATAGCTAGCCAGCAGGCCAGCAATCATGCGATGATTTAAGTCATGATAGCCTAAAGTATATATTAATTCAATTTAATACATGAATCGAATTATAAAATGGGAATCAGAACAAACCTCTTTGATTCTTTGAAGAAGCTGGTAAAAACTTGTGTTGGAGTATGCCCTGAAAGTGCCACCGAGTACAACGGTTTCTGGAATCATGTCCAGATTATTGCCTCCGTCCATTGTGGTGACAGACACTACCTGCATTGAGAAATTCCTGAGTTATAGAAATTACAATTTTGAAGAAGGCAAACAGTTTTGGAAAGCTAAGCTTTTTTTGAGCATGGATACCTGAGAGTCCAAGGGATTTGTTTCACGAGACACAATGCCCTGTAAGCTGATTACAGCTGCAGAGGCAGCCAAAATGGGATCAACAGAGTGGTGAGGGCTACCAGCACGGCCCTTTTTGCCACTAATCACTGCTCTGAAGAAGCCACATCCAGCAAGCAAAGCACCAGGCCTTGAACCGATGATAGCAGTGGGATGTTCATGGGATACATGAACTGCAAATATAGCTTCCACGTCATCGAGAGCCCCATCTGCTATCATCCGTTTTGCTCCATTCCCAGCTTCCTCTGCTGGCTGAAAGAGCAGTATTACAGTTCCCTGTAATTGCAGCAGCGAAACTAGCAAGTTTAGATATCCACCGTGGTATCATCAAAACATGAATAAAGATCTTCTGTTTTAAAGTATAATTTAGAGAAAGCTGTATAGACTATAGAGTTCCCATCAAGATAGAGTCCCAGGCATGGAAGATGATCATCATTTTCCGTTGATTTCATTACGCGAGTCGAGGTGATGGAAGCAGAATTAGCTTACACGTCTATGTCAACCTGTTGAATTTTTTTGTTTAATTATGACCTGGTTTTATAAAACCACTAGTCCTTTAGGAACATCAAATATCCAATTAAGTTACTTCGGAGTATAAAAATCATAAGTGTTTGAAATTAACCCAAACTAATCACTTCATTTAAAACTAAGGAAGTATCATAAACCTAATTTCATTTCACTATTGAATAGTCTAGACAATAACTCTCTCTTCAAGGGGTCAAATCTTTAAGCATTTCGCTTGGATTATATGGTTTATTTCTTACAGAAAGAGTGACAATGGACAGAAGTTTGTTTCTTCGAAACACTATTTCTTTAACGCTATCTTTCCATATACTTAAGCCATTTAACAATGCCATTGTGGAAAACTAGCTTCCTGGCTAATTCATTTCTTTAAGCTAAAGATTCTGGGCTTCAAATCCGCTCCCATGTAGGACACAGTTAGAAATAAATTTGCAACATTAACCCCAACAAAAAAAATAATTTTTTTTTTTTTTAATGAAGAGATTTACTGTGCAGCAACAACTTTGCTAAGCTACTATGCATATCAAAATCTTAGGTGTCTTGTCCATGCAGGTAACAAATCAAGTAACAATACGTGTTTATAAGGATAAAATCTAACATAGTAAAGATCTCAAAAGTCATCACCAGCGCTTCTTCTAAACAAATATTGTCCACAGAATGTGACATCCCACTAAAAAGTGGTAGAATGCTTTCGGCTTCCAAATTCCAACCGAATAACCCATACTTAAAATGAGAGCAGAAGAAAGTAATGAGCCCATGTATGATTTGAACACTCAGGATGCATGACTTTCACATTACGGGCAGTTGCTTTCCTCACATGTCAAACTGATTAAGACAAAAGCATGAGCGAGGAATCCTAGAAAAGAAAAGAAAACACACGTTTGATTACACGAGATGCCCAGAAATTTAAACTACCTCTGACTCACTCACTTGAGACTTGAGAGGGAGTTGTGGTGATTTTGTCTTCTGTATAGCCATCAATTTTCAATAAAGAGTTTGATGTACAAGCAAATTTTCAAAACAAATACATCTAGCAACTACGCTTTTCATATAAATCTAATCATTTAGAGTCTAAAAAATTCATATTTTAACACTCACACGATGATGTATCAGATTGTATGTAAATTTAGTGAGAAGATTCTGTCTGTAAATTATTTTCCATTTTTTTATATGAAAAATGATTTGAAAAAAAAAATACTAAATTCACGTACAAACTGATGTATAAACTGATGATAATACGTGGATATTATAAATTATAAATGATTAAGTATCGTGCCAAAAAAAATGATCGCTGTATGTGTGTAGCATTACTCTTAACAAATACGTAACTGCGCGGTGGGTTTGAGAATTTCGTGCCTGTAATCAACGATACGGATACGGGAAAGGGTACTTAAAGATTTCAGATGATGCTTAGAGTGCGATGGAATAGACCACAAATTCATCGTGCCCAAAAACTGAAGAGTGGAGACAGGTAAAAAGACAACAGCAGTTGATGAAAATAGCAAGGAGAAAGTGATAAAATAAAATAAAAGCTATTCGGCCTTTAATGGCTAAGAGAAAGTGACCCAACACCATCCTCCCCTGCCCATACTTTTTGGTAGAGACCAATTCAATGCTATCCGCTCAAAATGAGGTCCAACAGAAATTGTTCACGGATCCATGGCATTCTACTCTTTTTGCCTGTTTCCATAGCATCATCATGCTCTGCTCCTTGTACACAACAAGGATTGCTCTCTCCAGAAACCCAACATTCTCTTTAAATTCATGATTCCCGACAATTTCTTATTGAAATTGACAACGGTAACTAGAACCATGCCTATTGCGATTTATTTAAGACTTCTATAATATAAAAACAAAAAACAAACCTGCAAGAGATGTTCGCGGCTCTTCAAAATCTTGGCAGCACCCACCAGCATGGCGACATGAGCATCATGCCCACAAGCATGCATTTTGCCGGCTACCTTGCTTTTATGCTCCCATTCTACAGCTTCCTAGAACAAGCAACCCCAAGATTTAGGTAGTTCTTTGTCAAGCTAGGCTAGCCAATTTATTACCATGTGACACCGGAAAGCCTAAAGTGACTCCCTATCCCATAGAGACATTAATAGTAATAATTATTGCCCATACGCAAAACACTCAAGTATTTTGTCAGTATACTCTGATAACTTTTACATTAAAATTTGAATATTTGTATAGTTTGTCTTGTCACCGATATTAATCTGACACTTACAAGACAGGCTCAAATAATCACACTAGTTCTTATTTTAATTTGACACGTGTTAATATATACATGATGAAGTTATCTTCTATGTCAGTACAAATAAATAAATAAATAATATTCATGCACAAATTCTCATTTCACATTATTTTTCTTCTTTTCCTCCCTAGTTTTATTAAGGAAAAAAAATTAGTTTAGATCAAGGGCTTGATAAAAACAAGCAGCAAGCTACAAATCTCAACCACAAAAAATTATTTAAATCAGACATTTTTATGCTGCTAATTCAAGTCTAAAATACAAAAGAAGAAAACAGATTACGATAACTAATTTCCAGTTTTAATTTCTATTTTTTGAAAAACAAAAATATAAAAAAGGAACCTCGCAAAAAGCTGATTTTCTTTGGAGCCTCTAACTTCAAAGTCATCCTTAATTATCAAGTACAATACACCATCGATCGTCCTGAACAATACACGTGCATACATACAAATACGCACAAAAAAAAATCGGTACTAGCTAGCTACCTGAATTGGGAGGGCATCCATATCAGCTCGAACAGCCACAAAAGGAGGCCCACCGGTGCCGATCCAAGCCCGAATACCCGTTTTAGCTAAAGGATACCTATATTCAATCCCCATCTTATCCAACTCATATCTTACTAGCTCACTTGTTTTGACTTCTTCAAAAGCAAGCTCTGGATTCTCGTGAATCTTCCTCCTCACGCTCTTTAACCAAGTAACCGTATCTGGCCGCCGTGCCAGTGCCAAAACAGCCTCTGAGCAGGCTTTGGTCCACACCTCACAGCCGGTTGACGACTGTACTTTTTCCGCCGTGGATTTTGATTGGTTTTTTGGCCTGGAATTCAAGGAATTACCAATGGTACTATCCAAAAACGAAAATGAATAGTCAATGTTATTTGTGCTTGTGCTTCTTGTTGTTGAAGAAGAAGATGATAAGACGATAGGGTTAGTAAAGATTAAAAGTAAGAGAAAGAATACTGGGAGATTTTTTAGAGAATTCATTTTTTTCTTGAGAGGAGAGAGAGAGAGAGAGAGAGAGGAAGTTGCAGGCGGGGAATTGGAGTCAAGACTCGAGGGAGGGGAAATGGAGAGAGGAATGTTTTTAAGGGTATTAAAGCACGTGGGAATAAAGGAATGAGGAAATACTACACGTGAGAGAATATGTAAAGAAGAAGAGGTCGATGAATGGCGTCGAATCGTGCAGTCGGGTCCCACCAC
Source organism: Populus simonii (assembly GCA_007827005.2). Lineage (NCBI taxonomy): Eukaryota > Viridiplantae > Streptophyta > Magnoliopsida > Malpighiales > Salicaceae > Populus > Populus simonii. The sequence continues at coordinate 18,348,116 of CM017465.2, read as the reverse complement.
TTCATGAGTTGGAAAAGGACGGATTGTTTTTATCCTTAGTAGTATTTTTTATACTCCCATCTCATCTCTTGGATGGGGTGGTTAATTATTAATTAAATTTATTATAGTTTAATATAATTATTAAGCCTTTTAGAGGTTGACTTAAAAAGTTTATGACCACGATTATGATTAGGTTTCGAGTTAGAACTAAAAAGATATTAGTTTTGTACAACTTTATTAACTCGATTAGATTTTTAATAATTTAATTAATTATTTAAAATTCTTATAAAATTGGTCGAGGTAGTCTAAAAAAAATAAAAATAAATGAAATGATATTATTTGACTAAGATAATTTATCTGACTGAACTCAACGATCATGACTTTTTCTAAATTAAGTCTTCAAATTGAGTTTTGATAATTATATATTTTAGTTACTTTTTAATATATAGTTGCAATTTGCTCTTTTTGGGGGGACTGCGCCTTGGGTTATGGAATGTGATTTCCCATAGATAATTAAGAGAATATAGTAAAAAAAATATTGTTGTTCCAAGCATGTTATTGCTTGGAAATATATTAAAATATATTAAAAAAAATACAATATCAATTTACACCTCACTTTTTTTATATGCTACAGCTTATCATTCTTAATTCACCATATCATTTTACTAAACAGCCTATATTTTAATTTTATTTACAAAAGTTAGTCTGAAAAATCTAAATGATTATAAGTTTGTCAATGATCATGGAGGATGACTTTTTTAAACACCTAGGTTGTCCTTTCAATGCCTAAGCCCTTTAAAATATTAATAATAATAATAATAAATAAACATGGTATGTCAATAACAATTATATCCAAATATAAAAACAATAACAAGTGAAAGAATGACTGCTAAATGATTTTCATAAACACGTGAAGCAGGAGAGAGATAACAAGAGATTGCAGCCTAAAAAAGACTGGTTAAAATTTAAATTTTTTATTTAAAATTATTTTTAAATATTTTTAAAATGTTTTAATATACCGAGATTAAAAATAAATTTTAAAAAAATAAATATTTTTAAACAAAGAACATTTTAAAAAATAACTATTACCATACTCTTAAACATAACTTAAACAATAAACATTACTAACCACAAAATAAATTGCTTATGCACGGCATAAACTCAAATTAATAATTAAACCTTGCAAAAACCTATCTTGCTTGAACAAGCAACCCTCGTTAAACACATACATATTAAAATATCTCACTACTTAGAATTGTAATTATATATTGAAAGGTTTAACGGTACTAGATATATAAAAAACAAAGCAAAGCATTGATGTGTTCTTGATTTTTTTTTTTCTCATGTTACGTCAGCTTTTCTCTCAAGCTATTAGATCTTAAATCTTATCTCAGGCTTATTGGATATTTATAAAATTTTAATTAACTTTTATACATGGTAATTAATTTGAAGGGAATATAAATTTTGAAGAAATTGTTATTTTTAATAGCAGTTATGTACCAAACTGTATAACTTTCCTAGTATTTTTTAAACATGTTAATTTCACAAAGCTTTTATTAATATGTGTTAGAACTTAGAATGACAAAAGAACTCAAAACCACCACAAGAGACTTGCTTGACAATTTTTCAGAGAATAGTGGTCAGTGGTCACCATATTGGAAAAGGTCCCAACGCTTTTGCTTTTGCTTTTCCTAAAAAGGAAAAAACTGGTCAATTCTTTTTCTTAACAATGTCAGTGTCTCTAGATTGTGATAATTCTTATTCTTATTCCTCTTATCCCTCTTTTTTTTTTTTTCTTTTACTTTACCTTTGGTTCACAGTAAAATCTCGCAATATCAATCCCCAAAACCACCACCCATCTAAGCTTCACCGCCAAATTCGTCCCAAAAGACCACCCATCTCAAGCTTCATCGCTAGATCCATCATCTATTGCCCATTGCTTATTTGTTTCAAAAGTTTTCTACCGGATCTGAGAGGAAAATGGAATTGAAATTCACATTTTTTTATTTAAAAAAGAGAAGAAAGTTGAAAAGGGGCAATTGACAAATTGTAAAATAAAAAATTTAGTTGCCGTGGGTCAACCTCCAGGTCGAGTTTAAAAACCGTGATTAAAAAGATAAAGACATACCTTCGTGAAATTTTTTAAAACCAGTTGAATTTTTTTCAGGTTAAGTTGATCTGGGTAACCTTGGCCAACCCACTCAATCTGTGACCTAAGATTTTCTCGGGGTCGACCCATGTGTCGGGTTTAAAAACCATGATTGAAAAAATAAGAAACAAATTTGGCATGGAAATCAAATAAAATCAGACAATGAGGGATGAATCTAAAAAAAATAAATTAAAAAAATAAATGAAACCAAAAGAAATTATAATGAAAAGAACGTAGACCAAATTAAAAAAAAAAACAAAAGTCATGTATGAAATTGAAAAAAAATCAATTAAAAGAAGGGTGTAAAACAAAATAAATATCAATTAAAAAAAGGACCGAAACTGACATAAAAATAAAATGATAAAGGATGAAATTAAAAAAATAAATAAATCATAAAAATAATTTAAAGCAAATACAAAACAATAAAAAAAATTAAGGACCACAATTGAAATGATACAAAAGGTTATGACATTTTTTAACTCTGGGTTGGTGGAGGAGAGAGAAACGAGGACGGAGAAAAAATAACTTAGTCGTCGCCTAACAATGGAGATGCTGACAACACATGCTGAGCAGGAAGAAGCGACACCTCGAGACGCTTCGCCTGAGACAACGATTGGGTATTTTTGAAGACTAAGGGAGGTGTTACACACCGCTAAAATAGTATGGATAATCTCCACATGCTAGCTCGTGGTCAGTATGTGTCAGTAGATTTTTTATTATAAATACCAAAACACCCTTGACTCCACACAAAATTTACAACAAAAAAAAACTAAGTGCAAAAGATGCAAATACCCCTATAGATAAAAGCATTTATTTTAAAATCCAAGTATATTTTAATAATCTCACTACTATGCTAAAGAAAAAAAAAACTAAAAAAGCTTTTTTCTCAGAGCATGCCAAAATTTTGTTTTCAAGAATATTTGAGATGTTACATTAATATTTGAGATTTTACATTGTGAAATTAAGAAGGGAAAAGACATATATATCCCTCATTAAATCTACAATACCAAACATATCCCGTAGAAAAGTTCAAAGGTATCCTTAAAGCCAACCTTTGTGTTTCTCAATTTCAATGATAATTTGGTAAGTTCATTGTCCAAAATGAATTGTGAGAGGGACTTACAAGAAAACACTGATTTCTTCTAATATATATTTTTTTGTAATTTTAATCGGTGATAGCACTCTGTTTATATGTAAAGAAACAATGATCTAAGCTGGGGCTTCTTCATGGAGAAAAAAAAACCTAAGATGACCCTTATCCCCTTTTAAGAGGTTTTTTTTATTTTTCTTTATTCCTGAATTTCTTTATTTGTGCTAAATAAGGAATTCTTTAATTTGCATAGCAAGACCATGTTCTCTCTCTCTTTTAAGATAGATATTTTATTAAATTGAAATTGAATAAGATGGGGCAATCTAGAACTGCGACCAACTTAGATAATATAGAACTATCAGTACAGAGAATTCTAAGCCGACACACTATTGTAAGGACATCCATCCAAAACATACAGTGAAAATTAAAAACTAAAAATCTAGATTTCTAATCTATAAAATAATGTTGTTCTACAAGTGGATGGACAGCTGATGTTTTTTTTTTTCCCTTGCAGCAACCCACCAATAGCTCTGCGTAACCTTGATCTTTCACTTGATAAGCATTTTTTACCAGAAGATCTGAGAACTGCCAAAAATATTATCTAAACTAGACAAATACTGTAAAAAAAACATCATATGCAGTGGAAATATACTAGATCTGGTATTATTGAAGAAGAAAAGACATTATCACCGGCACAACACTGGCAAGTGGCAACAACACACAACAAACTCTGAAAGAGACTCATGCTAGAGAGATAATTTAATTGCGAGAGTATTTATTGGTTAGGTTTGTGTAATAAATTCAATTCAGTTCTACAACTTAAGCAAAATCAATTTAATTCCCTCATCAAAATTGATAAAAGATGCATGTGATTTAGGGTAGTGGTTATTTTTAACATTTTATTTTTATTTAGAAATATATCAGTAATTTATTTATAATATTTGAACATTAAAATAATTTAAAATATAAAAAAATTATTTAAAATAAATTTTATTTTTTTTACTCCTCGCAACTTGCCTAAAACAAAAAAGCCCATCATGTTATTTGTCTGCATCTTAAAAGATGGTTTGGTGATAAGACTTAACAACTCTCTGTGTGCAAGTCTTAAATTCAATGATGATGTTTTTGAAAAAATTATTTGTTTGGAAAATTCCAACACCGCATATGCATGATTTCTTTAAAAAAATTAGCATAGTAAAATAAAAAAAATTAATAGATTGATAAAGGTTTTTTTTATTTTTTTGCTGAAACCGTTCGACTCTCATGTTTAAAAATGTGACTTTTATTAAATACTATTATTTTGAAGTAAAATAATATACTTATTGCATTTTGAAATATCAACATTTAATAAATATTATGTTTTTAAAGTGTCGGTCAAATTCTAATTTTTTATCTAAATTGATTGATTGATTAGATTTAATTGTATTATTTAATTGATCGTTTCACATAAAAACTATAATTTTATAAAGTTTTTTTTTAAATATATTTTATAAGTCAAAATATGTATTTTTATCCAACTTGTTAATTTAAAAATAAACTCTAATTAAAATTTTAAAAGATTATTATTGATATGGTAGTGATGATTCTGAAAATTTAGGTAATATCACACCATCCTTTTTTCTTTTTTTTTAATTCACTATGCTAATAACCCAATTTATACCAAATATGCATCGCAAATTTGTGTGCTGGAAGTGACATAAAAAATTCAAACTAATGACTCGGTAAGATGCAAGCCACCTCCCTGGACCACTGCTTTTTATGGCAACACGAACTGCTCTCTGCCATCGAAACACTCAGTTATTTTGTTGTGAAGCTATTTTAAGCTTGACTAATGGCTATGGTCAAACAACAGTGTAAAAAACGTGACCTAATTGTGGTCCAAAATCAAGACGAGAAAAGGAAAAGATATATACAAACATACCAAATGGAACCGGCAGAGGAGGCAGCGGTGATGGTCGAGTGGGTTCTGAAAAAGACTCCGCAACTTATTTTTCACGTGCTATGCCGATCTGGTCCAGATTTCTTCTTCTTTCGCTTTTCCCCCCCTTTCGTTCCAGGTAAAAATTCAATGGGGGGCGGCTCCTCGTTCATATTCAAAAACTTCGACTCGTCAATAAATTACTATGAAATATCAAGAAGCACATATAAGACAAGGAACGCTAAACGAATCCAAATAATCGACGCCCCTAATCTTATTAAGCTTGGAATTAATTTTCAAATTGAGAGATCCCGATGAAGAAGAAGATAGAGAGATCTTGCAAGAGACCGCTTACTAAATAACTTGTTCTTATATAAAAAAAAAACTTCATATATTTATTTGTTAGAAAGTAATTTTTAAAAAAATAATTTTTATTTAAAATAAATTCTTAAAAAATATATTATTTTTTTATGTTTGATAATTTCATAAAAAATAAATTAGAAAACACTTTTCAATAATTTACTGTGCCATGAAAAATAAATTGTAAAATAACTTGTTAGTGTTTTAATTTTTTTCAAGTTTATTAAAAATATGTTTTTGAAAAATTATTTTTATGAAAAGTAAATTCTTGAGGAATGGATTATTTTCTGATATTTGACAATATTATGGAAAATGAGTTGATATAAATATCAAATTAAATCAAATTTTAGAAAATAAAATTGAAAGAAAAAAAATTAAAATAAAATACATAGCAATCAAAAGATTGAAAATCAAATTTGATATGATAAACAAATAATATAATATTTTTTTAATTTTTTATAACTTCCAAAGAGTGTAGTTCGTCTAAAATAAAAGAAAAATATTTTTGAAAAAAGTATTTTATATTGACTAACTTTTTTAATACTAAACAAACACGAGAAAAATTAAAAAATAATTTTTAAAAAACCATAATCTGTCTATGTTCTTGCTTCGGATAGCTTTCTTTACCCATAGCAGTGAGTTTAGTACTGAAGTCTGTAATTGGTGGCTACAGGGTCATCAGTTTACAGCATATCTACTTAAGCCCTTGCCCAGCACTCGGATTAAGAATTACTACACCAGGCCTGAACCACAGGGATAGACAGCCCTGAGTCAGGTGCACATCGTGACGTAAATGAGGATGTCGATGATAAGCAATCGAATAGTAAATAAAAGAATCAAACTCCCCTCTTGCTAATCATTGGATTTCGGGGTCTTAAATTGAAACTTTTCATCGTATGATTGTACTCGTTTTCATTTACATTTTCTTGCGGGTTAAGCTAGCTTGCGAACACGGTGGTGTGGCTTCTGGATGACTCGGCCCTCGTGTGCCTGTTAACTAGACACACCATCTTCTGACAAACTATGAGTTTGATGGCATACTCCAACCACAAAACACAAAAGGGCTACCGCATATTAAAATCAAGCATAGTTATATCCATGTATTATTTGTTATGGTTGTTTTGTTTGACTTAAAGCTTGAGTACCTAAATGTCAATATAGATTTTTCTATATGGTAAGTTGGAGGATAGGATGATCTATATGCATTAGCTAGAGGTTACATTGCTCAAGATAAAAATAAAAAAAAACCATGTGTGCTTATTAAAGAAGTCATTATATGGTTTGAAGCAGTCATCGAGGCAATAGTATAAAAGGTTTGATATTTTTATACTTGAATGTGATTACTTTAAGAGTGATTATGATTGTTTAGGAAGCTCTCAAATGGTTCATTTATGTGCTTATTATTGTATGTTATTGACATGTTGAATACCTCCAATAACATGTTTGAGATCAATAACTTAAAGGATCGATTTAGTGGTGATTTTGAGATGAAAGATTTGGGTGTAGCCAAAAGGATTTGGGTATGGAGATGTGTAGCGATCGAAGAGCTAACTAATCATACTTGTCCTACAGGAACTATCCTAGAAAGGTACTTGAGCATTTTGGTGTGTAAGACAATACAAGCCAATATATACTTTACTTGCAATCCATTTTAAGTTATATGTAGCTCTATCACCAAAAAATGAGGAGAAGAATGAGCACATGTCAGGTGTTCCATATACTAGTGTAGTTAGAAGCATTATATATGCTATGGTCTGCACTTGTCCAAATATTTCACATGTTACTAATACGGTTAACATGTTTATGAAAAATCCTGGTAAAGTTAATTAACAAATCGTGAAATTGATATCTTGTTGTCTTAGAGATACTACAGATATTGGTTTGATATATGACACTGGTAATGTTAAATGCTTTGTAGATTCAGATTACGCTGATAATTATATAAGAAAATATCACTAATAGGTTATATTTATCACTTTCTTAGGGTGTGTCATTAGTTGGAAAGTAATTTTTACAGTCCAATGTTGTATTGTCTATAATAGAGGTTAAGTATATGACATTGACAGATGCATTGAGAGAAGCTTTATGATTAAGAGGTTTGATTGGTAATATTGGTTTGCACATTAAATATATGTTGATGTTTAAATTCATTGATTGATTCTAGAGGAAAGTTCTATGTATTTTTTCAAGATACTATGAATCCCTAAAATACAGTATGCTCTGTATAGATTTCTCATCAAGAAAAATAATCATATTTTATACCATCATCATTATATTTTCTATTATGATTAAAAACTATTTGACAATTTTTTTAAAAAAACTAACTTTATTTATTATTGATTGTTTATTGTTCACATATTGGTTACACTTATAAAATTATAAAGTTAGATTTACTGTGGAATTCATTTTATGTATTGATTTTAATCCATGATAAGGTGTGGTCATATTTTAAAAAAAATACAAGTATCTTTTACATTTATCCAAAACAAATATGCCAGCATATATATGCCCGCAAAAACAAATGATAGAATTTATCTCCTTCCCCACCTCCTTAGATCACCCAAGTCCATGAGCACTTGATATGAACTCACAGATGTGAAAAGAAAAGGAAGCTGCGGACCTTCAGTCATTGAATAAGTTGTTTAACTAACAATTTGATCTTTTGCGAACAGGCTATATCATCCTTCACTATCTGCGAATAGCTAGGTCTTAGTTGTTTGTCGTAGGAGATTAACCATCCCAGGAAAAAAAAAACCCAGGGTCTGCTTTCATTATTTCTTGCTGTTTCCCTTAGATTCTGTCGCATTCACATGTATTTGTTAAAAAATAATATAAATCATATATTGACATTTTATTTAATAGTTTAAGTTATTAGGTTGAGTTGATTTTTTAATATGATATCAGAACCTTAATGACCAATTGGTCACGAGTTTGAATATCATCACTCTATTTATTTTATAAAAATTAAGCACAAGGTAATATAAACTTGTACAAGTTTTAAATTTCTTTCACTTAAAAAAATATATTAAAAAATAATATAAATTATATTTTAAAATTTTATCTATTAAATTAAAATAATTCTTTGATGCATTATTCATGGTTCCTTCTTTCAAGACAAGTTTATCCCTGCAAATACAATAAAGAAGCCCGCGAGTGGGTTGGGCAGCACCGAATATCAACGAGGCCATCAATTGAGTTAGGACACGATTCACCAATGAAGAGAAATAAGAAAACAGGCACTTAATACTTTTCTTCCTGATCATTATCTTTTACGTTTTAAAAATATTTTTTAAAAAATTAATTTTTATATATTTTACTTTAAATTAATATTTTTTAATGTTTTAAAATCATTTTGATATGTTAATATAAAAAATAATTTTTAAAAAAATTATTATTTTAATATATTTTAAAAAAACAAACACTTTACGGCAACCACCAACAACTCAGAAATACGTGTATACGTTCGTGTGATGGTGCCCTGTTATCTATTATGATGATTTAATTCTCGTACAATCAATGCGTTCAAACTATAGCGAGTGCCAGGTCTCACTTGTTAGCTCTCAGCTTAACTTAGATATATATGGCAGCCTTTCATTACATGATTTTGAGATTACCATTATTTAAATATTAATTAACTCATTTTCTATGACTAATTTGGATAGACAAAAGTGTTTTGCTCCCTAATTCCTTTGACAAAAATAAAGTTAAGTTACTCATCACTTGAACTTGTGGTGGAGAGCACTTCATTATATGGTTTTTCACTTATCATATGCCATCCCTTGAGCAGAATTTCACCTATATTTTACCATAAAATTTACTGGAGGTGATCTGTTGAGCTTTAACAGCGACCTAACAAAGCAAAACATAATGACAAGTCTAACAATAGTATGTACCAAACATTATGTACTGGCATGGCACCCGAAATAATAGTAGTGGACAGGACTTAATCCATGTGGCATCATGCGATATGTTAACAATTTTCATGGGTGACATGGCTGATAGATTATCATTGAGGTTGTTGAAATCAATTTGAACAAGGAAGTGATGAAAGGGTAGGGGTAGGGCACCCGTTCTGTTTTTTTTCTTTTTCACCAGAAAACGACGCTTGTGCTCATACTCAGACAGTCAGACCCATACACGCCATGTATTTGGAGGGCCCGTGTTAATGATGCCTTGATCGCCTCAGCAACATGTCGCCCGCTTGCGAGAACCAACGAAATGATGGACCGAAAGCCTTTAATTGGCCGTAAAGTTGTGACAAGAATTGCCCGAAATGTTGCTGCGTTTTGAAACATCAACATGCTCGAAAGAGTCCCTCATACACTGAGAATAAGGATATTATAAATCTTAAATTTGTGAATTTATGATGTATTTATAGTTAATGGGTGATTCTTTTATATACAAATAATGAGCTAAAAAGTTATTTGAGGGGATATTTTAAAAGATGTTGTATTGAAGGATCTTGGAACTATTAAATTTGAGTCTTTTAGGATTATTGCAAATAGCTTGAGTCTATGAATTGATGGCTTATTTTACAATCAATTGCCGCGTCGAACTATGCCTGGTTCCTTGAGAAAGAGTCACAATATCTGTTGTCAATAAGTTATCATTTAAGCTGTTTAAAATAGTTATTTAAAGTTTTGATATGTGGAATGGCGACAGATTTAGGTTGTGTTTGTTTTTTGAAAAGTAATTTTGTTTCAAATAGTTTTTATATTTTTTTATGTTTGTTTATTATTAGAAAAGTTGATCGACGAAAAATATTTTTCAGTCAAAAAAATTTGAGTTGGTTTTCAGGAAAGTGTTTTTTTTTTATTTTGGCGGAAAATATTTTTCTAGAAGTTATGAAAAAATTAAAAATATCATATTATTTGCTGATTATATCAAATTTGGTCCTCAAATTTTTTATTACTATATATATATTTTATTTTGAATATTTATTTTTTAATTTCATTCCTTAGAATTTAATTTTTATATTAACTCTGGTCCTCATTTTTATAATTGTTATTTACTTTTCCCTTATCATTTTTTAATTGAAATTTTTTATCTATCAAATTTAGTTTCCATTCTTTTAATTGTTACTTATTTTATTTGAAATAATTTATGCAATGTTAATTATTATTATTTTAATTTCTTCATCTTTCAATTTTTTTTTATTTTTTAGATCTGATCTTTATTATTTTGATTATTATTTATTTTATTTGAGATAATTTATGAAATTATATATTTTTTTCAATTTCATTATCATTCAAATTTTTAATTTGTAAGATTTGTTCCTCGTTATTTTAATAAATTTGAAAAAAAAAATAAAACATTAATAAGTTATTTTTCAGCTTATTTTTCATGACATAATCAAATATCGAAAAGTGTTTTCCAACTTATTTTTCATTAAACTACCAAATATTAGAAAATAATTCACTTTTTCAGAATTTATTTAAAAACAAAACTACTTTCTAGCAAATAAATGGAGTCTTAATTAAAACTACTTTCCAGTAAATAAACAGTGTCTTAATCAGAATATGCATTACAATATAATGGAATCATAAGAAAAAAAAAAAAAGATTAAAGGTTTCTGAAACCGCAATAAGATTTTAGTTTTTTTGGTTAAGAAAAGTAAGCGGAAACTAAGAATGAATTAAAATAAACCTCTGGAATAAAAGTAAAGAAATCGATATCACAATAGAGATAAATGGTCAAGAAAGACAAAGCAATAGAGTTATAACATTGGTGCAAAGCATGAAATTTGAAAGATGCTGTATTGAAAAATTACATGTCACTGTAGGATTCACATGTATTGGAGGAGTGTTTGAAATTATAATAATAGTTATTTTTTAAAATATTTTTTGTTTGAAAATAAATTAAAATAATATATATATTTTTTATTTTTAAAAATTATTCTTAATATAAATACATTAAATAACCGTGAAGTAAAAGCAGCCGAGTATTATTGGTGATTCATGCAACGTGTTGGCAGGTAATCAAAGTTCTTCTAGCTGTACGATTTTTTCACAAAATATCTGTACAGATCTCGATAAGACAAACCCTCTGCTCCAGGGATGGGATGTCCGCTTCGTAAACGTCAATAATTTCTCCTCCGTGGCCACAGCAATGGATTTCGTACTCTCTGGCATCCACTGGCGAAAGGTACGTGCGTGGAAATGTTTGGTGATTAAAAAATTAAATGAAAAGAGAATAAAAGTAAAAGTTTTATTTCGGTTAAAATTAAAGTAAAAATGAAGAATAAAAATACATAATTTCATTTTTATGTGAAGAGGTGTGAATAAAAAATGAAAATGATTTTCTTATAAAGAAATAATATATCATTTTTATTTATTGTAAATTAATTATTTTTATCATTATCATAACTACCGTTATCACCACTATTAATAATAATGATATTATTATTTTTAAAAATAAATAAATTATTATTATTGCATTGCCACTATTTTACTATTTCTATCGCTTTTCTTTCTGATACTATCATCGTCTATATTATAATGACTTTATTTCTTTTAAATTATTATTATTTTCCTATCATTTATTCTTACTCCTTCTTTTCTTTCACCATCATTAAAATTGTCATTATTACTTTTATTATAATTATTATTAATGAAATCATTCGACGAATTATTATTTATTTATAATTATTTCACACATAATATTCAAATTAAAATGTCACTTCAATTTCTTCATGTAATTTCCAACATTTTATTCATAATAATCAAAGAGCACCTCAGAGTCGTCCAAACTTCAAAAACGCACTAGTCTATTCTCTCCTATGATTTTATATGTTTTCCATTTTCCTTTCTTTCTTCGTTTTTCTAAAAAGTTGTGCTCGATGGCTTTGGCTTACGTCATCCTTCTCCACCGACGGAAAAAAAGAGAGCAACTGCTGTTGCTAATGAAAAAACGGGTTTGAAGGTAGGAATGACTACTTTCAAATTGATGCTTTTATTCATGTTTTCATGATAAATTTGAAAATTTTTTTTATTTAATGTTTTGTTAACAGTTGTTTTTAATTTTTTTTATTTATAAATATATTATAATAATTTTTTTGATTTTTTAAATTTTATTTTAGATATTATTGCATCAAAAACGATTTAAAAATATATATAAAAAATTATTTTAAAATAAAAAAATTATTTTTTTTCAAAAATATTTTTATATTGCAAAAACAAACAATACCCTAATCTATTAAAAAATAGAAAAAATTGCAATAACATGTATTGTTTACAATATACTACAATGAAATTTGGACATGGTTTTTTTTTTATCTTTCTATTGAGACAATTATAGTGCTATATGAAAATTGTGATTTTTTTAAAAATAAAACCGAATCATTTTTTGTCAATTTTTTTATTGGTTTTTTAAATTGAAAAAATTCTATGATGCTCAGAGTCTATCTTGAAAATAAAACGAGAAATAGAAAAAAATAAAACCTATAACTTGCTAAAAATATTAAAATATCTTCACACATGATTTGTTTCTTCTATTTATATATATATTTTTTTAAATAAATCTAAAAAATAAGATTCCAAGATTTACATAAGATTTCTCTTTAAGAGCCCGTTTGGCTCTGCGGCTGCGGCTGCGTTTTGTTTAAAACGCAGTTCGCAGCTGTTTGGTTAAGGAAAAACTTGGTTCACTGTTCACTGGGCCCCACTGAATTTCTGCGTTAGCAACGCAGAAAAGAAGAAGCAGCCATTTCTTACTTTTTTTTTATTGTTCACGTTAATTGCACTGTTCATTGAACAGTGCAATTAACGTGAACAGTGCAAAGTGATGCACTGTTCATGTGAACAGTGCAAGAGAATTGCATTGTTCACTTAAAATAGTGAACAGTGCAATTCTCTTGCACTGCGTGGACAACTATTTTTTTTTTTTTTATTAGTGTGTTAAGTTTTTTATTATTATTTTTTTAACATTTTTTTTAAAAAAAAACTAGTTTGGAGTGAATTTTATACATGATAATATTTTATCTAATTTTATTTCACGCTAAAAAATTATGAAAACTGTAGTTCTTGTCGGATGAATTTTGTACTTAATGGAATTGTAGATAGTTTAATAAAACAATAATTTTTTATATATATAAAGTATGATTTATTTCATGATGTTACCGCAATAGTTAAATCCACAGTATTTAAATTAAAAACCATCAATATTAATATATATTTTTTAAAATTATTTTATAACCTCAATTTCAAAAACATTCTTAACCAAACACATTAAACTACTTTTTTTTCAACCTCAATTTCAACCACAGTTTTAACCAAACACCTATTTTTTCAAACCAACCACAACTAAAAGTACTTTTTATAAAACAACTTTTTTCAAACCACAACCACAACAACTACCGCAATACCAAACACACTCTAAATTGCAGCATCAAAGATTCAGCCAACCGTTAAGAAAAAATCTTAACCATTCTCGGGATTTGATAAAAAAAAATCAAATTATTGGAAACGCACCGGGTCGCTTCGTTCAATTTAGTTCGATTGATGACTTCTTTTAAACTTCAAGGCAATGACTTTTAACTTAAAAAGGCCGGCAGGATCTCGGGATGGGTTGGACCAAGATCTTTCACCGTTTTCTTTTTCACTTTGCTCTACGGCTTGAAACTTGAAGGAGCACGTAGTGTATTGGGCCTCAACGGCGCAGGATTTGTTTCCTTTTGCCGGGGTGTGGACGGCAAGGGTCCTTGAAAAACAGAGACCACGCAGTTCTGGTTGGCAAACAGAACTATATGTAACCTAGTTTCCTACAAGCTCCACCCCTCTTTGCGACGCAGACATTTGATGAGGAAATCGCAACTCTGAAAACGAAAATGAACAGTGCAAGTTTTTAACATGGTCATCCAAAAAACTGGTAGATATTTCTAGAGAGAGGAGTATCGGATAATTCTGTATTCCTCTGGTCTTGTGAATTGAGTCTTGAGTGCTTCGTTTTTCAGGCGCTGGTGTTCAAAAAAAGAAAAAGAACTTGCACACTTCTTGTTGTGGGCCTAAAACTGACTCGATGCTTGAGTGCTGGGCTTCGGTTCTTGAATCGAGGACGTCAAGATCCATTTGTTAAAAAAGGAGCCTGATTTTATTATCTCCTGCGAATTCGCAACTGCATAAATTAAAAAAAAAGGAAAAACAAATTTTAAATTTAACGATATTGAATAAATATTATTATCTAGTTTTTTTTTAATTCTTTTAATTTAATTTCTTATTATCTTAAAAATTATAAGAATTTTTTAAGTATAGAATTAATTTTCACTTTCTTGTATTTTTTTCAATTTAATATATGTTTTACCATTCCAAAACATACATTTAATTTTCTAATACCAATCATATTATCTTAAAAATCATATTGTGTTAAGTTTATTATTTTACATTTAGTTATTGGATGTTAAGTTTTGTGATTTTAAATTTTAATTCTTTTATTGTAGTTAATTAATTTAGTTGATGTATTAAGCCTGAATTATTTATTATATATTTTTAGCTAATTTATTAAATTTTAATTTTAATTACTCTCAACACATGAAAATTAACTATATAAATTAAAGTTATAAATATTTATAATATCTAAAAAAAATCAGCACAACCCTATATATTTAACCCATTTGGGCAAGAAAAGATTAAATGGATGAGATTTATAATATATAAAATATCAAATGTTAAAGATATATATAATTATGTGCTTAAATTCGAAACAACATGCAAGAAGATCGTACCGATCCAATATCATGGTAAAAATCGTGGGGTCCACGAGCATACAATCGGGCATCAATTTGAACAAGATCTCACTTCAGCGTTTGGTAACTTGTTTTATATAGCAACACACCACAGCATTTCCTACCACTATTCTTTCTCTCTTCTTCGTCGTTCTTCGTTTTCCCGAGAAAAAACCAGGAACAGAAAGGGAAAAGGGGCTCTATCCATATTCATAGCAAGAAAAGAAGAAGAGATCCCCATGTCTCAATCCACATGACTTCAGGTAATCTCTTAATTTCAATTTTGCCATTCCAGTTTCATGACTTGACCGATCGCTAATCGATGGTTCTATTGTAATGGAAATTGTAGAATTAAGTCGGTTTGTGTAATTCGAGTATCGGATTTTGTATGAAGGAGAAAGAAAAGATCAAAAGTTTAAATCTCTGGGTGGATTTTTACTGTTTCAGGTCCCACATTATTATTCTTCGTTTACATCTTCTGATCAGGCGAAATAATAATAATAAAAGAAAGTCATTAATATTTATTCCATTTTTTTAGATAATTAGAATACAATTAAGTTTTGTGTTTTGGGCTTTTGGCAGATTTTGCATTACAAATTCCTGCTGAGCTCGAGACAGCTCTGCAGTTGAAGACTGTGCAGTACTTGGTTACAAAGAGACCGTGGCTCGGTAATGCCCAGTTCCCAACGTTTCCATTGTTTTTTTTTTAAAAAAAAATCTGTTTTGTGTGGATTCTTTTGAAGGTTTGTGTTGCAGATCTCTATGGGGTTAATGTTCGACCTGTTGCACCATACGGAAGTGCTAGCAGAAGGGTAAATGTTGATCCAGCGTTGATACACAGATGCTTGCCTGATGAGCTGCTCTTTGAGGTATTGCGCATAAAAAATGAACAATTAATATGGTTGACAAGTTTTCTTCTGGATTACATGTGTTAAATAAAGAGATAACATCCGTAGCTTCGTCCCATCTTTGCCATCCAAAACTATTTGGATTTGTTTGGTGTGCGTTTTAAATCATGTTTGCATCGGGTTTATTTGCTTGATTGACAGGTATGCTCAGTGTGACTTCAATGAATAGTATTGGACATTGTACTTGGTAGAATTTGATAATCTGCCATGGCTGACATTTAGAGGTGATGATTAAGTTCTTCTTGAAAATGAAACATGATCGAGGAAATATTACCTGGTCTAATTTCCATTCATTCACCGCCCAAGCTTATGCCAATATCAAGAAGCACTTGTGTTTGCATGCATTTTAAATTAGGGGATGCTGTAACTGAGACAAATTTATTTTCTTGCACAGGTATTTTCACGAATGGCTCCATATGATTTGGGAAGGGCAGCTTGTGTTTGTCGAAAATGGAGATACACTCTTCGTAACCCCATGTTCTGGCGCAATGCTTGCCTAAAGGCTTGGCAGGTAAGTTGGACATTTATAAAATTTATTTTGAATCTCTCGTGTTATTGTATCCAAGCTTAAATGTTTACTTCTCCTTCATCCTGTTGTAGCTGTCTGGAATGGTTGAGAACTATAAAATTTTGCAATCAAAGTATGAGAGCTCGTGGAGGAAAATGTGGCTTTTGAGGCCAAGGATCCGTATTGATGGTACGAGTTGATTATTAGCTTTCTTGTTCTAAGTTTTAGAATAACATGCATCTTATTTTAGTTTCTGCAAAATTTGAAAGTTCAATAATTCATACTTTACTCGATGAACTTTTTTGGACAAGGTTAAAAAAAGATGGATTTCGTGTATGATGAGAAGTAGAGAAATTCTTATTTTGAAAAGGAAAAACTTATCCAAAAACTTCTGTTTTTATCTCAACTTATTTACTTTGGGGGCTTGCAAAATAACCTTCAAATGTAATTTTCTTTTACATGTCAGGTCTCTATGTCAGTAGGAATACGTATATTCGCGCAGGTGTGCGAGAGTGGACCGTCACCAATCCAGTTCACTTGGTATGCTTGTGTCATGTTTGGATAAGACACTTCTAGTTGATTTGATTCAGTGTATGATTACAGTTCCAATTCATGAAACTTTGGTTGCATGTATAACTGCATGGAAAAGATTTAAGCAGTGGTGCTGAGAGGAATACTTTGAAAAGGGAAATGAAAGATGCTTGTGCACATTTTTTTTCCTTCTTCTCTTAATCACTGCTGTTTTAACTTTTTTGCTCTCCTTTTGTAGGTTTGCTATTACCGTTACATGAGATTTTTTCCTTCTGGCAGGTTCCTTTACAAGGTAGCAATCCTGCAATTAATTTAAGTGCATTTATTTCCGTGCATATATCATGTGGGCCTATTGCTTTTCTGTGTCTGATAATAATCATTTTGACTGTTATTTTTTATTGTCAAGACTTCTAGTCAAACAGTAAAGGAAGTTGTGAAATGCATGAGTTTTCGTGCTTCTAAAACAGATGGTGTTTTCAGTGGCCGCTACACATTGACAGATGACAAGGTACGGTCCTTTTTGAGATTGCAAACAATTTTGTCCCTGTCATATTCTGTTTGTGCATTTAGTTTTCATTACTCAGATTTACATAGATATACAATCTGCAATGGCATCCCTTCTCATAAAGAACCTGGTTCGTTGCAGGTTGAAGCCACTTTCATGTACCCTGGCTTGTGTCCCACCATGTGGAGAGCCTGCTTGAGGTACTGGACATTCTAGCCTTGATAAGTTATATATTCACATTTTGTGCTCGTTTAATGAATGGAAAAGAGAAGCATATGTTCTTGCGTGGGTTCTATATGGCTTATGGGTGATAGAATAGCTTTTTTTTTCTCCTTTGATTTTTGATATCTTAGACTAAGGACGCTCACAGATGGTGGGTGATGTGTGGGTACAGTCACTGACAAATAAGTTCAACTTCATGTCATGCTATATGAAAAACAGAAATTTATGCGGACCTGGTGTACAAGGACCAAAATGAAGATATCACAACAAATCAAATTGTTCAAGAGTCAATTTATGTAATAAATTGGGGGAGCTCCTTTCTCTATTTTATGCCATTTTGTTTATTACTTTGTTGCAGGTTGAGGGGGACAACTTTAGGGGCCAACAATAGGATGGATTTACTCTCACTTTCTACAAGTAAAGTGAACAGTGATGGGATAATTGAGCCGGGGGAGGACATTCTTGGACCAGTTGAGTTGCAAGAGAGTGTGATTTCACGGATATCACACCAGAGGGGTCTAGCTCCTTTCGCATTTGTTCCATTTGAAGAGGTATGTACCGAGTTCGATGTGTTGCTGTTAGCCTAATGTATGGAGCATTAAAAGTTACCGAGTTCTTTCCTAGTTTTTATTTTTGGACTGTTTTTAGAAGCATCTGACCTTGTGTGTTGTATAGGTGGAAACATCAGTTTTGAACCTGCCCGTGGAAAAGATGGATTATTATTTACCTGGCTAGTATCTGGATCCTTATCATTTGTAAATATGTAGTTATACCGAAGAAGTATGTTGTAAATATGTAGTTATACCGAAGAAGTATGTTGTATCATATGGTGAATTATATTGTTTTTTGCCTTTTGTGTTCGTTGTACTAAATTTGTATTTATCAGCTGAAATGTTGTGTTGTGTACCAACTGTTATTTGCTTTCATCACGGATTCCTGATCAGATGCAGCGGACGAACATTTGACAATTAAATTCTCAGCTTCTTTACAAGGGGGGAAATGAAAAGTGTGGGGAAATGGGACGCGGGCGTATCAAGAAAAACAAATAGGTTGCTGTAATTCATGAACTATCGTAATTATCGCTGATGCCAATTGCCTTGTCCAGGAGCCCAGATGGCTTGAAGGATTTTTTTAATTTCCTCATCAATGAAAATGACAAGTGAAGCAGCCTGCTCCTGTGCTGCAGTAGCTGCTCATGACGTTCTTTGTATGCATTTCCCAAACCATTGATTGGACCCTAAACAGATACAAAATAAATCCGGGGTGTCCCAAACTCCAATGCTTTTGCTATTCATGATTTATGTGATTAAGTTAATCGCTCTTCAAAATTCTAAAAAAGATGAAAAAATGTTGCTCCAGGTTACATGCTAGGTTTGAGAACTTCAGTGTACACGAGGATTCCAAGATGGGTTCCGTGAAGTGTCCTGCCAAGAAACAAATCTGCATCAGTGGGACGCCTCCACAAAACAAAGGAGCTTTTTTTTTTTAATTTTTGGTTCTAATAACATAGTAGCAAATCAGGCCAGCATGACGCAAATCAGTTGTCAATAAAAACGGTGAAGTTGAATCCTTGTCGAAATGGATTGAAAATCGCAGAAATTGACATGCCTTCAATTCAGAGGGCACACAGCAGTTCATCTCATCTCAGTAAACTCACCACTTTCTTTTAATGCACAAAAACTGCAATTAAAAATTCTTGTTTTTTCTTGGTTTTTGTAAGGATCCCAGTAAAAAAAAACCTACTCACCACTATCTTTATCCCAAAGACACCCTAATTATCCATGTTTTCCTGCATTTATAAATTAAAAACACCAAGGCAATAAGAGGGGAAAAAATTAAGTGTCCAAGACTGCGGAAAAAAGAAGGCCCAGAAAGGGATGCTAAGAACATTGGGGGGTGATTGAACTTACAGGATACATAAGGGCAAGTGGGGATGATAAACATGGAGTGCACTTGGCATGATTGAAGGCTGCAACGCAAAGATGAGAAGCCATGCCCAATCCCCTCTTGGAACGTGGCACATAGGAATGCAAAATGTCGATCACTTTCCGATCATATACGAGGACATACTCTTATGTATGCTTCCTTGTCTTCGATTTAAACCTGCGTTGGTTCTCGTTCCACACAATCTTGGGTTCCTCCACTTGCTTCTGCTTTTGTTGCCGATGCTACTGCCATCTCTCTCTTCTTTATCCGTGTCTGCTTATGTTTATGCGCCTGTACTTATGGGCAATTCTGGTCAAGTCTTCTGTGGCCTGTGGGGTTTATTGATTCTGAACGGCGACACTCGGCTGGAATGATACCTTTTTACCCAATCAATTGGAATCGTCCATCATCATCTGGGTAAATTTTAAGGCTTTAATTAAGCAGGTCAGTCCTCACAAGACAACCAGCCAAATTGCAAAAATATAATTCCGGTCACTTGTCATTATGCTTAAACCATCCATCTGGTCATGTCAAAACCCAGCATGTGGAGATGACCTTGATTCAAATAAGAGCAAATAGAAGGTGAACACATCAAATGAACCCATGACATCTGCCTGCATTTCTAAATGACAGACCTACTGTTTTTTTTTCCTCCTCTTTTTACCGGCAGAAATGGTCTATGGTTCACGGCCACTGGATTATAATCAGCATCATGCCAAACCATCAATTTGAATAAGTTGATAAGTTCTTTTGATAAGTTGAAATCCTCTGCATGCTCAGGGAAAATAAAATTTGAATAAGCATGATGTGTTAGAAAATCAACCTTGCTTTATTAACAGGATCGTTCTAAAGGCATCAACGATAGATGGGAATTGTTTTGAACTCATAAATTGAGCGCAAGAAGGGAGGTTTATCATATAGTAACATTACAGGGATGCTGAGAATCCCACGTATACAAGAGTTTGACAATTATAGCAAATTGAATCGAACAATGTAAACATAGTCTCAGTTCCCATTCTAAATCATGATAAAGAACATCAAGAAACCATAAGCTTTGGCACTCTTCATTCTGCACGAGACTGACCAGCCCGGGATGATAGAATGATCCCCACGATAAGACCATAGAGAGCAAGTGCTTCAGCAAAGATGAGAATGAGAATCATGCCCACGAACAGCTTTGGCTGCTGTGCATTAGCTCTGAAATTGTTTTTTAATGGAAAAAACAGACGAACAAAATTATCATCTCACTTTGCAGGTGCATATAACTTAAATTAACTCTATATTTCCACAATAAAACCTATGGAGGAAAAAGAACAGCAACTGCAATATATCCTTGGAAAACATGCACCCAAGCTTGAAAAATATAAAAGAACCCCAAAATTTTAACCCAGGAAAAAAGGAAAAAAAATAAAGATTACAAGCAGAGCTATAAAATCTCCGTTATACAAATGAAATTCCCATGCATGACATCCAATAACCTGAAATTTGGGATATATTTTGAAATGCAGGTGGACCCAACAGGTAACGAGTTTGTTATTTAAACACATCTATAAACTAAAATATTATGTCCAACAAAGCTACATCTCATAAACCCAAAGACAAAACAGAAACAGCCAATTCATGGATACTGTGACATTATCCATCTAATCATATAGTTATGTAGATAACCAGGAAAAAAGAACTTAACAAATAAGCTAATGGCAGCAAGCCACCATATAAAGCTTATTTCTTTGACAAGATCCAAACAAAACTCCAGCCAGATTCCAGAGTGATTATAATAAATTAACCAAAGCATGGAACAAAACCAATCCTCTTCAAGACAAAAGGGGGCTCCTTCCTAAAGAGGGGAGATATCTAGCCTCGACTACATGTGGAATTAAACTTCTTCGGAAAATGACTTTACAAGCTGAGTTATTTCTCTATGGAACAAAATCTACAATGAACTTATCTTTCAACAAACTAGTTCCATGATGGTTCACAGGGATGCTTATCCATAAGTGAAATTCAAACGCAAGTCCAGTAAATCCCTACTAAAACCACTAACTGGATTAAATTGAAGTCAAATAAAAAGCTTATGAATCATAAATCTCAGTAAACAAACAGACAAACAAAAAAGAAAGCGGAGTCGAAAAGGTTTACCGGACACCAGCATCGCCAACAATACCAATAGCCATTCCAGCAGATAAACCAGCAAGCCCACAAGCAAGACCAGAAGACAAGTGTGCATATCCGTCGAAAAGATAATAAGATTTAGCCTTTGGATTGATTCCAGTACTAATAATAACAGCTATAATTAACCCATAAATTCCCAACACTCCAGCCATGACAACTGGGACAATTGACTTCATAACGAGTTCGGGTCTCATGACTCCCATTGAAGCCACACCCACGCCACTCTTTGCTGTCCCATAGGCAGCACCCATGCCTGTAAAACAACCACTTTTTAACTAATGATAATTTCCACGAAATGATGAGATAAATAAATAAAAGCACTGCTACTAATTAATCATAATCAGAAATGAAACAGGATTATCTAAATAAAAGGATTTAGAATTATTTTGCTTACATGAGAAGACGAGGGCAGCAGCGGCCCCGAGGAAGCCGAAGAAAGGAGCAGTCTCATCGCCGCTGAAAGTCGAAGACATCGTTCTTTTGTTTCCTTGTTTCGCGACGAGGATGGATTATGCTGATCCTTGGATTAGATGGAGCTCTGTGCTTGTTTTCTGTTATTCCTTTGTTTTAATTTCTCACTGGTTTTGAGAGGGAAGGTGGAGTAAGAGGATCGGATCGGGATGGTGACGATGATTGATTATGGTTGCACGTGTGTCGAGGAGGAAGACTGGAAGGGGTGGTTTGACGAGAATACCCTGATTGACAGCTCGATCAACTGTATAATGATAAAGCTGGTTTGGGCTGGAATCTGGATGGTTTTGTATTTTGAATTGGGCTTCGTAGAGAGAGAGAGGGCGAATGACGCTATGTTGGGAGGTGGACTTTCGGGGGACCCTAAACGGTCACGGGTGCTTGTTGTGGTTGGTTAAAGTTGTCCAGGGCATTATCATTGGCTTGCCTTCAAGAAATACTAAATAATAAGATAAAATTAAGAGTTTTCGAATATAATAAAATAAATGAAAATAAATATACTAAAAATAAAGTGAAAACATCAGGAATTTTCAGTATAGCTTGGGAGAGAAACATTATTCATTGTATGACTGGTGTTTTTACGCTTTTGTCATTCTTATTAGAAAACTTAAAACTGAATATTAGAGGTATTTATATCTTTTCACAATTGTTATTGGTTATTATAAATTGATTATGAATAAATAAATATTTTTGTATTTCAATAACATAATAAAATAACTAAAATATTCTTAGAATTAATAAAATCAAAGTTGGCCTTAGTGGGCTTTCTTCTATTTTTACAAAGAGTATTTTTATAATTATTAGATTAGATGAGGAATAATTCGATATTCTACCATATAAAAAAATATGAGCAAAAATAATAATAACCCGTAACATCTATGCCGACAGAAATTTTTTTAAAAGCTAGAAAAATTAAACTGATTTTAAGGGTTTTTTTTATATTTTTATAAATAATTTTTTTGTTGTTATTAGGTTAGCTGAGGAGTAATTTTATATTTTAACAAGTATTAAAAAAAAAAAGGGCTAGTGTCATTTTTCTTTGGAGGTGGAGCGTGTCCGTAGCGGTTGGATAATTTATAATTTGCTGGGCTTTTTTTATTCTAATAAAAATATAATTTAGCCCCGTGACATGGTGGAAATTAACACCTAGTTGATTTCTAATCACTTTGAAATTGGTTTTATAATAGATAATTGATCTGGATGATAAGGTATAATATCGTGATACAATAAATAATAATATTGAACAATCTACGACTTTAAGTAATTACAGACCTTGTCACGTTGACCCTTCCTTTTTCTACTATTATCTAGAATTTTAGTTTAGCTGAATTTTAGTTCTATAGTTCTGTGGTACATGCTATCATTTTGTTTTTCCTTGTTATTTTGAGAATTAAATGTATACGCGAACCAACTCTTATATTTATTAAAAGAATATTTGAGATTGCAGTAATAAATGTTTTTTATAATATTTTTTATTTAAAAATATATTAAAATAATAATTTTATTTTAAAAATTATTTTTGGTATCAATACATCATAAAAAAGCATAAAAAATATTAATTTTAAATAAAAATACTATTTTAAAAAAATACAATTTCCACCTAATTATCGAGCACTATCTAATATATGTAGTGTATAGATACGTTAACCATTCAGCCAATCTTTTTGGATTGTACATGGTATCATTATACCCATATGTTTGATTGTGATATGTTGGGGGGGGGGGGGGGGGGGGGGGGGGGGGGGGGGGGGGGTGGATCCGTCATGAAAATGTGAATATAAGTAAACAACTAATTAGTGCATGTTTGGTGACGCAAATGAAAAATATTTTCAAATTGCTATTTGTCCTACAAACATCACATCATACTTCTTCTTTTTTAATGAAGTTGATATGATAATTAGAAAGTGTTTTAATTATTTTTTAAAAATAATTTTTATTTAAAAATATATTAAAATAATTTTTTAATTTTTTAAAATCAAAACTATTTAAAAATTAATTTTTTAAAAAAAATTATTTAAAATGCAATTCCAAACAACCTGAAATTACTTTTGAGAAAGTATTTTAAAAATTAATAATTACAATGTCAAATCATTCCTTTCAAACTTCATCGTTTAAAACAAAATGAAAGAAAATAATCTTGGGACGATGATCAGGATGGTTTATAAATGATCTGGAAATAATACATGTTTCTCTTAAAAAAACCCGTAAAGAAAAGGAATATAGTAGTAGCCTGAACAAATTTAATTATGATGATTCGGCAAAATTGAACCAGGCGACTATGGAAGACGGTGGGCGAGATCAAAATTAAATTGGGTTGGTCAGATTTTAATTTTACTTATTAAAAATTAATAATTCGAGTCTCATAAATCTTAAAATTATTAAAAACTTATATAATCATTAACTTTAAGACATGTAAAATTAATAAAAGTACTTCTAAATTATGTCGGATAGCTATATTAATAAAAAAAAAATCAAATTAGAATGCATTGCATTTATATATAAAATGAATATGCCCCTTTTAACCTTCCACGGAACTGGCAAAGAATCAAGGGTTGGTACGGCCTGTCGATCCGTTAGATTAAAAAGAAAAACATTAAAAACATAGGACAGTATGTTGACAAGCTTAGCAAAAGAATAAATCTAAAAGAGAAGGGGGAAAACACTGCACACCCACTCATGAAGCACTGCATTGCGACCGTGTGCTCCCTCTTTTTTAGTCCTCTTTAACTTTTTTTAATCCTGATTATCAAACCTTTTTTTTCACTTTTATCTCTCCACGTTCCGTTGATTGAGAAATGGCTCCGGTGATTTATCTTGATTAGTTGTCCGTAGGGTTCTTGGGATGTCGAAAAAAACATTTTAATATTATGTTAATGCTTGATTTTATAAAATAGAATTAAATTATGATTAAAAAACATTATGCTATTATTTTTAAAAATATTGAGACTTTTTTATAGTGATAATATCAAATGATTTGTGGGTAGTTATATACTAGCCTGATATGCAGAATTTCTAAAATATTTTATTAATTAATATTGAATGAAAATAAAAATATTTGTCTCTTTGATATTTTAATTGTACATTTTTTATGTAATTTTTTATTTTTTATATATAGCTGCAGATAAATGATGGATTTATAATATTTTAAAATTTTAATTAAAGTTTACTTTCATTATCATAATAAGTTTTTGCTTGCAAAATAATACTTCTTATAAAAAAGTGTTTTGCCAAAGGTAAAAATATTTTTTAACTATTTTTTTCTTTAAAATATGCTATTTCCTTTTCAAATCATCCTGGGTTTTTTGAGTTTTTTCCTATATAAAAAAGTTGCTTTCTATTAAATGAATGAATGGTGTTGATAATAAAAAAAACAGTCTTGTTAACAAAATAAAAAATACATGAATCACAAGATATAATTTTGATAAGAAATGCATTCTTCCTCTTTTCTCATTTCTCTTATATAAATATTTATTTTTATAATTTTTTAATTCCATCAAGAATGAGTTTCAAAAAACAAATTTACTAAACTCGATCAAGAACATTATCCAGGGTATAGATTAGGTGGATTAACTTGTGTCAATCTAAAATAGCATCATTTCATAATTATTTAAAAAAGTTAACCAGACCCAAGATCTTTGAGTTCAATTACGCACTGAACTCAAGCAAACACATGTTTGACAAATTATCACACCTAACATCCTTGAATTCAAGTGGATACGAGTCTAACGAACTGCTAGACTCAATGTTCTTGGGTCTAGCTATGTGCTAAACCTGAGCAAATACGAGTTTGATGAATTGTCATACCTAATATTTTTGAGTTATGCTATATACTGAGCCTAGGTAAATACGAGTCCAGTGAGCTGTCATATCTAAAATCATTGGGTTCATCTACATGTTAAGCAAAAATGATACGACTCTCTTGACCCATCAACCTTAGGCATGAGTTTGACTTGATGTCATGTCCATTAATTATAGGCGTGACAATATGTTTGGCATAAAGAGCTAAGGGCCTAGAAATCATTATAGACTATATGTTGGGGTATAAGACTTTGTTTGTTTATTTTCATAACTTCTAATATAAAATGCTACTATATGAGATTTTTATATTCTTACAACAACAAGTGTATAAAAAATCTCTCAAGAGCTTATCATATTTTCAAGGGTTATAAATACCCCCTAAACCTCTTAAGTAAATGATTCGCAATTTATATTCATTAGACAATAATACTTTTAAATCAATAACATTCATTATACCAAAACAAGAACTAACACTCTTGATCTTAAAATGTATAATTCATTTTCTCATTTATAAAAATTATTATTTTAAAAGTTATTGATTTTATTATTTAACGATTCCTAAATCCCATTAAAAAAAATAGTTCTTCAAGTGTAAGATTTTCACCGCTAATCATCCATGAAAAATGAAATATTGATATAAATATATAATTATCTATTGTCCAAACTTAAAAAAAAACCGTATTTATATTTATAGATATATTGGATTTTAAAACATATAATGTTTCAAAATTAGATTTTTGTTGTCGTTCCTATATGAGGCAGGGAGTGGTGGTTTTTGGTGGGTCGTTCGTGGGGGTAAGGTGCGGTGACAACCACGATGATTTGGCGATGGAGAAGAGGAGGAAGAAGATGGAAAAAATTAAAAGAGTAATAGAAAGTTAAATCAACTCTATTTTCTCTTTTCTTTTCACCTCAAGGAGACCCTCTCTAAATTTCTTTATCTCTCTTGGAATTGGATTCAACAAGGGCAGAGAAACAACAACGTGGTCTGCCTTTTCAAGATTTGAAAATTTTCATATTTGTTTTTTAAATGGTTATTAATAAATACAGGAACAATTTCATCTTTTTTTTTTTTTTTTTTTTTTTTATCATTGACCGAACAGTATAATTTATAAAAATTGACATACAGAGTGTTCTTCTATTAAAATGGATGAGCTTTTTAGTAATTTCATAAACAAATACCACTTTATACACTTGGACAGACGCCCCTGAGAACGGTACAAGTGTTTCTAAAATGTTTTTAAAAGGGCTTAAATTAAACCACAAGTCTACTACTCGTCCAGTCTAATGTCTCGCTTTCAAATCAGAATTTCCCCTTCCTTCCACCTCTCCACAGACAACGGAAGAACGATAAAGAGTGAAATGGCAGATTCAAAGGTAGATACCATCTCCCGACTAGCCCAGTGGAGGATCGAGAACTTTGGCTCTTTCTCCTACAAAAAATCCGATCCTTTCAAGGTCGGAATCTGGAACTGGTAAGTTCAGTAATTTATAGAATCTACAAACACAGATTTTATGGTTGTAGTTGATTTATTTGTTTTTGTTTTGTTAGGCACTTGTCTATAGAGAAGAATCGGTACTTGTACATTCGTTTATTTCCAGAGCCGTCTCGAGCTTCCAAAGAACAGCCTCCTATCGCTAGATTTGTTCTTCGTGTCTCAAATGCTGGTGCTAATAATCGCAGGCCTTATATCTCTCCAGGCATGCTTCCATCGCTCTCTCTGTCTATCCTTTTCTTTTCTTTATCTTATTACATGTTTGTATACGGGATTTTCAATGGAGTCTGTGTAACCGTGCAAGCTTAAAGATGTTATCAAAGAAAAACATGGGCATCTCTTGGGTTTCAGTTGGGTCTGTGCTTGCTTTATAAAGTTTTGCCTTTTCCAAACAAGGACGCAAGCTGTTCTTTTAGTCGAATAGTCTGGTGTTTCTTTCTTTCTGCTTTCCCTCTTGGTGCTTACTTTCTGCCTTTATCATTAGAAATCGCACAAGTATTGGCTGTTTGATTTTTTCCTCTAATTATTATTAGTTTTAGCACCATGAGTTCGTTACCAGAAGTCTTGCTTGTATGTTCCAGTCGCTATATACTGAGGAAGTAGGAATCTCCTCACTGATCTAGTGACGCGGGTAATGATAAACTTATCTGTCCGAGTCCCAACCATCTCATCAAGGGAGGTCTAACTGAACACTATCAAAATTGAAATCAGAATTAGAAAGCGATGACTGTGAGCTCATCACCGTATAGTGCTTGTTAACATAACAATTTATGTGGTTTGGATTCCAATTCCTTTAACAACATGGAATGTGGGTTTGTTAGAGATTATGTCAGGCAGATTTTTGGTGCTTTCTGAATCTGAAGAAAACTGTCCTGTAATAAATGAGTTTGTTGCTCCTTCTCTGAGCAATATTGTGAAAGTAAATTCTGACAGATTAGTAAATGTTTATTGTTCTCGGAAAGAACCTAGTTGTTGAAATGAGTGTAATGGTTATTATAAAAGGATTCCTGTGACACTGAATTGTTTCATGCTGCAGTTCATGAGAGATCGCTCCGGACAAGTGAGGACTTTGTCTGGCCTGTTGATTCTTCCTTCCATGGTCGCCTCATCATTGATGTTGAATTTCTAGACCTCAAAATCTGCCCTCTGAATGTGAGCACTTTTAGACTATGTTTTTTTTGGAGAAGCCATGGTGTTAATTGCTGAATGATGCTTTTAGTTTATAACTAATAATGGTGGATGGTTTGATTTTTCATTTTGAGCCCAAAGCTGAACTTTGGTGGACAATAGTCATGATTCATTTCCTCTTCAACTGGCACAATCTGAGATGAATCTTTAGACGAAAATACATTTCACAGCACATAAGATGGGAATGTGATCTTGCATGTGAATATTTTGTATTTGTCTGGTTATTGTTGAACTGCTGTCATTTTTCTTCTACTCAAGGTTTAAAAATCCATTTTTTTTCCTGTCAACAACTCAGGGTGGGGAAGCGAGTTCCATATGGCCAGGTGATGGAATGATGCCGTCTGTTTCAACTCAAGGCACACTTCGCTGTCTCTCTCGCATGCTGGATGAGGCCATACATGCTGACGTTACCATTCATACTGCTGATGGCACCCTGAGTGCACACAAGGCAATTCTTTCTGCAAGTTCGCCTGTTTTCATGAGCATGTTCGACCACGGCCTCAAGGAAAAGGAGTCCTCCACAATCGACATAGAAGATATGACACTGGAATCTTGCATGACACTCTTGAGTTACTTGTATGGAACCATCAAGCAAGAGGATTTTTGGAAGCATCGTGTATCACTGCTGGGGGCAGCGAACAAATATGACATTGCAGCCCTCAAGGATGCTTGCGAGGAAAGCCTCTTGGAAGACATCAATACCATGAATGTCCTTGAGAGGATGCAAGAGGCTTGGCTTTACCAGTTGAACAAGCTGAAGAAAGGATGCTTGGCCTACTTGTTTGATTTTGGAAAAATATATGATGTTAGAGATGAAATCAGTAAGTTTTTCAGGCATGCCGACAAGGAATTGATGGTAGAAATGTTTGAAGAGGTGCTTACGGTTTGGAAACCTGTATAATTAGTTAATTTTGTGAGGTACTTGCTTTTGAAAGTCCTCACTGTTTAGATAGTTGTGTGTAACTATGAAGCCTTGCAAAAATGTCACGCGTTCAGCTCTGAGAGCATGTAAAACCCTGTTGCGTGCTTGTCTGGAGTGGACTGATTACTTTAAATCTTGTTGCTCACTCCAAAAGATAAGATTGATGTACGGGTGTATAGTGACTGAACAAGAATACATGAATGCTATTGGCTATATTGCTTGCTGCCACGGGCAAAGGGCTGTTATTCGTGCTTCCGTGAACTTGAGCCATATAGGCCTGGAAAATGGAATTTATACCTGCTTCGACATCCTTCTTTCTTTCCAGTCTATCTGCCAAGTGATTCATTGACCACCTACGTGAATAATCTTTCTGACATGGTTGGAGTTTGGATAATTTTTTCACGAACTATAGTCATCAGAGTTAAACTCCTCTTTTTGGTTGATTTGTTTTGGCTGGCTCTGTAGAGGTTCCAGCAAGGCTGGGGTCACCTGCTTCTTCTTCTTCTTCTTCTTCTTCTTCTTTTATAACAATGGACACCTGCTCATGACATCCATGGATGGATCCTTGCTCTTCCCCCCTCCTTTTCTTTCGATTTTCTTTTTGTCCAACCTCGTGTGTATTACTGGCTAGTTATTTAATATTAAAAGCGAGAGAGAGGGAGGGAGAGAGAGTCAAACATAACATCCGTCATGATCTGAATAATCCGACTGCATAAACAAAAGTAAAATGCTGATTTTTACGAGGTCCTTCACTTGTAAATATTTGTTTATAAATGAACTTGTGACATTTTGAGATTCGAAGACACCACTATTAGTGAATTAGATCATTAAAAGTACCTTGATTTTCTTTTGAAAGTTAAAATTCAGGTAAGATTTGAATTTAAACCAACCTCTTGCCATGCCCAATTCTGGTTCTAGGCCTTCCCCTGGTTTCCCAATGGCGTCCCTGCCTGGGACCACTCTTTGGTCAACTGGAAAGCCGCCCTCAGGATCCCAACCATCCTTATTACCGCCCAATGTAGCAGCAGGACGACCCGCTGGCCCTCCTGTTAGTCAGCCCCCACCTCCTTTAGCGTCCAGACCGTCGCCTCCGGGGTCAATGCCCTCTTCTATGCGTGGTCCCGCAGTGCCTCCTTCTGGTGGCTTCCCTTCTCCTTGTTCACCTAGTGGTCCTACTGTGCCGCCACCACCAGGGGTTCGCCCGAGTCCTTTTGCTTCGTCTTCTCCGTTGAGTTCTGGTCCAGTTGTTAACACATTGAGCGTGCCACCTAATGAAGCAGTGAGTAATGGGATGTCGTTTGCTTCTGGTTCTATGCTTGGTGGGCCTAGATTCCCTCCAGTTAGCAGTACCCCACCACCACCTATGGGATCTCCACCAATTGTTTCAGCTCCAGCTCCCCCTCAAGCTCCACCAGTTTCTTCTATGCAATCACGGCCGCCATTTTCTGCTGGAGGTCCAGGTGTGCCGCCCCCTTTTTTAGCGGGATCTCAAGGTGTACCGCCACCTCCAGGTCCTCCCGTTGGAGCACAGACATGGTCACTGCAACCTCAGCAGGTGAGCAATTTCTTTGACATCTGTTGTTTGCTTATTTTACAACTGTACTATATTTTATCTATATTGTTATATCATGGACCATGTTTCACCCTATTCTATCTAATTTAAGTAGTTGCGAGAATTGAGATCTCCTCCAGAGATTAAATGGGAGGGAATTCAGAATTATTAATGTTTCAAAGTAGTCAATTTTCTGAAAAAGTTCTATTTTGATGCCTTCCGTGTTCCCCTTTTGATATCTGTGGAACTCTCTTTTCGTTTGCATGTCTTGGATTTAATGTAGATGCATTTCTTCTTCTTGCTAAATCATTAACGCTTTTGATATTAGTGGAACTCTCTTTTTGTTTGCATTTCGTGGGTTTAATGTAGATGCATTTCATCTTCTTGCTAAACATCAACCTTAACTCTGAATATCTAACCCTTTTGCTGGCTCCCACACTTTCCAGGTTTCATGCAGCCACCTACAAAGTTTGGAACGCCTCCACATTTAGCAAACCAAGGTATGATGTCTATATCGCCTGCTATGGGCCAAAATGGAGCCTCTCTGGCAGGGCAACCAAAGATGGATAGCAAGAGTGTTCCAAGGCCCACTCTAACCTCTGAATCAATCCATCATGAAACACGTCTGAACAATCAGGCTAACCCTCCTCCCGCATGTCATTTGAACTTCTTATGGAAGGGGCATATTTTGCTTGATTTGTTTTGAGACTGGCTAGAGTAGATTCTATGATTTGATCATTTTTTCTTTGTATTTCTTTTACTCCTTGTATATTTTTTTGGGTAGAAAATGAAATGTTAATGCAGTAAAATGGAGGAAAGTAAGGAACAGGAGGATGAGAATTCCACACAAACTTGAAAAAACTAAAGCATTAGAAGAAAAAAGACAAACACCAAATCCCTTCAATTCTGCATTTTTTGTTTTTGCCAAAAATAATCTCACGTATACTGTTTTTGCTTGTGTAGAACCAGGTTCTATATATTGTTGTTTTTTTTTTCTCATTACATTTGATGTTTTGAAGCCTGCTTCAAGTGAGTAAATAGCCAGAGACTCTGGTAATTGCAGTCCACGATACATGAGGTGTACTATCAATCAGGTCATGTTTGAGTATTTAGTATCTTTGAGTATGGAGAATTATATTATGTTACAAGGTGTAGGACCTGGCCCATTAGAATGGTGATAACTTCGTACTTTTCTTTGATTGTTTTACTACAGATCCCTTGTATGCTTTCGAATGAAACTAAAAGATTATATGTTATGCCAAATTTTGGTAAATATTTCCTCGCATCCTAAGGAATAATTGTTAATCTCACAGTTCTTGGGAGGAAATCTCAATTTTTTACTGGTTTATCTGATCATCAAACTAACAATTTTAAACTGCAATTCTGTGTTTATGCTATTGAGTTTTCTTGATAAAGGTTGTGGACTTTGGGGAAAGTCGTCCTGTGAGGTGTTCTCGTTGCAAAGGTTACATAAATCCTTTCATGAAACTCATTGATCATGGAAGACGATTCACCTGTAACTTTTGTGGTCAGTATATTTTTTTTATTATCTAATCCAATGAACTTAACTCTCAGCTAAGAATGTCTATTAAGATGAGTGGACCATGGGTCATTTTTTAAGCATGAGTAGTTGCCATATCATTAAGCCTTTTCTTGCAAGCTTATATGTTGTATATTTACTATACAACGAAGCGCTGCATTTAGGCATCTTTTGTGCCAGAACTTACATACTCTTACATTTCTTTGCTAGGAAGATATGCCGTTGCTTCTTCTTTCTTTTTGTACTTTCCTTTTATTTTGAGGTGGATGATCACCCGTGCTTATTCTTCACTCACTTCTAAAGATCAGAGTTCCTAGACTGCCCTCCAAAATGTAAATGTTTTATGGCTGAACGTGTGTGACTTTCCAGTCTGCTTGAACACCCACTAGCAAATTATCTAAAAAAGCTACCGAAGCTGGACTCAGCAAAGAGGCCAAGAAACTATTTTTATTCTATGGCAATTGCCTTGATAGATATTGATCAACTAAACAAACAAAAAGTGTAGAAGGGCCACAATAAGAAAATGTCAAGAGTAAAAAGACCAAATATATGATAAATCCGGTAGAGGAATGGTCTAACATTCCTAGTCATTTGTTGTGAAATTTCATTGGACATACTGTCCTATTTCTGTGGTTCTATCTTCAGAAGGCTACTATATCCTCAAATTAATTTTAGCACTCATTTGGGTGTACAGAATCTGGTCTATTTCATGCTTTGACATATAAGTGTGTACAGAATCTGGTCTATTTCATGCTTTGACATACAAGTAACAGCTATAGATTGTAATACCGCTTGAACCTCTTTGCTTGCAGGGTTTGCTGAAGAGACTCCCGTGACTATCAGTGCAACCTGGGTCCAGATGGTAGGCGCAGGGATGCTGATGAAAGGCCTGAACTGTGCAGAGGAACGGTGGAATGTGTTGCTTCGAAGGAGTACATGGTCAGTTAAGTAAATGAGATTTTTAGCTTTTTAGTTTTTGCTATCTGCTTTCTCCAAACCAGATCTGTTTTGCCCCATGACATAAAGGATAACACTGAACAAATTTTTCTCAGAAAATTTATTTTCGAAGAATAGATACCATTGGCAGATATCATTTCTTAGCAAATTTTATGATAGGAGCAAGTTTTCTTGGGGTTTAGTGGAGGTGTTTGGTGATGCTGTGACTGAAAACAATATTGCATTATGATATACTGTTATTTTTGGATAAAAAGATGGGACTTGCGTTAGGTTTCAGCTATATAATAGTTGGGTGAAAAATTAAAATTGTAAGAACCGAGAAATGAATTAAAGCGGAAGTTATTGGGACCAAAAGGTGTTTTTTCACGGTATTGACTGTGTCCTGTTCCCTGTTCCTATGAAATTGTTTTAAATAATGACCAGTTCCTTTCGTTTTGCACATTGGCTGTGACAAAACCATAATGGCAACACTAAAGCATGATGGCAAGTTGCGGGACGGCTCAGAATGTGCCTTTCAGGTACCTGCTGATATTGTTGTTTCTTCTGTGCCAGAATTCTCCAACCTCATTGCCCTCTGC
Source organism: Populus simonii (assembly GCA_007827005.2). Lineage (NCBI taxonomy): Eukaryota > Viridiplantae > Streptophyta > Magnoliopsida > Malpighiales > Salicaceae > Populus > Populus simonii. Next base: position 18,313,628 of record CM017465.2, on the reverse strand, counting down.
TATGTTTGGCTTCTTGCATCCTTTGTTTTAGTTCTTAGTTTCTGTTTTAGTTTCTATCTTCGTAATTGAAATATGTACTTTATTTGCAGTGTGCCCTTCTTTACACCACTCTGCATGGCCAAAGAAGAATATGATCAGCAATTTGTTTTGCTCCGGTGACCTTGAATCCCAATTTCCTTATTTCTTGAAACAAGGTGCTTGATTCTTTTTGTACAGTTTTATTGCCTCTCCTCTGTACAATTGCACTTGGTTGTCACAGCTATCAGCTACAATCCAGTAATCATATTACATGTTGAGCGTAATCTAATAAAAAATAAAATAAATTATATTATAAAATTTAATTTTTAATTAATTTAATATTAAATGGTAAAATTAAAAAAAATATTCAATTAAAATAAAAACATAAAAAATAACTTAGATTAACTTAAGTTAATTTGTTAAATACTATTCTTGAATTATGAGGCCAAAATAATTTAATAAAAACAAACAAAACAAATTATGAAACTTAATTTTTAATTAATTTAATATTAAAAGATGAAATTAAAAAATAAATTAATTAGAAAAAAGTTAAAAAAACTGTGTCAATTTGCGATCCGTATGAGAGTAAGATAACACAATAAAAAAATAAATCTAATATTAAAAGATATATATATATTTTAAAAATATTAATAAAAAAATACTATTTAAATAAATAATATTTTACGAGATATAATAAAACCAATTCTCTTCGAGTTTTTTTTTTTTAATTGTTAAGTTTACATCAAAACAATGAACAGGCAGATTTGTTAATTTTTAAATCATAGAGATTAGAGACCAACTAATTGATTTTTTTAAAACCGCAAAGACTAAGTTTTAAATTACTTCCCCTGGAAATGATTTTGTTGACAGACCAATTAAAATAACAGGTAAAAACAGCTCGTGGAAAAGGATGCACCACATCTACCAAGCCAAGGAGGCAAGTAGGTTTGAAAAAGACTCTCTCTCCTTCCTTTTGTCTTTTTTTTTAATTAAAATTACTCTCTTGTTTAGTGCCTGTTTGTCAATTAAATTGATTTTTTATAAAAAAATTTATTTTTAAAATTTATTTTTAATACTAATATAAAAAAATTATTTTAATTTATTTTTAAATAAAAAATACTTTAAAAACAATCTTACACTCTCAAGCACTCAATGATTGTCGAAGTCACAATTCTAGTGCACTTTCAGGTATTTATTTTAGCTTTTATGGTTAAAATTATATTTAGAAACAACTCAATTATGTATAAAACTCAATTATTAAAGCTAATATTTTTTAATTTTTTAATGAGTCCTACTCCAAAAACTCAACCTCCGAGACAAACACACTTGCAAGTAGTTTTTAAGATTCATGGCATGTATATACCAATTTCTGTACATATAAATGGTTAAAGTACAAATACATAGAATGGATACATACCCATTAGTTTAGACTTTTAAGAGTGTGTTTGGCAGTGTGGTTGCGGGTGCTTTTCAAATAGCTTTTTCGTGCCGAAATACATGCCAATGATGTTTTTTTATTTTTTAAAAATCATTTTTGACATCAGCACATCAAAATGATCTAAAAAGTATAAACCACACTCAATTTTAACAAAAAAAAAAATTCAAAATTTTTGGGAACGCAGCCGCAGCCGCAGCCGCGTTCCCAAACGCTGCCTAAATTAAAGATGATGCTGTAAGCCCTCACACGTGCAGGTTTGTTTAGGTATGTGATTGAACAGAGTCCAAAATAGCTCTTCAATATTATCGTTTTTATATTGTTAATTTTTTTATTTTATTTTTTGTTGTTATAATTTTTTTATTCTTATAATTTAAATTAGTTGAACTCATTAAACAGTAAATAACTGGAGTCTTAATTCTTTTTTTTTTTTTTTTTATTCTCTTTGTAAAAGTGATTGCACCATCTTAGCTTTATTTTTTATTTATTTATATTAAAAAGAGTTGAACCGGCCACGGTGTAACACAGTCCCTATCTAGTACAATCCAATTCCACTTCAATTCTCAAATCAGAAGAAAACAAATTTTAGCTAATTCTCAAATCAGATAAGCAACAGAACCGACTCAGTAATCCCCTATAAAACCACGCCACTCCATCTCAAAGGCAAATCACTCTCTCATATCCTAAGCAACCCATATCATAGCAAGAGCCGAGTGAATTAAAAGCTTTCAAAAAAAAAAAAAAACATTCTCTCTCTAATGGCACCGTCAACCATTTATCAATACCATATGCGCCAAGATTTCAGCACCAACGTTGACAGCAACAATTCCACAGCCCCAAACACCGATGCAATCATCATCCACTTACAATTCAGCCATGTTCTTGAACTATGTTACCCCGAAACCATACAAATACCATTAAACACAACCAACGAATCCCACCTATTTCCACGCCAGCTCTTTTCATTACATGTAAATCGTGAGAGTATCGTTAAAGAAATACTTTCTAGCATGGGTTGTTCATCAGACTTCATTGAGAGTGCTGCCCCTGATATCTCCTCTTTTGCTTTAGACATGGTTACTAATCCATGCAATGCTAGTAGTAGCGAGGTACTAACTATGGTTTTGGCCATCCATGTTACTACTCCTTATGATGAACGTGAAGAGATTGATCGTGCTTTAAGCGAATCTTTAATGCAAGAAGCTTCAAGATTCAAGCCTGCAAGTAAATCATGTATTGATGGGTTAAAAAGAGTGAGTCTTGAGGGTTCGTGTTCAATGAAAGAATGCATGGTATGCTTGGAGGAATTCTTGATGGGTAGCGAGGTTGTGTGTTTGCCTTGTGGGCATATTTTTCATGGAGATTGTATTGTTAGGTGGCTGGAGACTAGCCACTTGTGCCCTTTGTGCCGGTTTGCCATGCCTTGATGATCGAAGGTTATGGATTGGAATGGATATTTCTTGGATTTGCATGATTTAGATCAAGGTAAAAATCTCTCTCTCTCTCTCTATATATATATAGATTTTGGGGTTTTCTGCTGCATGTGCGATTTTTAAAAAGAAGTGCCTAGAATTGCTGACTTTTTTTTTTTATATCAAAAACAAAGAAAACCCCAAAATTGGTTGTACTTATTCTCTGTGGCGTGTGTCTTCAGTATCTGATACAAGGATTCAATTGTTTTGTTTTAATTGCAGGGGAAGCCAGAGGATACATTATATACTGTACGCAATACGACCGAGGCGGCTACCAAGGAATCAATGATAATCAGGACAATCAAGGTTGTCCCAGCCACTAAATCATTGCGGGTCAGGCTTTTTGGAAAGTGTTTGATATAGCAAAGTTAAAGTTTTTGGTGACTGTTGGTTGGAAGCTACTTGCTTTTGGTTTGCATGTCTATGATGGAGATTGCTGGAACTCTTGTGGCTTTAGAGAAATCGCTTTGCCCACTGAATCACCTGGCCATTTGTCAAATTGAATACAAGGAAATGAGGTAGGGGGGTTTATTTGTTACATGCTGCCATGTAGTAGTTAGCAATTTCTGTTTCAATTCCTAATTAAACTAGATGGTGGAGATTGATTCTGGTATAATTACTCCAATTATTATGAAGCCAACTAAAGATTTGTTGATTGCAGAGTGCCCTGTTGTGGATTCTTCTTGTAACAAGTCCATAAGACATGCCTCGTCCCTGATGCAAATGATGTCTTTGCTGGAGAAAATGAAATTGTAATGGGGATGTGTTCCCGCAGATGATTCAAAAACGCTATTGAAAGGACCAATCACCATTCAGGCAAGCAAAAGAATCTCGTGGAATTCTTGCATTCTTTACATTCAAAGTTTCAAGCTTGTGAAATTTTAAGTACTTTGTTCTTTATATCTTGAAAATCTTGATTTTGGGGTTTGGTCCTGCTGCTTAATTTCTTGCATCATGTCTTTGTGCATTCAGTGTTCATGAAAATTTTGTTAACTTGAATGTTATGTATTTGCTTGAATGGGTTATCTCAGTTACATTTTGAGCTTATTCAGTGGGGGCTACTTGACCCCCTCCATGGGACTCCATGAAGGAGACCCAGCCATCTTCCCTTGTTTTTTAATTTGTGCAGAATGTTTGTCCTCCATGTTGGAGGAGCAGAGCATATAATGGAGACAAGTGAGGTCCATTATCAGTTTTTCAGAGGATGATAGTCTCGTCGATTAAGGATTGAACATTTTAGGAATCTAGATGGCCTAGGAAGTATTAAGACCATTATCTGGTCCAAGGGGGCATATCTTAGGAACTCTCTGGGTTTTGAGAAGTGTTTTGTTAAGCAATTGCAATATTGGATTGAGTAATGAAATGGCAAGCAAGGAACAGTTAGAAGTCTATAACCTTAGGGATCTTTATTGCTGTGTCTTCTGTCAGAATAGCACCTGCTGACACAACTGGGGTTCATGTTTTTGATAAAGATTTTATGGTAGGATTCAGATATTTCTGCTGCAGAAATCTGAGTATTAATCAAATTTCTTAGGGTATAGACTTTTCGATGAAATAGTAATGGATGGTACCAACCCCAGCCCAGCAAATTTCCTGGTTCTAGGCTTCTTGAAGTTTGATAAGTTCAATGGATCGCCATGGTACAAACAATTCAGATGTCATTTCCATCGGATGTGAGACTATTGAGCAAATTCCTTTAGGTGATGGGACTCCCAATAATTGATTAGTATTATAGTTGGAATTGCTTATGATATATATGGATCACATACAGCTTATAACAAAGGGGCTATTTAACTGGGTGTAAGTAGACCAGAAATAAGGGAAGCAAGTTCTTCTTTGTTACAAGCCCTTTGTGATCCATGTTATGGGGTTTCATAATATTAGAAATAATAGATCATATGCAGCAAGCAGCCAAGGACATTCTTTAAACTAAACAAAATTGATAATGCATGCAGAAAATCTCCAGTGATAAAGAGCCACGATGTTACACAGAAGATGGATCGCTATTGAAGTTGAATATAACAATAACCTATGGATATGTTTGATATGGTGATGGCTTTGGCTGGCCAACTTTCAGCTGTCAGTGTGTAGCTCTTGAAGGTACTTTTAATCTTCAAATCAATGGCTTATTGAATATCAGAATAAAGCAACAACGCACTTGTCTGCTGATTGGCTGGACAATCCAATACCTTAGCTCCAGCAAAACAAGAACGGGTAGCCTACAGCTGCTGCGGTATCGCTCTGTTGTTGTTTTGATGGTCCCTTGCCCTAGCCTCATATTCTTTTCTTCACTTCGTTGGTTATGTTGCTACTACGATGCACCCATCCTCCTTTGAAGTGGTTGCTGCCTAGCTGGATTCTGCTCTTGGATGGATATTGGCTGCGGTTGCCTTCAACAAGGAGATCATTGCAACAGTGCTGGACTGCTATATATATCCGCTGAAATGCTGCTAGTTTTGTTGCTGCAGGGTTACTAGCAGTATTTTTATTTGTGTTGCTGCAGACCTCGGGGGTTTGTTCTCAATATGTACTGCTGGCACTTCTACCGAGTCATGAAGTCCCATTTCTGGTGCAAGGGCCCGGCCAGAGGAGTCAATGTTTTGCTCCTTTCACTGCGATTCTGCATTCCATTGTGCCTGCCATACTTGAGGTGGATCCCAGTTTCAGTTATGTTTCTACTGCATTGCTACTTCTGATATTGGCGTTGCAGTCCTGTTGCCGCAACTGATGCTGCTGCTGGTTCTGCTGTGTTTCTTTGGTTAGATCTTTGGGTTGTTTTGCCCTTCTCTTGCATTTTCAGTACTCTGATAGATAGCTGTTAGATGCGAACTGCAATTTTCTTTTCTTTTTTGTTGGTTCTGCTACATTGTAAATTCTTTGTCATTAATAAAATTCTATGATTTTCTTTTCCATCAACAACTTCGCGCCTGAATACATTCCATTTTCGAGAACCCAGCCTAGTAGCGTAGTCGTCGTCTTCTCTTACTGTAGTCAATGAATATTACCCGAGGACGAGGTACTGGCTCGTAGTCATGCTGTTCACGCATGGACCAACGCTTTTTAGTAGCAAAAATAATATGTAAAAGGGAAAATTACATTGAGCATTTCAAGGTTTGGTTCATTTTTCATTTTCCACCATGTTTTTAAATATTAAACTTTCCATCTTGCACTTTGATGACGTAGTTTTTATTTAATTACAAAAATATCATAAATTATAGTATTTACAACAATTTCCAGCCGCATTCAAGCATGTATTACCTAGCAAGAAATCTAGCATCCTCTCCATCATTTCCCCAACACATCCTCTTTCATTTTCACCAAAATTTCATTAAATAAACTAGTCAAACCTAACAAAATTCCATATTTTCTTTTCCATAAAAGCAACCCAATCAATTTTCTCCATAACTTATAAATAACATCTCAACAATTCCTTTTTTATTTTCACCATAATTCCATAATCAACACAACTATAAAACAAAATTATTACGAACATGACATTATCTTTATCAAGTACTAATAGCATACAAAGTTAGTAAAGATTAGATGGACTAAAATTCAAGAATAGAAAGTGCATGAAATGTGAAAAAAGAGCTACTTTTAGAATATTAGAAATATAAGCTAGTAAAAATAAGTTGTTTTATAGATGCGATGATAAGTCATGCAAGAATTTTTTATTTGACTAGTGCAAACCTATGAATGAAACTAAATCATCCACGAGAGGGGAAGGAGTTGCTAATGATGTTAATAATGTTCACCAAATAGTAGATGAAGTAAAGAAATTGAAAGATGAATTACGTAGAGTATGGATAAAAAATCACAATATAGAAGCTACCTTAACAATTGTAAAATTATTTGTAGTAACTAATTTAGTGTGTGCAATGTTAATGTTTGTAACAACTATATTGTTTCTATTAAAGAAATGAAAAGTGAATTAACGTATTCCCTAATATAGCCAAAATGCAAGCAAATTCATATCAATTATATCAAAAGCATGCTACTTAAATAGTATGTACACAACAATCATCCACAACTAGTTTAAATTGTCATGGCACATAACATTATAATTACAATAATCCATAATACGACATCCATTCATATATATAACAATAAAGTAGCATTCAAAAGTTACAAGTCCTTAATACATCTTTGAACCTGCACTTTATGAAAACAATATTGATTAATAATTGTAATTTTTTCATTAAATTTATAAAACTACGATGTATATTTATAAAAATCACATGCGTCTAAATTGATTGTTGTGAGGAGGATGTACCAACATCACCTTTACCATCTTTGCCTCCTTTTCTTCCTCTTAAAAATCTTGAGCCTATGTTTGAGCCTCTTTTAGGAACACCAAATCTTCTCCCAATAGTGCTAGATCCTCTTGATTCCTTGCCAAAACTACCAGATCCCCTTTCAACACAACTAGATCCTCTCACAACACTACCATCAGCAATTTGCTCAGCATAATCTTATTGACATGTCCTACAATCATATCTATATTGTCTGCAAATATTGCGTCGAAATGTGGAAGACCTCTTCCTAGATGTACTAGGTCGATCTTTTTGTTATTCCCTTCGTGTATTATTTCTTAGTCTACTCACACTTCCTTTTAATTTTGGAGGTATAACAATTACATCTTCTTGAGGATCAAGATTAACTTCTGGTAATAGATACACCACCTCAAAATAAGCTTTTTTAAATGAATCCACATTATAATAATCATTACACGGATCTTCTAACTCAATTTATTTGTGATTAACACAATGGATAACATATAAGCATGGAATACTAGTCATTGCCTATTCTTTACATGAACACTGATGTTTTTCCAAATTAAAACAATGCCTCGTTTAGCCCTCATAGGTTTAGTATTCATCACAACTAGCTACAATCATTCTCATATTCCTTTTTTTTTTTAACAGATTTATCTAACACATTCCTAACATGAGGTGTGGTTTTTGTTATCTAATTTTCAGATTGAGTAAATCTTTCATGAAACATGGCCACAAGTTTCAACTAATCTTTTCTAGTAACAAAAAAATTGACATGCTCATGTATTTTCCAATCTAGATGTTGAGTGAATCGGCCAAGTTATTAGTCACATTATCAACATTAACTTCAGGTCAAACATGTCTCTTTTCCAAGTCTTAGCAGGGGTATTCTTCAACCAATTGACAGTTTTAGTGTCGACATCCCCAATGTCTCTCAAATAAGTATTGTAATTGAAATCCATGTAAGCTTTAGATGTAACTCAAAAACTCATTCTCAACTCCAATCCATACAAGCCTTTCTTTTTGAACTTGGCATAAATTTGCCTTGAATAATGCCAATGCGTTGCCTTTGAGAATACCTCGACAACAACTTTAAGTAAACTCTAGAAAGTAAATTATGACAATTAGATAATAAAATTGCAAAATATATGAAAATTAAAAAAAAGATAAAATTTCTAATACAATTAAATTAACCTTTTACCTATCAGACATTATATAAAATGGTCACTGACGAATTCCATGTTTTATAGATCCATATAAATCATATAAAAACCAATACCATGTTTCGTTGTTTTCACACTTAACAATAGCATAAGCATCATAAAACAGACCGTTATTTCCATCCAAACCCATCATACTCTTCAATAAATCTCTATATAGACCCTTGAGATGACATTCATCAATTCCAAAGAAAGGCCTATATCCAAAAACAAAATATTCCTTTATCGCTTTCAAACAAACATACACGCGTTGAAACTTGGTGAATACACATCCAAATTATAATTAGGTTCAAATCCTAAATATATATTAGATCCTAGATTATATTGCTTCACTAGTTAGATATATTTAAGGAGTATTTTAAAAGACTCCATATGAGTTCCTTCCATAAACTTCTTAGCCTTTGTCCTAACTCTTTATAATTACATATAATGTGACTTAATACCAAACTTATCATCTAAAATCATTGAAAGTGATTCATTGGATATATATGAGTTAGCACTAATTATTGTTAACAATTTATTTGTTATCTATAATGAATTTGCAGCTTTCATACTTGTTGGCCAAATACAAGTGTATTTGTCCCTTAGTGACTTTATCATGAATGTCTAATTACTAGGAACGAGGAAACCATTTATCTATCAATCACAACCATCACCCATACATATGACACTAACTTTAACTTTCTGATTAATTTATCTTTTAACCTAATATTCATGTTTAACCTCATATTCTTACAATACATCTCTGAAATGAGTTATATTTTTAAAAATTAAACATTCTTATAATATTTATGTAATAGGTTATTTAGTTTGTGGGTAATGGTTTTAGGTAAATAGTTTTTTTTTCCTAGCTCAGAAAACACTAAATTAATGGTAAAGCCCTAAGCACCTGCAAAAACAATCTCAATCGAGGGGACTTAAAGACCCCTCGATGATAAAGTCAGTAACTTTATGGGAAAGATAATAAATAACTTAAAAAACCTTAAATTCCAAGAACAAGTGATGTTTGTTTTTTGTATTTTAAAATGATTAATACTCTGAAATATATATAAGCTCTTATAAAATAAAAAGATTTTGAATCCATACCTGGATAGTTTAAAGAGTATTTATACCCCCTAAACCTTGTCATTTTTAGAGCAAAAAAGGACTGAAAAGTCCTTTATTTTTTGTCACATTGATGAGGGACAAATGTCTCTTACACATTATTAATGAGATGGTAAGTGTAATAGGTCCTTTAAGAGATTTTTTGTACTTTTTGTACATATCATTACCTTATATATAAACGATTTATATAATTATTATAGAAGTAGGATTCTTTAGTCTTGGATACTCAAGACATGAGATCTAACATGATTTGGATTAAAGGACATAACAGTTCATCCAACATGTTATATTTTCAGTTTAGATGTCCATCTAGAACCTGACATATTACCTTGGGTTCAACTGACTATATTGGACCTGACATCTCGCCAAGTCCATAATACCTTGGATTTAATCGACGACTTAATCTAAGCATATTTGAATCTGACATCTCACCGAACTCATGTTTTATTAGGTTCAGCTAACGGCTGAACCTAAATATATTTGGTCTGACATCTTGTCGGACCATGTTTCCTAAGGTTCGGTTGATTGTTGAATCCAAGTATTTTGGGTCTGGCATATCGCTAAACCCACTTTATTATAGACTTTCTCAAATCTTAAAAAGATATACTAAAAATAATTACTTTATCAAGGATAAAATTCTTAAATAGAAAGAACACATAATAAAATTCAAATTCAAATACACATATAAAAATATTATACACATATTAACAAAAATCTTAATATAAAAAAAATATCAAATTAGATAAAAGTTAGGTGAATCCATCACTTATTTTCACACACAACCCTGATAAAATCTTACCTGCATGTGGTTTTCTCCCCATATAAAAAAGCAATCTAATTACATTGGACGATACTAGTTGAAATTTGTCATCCCTGTACATTTACTGCCTCTAAAAACAAAATCAACAATTATCTTTTTTATTTTAAAAGGAACCAATTGAAAAAAAATAATTCCACTAAAATTTCATGCAATGTAAAACTAATTTATTCTAGTATTAAGATAGCATTAGCAAACTTAAACTAAACTTAAAAGTCCAAAGAAAGGAAATTTTTTTATCGAATCTCTCCACATCAAATTAATTATTTAGAATTTCTCAAAAAACAAAATTACTTTAGAAAGTAATTAAAGCATCTTATCGAACTATCCATTCAATGGGCGCCTTGAAGCATTTACACGTAGCCCCGCAGGCAATATAGCAGTCAGTAGAAGACAAGGAAAGAGAACCCCAGAAGCCTCCTGTGACTAGCAAGTGAAGCCGCCCTCCACCGCTATTTCTTCAGCAATACCCAGAACCCAAACAGAAAAGAAAAACACAGACACGAAAGCAAAGACAGAACATAAATTAGAAGATGTTCTTCTTCTTTGTAGGAGGAGTAGAGCAACAGGTGCGTCAAGTCCTGAAATCAGGTGCGGGCAGATGCATAAGGTGCGCCTCTAAAGCTGATCTAGTGGAGTACGAGAAAGTTCTGAAGCTGTTCTTTATTCCTGTCTGGAAATGGCCTGTTAACGAACCTGCTATGCATTGTAACAACTGCAATCTTATATTCCCCCAATCTTTTTCTCATCCACCTCCTAAGTCAGATTACTCCCTGCCGCGATCGGTGGTTACAGAAAGCCTGCGGTGTCATTTTTGTGACCGGGTTGTCGAGTCTGAGTTTAAGTTCTGCCCTTTCTGTGGGTCTTCTCTGTAATTAAATCGTGGGTTTGGGACCTTGGGTGGAATTGGGCTTTGCTTCTTGATATGTAATAATAAATTATTGTTTTTCTTTGTTTCGTCTACTGAAAGTAGTTGATTTTCAAAGGTTGGTCTGATTTTGTTTTGTGTAGCAACAAAGAAGTAATTCGCACAAGGGAATTCAAGGAAGCTGTTTGCTTTCTGAGAAAAAGAAATGAAGGAAATGTTAAAACACCTTCCATGGGACATGATAATATATTACGATACAGAAATTTACATCTCACAATGGTAAGAGATAGTCCAACACTTTAAGTGTTTTTCAAGAATTGGGAAAAAAAAATCTTGATGATGTCTTCATTGGCTGGAAGAGGAATCAAAAGGAAAGGAAGGAAAAGAAGAAAAAGAAAAAGATTTTGCTGTACACAAAATTAATAATGGGAGTGTACAGTTTCTCTTAATTTTACAAGGGCTTTGTGCTGTACAGATCACCATTATCTCTTCTCTGCCTCGGATCAATTAACAATTTCCGCTGAGTTTCTTGCGACTCTACTTTTGAGAGACCAAAATCTAAACCACACTACCGTTCAACAGTGATTGGCTTCATTTGCAAGCGAATGCGAGATTGTTAAGGTGGAAGCGGGGGCCGATTACCAGAGAAGTATAATCCATTCTAGAGTTTGTTTTTCTTTACGTTGATTTCCTGAACGGTAATTGCTTTGCTCCTCTTTCAACAGCATCTCTCCATAGTCTGTATCTTACTCCTAGTTTATCATAAGATACTGGCCAATTCCACACGTTGGCACCGTTGATCATCCGCTCTTGCTGGCCGAGGACTAGTCGTAGATCCTCGTTCAAGACCTGTTTCATACAAGTTTGAATATTGGCTGGAAATGTGAGAGAAGCGTTATGGCAAAGGTATTAATTGGTATTATTGTTAATCATTCCCACCGTGGCACTGTGGCACTGTGGCACTTGGATTTAATAGGATCAAAACTGGTGGGATTGTGGCAAACTCCCAACTATTTGATCGCGCAGCGTTTCAGGTGGTGCCATGGTGGTGGTTTTTAGTAAAAACTAGTAATAAGATGGTAAAAATAAACATAATATAAAGCAAAACAGAAGGGAAATTTTGTACCTGTTCAGCAAAATGTTTCCATAGGTAATGCATGAAAGGAAAGTGCTTCAGCACGCCAGCAAAATCCAGTGACATTCTGTATAATAGCCTAGTCTTTTGTCTTGAGGAAGGCAAGCAAACATGAAGTTGGTGAAGGTGAGTTGCACACTCCCTGGTGCTTTGACCCTCTAGTTTTCCAGGCTTTGAGATCCCAATGGTTGATAACACCATGCAAGGTGGTCGAAATTCCATATCTATGGGATAAGGATCCCAATACCCTTGGAGGCCAGATGCAGGCGTCAAAAATTTCACCAAGCTGAGGATTAGGATCACAAACAAAACAAAGAGAGTTCAAGTCACATTTCCTTACCCTGACATAAAAGCTTTCACCACAAACACCAGTGAATTGATTCCCAGCACCAATCAGATATAAGGCAGATTGATCACAGATTAACGACTTGCAAATTGCAATCCAGACAGTAGTGCATTCAATTGTACATTGTCTTTCACATCATTTGAAATAAATAACGGGTTCACCATGTGGAAATCATTGAAAAACAGACAAAACTTTTTCTTCTATAATGTAATCTTTTCACCATCTTGAAGGATATTTTGTTCCAGTTCAACAGTAAAAGTTAAAAGAACAAACCTTGGAACGGTCCACCCCTTGGCGAAGGTGGATGTGTGAGTAAAAGGGGCGTGTGCAAGATCTAAAAGGTTGTCCAGAAGTAGGCCGTGTTCCACTGGAAGTTCCATCACAATCTATCTTATGCAAGGCATTACGTTTATGAGATGACATGTTTATTAATAAATCACACAAGCATAATTTGCCAACCTTCCATCTTTTGCAAAAGTTTAAAGTATCTAGAAATCATACCTCAGCATGGACTTGAAAACCTGGAGGAGGTTGTAATGACGGAAGGCTTGCTGCAGGAGGGTCACTACCAGGCCAAATCCAGATCATGCCTTCTTGCTCAAAACATGGCAATGATTTTACCTTCACATCAAGTAATCTTGTGGAAGGCATTTTCTCACATTTTCCATCTGTTGAGTATTCCCAGCCTGATGTTTATTGATCAACAAAATTTCAAGAATCAGTGATCTGTTCTTTCTTTCACCGCTTAATCATATGCTTTATGATTTATAAGCATTATTTACATGAAATTCAAATGATTTACTATATTTCTCACTGACCGTGGTAAGGACATTGGATTCGACCCTCATTCACTGAACCAAGGTGGAGAGGACATGCTCTATGTGCACAGGTGTTTCGAACACATCCTGGTTTCCCATCTTTGCCACGAAAGAGAACCCATGGTTCCTCGAAACAATCAATTGGAATCTGAAACAGAGAAGTGGCATAGGAATAAGAAGACAATCACAAGCCATTGAAATCACAAATGCTTCACAGGGGCAGCTCCTTCCCTCCCCTTTCAAAGTAAAATGTGAGCAGAACTGTAGCAATAAAAATGTTTTTTATGTGCAAAGGCTGATGAGTTTCTTTCCATGATGGTATTTCACACATACAGAATGAATCACAATTGAAAAGAGTAGCTTACCATTGTGTCATCCTTCAGATCAGTGGAGAAAGCAACAGGATACCAGAAATTCTTAAGGCGAGGATGGTAAGGTTGAACTGGACCTGACACATTCAAGCTTTTCCGGGGCGACTTTCGTTTTACAGTATCCAGAGATTGAGTCGAAGTGCTGGGAGAGGGGGATTCTTGGTCAGGCTCTGCTTGGTTTCTATCTTGTAACAGCCTATCATTAACCAATTCTTCCATGTAAGCTAGTTTATCCAAAGCAGTAGCAACCCTTGCTTCAGATTTATGAACCTGTTACCAGTCATGGGCCAGGCATTAACAAGTTAATGAAAATTGTAAACCTCTAGAGCATCTCAACAGTTTGATGGTAAAAGTGGAAGAGTTTGCTTGATGGCACTTTGATGAATGTGTGTCTCACTTGATCTACATAATGGATCCTGATCTAGTGAATGCATGTAATCAATGAGTGGTTATTTTTGTCTCAACAGGTGTGCATTTTCCATCAGTAATTATAGAGGATAATTTCCAAACCTGTCTGTGAGCTTGGGCTAACTCATCTTGCAACTCCGCAAGCTCCTTCTTCATGGTACCAATAGACTTGTAATCACGAGCTAAGGGATTTAGAACTTCAACAACCTGCAACCAAATTTCTCAAGATGAGAGTTGAAAGTTGCCTTGTTAAAACAATAATCTCGGTGTAATTTTATGCAATGACTTTCAACAGACCTTTTCATGAAGGATCATGATAGTAAGCAGATCTTGCCGAGCTCGCCAATCACAGTACTGAATATCATACCTCGCCACTTCAAGTGCTTGATAAAAATCCAAGAACTTCCCTTTAAACTGTGGCATCTTAGACCTCGGATCCTCCACGTCGAAGAGTGCACCCCATGTACTCTTCTTATCTAACAACCCACCTTCCTCCCCTAACAATGCAAACACCCCAAACCCTCCTCTAACACCCTGAGAATTCACACACAGATCACCATTTAAGACATAAAAGTTTAAAATAGCCTTAGCAGGAAACTATGATCACTATCTAAATTAGAACTAAACCAATAAATAGAATAAACACAAATAGGATCGGTCAACAAATGTCAGCGTACAGAGTTGACTATGATCACTATCTTACTTGGAACTAAACCAGTCAAATAAAGTTTCCCTCGGATTGCCATATACCAAGATTAGTTTAGTGGGACAAAAATATCGAAAACCACGTATTGTGAGGTTAAGCACCAGCACCATTGATAATTCAGTTAACTCAATTAACTTTCCTCTAAATGTAGTAGACTAGAGCCCCGGTAACTTCAGCAGATAAACATACCAAAAAGTCCAATATCTTAGCATCAAATCATTTTTCTATCAAGTTAAGCAGATAGCATAATAGTATTTTAATGAATTAAAAGCCATTTCCAATCCCTCAGCAGAGATATATACTTAAAAGAAAAGGAAGTTACGAATCAACAATTATAGCTATCCCTTCCACTAAATTTAGCAAGAACCCAGATAAACTTAGCAAGTAAATAAAGGCAAAAGGTTACCTTCTTACAGTTGAGCTTAGATGATCGGAATAGAGAGTTGGGTAGAGAGAGAGCTGCAGCAGTAGCAAAGGCGGTCATGGCGTTTGAAACTTTGCAAACAAAGCCCAGAGAGAGAGAGAGCCAAAAAGGGAAATCAGTTTTATTTGTTGATAAGAGGTTAGCGCTACGAGCGATCTCCGCTGGCCTCCCATGGTTTGCCACGTGGAGAAACGTGGACTCCGTGGTCTAACACGTGGAAACTCCTTCTACCACATGCTTGCTCTTGTCTGAGAGAAGAGGATATTTGGTACTTGCAATCGCGGGGCTTTCTGCTTCTCATCTTGCCAGCTAGGATTCTCTAGATATCTTTCTCTATCTCTGTGTTTTCTTTTTAAATCATCTTCTTCGACCACTACTATTTGTTTATTTATATTTCTTTCTTTTTTTCATGGATTTTGAATTCCCAGACTCTGTTGAAAAATCTTATGTTAGTCAAGATGTTGTTTGAAATAAAGAAGTAAATGTGATGTGCATTGAAATCTCATCCTCCAATTATCTTTGACTATGTTGCTATTAGAGAGGGTGATAAGGATTTGATGGATTCAGGTGGGCTCAGCTATGCAACGAGGGGATGGGGATTTTTTTGTGGGCAAAAATTAAATGTTGTGGAAGAATTTGGAATATTCTCAAACCCTCTTCTTTGCTTTCAAAAAAATATTTTACACCATGAAAAATAAAAACTATGTTCTCAAATATTATTAATAATTTCATTGTATGGTTTCAAGTGCTAGAAAAAGACACACACAGATTGGGCTATCATTTGTGAATTTGTCCATACACATGCATAATATATACCACAGATCTTGTGTTCTCGTCAACTCTTCTAAGCTTAAAAGAATTTGACTCCATTAAGAGTAGTTCAAGGCAGTTTTAATAAAGCTTTCAAAGATGAAGATTAAGTTGTGGCAATGTCTCTCTAATAATCTCAATAGAGTCTCGGTCAAGTTGTTCTACTCGTGAATTAGGATTTGCTAAATTTCATCATCCCTAATATAAACAACTTGTATATCCAAAATGACATCAATAAGTTCTTTTTATGTTGATGATAAGGGTAATGGGATAAAGGTTTCAAAAAAATCATCAGGGTTATATCCAAAATGACATCAATAAGTTCTTTTTATGTTTATGATAAGGGTAATGGGATAAAGGTTTCAAAAAAATCATCAGGGTTATGATATTGCAATCTATATATAACCGAGTCCTTTATTTTAAAAGTAGAGCTAATATCAAAGTTTAGTAGTAAGTTAATAATATAAATATTTGACTCAACCATTTGTAACACTTTAAATGATTTAATACTACTCGCCTATAATTTTTTACTTGTTTCAAATGAATGTCGTTCAAATCTAGTTTTTATTATGAAATAATATTCAATATTAAATGCATCATGACACTTGGCTTGGAATTTGTATTATTTATTATTTGTTTGAATTTATTTTATAATCTTAACATGCAAATCATGAACCTTGCATATAAAAAACTTAGTTGGCTTAAACATGCTAGTGTGAAGAGACATATGGAGAAGACATATAGGCATCTTAGGGTTGTAACCATGAACATCATATGAATAGGGGTGTGGAATGGAATAAACACTTTTTGAATCCCGAGTGGATAAAATTCAAACACAACTTCATGAATCATAGGCATCCTTATCTTTTTATCATAAATAAAGGGTAAAGATTCAAGGAACTTAGTATGCTGCTCAAGATTTCTGACATAATAGATATCAAGCATATAGAGTTATCTTGAAAGCACTTACTCTTTCAGGCAGTTTTATTGTAGAGTCTCTTGAAACTTCTTCTATAACTAAGGAAGATGCAACAACCTCGTCCTAAACCTCTATTTCAAACACTTTTGAACTTATTATGTTAACCACACTAACCTCTTTATGTAGTGCCACAAGATAAATTCCCTTTACAATTAAACCCTACACAATAAGTTCTTCTTTGACCTCATTCTTAAACTCATTTGGACTCATTGTGTTAAGTCCATTTTTTTTTCAAGTTTTTACTTTTCTTATTCTTATCATTAGGTCTTGGAGGTAAATCAATGAGTTGGATCTTTCTAACATTAAAACTGAAAGAACATGAATTTAATCGATAAAAAATTATGATGTCCATATCATATATCCATGGTCTGCCCAAAATAACATGTTCTATATTCATTGGAATCACATCACACCAAAATCTCATCATGGTAGTTTAGAAGTTTGATAGGGAAAATACATCTCTCTTGAATTGGTATAAAGGTGTTATTAATCCATGACATACTATATGACTTTGAATGGGGAACATAATTTATGCCTAAGCAAGCTATAATATTGAAAGATACTACATTGATACAACTTCTATTATCAATAATAATCTTGCAACCTTTATCACCCATAGTTGATATAATCCTTCTCCAATCTTTAGTTCCATCATATTGTGTCAAGGCATATTTAACTATACCCAATTTAGTTGTCTCAAACTCTTTGGTGTTTTATTTTTTAGATTTTTTAAAAATACATAAATGCAATATGAATGATAATTTTTTTAAAAATAAAAGTCTTAAAGATCTTGTTAGACAATCTATGATTGTTTAGCGTATAGCAAAGATTACCTAAAGATCATACTTTTTTTGGGTTGGATCAACTTTTTCAAGGTTTAGTTATTACAAACCACAAGTCATTCAAGTGTCCTACCTCTAATAGTTATCCACACGAATTACCAGTGAGAAATCTTTCAAAACCTATTTAAGAGATATGGATTTTTGTGTCTTTAAGTGTCAACTTTTTCTTTTATGTTTTTAGGTATTTTTGTATCGTATGTTCTGTAATATAATTTATTGCTTACAAAAAATATAAGGCATAATATTTTATTTATAGAAAAATTTGATAACCCATAAATGACAAAATATTACTTTGCCCCTAAACAATGTCACATGTATTATTCCAAAATAATTTTAGAAATTTATTCAATCAATTTCCTAATTGATTTTATAGGTTTATAATTGTAATATCCTATAGTAATTACTTTCTAGTCTTTAATGTCTAAAACTTATTTATAATCAAGTCACACTTTATTAATCATCTCAATTTAATTTCTGACCAATAGTACTTATATGGATGACTCATTAGGTTTTCTAATATATTAACCTAAATATAAATTATAATCCAAAGCAAGATAGGATTAAATAAATTAATTAATTAAATATTTTAATTTATTATAAATTCAAAAAATTTATTGATTTATATTTGAAAATCAAGTAGAATGTCTAGCATTGTGTCATAATCCCTCAAATAGTAGAAAAGTCATAAGTGACATAACTTAACATTTTAGTAATCAGTTTCTCAATGTAATTATTATCCCTTAATTAATAATGTCCTAATTTATATATTATAGCATAGAGTGTGTCAAATTATGTTTGTTTTCAATACCATAGTCGTTGATTATTTGAATAAGAATTGAAACTATTTTTAAATCTCATTTCACCTTACACAAAAATTTCACAATCAATACCATTTGAGAACAAATGAAATATATTTTTTAAAACATCTAGGGTGATGAATCCTCTCTTGATCATTCAAATACCTTCATATATTTCATGTTATACTCAATATTTTTTTTGTTTATTACCCTTGATTAAGACAACGATAGTCAGAATCAAAGCATAACACTCATTATATGATAAATTAGTGATATCAAGTCTAAGTATCACTTACATAACTGTCATATGAACATTTTCATATACACTTGTGATCTTTCCATATGAAATTCTCATACTGGTCAATTTAGTGTAAATGTCATTTAACAAATACCTACATATTAGTTTTAGATATTCATAATACCTTAACTTATAAGAATAATTATTTCTTTTTATAAATAAAAGAGCATAATATGTACAATCACAACGACTCTAATTAATGTTTAGTATTAATAGAGCATTAACTAAGAACTTTTAGATACAATACTTTGATGAAATATGAATCTCATAATTATAACAACTTTATATTTTTTTTTCTAAAGTATTCTTATCACAAGGACTTTATATTTACTTTAGATTTATTAATCAAACATAAATGAATATTAAACATAAAAAAAGATTTTATTAATAATAAACATGTTTTTAAATGAACAAGGTCAGTGTTACATATAATCAATCAATTGGTTATAAAACATGTACACTAATATTGTTTATGATTAGTTCTAAGAATATCACTCAAGATTCTATCCATAGTAGTTATAAACTTAAGGTTTTGGTACTAGATGACTATTTATAAATATACACAACATCGGTATAAAGATGCAATGAGATCACTTCAATTCTTACAAGTGGAATAAAATGTAAAGATAAAACTAATTTTGATTTTTTAAAAAGATTATACAAGACTAGTATACATAATTTTTTTTTGTAAGCATGCAATGATAGATCTTTAAGTGCAAACGATTAATCAAATAAAACTCACAACATTTCACCATTTTCAATAAGCTCCACAATTAATACATAGTACTAATGACTAAATTTGAATGACAAAAAATGTAAGGTGATCAAAAATATAAAAGTGTAATGCAAGGATAGTTTTTTAGGCATAAAAGGTATTATCAATGATAATTTGAATAACAATTGTATTACCAAATAAGTATAATTCAAAAAACCAAAAGGTAGAGTTATTTATCAATCAAGATAGTAATGATAGTAATGATGGTGATAGACCACTTGGATAACACAAGTTATTGTTGATGTAATATCATTGAAGTAGTTTTGTATCTATCACCCTTTATTTGTTTTTTTCTCTTTTTTTTTTTTTTACTGTTGTCGTTTTTAACACTCATTTTTTTTACCTTTTTTTACATAAATATAAAATAAAAATTACAAATAAAAAAAACAATAGTAAATTAAGAAAGAGAATTCGACAGTTCTAGTTCTTTCGCACTCCCCTCTCCCAAACTCAGATTTGACATGGTTGAAAGCATAGTTATTAAACTAGGTTCGGGAGTTGACCCGGCCAAGGGGTCGGGTCCCGGGTTTCATGGGTCAACCCGGATCAACCCAGAAAAATTAAAAAAAATTAAAGTTTTAATATTTCATATGAAAAAATCCATGTAAATATAGGTTATACATATTGTAAACAATAAAATTTAAAAGAATATTTTAAAAAGTTTTTTATCCCATATTAAAAAGATATTATGTTAAGCTTTAAGTTGAAGTATTTAAATCAAAAAAGTTTTTTATCCCACATCGAAAAAACATAACTTTTTTCTTGGGAACATAGAGTATATATACTAATAGGTTTCAAATCCCACATTGAAAAAACATAACTTCTTTCATTGGAACATATAGTATATATACGAAAGGGCTTCAAATCCCACATTCATAAGATACTATGTTATCCTTTTAAGTTGAAGTATTTAAACCAAAATGTTTTTTATCCTACATTGAAAAAACATAACTTTTTTCTTGGGAACATAGAGTATATATACTAATGGGTTTCAAATCCCACATTGAAAAAACATAAATTTTTTCATAGAAATATAGAGTATATATATGAAAGAGCTTCAAATCGCACATTGAAAAGATATTATGTTATCCTTTTAAGTTGAAATATTTAAACCAAAAGGTTTTTTATCCCACATTGAAAAAACATAATTTTTTTCTTGTGAACATAGAGTATATATACTAAAGGGCTTCAAATCCCACGTTGAAAAGATACTATATTTTCCTTTTAAGTTGAAGTATTTAAACCAAAAGATTTATTATCCCACATTGGAAAAACATGATTTTTTTCTTGGGAACATAGAGTATATATAGTTATATACTAATATGTTTCAAATCTCACATTTGAAAAAAAAAACTCGGGTCTCGTCCGAGTTCGCCTGGGTCATGGGTCGACCCGTCGGGTCGCCCGGGTTTGACTGGGCTGTTGCCCCAGCCGGTCTTTTAGTAAACCCAGACCGGTCCAGCCACCGGGTCGACCGAGTTCCGGGTCCACCCGTCGGGTCGGGTCGGGTTTAATAACACTGGTTGAAAGTCTACCAGCGAAGACTTTGCTGAAATATTTGACAGTTCCTTGTTATTAATCCAGCGAGTATAATGTCCATACGAGCATCAAATATAATATAGGTAAATATTTTTGGTTCGGTTTGTTTTTTACTAAAAAAATAACTAACCTGAATTTTTTTTCTCTAAGATTTAAAACCGAACCAAAAATGATTTAAACTGATTATAAAGGTGCTTCTATGAAAAGACAAAGGGCTTCAATAATAGGGGTAACTTTATCAGCTTTTGTTCCTCTTCCAGATGCAACTACCAATAAATGGTCATCCTATAAATAATATAGTAAAACAAATAAATTTAAAAAAAAGGTCAATTAAGAAGTGCAAAAGGAATTAACAAAAGAAGATGGTTGGGAAGTCACCAGGGGGTTTGATGGGGGCAAAAAAGAGCCATGGTCACTCAACGATTTAAGTTTTTATGATGATATACAGTACATTGCACATATAATTCAATGTTTCTCAGACCACCTTAGCACTCCCTCTAAAAGGATGAAGAGAGAAGACCAGTAAACTTGAAACCGAGAGACTGAGAGAATCATAAAGTTTGGAGGAGCAACTTTGATTTAGAGAAGAGAGATTGAAAGATGAAAATATTAATTTAGATTTAGAGATTGAGAATGTGACTATGATTGTGGAGGGGGTGTCTGGTCGCTAATTGCCAGGGTTAGAATGCAATTCTTTTTATTTACAGTACCTTGGTTTTTTAGTAATTTTTGGATTGATTCAGTTGGGTCTGCTTAATTTAGTTTTAGTTTTTAGAAACCAAAACTAAACCGAATCAATTTTTTAAAAGATTTTCTAATCAGTTTAATTGGGTTTTTTTATAGTTTTTTTTTTAATTTTCTTGATTTAATCAGTTTTTTAATTTTTATTTTAACCATAAAATATATAAAATATAGTGTGTGGATAAGCACGCCTAATCAAAATAAGAAGCAGCATATTGCACATAAACAGGCCAAGGAGAATTATGGTGGTTGTCATGCATTTCTGTCTAGCTCTGCCACTAATTTTACTAAATCACCCCATAAATGAACAAACAAAGGAACAGTGATTTTCGTTGGTCCAAGCCCATAAGGGGTTTCATTTAATGATCGGGTCTCACGGCCTCGTGGGCATCGATGGTCAAAAGAGATTGCGGATCATAAAAGCAATCTTGAATTTCTATTATATCCTTCTCTCCCAATTTCCAACGAACAAAAATAACGCACCTCGGCGCCATGGTTATATGTCCCCCGCACGCACCTTCAAAAATCTATGCTCTCCCTGTCTTTCTGTCTACGTCATCCACACCGAATAACAATTGATACTATGGCAAGAAGAACAAGTCAGAGTCAGAATGAAAAGAACAAGGCAGGCACCTTCTTTCTAGCCACTCTAATTCTGTGGTTCGTCTCCGTTCTGTTCGAGATTATTTTCAACAAGCGCTCGGAGCTCCTTTGGATTGTTGCTGGGGCTTTTTTTTTCCAGATAGCCAATTGGGTCGTTCGGTCTTTTATCTCTCGTGACCCTCTCTTTGTTAACACCTCCGTTTCTCTCCTCCACTCCACCATCATCTCCGTGTCAGGTTCTCAATATTTCTGTCATTCTGCTCTCTCTCTCTCTCTTTTCATTTGAGTTTCTGACATCTTATTGGAAGCTGTTTCTGATAATTATGGAAAGAATAGCTTGGTTTCTTTGCCTGCTGTGCGTCTTTCTGTATAAATGTTCATATTGGGAGGCAACAGTATAGTCACTGTTGCTTTTGTCGGTAACAGGCACATCAGTTTTTAAGCAATCCTTTCGATTATAAGTTAATCACCAACTACCAGAATTATGTGTATTGATGGAAAGGATGTTTAAAAGATGAGAAAGGTAGATTTTGAATTCAATGAAGTTTCTTGTGCTCAACTATTTTGATGCTTCTAAATTTCATGCTGCAACGTGCTTGCATTCCTTTGTGATGTGCTTCTTATCTTATCATTATTAATTCCTAGACTTGTCTGCTTGCTTCGCAGTGGTTTTCATTTTGGCAAATCAGCGTTTAAAAAACGGTCCCAATGGGATGTTTGAACATTCACAGCTCGTTGGAGGTACTTGGGAGTGGGCGTATGCTGCTTTGTGCTTCTCATGTGGTTATTTTGCATATGATCAGTTGGATATGCTCCATTACCGATTATACAGCGGTTTAATCCCTTCCATCCTGGTTCACCATCTGATACTTCTCGTCTGCTTTACTCTAGCTCTGTATCGAAACGTCACAATCAACTATCTTATTCTCACTCTGGTCTGCGAGGTATGTTTTCCTTTCAGGCCTTTATGCAAACTCAATGCAGATGTTGTTCCATAATATTGCTATCAATGAAATCCACTTTTCATACAGCTGCATTCAATATTTCTTCATGTGAGGAAAGTGCGGCGGATGGCTGGAGTTCGCGATGCTAAGAGCACTATTGTGAGGATGGAATGGGTTCTTAATTGGCTTACTTTCATTTTTGCAAGATCCTTGTCTCACATACTCATCACCATCAAGCTGATCGCTGACGCTCCCAGGTTTGAAAAGGGCGTGGTGTTGCCACTTGCTCTATTTGGGATGGCTGGAATGAATTTAATCAATGCTGGTCTTGGCATTGATCTGTTCAATGCCTTCATAAGAGAGAGAACTCCCCAGAAAAGCAGCCATCATCATGGTGAATGACTGGCAGAAAGGAGGGTAAAGGGAATGCTTATGCTGTGCTTTGTTCTCCTTGAGATTTATTCAATTTGTTAGATTGATCTGTTTAAATTTGTTTGACCTGGCCTGGATCTTTCTGCATTGAATTGCTGTTAGCTCACTGTAATAATACCTACTTCAGAAATTAGCCTTGTAAATCTCCTTTACGTGCTAATGTGATTTGTTTCGAACAATCTGTCGAACAACATAGTTATGTTAGTTATTGTATGTTTTTGTGTTTTAAATTTTATTTTATTTTTTTGAAAAAAGTTCAATTTTTTATTTATTTTAATATATTAGTATCAAAAATAGTTTTTAAAATATATTATTTTAATATATTTTTAAATAAAAATAATAATTTTAACGATACTATTTCTTAGTACAATGAATGACTGGATAATGACGGGACACGTGTGATCCTTTCTACTATGAGTTCTCAAGGAGTCCTCTTTCTGGAACTTTCCGATTTTAATTGCCACCACATAAGTGATCCACAATTTTGTGGACTGGGTTTTCGGCAATGCCACCTGTAGTATGTTTTCGGCAACATGCCAGTTATAAAGATGAACAAAAGGTCCTACCGGGAGTCGAACCCAGGTCGCTGGATTCAAAGTCCAGAGTGCTAACCACTACACCATAGAACCTTGTGCTGTCGGTTGGCGAAGTACAAATATGTTATCTTATTTATTTTCTTATCACGAGGATGCGTTATCCGGAGAATCACAACTCAGAGAACCGATCCTGAGGGTCCAGCCAGTGGTTCGTCGTTGTAGGTCCTTTTAAGTTGGAATTGGAATTCAACTTCATAGCTCCATTCAAAAAATCAAACCGGCAGTGTAATATGTTGAAATATTGGATTGGAAAAGACATCTATGAGAGGTACTTTGATCTTTTTGTATATTTTTTATAAATATAAATATGAAGTAAGGAAAAAAAATCAGATTTCATTGAGAGAGAGAGAACCAGAGGAGAAGGAAAAAGAAAGAGAAAGGAGAAGTGAATGTTGAAGGTAAGGGTTTCTACGGTATTATCTTGATGCTTTTATGCTTAATTCTATGGGAAGATTTGAGATGTTTAATTGATGTTATAAAATGTTAATTTGGCTTAAAATGATTGGCATGTACGAAGATTAAAGTGATGGGGTTTTTTGGAACAGGTTGAATATTTTTTAAGGTTTTGCAATTTTAGAAGACTAGTAGATTAGAATTATGAAATCTTCATCAACCAGTCAATTAGTTTGCTTAATAGTTTTGATTGATTGGTCGACCGAATAGGAGGAATTGATTATTTTTATTAGATATAGTTAGTTTGGGTAATGTTTGGATTGATCGGAATGAATCTGTTTAGTTTTATAATTATATTTTCATCTTTAATTTTAGAGTTGTAATTTTTAATGATTATTTTAAATTATTTATTTTTATTTATTTTAAGTTCTGCATATGTTTCGCTTCACTATCCTTAACAGTTTTTAAATTTTATTTGACATTTGATTTAATTATATTTTTAAAATTTCTAATTTTTAGTTTTAAATTATTTTTTTATGTATTTAGATTGTTTTGATATGATAATATCAAAAATAAATTTTAAAAAATAATAATAACATATTATTTTAATACATTTTTAAATAAAAATTATTTTAAAAATTAATTTTTATCATTCTCAAAATCCTGCACGCAATTTGTTATAACTTGGCTTGCATAGAAATATATATATATATATAAAACTCCACTTCGTGAGTTGTGACCATCTTTCCTACCCCTTTCCAATGTTGTTTGAGCAGACACCCACACCCTCCTCAGTCAAATTCTTTATTCATTTTCATAGCCAAACCAAATGCTGGAAAGCATAACTTCTCTGGCTATAATGACTTTAGGAAGTTGAACCATCTAGCAATAAAAGAGTTGATGCCAGGAATTCAAATTACCAATCTTGAATCTAGACTGACAGGAGCATTTTCGCTGCAGAGTAGTATGAACACAAAATCCAAGCAGTCTAAATTTAAAACTTTGCTTGGATTTAATATTCTGAGAACATCATTCATGTATAATGAAATCCATCTAATTTAGTACTGCTGATTAAACAGCTTTTAATCAGCATTCAACCAGTTCCCCATTTTACAAATAACAAATCATCAATCTACCTTTTTGTTTTTATAATTTCCGACTACTTGAACCGTTGCTAAATTTCTAGCTGTATCCCATTCTTACTTCGAGAGAAAAATTTTGCAAAACCATTTCGGTTCTTCTCAGAACTGACGTGATTTGATGACACAGCAGATGAAGCTGACGATGATACAGATGGGGGTGAGTCTCCTTCGTTTATATTTACTGCAGGGCCAGAATTCTCATTGTCAATTCTCAAAGAACCGGAATTTCTCTTAGGTGAAAATGTTTCATTGGAGTGTAACTTCCATGGTTCTCCATTACCTTTAGGAATTGCTGATCCTCCAGCAGAGAACTCTGGTATGCTTGCAGTGTCAATCAAGAAGTCCTTTAGAGTTGCCAGAGATTTCAGCTGATTCCCTAGAGACGCTATTGTTTTCTGGCATTCAGCAAGTTTATTAGCAGCTACATCAAAGTCCTCCTGCTACACACAAGTCCAACATTTAGTATACTTGGGACACAAAACGAGTCTATCTACAATGTAGATAGCTGCATGATAGAGGTTAATGAAAAAATAATGCAGATGATATTGCTTATTGACCTGCTTTATCTTTGGTTCACCACTTGAGCTTACATTTTGCTGCAGCTCTTCTTCCTGTTTCTTTCTTGAGAGCTCCTCCTCGAGTTCGTGATACTTGAGTGCGATTTCTGCTGACAGAACCCTCTCCTTTTCAATCTCTCCTTGTATTGAGTTAACTTTTGCAGACATGGTCCGAGCCTCTGCTTCCATGCTAACGAGTTGAAATTCAATTTGCTGCTTTGATTCATTTGTCAACAATAGCTCCTCTTGTAACTCCACCAACTTCTGTTGGGCCTCGCTCAGCTGAAGTTGTGATGCTTCATTCCTGTCCTGACTTTCATTTAGAGCCATCTCCAACTCATCCATCTCTGCTTTAATCCTCTCTAACTTCTCTTCCAATTCAAACTTTTCTCCTTCCACCTTCTGTAACTTCTCTTCCAATTCAAACTTTTCTCCTTCCACCTTCTGTAACTTCTCTTCCAATTCAGCAGTTCGTTTTGCCATGACTTCAAGCTCAGCTCTCAATGAGCTTTCAGCATCAACTGATTGTTTGATAACAGCTTCCGCTTTAGAATTATCAGTTCCAGTTTCATTCTCGGACAAAGCAGCAAGTTGTTCCATTTCAAGAAAATCATCCATGAGATCAATTTCGACAGAAGAGGCTGGGAGATTTCTATTGATAGATTTTTCATTCTTGAATTGATTAAGCTCTGAAATTAATGTAGATGCCCACGAGTCTAAGCAATTTTGTTCAGACTTGTATGGCTCCGAGCAACTAACTTTACGAGCATCCAGCTCCACAGCATTAAGCTTCTCCCCGCTGTCTGATTGACTGTCAGGGAGAGACTCAACATAAATTGAGGACGCAGCAGAAGTCTTGTGATCATTAACAGAGGATGGTTTACATGCTGCTGCTTTTAGCTTCCGGCACTCAGCTTCAAGCTTGGCCACCTTCTTTATGCTCTCCAAATGTTGTTTGCTGGCTGCTTCAGCTGCTTGAGTGCTCAAGTCCCTTTCAATTGTTCTGATTTCTAACTCTTCAGACTGGGAAAGGAGCTCGAGTTTCAGGGTAGCATTCTCTTGCTCCAAATATTCAAGCTTCTGGCACAGTTCATCAACAATCGGAGCAGGGGATTCAGACTTGGCAGCAGCTTCTTTTGTCTTGAGCTCAATAAACTGGTTCTCAAGTTCAGATTTAATGGATTCCCACTCGAGACTTTTCTGTACCACAGCTTCATGGATCTTTTCTTCCAGCTCTTCTCTTGCTTGCCTCAGCTGCCTAACACATTCTTTGAGGGCCCCATCAAGATGGCTCACCCGATCTTCCAATCCAGCTTTCTGCTGAATTGCAACTTCAAGTTGTTTCTTGAGAGCTGTTACTTCATTCTCAGCCTTTTCCCAGCCTATAAATTCATTGAGTACATTAGTAGAGGATAAAGCAAGAGCTGCTATGCTTCGTTCCAAAAAATGTCATCGGAAATTTGAATTTAAATGAACTCCTATATATGACATTTTTGAAGGAACTCCTTTATAATAAAAAGAACAAAGAATAATCCACAGATCTTGCAATTAGTTCAGGATATGCGGAGTCTTAAAACAATCAGGGAATATATAAAAATGGCGTATTGCATACATGGTTTGTTTTAAAAATATAACAAGAAAGTAGTAGAAATTGAGTCTGTACATTAGTATCTAACTAAATACCTGCAACAGCTTCTTCAGCGACTTTTACATGCTGCTTTACCAAGTCGTCTTTGGCACTAACATTCACAAGAGCAGCTGATAACTTGTCTGTCAAACTCTTAATCCTATCATTGACATCTTCATCCGTAGTTATAGTTTTTGATGTGACTTCGGGTGATTGAGCACTATCAGTAGGAGATGCCTTTGAGGGGTCCTGCTTCAACAATAAGTGGGCAAAACCAATTATTCAAAAAGAAAAATTTGAAGCCTGTGAGAAAATAGAAAAGCCAACTCATGGAGGAAGAGCAAGGCAACTCGACAACCATTTTTCTCACTGGAGTGAAAAATTCAACAGTGTTTTATTTGATACTTGAAAACAGAGGAAGCAACATTTTGAGTTTTCTGCTCATAGTAAATGTCCAATTAATGATCTGAACAAGGATCCTAGCAAGAGTGCATCATCCTCTCTTTCTCAAAACTCAAAGGAGGAGTGTTTAGCTGATGTGAGGTGCCTCCAAGCAGGAGCAAGTTAAACACTTGTATTACTGAGATTAGATTGAAACAGTAAATAGATTGACAACCTCATGGAATTAAAAACAGAAACCTTGCGAGAGGGTCGAATGATTCGCTATGAATAAATTGCAACTCTCTTGTGAACCAAGGTATGAATAATGGTGTTTGTGACCATATATGGTGATTGAGTTAGAGACTTGAGCAGAACATATTAAAATTTCACAGGAGGAGGGCTATTCAGCCACCGACCTGATCATCAGAGAATCTCTCAGAATGTGAAGATATTGACCCCGAACTGTCTGTTTCACCAGGACTCCTCTCAGAAGACTTCCGCTTCCACAACCATTTCCTCTTTTCCATCGCAAGATATGGCAATCAGACACTAGCTATCTCATCAATAAGTATTTATCTGCATATAATTGTACATCTTTGGCACCGAATTACCAAAAATGTTTCTATGCGTCAATACATGAGTTGCAAGAAATTCAGAGACAAAAAAATGGATGCACGAGAAAAATTATATTGGATAGCAGGATAAAAGGTGCAGGCAGGAAAAGGCCCTTTCAGTATGCAGAAACGAACAGCTTCTGTTGACAATCTAAAACATTAAACAAAAAGATGACTTGTCTTCTAATTTTATCAGCTTTGCTTTGAATCCACCCAATAACCATCCAACCCCAACAATAACACCAAAAGATGACACCTTTAAGGACCCCAGCGGGAAACAGAGACAAATTGACCAACAGCCATGGATGGAGAAGTTAAGAAATGGAATTGGTAAGAACAGATAACAAAGAAATCACCAGAGACCCAATTATTTAGTTACAAAATGGGAACAACCCACCGGACAAAGAACATTTGAATCTTCCAAAAAAAAACCCTCAAGCAAAAACATGAACGAGTATTAATGAAACAGTAACTGTTAACAAAAAAAAACTCACAAGGAGAAAAGAAAGAAGAAAAACCCAGTACACCCTGTTCAAAAGATCCCAACTTTGGGTTACCCATCAAAGCATACAACCCAAAAATACTGTTGAGGATTCCAGAGACATAAAAATAATATTTAATTACAGTGGAGTTGAAAGGAACAGAGTTGGAAAGATAGAGATCAAATACCTTTGACCGGAGATGGAAACAAAAGCCAGAGTGATGAATGTTAAACAAAACAGATGGAATTGGGTTCAAGATTTAAGATTTGCTGAGAAACACGGGGATTAAAAAAACAAACAAAAAACAATAATATAGCTCTTGCAAAAATCTGTGGAATGTCAGCCAGGAGATATTAATATCAAGATACACAACATTAACTGGGCAGGTGAAAAGTGGGTTTCTATTTCTTGTTTTTTAGCTCTACTTTCTCTTTCTCTCTCGCTTTAAATTATTTCTCTTGTTTTTCACATAATTTGAAAGGAAAAAAAAAGGGAGCGGAAGTGCATGTGACTGTGAATGTGGAGCTGTGAGCAAAAGAGGAAAAAGACTGGAGAGGGAGAGGGAGAGTGGGAGTGAGACCTCAAAAAAACAGCTTTTCAGCTTTTCTTGTCTGGTACAGACAATAAGAAATTAATAACTAATTTTTTATTTAATGTGTTTGAAATTAGGGGCTCAACTCTCGTTCCCGCCCATCGAGTAGCAAATAGTGATTAATGGATTATATATTTGTATTATTCGATTTTTTTTATAAAAAAAATGTTTGGAGAGACGCTCTCTCTGTCGCTTTGTCTTTGAATTTTGAGTCATTTTCATGCTTTCTTTGCTCTCTCTGTACGTTTTCAGCTTTTTTTCTTGAACAAAAAAAATTGCCAACAGTAGTTTATTTGTTTGTATTTGGATTTTTGGGGGTTGTGGAGGAATCCAATAATAACGTTGCGTTAGCGGGGGGAGGGAGTGGTGGCCTTTACTGCGGTCTCGTATCTCTCTTTTTAAAAAAAAAACTATGAAGCCAGAGACAGAGGATATTGTGAATTTGCGATCCCATTTCTCGAGATGTGTGCCAATCCTTACATCTGACGATTCGGAGAGCACGGCGCATGTATTTTCGAAGTTCGATTTTATTTTTTAATTTCTTCATGTTTCTTTTTCTATGGACGGAAAACTTCTTCGGTGGGAAATAAAATATACTTGGACTTTGACCACCTTGCTGATCATACGATGCGTATAAGCCACGACATTAGACAATAAACTCCGTGTACGAAAAACGGGTTTCTTTTATCACGGAGAAAATGTTACCGTTTCTCGGCATAGTAAAAAAATAATATTCCAAATCTCACGTCAAAAATTCGGTCCGGACTCACCGCTCAAATCTAGGATTTGGTCTCCTCAGCTCCCGGTTCAGGTCGAGTCTAAAAAAAAATTAATCTAGAGTTGATTCCCTCATTATATAATCGACTTGATGAGAACCCAATTTGAGTTAAAAAAAATTATCATTAGTTTGTCATTAGAAGTTCAGTTACTATATAAGGATAAAGACAAAGAAAGACATATATTTGGTATTTTCTTTTTTTTTTCCTTGGTTGTTCTCACACTTTTTTAAAGGGTAAGATTAACCCGTTCAAAGTTTGTGGCTGTCCCTCCCAATAAATACGCTTCTTGAAGATCAAACTTGTATTCTCATCCTTGCAGGGATATATTGGTGCCTTAACCGCTACACCAACACTTTATTGATTTATAGTTTTGATATTTTCTATTCTAATAGTAAATAAATACACTTTAAGATTATTTTAAATGTAAATTTATTTTATGTGTTTGTCTTTATTTCTTCAGCAAAATATTTTGTAATTTATATATTTATCTTTTTATATCCCTTAACACTAACCAAATACAACATTAATCTTTTTATCGTGCATAATAATCTCATAAATACGTGGCTACTAAATTATAAGGAAAAAAATATCAGAGTAAAATCAATTCATCCGTCACTACAAAAATATTTGTAGGGTTAATTAATATGTGGTTTGCCTACAATCTTCTTAATTATCACATTAGCAGACATCTAAAAGGTGCGGCAAAACTACCAAGTAGCTTTTAAGCGAGATTAATGTGGGTTGTGATACTTTTCCTATCCCTTTTTTATAGTTATCAAAAAAAATATTTTATGGTTTCACTTTTTTAATAATTGGACTTGATGATTTGTTTTTTTTACTATTTAATTACTGTTGTGTAAAAAAAAATTCTAGCATTGAATTGAACTGACTCTTGATTTTGCAAAAAATAATAATAATAATTTACTATCCGCAAGAAATTAGAAACAAGGATATCAAATCAAAATTGAAAGTGAGTAAAAAAAATTCAGCATCTCATTGATCCAGACACTATTTATTCAGCACTTTTTTGAGGAAATTTTTCTTGAGATTTTTCTTAAATTTTTTTTTTATTTTTTTAGTTTGACAATTATACATTTTTTTTTTATCTAAAACTTTATTTTGTTAGGAATGAGAGAAAATAAAGAAAGTCACAAGACAATAGTAGAAAGGAGAGAAGGTGATAGATTATCCATGTTTCATTAATAAAAAACTTATTTTTTATGTCAATGGGTTTTATTTTATAAAAATAATTTCATTAAATTTTTTTTTACCTTTTTGTATTGCTGAAAAAAGTATATAGGAATTGAGAAAGAAAAAAATTGGTTTAATCTTGCATTTTTTTTTATAATAGTAGGGGTATTATGGATTGAGAAATTGATTTGTTGAGGTTTCAATGGTTTCTTTCAAATGTTTTTAAGTAAAAATTGATTGAAAATTGATCTTTAAGTTGAAGAACTCACGATTGGATTTTTCTACCATCACTTTGGTGGGCGGATTATGGAAATGCTTATGATATATCATTTATTTATTTTTAATAAAAAAAGATATCTTCCACCTCAAGGCCCAAGCTAAAAAAAACATAAAAGGTGAAGCGCACGGCCTAGCCTTGTCGCAACATGCATTATGGCTCGTCCAGGCCCACTACTTGATCTCTTATGCACTTTATTTTTTTTATTTAAATTTAGTTTAATTAACAAAAAAATTCAAAATACCTGACCAATAGATCATCAATTTTAATTAAAATTCACTATAATAAATTGATTAGCAATGGTCCTAGAAATTATTTAATAAAATATTATTAGATATTTACTCAGTTTTCATATAAGATTATGTTTTTTTCCCTCCTATTTTTTAACCTGTATTTTCAAAAAATAAATGTGTCTTAACTAGACAAAAGGGTTGTAACCCTAGAGATTTTTTTTTTTTTTTATCATTATCCTGAATTGTTCAAATTTCTTTGGGCATGTGTTATGATTGCTTTAGATATTTTTTAAATGAGTTACACATAACAAAAATATATATTCTTTGCTAGAATAAAAGATACTAATAAGAAAATGTTGGATTCTACTATCAAATCAGTTTGTTTTGATCAAATTTAAACAAGTATTATTTTCATATAATTAAATACAAATAATAAAGAACTATGTTACCAAGATGATATATTACAATCTCATCTATTTCCTATCTATGATTAGCATTAATTTTTTCTATATTCCAAATTTTTTTATCATACCTGTAGCGAAGATTGGTTTACTTGTTAATATATTATTATTTCAAGTATGAATTAAATTCCTGCATGGAAAAATTAGTAGATTTTCCTCAAATCTCAAAGACAAGCTTTTGCCATCAACATGATCATTATTGTGATTTATCAGGAACACTTCCCTTACCTCCATAATTCCATTCGTTTCCATTTAAGGGAAAAGGGGCTTTCACTGATCAACTTTCATCCTCACAGTTCCCCTCCGATGCAAAGCAAGAAGGGAAGAAAATCTCTCTTCCTTCTTCCAGTCCTGGTGTATATTTCTTCGTTATAAACAACAACATCAATCATGGAGGGAGCTAGTCAAATCCAAACACTTTCCACTCACGTGGAAGACAGACAAAGTCGAGGAGGCCATGGCGGATATAATGTGCTTCTCATTTGGGAGGGCCCGAATATTTTTTCACGAGGGTCCACCCAACAAGTTAACCCTTCCCGGAATAATTGTGCGCTTTTTTATCTAGGTTTCCACCAGGATTATATATCTAGCAACTATATATACGCTAGCAAGTAGAATGAATGATGTGAAAGTTCGTGTATGTGTTTATATACAATATAGATGAGACAAGATCAGGGAAGAAGCTGGGACGCATTTTCACATGACAAGAACAATTATAGTTTTATATTTAATAATTGAATGTCTGTTTTTGTTGTTTTAATTATTTTTCTGGTTATTTTTGTATATATTCTGGGTTTTTACATTATATAAACAATCATTATTTTTTTACTAGATTATTAAATTAAAATTTCTCAAAGCATATTAAAGTGTTTATTCTCTAATCTTAGAATTTAATTTAGGTTTTATCCATGCTACATTTTACAAATACAATGGCAATAAAAGAAAGTTTCAAGTGCCAAGACTAGCCAGGAACAGATGTGAATGGATGTTTCAAGATTTTTTCTCTCTATATATATATTTTAAGAGCACAATATGAACAAAACAAAGTAACTCGCCTTGGAATTATACAAAAACTAATACTATATTAAAATTTATAATGTGAACTACGAGATTTTGTAGTTGCAAAGCATCTTTTGTAACACAGAATACGCCAAGGTCGAGCTGGGAGTCATTGTAAACAGACGAGATTTTTTTTTTAAAAAAGGTTCAAAGTTATTAATTAATCAGAAGTCAATCTCCACGTCAATTTGCTTCAAGCATGGAGGTTAAATTCATATAATTACTACGGTACATATATTTTAAACAAATGGGTAGCTGCAAAAGTTAAAATTAAATTAAGATCAAGGGGATTATGATCAAACAAAAGAGAAGGTCTGCAATATATAGCAACAAGAAATTAGAAAGCTTATGGAGGTGTAATAATATCTAATAGGTGGCCCCATATATGCAAAATTTGCCCCTCTAAAAGTTTATTCCCGTTGCTACGACTCATAGCACTATAGCAGACAACTTCCGGAACCAATGGTCTTAATTACTGCTCATGATAACCTAGAGAGAACCGCAAATTAACTATCTGGGGTTAAGGTACCGGAGGGATACAAAAATGGAAGAGAGGAGGAAACCCCAACCAGCACGGCAGCAACCCCGCCCCCGCTCCCCCCCAAAAAAAGAAAAGGGGGCATCAAAATTCAAAGCAGCCCCACATAACGTGCATGTACATGAATTTTTCTTCTTTTCAAATGACAGTTGGAGCCATCGATATAAAATGCGTCACTACTGGTGTTTGCTGTTCTCTGCTAGCTAGAGTAACACAGTCAGCGAATGTTAAGTGCAATGAAGTGCCAAATGAAAATGAAGCTAAACTATACAGATCAGTCAAGAAGTTAGAAAATTGTGATCACATCCATCTCTTCTCGCCGATGGCTGAAATTATGTTATGCCAGGCTGTTTCTTGGGTCTTCATAAGTTGATTTATGGGATCATGATTAATATGAGGCCGTGAGTAGTCTGTACTATATATTGATTGATGACATAAGTCAAAAGATGATGCGTTCATATCTCGGTGTAGGTCACAAGCACCAGCTTTCTGCTGTTGGTGTCTGTCCACTGTCCCGTGTTGTGCGAGTAAGATAAATTATTGACAGAGATCGAGCCCATACCATAACGCGGACATGTCGTATGCTAAGCGCAAAGAGAAAATTTAATTTTCTTATTTCTGTTTCATAAAATGTGTGCAGCTGGGATTGTTCTTTCTGCTCCAACTTTTTTCTAACTGGTTGTCATCAACTGTATTCTAGCGCCAGCGCCATAGCCTTTTGTAGAGCAATAAAACTTTGGGATGCTTATCGCAGATGTTGAAATATGAAGTTTAGGAGATCTGTGAATGATCCATGACACCTTGAAGGCATGAAGCCTGTGTAGAGTTAGGGTGGGTTTAGAATGCTATGTAAAACAATAAAGATGATATAACAGAGATCAAACAAGATGAGAGGAGACACCGGAGATAAAATTGATTTATATTTGATTTGGTGTGCAGTATATAAAATTTTTGCACATGCCTTTTTGATAACGAAGAACAAAAACAAGAGAAAATATATTTAAATTTAATTCACCTTTGAACCGTATATATATTCATGTGTGCCTGTTTTATTTGGTTTAGAGACATTTTTGCTGTGCTATTATTATTTTCTTTAATGTAAATATTTTTTGTACACCCTAATTCGGGTTATAAAATTAAAGACGTGTTTTTCGTTAATTATATTTCCTTAATTTTTTATTGATATATGTTAATAAAAAAATCCAATCTCTGTACCTAATATTATAATAAAAAAATCCAATCTCTGTACCTAATATTATACATGTTATGTTCAGTATATATATATAATTCAGGTCTTTTTTATTATAATTTCTTTTATATATATATATATCTTTAAAAAGTTATATTCCTTTCACTTAATAGTAAAAAAATATAGTTTAAATTAAAATAGATACATATTAGTCCTTGTATTTTATTTTCTTTGTATCTATTTCACTAAATCATGTATATTTTATATTGATAAAACCTTTTTTCCTGAAAAATCGTGGTTTGAAGTAAAAAATGACAAATCATGACTTTTATGCACGTAAAAATAGCTCATAAAAATACAGAATTTACAGCATATTTTACGAACAATAAAATAAATAAATAAATAAATAGAATACACACATATAAACTTTGCTAGGAGTTGAGCCCAAGCAAATCTTAGCTATGGTATAGGCCTGCCAGGCTTGACTCTAGGCTCGGAAGTTTGAAAGAAAAGAAAAAAAACCAAAAGTTAAACAAGGCGTCATTTACCAATACTGTCTTCAATCTTGGGCATGCTGGATTTTAATTAATCGTGTCGGAATCAGGTAAAATTCAATGGTAAATTCAAATATCCTCTCTATTACTTATTTTCTTGCATATTTTTCACTTAGAAACACTTATAAACATTTCCTTTGTTTTTCTTATTTTTGTGATTTTTTGCTTTTATACTGTTTACATTTTTTGTTTATACAAATTCAATGGTTAAAAATAATTCATGCAAAATTAATGGCTAATATCGATAATTATGAGGCATTGCTTAGAATTTTGTAAAACTTGCGAGGATAGTTCTGAAATAAAATTTTATTTCTTTCCTTTTGTTACACGTGTCCCCTAAAAATATAGAAATTTTATTCCCGGTCTTACAAACTAAACATGATTTTTTTCTGTCATGTATTGTAGTTTCCAACTTGTATATTATTCCAAACCCCTTATCTTGATAAGGATACTGAGTTTACAATAACGCACTAAGATGTGAGCGTGATTAAAATTTTTTAAGATGATAAAAAATATTTAAGTTATAAAGAGTTATTTGATATTATTATTAAATGAATTTTAATAAATTAATTTTTAAATATCAAGACTTGATTTTTTCTATCGGATTTAGAATTAAACTATATAAAAATTAACTTAATATGATTTAGTTGATTTAGATGCTCCAAAAATAAACTAGCTGATTTGCACAAGAAATAATAAAATTAAAAAAATAATAATAAAATTGACATAAGAAACCTCGAAAACAAATTTTTTTCCGAGCTTAAATTTAAAAGTAAACATTACAGAAGTTGTCCTGATATGATCTAGTTAAGCTGACTAGTCAAAAATTAATATGACCAGTAGGTAAAAAAAAAATTGAGGACAAAATTAAGAAAAAAAAAGTTTTACTCGACTACTCATTCAAATTGGGTTTAAAATTAAATTATATGAGAGTTGACTCGATATGATTTAGATAACTTGATTAATTAAAAAACAACTTAGATGAATGTTAAAAAAATTCCATGATAAAATTAAAAAAAAAATAAAAGTAAAAAAAGAGAGAGATGGAAATGGAAAAAAAAAAAAAAGATTGAATTGAAAAGGAAGAAACAAAACAGCTTCGCTGTTTATTATATAAGCTCCCTAGTTTTTTAGGATAGTAGGGTAACAAGAGTGAGCGACCTTCCTGCGAGACATGATCATGGGCTTCTCAATGATTCTAGATGCTTCCTTAACAGGGCCAGTTTTATTGCATGAAGTCGGTCAGCTTGGTGTCGGCTTAGGCGTTTTCGGGATGTTCTGCTGGCTCGAAATGTTATAAGGCCTTCGGCCCTCTCTTCGTAGCTATTGGCCTGTAGGCTGTTGTTTCAATTATCTCTGTTTGAATTCCGGCTATAAAAATAACGCTACGGCCTGGCATATATCCAATGGAGTAGTTAACAGTGGGCTGGTTCATTTTTTCTAAGGAAGCATGTGCATCCATGGAAGGTGTCAAATCAAGGGTTTATTCTAGATTCCTCTGTATGGGCTGTCTTTTTGCCAGAGCAGAGGGTATATTGGGGTGACTGTGACACTGTGTGGTGCCGTCTCCACCAACCGGGTGGCAGTTTCTCTGTTTGAGGGTGAGGTCCGAGAGAAAAATCTAGGACGTGTCTTTTGTCTGCGCTTCCATTGGTTCCTGATCACAGATTTTCTAATCTCAGAGATTAGAGTTTGATCTACCCTGCTTGCCTTTTTGGGGCCCGGGCTCGTTGCTTGGAAGGAGGAGGCTCCGGCATTATTCTCGTGTTTGTATCATTTGCCATGAAAACAAAAGCATCATGAATTGTATAGGTTATGCCATAAACGAAACTCAAAAGTAGTAAAATATGCGTTGGCGAGGAAAAAATCGCACGGTCACTCTTGTTAGGGTTTTAGATCAAATTTGTTTCTCAACTGTGAAGTTAGGTGTGTTATATCTTAGTTTTTATTAATCAATCATACATAAATATCTTTCCATCCATATCTATTAATAATATTACGTGGATGGTGAGATTTAAGATGCATAGATAATGAAAACTTGCTAAAATAATTAAAATATTTCAATAAATTTTTAAATAAAAAATTTAAAAAACAAGTTCGACCACGTTTAAATAAGCTCTTGCAGCAGGTGTAACAGCTAAGAATATGACTAAGGGATCGACTGATTGTGAGAGAGGAATGGCTGCTACAAATAGGAGATTGGTTAACGATGACAGGAGAATGGATGATGAAGTGAATGATTTGAACGAGAAAATTGAGCATTTTGGGTTTGGCGGAAAAAAAAGCATATTTTATAGGTAAATGGTGGTAATTTCAATTGATTTATGCATTTTGAAATTGTTCTTTATTATGTTTCCAACAATCTTCACTATCTTGAATTTTATAGTCCATCGCCGTCTGTCAATAATCAATTAATAAAAAATTAATGTTGATCATACCTTGTATTATATTAGAAGAACAGATTTAAAAAGAAATCCAAATAAAAAAGATCATGTCTTTTTTGCTTCTTTATCCTGGAAATACGGACAAGTTTTTTG
Source organism: Populus simonii (assembly GCA_007827005.2). Taxonomy (NCBI): domain Eukaryota; kingdom Viridiplantae; phylum Streptophyta; class Magnoliopsida; order Malpighiales; family Salicaceae; genus Populus; species Populus simonii. The sequence continues at coordinate 18,274,250 of CM017465.2, read as the reverse complement.
TAACTAATGGGGACGCAATTGGGCAAAACTTCAACGTGATTTTTTAAGGAAGAAAGAAATGTAATTCCCTCCTTTTGTATTTTAAAATGTTTTTTTTATTTAAAATTAAATATATTAAAATAATAATTTTATTTTATTGTAAAAAAAAAATACAGTTTAAAATGCAATTCCAAATACCCTTTTAAATGTCATGAAATGCGTCTCAATTTTCTTAAACACAGCAGACGAATTACCAATAAATTTTAAATTTTCAGCAGCCTACCTTATTAACAGTGCCATTCATAACCGAGAACAAAAAACCATAAGAATTTTTGAACTTGATGGTCGAGTTGATCTAAAACTCAGCTGCGAGTCAAGAATCAAGATATACACTCCTTTTGCAAACCTCCAATGCTTGTTGAGAAATTGTCCTTTTCGCGAACTTCTTAAGCTTTGAGCTCCAAACATTATATATCCAAAACAAAGGTGCAACTTGTAGACGTGGTCACTCTTGTTGCCTGTCATTAACTATCCACATCTGAGGCACGCATTTGGTTCTGAAAAATGAAGCATTATATTGAGTGAGAATAAAAGAAACAAGCTCATTAAACCTTCCAGCCATCAAGAGCCAGAAAAACAAAATATACAAGAGAGAACACGATGGCTCAAACCATGGTGCTCATGTCTGGTGTCTCTACGAGGCAAGTGGTGGATTTGAAGAGAGACCCTCTACTTCAGTTTCAAGTTCAGAGACTAAGGCCTGCACCATTCTCTCGTCTTCTCTACAATCCTCTTCCTAGCAAAGCTTCTTCATCCAGTGCTTTTACTACGCTTGCTCTCTTCAAACCCAGAACCAAGGCGGTTCCTAAGAAGGTTTGCGTTTCTTTAATTGCTGTCAATTATGTGATTTTTTTTTTAAAAAAATTTGACTTTATTGTGTGTGTTTTCTTTAACTCGCTTGTTAGGCTGCTCCACCACCGAAGCCAAAGGTTGAAGATGGTATTTTTGGTACCTCTGGTGGCATCGGTTTCACTAAGCAGAATGAGCTCTTCGTGGGACGTGTTGCCATGATTGGATTTGCTGTAAGTACATGTCCTGCTTTTGAAAATTTGGTTAGATCTTTTAGCATGCAATCGCATTTCAATGATCTGATCTTGTCTCTCCGTAATTTGATAGGAGATAAGTGTACCTCTAAATCAAGAAAAAGACCAAGCTATATGTTCATCATTAGAGTAGTTAGTAAACCATGGCAATTAGAACTCGCAAAAGAAATTAATAACCAATATCAATGACAACTTGCAATGTCAGTGCGATTAGCCATGCTTCAGAATTTCACCATGAAAATTTAGAAAAATGTAAGTTAAGTGTGAGCAGAGACAATTTGTTTTAGGGAGACCGTTTGGTCAAACAAGCATTGATACTTTGTTGCCCAATGACTAGAATTTGGACTAGAACAACAAGCTCGATTTACTAGCTTAAAAGTTGTTTGAGGAAAACTCAAAGGGCTGGCACAGAGGTTTGCCTATTCGAGTAGCTTCATCGCCCCCTGCTGTTATAGTGGAGTTGTCTTGTCCTGGTTTCAGGCATTTCATAAAGAGGGCGAAGAAAACAGAGAAAATGAAGCCAGCTTTTTGGATATTGTTGCCAACAAATGTTTGTAGAATAATAGAAAGTTTTGTTAATTTAAGTTAATGCAATCTTTGCAGGCATCGTTGTTGGGAGAGGCAATAACAGGAAAAGGAATTCTATCTCAGCTGAACCTAGAGACTGGAATTCCCATTTACGAAGCAGAACCACTTCTTCTTTTCTTCATCCTTTTCACCTTGCTTGGAGCCATTGGAGCTTTGGGTGATCGTGGCCGCTTCGTTGATGACCCAACAACCGGCATTGAAGGAGCTGTGATCCCTCCAGGAAAAAGCTTCAGGGCAGCATTGGGTCTCAAGGAGGGAGGTAGTTAATTTGCAATTCCACATTATCATCTATTCTCTTGCATTTTCTTATTGCCATTTCATTTTCACTTTTATTCAGTGTAAATGTTGTTTCTAGTTCTCAAAGCACCGGATGAGGCATATCCAAAGATGCATGACAGGTGTTCTGAAAGAATTTTTCATTGTTTTGTTGTGTGCAAGGTCCTCTATTTGGATTTACAAAATCCAACGAGCTTTTCGTGGGGAGATTGGCTCAGCTGGGCATCGCTTTCTCTTTAATTGGAGAAATCATAACTGGAAAGGGAGCTCTAGCACAGCTCAACATCGAGACAGGGATTCCAGTCAATGAAATTGAACCACTTGTGTTGTTCAACGTTCTCTTCTTCTTCGTTGCCGCATTGAATCCTGGGACTGGGAAATTCGTGACCGATGAGGATGAAGAGTAGATGAGCTATTATGTCTTGTAAAATCCTCCGTTGATGTTTACTTAGAAAGTAGCGCCGTCTCTCTATCTCTGTTTCTTGCATGAACAAACAACAATTGCCCTCTTCATTGGAAACATGATTTTCTTCTGCTCTCATGAGTAGCATCCAAATGCAGGTTTTATGATAGGAGAGTTTTTAGGCAGATGGAGAGTTGTTTTTTCTTCTTTCAGGTAATGGCCATCATTATGTGCGAGTAGTTTACAACTCCGGTGAACTGATGGTCTTTACTAGTCTCAGGAATCTGTTAAACGTCTTGACATGTTTGCTCCTCAGAAGTCACATGAATCCCAAATGAGTAACCAAACAAAAAACAATTCCCAATTGAATCCCTCGTTTTTAGTCATCTATCAAACATCTACCCAATTAATCCCGTCATGGAAATTAATGAAAAAAACAGCATCGTTTTAAGACAAACCGGCCTCTATTTTTTTTTTTTTTATGATTTTAAAATAAGACATTTTAAGGGAAGTGTTAATTGGGTAATGTCCAATACATAAAGAAACCATTAAAGAATTGTTTTATTGGGGGACCTAATTGAAAATTAGTTGATAGTAAAAAGATAAAAGTGTTCCTTTGCCAGAAAAAAAAAACTATTAATGGTTACAACAAATATAGTTATGGCGTATATATAAACCAAAAAACAAACAATATGAACAACCCTTATTTAGTGTTATTATAATATTTAGTGAAATGAAAAAAATATTGTAATATAATGAGATGATTCATTATATTTTTTTGTTTGGTTGCAAAATTTTAGTAATGTAATGAATGATTTGATAAAGTTTTATTTTAGTCCCTAACTCTGAAAAAAATATTTTAATCTCTATATTTTATTTTTATTATAAATTGGTCATTATTTGCATTTTTTGTTCTTGTATTTTATAAGAATTACTATTTAATTCTCATAATGAAAAATTCTTTGCATCTAAATCCTTGCATGATTGCTCTTAATTGTTTAATTGTTCATTAGAGAGGGTTATATATATATATATAAAAGTTCCAGCAATCTCAAATGCATGTTTTTAGAATATAAATTGAATAAAAATATCAATCGAACTTTTTAGAATTTTAAACATTTCATAAATAAAACTACAGCCATTTTTTGCACCATCTCTTTGGAAATTCACGGCTATACAATCGACTATAGATCGCAAAATGAGAGCAAAAAAATTATGCTGGTGGCTGAATTCAAATAGCTCTCATTGAAAATTTATATATGCATACACTGTACAGGGGTGTGTTTTCGGTATTCTAGAGATTTTTATTTACAAAATTAGATTTGAAAAAAATTATAAATTATATTTTTTAAAAAAATTCAAGTTTTTACTGTAATTTGAAATTAAAACAAGTTTAAATAATAAAAACCCAGTAATTCTTAAAATTATGATAAGTCTAAGAGTATTTTTAATTACACCGTACCATAATATATAACGGACCATTACTTTAAAAAGCAAACGGCTTTGGTTTCTATGTCCAAACATGCTCGGACCTACGATTGACATAAACCTTGTCGGTATGATTTGGACAATGTCTGCCGCCGTATAACGAAATTGTGGTATTCCTGTTTTGATAGATTGCTGACTTCTTTAGAAAATTTAAAATCACTCTCTTTCTTTGTTTTAGTTCTAGCTTCTGCTTTGATGCAAATGAAGATAATTTATTTATTTACTTTTAGATGGAGCTAATTCTGCAATGATTTTGGAATATTTTTTAAAAAATTATTTTTAATTTAAAAAACAATATATTTTTTTTAAAAAAAAATACAATCACAGCAATGCTAACATACTCTTAACAAAAATAACATAAAAAAACCAAATAAATATAGTAATTTTTGCCATTACAGTGGTGGTTGCTTTGCATAGAAATAAACTTTTTGAACTTTCATATACTAAAATAGTAGTTAACTCCTTACATCATCAACTTGTTAATAGTTTGTATTTAAATTTATATAATTGACTTGTTCATAGCTTTGTATTATAGTATATTATATTTTTTAAAGTTTTTTTAAATAAAAATATATTAAAATAAAATATTTTTTAAATTTTAATATTAATAGGTTGAAATTATAAAGATATACTTAAAAAATATTAATTTAATAATTTTTAAATAAAAAATAATTTAAAAAGACTTAAAAAAACACAAAAGTTCACTAAACACTCACAAGTCACTAATCATCTTTGAAAAATCACCAAGACATAGTGCCCATGATTGTTAGCGCGAAAATAGATTAGACACATAAATTACTTAAATTAAAATTGGATTATCCAACAAATTGGCAATCATAAATCATAATCACCAAATACTTTCCTAAAAGTCATATGATCGACGAACAAACAAACAACCACCCTCCATTATAATAATTGTTAATTACCTCTAGTTAACAACTCAAGTATATACACGTGTAATCCAAGCAACATCACCACGTAGAATAATAATGCAATTTACAGCACTTGAGGTTCTAGTTGCTGTGGTCAATCGTGTGACTTGTTCTGTCCCCGTCCCGGGTTCGACCCTTTATGTGCACGCCTGTCACCCCCACGGTGCCTTACCTGCTCTTGGGCTTGCAGGATGTCCAGTGGACCGTGGGGAATAGTCGTGGTGCGCGCAAGCTGGCCCGGACACCCCACGTAAATAAAAAAAAAAAATGCAATTTACAATTTTATTTTTGTTAAAACAATAATGCAATTTAAACACCTTTAATAATAGTATGTGGACCTCGTAATGACACTTAATTACTCGCATTAATTAATCAAATTACTTAATTAAACCTTTTTATTATTGTTTTTTTTCCGTTCTAAACCAAGTTCGTCTCCAAAATAAGAAAAGGACAGCCTAGGAGACACCAATCCAATAACCTTTTCATTGCTTTGATTCCTCTCCCGGCTTCTTCTTCTTCTTCTTCTCCGCAAAAACCCTTTCACCTCTATCTCTAGAAGCTATCTCTTGTCTTGAACTTGGTCAGTTTAAGTCACCCGATTCAGGCAGTATTTCCTTACAAACCCAATTGCACGCAAGACTGTCTTTGATCATCATTAACTCACCAATTGTATCATTGTTCGAGTCCCAATCACGATCACAGCTGTTGATCAAGAAGCAGAAATGGAAAAATCTAAGGTTGGCAAGGGAGCTTACCTCAACGGGAATCCCCATCATTCCTTCTCTTCTTCCTCTGCTTCTCAAAGACATGTCAGCTACAGGTTCTTTCTGTCCCACTAAATACTGGGTCCTTTTTCTTTTCTTTTCTTTTCGTTTCCAATGAAGGATCGAGTTTTTTTGTTATTGGGTTTTTCTTTTTGTTGATTCTAATTGGTTGACTGTCCTTTGTTTTCTGTTCTGTGTTGGAAATTCACCGTATTCAATTCATGATCAAATTGAGGCATGTGCAGGGCATCTGATTTATTTTCTTGGCTTGTCCAATATATATATATATAGGTTCTTTTCCTGGTGAAAGGACACTTGGCTTCTTAATGAGCTTGGGAGAATTGTTCTAAATGGATGTAAAATAAGAGACTAATTGATATGTCAAGTCAATTTGTAAGCTTGGGAACTAAAAGTCTTGTGCTTTTTTAAGTTTTGAACAATGTTATGGGTAGTTAGCACTGGTACAGAACTTAAACATAATTCTGGAATAGGTGTCAGGAAAATTGTTATGGCCAATAAAATTATTTGAACACCTCTGGTTTAGGAAAAAGGTGAATTGAGTTTTCTATTACGAGGAGGAGTTCTTTTCTACATTCCATCATTCGTAATAACAGCTGTTAGTTTTACCCTTTATTTACTAGACTGTAATTGTGAACGAGGCCATTACAGAAATGGTTTTAATAAGATTGTCAGATGAGATTTTGATCCTCTATTCACCTTGTTTTGAACCGCAAACGAACTGATGGAAAAATGACAAGAGAGGCAAAAGTGACATTTACTTTTAGTTACATTAACATACAAGACATTATCCATCAATGGATGTTTTATGTGCTTCCCATTATCCATCAATGGATGTTTTATGTGCTTCCCATTATCCATCAATTGTTGTTTTATGAGCTTCCCATACATTCTTTATTGGATCGTTGTGGATTTGGTTGTTTCTGCATGGGCTTTGTTTTTTTAAGCGTAGAAAATTAAATGAACTTTGGTGCAGCTGCGGTATTTGCGGGTATGAATTGAACTTGAGCTCCTCCAATCGGAACACCTCATCTATTGGCTCTAAATATGGGAAATCCATAAAGAGAGGGATCATCTCATTCTTCTTCATCGATGAGAGCAGATTTACCCAGGTTGATGAATTCCAATGCATTCCCTTCTTTTCAAGAAACTCCTGGGGTTTGTTCCACCGGAGAACAGCACTTCTTTGCCGCAAGTGTGGTAATCATATTGGAATTGCTTATGATGATAAAACTTCAGCTTATCCACTTGTAGCAGACGGATCTGACTCTTCCTCAGTTAGTGAAGTTTCCAAACATCGAAAATATGATGTTAAAATCCGTGCCTTGCAGCCTTCTTCTGTTGACCAGTTTAGCACTCCAATTCACACCTGATGTATCCGGAGAAAGCCTCTTCATATCTATGTAATCAAATGGTATCGGTTACACATCAAAAACTAAACCAGAAGTTTTCCTGAGATACTTTCATGTATACGCGTTCGATTCCTTTAATTTTGTTCTGTGTATGTGTGTACTGTCATATATTAGAGTGTGACTTGTACAGAGCAGTGTTGAGAAGCATTAAAAGAAAGCAGTGTGGATGTTGAAGGGGCCAAAGTCCATCAACTGTCCAGGTTTGACGGGAGAATTGTAGTATGATATATCGAATGGATGGGTTTGAACTTTGAAAGGACATTAACATTATGCTACAATTTTATATATTCTTCTCTGCGCGAGGCTTTCTCGTCTTTAGTATTATGTCAATGTTGAGGCTTGTAAATGCTGAATAACATGAGAAAGAGTTCTTGCACTTTAATCTCCATTGGGTTTCCGTGTAATATTGCTATTAGAGTAAGATCTTTTCAATTTATGCTACAGTGTAGTTTTTTCTTTAGGAGCTGAAGACGTCTTCGATATGGCAATGCAGCAATCATGGGAAGAGAGAGCTTTGCATGCAGCAGCTAGACTTTTGCAGCAATGATGTCTATTCTAAAAGGAGATGCCGAATTCACGGCCGTATTGGTCGGGTCTCCTGGAGCCATACAGTAGAGTACTCATCGATCTCAATTTTTTCTGTGCCTTGACCATATATAACTGTAAATCATAGCCCATTTCATGTTGAAAAAAGACTTTTTCAGGACAACTTTACGTACAGGGAGACCGAAAGGTGCCTTTGAAGATGTTATGAAATGTAGATAACGTAACGTTACTAGAAATTGTGGAAAGAGAAACATAATGTGGAGACACAAATAAACTACAAGGGTTCAGTGCTAGGAGATAAACAACAGTATCACTTGATCAGAAATTCCAATTTCTATTCCATATTCTGATAAGCGATCAGCAAATGGATCTCTACGAAGGAGAATCGACAAAAAAGGCCCTATTTGCTCGAGTAGGAGATTATGCATGCCATGATTGCTATATTTCTTTTCGAGATTTGTATGGCTTTGCAGCTCCGCTAGACTAGTATCCTGGAAGGCAAGAATTTCAATATTAGTATGGTCATACGCAGGCTAGTGTGCGCCGAAGACAGAATTTTGTTCACAACGGGCTTCTGTATTGAGGTGCCTTTTAGGGGGTTTTCACTATTCCAAAGGAAAATCAAGAGCACTGAAGCTCACTCAAGTCGAGTATTACCAGTGTGTAACCAAATTTAGCTATAGTTTAATTGGCTATTGCTGGAATCTCATCATTGTCTAGAATCATTTATGTTAGATGTCCAACACTCCCGATAAAAGCAGCAGAAGAAAATGCACTTTACATCGACCCAGTCTTAGTTTGTTCGTGAACAACAAAAGAAAGTACTAGTACTCAAAAGCCAGTTTCACTGATGTATAAACCGCTTCCTGATCAATCAACAAAATTGATGCCACCAAAGATTTTGCTTCCCTTTATTCCTCTTGCAAGATAGAAACTTGAATTTTCATTTTCTGTATTTAGAGTCGATTTGCAGCCAAAAGAACCCAACAGGGTTATTGTTATTGGCTGTAACTCAAATCCCAACCATGGAATCGAAACTTAGTGACCTTCAATTTTTTTGTCCAGGAGGCGCTGAACAATAAAATTCAGAGGATTTATAATGGATGTTTTCTCTGTTCAGACTTCAGAGGCTCGGCTGCCACGGGACAACAAAATTGACTTTGCTCCCGTCTTTTCTCCCCTCAACCTCCTGTCCAAACAGAGAAATTAATGGTTTTTCTTGTTTTCTTAGCATTACGGTCAATTTTAGACGTCATGTATGTAATCTTTTCTTAGAGAAATACAATTCCCTTGAGCTGGCACCTATGCATCGGATTAACGTATTTTGACTTTTTGAGACCAATTCACCAATGTATATGCGCTTAGACACAGAAAATTTTCCGCACTTGTATTCTTTTCTTCATTCCCAGCCAGCCACATTTGAGCACCAGTAGCTGGACGTGGATAAACAATTACAGTAAGCAGCATATATAGATTTGGGCAGAGACTCCTCTTTGCAAGTGAATCGATATGGAGTTAGGCTCAACAAACGAGGTTTGCTCAGCGAGTGTACACTCAGGGAAACGGCAATATATATATATGCCTCTTCATTTATGCTTGGAATTTCCATAGCTCCTTTACTTTAAAAAAATTTCATTTCATCAAATTTTTGGCAACATCTCTCCTCTATTGGGTGCTACCCTGAAATTTAGTGTCGCTTAGATATGCTATAGTAAAAAAAAAAAAAAAAAAAAACAAATTAGCATTTCTATACCATTTATCGAACCAGCTATCATCATGAGAAAAATGTTTGCTCTCAAAACTCGAACCTGCACCATAATTGTGATTGTAAGTTCAATAATTTTACTATTTCACAAAGCAAAACTACCATCTATTAAAAATTAGAGTTAATTATAAAAACATCCTTGACATATATGTGTTCATTAACATATTATAAACCTTTATCAAAAAAAATAATTAGTAAAATCATTCATGCAGTGTTCAGTTACTATCTCAGGGAAAAAATTTATCTTTTTGTACTTCATATTTTAAGATATAAAAATTCATTCAAAAATTATCTTGGAAACAAATTTATTTTATTTTATTTTTTTCTCAAACTAAATATTTTTCTCTCTTTTATATTTATTTTTTCTATCATGAAATATTAACGAAACACAACATTAAAAAATTTTTACAAAAATAAGAACCAACAAGGTAACCTTTTTAAAAATTTTAGTCGAGTTAATATGGAGTTGACTAAGTTTTTTTTTCAAAGTTTTTTTTTAAATTGATATTTTTTTATGTTTACCTTTTATTATTTAATTTGTTTGAGAGTTGACCTTTATTATTTTATTTAATTTTTTATATGCGGGGTTATCTTGATCTGATAATCGAGTTATAAATTTAATATGTTGATTCAAAATATGTTGTTTTATCCTTTTTAAATTATTTTCTTCACTTTGGCTTTCAATGTTTTCTTTACTAGCTAGTAATTGAGCTTCAAATTTTTTTTTTTATGATGTTATCATGTTCTTATTTATTTATTTATTTTGTTATCAAATAAAGATCGTTAAGATATTTTAAAAATATTTTAAAAATATATTTTTATAATATTAATAAATATTAATTCAAATCAATAACTCCCAAATTTCTTACTCATTTAAAAACATTATCCATCACCTAGGTATCGTTTTATTACGATAAGAAAAATCTGATCCTGTCCACGAAGAAGCCCGGACCCTATCCAGTTGCAACTATGCTGTGTGCTTTAAGAATTCTTCCTTGTTCAGAGTATCGTGACACCCGAAAGCAAAACGGTACTCTCAAAATAAATATACTTGATCGTTCCATTTTCAAACACACAGAAACTCAATTGAAAAAAAAAATTAATAAAGGAACCAAAGTACAAATCTTCCTATAAATTATGTAACGAGAGATAAAAAAGATCGTGATCAGGTGGCTGAGTTTTTCCGACAACGTAAAAAAGCAAGTTAGCCACCGGTTAATCTGTAATAATGGATTTCAAATCAACAGGGATTGATGATCAATTTAGTATGTATTCAAGACACAAGAGGTGCTGAATCCATTAACATGTCATATATACGTTCAATATAAGTTAGTGTTTACCATTTGTTCCACAGTGGATAAGGACCGCTCGGAGGTGGCTTCAACCATGATGACGAACCCATTTGACCACCACTTTGGATGGCCAGGCCTTGATTTTGGCTGTTTTATTTGAAGCCATACACTATTAGTTGATTGATTTGTTTTCTGAGAGTGTTATTGCACGGGTGATTCAAGCTCTTTCAAACAAATTCTAATTGTTCGGATTATAATACAGCAGCAGAGCAATATCTGTAAGGAGCATGTATTACAAAATCTAGTTGGAGTTTTTCTTTGAAATATGTTGTATCAGATAACAGTTTATGTTGAAACTTGCCATCACGAGAGAAATTAAGTGGGTCAAGACATCTGATAGCACTGTATTAGGGCGGCTTAAATAATTTCCAAGCACAGAAATTAAGTGGGGCAAGACATCAAAATGGATTAAACCAACCTCAATCATCACGAGAGAAGCAAAATTGGAAGGGTTTCCTTGTTGCCAATTGTTGTTTCATCTCATTGTTCAGATGTATGGTCCAAACTCAAAGTGGAAAAAGGAGACAGAACCGTTTAATAATTCTCGTTTCAAACTCAAATTGTATATATAATCTTGACAAGAGAACAAAACCAGGCTACAGGTTTCTATAATACAAGGGGAAAAAAAAACCCGACACGACGCTTTTTACGTGTACGTAACATAATTACCAGCACGATAACCTTATCTTCTTTTTGTTCTTTCAGATGCATGATATGATCAACCTTGAATATGGGACTAGCTAAAAAAGAAAAGAAATGAAAGTCTGCCTTCTTCTTTTTTTGTATTATTATAATTTACTAAGGTGGCCTGTTCAAGCCATTGGCGCCATCCTGTTAATCCCAGGGCAAAATACTAATGTTTTAAATAATTGTTTTTTTAATTTTATTTTTAATATCAAAAAATTAAATTTATAAAAAAAATATTAAAAAAATCCAATACAAGTAGGCATTGAAAGAAATAATTGTTATATATATGTCTCCAACTTTTCAATTAGGTATTTAATATATTAATGAATTTTCAATTGAATCTTTTTATTTATTCAAATCAATAAAATGGTTAAAAATTATATGAAAATCTTGTTTTTCTATTTATTTTGTGAAAAAATCATGAATTTAATAAAAATTCTCGTATCATGACATGAAATAGACTATACAAAGAAATGTAAGGGTTTTGTAATATGTTCACATGATTCAAAATGAAGATCTCATTGATTTTGTTATGAAAAAAGAAAAAAATGATGTAAACTTCATATGACTATTTCATAATTTTATTGGAAAAGTATCCAACTGAAAATCTATTATTACATTGAGAATCTAATAGAAACTGTCCTCAAAGGTTGAGTACTTCAGTCAGGTTCGACCTTTATTATTCATGCCTCTGATCCCGTAAACTAAGCCGCCCACGTTTTGGAGAGGCCCGCTCCATTTTACGCTATATAATCCCAAACTTTCCTCTATAGTTTCTCGTCGCAAAAACTAGATTCCTACAGTATATTTGCTCACAAACTCTAAACTATGGGGTTTGCTAGTATTAACGTGTCTGTCATCACTTTGGGTTATTTTCTTATGTTGTTTGTAACTCTCACCAGCATCTTGAATCCCATCTTTGCTTCGAGAATCTGCGAGTTTCCAGCAATATTTAACTTGGGCGATTCAAACTCTGATACTGGTACACACTCAGCTGCCTTCACTGCCCTTAACTCTCCCAATGGAGACACTTACTTTCACATGCCCGCGGGAAGGTTCTCAGATGGAAGGCTGATCATAGATTTCATTGGTAAGTTATTATGCTTGTACTTCGAATAGCATATGCATATGTTAACTCCTCGAAGTTGCATGAACTGGTCCTGTCAAAAGTAAAAGCGTACATTTTGCCTCCATTGTCATAAGAGTCTGGATCTCTTACTGCATCTCGTTGTCAGCATGTGTGGATATGGTTTTAAGTTTGAGCCTCCCTTGTGTGGATCTCTTATTACTCTTTAATGATCTCTTGTAATCAGCGAAGAGTTTCAATCTACCATATCTCAGTGCTTATCTTAATTCTCTGGGCGCCAGCTACACAAATGGGGCGAATTTTGCCTCAGCAGGAGCCACCATCAGATTACCGTCTACAATTATACCTGCTAGTGGTGGATATAGTCCATTCTACCTTGATGTGCAATATCAGCAATTTATGCAATTTAAAGACAGATCACAGATCATTAGGAAACAAGGTGCGTAATCAAAATCTATTTTTTGGGCTCTATTCCAGAGATGTCAGTCAACTGTACGTAGAAGACGCAATTTGAAACGATTTTCTCATCGATGTTCAATCTGTATGCAGGAGGAAAGTTTGCCAAGTTGATGCCTAAGGAGGACTATTTCCGAAAAGCACTATACACATTTGACATTGGTCATAATGATCTTGGAGCTGGATTTTTCAGCAACATGTCCATTGAGGAAGTGAAAGCAACTGTCCCTGATATTGTCAACAGGTTTTCGATATATGTTAAGGTAATCCTTAATAAAGAACCATTAGAGAAGGCTGTTTAGATTTATTACTTATCTATTAATTTTATGTTACAATAATATATTTAAACTACTGGAGTGGTTTTGATCGGTGCAGAATATATACGAAGTGGGAGGCAGATCATTTTGGATTCATAGCACAGGGCCAATTGGTTGTCTTGCTTACATCTTGACCGGCTTCCCTTCAGCAGAGAAGGACAGTGCTGGCTGTGCAAAGCAGCACAATGAAGTGGCTCGGTATTTTAATTACAAATTGAAGGAGGCTGTTTTTCAATTAAGGAAAGATTTTCCTTCAGCTGCATTCACATACGTGGACGTGTATTCTGTGAAATATTCTTTATTCAGTGAACCCAAGAAATATGGTAAGTTACCTAAACTAGGTTGGTCTAGAATAATATAAATTATACGTTAAAATTTTATTTAATAGTTTAAGTTATTAGGTTAAGATGATTTTTTGATATGATATTAGAGTCTTGATAACCATGCAATCACGAGTTCGAATCTTACTATCTTTTTTTATTTGATAAAAATTAAATAAAAGGTAATATGAATCTGTACAAGTTTCAAGCTCAAAAGACTTTCACTTGAGAGGGTGTGTTAGAGAATAATATAAATCTAACAACTTAAACTATTATGTTGAGATCCCAAAATATAATTTATCTAATAGCTTAAACTATTAGGTTGAGATGGTTTTTTGACATAGATAATTGAGATGATTCTTTAACATAAATAATTAATAATTAATAGCACGTTAAATGCAATAATCTTTTCAAGGATTGTAAAATTAAATTTATTTATATTAGATAATAAAGGATATTTTCAAAAACCCACTCCAAGTTTAAGAAAATATTGTAGAAAATTGTGTTGGTACCTTAAATGCTTTAATATCTTAAATATAAGAAAGAGTTTAAAATATTAATGACATTTTAAGTTGAGAAAGGAATTTTTATATAAACTTCTAGACAGTTTCCATGATTTCACAACACCTCGCAGTTTGTTGTGTAATAATTTACCCACAGCTCCAAAGCAATTGGTTTTTACTTGAAAAGGACACGAATGTAACAAAACCAAAAGATAAATCAGAAAACATGGCAAGATTTAGTTTTTGTGGTTTATTTTATTACAAATTGATCTTGTTTTCCGTTACAAATGGTGTATAGGATTTGAGCTTCCACTTATAACCTGCTGTGGCTATGGAGGCAAGTACAACTACAGTGATGCTGCAAGATGTGGAGAAACAATTACAGTAAATAATACCAAAATGGTTGTCGGTTCATGTGACAACCCCTCTGTTCGAGTAGATTGGGACGGAGTCCACTATACCGAGGCTGCAAACAAGTTTGTTTTCGATCGAATTTCGACAGGAGCCTTTTCTGATCCGCCAATTCCCTTAAACATGGCATGCCACAGGAATGTATAATTTCTGTGCTTTCAATATAATTCTAAAATGTATAAATCGCAACAAAATGCCTCCCTCTCGATCCATTCCTTGGATCTTAAGGGTGAAATAAGAAACTGTTGATCTCATATATCATCTCTCCTCGGGAGAGAAAAACATGAGACGTGCCAAACTAGCTCCAATAATAACTCCTCCCCTACTTTTCAATATATATGGAATCTATGTAACAGATATATTCTGTATTTTTAATAAAGCTCGACAGAAAAATATTTCAGCCTATTCCCTAGCCAATTAGTTTGGTGATCAAAAGCCAAATAAAAAATAATTAACTTGGAACGAGAAATGCACTCTGTTATTTCCTGTCAACTACGAGGACGCATTGAAAGGAGAAAAAAAAAGGGGGTCTAACTTAATAATGAAACATTTCGGCAGGATCATCTCTAATGGGATCAGGACGTGAATAATGAATATAATCCTCTTGAAATATATACACACCATTAATGTGGATGTCGACATAATATTTGGAAATTAACCTTGGCTTCACTCATTATTTATACCTAGAAAGTCTAGAAATAATGGAAAGGTCTGCATCACTGTCAAGTGATGAGTACAATACAAGTCTTAAAGATTATCTCCCTTCTAGTCCTCGAAAGCTATTTTCGCTTTCAACATGGTGTTTCCGAGCACTAACATATCTGTAATCAGTGTCTCTTCTTTTTGTATGGTTTTCGCGACTTAAGTTGCCATTGTGAACCCCATATTTGCTTTGTAAAATTGTGATTGATTTCCCAGCAATCTTTAACTTCGGTGACTCAAATTCGGATACTGGTGGATTGGCTGCTTCCTTCATTCAAACAAACTTCCTTGTGGAGAGACTTACATTCAAATGCCAGAAGGGAGATACTCTGATGAAGGCTGATTATAGATAGATTTCATTGGTGAGAATGTTAGAAAATATTTTTATACGGAAAAAGAGAAGAAAAGACAGTTTGAACTGAGTACCAAACTGTTCCTTCATATAATTATAATTGAGACGAGCGTGAACGATCAAGTGTACTATTTCACAAGTGGGGGCATAATCATTTTATTGTAATCTTTTACAAAAAACATTTTCTTTTTGAAATATACTTAAATGTTAAATGTTTGTGATCTTTAATTATTAACACATTGAGCCCATATTGTGTTGTATCAGCAAAGAATTTTAATCTCCCGTATAATAAGTGCTTATCTTATCTCTCACGGGGGCAACTCCACGCATGGAGCAAATTTTGCAATAGCAGGGTCCACCTTTACATTAACAAAAACCTAAAACTAGAAGGGAAATTACTTTAGCTCTAGGAACACATCACTATTTATTGAAATTAATAGCGATGAATCAATTTTTTATTAAGATTTTTATTTTTAAATATTTTTTTAAATCAAATAAATTTAGTAAATATATTAAACGCAAGATAGTTAAACTTAATAGTCAGCCAAGTACAATATGTATGGACTTGACGGTAAACCAAATTCAAAATAATATAGGTCTAGCAAACTTGTTAGACTAAAGGTGTTAAATTTGGTGGACAGTCAAGTCCAAGGTGCGACATTACTAATTCTAAAACTTTATGTTTAATCCTAAACAATTCTTTACGATATAAATATTAAAGACATGATAAATTATTATATCTTTCAATATAGAATAATTATACATTAAGATAATGATTTTCCTATATTTATAGGTATGTATAAGGTCTCTTAAGGTACCACTCATATTTATTGTCTTATTAATGACATGTAAGAGGTTTTTGCCTTCCATTAATGCCGCTGAAAGCAGAGGATTTTCTGGCTTCTCTTTTTCATGAAAACGACAAAGTTTATAGAGTATAAATATATTTTGAACAATTCAGGTAAAACATACACAAACTCTCTTCTTTCTCAAACAAATATACAAAGACTTTAGAGCATTAACAAATTTAAAACTCAAAAACAGATATCTTTGTCCTTAAATTTTAAAGCTCTTCGAAGTTATTTATTACTTTAAGTCATTTAATATCTTTCTTATAAAGATATTGACTTTATCATTATCTTTAAGTCCTTCATATTGGAACTGTTTTTTTGCAAGTATTTAAGACCTTCATAGTTAACATCGAGTTCTTTAGATTAAGAAGAATTTTTTTTTACCAGGTCACAGTCAACCCGTGTTTTTTATTGTCTCACACAAGGTCAATCATCTACTCAATTTCACCGGTTGTTGAGCAAGCTTGGATCTACCAATCCGCTCGATCTAGCTTGAGGGAGAGTATTGAAGATGCTGCAGAAGATACAACAGCCATTAATGAAGACGATTATGCTGCAACTATTGATACAAAGATCTTGTAGATATTCCAGCTGCAACTATTGATACAGTGATCCTATAGATATTCCAGCATTATACTATTCCCTAATGTAATTTATTTGTTACGCTCTGTTATTATTAGGATGAAATCCTAGCGAGATTTTTGGAGAAATTATGTACAAGATTATCTTTCCTTGCCACATAATTTCCTGCTATATATACATGTATACAACAACAGAACTGACATGATTGGAGTTTTCTTTCTTAAATCACTGTCTTAAATTTCATCAGTATTCAAGACACAAGAGGTGCTGAATCCATTAACATGTCATATATACGTTCGCTATAAGTGAGTGTTTACCATTTGTTCCACAGTGGAGAAGGACCGCTCGGAGGTGGTTTCAAACCATGATGACGAACCCATTTGACCACCACTTTGGACGGCCAGGCCTAGATTTTGGCCGTTTTACTTCAAGCCATAAACTATTAGTTGATTGCTTTGTTTTCTGAGAGTGTTATTGCACGGGTGATTCAAGCACTTTCAAACAAAATCTAATTGTTCGGATTATAATACAGCTGCAGAGCAATATCTGTAAGGAGTACGTATTACAAAATCTAGTTGGAGTTTTTCTTTGAAATATGTTGTCTCAGATAACAGTTTATGTTGAAACTTGCCCAGTCTGTATAATAATTCTGATAGCACAAATCAAACTGTATTAGGGCGGCTTTAATAATTTCCAAGCACAGAAATTAAGTGGGGCAAGACATCAAAATGGATTAAATTAACCAACCTCAATCATCACGAGAGAAGCAAAATTGGAAGGGTTTCCTTGTTGCCAATTGTTGTTTCATCTCATCGTTCAGATGTACGGCCCAAACTCAAAGTAGAAAAAGGAGACAGAACCGTTTAATAATTCTCGTTTCAAACTCAAATTGTATATATAATCTTGACAAGAGAACAAAACCAGGTTAAAGGTTTCTATAATTGAGACGAGCGTAAACGATCAAAGTTTTAACAGTATTTCACAAGTGGGGGCATAATCATTTGTACGTAATCTTTAATAAAAATCATTTTCTTTTTGAAATATAGTTAAATGTTTGTGATCTTTGATTATTAACACATTGAGCCCATATTGTGTTGTATCAGCAAAGAATTTTAATCTCCCGTATAATCGAAGTGCTTATCTTAACTCTCGCGGGGGCAACTCCACGCATGGAGCAAATTTTGCAATAGCAGGGACGTCCACCTTTACATTAACAAAACCTAAAACTAGAAGGTAAATTACTTTAGCTCTACGAACACATCACTATTGAAATGAATAGTGATGAATCAATTTTTTATTAAGATTTTTATTTATAAATATCTTCTTAAATCAAATAATTTTGATAAATATATCGATTTAAGATACTTAAACTTAACAGTAAGTGATGTCCAAAATATGTGGACTCGATATCAAACCAAGTCTAAAATAATATAGGTCTAACAAACTTACCAGACTAAAAGTGTTGTACTTGGTGAATAGTCAAGTCCAAGGTGTGACATTACTAATTCTAAGATTTTATATCTGATCCTAAACAATTCTTTATGATATAAATATTAAAGACATAATAAATCATTATATATCTTTATCTAGAATAATTGTATGCATTAAGATGATGATTTCTTTATACTTATAGGTGTGTATAAGGTCTCTTAAGAGACCACTCATATTTATTGTCTAATTAATAATATGTAATAGGTTTTTACCTCCCATTAATGTCGCTGAAAACAGAGGACTTTTTGGTTTCTCCTTTTTCATGGAAACGACAAGGTTTATAGAGTATAAATACCTTCTAAACAATTTAGGTAAAACATACACAACCTCTCTTCTTTCTAAAATAAATATACAAAGACTTCAAAGCATTAACAAACTTAAAGCTCAAGAACAAACATATTTGTCCTTGGAATTTAAGGCTCTTTGAAGTTATTTATTACTTTAAATCATTTAATAACTTTCTCATAAAGATATTAACTTTATTATTAGAGAATCTTTAAATCCTCTAGATTGGAACTGTTTTTTTTTTTTTTTACAAGTATTGAAGACCTTCATGGTTAACATGAACTTCTTTAGATTAAGAAAAAATTTATTTGACCAGGTCACGGTCAACCTGTGTTTTTTATTATTTCATATAAAGTCAATTATCCCCAAACTTCTTTTGAAACCTGACCCGCCCTAAGCTTTGGATCACGAGTCAACCCGCTATTTTGTTTTTAATTGGGTTATCTCGTTCGCATGACCTCTCGCTCACGAGTTTTGTTGACCTCACCTGATTTTTTTGCCATTTTGCTTTTTTAGACTTCTTTTCATTAACTGATTTTTTTTTTAAATTCGTCTTTATATGTTTGGATTATTGGGGATTGGCAATTGTAATATTTTTCAATTTTATTTTTATAATATCGAGTTGTGGATTATTTTTTTAAAAAAAAATATATTAACATTGTTTTTTTATATTACAGAAAATTTAATCTGGCCTGCAGCGAAGCGTGGGATACTATCTGGTGGATAATTAAGAATTCAATGGCATGCTTAGCACAACATCATTCAATGTTTTTGGATTAACATGTGATACTTCCTAACATCCATTACTGTCAAGCCAGCTCACCGAGGCATAAGGAAAAATTCCCAACACTCAGAAAGTTTGGTGTGGAGAAAAGGGGAAGTGATGATAAGAAAGAAAAAGAAGAAACAAAGGGGAAAGTTTTTTCTTTTCCAAAAATAGATCGTAAGGAAAATGGGCTGAATAGTCCAAAAAATACTAGAGTTCATCATATGCCAGCACAGCGGATGGGTTGTGTTTCCATTCATTCGAAACATAATCAAGCAAGTTCTTATCCGTGTTGCTGTTTGTCCAAGTCATTGTCTCTTCTATGGTGGCCACATGGAAGTGCTTTCACTATTTCAGTGCCTTTGATTATCTGTCTCTACTCTTTACTAAGAAAATAAGGTGAAATGTATTCATGTAGCAATAGACCTGTAAATAATGCATGAGGACTTTTCTCATCACATCACGGACCGACCATAAATAAAGATCTTTTCTTTTGCAAAACTTTTTCAAGAATATTTTATCAACAAAGCATAACCTTCTTGATGAGATGCAAGCATAATGTTGTTAATTTAATTATAAGTGCCAATTCGCTAGCTGGCTTATTCCTAATTTTAACTGCAATTAATATCCAACCAACCCGATCGAGTGGAGAAAATGACTTGAGAATAAGCCCAAGAGATGACTACAGTACTTTAGGGAGAATATCAGAATGTATGGGATTAATCCCCTTGTGAAATCTGAAATGCCATGAAGAGGAAACGGGGAAGCAAAAAGAATCGGTATATAAAAGAAAGCAACATAATTTAAAGATATTTTGGATATATATGTCGATAGAAGTTTCAGCTCCCTTTAGTCTTTATGAGCTGTGACAAAACAATGTGAAAGTGGGAAAAGTTGTTTGACTTGAGCTGCACAGAAAGCCCTTTATCTTGGATAGTAAAGAAACTAAAGCTGTTGCCCTTTATTTTTCTGACCAGCGTTCTTGAATTTTGGTGAGTGAAAGAGTCAAGGAGTCCTTATGGCAACTCGAATACTGATCTTTTGCTTCTATGCTTATGCCATTGTATACGTAAGTGGGTGTCATGTATAACCAAGAATATTAATTCGAGATTGTGTGTGTTTATTGCATAAACTTTGATTAAGTGTAACTCAATCTATATATGTTCTTGGAAAGAAATTGGTTGTAGGTGCCATAATACAGTGCCGTGGGAACAAAGGAATTTAGGTCCAGTCATATATTTTCCTAATTAATGGATCCACTTGCCATCCTCTTCTGTGTTGTTGTTGCTGGAGTTGGGTGAGCACTAATGCCTTGTCATTTTCGCCCGCTCCATGTGAGGCTTTTCTCGCGGTCCTATGAAGGAATGGTCCTATTAATGGAGTTGAAACTGGGACGCGACATGCCCTAGCGAAGGGCCCCTCATGAACACACCAAGCCTCATGGCCTCTTTGCCCATGCAAAATGACGAACTTAATTTCTGAATTCATGAAACATAAAATAAACATAAGAGAATTTGATACACAGCTCTTTACAATCTCCTTGATTAGGTGCTCTTTTAGGAAGGAATTACACAAACAAAGGATCAAAGTGTTAGCACTATCCTCCATTGAGGCCCTTGAATGGCCCAATGTTTCCCCCTCTGTATGTGCACCTAATGTGAGGTCAACTAGTTTTAGCATGGGAAAAGAATTTACAAATCTCTCTCTCTATTAGGTATGTTCAATATCATCAACGCAAATGGTGAAGCAAAAGCACATTGCACCGAATCTCTTACAGCCTGTACTGTTTATAAACATGGAAAAAATAAAGAACCCCGCGAATCTCAAAGCCAAGCACTTTTTTAAACACTTGATGGAGCTATTTTGACTCTACCATCTCAATAATATAGAACTTTACAGTCCAGAATGAACCTCAACCCACAAAGAGGACGGTGTGGTGGAAAAGGCAGGTGTCCCTTTCTATAGAGTTCTCTTTATTCTTTGGTTCTTCTCTTTGTCAGGGTCCTTATCCAGCCCTTCCTCACCTTGACTCCCTCCACCTCGGTGCCCACATGGCACATATGTCCTTTGTTGGATGATCTCTTCCTTCTGATTAGCTGGAACATATGACCAATCCTCCTTCGCCACCTTAGTGAGGCATGCGGTTTTGCATGCTCTATCACAGTCATGGCCTCCTTGGTGTCTTTGCCTTGTTTGGCTTCCTTGTTGAGATTTTGATTCCATGACTTGCTGCAAGGCTCGATAGAGACCTTAGAAACTGTGCCTTTTTCCCACAAGGCAGCACCATTGTCTTCAAACTTAATCGATATAAAGGAGTCTGCAAAAGCTTATTAAAATTTAAAGTGAGACGGGGAGTTCCAAAGAGAAAAAGGATCAAAAGCTAAGAAAAAAGTAGCATATATATTCTGTATACAATCTGTTTGGAAGCATATTGTTACATTTTAACTGCATCGGTAATAGATAAATACAAATAAATGGAGACTCATGCGCTATATATATTAACCATACACATTTGAGCTTAGGCCCCCGTTCCTAATTTATTTATTTTTATATTAAAAAAGGCGCTATAATTAAGGACATGATTATTTGCCGGAAATGATATCCAAAGGGGTCCCTCGTTAGATTTTGTTTGCATGATCTATATGTGTGTCGAATATTAACATGATATATGTAATTAATCAAAGGTAAACGCAGCTGCTAAATTATGCACTAATGAAATTATATATCTATAATTGTATATCTATGATTGAATTTTCATTGTTCAAAATTCATCTTTTCATTGATCCAATGATGTGGGCTAGCTAGTTTCCACAGCGCACGCGCACAGGCTCACGAATCACAAGCTCTTTCCATTAATTTTCAACTTTACAGTAGTGATGCTAATTTGTTAAATTAGGGATAAATGTAAGACGTAGCAGAATGATTAGAACATAATGAAACAAATAATAATGATAATTAACAAGATTCTAAATCTCATCAGCCAATCTGTTAATTAAGTGAGGATATTATATATATGCTTTGACCATACATTTGTCACTAGACAAACAATAATTTTGCTTATACAGACAAACAAATAAGCAATGCTTTAGTTTCCCTTGTGTTGGAGGGAATCGAGAACATCAAGGAACTGGGACTCTTATAACCACAGTACAAGCAATCACAATGCCACACAACAGCAGCAGCAGCAACAGAAAACATTAGCAGCAAACAACAACAATAGGAACAGCAAAAATACCTTCTTGACTGGTGTAGGCAGCGTCTTGGTCAGAGTTATCAGACTTCCCGTGCCGAAATTCAAACCGATTTAGCAAATAACCAAAAGCAAAAATCTTTGTAAGGTTGATGGGTGGCTTCCTGTGTGCTGTACCTTCATTCCTATGAGTTTCTCTCGCTGCAGAAAGGCTACCTTGCTTCGTTGCCAATATGAGGAGCCTCTCATTCAAGCATAATGGACAAATCCCAACAAAAACCTCTTTGGGATGGAAATAACAGTATGAATTATCTTCTGATCTACAGACATTCATGGTACGGTGATCACGAGAATGTAGAGGAAGACAGAGCAAGAGAACAAAATACTGTGGACTTGCAGGGGTGGGGGGGAGAGAGAGAGAGAGAGAGAGGCTGTAGTAGAATGTGTGTTTGAGTGCTGTGTAATGTATATATGTATGGTGGAGTGAAATTTAAATTGATTTGTAGAGGGCTTTATCATGTATTAATTTTTAAAGAAAGAATCCATTCACAAGAAAATAGTACTAGTGAAGACGGTCCACCAAGAAATATCACTATCGGTTAAGTTTGAAAAATATAACAAAAGGATAAGTGGTCTTTGGGATCTCAATGTTTTATGGACATTCTTGTACACTAGGTAAACTTTATAATTTTTTATGGCCCATGGTTAAGATTTACAACGTTGAGGCCATGGTGGATGGCAATCCTCTTCCCTTTTAGAAAAAAACAAGATTCGCCTAAGAATTGGGTTTTTCTCCTTGGAACTCGCCTTCTTTGCCTAGCTTCTTTTCACTTTTTTCAACTTTTCTAAAGCATCTTTATCCATAATATTAAGAATAAAAGTCATTCTTCCCGGGATAAAATGTTTAGTCATGAGGTGATTAACTAGTAATTAACTAATAATCCAGGGGCCTTAGCTTTTTCAATCTTCCACGAAAGAAAATGTCCAATTGACTATGGTGGCTAGTTATTTTTCCCAGATAGACCAGGTCTTGCTCTCCAAGGAGATATTGGATTATGGAATGGGTCTGCGGGAGAAGGCCGAGTCAAGATTTGCAGCTCGCGTTTAATTTTGGAACTACAAAAAGGTGGTGGAAGTAGGGCACTCGAATTGCGGTCAGTTGCTTTGATTAAAATACTACATCTAGTTTCTTAGAACTTGTCCACTCTGGAACTTTTCTTCTTTCTTTTGTTTTTTTCCTCTAGTCGCCGGACCCTTAGGATTCTAACGATGATTTTATGAACCAAAGCATGTGGGTTAGAGCGTGGAACCCGTCAGAGTTTTGTGGCATGAATCTTGCAAAAGTGAACTTTTCAAATTGTATTAATTTGTTTTCTTGATAATTTATATAGTTTTCGACTACAGGTAAAAAGATCAAACCACCTTCAATACATTTCTTAACGTGTCATGCGTTCAAGAATAATCCTTGCAATATACTATACGCCACGCCAAACAATCATTGGAGGCGGTTGCAATTTTCCTCGAGATACATATTTTATAATTCCTCCGAATTTGCAAGTAATTAAGTTACCTCGTGGTAGTGTCTTTGTTTTTCCTCTTCTTCTTCTTCTTGTTTTTTTTTTTTTTTTTTGTTCTTTCTCTTGTCCGTTGTGCTCCACAGAAGGTTGTCACTCATCTGTAGAGTAGTAGAATTGTAAATGCATTGCAATCTCTCGTGGGCACATCATTTGTTGTATTATTATGGTGGTACAGGGATAGAAGGAATCTAATAAATGTTAACAAGAAAAGGAAGAAGATGAGTGCCCAACAAAAAATCGTAGAAGGCTCGGAAAGTGATGGAAGCAAAGAAGCTAATAGTCACATGGGGAGAAGGAGGGCTGTTTCCATTTTGGTGGCCTTCAAGTCAAGTTCCCATCATGGGCCAAAGTTTGGATGCAGGATTGTGGGTCTCCTCTTGCCACCCCTGTTGTAGGGTAATCCTCTCGTCGACTCTTACTGCAAATTGTAACCTTCTTCTCCCACCAAACATTTCCCACAGCTTTAAAGGTCTCTAGCTGCCTCGTCCATCTCTTCTTTTTCATTGTTTCCCCTTCTTTATCTTGATTAACTCCTTGTGGCCCCCTTATGCCTGCTGGTTAACGATGGCTTTAAAAGACAAATTAAATACTTTAGGAATTTAGGTTGTTGACTCTGCTCGCTCTTATGGGTTGGTTAGACCGAAATCAAAGTATGCTGATTATTTACGTTAAATGTCAACATCTTTGAACATCCAAGGTCTCCCTTCTAATCCATGTCACAATCTATTTTTTACCCTTTTTTTTTCATCGACATAAAAAATAGAGAAAATAGAAAATACAGAGAGCAAATAATAGACACGAGAGTTTAAAACCTTTTCCAAAACAACATAAAAAGACCAGGAGAGAATAAAATACAAAGATAAAGAGCAGAAGGATGATAAATATGAAGAGATGAATAAGTAAACAGACAAGAAGCTATCAATAGATAAAGGGAATGGACATATAAGAATCCAGAGAGAAACTAAAGAAAAAATTTACCATATTTTTTCCAGCAACCCTCTCATCCAGTCACATCGTTCCCCTTTTCTCCTCCTCCTCCTCCAGCCAAAAAAAACCTATTCCCGCCATTAAATCCGGCCAAACCTGCCCCTACAAAACCACCAAGTCCAGCCAAAAAAACACTACCCCAAGCACCCAACTCCCTCCAATTCAAACTAAAAATCCAACCCAAAAACACCCTAGAAAAAATCAAACCACAACAAGAGAGAGAGAGGGTACCGGAGCGTGACGCACACATGTCATAGTCCTAAGCACATGTCAACGCGCCAGCACGTGATTTACACGTGCCAACAAAGCCTACCCTTACCCTCCATTCTAGCATTTTTCGGTTGACCCCAGCTGCTCTCCATTATCGTTTTCAAACCCAAACATTTTTTTCTCGTGTTGTATAATCTTTAACATATCATTATTTTTTTGTAAAATAAATATTTGAAATGTTAAGGTTCAAGTTGTTGCGTGACAACCGCTTGGGACTAAGTATTTTTCAATGTGATAAGATTGAGATCAATACCCTAAAAAAAGAATGCAAAGGTGAAATGGTTTAATTCTTGCATGTGGTTGTGTTGATTTTGAGTGTAGATTTTTTATTTTATTTTATGTGTGGATGTTTTGATTTTCATGAATGGATGTTTTTATGTGTGGAATGGTTGATTTATGTCTGGATCATGCATAAATGTGAAGAAATTATGCTCAAATAATGATTTTCAACCATTTTTTCAAGAAATTAAAAGAGGGGTAGGAGTATCTTCATATATAAAAATATTTCTTGTTTTTTTATCGAGTTGAATAATATCATGATACTTAAATGATGAGTTATATTCACTCATATGTTGATACTTTATTATATTATTACATAATAAGAATATATCTTCCTCTTATGTTTTCTTTTCTAGAATCAATCCATGACCCTTAAACGAGTCTTATTTCTTGGAAATTGATTTATGTGTGTGTATGAATTTAGATCTGTGAATTGACTTTACTCAATTTTTTATTAAATAATAAATCATTATCTTATAAGTATAGCTATTTTTGAGTGACAATTTGTTTATTTTTTTTAATCAAAGAATAAACCCATTGGCAATATGATTCTTAAACAGGTTGAAGTTGAAAAATTCAATATGTTTTCAGTATATACATGTGTAGTGGAATTTGGACATGTGAGTTAACCGATGTCTTTAGCAATAATTTTTTTATTCAGATCTATGTCATATAATAAATTATTATTTTACTAACGACAAGGTCAGGTGATAATATTTATTTTTTAAAATATTTATTCCATGTAAATGTTGTTTTGACTTTTTTTTGTAAATATATTTTTTTCATTTATGTATCCAAATGCTTGTGTAGAATTTTTCATTGCGTGAATGCATTACTCACATGTGAATATGGGTCGGGTCAAAATGACCCTACTCGATCCATTAAATATAAATAGAGATTTTTAAGTTTATTTAGACATAATTAAGTAGAATGAGCGAAAACCCAAATTTATTTTTTTATTGTCCTTGCAAGTCCAACATCGGTATTCCAAAAGTGAGAATAAGATCCAAGGTCCCGAATCATTATCTTAGATTTTGTATTTTTTTATAATAAATCAGTTTAGATAAATTTAAGAAAAAACATAATAAATATTTTTTTATCGTTAAAATCAAGTATAATGCAACTTACTAAGATGTATAAAATGATTGTTATATTTGATATGATATAAGTAGCTTTTTATTTAAAAATATATGAAAATTAGTGAGGATTTTTAATTACATAAAAATAAGATAATTTATATTTTTAATTTTACCCTCTTAATCCTACTTAGCTCACCAAAATATCATCCACCACAGTCTTATCTCTAACTCATCACACCTCTCCCCTAATAATAAGTTAAACTAATTAGCTAGGTACCATATTCTATATCATTGTTATATTATTATATATGCTAGTTCGGTGGTGCATCCTGATCATTCAAGCAAGTTTTAAAAACCTTTATATATATATATATATTTTCCAACAAAATAATTTGGCATCCAGACAACACTGTCTTGTTAAAGAAACACAGTTCCAGTGGACACGTGAGGCCACGATTAAACACCAATCCAACATAAACGGCAGCTCTGTACGAAGGGAGTGGTAAGAAATAATTAAGAATATTAATTAATGTGGGAGCTTTGTTTCTCTCCTGTCCACATTTTTGTGCGAGAGTCAAAGTGACAGAACAGAATTCCGACCACAACTAGTTCTGTTTCTCCGACAGAGCTGCACTTGACGTTACAGTGTGTGCGTGTGTAGACGGTTATGATTATGTGCTGTGTTTACAAACGGGTGGCAGCAGCTTGTTGGATTGCTCTATCCTCTTTCTTCCTTTCTCTTAGTGCAACGAAAATTCGAATCTTTGCAAATCTTTATTTTAATTTCTTCAAGAATAGTCCAGCAAACTCTAGAGAAAATGGCAGGCTTCAGTTAAATTATGCGAGATCCATCCCATCAGTTTGTGAACGCACAGTACCATAATAAACCCGGTTCATGTAATAATCATATCATAATCATAAGTATAATTTATTTATACAGTAAGACTATATCATTTTTTAATACATTAGAGCCCGTTTGTTATGCATAATTATAGTTAAATTGCTAAATAATTGATTATACATAAGTAATTGAATAACTAAAATTATATCATCCCTGCAAGGCTGCAACGCAGGGCATTGATTAGTACTATTTTAGAAAAACAGAAGCAAAAACCTGCAACAATGACGCTTAGGAGTAAAATAGGTGTTGTCATGCGTGTCTTGATCTTTTGAGGGTGCTCATTTAATTGTGATTTTGTGATTTTTGAAGATCTTGAATTATTTACTTTTATTTTAATAATTATTAAGGTTATGACAATTATCATTAAGATTCACCTATCATTTTGAACTGTTTTTGTTTATGATTTTTTTATTTTTATTTTAAAAAATTTAATTTTAATCTTATTTTTATTTATATTTAGATTAATATCCCTTCTCTATTTTATGTTATTTAGAAAACATATTTGAAATTATAATTATTTTTTAATTATATATTTAATTTTTAAGGAAGCTTTTCCGATTAATTTATATTTTTTTAATCTTTTGTATAGATGAATTTTATTTTTGAAAATTAAAAAACTTTATTTTTAAATAATATTTCTAATATTTAAGCCCTACATATTATTTTTTTTCTTTTTATTTTATTCATTTAATTTAATATGTATGTCTATTTTTATTATCATGAATAAAAAAATTATTTTAATTAAAAAATTTAGCAAACACAACCACATAAATATCATGTCTTATAAAATTAAATATCTTAATTTATACATATTTTTTAATTTTTTTAATTTTTATTTTTAGTCATCGGTTATGATTTTTTATGATTTTTTTCACTTATTAACACACACGATTACATGTAAATATAAATTTTTTTTATTTTCACTAGAATTTTTTTAAATATACAAAAACATGTTAAAAAAGTTTATATATAATTTTTTTTGTTGAGAAAAAAAATATCTAACCCATGCTGAAAGGCAGGTTAAATATCTAGTTTCTGTCCTATAATCCGTGCTGCCCTTCAGGATTTTCTCTACTCTTTTCCTTTCCCGCATATCCTTGGAGACAACATCTTACAAGGTTTTTAATAATTTATGTAAATTTTAGGCTGCATAGCATTGCATTCAGTCTTCGGTCAGCTGTTTAAAAATCAAGCAAGATGGTGATTCAGTTTTGGTGAAAAAAATAGGGAGTAGCAACCCGCTCAAATTGAGTATCCTCATGGAGCTCCAATCATTTGAGACTCTAAGCTCACCGCTTTCGTCGTTACCAAAAAGAAATACGGGTAAATATATAAGAAAATCAAGAAAGAGAATTTATTACAGGATACATGTTTGAAAAAATGAAACAGAGCGGAAATGAGAGAGCGTAAGATCTTACAACTAGAGGCAGTAACTCGTCAAAAATTGTGCACGATCACTAAATAAAAACCGGATTTTTAACTCACTATTCATATAACTTCGAGAGTTCTTCAGAGAAAGCCTTCCTGATGGCCTCTCTCTTGAGCTTGAGAGCTGCAGTGACTAAGCCAGTTTCAGGAGTCCATGGATCAGAAAGCAATTTGATCTTTGCTGGGATCTCGAACTTCTCCAATCGTACTGCCTTTGCTGCCTGCAAATTGCAACGATGATTAAAAATAAAGAAAAAAGTGGGCATGCAGTCTACAGCAGCTGGACCCTTTTTGTTAAGCTGTTCAGAAATAAAAAAGCTTCTATAACTAAACGATTGATGCAGTAGCTTCTTCGATCTCAGTTATTTTTATTTGTTTGTTTTTAGTTTAGTAATTTTATTTTTTTCCTATCAAGTACTATTAAGCTTTTCTAGTTTTCCTATTTAAAGGAATAATTTTCTTTTTTTTTCTTATATATATATATATATATAAGGAGCTATAATAGCATTTTAGTAAGTGAGATTTTAATGAATAAAAATTGAATATTTTTTGTTTATTTATATTTTGTTTTCCAGCTGCGTCTACAAGGGTGCTCCTCTCTTGTTGCTCATACAGGGGTGTTGTGGTAAATCCTGAGCTAGCAGGCAAGACCAAGTGCTCCACCAGGCATATATTAAGACAAGATTCATAAGAACAATTTCAATGCACGTCTTGAAACTCCCACATCAGGTAACAATGATTATGCACAACAATCTAGACGATACAACCATCTAAGACCAGTTTATCTGAAAGAATAGAGACTATAATTTTCTATCTCGTGCAAAAGTTCTTATAAACGAAAAGCATGATCAGGAGTGCTTTATGAGCAAGGCAAATGTTGGTGGGACACCCAATTTTGGCAACACCCAAAAAGGATGAAACTAAAATGCTGGACAGAATTTTTATTCCTGACCATTTTATGCCTCGTAGATTCAAATAAAGGCTCTACAAATGTCTTATCTCCGAACGCTTGTTAGTAGCATTTCATGTGTATTTTTGTATCCACTTGCTTTATTATCTGAATCGGAGAATTCAAGAGTGTTGCATAAATGTTGCTCTCCAAAATTTTCGGAGTAATTTGTGCCATAATTATTGAAATGGTTGGAGACATAAGCTAAACATTCACTGGCACCCTTTCTTAATCTGGAAATTAAAACATTATGATCAAAAGGGCATACCTTCACAAGTGATGCCTGCACTTCTTTTATTGCTTCTTCTTTCTCGCACAACTCTGCAAAACTAGTAAATGCAACTCCCCTCTTTGAAGCCCATTCTTCTAGAACAGGTTGTGCAACCACAATAAGGGCTACACAGTAACTATGAAATGGATCCGCATGCAGCATCATATTGTCAACATAGGGGCTCACAATGAGAGCAGCCTCAACCTGCAAGGAAAACATTAATCCCGACAAAAATGTGATGGAAACTAGCATTTTATGATAATATATTGATACCTTTCCTAAGGATACATATTCCCCATGTTGAAGCTTGACTATGTCCTTTCTACGGTCAATTATTTCAAGGCAACCATCAGCATGAAACTGTCCAATATCGCCTGTATAAAACCACCTCATTCCTCTCTCATCAACCTTTTCAAAACAAAAAACTGGCACAGTTAAGCTTATGTTCGACTTTTTCTATCGGCATATAGTTAGTTCTCTACGATAAATACTGGTATGAAACTTTGATTTGTTACCTTGTACACCTCTTTTGATTTTGCTTCGTTTTTAAAGTATCCCACAGTAACATTTGGACCACCAATAACTATTTCCCCACGAGGCATTGGTGAATCGCTAATTAAATACCCACCTTCAGGCCAATCTACTAACTGAAAAGGAACAAGTTACATGATTAAAATTTACTTCATTCATTAAAAAAGGAGATGAGATGATCAAATCAAAACCATAAGAAAAAATGGGGGAAAAAAAACCTTGCAGACAACATTGGATTACTGACAAAGCTTCATGCAAACAAGAAGGGATATTTATCTATTAATTGACAAGAGCATTTTATATAAAAATATATTGCAGTTATATGAAAACCAGGATTTCAGAATAACTGTTGGAAATCATCATAGCATATCAGCCAACAACGAAAACCTAAGATCAAAACCAAAAATCCACTTATTTCTTGAGCTAGCCCCAGATGGCTAAAATCACTGAGGACATGAGAATACAGGTGGCATTCCCGCAAAAACCTTGCTAAAAAGCACCCCCATCTCATGTGCTGAGGCTCATGACAAATATTTCCTACTAAGCAGATCATTGTTCATGACTTCGAAATTTCTGAACAGAACAGCATGAGCTTTCAAAATCAACCATTAATTTTTAATCATAGCTTACCTTAATATATGAGCAAGGGACTGGATTACCAACTCGACCAACAGATGTATCGTCAAACTCAGAAAATGTCCCACCAGCACAAGTCTCGGTGAGACCATAGCCTTGGCCTATTGGAGCCCTGTATGAATCCGTTGACTGTTGCTCAGTGGCAGAAAAATGGAAAACACTAGACCAAAATTTAAAGTGTGGACTTGGTAAAAAAAAAGATAGCCCTGATAATGTGGTTGTGGTTGATCATTCATGTTTGTAGCAGTAATCATACTGAAAGGTGAGGATGGATTCATCTGATGATGGATCTACTAGCTAAAACATTTTTGCATTAACTTAAGAAGGCATGTTAGCATCTCGTGAACTACCATCAAAATTGAGTCTTAATGAAAATAGATAAGTTCTCTTTTCTAACTGGAAGCCCATCTTTTATATTGAAGTCTTCAAAGAATATTGAAATCAATGACTTGGGGGCTCAAAATCCAAGCTGCCACATTGCATGAATTTGGAAAAGAAAAATGCAACTCCATGAGGGGTCATAACCATGACACCAAGCAGTAATTATTTTCTGATGCTTTTCTGGATAACATTATAGCTCTTTCTGAATGTTATTGAAATAAACAACAATCAGGGATAGAAATATAATTTTTCAAACATTAGCATGATTATATTTGAACTCCAGTTCCATAGTTAAAATAGATCATTGATACACAAAAATTTGTTAAGGCCATACTAACCCAAGGCAAATGTTGATAAATCTTTGAGTATCACCAGAAAGAGGAGCACCTCCAGAAAGCAAAAAGCGGATGCGACCTCCCAAAATTGCCCGAACCTTTCTAAACACCAGGAAGTTCCACAGAAGCATTTCTAAGCCCCTAGCTCCAAACCAACTACCATTAATTGCAGATATTCGACGAGCATATGCAAAATCAAATAGTTTCTTGGCAATGCCACCCTTTTCATCAACCTGAAATGTCAAATATGTTTTAATAACCAAACTTGTTTTCAGACAAGATGTCATTCAAAAACATGCACGCAGTGTGTGTGCGTGCAAGCGCGCGAACGCGCTAGAGAGAGAGAGAGAGAGAGAGATGAGAACTTGTCAAAATTCCCTGACCTTCTTCCGCACACCTTCTCGAACACGATCAAGAATTGCTGGAACAGCTGCCATCACAGTTGGCCTTAAGACAGTGGCATCCCCCTTAGTTCCCCTTTTGATCTTGTTTGATGTATCGGTGAGAGTCAACGGGCTTCCATATCCTATAGCACTTCCAACACCTGCAACTACATTCTGTAACATAGACAATGAAGTGAAGCATGTATACAGTTATGTGTATGAATTTACATGGGGATATGAGAAGCCATGTGGCTACTCTGGTTATGTAAATCACCAACTGAACAAAAGCCCAATACCTCTGCCGCAATTTCAAGGATATGAGCCAATGGCAGGTAAGCCAGATAAACATCATTGCCTTCAAGGCCAGGAACAATTGTCCTGACAGAAGAAACTACAGCTAGGACATTACCATGTGTCATCATCACACCCTGTATAGAATGAACATAATAGAAGTAAATAACTAATTGCTAGATTCTGATATGGGGTCATATAATTATTGAAAACACCAAGAATATAGATGTGGATCGGTAATACTGACTAAAAACCCTAAACACTGTAAAAAAACAAATAAATCTATTCTATGGAAGAGCTTCTAAGTGCCGTCTTTAACATAAATTATGGTATCATGCCAACAACGCATGTCAAGAAACATAAGTACCAGCATGGGCTTAGGAACACCTAGGGAATAAATTTCCTCATCTGATGCATAAAATTGATAGATCATTGCCAGTCCACTACTTTACACACAAGTTAAACATCTGGAATGTGTGCTTTAATGGAGCCTTTAAGCTTTAAGTTGGCTCCAACATCTCATCGATGTAAACAGCCAAGGAATAAAGTAGTTTAGAGAGGATGTTAGGAGGATGCTTAGACCCTTGGTAAATAAGGATTCCTCACATAATCAATTCAAACATCACATACAGGTCCAAGTTACTCCTTAACAACCAACCAATGAGAAACCAACTAAGATGCAATGCAGTGAAGTTGAACAAGATAAAGAGGAAGCGGAAGATGCATATCATATAACAGATGCTCCTGACCTTAGGCAGCCCAGTACTCCCACTTGTGTACATTATAACTGCAATATCTGCCGCTAGAGGTAAAACAGCATCAACTGGATTTTCTCGTCCAAGTTTCTCCACATCAGCCATTGAGACAACTCTCCAGCGACCGCTTTGCGCCACCAATGATGCACTTGATGGAATATCATCATCCATACATATCACGCGTTTCACTGTGTCAAGCTGACCACTTACTTCTACAAGTTTTTTCAGTTCTTTGTTCCCACAAATCACAGTTGTAACTTCTGTCTGAAGAGAAGAAAACTCAAAATCACAACTGAGCAAAATGCAGTAAAAGGACAGGGGAAGAAAATTATACCAGCATGCTAACTGCAGTCAATCATTCAATTGCCGATGAATAACATGTTCGAACAAATAGGATTACATAAATGTGTCGGGGCAAATGCCAATCTAGCAAATTGGAGCGTTAACTAGAGAGAGAAGGGGCGTAACCTCATTTAATGAATAGCAAAGTGCCTCCTCTCCCAAAGATGCGTAGATGGTAACCACAGAAACGTTGCGCCTAAAAGAACCCTGATACAAGATAAACCCATCAGGTACTCAGGATATTATGTGACGTGTATGCTGGATTTTGGCCCACTGAAAGTAATACACCTGAAATATCATTTGTCAACTACATAGATGAATGTGCATGCCAAAGACTTCTGCAAGGAAATATACTTCACAAAACACAAGCTCGCTCACAGCACTTTTCATATAACATGCTCCTTGAAAAAGAAATCGTATCAAGTAAAACACACAGTATTCACAAAAGAAAGAGCACCTGTAAGGCCATAAACCACTCTGCTCTTGTATCAGCAAATATCGCAACACGTTCCTCGCTTCTATGCCCAAGGTGAGCTAACCCAGAAGCAAAATTGCACACCTTTTCAAACACTTCCCCATAGGTCAGCCACTCATACTCTCCCAAATGAAGCTTCTCAAAAGACCTTCCATCGGCAGATACTTGAGTGTCCTTTGAGATTAATGTCCTCGTCCCAAGCAAGTATTTATCTGCATGTTTCTTGCACGCCAGCTCAAAAAGTTGAGCAAGAGTAAAGACACCTTCCCATGCAGTTTCCAAGGGGATTGGAAATCGAGAGTTGCGAATGGCATATCCTGGCTCCCCACCAACATCAACAGGCACCCCACGTTTCTTTGTATTCTTGGAATTCTGATAGAGAAGAGTGACTAGAAGAGGAACTAGGACACCTACTATGTATGGACTCATCTTTCAATTCAAATCTTTCTAAATCCTGAAAACAAACAAGACATCACTTTTCTTATTTATCTTAGTTATTACCTAATAGCCACCAGAGACATCGCCATCAGTTCATGATAATCCCATCAATCTATTTCCAGTGAAACTAAATAAAGTAGCAATTAATAGTTGCAGCAGCTCGACAAATTGAGATGGAAGGAGAAAAACAAAGGAATACTCCGCCATTACAAAGACTTGTCTTTGATTATAACAACATGGGTGGAGATGCATGAAATGACAGAAGATGATACGAATGATGTCAACATAGATATCTATATACGATAAAACAAATGCTATTAAAGACAGTATAGAAAAAATCTGATAACGTTGTACAGTGATATTGTTATTACCGGGCGGGGCTGGCTTCGTTGAATACTGTGTCTGTGGAAATGGAAAAGCAAGATTTAACAATGGCAAGAGGATTTGCAATTTAAGGAGGGAGGGAGGATCGAAACGGAAGCGTTTTACAATTGTCAACTTCGTAGGTAGGAGAAGTTTTCTTGAAAGAAAAAAGGCTCGGGCGGAAAGATCGAGGGTATAGAGGGTGGAGTTTCAGGAGCACTGCGGAGCTACTGAAACTTCCGTCTTTGTTTTTGGTTTCTAGTGTTGTTCCTTTCTCTCTTTTCTTTTTCTTTTTCTTTTTCTTTTTCTTTTTCTTTTTAAGCCCTACTTATTTCTTCATGTAAAGTTATTTTCTTTTCAAACTTTTTCGATGATTATTTATTTTTAGAAAAGTTAAAAAAATTTAAAACATTATAAAAAATCAAAAATGTTATATTATTTAATAATTATATCAATTTTTTTATTTTTTACAATTTAATTTAATTTAATTCTTTTTATTGTTATTTATTTTTTTATTATCATTTTTTTAATTAAAAATTTTAATTTATCAGATTTGGTTCTTATGGCTATTTATTCTATTTATAAAATTAATATTTTTTAATTTTATTACATGTTAAATTTGATTTTTATTATTATTTATTTTATTTAAAATAATTTATAAAATTGAATTGTTTTTCAATTCCATTCTCCTTCAATTTTTTTATTTATCAAATTTAGTTTTTATTTTTTAAAAAAATATTAATAAGTTATTTAATGATATTATTAAATATTAAAAAATATTTAATTTTAAAAAATTTATTTTCTATGAAAATTCTTTTAAAAAAATACTTTTTAGAAAAATAAAAAAATTATTTTATTTTTCATTTTTTTTCTTTTGTTATATGATATCATACCCGGTACCCGGTACCAACTCAGAACACAATTGGCTGCTTATGGGCCATACATTTGGCTATTTGAGTTTGGTGAGATCAGAACCGTGCAAAAACGGGTGATGAAGAGTGGAGACGGAGAGTCATAGATGTGGTGCGTGTGGCCCATATAATATCACCCACCCCCTACTTTGCCTTCCTAAATCCAACTCTTCTTCTTTCCCACCTGCAAGATTAGTTGCCGTTTCGGCGTTAATTAAGTAGAGCTTAAACTAGCCAGAGATAAATTTGTTTCAAGGATAAAAAATATCTTTAAATGCAAATTTTTTTATTGATTTTGAGGTGTTTAGAATTATGACTGTGGTTGTTTTTTACTCATAAATATATTAAAATAATATTTTTTATTTATTAATTTTTTTTTAATATTAGCACATATAATATGAAAATATCAAAAAATATTAATTTAAATATTTCAAAAATAATATTTTAAAAAAAACAGGTCTTACAAAAATTATTTACAGTTCACTTCACTGGTGTCATCAGCTCCTCTCCCGTGTGGATTTGAACCATTTAACTCTCTTGTTTTATTTAAAATCAAGTCGTCCGTTCGATGTATGAGCCTTAGTTTAAAGCACAATTGATTTTGTTCTCGGTAACTTGATGTGATATTTTTAAAAACTGTTTCATGACAAATTGGTACACTTTCAAAAAAGAATATCTCAAGGCTATATTCAATGATAGAAAACTATTTTCCTTTTCTAATTTCAGTTTTCTTTTGCTTTTTCAGTTTTTCTTTATCAGTAGAAGAATAAAAATTGTATTTCTTTTTCCAAAACAAAATTGATTTTTCTCGTAAAAATAAGAAAGATGATACTTATAACTTTTTCCATAGGAAATCAAAATTAAAATTAAAACAATCATCTTAATATTTCTATATCCATGATGATTTAATTGTACAATATTAATTTTATTCCATTGGAATTATAAATTATCATGGAAATTTTGTATTTTTAACTTAAAAAATAGATTTTCTCATAGAATATCAAGATTGAAATTTATAACAATCATCTTAATATTTCTATACACATGATAATCTAATTATACAACATTAATTTCATTTCATTCAAATCATAGTCATGAAAATGTAATATTTTTTACTTAAGAAAATAGATTTGATTTATAATAAAAATTAAATTTATGACAGTAACTAAATATAAAAAAATGATTTTGATAATTTACGCCGTTAAAAAATAACTAAATGTGCTTGTATATCAAAGAAAAGAATTATTATTCATGTTTTTATTTTATTTGAAAAAATAGTGAAATATTTTCACCTAAAATGTTTTTTCAGACTCACTATAATTTTAGAAAACTAAAAAACTAGCTCTTCTATTTTCTGAATGAAGAAATATTATTTTTAAATAGTAAGCTTCAGTTTTTTTTCTAATTCTAATCTTTAAAAAATCAAAGTATTTCTGTATTTCTAAACATCACTAGAAAAAAAAAATTCTGCTAGCAAGAATTTAAAAAATCGAGAGCTGTACTCGGTTCCCACAGTCCACGGAATTTTCCAAGGAAGGGGGGCACTTGTTTTCTTTTCCGCTCGAGAAAAGAATTCTTTTCACTCCAGGTTAAGGTACAACTTTAATTTCACGACGAGAACACACGTGAGACAACTTATTAATGTTTGCCATGGACCACTGAATCAACAGAAACTTCGGGGCAACCACTTCTTTATTACCTCTCCAAAGGCAACTTTGTTTTTCCCCTTGGCAGATTCTAGAGCCTTCTCCATGCATTTCAAATTTACTGCCTTTATTCTGGAATTAATTCATGTTTTTGAAAGATCTCCCGATAACCTGAATCCAGTAATATCATATATACCGGTCACCGAACCATTCGGTGACCGGTAAACGAGACAAAATAACATGTCGGTAAGGGTGGCTTGGGGCTTCTGTCCCGACAAAACAGTGCCTTCCTCTTCGACGCCACCTGGATGCGCAAATAATCTAGCAACATCCAGCCCAACCCACGTTCATTCAGCTGTAACGATCCATTGTTTTCCTCGCCAAGTCCCTCGCACCTTACAATTCACAATGCGGACATGGCCCTTGAAATATTCATATAAAATTGCACTATCTAAAGATATTTCCGCAATATATTATAGAATCCTATTTAAAGTGAAAAGGAACTCTTTCAGAAATTTCCTATTTAAAGTGAAGAAGAACAAGAAAACGAGGAGAATGCATGTTGATACTTGATGCAAATTGTATCAATGGTTTCAGTTTGACGGTGATCTTCCATTCATGGCATACTGGACCAGGATTTCAATTCTCAAATGGTGGAGAAAAACAGAAAAGTTAAATCACCTGGTCCCATTCTGTTCGCTGCTGTTGTTCTTTCAATTTCTGCTCAGCTACCTATGCTAATAAGAACAATAAGCAACAACCATAAAATAAGAGGAGGACGAGTAGGAAAATTAATTAGGCACAAACCCGAATATTTTCTTTGATGGATTCATTGTTGGGGTCCAGTTGCAAGGGCTAAACAAGAAAAGGATCAGAAATGGAAATTTAGATTATTTACCATAACAATGAGTCTTTAGGTTTCACACACTAATGTTCAACATCATCGCTTCCACAAATGTAATCATTAAATTGTCGATGATATTGCCAACAATGTTCTAATGGTTTAAAACACATCCCAATGCACTAATGATGAATTAAACACTCTACTCAATAAACTCAGTTGATATTAACCAAAAGAAAGCATACAGTGTGTTCACGTGTTCTCTTTGCTTGAACTTTCAGAGGTAAAATCATTTATCAGAAAGGAAAGCTGAATGCCACAAGAAAATTAACTAGAGATTAAAATTCTATGTTGAAAAACTATTACCAATACCATGGGATGGAAATTTGACTGCTGGATGACCTCTAGCAAGTGGGGTTCATCTCTCAATGCAATTAGCATGGCGCCAGTAACAGATGGTGATACTTCTATACAACTCCCTCTGTCATATGAAACAAAACAATTGTAAAGATAAAATATAAGAGCCAGCACATCCTTGTCACATTATCAAGCAAAACAGGCTATGCAAGAAAATCAAATAATCAACGCAAAACCAAGATGGTAAAAAATGAAACAATTGGGAAAGTAGATGTTTGTATAATCCATTCCATATAAACTAAAGAGGAATAAAAAATGCATAAACAAAGAGTTCAAGCGTAGCTCAAGAATGCCAATAGTTGCATGACAATTGTCATCTCTTGATCCATAATTAGTGTTACACTCACTTTTCTTTTTCTTTTTTTTTTTGATTTACGTGGGTTGTTCGAGCCAGCTTACGCGCACCATGACTATTCTTCACGGCCCGCTGGACATCCTGCAAGCCCAGGAGCATGTAAGGCACCGCGGGGGTGACAGGTGTGCACATAGAGGGTCGAACCCGGGACGGGAGCGGAACAAGTCACACGATTGACCACAGCAGCTAGACCCTCAAGTGCTTTTCTTTTCTTTTATTAACATGGGTGTTAGGCCAGCTTGCATGCACCTCGATTAATCCCATGAATCCTGAAATTAACAACTATGAAAGCCTCCAATAATTATGAAATTTGTAAGATTCGAACCGGTGAACTCTACACTCACCTTTTTTAAATTCTTTATCACTAGCATCCCTGTAGTTCCCTTGTGCATAATAAGCTAATCCAAGGGGACTGTAGGCTTTTCTGTAACCCGTGTCGATTTCGAAAGATTTAAGACAATCTCTAATTGCTTCAGTATATTGGTGAACCTGAGTGTAAGCAGCTGCCCTGACGTGCATGAATCATGTTAATCGATTGAAACCTTGAGTGTCTGTGAATCTATACATGCCGCTATAAAGGGCCCAGTCATAGCTCCAAATAATTTTGCACAGAATGCATACTTTAGTCCTCAAACATAGATGCAAGCACAAGACAAACTTCTATGTAAGAGATTCAGATATTGTGAGCTTTATACAAAGGATTAATACTAGACCTGTTAAAGTGGCAAACAGTATTATTTTCACAAAGTGAAATGGCGCACGAATACAACTCTATTGAATCAGAGTATAGTTTGCACTGCATGGCCCCCTTTATACAGTTGCTAAGCACCTTATCAACTGCTAAAAATTGCATAAACAAATAAACATTTAAAGGGTGTATTTTTGGTAGCACAACCACGGTTTTTCTTATACTGGTTTGCATCAGAGATATTGAGAAAGCATTACAAGATATTCGCCACTTCATGGAGGGAGAACGCTCATGTGCACCTTGTGACTTTGATGCCTCAGCTAGACTGCTGCGGTCGTATGACTGGCATCTATTTTTTTCCACTTCCTGATATAACACATGATAAACAATCAAAGAATGCAATAAATCAGACACAGAAACAAGCATCAGATAACAAATTTGAAAATCTACGTAGGTGAACCACGTACAATTTGAGTGCTAGTAAATTTTCAAATCTACTTTGATGAACCACAAACAGTTAGAGTGCTAGTAAGAAACGTAGAGATTACATTTAAAGCATCATGAAACAACCGTGTCGCTCTATCAAGTAGGGCAGGGTCATCGTTCCCATCAGGAGTTGCTCTAAAAAAGTGCATTTTCTCAAGCGCAGCAAAGAATTGCCCAAATAGCGCATCTCTCGATAACCCTTCCATGCAAGCAACATTCAAAATCAATCAACAAGCCTTCCAATTAAACCCTAGAAGAGCAGGGCATAAAAATAAAGGAGTATGACACACACCATCACCATCATTAGTATTAGTATTAGCATAAGATGAAGAAGGAGCATCCACTGGAGTCGTGCCACAGCTACAATCCGATTTGTGTTTTTGCTGGTCCAGTGAAGAAAGTTTTACATTTTGATTAAAAATTAATTATAATTTCAGAGAAAAGGGCTCATTTGTGAACTCCATTGATTCTTTAAGGACTCAATTGAGATTTACTATATATTTGGAAGGCTAATTGGAGGGCTATCCAAAAACAGTAGAAACATGGACTACACTCAAAAAAACAAAAATCTGAATGCAAACTGAAACAAAGGCCGAACGAAATATTTATTTCACAAGAGAATTAAAATTACTCGTGCTTGATAGGTGGTTGTCTTCTTCATGTCCACTTGCTTATTTAGTGCCTTCTATGGATGCTGGTGACAGGAGTCTATTGGTAGCTGACATTATCTCTGATGCTGTCTCACGGGATTTATCCTTTCTCCACGCACCTTTGCCTGTGGATGTTGAAGATTCTTTGCTTGCTATTCCTCTTGCTAAAGTCTTCTCAACAGAGGATACATTAGCTTGGGAACACTGGATGCTATACAACTAAGGCTGGTTTTGATCACTTTGTTACGCGAGTTCCTTATCCTGTGGAAACAAATTCTCGTTGGAGGATATCATGGAAAATAGATATCCCCAAAAGCACGCTTTTTTCTCTGGCATCTAGAATGGCAGCGGTTACCAACCAATGTTTTGCGTTTTCAAAGAGGTACGGCAACTTCTCCGATATGCAGCCGATGTGGAAGTGAACAGGAGGCATAGCTGCATGTTTAGCGTGGTTGTATGTGGGCTAAGGCGATTTGGCAGCAACTCGATCCTTGTGTTTCGCTCTCAACACCACTTCTTTTCCTTTACCTGGTTGGATCGGTTACACGATCATTTCTTTTATCGTCATGTGCAGTGGGAGAATCGCCGTTTGTTTGTGACGGCATGCTGGATTATTTGGTGTGCGAGGAATCAAGATGTAGTTCAGGGGTCCATATTGTCAATGTCTCGACAGCTCCGTCAAATTAACTCTCTTGTTAAGGATTGCGTGTTAGCCTCTGGTGGTTTGGATGATAAAATTCTGTCGTGTCCTGTTTGCTGGGTGTCTTAGGTAGCTTATCCAAGTGATTCAGTGAAATTTAACACTGGTGGTGGCTTCCTTGGCCCTTCATCTCACACTGGTATTGCTGGCATTCTCCGAGATGAAGCTGTAGATGGCAGCTGGGATTTTCAAGTTATGTAGGCACACAATTATCATGGTGGTTGAGCTGGAAGCTATTAGACAAGGCCTTCTTGCTTGGGATTTTGGCTATCGGCAAGTTATGGAATCAGATTCGCTTGAGGCAGTCCATGCGATTTCCATTGGTGTTCTGCGGTCTCATCCCTCCCTCTATATCATTTCTGATATTTCTCATCCTTGTCTCAGAAATTGGTCTGTTTCTTTCGAGCACACTTTGAGAGAGGTTAGTCGCGGGGCGGATTTCTTGGCAAAGTTGGGATCTTCTGGTGATATGTGTCTTTCAAGGTTCTTCCAGTTCATCCTCAAGGCTTAACTGATATTCTCCATAATGATGCTCTTAGTTTAGTTCTTCTGGGACGTCAGTTTATGTTTTGATGTCAACTGTCCTCTATACCAGAAAAAAAAAAAGATAGAATTGCCCATGCACATTTGATACAAAAAATTGCACATATATATCTAGTTTCAAGGTGCTCTCGAGTGCAAGTTCAGTGGAGAGGACGACTGAAGAAATATCCTCAATTATCGTTTTGGTTTGTCGCAAGTAATGCCAAGGAGACCGATTTCTACAAATAACATCACTGTAATTAATGCTAAAAAAAGTGTTGGCGTTCCATGAATTTAAAACCTTCCTCATGAAGCTTTTTTTAAAAATTCAAGTACCCCTAGCTTTACTACTTTCACCCAACTCCCCCCCTCAAGTCCATTGTCAAAAACACAAAACAGAGAAACTGTTGAAAGGGAAATTACGATGACGCACAAACCCCCGACGCTCCCAAGAACGAAAACACTCTTGTTTCTGAGTCCATTGTGGAACCGTGCTGGTGGATGTTCTGTATGAACAGATGAGTAATATTGATGGTAATTTACTTGGAAATAGTCATCAATGACTCGTGTAAAAGCACTAACGACCCATTTGACATGATTTACAATAAACGACTTTCGAATTGAGTCAAAATTAAAAACAAATTTCATAGATAACTGATGGCAAGAGAGTTAAATTAGATGTTTGATTAAAAAAAAAGAAAAATATAGCTCTATAACAACTTTTTAAAAACAGGGTAACATTATAAAGTTTAAATTAATAAGTTGAAAATCCTAACTTTCGATTGTGATTAAAGCAAGATTTGTAATAATTTTATTATTTAACAAAGTTAAGCCTAACCAAACATATTTATTATATTTAAAGGTTAAAAAAAAAACATTATGTAGAAATTATAGCAAACTAATTCGAAAGGGAATCTGAGACATGTATTCCAGCTTGACATCCACTTGTTTACAACCATTTCTAGGAGCGGCAAATGAACCATTTCCAAAGAGATGAATTTGCAGGATTCATAAAAAAAAAAATATGAAGCTTGAAGTTAGAAAGTGGTTAAACCGAGGATGTTAACCCCAAAAGGTACGGATTTGCAAGCATATCCAGCCATATGTTCGGATTAGCAATTAATGTTTTTCCATCTAAACCTTATCAGGCGATAAATTTTCAAGGGACTAATTAGAAGCGCATGTTTCCATCTGAAATTGACAAGCTAAGGTTTTGACAATAATATTATGGAACATAGTGCAGTGCAGTGCAGTAAAGGAATAAACAATCTCTTCAATAGCTCACCGAACATCCAAGTCAAATTGATTTAGAGAATTTAGGACCTAGCAAGAGCAAGGGCAAACCAGAAAAAGCCATCAACTATTGGATTAGGGTCAATGATGTAGTTTCTTGAAAAAAAAATATATAATTTAGATGAATAATGAAATATGCAGGGAAAGACTTCTTTCAGAATTCTGCTAACTTTGGGAATAAGATTGATACAACTTTGAGGGGATAATTGAAAATATCTACATATTTGGTAGCCATTTTGAGGTTTGCCCTAAGACTAAGAGCAATGAACAAGAAATTGTGCGAGACAGCATTACGCCCACCATGAAGCCCAATCATGCCAACACCCATAAAAAAATGAACCCTCAAGAAACCAAATTATTTTATGAACTAATTACGTCAAGAATTTACGCAGGCATTCCTTCTCTCAGCAAGTAGTTTAATTTGTATACCAATCATAATTCCTTGGTACAGATTCTGCCTCCATGGCGAGAAAAACACGTTCAGTGAACACTTTTTTCTCTAATTGGTACTCCTATTTGTTAGAAATGGATAAAAAAGTACATTTAAAAATTATATACAGCATTGATTCTCTGGCATTTTTTTGGACCTTGCCAAGGCTATTCTCCGGCAAAGGGAGTGAGGGTAGGACCTGATCTCAAATTCTATAATTACTAGATCAATGACGAGGAATAGAAGGGAGAAAAACTATGAGACATGACTTGCACGCTTCCTCGATGATATGGAGAAGACTGGCATTCATCGAGAGTCCCAGGGTAATTCATCCAAATTGTTATAGGTTTTAAACTTACAGATCTAATTCTGAACACGAACGGCCCCATTTGTAACTTAGACTTTCTGTCGCCTTGTTCTTCTGGCAATCTGAAAGAAGCAACACTGTAAGTGACTGTATGGGAGTGTAGAAAAAGTTGCATTTTAAAGTGATTTTAGCTCGGAAATGCACCAAAATAATATTTTTTTTATTTTTTAAAAATTTATTTTGATATTAGCATATCAAAACAATTCAAAAACAACAAAAAAATAATTTCAAGCAAAAC
This sequence comes from Populus simonii, assembly GCA_007827005.2. Taxonomy (NCBI): domain Eukaryota; kingdom Viridiplantae; phylum Streptophyta; class Magnoliopsida; order Malpighiales; family Salicaceae; genus Populus; species Populus simonii. The sequence goes on along the minus strand of CM017465.2, from coordinate 18,229,409 downwards.
AAAATCAAATTTTGGATAAACAGCGTTTTGGCTGCAATGCAAACACGCTCTTAAATCAACTACAACTTATTTGTTGCAAAAAAGCAAACAAATAAGAGAACGAACAACATATCAATTTTCCAGATTTTGAACAACGTGACAGGCTTAAAAGCAGAAAAAGTGCAGATCCAACCCCCATTAAGAAATGCAGTGTTGCTAAAAAGAAAGAAAGGAACAAGGTGCAGTATCCCTCAACATGAAATATGAATTCAATTTAAAACAACAGATATGACGTTAACTTTGCCAAATTGAGATATAGCCACCATAAGGGTAAGGGATTGATTTTTATATTCACTGGTAAGTTTGTTAATGCCTTATAGTGAGATTCTTATATTCAGAAATTTATTCTCAGCAAATTAACCTTATTCTAACTCACAAATAAAATATTACTAGAAAACTCCCCTCGATAATTTAAGAACAAACGATAGTGTCATTTTAGGATATTTAATTCAAAAAAATATTGTCCACTTTAGGTTAGACAAAAATATAAAACATTACTATAAACATTTTCATGGTCTGGGTTTGTAGAGAGTCATGCTCATTTTTCATCAGAAAGCAGTCTGCAAATCCTACTTTATGGTAACTTTCAGAACATGCTATATTAAATGAAGGTAAAGCAAGTCAGGCTTACACAATCTTCATTTTCATCAATGATTTCTGATGCTGATATGTCCAAGAGAACTTTCTGTCCTTTCTTTCCCTTAGCTGCACCAAAAAATCAGTTTTTTTTTATCATTCATAAGAGCACCAGAATAACTTCGTGAAGGACACTTGTAGTGCAGCTTCTGACAATTCATTAACTTGAATGAGCAACAAATTTCACCCAAAGGCAGACACAGCTTTGTCTGCAAGATCGTGCACACCTGAGGTGTTCTAATATGCCAACAAAGCTGAACAGGGATGTCAAGTTTCACACAGCTTGACATGGGAGGTGGCGGCATCTATTTGAGAGCTTGGGCATAAAGTTAAATTTGGTGAGCAGGTAAATACAGAAACATGAGTGTTAAAATTTCTAAAGGGCCGACCAATTATTTCAACAATTGCAAGAACAGACCAATCACGTCATTAGATGCAACATCTCCAGTATTGGAAGATGAATATAAATACTTTATTTGATGGATAACTGAAAATAAAAGGTCAAAAATGATACTGGGGAACCATAGAAAACATTTCTTACTATTAAAGCATGATGCATTAAGATCTCTTCAGTCCCCAATGTAATGAACTCTGATTCATAACCCAAAAGTCATATTTCATGTGTCATGTAATAACATTATGACAGGCCATAAAAAGGACTCCAAACAAATAAAAACTTTCAAACTGAGGAATTGTGTAACGACCCACACTTTCGTATATGTTTATAGTCTAGCCCTTGGTTAATTTCTTACTTAACTATACTTACCTATCTCTCTCCCCCCTTCTTCTTTTTTTTTTTAAAGTATTTCGACCGGGGTTTTACAATTTGTGTCCTAAGCGCCAAGCATCCAAGTTAGGCACCAATTTGATGGGCCTGTTGCTACATGCTTGTTACATGCAAGGAATTATGAATTGCAGAATATAGCTTCCAAACTGTTATTTTCAGCTAAGCACTATGTAGAGACAAATAAAACCTTACAGATGAATGCAGTAGCTTCAAGAGCTCCATTTTCTCAAAGTTCTTGTTATATGATGGAAATCAATGATGTATTTTTTTTAAATATTGTTAACATCTTTTAAATCTAAAAGATGCATTAACATATTGTTCAGGGTTCAATCCCAAGTCAGTTTAATCTAAACCAGCATTTCAAGAAGCCATGAGCCACCATATACTTCTCAAAAAAGTCTTTGTTTCATAACGAGTGCCCCAAATCTAGGGATTGAGTATTCTGTTTCTATAAGAATTCCCTTGGTGGTTCATAAAGGTTTATTAAGGGCAGCTTATGATATTCTAATAATCTAACCAATTGGTGCAGAATTTTAGCAGTCCATATTACTAATTGTTGAATGATGACAACACTTTCAAATACATGACTCAAAGAAACATTTCCTCTCAACCAAATTATTTGAAGGAATTATAGAAATACTCCCAGTGTACTGCTGCCTCCTCTCACCTTTGAACCTGCATTAATGTAATGAGGGAGCGGGAGCAGGTATTGAATCATCTCTCAATTGCAGATGCATCTACGGAAACTAATGCCTAGAGAAGCAGCCAGGAATGGCGATTGTACTCAAATGAAAAGGCTATTATTTACAAAGTTATTGCTTCAGAAATAGAAATTGTGATATTTGATACTATTTTTAATCTGTGCATTATCGTCACTAGATAACCAAACCTTATATTAATCGATATTTGAGGAAATCTGAAAAAGGAAACAGTTCAAGACTGGAAGTAAGACAGTGCAAACTATGAGTACTTCTTGCTGTAAGCTAACTTTTATTCAATATTCCTTTAACAAATGTTTCATTAAACCAGGAAAAAACATGCAATGATAGCAGAAGTTTACCAGGAAAAGAAGTCACTCTTTCAGAGAACCTTCCACTTTCCATGCTTGCTAAGCTTTTGGTCGGTTTCACAGTACCATCTCCAAATGCACTACAAGTTTCTCTTTGACTGCTGAAAGAAGGGCACCCAACAGGATTGGTGTGAATGCAATAGAATTGGGGTGGAGAATTTTGGAAACACGAGCTAAGAGAGAGCAAAACAGTTTATTGGAACTCTACTGAAACCATCTCAAGAGAATTAACTACTAAAATCAAAGATTCTGAATTTTCTTTCCAATTTTGCTGTCCATAAATGACAAAATGAGAAGACATGTGCATCATCTTTCAATTGAAGAACCAACAGATCATCTCAGCAAGTAGCATGAATGATATGCCTACAAATATACAGTTGGACACTGCTAAAAACATTAGGAATTATTGATGGCTTACCAATGAATTGGATGGAAGGTGTTTGACACCTTGGTGAGCAAGGTCTCCTGCTGACGCAAAACATAAACCAAGAAAGAAAAGGAAAAAGAAAGATCTAATCAAAAATGGCTCTGATTGTCAAAATAGACACATGGTGTAAGATAACATGAAAACATAGTAGCCTGCCAGAGGTATATAAGAACAATAAACCTCAACTCGAATCAAAGAATTGAAAAGAATATGAAACAAAAAGCATAATTCTCTAAATTTAAGTTTAAGATATTCTGTCAAAGGATATGATATCTTGACATCTTGCCTCCTGAAAATGAGTTTCCAAGGGGAAGATGGACCACTACAAACTTGCTACAAACTTGCGGGCTAATTTAATGAGATAGATTATAATTTAGTCTGTGTTTTTAATAGAATTTTAAATTAATCCCTGCTATTTGGAAATTATAACTAATTATTTGGATTCATGTTGACAATTAATTTATGTTACTTCTATAATAAAATACCCATAATGCCTTTTATGGTAAAAGTAGGCTTACAAAAACAACACACTTTTGTGTTTTCAAGGTTTCGAATGCACATAAACTCTGTTCATTGTTGTGTTTATATCAGCTCTGCAAGTTTCCTAGGGCTGTCACCAACACATGAGTCAATCAAATTCATAACCAAAACTGAAATATCAAGGAACTGCAAACATCCCAACACTACAGTTAACACATAATTCTAACAAAGTGCCAGAGTCTTTCAATTGCTTTGTTAACAAAACTAGGGATCACAGCATACAGTTAACACATAATTCTAACAAAGTGCCAGAGTCTTTTAATTGCTTTGTTAACAAAACTAGGGATCACAGCGTTTAGCTATCACCTTTTCCAATGGGGAGTTATCACTCATAGTCTCATGGCTCTCACTATCCAAGCATATAAGGTCACCACTGTCATAAGAAATCTGCAAACAATGTGAAAACCAAACTTACAAGAGAAAAATAGCCTGCAAAAAATTAATGTGGTAGAAAGAGTGCCAGATAGAGTGGAGCCACAGAGTGTTCATTAAATAACATAGATGATAAAATAAAACACACATCTTCCACTAATAGTGAAATAACTGTTCATCTGAAGGGGATATACACCTGAGTATATGAATATAGGGGATCATCTTTCAATTTTCATGAGCAAACTAAATGGCATACACAATTTCCCAATTATTAATTTCCTTTCAATCTAACAGTTGATATGGAGTCCATTTTAGTTACACATTTTACCTCTGAATTGTGATATCACCGCTTCTTTCTTGTGATATCCCCACATATATAGTCTCCTGCTTATGTTAACACAGTTTTCTCTCTTTATCTCTCCATCAAAGTGATCATAAGCTCCTATAAACATGGATCTATCAACAAATAAGATTTATCTATCTTCTAAATACATCTATCTCTTGAAATGGTATAGGGGTATAAGAACCTATATGGAATATATTGATGTATTCAGGTTCCTTGATGGATCACCCATGACTTGCTTGGTGAACAATAAGGGCAGGTAGTTTATACTTTACACTGTTTTGTCCTTTATTTCACAATAAACCCATAATCTGTATTTTTATTCTGTGATTAGTGTTGTGAGGATTCGACCACTCTACCTGACAAGAAACGACAAAAAATCAGTTGTTTATATAATATTGCCTCAACAATGTCCCAGAATAAGTCTTCAACTAGACGTCCTCATTAACCGGAGATAGTATTCTGAGTATCTTCTGATGTGAGCTTCATTCTTGATAATGAATTATTAAGCAGTGCAAAAAGAAGAAATACTACCCAAAATTCTAAAAGTCAAATACACACATAAACACAAGCACGTGCACCCACATACATGCATGCAGATAGAGAACATACTTACCCTCAAACTGTGAGGTTCTTTAAGCTCAGCCCTGGGATAATTGGAGGGAGTAATACTTTTACTAGCCTCAGCATTTTCTTTCAAAGAAGGAATCATTCTGTCTACACTCGAAACATGAGATCCAAGCTTCAAGGGTTTTGTGGTTGCAGAAGCATGAGATGACAAGCGCTGTTTTTTCTCCAAGATGGATTTAGAACTTTTACTTGCACCATCTTTGTGCATGACAATACCAGACCGCTCATTCTGCAATACCACGGATTCAGAATCAATTGGAGAAAGGGCACGCTTTTGTCTACATCCCAAACCAATTTCCTCAGCTGCAGTTTTTTGCTTTTCTCTTGTACCCATTAATGACAAACTAGCAACCTTTTGTGATGCTGGGTTGCTTGTGTTGTGTTCAACATCAGAAGACTGAATGGTAACCTCTTGACCCTTTCTCCTACGTTTGGAAAGAGTGGTGGTAGCAGTCTAGCATAAACAAAAATACAACATGAAATCATTAAAGAAATATGAAACAAAAGGGGAATTTGGTTAAAGATGCCTTCCAGATATATACCCCAGATATTTGAGATTTGAGAATGTGGACTACTCCTTTGACAAAACTTTCATCAACACTGAATTTAGTGAGGCATTTCAAGATACCCTGCATATCAAGAAAAAATTAGAAGATAACAAGCTAATTCACCAGAAAACGTAGATCCTTAAGAAAAGAAAACCTGCCTCGTCACACTTCTTAACAACACTAATTCTATATAATGATGATGGCAGCGAAATCCGCTTGGGGGCAAGTGATGAGGAAATGACATTATGATTTAATTCATTTACTATGGAGATCCCAATCTCTGCCAGAATGAGCAGCTTCTGCATTCATAATAATATTTTGGAATCAATATAGCACTATAACAATCAGAAGGTGAACAAAGGAGACACTCTCTAAGTGAGAATACTAACAGGAGTTTGATGAGCATCAACAGCATCCTCAGTTTTTTTTATAGCACGAAAAATACTGAGCAAATACAAGGCTGCTTCATTAATAAGTCCTGTGTCACCATTGACAATACTAGCATTTACCAATGCCTGTAGGGCCCAAAAGAGGGGACTGCAGAAGAGAAGCATTATGAGTAACATCAAGGTACTAAAATTATATGAATATGAGTACTTAGTTTGCTTCAGATTAACCACCTGCAAAACTGAGCATATACTTGCTCATCTTGACAGCCATCAGGTGGGAAGCCAGCATCATGTGCAAGAACATGGATTAGGAAAACAACTATGTATGCTGGATAATCCATAGGTGAGCTTTCTTGCACTCCAGATGTTTGACGAATTTGAGCTTTTCTGCTATATTCCTTGATAAATTCTTCGATGTATTTAAATGACTAGAGCAAACAGTATCAACAGACATTATTTGATGTGAGACTAAACATATAGTATTTGACATTATATTTATGTAAGAATCACACAAATAAGGGACAAAAACATACAGCATCTTGCAGATCCTTGCAGTGATCAGATGCAGCCAATGCATAAGCACAAGCATATCTGCTCGGTATAGAATGCTCCTTCAACAGCTTATGCATTTTATCAAGGAATAATCTCCCAACAAATGGACAGGGTTCCTGCAGTTTGATAAAAGTAAAACAAAGAAAATGTTGCGGGAAGATAGCAAATTCACTTATAAAACATACTAGCAGGGCAACCAGGAAGAAATACCATCTCTGTGGTGATTTATCCACCTGATACATGGTGGTTCATAATTTAAAATTTTGGAAGTAAACACACATACATATTGATTGCTTTGGGAAGAGAACTGAATGATCAGTTTATTCATTGTCACTGAGCCTACTAGCTGTATTACTGATCACAACAACAGCCTTGCAAGATAAGTGATTGATAAAAGGATTTTAAAAGTTGCCTAGATATCCCCAAACAAACATCCAACAGACAGTAATCCGAGAATAAGTTACTCCATAATGATCTTTTCTCAACCCATCAGAATCATCAGGCCAGAAGATACTGTTGTTTTTTTCTTGTCATTTTCATAAAAACCAAATAGTTTCTTTCCCCAAACAAGTACTCGGCACTTGCCGCTGATAGTTTAGCAATATAGTAAAAAGAAACAAATGGTGCAAGTAGATGTTATTTCGTCTCCTAAAGGAAATGTTATGCAAATGAAGCTGGCATCAACAGCTCCCCAAATTCCATATGACAAAATGCTTTCAAAAACTTGTCTTCATCCTTTCACATACCTTTGCCATCAAAACTGTAAAGCGAAAAATCTCTGGAGAAATATGTAAATCCCATCTCCTAGAAAGCAGAAGAACAGATTTCGCAGCAGCTAATTTGATGTGAGGCTTGTCGCTTTCGCTGCCCAAAAAAGTCCAGTAACACATTTTAAGAGCCAGGTTTTACATCAGGATAAAAAATAAATCAAGGGACAAAAACTGACAGGTATGTTATTTACATCCAGAGTCCATATTTTGTTTATTTATACAATCATGATCCCATTTCCTTATTTTGTTTCCAAAAAGCTACTACAATGTGTTGATTGAGATGTATTGATAATAAAGATAATTATAATGTATTCATCAGAGTAAAATATGATTTTTCAGAGTAATGTTAACAGTCCCAAGGAGAAGCTTAGGGAACTGAATTTCACCTATTGATAACTATTATATACCCAAGGAAAACTGATGTGCATGAACATGTTTATGTTTTTCGGTCATCATTACTTTTCCTGGTGACAAACCTCACTTTAAATGCATCAAATATTTGATGTGTGATTTGTCATATCTATAGATACCAATATAAATACTAACAAGCATGACAAAAAGATCTGTCCATTCCGCGCATATCTCAAACTCAAGCCTGCAGAATAGATAGATCTTTTGGTCATGCATATTAGTAGAAACTGGTATCAATAGATATGACAAATCACACATCAAATATTTGATGCATTTAAACAAAGGTTTATCATTGGGAAGAGTAATGATGACCTATGTGCTTCGTATATTTATCTATGTTTAGTGTGCATAGCAAATATTGAGATTGCTGAAATGAAATTTTTTCCAAAGAATACCATGAGGTGATTCCATCAAAAGTATAGCCTGTTTGAAGCAACTTTGACAAAATATCTAGCAATTCATTGATATGCCGCTTGCCATGAGATCCTCGATGTGGCAAAAAACTCTTGACAAGTGCTTTCAGCGCATAAATCTGCAAGGATAACACTCAAAAATAAGCTTTAAGGCTATGCTACAAAGCCTGTGAAGTGTCTCACAAACTTAAAGTATAGATACACCACTCACAACCGAACAAATCACGAGAATGGATTTGGATTGTCTCAACTACAGTACAAGGATGGTGTGAAGAACCAATGATTTGATTTATCTCCAATCAAACTCATAATTATGCAAAACAAACTAGTGGTTTTGGATTATCCCAAGTTCTGTACAGGGGATGGTTTGAATAGCACAGAACCATTTCATAGACGATCATCTCAACTACTGTACAAGGAAGACACAACTTAGCAGATGATAGATAAGCAAATCAAACTCATGGTTTTGGCCACCTGCATCTGTCCAAATAATGGTTAAAGAATGACCAAGATCACTGTTAAAGAATCACAACTACTGTACAAGAATGATTTGGAAAAACTTGATAGAGTGCTCAAGTTAAATGTGTCCAAGAAACTACTCATTTATCTTGGAGGTTTTACTTCTTCATAGCTTTGCAAAATTAATCATATCATGGCAACTTATTTTAAGATCCAACATCATTAATAATGAAACAAAAAAAATTCCAATTAACTAATACTTGAAACATGGAGCAATATCATTAGAGCAGAGAAACTGAACAAACTACAAGATTTGGAATCTCATCTCAACACTCGTTGCTCTTTCCGATTTCTACTTCAGCTTCTGGTACAACCGCTAATTTTCTTATCTATATTAGATATGCTAGCACTAAAGTTGTTTAGCGATCAGAGGAATCTAGTCGGTCCTCCCTTGTACCAAAATTGCTTGATACTCACACTTTAATGGTTTGTCAGTTAACCAATTAAGACTCAAGGGAATAAGTTCAAAATTTAGTGGTTTGAAGCAGTCTTCACACAGAAAATCACTGTCATATTTGCACTTTAGACTGATAATTCTGTGGGAAATTTCCCTTCCATAATGCTCACCTTCAGCTTGCAAGAATCACAACACTCAGAAGTCTCGTCAGCTGAAGGTTCATCTTCAGATGATTCCGCCTACAAAGAAAGAATCCACATTAAGTGCCACAACATTCCACAAATTCACACAGTACATGAGATGTTATGCAAAATTTCTTTTTGCTGCTTTATTCTGGATAAACAATATTAGATGAAGATAAATTTTATCTTGCTTATATTACTTGAAAAATTCTTCCAAATATGTATGATCTAATCTCTTGATTTTGAGCTTCAAATGCTGAAACAGAATGTTGCGCAATACAGCCCAAGGACTGCAATATGGTTGGGGTGTTCAGCCCACTATATAGAGAATCCACAAGTTCCTGTGAAGATGGAAAATAGCCATGATAATCAAAACACAAGCGCATATTTATTAGAAAATACTACACATTTAGATAAACACTAACAATAAGGAATTATTCATGCTGTAACAAAAGACATTCATTTGTGATGTACAAGAAAAAAGGATTGAAGTTGCTCAATCCCCGAGGAAATTGAAAAAAATAAAAAACTGTTCCTTCCAATCAAGTTTCACTAAGGAAGTGAAGCTTACCAAACTGTTAAAAGGACAGACAATAAATAAATATAAAGTGAAACTATCAACACCGACATAAAACTTTGTAATGGGAATACATTGAATTCCTGCTTGGCACCAATTTGGCTCAATGGTAGTGGCCTCTTGGCTTCTATCAAGAGGTCACAAGTTCAATTCCTATTGTTTGCTTGAAATTGAACTTGTTTACACCCCATGCAAGAGGGTGGCCAAGCTAGAACCCCGCCCCTACTTTGGTGCTTAAGATTTAATCCCTCCATGGTGGGTATTAAACCTAGCTCCCCCTCCCCCCTAACACTAACAATCAACCACCTCATGATTAACCAATCAAAATTCCCTCTAATATGAACAAAAATTGGTAAACATGTGCAATATTGCAAGTGTGTGAAATCAAACATGAGCATTCACCATATAGAAAAAAGAAAGTGGTCCCAAAACAGAATAAGAGAAAAAAATTTCAAATTATAGGATACGATAATCTCCATTACTTGATCCAATATGCATCAGAAAGTTCAAAGATTTTTTTTTGTGAATGTCAGTGTCAAATTGTATGAAAAATAAATAGTTCTTGTCCTAAGAAACCAGGAAATAACACCCCATCCCCCCCAAAAAAAAAAAAAAACAGCGCCTTATGTTGTGTATTGTTCTAGCCTAAGGTAGCCGGAGCCATTGAATAATTCATGAGAAATCTTGTCATATTACAAGGGCTGGGCTAATTCGGTATTGAGTTACAATAGCCCCAGAATGGCATGGAGACTCAAGGAAATAATCTTCTTACAGCATCATGCAAACAAGATTGTCTTGTCATCTTTTCTTTTTAAAAGGCATTCAAAGTAGGCAATGAGACAACAGCTAATAGCTTAAAGTATGGATACAAAAAACAGGAATAAAGAGAAGCTGGGAGTCCACACCTTGCAAAGTTTTGAGAAAATGAACTCATCAGAAGAACCAACCAATGAAGCAATTGCAGAAACAGCATGCTTCGACTGAAAACGAGTTCCCTTGAGGCATATTCTCTCCAACAATGGATAAAACTCGCTGCATGGAGAACAAAGAGTCAAATGAAATCAGTATTGTCAAAGGCGAAAGGCTCTAAAAGGCGCCAAGCCTGTAAAATGCCCGAGGTGCTAGGTGCTTGCCCCAATGAACCAAGGCAATATGCGATAAATTATATAATATATATATATATATATCACAAATATATATGTTATAAATTAAGATTAGAAAATCAAAGCGAAACTCAAAATACTGTGAAGTTTTGAAATAAACTAAGTTCATTAAAAAAAATTGAAGTTTAAGAAAAAGTAAACACGGCAAGAAAAAAAATTCAGTTGTGAAGTTTGATAAGTGATGAACTTGAGATTTGAGAAAATGTTCTTTTATTAAAAAAAAAGTAATTTTTTTGGCAACATAACACCATGGATATTTAAAGTGAGAGAAAAGATAGGTAAAGGAGAAATAAGATGGAGAGAGACCGAAAGAAAAGGAAGAATGAAAATAAATGAAGAAAAAACAAACAATAAGATGTACCTAATTCTTTGGAAAAGCGTGGCTGCCAAATGTGCCTCCAACTTTTTTTTTTCTTCTTAAACCTTACTCTTTAATTTTACAAATATACACTTAAATTATTTTTGGTGGTGCATAGAAAGAATATGGACAAATTGATCAAAACACATACCAATTAAAAAAAGGGAAAAGGAACATATATTTTGACTAGGTGTTTTGCTTCAGCGCCCGACGATGCTTGCACTCCAGGCAAGTGCCTAGGCAACGCCTAGTTAAATTGTGCTTTGGGGTCTCGCCTTGCCTCACTTGGAGTGCCTAGGCAAGCACCTCAACGCATATTGACAACATTGAATGAAATAACATTCAAGTTTTTGTGTTTTAAAAATGTTTTAGAAAAATTTTTAAATTTTTTTTATTTTTCTTTGCTTCAAATTAATATTATTTTTAAATCATTATGAAACAACCTAAGTCATTCACTATTATACCAACTAGTAATAACTAACACCTCCCTCAAACACATTCACTTGGATTAAGCATGAAGAATATAATCAGCATAGACCACATATAATCTGATCCAGATTTTGAACAGATGGAAAGTTACATTTGCTTACAAAATGAAATGTAGTCCCAATATCATAATAAAGCATAGTGAAGTTACCTGAATTTGGCTTTAATATGAGGGCCTGCTTTGGCCAAGACTTCAACCAGCGTATCATTAATTGAATTGTTTTCTTCTAACAGCAATTGAAACTGCTCTTCCAAACCCCGCATAAAAGAGGGGTAAACACTGATAATAGCCTATATTACGCAATGTGTCAGTTATATTGATTGAACTGGATTTTCAGTAAAGGAAAATGCAAATTTATATGATAAAGAAGCTCTCATTTGAGCATCATTAACATTGCTATTATAACACTTAAAGAAGCTCTAAAATTAAAATATATGCCGACTGCTTCCACAAATCATATCCTATTCCAAGGCTGCTACCACCACTGTAAAGAAAAATGCATATTGATGCACCAAATAACTCTGAAGCTTCTGTTGAAGTAGGGACTAAAATGCTAGTGTGTGACAAGCTAGTAGTCTGAAGTGATATCATCTTAGCTTAACAATCATTCAGAAGATTGCCTGAACATTGACAACCACTTAAATAAAATTCAAATATTTAAATCTCAAAGTTGAGGTGTTCTAATCTAAAGGAGTGAAAAACATTTTGCAATCCCGTGCAGCCACCTATAAAATTTGAGAAAAAAACATTTAGAACAAATTTTGTTTTCATCAAGAAACTTGATTATTTCCAACCATTGTAAATTTTGGAAGAGTTCACAGTCCAGTGGGCAAGAATTTGCCATCAGTTTTGTCTAATTTTTGGATCTCATATCCCAACAGAGCATTTTAATGCCATTTCATCACCACTTGAAAAAAAAAAGGAGGAAAAAGGGAGCTTTATACATATCTAAAAAGCAATTATCCTTACCAGAAGCAATTTAGCAGAGGCCTTGAGATGTTGTTCAAAACCACTGCTGGAGATATGATCTAAAATATATTGAACATGCTCTGAGCTGAATATGTTAAATGAGCATTTTGAGGAGAGTAATTGTAGAAACTCAAAATGTGGATGCTTGTCTCCTATCATTTTCAGAAATTTATCCTGAGAAAAAGAGTGTGTAATATACAATAAATTAGGTAATATTTAAAATAGGAAGGGAAGCACGTTATATATTTTCACAAATAAAAAAGATTGAAGTAAGCTCATGAATAGGACTTATTCAAGGAAAATGACACATCCATCAAATTAAAGCCACACTCACCTCCATTAGCATAGATCTCTCAAACCATAGAAGATAACAGTAGTAAGATGAGCACATAAACACACAAAAAACAGTCGCTCATCATACAATAGGACTAGAAAGCTACAACAATGTAAAAACTGGAAATCATGGCGGCAAAGGAAGTAAAGTACAGAGCAGCAAGAATCAGTAAAGTGCACCCTGTCTGATCCAGTAGTGCTGATAAGATAGGTGTGAAGCTTAAAGAAAAAATGAGTGCCTTTCAAATTATTTTAGCAAAATTGAGAATAAGATCGAGTGTATTGGGCTTCTGTAACTGGAGCAAATATTTTCTAGTTTATAACATGACACGGTTGACCTGAAACCTGACTAAGTTTCACCTCGAAGTCTCTAGCAAGAAGCAAAATTTGATTCTCGCATAGTATGGAACATTTTAAGATGAAGATGCAAAGAATTCAAGACAACCACTATAAAATTGACCCAGCTCACTAAGATCCTTTGTTTTAGCAAATCAATAGAAGCATTTACAGCATGTGACAACAATACAGAAAGATAGTTGACGGTAATAATAAATAAGGCAGGACATAAGTTGTATTGTGATTGATATTTTCTTTCAATTACACCAGAGAAGGAAGAGAAGTGAACTACACACTCTAGTTTGCTGGGCACTTTTAATTGTTCGATCATCCAATAATTGCTCCAGTGCAATGAAAATCTTGCTATCTTTCATCTGGTTCAATTTATGGAAGCACTCTTCTGCCTTCAAAGGATCTGGAAAGGATGCTGACATTTTCACAAATGAATTTTTTATTCTCCTCTCCATTTCTTCTGAACTGCTGTCCTGCAATATGTATTTATAAAAAAACATTTATCACAGCCAAGAATCAATAAACAAAAATGCATGAAGCTGTGCTACTGAGCACTCTGACATTTAACAAAAGTCAAATAATAAAAGTCATACTCTAGCCATTCATACAAAAAACTCAGGTCAAAAAGTGAGAAGTACAAAAAAACTTTTTGCATGCATATGTGCACTTTATATCAATCACGTTAATCCGATATGCATGAAAGTTTCAGACACTTGATCTACTAAAGTTTCATCAAAATGGACAAGCAAGTGAAATTGTCAAAAGCTTCTTAGTATCAGCCACAATGCTCTAGTTTATACCTTCTCTTTCTTCCGTTGTGCCAAATAAATTTGCATTTCAGTCTGCAGCCTGAAAACAAAGACACGTGGTAAAAAACAGCCATTTCTATCCTAATTACAGTAGCTCTCATTATCAATACCTTCCCTTCTGAGATAATATAGATATCAGTGCCTTCACGTGAGAAGAAGTGAAAAGAGAGAACAATTGGATCCAGTGCCTTGTCCTTTCCTCGACAGGAAGAAAGACAGGAAATAAATCCTCTGCAATAACAAGCTCCATGTTTTGGGGCCTGGAGAATATAGATAAAATATTACATCCAATAACATACTTTAGATTGGTGGATTAATTAGTCAAAAGAAGTGAAGGATCAAACCTGAAATCCTTACAATCTTTATCATAGGAAAGCATCAAGACTTTACAAGGAATCTGTTCAAAGTGATCACTTGCTGTCATGAGGCCTTCAGAACACATGATACAATAATCTCGATATACCTCCATCAACTTCTCCAAAGCCTTCTTTCTGACAGATATCTGCACAGTAAGTATGAGTTAGACCAGATTTTTTTCCCACATAAGTAGACAGCTTTCGTTCAAGTGAGCAGAAACTTCTGAAGAAGAATTACCTTCTTATCCCGAAGTCTTTCAGAAACTTTTGATATTAGTTCGGGTGGAAAAAACCTCAGGTTAGTCCTGGCAAGATCACAGGCAACAACAGCAGCCTGTGTTCGCACTCTATCATCAAAGTCCAGCAATCGACCTTCAAGAACAGCTGATTCATTGACATGAGACAGGTTAGATTTCAAAGACCCTATTTATTGACAAGTAAACTCACTTGCTGAATCACTTACTAAGTATTTCACGTGATACATTTCCAGAGGGATTGGCCATGTAGCATGCTTTAGCACACTGCAAAACACTAAGTCTAACTTCTGCTGATTTATCAGAGAATCTATTTTTGAACTCTACAAAAAGACTGTGATATTTCTGTACAGCATGATGCTCGGGTAGTGCCAGGAGCCTTCCAATTAAATTAACAGCTTTTATTCGGACATCAACCTGATCTGTCTAGACAATAGAATTCAAAGTTTATTTTAATGAAGATCAGAGGATAACTTTCCAAAAGAAAAGAGGAAAAGAAACAGAACAAATAAGGGTACATTGCAGGTAATAGGAAAAACAACAAATGTTCCTTTAAGAAGACATGGAAAAACTTCGCAATATTCAGCCCAGGTGATAAAAGTGAGATGTCATATACCTTCAAAAAGAAGATGCAATGCTATGATAGATTAGGATAAATGAGTTTGAGGAGGATGCCGTACCAGTAACTCTTGAGTCAAGTTGGGGATGACACCAAGAAGCATATGAGGAGCACACTGGAAAACTTTAAAAAGGATTTCGTGGTAAAATTCCTTAAGCTCACTCTCAACAGCATCTCTGTCTAAGAAACAAGATGTTAAAAACCCACAAACAAATGGTTCAAGCTTTTCTTCACAAGTTTGGATGACAGATGCAGCAAGCTGTGATGCAGCAGGAGTTGCAGCCTGTGGGGAAAAAACAGAAGGGGAAGGGGGGGTGATGAAGTCAAGCATCAGGAATTGGCCCAAAGCAGCAAGGATTTCAGATGAATCCAAATGTTAGAGCTAGACAGTTTACTACCAAACCAGTAACTGATAGGCCTAGTCAAGAGAGCAAATACTGCATGTTCAAACATCCAACCCAAAGCCTCAAGCTAGTGCAAGAAGAGGTCCACGAATTTAATCCATACTTAAGGCATAACAAATAGATTTCCTGTCATAGTAATTTATATATTTCAGCCATGAATCACGAACCCTTGGCAAGATTTCAGGCATGAATTTTTACACGGTTGGACTACTTGCTCCATTCAAGAAATGCCCGTCAAAGACATTCAAAACCCAAAAAGAAAGAACTGGTCAAGTTAGATCTAACATATAAATTTCATGCATTTGTCCACTGTACAAGAAAAAATCACTGGTCTAAAATCTAATTTGACATTTAACAAGTTTGTCACAAGAAATAATCGCTGCATGAACCAAAACAAGATATTGTACAAATACTAACCTTTCCTTCCTTTATAAGATTCAGCAAAATCACATCCAAAAGTGCTTGAGAAGCCTCCTCGTTTAAAACATGTTTCATTATAGACAGAATCTCATCAATCAAAGACTGCTGGTGATGTTCCCTACAAAGGCAGAATACAGTGCCATGAATAGTGCTGCATTAGCAATAAAGGCAAGGAAAACAGCAAACAGCCGAAACATATTATCATAAAACTAAAGAAAGTACCTGAGCTACATGCAAACAATAAGTAACCTCAATTATATGACTTCATCTCCCTCCAAAACTCAATGGTTGATCAAATTTTTACAATAAAAGAAAAAATATCCACAAATGGTCATACCGTAAGTATTGACTGGAAGTTGATGAGCAAAGGACCCAGGTTAAAAAGACAGTGAGTATATATATTGGTAACGAGATCAGTGCAGGAAAGAAAATTTGATTTCATATACTTAATCTAGTTAAACACGGAGAGTATGATATCAGCAGGAGCTAAGTGTCTAGGCTCTGAGGTGACACTATCAATGAGTATTCATTACAAAGAGGTGCTGTACTATGTAACTTTAATTGAGAGTTTCAACATCTTCAGCTTTAGTCAACCAAGTTTGCTTCACAGCACATAGTTAAGATCCAAAAGGGAGAAAAAAAGAGGAAAAGGAAAACATCAAGAAAACCATAGAGAATAAATCAAGCACGCTATTTTCAATTATGTTGACTGAATTAACAAATACAAAAAAAAAAACCGAGAAAAGAGAAAAGAGAGAGCATTCTAACCTCACAGAAGAGAAAAAAATTTTGAACATTTCAAGAACAAGATCGTGGCAGTCAATATCCAGCATGATCACACAACATTTACAACGTGCCACAGTTTCCAATACTTTAACTCTCCTCAGAAAGTGTGGGCTAGCAGTATCACTGAGCTCCTTGAACATGTTGAGAAAAAGTATAAATATATCCTTCGAAAAGAAAACCGGATCAATGTCAGTCGCAGTCATTATTTATCAATATTCTGAAGAGATGTCAGCACAATTGCAAACATGCAGATGCATGTTACTTCTATTCACAAGCACACAGATGCACGTAAAGAAGAGCATCCAGAAATTGAGATAACATGCTAAAAACACAAGTATGAGCATGGAAAGAGTCTCATTACCCTCAGATATTTGTCCTCGAAAGGAGGCTCCGGTGCCAAGACCCGAAACACTTCACTGACACAGATTGCCACCAAAAGTTTGACTTCTTTGTCAGTATGCTTAATAAGATAGTGCTTCAGAATAGACTTCCTCAAGGGCTTTATAGCAGCTTCTAACTTCTTTGTAGCTTCTGCCTTTTTAAAAGTTTCCAAAGGCTGTTCAATTTGTGACAAAGCATTTGCAGCTTGCTACAAATAAAAATTATTAAAATTAACCAAATCTAAACAACCTTGACAAATAAATATATAATGATGTGCAGAGAAAATCTCATATATTACACGTTACTTTCAAAAATTAAAAAGAAAATCGAAATCAGATTTGATTCAGTACCGGAAAATTTCAAAATAGACAAAAAATAATAATTACATATCAGCATTCTGTTCTTGGAGAAACCAACTAGTGATTATTAAATAGAAAAAAAATAAAAGGTATAAATTAATCGATCCCGATTCCGTAACAATACTAGTATTAACGGGTAAATAAATAATATACGTGAGAAAACTCACGTTATTTCAACTTTTTCAAAAAATAAAAACATGAAGAAAAGGCGAATTCGAAATATTTAGAGAAACTGGAAGCAAGCCCGAATTCTCTAAAGTGAATGACTCAAAACAGTTGAATAAACGCCTACAGTGAACAAAATCGAGTCAGTACAAAACCAAGGGTTTTTGTGTTATTGCGAGGAATTATTTTTCGTGAAAATAAAGGAAAAATACGCATACACGGAGCGATTTGACAAGGAAGTCCTTGTTGGGCCGAGCGTGTCGACCGAGCTGGTCGCCGATTTCGGAAATGAGTTGAAGCGGAGATTCGTCCATTGAATAGCTGGAGAAGAGAGGATTTGAAGATTTTTTTAGTGGAAAGAGAGTGAGGGTAAAGCGAGAGGAGGGAATTTTTTTTGTTGTTGTTGGTATGGGACTGGCATCTGCTCAAATGCGAAAAGCGTGTTTCTAGAGAGGGAAAGAGAGGTTTCAAGCGGGTACGATCCCGCCTATGCCTCGCGTGGATTTCACGCGTTGAGATTTCCGTATAGTAGGCGGGCATGAGATCAAACGGTTAGGGGCTGGAGGTTATTCTTGGGAGGTGGCTAGGATAGTGCCAGGTCGGCAACACGATAACGGAAACAAAAGGTTGAAGGCTTGAAGCATGTTTTTTGAGAAAATTATTATTATTATTGACATTGATTAAATTAAAAGATCATTAACATTAACCATTATTAACAATTAACCAAAAAAAAATCTAAAAGGGGAAGAGGTTTTCTATAGCATTTTTACAGTAGCTCTATACTCATTGTTGCTGTGAAAACAATAAAATTATAATTTTACTTTTCTAACATAAAAGAATGACATTGACAGTGGAGGTAGTTGGGTATTTTTTATGTTTTTTCAAGGTAAATTAACTAGAAGATTTTTTAAAGTAAAAATTATTGAATTGGGATACATGGGTTGTTTGAACTTTTTTATTTTATTGTGGAATGACTTGACTGCTTTTTAATCTAAAATATCTTTTACTAGTATTCAAGGTTATTTGGTTTTTTTATTGTGATTTTTTTTACGGATATAAAATATTTTTTAATATCAAGAATTTGATGACGCATGTTGTTCATGTGAACACGCGTAACAACATTCACATTATTTAAACAAATGTGTAACAACATCTTGTAGCTACACTCTATTTTCCATCAGGGTATTTGAATCTTCATAACAACTCCTTCATAATTGAGCGATGAACTTGCATTAATTTGGTGCTGGTAGCTTTTTTTCCTTCTAATTTTATCTTTCTTTATTGATTCTAACACTAACCCCATAAAGTTTCTTAATAGCCCTTCAATTTGTTGATCTCTCGTGTCTAACCCTTTTTTTATAGTTTATTTTATTTCAAATAATTCATATAGTTTATTTTTTCTTCAATTTCATCTCATTTTAATTTGTTTATCTTTCATATTTGGTTCTTATTTTTTATTGCTATTTATTTTATCATTTTCTTAATTGAATTTGTTTTTCAATTGCATCCTCAGCATTCTATCTCATTTAATTTTCATGCCAAACTCGATCCTTATTTTTTTAATTGCTATTTGTTTTGTTTTTTATCTTTTTTTTAAAGACCTTTTCTTTTCAATTTTATTCATCAATTTTTAATCTAAAATATCTTCTACTAGTATTCAAGGTTCTTCAGTTTTTTTATTGTGATTTTTTTATCAATAAAAAAACAGTGAAAAGCAATTTGGCTTTTTTTACGGATATAAAATATTTTTTAATATCAAGAATTCGATGACGCGTGTTGTTCATGTGGACACGCGTAACAACATTCACATGATTTAAACGAATGTGCAACAACATCTTGTAGCTACATTCTGTCTTCTATCGAGGTATTTGAATCTCTATAACAACTCCTTCATAATTGGGCGGTGCATGTTATGAGCTTGCATTAATTTGGTGCTGGTAGCTTTTTTTCCTTTTAATTTTATATTTGTTTCTTGATTCTAACACTAACCCCGTAAAGTTTCTTAATAGCCCTTCAATTTGTTGATCTCTCGTGTCTAACCCTTTTTTATAGTTTATTTTATTTCAAATAATTCATATAGTTTATTTTTTTCTTCAATTTCATCCCATTTTGATTTGTTTATTTTTCATATTTGGTTCTTATTTTTTTATTGCTATTTATTTTATCATTTTCTTAATTGAATTTGTTTTTCAATTGCATCCTTAGCATTCTATCTCATTCAATTTTCATGCCAAACTCGATCCTTATTTTTTTAATTGCTACTTGTTTTGTTTTTTATCTTTTTTTTAAAGACCTTTTCTTTTCAATTTTATTCATCAATATTTTGTTGGTCAAGAATTTGGCTTCATGATTTTTTCGTGTTTATCTTTTATACGATAAACTTGGCCTTATAGCATGGGTCACGAGTTTAAGAACATGTCTGGGAACGCGGTGCAAACAACGTTCCCAAAAAATTTATTATTTTTTTTGCTAAAATTTATACGTGTTGGATCGTTTGATGTGTTGATGTCAAAAATAATTTTTTTAAAATAAAAAAAAATCATTGGCATGATTTCGACACAAAAGTTATTTAAAAAATAACCGCTACTACATTGCCAAGTACCCTCTAAATGATCAGCCTAGGTTGACCTGGGGTTTTTTTTAGTTCATTTTTCCGGTAGATGCTTTTTTATTCCATCATTCTGATTTCCAGTAGAAATCACTTTTCGGGAAACAAATACTCTCTTAGTTCCATCAAATTTTTCTTTTTGCATTTTTGGTCCATAATATTTTAAAATTTTATATTTTTATCTTAAATATTTTTCTTTGGGTATTAAAAGATGTTAGAAAAAGTCATTGAGAGAGAGAGAGAGTCAGCCACGTCCCAACCTCAGAAAGGGTTGCCAATCAATTTTGTTTCTGTGAAGGGTGTTCATTGAAGGCAGCGTTGCTAGTGGAATGCATTGAAAAAAAAAAATAGACTGGAGTTCACAGGTTTTTCAAATTCAATTGAATTTTTATTTTCAAAGTGATTAAAGAATGTCATAAGATTGGAAATGAACTTGTTGGGATTCATATAATATTTTAAAAGTGTTTGTCAAGCAAGTTAAAATAATTTTTTATATTTTTTAAAATTTATTTTTAATATTAATATATTAAAATGATTAAAATATATAAAAAAATTATGTTAAAATAAAATAAATTTAACCTCAATGCAAAACACGCTATTCATCCACTTTCCTTTCGCTTTTTGTAATTTGCTTCCCTTGCGTGCGTTTTCTTTCTTCGTTTTTTTTATTTTTCCTTTAAACCCGGGTTTGCATTTTTATGCCCAAGTTGACCATCTATTTGGGCTGAAAGCCCACAGCTCATTGCTTACCATCTCCTCTCCTGCTGCTCTCGTTTCTTTTGTCCTCCTCCTCTATCTAACTTCGGGCTTCGATGACCCAAACCTAGGTAACCTCTCTTTCACCATTTTCAACCCCAAAACCCAGAACTGTCAGTCTATCTCTCTGCCCAGACCTCCTCACAGGAATGGAGTTCGCGAACAGACTGGTAGCCGCAGCAACAAAAGCCGCAAACAACAACACAGTGATAAACGTGTGCCTTGTAGGATCCTTCCTGGTGCTAGCTGCGCGATCCGCGAACCAACAAAATAACATAGAAGCTTTAAAGGCCGAGAAGGACTCGCTAGTTAAATCGAACAAAGCCATGAAAAAGACCATGTGGGACTGGAAGCAACAGCTCTTCTCTGAAGCTGAGACCGACTCCGATTTGGTCACTGCTGCCAGACTCAGGGCCATCTACGGCGAGGCACCACCGCCACAAACTGGTACTTTCTTTTACAAATCAGTGCATATCCTTCCACGTGCCTCCATAATTTGATTTTGTTGATTCGTGTTGATTTTGATTTTGTGTTTTAGGGTTTAAAGAATAGTGGAAATGAGAAGTTTACAAATAATGACACAATTCCAACAATGTAAACAGTACACAATTTAGGGTTTTGTAGAATTAGGGTTGGAGAATATAATTTGGGGGTTCGTATCACTTCCGATAGGGATTTACAGGTGATGGAGAGAGTAATAGAAATCTCGTAATTGTCTGACGAGCATTGCTAAGGGTCTAATACAACGCGAAAACGTGGTTTTAATGATTCCTTCGAACTTTGTTTCTTATGTTGATAGCTTCACTGAAATTAAACTGTATAGCATCAGGAACCCCTCGTCATTGATAAACTCCCTCGAACCTATCAATTTGGGATCCGCATTATGCAATAGAGCGTTTTCAAAGTTTTTCACTAGATGTAACCATCTCCCTGTTTACTGTAGCCAGTGCAGTGTGTTAAGAGTAAATTTTGGTGTCACCGTGTGCAAGTTGTAGGATAGCATCTCCTTGGATGAATTGACAGGTGCACTCTATCTATGCCTGCGTGGAGTCTTCCGTTTGTTGGATAATTTCTTCTCTGATTACTTGTTGGTTTTGGCAGGAGATGCTGTGAAGGAAGAAGCAAAATCATCTGCATCTAAACTTGTAATCTAACTCTGTTTTTCCTAGTTCTTAAAGTTGCAAATATTGCTGGACATTGGGGCACTCATGGGAGTCAATGGGATAAATTCCATACTCTAGCTAGCACGTGGATCAAAATGTTGGTAGAACTGTGAGTGGTTCTGTGCATTCTCTTGTAAGCAAGAATGATGAATGAATTCCATTTTTGAGTTAAGACCAACGAGAATTTTGCGGTGACAAAAGAAAGAAGCTGCCAAGGTGCTGATTGGGGACATTCTAGCCTTGTTATGCTCTCTTTCTTTCGTTTATGTTAAAACCATCATTGCAAGAGATAAATAACCGGTACTGGTACTATTTCTTGATTTTAATCTGGTGCCTATTAAACTATATTTTGTTACGTTGTTGTTGCATTTGTAGATTAACTGCTGAAACACGCCACTGCACATAACAAATAATATGCAATATTTCCTTTTAAGTTATACCGAAATGTGCAGAACTCAAGCGCCTTCAAAATATATAAATTATATTAAATTTTAATAAAAAAAATTTAAATTTTTTAGAAATACGTTTCCACTGCATTTCCAAACATGTTATAAGTTAAGAGGATCTGTTTGTAAGTCAAGAGGATCTGTTTGTTTGGGGAATCGAGACCAGTGATGTTTTGAGGTTCAAACATGCTTATTCGGTGTTTGTATCCTGCATGACACCTTTTCTATACTAACCAAGCAATCTCTTTTACATGCACATGTTATTCTTCCTCCCATAGCTCTAAAATCCAGTCTAGTCAGATGGCCGAACTGAAAACGGAGAAACTGACCGAGTTTAAGAAAAAAATAAAAAAAGCAAAAATCTGGGTAATTGGATCAAAAATATGAATTGATTATAATTTATTGACTATTTATTTATTTTTAATAAATATAATGTCGTTTTGCGATTCATCTAAGATAATTCGGTTAAAACCCGTCGATCCTCGAGCTGCATTTAAAAACTATGCAAGCTTTTGTTGCAGTGAATTATTTAGATAGGAGTTGCAGTGAATAATTTAGATAGGAGTTTACTTTCTATCGTTTTTCGTGTCTGGTTGATATTTGAAGGGTGTGTTAAGAAATAGAAAGTTATTTTTCTTTTTCATTTTTTATTTTCTTCCCTTTTCTTTTCTAGTAAAAAAATTAAAAACATGTTTGTTTGAAGATAATTTTTTCTTCTCAAAATACATCAAAACTATAACAATTTTATTTATAAAAAAATATCAAAATCAGAATTTGTAATTATAATACCCCATATCGGTGGGTGACCTTGATTCGTAGGACGTGTTTTGAGAACATGCATAGTTGCCAAAAATAAATTCATGAGACCTGTGGGTCAAAACGGACAAGGGATGGGGTGTTACAATAATAATCATGACAACAATATTTTTATATTTTTTGTTCAAATTAAAATTATCTTCAACTCAAAAAAATTATATTGGATTTGCAATAAAAAAAAATACATTTATGATACATAAACATGTAATTTTTAAAAAATCTTCAACATTGCTAAAAATTGTTTGTACATACAAAAATACATTGTTTATTTTTTTTATTTGAATAATAATGGAAAAAATATATTGAGAAATTATGGAGAACTTTTAAATTATGTATAAATTTGAAAAACTGAAAGAAGTTTTTTTGATGGATAGATAGCATTATCCTGTTTAAGATTTTCTTTCAATTTCTACAGTACTATCAAATTGCAAATTTAAAAGCATAATATTTTAGAAATTTTTTTATGTTTTAAAAATATTTTTGAAAAAAAAATATTTTTTTATTTCAAATTAATATTTTTTAGTTTTTTTAAAATCATTTTAATATAATGGTATAAGAATAAATTTTAAAAATATAAAAATATTATTTTAATATATTTTTAAATAAAAATAATTTAAAAAAATAATCAACTACAAGTCTACAACAACAATCATAGTTAAAAGTTAAAACCGATTACAATGGGACGGTTGCATTTCCACGCAATCCCCAACTTTCTTTCTTTTACCACGCGAATCTGCGATTGCATATAACGCCGTGATTCTTATGTTTTCGAGAGAGAAAAAATCGTTTTTTTTTAACGTACGTTTTCACAGTTCATTAGTTGAGAATGGCAATTCAAAAGTTAATTAGCTGAGCTAATTGAAGAGTGGCCTGGTTCTCGTTCGTCATGCCTAAATGGTTGAAAGAATGGTACAGGACATCCCGGGCAGATGAATGCTGCCTAAATGCCTGGTCTTTTTCCACTTGTATATTAGACTTCCTGAGATTTTTCGAGTAAATTACAAAAAAAAAAAAAACTAAAAGTCATATTGTGGTTTCAGACTAGTAACACTGATAATCAGAATATTATTATGGCGTCTATGCTTTTCTTGTCAAAACTTTAAATTATTGCTTTTAAAGTATTTTCATATTCTCACGGGGTTAACTTGGCATTGCTAGATTAATTGGGAACATACTGTTCTTTACACATTTTTTTTTTGCATAATATAATGATGTTTTTATTCTAAGAAGCAAAATGATATATTACTATTACTTGGGGGTATTTTTAGCATTTCATATATAAATACACAGTAAATTATCGAACTTAATCTTAGATTTTTATATAAAAAAAAAGGGATGAGCAGAGACATTTATGTATTTTTCTTTTGATTCTTTGGGTAATTATCGAATTAAGGGAGGGATTCTTGTGTCTTTTATCAATTATATAATATTATTTAAATAATTAATCTAGAGCCTCGTTAGGATCCAACAGGTTTGTGGCGATGCATGCGGCTAATTTATGTTGTTAAATGGTGGTAAAAAAATTAAAAATTAAAAATAAGTTATAATTATGGTAAAAAAAATGTATGTACCTACAAAAATTAAAAATTAAAAATAAGTTATAATTATGGTAAAAAAAATGTATGTACCTTCTTTTATATTGGAAAAAAATTGCTTTATTTTGTAGCGCGAGAAATAAACTATTATTGTTGCATATTGTTGTTAAATTCATGATGATTTTACAAGCTAACATGTATTTAACATGTAATTTTAGATTAAAAACTCAAAAACTAATAAAATTATATCTGACTAGTGAAAAATCAATAAACCCAGTTAAAATCATACAAAATCATGAATTTACACCTGAGTTTACAAGAATGGCAGGAACTGGGTTCTGGATGTGAAGAAGATTACAAAGAGAGTGAAGAAGGCTACGAAGAAAATGAAAGAAGTCAAGAATAAAGAAGATTTTATGCAGTTGATTGCTTTGACGGTGAAGGAAACTTTTGATCAGCCTGAAGAGTCCGGTCCTACTTTTGTTAAAAAATGTGTATGACAGCCTTGTTCTTATATATGAATTGTACCTGTCCTAAATCTTAATATCAGTTAATTTCAATTATTAACTGTCAGGAACTCTTTTGTTTTTGTTTAGATAGAAACAAAGAATTTGTTTGATTTATCTTTTTTAAATTTAATGACTGAATTAACCACCACAGACACTATTCTTAAGGATCACTTGTGTTTGATTTTGAAAATAGTTGACATTCATAGCTTCTTTTTTCTTTTTACTTTTCAGGACAAAAGATAAAAACAAACAATAAATTAAAAAATAATGATTATGCTTTCCATTTCAAGAATTAAAAAACAGAGCACTAGTGGTTTAGGGGGGAAAAGGGAGTTGTTTCATTTTTCTATATTGCATTCTTGTTATTCCTGTGATATTTTATATATTTATTAAATTTATAGAATATTCATTGAGTTCAAAAATTAATTATAATATATATAAACTGACTCGGACATTCTAAATTAAAAAAAAAAAGAGAATACGTTATACATGAAACGATCCCTAAATTAATCAACATTCACAATGATGCCCTGAATCTGGGACGTAACAAACACACTTGTAACTCACACGCAACAAAACTCTGACAACAAAACTCTGACAGCCCCTTGAATGACGAGGACACAGATCTAAGTGCCTGTTTTGTATTTTAGTAGCTTTATTTTTCTAAGTGTTTTTATGTAAAAAAACATATAAATAATATATATATTTTAAAAAAATTATCATCAAAATAATCTAAAAATATTTAAAAAATTATTTCTGATTTTTTTTTTAATTTTTTAAAAATACATTTCAAACACTTCCAGTAACTTATTTGAGATTGTTACAACGGTTGCGATTCAAAATATTTTTTATTTAAAAATTTATCAAAATAGTTTTTTTTAATTTTTTTAAAATTTATTTTTAATATCAACATATTAAAATAATATAAAAACATAAAAAAATTTATTTTTAATAAAAAAATTAATTAATAAAAAAAATTAAAATTTTAAAAACATGATTTACGCTGGTATTTCCAACAGATACTACCAATGAAAGAGGTGGAGTTCCATCATAATGCGGCAGAGGTCAGTTTTGATACCAACATAAATGCACATTAAAGAAAGAAACCTTGATCATAATGACCCCCAAACCCAAACAGCTACTTCCAGTCTTCTTCTCTCTGTACAAAGCTCCTGAAGAAAATACCCACCGCAACCGCAAAACCTATCACTTGATCACACATGCTACAACCGTCTCACGACATGCAAACCACCACCAAGCGACCCGCAGAGAGAGACTATCCAGGCTGCAATAAAAGTCTAATAAACAAAATCAAATGTACCAAACAACAAAAAACTAGAAATACTAGGGAAGCCAGACCGTAGAAATCCTAGTCAATGCCACCGAAAAGTAAATGCATTGAATGGCTGCGATTTCAGTTCAACGGTAGACCCACTTTTTAGACTCCCCCGTAATCTAGGAATTCTTTATATGGGACCCACACTTGATGGGAGCATAAATAAATAAAATAAAAGTAAAGGATCGTATTTATGTTAAAATATATTCTAGCCCCTGATATAGATTAACATCTTTCGTATCACCCCCTGGGATTTCTCACGAGTCTCAATTTAGTTCTTAGTCGTCAGATAATCAACTACAGCTAACGGAATGCTCCTCTTTTCCAACCTTTTCTTTCACTTTCATTATTTTTATTTGAAAAAAAATGCCATCATCAGGATAGGAATAATCGAATCAATTTCATCTTAGATGCTACCTGATGATTTTAGCATTATCATTTAATTCATATTTCTAAAAAACAATTAATATATATCTTAAAAAATATTATTAATATCATTTAATAAAAAGCACTTATGCAATGTCGAAGTGAAAATAAATTTTGTTCTGTATTGTTTATTAATATTTTAATTTTTAAGCAACTTTAATCATGATATTTTTTTAGTAGATTTTTTTCTAAAAATAAAATAAAATTATCGCTATCTTCATTATAGCTAGGTCAACCCCTTAAAATTAGGTATTTTATAGTCCACTCCTTTATCATTTCCTTCGTAATCCTATATGAGAAATATTGCACAATTTTTTTTGGATTCCAAGACTGGAAAAGTTTTATAAAACAATCTCGAAGTTATCATGTAACTTTTTGAAAACTCTAAAATTGATAATGAAAATGTTTAAAGCATAGGGCCCAAAAGTGATATTTTCATAAAATACACGGGTCAAAATATAATTTACGTTTTATTCAAATTATTATAATTTAAAAAGAAAAGAAATACTAGCAGAAACTAGAAAATACAGACAAAGTTTGTTTGTTCATATAATAAACACGAACAGGGAGCAGGTGAGTGTGTGTGAGAGAGAGACGTTTAAAATTCAACAAAGAAGTTTTAGGAACCAAAAACAGAACAGAGAGGGGGGCATATCACATGGAAGAAGAGCTGCCTTCTCCGTGACGCCCTCTCCTCTCACATTCTTATTATTTCGTCCTCTGATTAGGGTTTTCTCATTATTTTCATCTCTATTGTAATTTCCTTTCCTAGCTCCCCCACTCAACACTCTGCTCTCTCTCTCTCTCTCTCTCTTCTGAATTCAGCTATTTGAAAAGGGAAGAGAAGGGAAAACTTTGGATCGAGGTGAATTCTGGGGTTTTTTTTTATTTGCCGTGATCTGATATTTTTTTCTGGGAGAAGAAAGAGGCTGAGAAATGGAGGAGAGTGTGATTTTTCAGTGGAGTGTGTTTAGATCTGTGCTTGCTATTCTTCAATGGTGGGGTTTTAATGTCACTGTTATTATCATGAACAAATGGATCTTCCAGGTCCGTTTTCTCTGTTTTTCTTTTTCTATACATTTTTCAATGATTGATTAACTTAATTTTCTCCTTAAATGTAATTTCTCTGATTTATCCAACTGGGCTAGCTCAATTTCGCGGTTTTAATTAGTTATTTAACGATTTTGCTTGATGGGTAAGCTGAATTTAGTAATAATGCTATTTTTTTGTGGCTTAAATCTTAACGTTGATGTTTCTTTTCTCTGTTTTCCCCCTTTTGAATCAATCCAATTGTAATTATATATGTTATTAGTGGAGGATTTTATTTTAATTTCTTTTATTATTAGTTTGGCTGGTGTATATTAATATATATGTATCTACATATATTCAGGTTTTTGTTTAATTTTTTTCTTCTCTCCAGATATTTCAGAAATTTAAATTATTTAATTCCCATATGCACAGCCACTATTGTAGATAATTAAATTATTAAAATTCCTGTCGTAGATCGATATGCATGTTCGACACATACAGTTCACTATGGGAGAAAAGAGGATTAACCCTGTTGGAATCTTTGTAAATTGACAAGCTGCCTTTCGTGTTGGTGGGTACAATTGAGTTGGCCATTGTTTTATTTGCTTCTCTGTCTTTTTAATATTATTTTCATACGTTTTTCAAGCCCGTTTGCCTTGGTGAGATTTGACTTCACTTTTTCATGATTGAATAAATGCTTTAACCTATATGGGGAACTGAAACAACAGATCCACTTTGTAAATATGGTTCATATCAGGGTTTTGGAAATCTATGCTAATCGATTGGAAAACCTGATTAGCTTCTTTCGGGCTTTGTTTAACTTGTGATCATATTTGTTGTGTAAAGGGGGTGGTTGAGCTGGTTTTTTTTGCAACTGTTTTTGTGAATTCAGTTTGAACATTTGGTTGATGTGACTATTATCAAATCTGATGAAGTTCTATATGGAAATGACTGAGCAAAATCCTTATGTTTTTGTATTTGATGTATGGAGCATATTCGGAAGTATCAATGCTCCACATAGACCTGAATATCATGGGAGTTCCTGGAAACTTATCTCTCTTCATGTGTATTGATTCTAAAATTAGATGACTTTGCTGATAATCCTCGTTCTTATAATTTCTCATGATAAGTCTTCTTTAAACTTCCCTCTTATTCAAAGCCTACTGTTGTCATTCCTGTTTCAGTTGGTTTGATGATTATTGGCAAGTTTTTGTTCCCTTGTAAAAATGTTACGTCAAATGTTTATCTTTTGGAACTGGAGTTTGCTTAACGTTTTTGGGTGTCATCAGAGATATTCTAATTTGAAACGGTTCATTGTCACAGAAATTGGATTTCAAGTTCCCGTTAACAGTATCTTGTGTTCACTTCATATGCTCATCCATTGGAGCATATGTGGTAATCAAGGTGCTGAAGATCAAACCATTGATCATGGTCGAACCTGAAGATCGCTGGAGAAGGATATTTCCCATGTCGTTTGTGTTTTGCATCAACATAGTGCTGGGGAATGTGAGCTTACGTTTCATTCCAGTTTCATTTATGCAAACAATAAAGTCATTTACTCCTGCAACCACAGGTCGGGCTTGAAATCATTAACGTTTACAAGTTACTTTATATATTTTCTGATCTTTAGTATTTTTTAGTTGCCATACTATAATTTTGTCTTATCTTCGATGGCTGAACAGTTGTTTTGCAGTGGCTAGTTTGGAGAAAACATTTTGATTGGCGAATTTGGGCTTCTTTGATACCGATTGTTGGAGGAATACTCCTAACATCCGTTACTGAGCTTAGTTTTAATATGTTTGGATTTTGTGCTGCCTTATTTGGATGTTTGGCTACTTCAACAAAAACTATTCTCGCAGAATCTCTGCTGCATGGATATAAATTTGACAGGTAGTGCATCTGTTCCTGTCAGCTTTTCCTCTTCTTGTGCTTCTTGTTTCATTGTTCTTTTCCAATCTGTCAAAATTGCAGTACTTCTAGTCTGTTACAACCTGTTCATTTCTTTATTAGGGATTGGATTGCGAAGACCAGCTATTTGTTTCTTTTTTTCTTCTTCTTTCAACTCCCAGCCAAATACCTTCCATTTCATCCTCATTCAATTATTTGCTTATCCTCTGGGGATTATACATGTCTTGCCTTATTTTAAGTGTAAGCTCACCGTTACAGTATTCATAGCAATATGTCATCTGGTACTGGTACAATACTATTGTTTGGAAATTGATTTAATTCAGCCTTTTATATGCATTTTACCTGAAATATATTGCATGCTGTGTTTATTACAGGTGAAGTCACACGACTTTTATACAAAATTTGCTGTAGTACATATACAAATTCTGACATGTATGATATTTGCAGATTTCAGGCAAGAAGTTCACCATATGAAATTTTATCCTTATTAAACAATCACTTAAAGATTGTTGGGAGGTTGAAATAGAAGCCTTCTCTTCTTATTATGCAAAAAGATTTTTTGAAAAACATGCTCATTGGTCACTTTGCATCTCTACATCACATTTTTGCAAGGGATAAAACAGTTAGGGGAATCAAAGCAGGTATTGGCTGTGGGAGTTACACGAAACATTTCCAGGATTTTGTTAATTCTCCTATGATGTTTTGGTGGTAACAGTGATTTGTCTTTTGCTTGTCTTCTTTGTTTCAATCCATTCCTATCTAATAATGAAGCAAAATTTAAGTCTGAAATCTTTTTGGAAAACATAGTCAATGCGTGGTTTTAATTGCATGTGAAATTGTTTGTGTGATTTATTACTGCAAGATCCAGTGTGATCTTTTCTTATAATTTCTCCCTTCTCTTCTTAGCATAAACACTGTGTACTACATGGCACCTTTTGCAACCATGATCTTGGGATTACCAGCAATGTTGGTTGAAGGTAACGGGGTTATAAATTGGTTTCACACCCACGAGTCCATCTGGCCTGCCCTCATCATCATTTTCAGCTCTGGAGTGTTGGCCTTTTGTCTCAACTTTTCCATCTTCTACGTAATTCATTCCACAACTGCAGTAACATTTAATGTGGCTGGAAATCTTAAGGTGAGACCAAAATTTGCATCCCATAACCTAATATGACTTGTCTCAAGATCTGAACCTGTAGACCTGCTTAGCAACTTTAATCTACACTTGAATTTATACGGCACCGTTTTCCACTTAGACTTAGGCTGGCTTTTGAACTTTTGTCTCTTCCATTGAGCTCACACTATTGCTATGGGAAGCATAGTATTGACTTGCATGCACTATGCGTTTGTGTTACTGTGTACAGGTAGCAGTTGCTGTCTTAGTTTCTTGGCTGATATTCCACAACCCAATCTCTGCTATGAATGCTGTTGGATGTGCCATTACGCTTGTGGGATGTACGTTCTATGGGTATGTGAGGCACATGCTTTCCCAACAGTCCCCACCACCAGGAACTCCGCGAACACCCAGGACTCCAAGGAATAGGATGGAATTACTTCCCCTTGTAAATGATAAACTAGATGATAAGGTCTAATTGAGAAGTCGTGGTATCAAGGCTCTTCGAAGTTGGCATAGGGTTAATACGAGTTATAGGAGGGGTAAATTGGAAAGAACAAGGAGAACTTCACTTTGTTGCGTGTGCATCCATTTACATCAGTCATAAGTTTTTACATAAGTTCCTTTTCCAGCTCAGAAATAGAAATACATTCAGTTCTTTGCCATTAATCCGGTATTTATTTATAGTTAAATCAGCTCCAGACATACATTTTTGCCCGCTAATTTCATGGCTTGAAGGTGCTGGCTCTGCCAGGAATAAATAGCCTCATCTTGCAATAGCGCGCTTCTGACAAGCTCTGAAATGTTTCACATTATTTCAGTTGCCATCTCGCACGGTCACGAGTAATGATAGCAGAGGATGAAAGCTGCATCACCTGTAATATTTTGCTCCTCAAAAATCGTTGATTGCTGTTCTCGCAAGCAGCAATAGCCATAGATTTGTGTAGAGCACTCTAAAATGGCTACATTTACACTTGAAGCTACGCATATAACCCCAGTCTTCACGACCAACAACGTAAAAGCATTGCTGGTACTGACCGTTATTGACATAATCTTTTAGGCCTAGATGAACTATTGCAACATCGCGTGGTATCCATAATAATCTTTACATATATTGCATAATTCCTCTTGGCTATCAAGTTTAAGCGGTAGAGATTATCATAGCATTACAGTGATACATGAGAAGAACCAGTTGGTAATGAATTATTACATGAGATTGGGTGCTAATAGTACATCTTATCTGACTTAACTAGTGTTAATTTAACTAATTAAACGATATTATGCCAGGAGCCAGAAGTCCTTCTGCCTTTTAGTGGTGATGAGGTACCCGCTCATGCCTTCGGTCTGCTTCCTTACACCAATAGCCCAGCACTCTGCATTGTTGATGCACTGCTCAGCAAAATCTTCGATGTTGCTTGTCGCACAGAGGCTGCAAGAAACCCAACCAGCAAAATGTTATTGGTAAGGATCCAATAGATTCAGAGATCAAAGGGTGAGGAACACACTGTTTTGAGATACCAAAGGTTAGAGTCTTGGACCCACCAGCTAAAAAGTGTGGAGGGCCTTCTCTGACCCAGGACTAGCACAGTCACCTCTAGCTTCTTCACCTGGTTCATCACCGTGGCCAATTTGGGTCCTTGAATCACCAGTGCCTCCACTTCCACCTGTTAATTACCCCAGATCAAACATCTCTTTCTTGCCCAAGGAAAAGAAAAGATAAGAAAATAAGTGACATAAACAAAGACAGACAAAAAAAGATAAAAAGTGCCTGAAAAATTCACCCCCCCACATCCCTCTTTGCATTTCTGGAAAGTAAAAGTAAAAGAAGAAAAGACAATCCAAGCTGGTAAAAATTGTTCCCTTCTCCCTCCAAAAAAGAGAAATAAAGAGCAATGCGAGGCTGAAAAGAGAATATCATATAGAAAAAAACGCGAGAGAAAATAAATTAAACCAAGTGAAAATTATCGACATTCCCTCTCACAGAAAGCATTCAAAGAAAACGAGAGGATGGGATGTACTACGCAGGATCTATCAAACACAACTAGAGGATACTCTCTTACGAGTTACAACATGGGATCTATCACTCATGCAGACGAAACGCGCCCGAAAGAGAAATTAAACAAAAATGAAACAACATTTTTTATGCTGCGGAGAACTCGAGAAATGATAGAGAAAGAGAACAAAAAATAGCCTTTCTTGAACATAAACACAACATACCTCAGGTCGGCTAGCCTTGCAAAGTGACCCAAGAGAAGTAGCAAGATAAGGAGAAGAAGAATCAGTACCAGAACCGGATGTCCTTCCACTGCTGCCTTTGTGGCTGGGAGGGATAATGTGAAGCAAAGTGAGCAAATCACCCTTGTTAGCCAAATGAGTCAATGCCCACATCATTGCATGCTTAGAATGTGAAGTGTGATCCACCACTACCATCACTCTTTTCCTCGTAGCCAGCCCAGCATTGTCATTACCATACATGTAAAGCCCTTCCATTTGCTTCAAACTTCTCTCGCAGTAATAGGCACCTTCAACAGTGCTACACTTACTGTTGCTAGTACTCCACCTCCAAGATGTTGACCTCCCCCTTATCTGCCTTAGGAACGAACCTGAACTTGGCATTTTTTTTTCTGCAACCTTATAAAGAGAAATAAACTTAAACAAATAGTAGTGGTACAGTAGTAGAAATCAGCAGGAATAGCAATGCTATTATAGTAGCATAGGCTCAAGAAGGGAAACAAGAAAGAGACAGGCAAGGGAGAAAATTGATTGGAGTGCAAACGCAGTTAGAGACTGTGGAGTTGGATTAATAAAAGCAAAAGAACACAAAAAATGGTGGTAAGAAGGGTACAAAAAAAAGAAGAAAAAGAGTGACGGATGGGAGTTGAAGCTAAGAAGCTCTCGTGCGATGGTGATGATGTAAAACACCATGGTTTTATCTTTTTACAGGTTAAAGTCATGAGAATCACTGACAACACCTGTGAATCAGAGAGATAGTAAAGAATTGTTTGTCAGGATTTTGATGATGCCAGAGGATTCTTTGTTAAATCTAGTATAAGTAGATTTTTTTTTTGAAATAGCACATTTTAGTGAAAACCACATTTTTTTCTAGTTCCCGAAGAGACAGGAAAAAAAAAGAAAAAATAATGAATGAGATTATGAAGTAACACCGAAGTTACTGTGATAACACCTTGATAATATTAAAAAGATGGTAATATTAAAAAGATTTTGATAGGAAGAATTGAATAATATCATAAGTAAGAGTTCATCAAAGATGGTAAGAGTGACTTATTTTTATTTAGACGATACATGTGGTTTTTTTGAAGTTCTATAATTTTTTATGGTGTCATTGAAATCGTTTTATTGAGATCTTTTTAACAATACTAGTTTACTATATATAATCATCATAATTATGATGTATTTTTAAAATGTCGTTCATTATTTATTTCTTTTTTATTTTTTTCTCTTCAAATTTAAAGGACTGCACTTGAGAGTTGTGGTTTTTACCCAAATGTTTCCCATTTAAAAAAAATGCTAATTTTCGAAAGAATTTCTTCAACATCTTATGTATATATATCAGATTCTCTTGTACTTTTTTTCTTTCTTTCATATAGCCTTCCCATGACCCATTTATTATGATAATATGAAACCCATATCATATGGTGATTCAAATTTTTCACCCCACGAGGAGCACATGATGTAGAGGATCGCCTGGACTGGTCTTGTAGTTTCTCCAATTGTAGAGCCATCTGTGCACACCATCTATTTCAGGTGACACCCGTAATGCAAATTTCTAACCACACGTGAACGACCTAAATAGTCCAAGCCTTTCAAATTGTCTGCTACCAATTTTCTAGTAACGAGCCTCGGCTACAAACAGCAGATTTCTTCTGGCATGTTCCGAGAATTGTGAATACAGAGGAGGTGTGATCTTTCGGCATCACCACGTCAAGATCAATGATCGATGATTAGATCTCTGATTGACAGACTTGTGGTAGATGACGAGCAGCGCTCTCAAACCTTATCAGCGCAATGATCGTGAGAGAAATATGAGAAGCACAGCTATATGTTTTTCAGGATTTTGTAACATAAGTCTGAATTTCTTTTTTGAAAAATGAAACAGTTTGTTAAAAAATTTAAGAGAATAACTTAGATTGAAAAAATATTTAAAAAACAATATGGTTTAGACACAATTGTATTTTTAAATACTAGTTTTGTACATAAGAATATCAATTGTATTTTTAAAAATAATATATTTTTAAACACAATTGTATTAACTTATATTAATTATTTTTAAAAATGCTTAATTAATTAATATATTATAGTTTTTAATGAGTGATGCAATGCTAAACAAATGCTTAGGTTTCGATTGGAAATACAGCCAACCACGCAGTCGGTTGCATTCCCAAGCAGATTCCTAATAAGGGATGGTTTTTGAAAACTCTACTTTTAGTGCCAGTCTCAAAATCGTTTGATAAAACAGTGGCTAAATGATCAAAATTAGTCTGAACTTTATATCAAATTCAAATTAGTTTTTGAATTTTTTATTTAAGTATTTTGAATAGAAACACAGATTCCTTCATTAATCTTGATTACAAGTAATTATTTAAAAATGCAATATTTGTTGTGAAAATATATAATTTGAAATAAAAAAAATTGATGAAAAATTGGATTGAATAGTCTGTTTTTCTAAAAAAAATAGTTTTTATCGCTTAAATATGAAAATTTTAATTTTTATGTTTTAAAAGTGTTTTTGAAAAAAATTAAAATTTATTTTTTTCTTTGTTTTAAATTAATATTCTTTTAGTGTTTTCAAATTATTTTGAGATGCTGATATCAAAAATAATTTTTTAAAAATAAAATATATATATATATATATATATATTATTTTAATATATTTTCAAATAAAAAATATTTTAAAAAATAATAATAACCAACCATCCATATGTTTTAAAATATTATTTAACATAAACAATGTTATCGACGTGTACTGTAAAAATATTTCTGCTGTAACAGTTTCCATCACATCAAAGCTACAGCTAAAATCTTTAGCCATGCATAACAGAGCCTCGTTTGGTAGATGAAAATTATTTAATAAATACGGTTGGAGAAATTTGAAATTGAATATTCATATTCTAACTATTAACAAAATCTAATGGAGATAGCATATCCCT
The DNA here is from genome assembly GCA_007827005.2 of Populus simonii. Classification (NCBI taxonomy): domain Eukaryota; kingdom Viridiplantae; phylum Streptophyta; class Magnoliopsida; order Malpighiales; family Salicaceae; genus Populus; species Populus simonii. The sequence continues at coordinate 18,192,783 of CM017465.2, read as the reverse complement.
GTAGCTTGTGCTGTTTATTCACGTGATAATTCCTTTTTTTTTGATCCCTCGGTTTTTTTTATTTATCATTTTAATTCCTTAATTTTTTTTATTTGACCCTTTCATTGCATTAATTTATAACTGGTCTTGATGATTAATTTTTATACCTACTTGTGGAGGATCTCACAATGTCGTAGGATTGTTCTGTCATTTGATTAATACTCAGTTTGACAAAATAAAATTTATTTTTACTAATTAAAAAAAATTAAGGTTTGGGGTCCAGATTTGAAGCCTATACAAATATCAAGTTTGTTTTTGCTAATATTAGGAATTCATTAGATTAATTTGATCCATTGTATTTAGGATTTTTGTTTTAAATTCTTTATTAAAATTAAATTTTTGTTTTTATTTTATTATTTAACATCGAGTATTGTAATAGTAGAACCAAAAGAAAAGGAAAAAAAAGTGATAACTAAATGAAGAACTAAAATGAATTTTATATCAAATAAAAGTCATTCCTATGTATATATAAAAAACTAAAAGTTAAAATAGATTATTTAAAGATTCATTTTCTCATCAATTAAATCTTTTTTAATATTTTTAAAAAGTATCAATATTAAATATGTTAAAATATAAATAAGTTATTAAAATGATTTTTTTTCATTGAAATGCCTAAAGATATGTCAATAATTTGTTTCTTCTAGCTGAATTTTGCCTACTGGAGATGCTCTAACAACATTTCAAATGCAATTTATGGCAGTGAACCGGCAGTTCGATCCAAGTTGAGAGTGGGAAGGGCAGCATGGTAAATTTCATGGTTGCCACTAGCGACCATAAAGTGATGGTTGCTTTCCTTCCCTTCTCGCTAGAACGTCAGTGTGGTCAGAGAAGCCATTGATCAATTAATCCAGACCAGAAGACAGCCTATAATGAGATGTATTCCTCTCTCTCTCTCTCTCTCTCTCTCTCTAAATAAAAAAATAAAATGAATTATCAGTTAATAAATTTTGCAAACGCCAAGAATTAAAGGATAGTGTCAGAGTTTGGGGCCCCCGTGAACGGGGCCTTTTCTGGTTAGCTGTGGCAGTGAGATCTGACTTCCAAACTATTGCTCCCGGGCAACTCGCTGATTTTTTCTTCCTTTTATGAAATTAAAAAAACACTAATAGCAAGTTTGTTTTTATATTTTAAAAATATTAAAAAAAACATATTTGCATTGTTGATTTTAAATGATAATTTTGTCATTCACGGTTACACAAATGGCTTTTGGAGTTACAGCGATATTGTGTGGTGAACATTAAAATAACTAATATATTATCGAAATAAAAGAAAAATTTGCACTGGTGGGTAGGGTTAGTTTTGGCTTCTTCATTTTATTTTAGTAAAATTACCACAAAGCCTTTAAATGTGAATTGTCTTTGCCTTGGATAAATGGTATTTTTGTCTTTTCATTTTAATTTTTTAGTAGTCATCAAGTATGACAAGGGGTTGCGCATGGATTCTCTCATGGTTTTTGGATGACACAAACGACACCGTCCGACAACCAAACTCTAGCTTTCAAGATGACTTTTTAATCCCCACGGCATTGTTTTCATTATTGGGCAGCGTGTGTCACAAAAATATGACAGGTTTTTTTCCGGTTGGAGTTTCTTTTTTCCTCTCTCTTCCTCAGGTTTCAGAGCCAACTCCTGCATATTTTCACAGTAACCCTTTTATTTATTTTTTTATTCAGATTTGATCCATATTTTTTATTGCTGTTTGTTTTATTTTGGATTATCTATATAGTTGAGATTTTCTTTCAATTTAATCCTCCTTTGGTTTTTTTCAACTTTCATATTTGGTTTAATTTTTTAAAATATCATCTTCACTAAATTATATTTTCAATTGCATCCCTCGATATTTTATATCATTCTTTTAATTAAATATATTTTTTCAATTGCATCTTTTGATATTTTACACCATTCTCTTAATTAAATTATTTTTTTATTTGCATCCCTTAATATTCTTGTTCATTTTATTTCATGTCAGATTTAATTTTCATTCATTTCATTACTATTTATTTTATTTTTAATTATTCTCTACTTAATTTTTTTTATTTCATCCTTTATCATTTTATCGATAAGGATTTTGTTAGCTTTTTGTATCATGAATTTGATTAATTAAACCGGGTTAGCTTAGATATTTTTTTTCAAGTTCTTTTTAACAATTAATTTCGATGATACCATTTTTCTATATAGTTATCTTAATTTTACATGGTAGGTCATAGATTTCAAATATTAACCCAGTTTTGTCTAATGCAATATTTTTAAAAAATTATTTATTGTTGTTATTGTTTTATTTTTTATTATATTATAAACTAATTAAGATTTAACTTGTGATCAAATTTTTTTAATTCTTTAAAAATATAACTATCACTTGAAATTTTGTTAGGTTAAAAAAAAGTTTAGTCTGGGACTTGCCGGGCATATAACGGTTCTAAAGGTGCTCCTCACTGGTCTTTCTCCCCCGCAGGGTTAAGCCTGCTCCTCAATAAATGGTCTTGGGAAAGAAAGTCCTTCTGCTCCTCTGTTTCCTTCGGAACCTAAACCACGGTGTCATGCGGGACACCAGTACAGTAACTTCTATCGCCCTTTCTACACCCCTTTTCTAATTGATTTAGTACTAGTTTTCCAATTTTATATACTTTATAAATATTCTGGTAATAAAAGCCAAAAGGGGTCGAAGCCCAACCAAGAACAAAAAAATAAAATAAAAAATACAAGCAATAATAACGGGTATTGTATTTTCACCCCAATTACATCCTGGTGTGTGTATACACTCTAGATAGCTGGTATATTTTGTTAGTAGAAAAATAATAATTATATAGAGATTGATTGGTATAAATCGATTTACTTAACGAGTTTAAGTGCAATTCGAGTAATTAGTAAAAATATAATTTAACTTGTAAAAATTCAAGATAATATTTTTTTTTAAATATTGATATATCAATATATTAGATCGATCTGGATTAATCCAGATTAACTTGTTGAATCCATGACTCAGGTTATGAGACCGTGACAACCTCATATAAAACAAATTATAATATTCAATTCTTAATATAAATTAAAAAAAAATCAATTAAAAAAAAACTTGAATTAACTCTAGTTAACAATAAAATATTAGTGGATAAAACAAAAAAAATAAACTTAAAAAAAGCAAAAAAACTAAGCAATTCCAGGTAAACTTTATAAACCTATATTAATCTCTTAAATTTATAACTCATTAAATTATAGACCTGGGTTAAACTAAAAAACTCAACACCCTTCAAAGTAAATATCAGAGAATGAAATATAAAAATTTAATTTAAATAAAAAACAAGAATTATTTTTAAAAAAACTAAATTTAATAAAGATGAGAAAAAAAACTAGAGGCAATTCTTATTTTAAAAATAAAGATAAATCTCATAAAAAATAAAATAAAAACTATAAAAGAGAGAGGGTATATTCGACTATTTCTTGGCCACAAAAAGACTTATCTCGGAAAGAAAAAATCAATGAAAGAGATGTTATTTGAACACGTGGAAAAAGTACATCGGGATAAGTAAAGGTTTTCCAGTGTTATGATTAACGAGTGTTTGAAATTAAAAATAAATTTATTAAAATTTATGATATTTTTAAGTATTTCAAGATGAAGATAAATTTTAAATTAAGTTTTTGATTAAAAACTCGGATAATCATAAAAAATGAAGCTGGGAATTCAAATAAAAATACTAAAAAATAAAGATCAAATATGAAAAAAACTTGAAAACTAAATTGAGAATTTCAACGTGCAAATGAAAAATAATAATAAAAACAATGTTTTTTATTTATATTAATTTTAATCCTTGCTTTTTTAATTTGTTTAACAATAATCTAAAGTTTTATTTTATAAAATCAATCTTTCATTTAATATCAAAATATTCTCAGACATCTCATATACGCAAAAACCTTGGAAGAAAAATGACATATAAATAACATGAAATACGTGTACAAGCTGTAATTACACCCTTTTTTAATATAATTTATAATTATAATATAAACGTAAATACTATTTTAATGAAAAAACATAACCATACCGCACGAGAGTCATTTTCGTCCTCTTAAAAATAAATTGTCTTATTTTATTTTTTACAGACCACTAATCCAGCCAAAATGTTTTCGAAAATGAAGTCCCCTTGTTCAAATACGAGATAAACAAGAAATCAGTATTAGCTTTAAATCAAGATGGAATCGTGCAACCATATCAAGCCGACAAATTAGATCTCGTCCCCAGGTCTCATTGGCATGACGCCTGACAAATCTTGGGCCATGCCATCAATACAAATAAAATTAGCAGCCACTCTATTTGTTCCCCTGTGATTCTCGAATGTCATAAGAAGCTTCGCCTCCTTTACATGATGTCCTCAATTCTCGTAGCAGCTGCAATGAGTTAATAGCCATACCAGAGTTAGTGAAGAGGTAAAAACTGTACACTGTGTTAGTCATTGGCAACAAGGTTATATAGTTTTATCTGTGCCGTCCATTGATTGTGACAACATCTTCGGGTAGATGTTAGACCGACCCAGCAATGAAATTTCTTCTGGAGACAACATTAGTGAACCACCGCTCAAGTAGTTTCGAGAAGCTCGTGTCCTATATGATAAGTTGTAATTAATTTAACTCGAGGTAATGTGGAACAAAGATTACTAGCATTAAAAAGGTTGGGTAATTCTAGCATCACAATTATGTACCTCCGTCCTTTTATCTTGTCAATGCTTGCCGATAATCGAGAAGCTTCTGATCTGGCAATGTGGCCCAGAGAAGATAGATAATCATAGAACGCTTCACCTTTCATTGTCATGTATGATCGGGAAGGGACTAGTGTCTGAATTATATCAAAAAGACAAGACTTCATTTCACTGTTTGCAGAATACCAAAGTGAATGAGTTAAGAGAGAGAGCGTTGCAGTTAATATAGAGATTTAGTTCACAAAGCAAGAGAAAAATGCATGCAATTGGCAGTTACAAAGCATGACATTTTTTATTTAGCATATAACGTGGACAGCGCACCCTGAGGAATTTTTTTGTACAAAGGAATAATTTATTATCGAGGGACGGGGAATTTGTAAACGAGCTGATAAGATATGCTCTCAGAGTCTCAGACGACGGAAGGGAAAAATAAAATAAAGGAATAATCCTCATAAAATCAATAAATAAACAGACATAAACATGCACTGCTTGATTAGACATTTGATAGTAGCCTATAGGCCATTATTTCGCATGTTATACAGGCATCTAGTCCCACCTAGCTTTGCTTCGTCTCTTCACAAATACCGTTTTAATTCAGAAATTAAAAAGGACATGGCAATAGCACGAATTCTTTGCAACATGCATGCAGTACCAAGAGAATTTTAAGATTCATTGCACGGCAGTGACTTAAAATTAAATTGTGAAGTTTGATCTGTAATTCAACTACGTGGAAATATTCAAGTCAGTCTACAAATTATGCATGTCACAGTATGAGCATGAGTAGAACAGATTTGAGCTCCGTACCTATTTGATGATGCCCCCCTTTCTGGTTGGTTCATCTCAGTACTCAACCTAGAGTGTGAGCTCTTGCTACTCAAATTCTGTCTAACCAAGTTATCAACTTCCATCATACTAGCGGTGGACAGCATCTCCCTGGTGAAATCTACCTTGGAATCCAAACCCATTTTTAACCCTAAATTAGCAATTTCTTTGACATAAAAGCAAAAACCTTGCCGCGTTATTGCTGATGACATTTTCAAATTCTCATCAAACCAGCTGGATACATCCATTATCTCAGAATGGACCACTGATGATTCCAAGGAATCCTGCAACAAAATAAAAATAAAAATGCACCATCATGAACTAACTAGCTGAGGATAACACACAAGGAAAGGGTTTTAATTGTTAATGCATACTTACCAAAGTCTGGTGATTCGAAAGCAAAAGTTCAGCTTCTGAAATCAGATTGCTCATTCCATAAGCAAGGTCCATCATCCCAGTAGCATCTATGACTTCTGAGGTGACAAAATGTCTTAGATCTGGGTGACGATTGCAAAGTTTTCTCCATGATTCACGCACTAAATCAGTCATCATACAGGATCGAAATTTCTCCACTGGCTTGGATTTCTTATTGAAATCCATGCAGCTATAGTTATCCATCACTTGATATTCTTTTGTTAAAGCTTCCACATGTTCATTTCGAGAATCTTCTACCACGTCAGGAGATAATTCTGCAATTACATCACAAGTACTTCCCAACATATCAGGCACATATCTGTCAATATTGTCAGTTTCAACAGGCAACAGGTTTTGCTTGGACTCAATGATCATTGAAACTTCTTCCAAAGCATCACCCACTCGAGTGCAGGACACCATACTAAATGACACCTCTGTTCCATTATTAATTTCAGTTTCAGGAGCAAATGTTGATTCTGGCACGCATGATGCATCAACAGACATGCATGTCTCTTTTACATGTAAATTAATTCCTATATCTGGATATTTACTATGATTTTCGTCTAGTTTCTCCGCTCCAGAACAAAGTTGCATGTCAGTTGATGGTTGCATGCTTAAACAATGAGAGGGAAATCCACCATCAGCTTCAAGGATTAATTCATAGTTAGTATCCCTGTCTGTAGTTAAGGTAACTCTGTCATTGACCATCTCATCTTCAGAATCAGAAGGCATTACTACATCGAGCTTCCTTCTATTTTTTCTTGGAGTCAATGACACCGGGGTTCCAGGGGAATTGAAAACATCACATAATGAATCATATGGGATTTTGAAGTGATTGCAATCGTTATCAAAGCAATTTTGGCTTAACATTGCTTCCTTCTTGGTCTTTGTACCACTGTCTTTGCCATAATTATGAATCTTTATGTTATTCTGCATTTCTTTATCTTCAAAATCTTCTTTTATGACCTCCAATGAGACAGAATTTTCTACCATCATAGACAATGAAGTTGCAATCTCCTTTTCAACTAGCTCAGATAACTGACAAGGGAAATCCCATGGCATCATCTTTGGCAAAACTTGATGCCCAGCCTCAGGATCAAACATCAGAGGACCAAACAGTCTTTGCGCTTCTCTACTTGGAGACAGCTTTCTAATTTGTCTGCCCTGAAACCAGAATTGAAGATGCATAATGGTTTTTCGGATATCTCCTTGACAATATTCAACCACTTGCTTTAGTAGATGAGCTTGAATGTTGACCTTCTCAGCAGAACAAACCTACGAGTAAATAAAAACATCAATTTAAGCTAGATACAAAATCAAAACCATGAGAAAGCACATAACAAGAAGCACATACCATATCTGCAAGCTGAAGAAGCTCCTTCTCTGATGGCAACACAAAACAAACTTCTAGCCTGTCCAAATTGGCAGGAAGATCAGGGTTTTCACCTGGTAGCCACCACAATCACAGATTAGCGATGATAAAAAAGAAACTACCAGAGCAAACATGTCAAGCAACAGGAAACAATTTTAACCAGCAAGCCTCTTACAATTGCTGGTCAGTATCACAGGCCCTTTTGCCTTTTCAGCTATTTGTTGTATTGCAGTGACAAATCCACGGTCTTCAGTAAAAGCAAGATCCACATCTTCAAAAAGAATCAAGTGTTTAAGTTTCCCTTGACCACAGGTAATTGTACTGTCGTTGGAATCAAATTTAACAGTGGCCTCAGTGGCTCCAAGAGAATTATCCTCATCTGATATTGGTACCACCTCAACCATTTTTCTGTAGAAATCTTGTGTCAATTTACTGTCAGGAAGGGCTGAGGAAAATTTTGTAATGTTGTTGCTCTGTGGTTCCACATGAGTTTTCTGTGACCTGGAAGTAATACACTTTATTGTAGAATAGAGGATTATATTCCCAAAGGTTTTTAACTGTCACATAAAGTTGGAAAACAAATTAAAGGAACTCTGTGCATTGCTGCTAAATATCAACAAACCAATGAAGGAAATGGGATTCTAATGCCTCTCCATATCTTTGTTTCACCAAAGCTCCATTTCGATAATCTGATGCATTGACCTGAGGATGATGATATGGCAAAACATTTAGTTTTCTCTTGACAGACTACTGCAATAATGTTAAGCTATTCACTCTAAGGATTAATAACCTATATGTTGCCATGAAAAAAAAAAGGATGCAATGTTTAGCGTGACATCTAAGAAAGCCCCCAAAACTGTAATACAAGTTTGAAAATTAGTATTTAAGCAGCAGCACCTCCAGAACTTTGAATCCTTCTTCTTTTGCACAAGCATAGATAGCAGCAGACTTCCCGCTCTGCAACAAAAGAGAAAATGTCTAACTACTGGGATGGAAGTAAAATTTGCACTAAATTAACACTGAAACACACTGCATTTATGGACAGTTTTTGACAACAGAGTTCATTATTTAGTATTGGAAAGAAACTCTTAACATCAAATATTCTAAACAGTCCTCTAAACTAAAGTATGAACAAGAATAGTCCATATCCAAATTGTAAAACATAAAACAAAAGATTTCATAACATGAACAGAATTATCAGAATGATTTCACAGAACATGCTGAAATCTTTCCCTGACCTGAAGCAAACTAAGAAAAATGATTCAGAGAAGAACATAAGGGGCTAACTATTAATTGTATAGCATGCTGACAAAAGCAGTTGCCAGAAGTGTCCTAGAAACCTTCCATTTTTTGGAGAACAGACAAAATAAAACAGAGAAAAATTTAATCTCATCCTTTATGAATTGCAAACAAGAGGAACTTTCATTTGGAATTCCACAGCTAATTTCTTTCCACAGGCAACCCAAAAGAACAAGCATTAGGAATGCATGAAGCATTAAGATGGAATTAATTCATACCCCAGTTGATCCAGTGATCAAAAGAACATTCTTAAGGCTGGCCCCTTCATTATTGTTTTCTGAATCAGATTCACTTTGGACACAGTTATAATAATCAGCATCTTGTCTATCACATACATCACCGCTGTAGGTATCCGTACAGACTTGATGGCCCCTTTGTTGCCAAGAATGAAGCCAGTTGCTCAAAAGTTTCACTGATTCATCATTTCCACAAACCTGTAGGAATTTTTGGGAGAAACTATTACAGTGAGAAAAAAGTTTACACATAACAAAGACTGTTAATATGATAAAAGAAGTAGATTCCAAAAATCTGACCTCAGTGGCCTTCTTTGGCTGGTACTTATCTGTCCATAATCTATTCTCAATCTGTTTAGTGCGACTAATGTACAATGGGACAGTCCTGAAGTATCAGCAATGCAATAAAAAGAACGTTACCTACACACACTAACAATCTGAGATTGGTCAGGTAAAAGCAGCAGCAAAACTATCATTCATGTACCAAGTTCCAAACTACTTTATGATAAGACAACTAATACATTTGGGCTAAGCCATGTCAGCAGCAAGTTGAAGCTATTAGATTATCGTTGCTAGATTCAAAAACCAGCTTGACCACCATGTCATCCAGTTCAAACCCTGAACACTGATGATAATGGGAAATTATATCATATAAGAAGGTAGAAGTGGATTATTTGCTTTCATATTCACTGTTAGAGAATGCTAAATAGGTTCAGGTACTTGGTATTTTGCATATAATGTTGTTTGCTTATGGCTATTGCAATTCACACAATCAGACTTCCATTTCTAGCTAGCATTTGTATAATTCTTTCCATTCATTAAGGACCTTTCCACTGCTCCTTTCAGCCATCAAAATCTGAATCAATGAGCAACAGGAGTGATTATACATATGATGCAGATGAGAGAACTGATCCCTTGAAGCTACAACCACATGCATCAGCATCAACAAGACGTTACTCTACAATTGAAGGACTGCATTTATAAAAGTAGTGTGCACTAAACAAACTGTGGCAACAGTTACAGAAGTCATCAATTCACATGCAAACAACATATGGCTAAGGGAGTAAAACTAGTAGGATTTCCAATGATGATCCAAACCTTTCTTGAAGAAGATCACTTAGCTGTTTAGCATCTGATTTTCTAGCAGAAGCAGAAATGATATGAACTTCAACAGCCTCACAGTCCTGCAAGTAACACATTTATAATCTCAAAAATGGGAATGTGAGATGCGGAGTTGCTTAACAATCTGAATTACGGTGAGAACAATTTCTTCCCAAATGAAACTAAAAAATGGGTGGGGGTGAAGATACAAGATTGTTAACAGGTGTTGCTATACATACAGTTTCTGTATCCTCTGCAAGCTGACAGCATCCCAACTGCACATCAGATGATCTGGAAGAGACTATTGCTGGCGCTTCACACACAAATTCTTGTTGACAAAGGCATTGATCCAAAGATGCATTATCTCGAGGAAGTGATGTACCAGGAGGATGCGATGAGCTGGGGAAATCATTTTTGTCTAATAATCCAATGAAGCCTTCAAAGTTTGATGAGAAGGAGCTTTCTAGGCTAAAACTGCTATCGATAAATGGTTTCTCACAAACTATCCAATCACTCCAATCAAGAGGCCTTGCATCATCCTACACAATAATCTTCAAGTTTCAGTTGATGTGAGTTTAAAGTAAAAGCAAATGCTAGCTTTTAACACCATTGATGGAACAAGAGTGATTTGAAAACTGATTTCAATGTCCAGTCATTCACACAAGTTCAGAACTAGGTACGTTGCATGAGGTGATTTTGAAAAAATTACAATTTTATGTTTTTCTTTTTGGTGATTTATAGATGTCCATGGACAAATATAAACTATTGCAAACCCTGCCAAACTTTGATACACGCATGCTATAGCTCCCAATGCATTTCTCGTTTTCATACTTGTCCCCTGGAATTAAAATTCAAGTCATGGTTCTACCCTGCAACTGCAAGGTTGCATAGCCAAAAGATGATTTGTACCTGACCCCTTTCAAAGACATGAATAGGACCAATATTGATGCCTTTAGCTTTTCTCCGGGCCAAGTGATGATTACTTTCCACTGCATTTGTCTTGTCACATCTCTTACTCACTTTCCATGATGAGAAAAAGGGATGAATTTGCCTTCCAGCAAACATTCGTGAATTTTCCTGATAAAACACAAAATAGAAATTGATTGTGTTATGCACCAATTCACTTCAGAAGGTATTGGAAAGAGCTAACTTATTGCTTTTAGTTTAAGAATTTCCAACTTCCACACCAAAGTCTGATTTCAATTAAAATTCCATAAGCAGCATGGAGTTTCACCAGTTAACAGTTTCTAAGCCCACAAAGAGCAAAAAAAATTTCTAGAACTCATTGTATCAAAATAACTAACCTCAGCTGCCATCTTGGCCTCTAACCTCAAATTAGGGATTGGTGGTGATACACCCTGGTTCTCTACCAGATTAGAGATGCCTTTCCCATTACCTGTGCCATTCTTCTTAGGCGTACCATTCATAGGTGACTTCTCCTTTGACTGTTGAATAAAACAAATAAATAAAGCACATAAATTGGCAGCAAACTAAGCTGAAATCTTAACCACACTAAACCAGTCAAATCGCCAAAAAATGAACCAATTCATGCTTGCACATTGATAATTTTACTTTCACCTTTTTAGGAGTTCTACTTTGTGGTGTTGCCATTCCTATCCGTGTTCGTTTCTTCTGACTCCCACAGCACTCCTCACATTCACCTTCGCCTTTCCCACCCTCGACATTACATTCTTTCTCGCGTTTCTGATAACAGTTGGATTCCGTTCCCGGTAATTTGTGCTGTAACAACATAGATTGTTTGGTAAAAGCACTCGGTATAAAAAACAAGTAACAAAATTATAGAAAAAAACTAAGCAAATTCACAAATTAGAATAATTCTCACACTAACCAGCCGAATTAACAAGAATTTAAGCAATGTCTGCCGTACCTAAATTACAGCCGATTTTAATCTTACCTTTTTAGCAGTTCTGGTTAGTGGAGTTGTCTTTCCCTTTTGCATTCTCTTCTTCTTATTTTGACTCCCACGATACTCCTCGCCATTGCAGTTTTCATCGATATTTTTTTCACTGTTCAATTCGATTTCCGGCGATTTGTGAGGGAACAGAGTGGACTGTACCAGTCTCCGGCGAACACTCTGTTCCGGCTGCGGAATCTCTTCAGCTGCGGGCGCCACCGCCACTGGTGCTTCGTCATCGGCTGATATATCCATGTTAAATTAGGTTGATTTAGTGAGTCGATTTTAGGATTTCGACAAATTTAGGGGGGTTTTTTTCAGGATTTGGGGATTTTGTAAACAGAGAGGAAAAGAAAGAAAAAACAGAAGGGAGGGGATGGGTTTTTGATTAAAATTTTACTTAATTTTATATTTTATTATTAAATTAATTAAAAATTAAATTTTATAATTTATTTTTTATAAAATTATAATGATTCACAAATTTAATAAATTAACTTAATTAATTTATTTTATTTTTAATTGAAATTTTTTTAATTTTATTATTTAATATTAAATTAATTATAAATTAGACTTTTTAATTTTTCTTAATTTTATGATTCGAGTCAAATATTTTATTAATGTTGTTTCATTGTATCATGTTTCTATATTAATTTTTTTTCAATTTTAATTTTTAATAATAAGATTATTAAAAATTAAATTTTATAATTTATTTTGATTTAATTTTTAAAAGAATATTATAGTCTCATGACTTTAATTATGAATTTGATAGGTTAATTTGAGTAACTCATATTTTTTTATTAATTTTTTATAAAGTTATTTTAATTTTATAATTTGGATAATAAGTTTGATAAATTAATTCAAATTAAAAAAAATATTATTTTATAATTAATTTTATCGGGTTAATAATCTAGCAACTGAATCTAATCTATCAAGTGGTAGGGGTTTAAGTTGTCATGTTGAAAAGCTGTTATGTTGTTATTAACAATATAATTTATTGATTTAATTTTTTTATTCTGTTTAAATTTAAAAATTTTATCTTTACAAATTAAAACAACTAGTTTATTGAGATTTCCCCCCAATAATTATAACAATTATCAGTAAAATTGATTAGTTGTAGTAAAATTAAATTTTAATATAATTTGTGATATTCATTAATAAAAATGACTAGTTATAGTAAATTTAAATTTTTACAGGATTTTATTGTAAATTAGTTGCAGTCAATTTAAATTTTAATTGGATTTTCTAATTTAGTTGGTTAATTAATAATTATTATAAATATATTAATGATAGTCAATTCAAATTTCAATATAATTCAGTAGTAGCAAATTAGTTGTAGTCGACTTAAATTTTATTAAGATTTTTAATTTAATAGGCTAATTAATAATTATAAAAAAATATGGAGAACAAGGATTTTGAAAATTAAGAATTTTGAATAAAAGAACTGGTTGGAAAAACATAAATATTGAGAATATTTTTTTTATACGTCACCTATTAAATCTACGTGGTTGCATTGTCACAACAACGTAACTACTTTTGAACCTTGCCAAATTTTTATTTAACATGCGTTAATTTAAAAAAAAAAAAAAACTCTTTGGGATCTGTTATTAATTTTAATTTTATTTATTATTATTATTATTTCTTATCTCTTGAACTTTGCCCGTTCTCTTTTTCCGAAAGCTTTCTCCCCGCACACTCGATGTTAGATTCAGAGAAGAAAAGGGAAGACATAGTTATTGGCCCATAATGGACAAGCCACCTCTTTCGATTGAAAAATGTGACTTTATTTGTTCAAGATAAATTTTCCTCGCAGATTTTTTTTTAACTGGTGCAACGGATTGAAAAAGAAAAGAAAAGAAAACAGTAGGACCTGGCAGCTCTAGAAGGAACCTAACTTAACGTGGTAGAACTTAAACCATCAGGCAGATTAGACCAAACTCGAGAAGGAACCTAATCATTTGCTTTTCATTCAGCAAGGAAGTCGATGCATTGATTTCCTTCTCTTGACATATGCGTCAGGCTGCAGCTCCAGCTGCAGTTAATAGCAACTATGAAATTCTCGACAAGAGCATGATAAAAATGAGAAGAACTGCCAACATCCATAATCAGATAAGTGCTTCAAAAGAGTCAGTCGTCACTGTCACTTGATCGCGATCCAAGGACCAAGTCAATTCCAAACCAAGACGAATGGCTTGTAGCTCAGCTTCCATAATAGTTTTCCGACCGATCAAACCATGAAGCCATGGATCCTCTTCATCCCGGATTAATCCTCCCATGCCACCTTCACAAACCTTGACTGCGGTAAGAAAAATTGTTGAAGTTTTGATTCACGGTGGAAAATACTTCACAATAGGAGTCATGGACGTCTAAATCTATGTTAATGGTCTTGATGAACAGAACAAGAAAAGGAGTGCACAAGCAGGGGTGGTATTGCTGCTTCTAAGATTAATCGAACTCTACTCTTCCACGACCATGGACCCGGGGCCATTCATTAAGACAACGGACACAACAAATAAACCAGGAGAAGTGTGTTCTAAATGCCCTTTGTGTTTATCTTCAATCAATCTGCCAACATTACTCTTGATGCACTGCAGCACTGGCCATGGCCATTCTAGTCAGAATATCAGGACACTTGCAGCACGGGTATCATCTTCCAATATATTTCTCCATAAATTGTAATTTATATCTCAATTTTCCACTATAAACATGAAACTGCAACCTGCTGGATTGTCTCTTCAAAATAACCAATTAACCACAGATGTCACACAAATAGCCACAAAAAGAGAGAAATCGCAAGAAAAAATACAGGTCCAGGGATTTTTTTCATTGCAGACATAAAGTGATATAAAGCATCTATGATAATTCCAGCTGCACAGACAATCTATATATACGGTATTGTATTTGTACCTACGTAGTTAATGTAATATCGGTAAGGATGAATGCAAGTTGATGGTATTAATCTAATCCAAATAACCAGCCATGATCAAGTAAAGAGTAAAGAATTAGAGCCAAACCACAAAGGATAGAAGTGTAGATCCTGGACAACCTGCAGAGTATGGATTGCAATTTTCTTTGTCTACACGTAGACGTGTCATGAGAAAAGGGAAGCCGTTTGTACTGCAATTCTGCAAATGAGATCTACTATCCAGGGCAAAATTCACTGAACACAGGCAACCTCTTCTTTGTAGCTGGACCACAGGCATTTACTTCTTCCCTTGATATGCGTTTGTTAGTCTGATGTGGCAAAGCAATATCAATGCCATCATCCTGTGGTGACCAGTAGTCAGAGCAGACGGTGGTAGTGATATCCATTCTAGAGTCTTCAGATTTAATGCTCGCAGTTGGGATTTTGTTGCTATGGTCTGGCCTGATAGAGATATAGGTTCTGCCAAATTCATTAGGTGTGGAGATTGGGGCGGTACTATTCTTGCTGGATTTTTCAGATGTGATGATGGTGGGGCCGATGCTGGTATATTCTGGTATGGTAGAGAAGACTGTTTGTTTTGCTGCAACTGCTGCATTTGTCATAGCAGGAGGAAGAATGCGGCACTTTGGGACATAAGGGCTTGATCTAGGACTAGCAGCATGTGACTTGCAAGTTTGTACCTGTGCAATACCAAATAAACAAGCACAGTGGCTGTATTAGCCGTTGATTTCTTCCAAATTCAGTACGAAGGTAATCTATAACTGAAATTCAAGGCATTATAATTACCAATTCTTTGTTCTTGATGGAGAAACCAGATGGATGAAACTCATCTTTTCCATGTGCGAACTGCATTTAACAAATATTCTTATCAATTGACCAGAGAACTAGAAGAGCAGTGCTTGCATCACAGCGAATGACAATTGTACACAATCAACATATTAGATTTAAAACAGAGAGCAGCAATAATCTAGAATCTCGCGGGAGTGCTAGTGTAGGGTTCCCGTATGACTAATAGTGCATGGCCAAAAAATAGTCACTGGTATGTCATGACCAGCCAAACATGGGCAGGGTTAGCAGGCAAACCGAATAAAAAATCTTTCCGGTCATAGCCGGGCAATTCCAGTTTAAGGTGAAGGCATTTTAAGACTCTCTAAGCAGCAGCTAGCAATTGAAAGGTTAGTAAGCAGCAGCTAGCAACTCAAGACCTAAACATTTTGGAACCCACACATAATAAATTTGATTCTTAAAAGTTATCATGGCAGAGAATGATCTGCAGAAATGGTATCATTTGCAAGTGAGTATAAACATTAGAAGTCATGCATTAGTTTCATCCAAGTAGCATAAAGAAGAGGAATCTCTTCTGTTGATGGCATTCATATACTGGAGATTTACATAGAAGATGAATGAACAAACACAAAGGCCGCATATTTTTAGATAATTAAGAAGCTCAATAATATATTGTACAAAAGCAAACATAACACTGACTGAACTGCTGTATAGAATTTTCACTCCGACTGGACATGGGTGTCAAAAAAAAAAAGGTTTGATATAAGAAAATGCAATACATGAGAAGAATTATCGAATGTTTGAGAAACGATTAAGAGGGGGACACAAGTGACCAAAGTGGCTTAAAACACATGTTTATAGGCACAAGGTCAATGTAACTGATTCACTCAACACCAAATTGTTTGTTTCTCTCTTTGACAGTTTGAGTTGTACAATCTCTACTAATCTAGCCAACCAGGGTTGAATAATTGTAAAGTTAGGGCAAACATAAATGAAGAGCCACTGTGTAAAACAAATCATGAGTGCTTGCATGCACCTCACTCAGTTGAAAATCATCATATAAAAAAGCTCTTCAGTAGTGCATGAAAATAAAATGAACTTCTGTAGTGGTGGCGCAAAGCTAATAAGTCTAGAGGCATACATAGTCCAAAATGGAATTCCAACAGAACCAGTACCATCAGGGGCTTGAAACAATGCAAGCTCAAGAAAAATGATCTCCTAGTTGCCTAGAATCAGCAGCTTTTCCGCAAAACTCTCTCAGGATCCAACCGAAAATAATTTAAACCTCTAGTTTCTCTTGTTTTCATACCGTTGTTCATGAGCAAATTCGTCTCCTTACCAAAAGAAGAGGTGTATTTTCAGGTACAAGTTTCCATGAGCCAGATTTAGAATGCTATAAGAAGCTAGCTAGATGAGTTGTAGTATAAACTTGACTATTTCATTCCAAACTTCCATCGCTGAAAATCAAGCGGTCCTTCCTAAACTGATAAAGAGAGTGCGTGAGAAAGAGACCTGACGGTTGGAGGCATAGCGGCAGTGTCCAAGATCCTCCCAAGCTCTGCGAAGTTCCTTCTTATACACGCTCTTTCCCGAAGAAGAAGAGGAAGAATTGGATGATGATCCACTTCCGACTAGCGGCGAAACCAGAACTCCATCCATCACTAAAACTTCGTCTTCCTCCACCATCGGTGTCTTTATATTCTCAAGCGGCGATAGCGGCGATCTGGAACTCCCGCTGCTTCTGCGCTGGTAATTGCGAGAGAATCTGTCGCCGCCTGGTGATTTCATTGGAGATCCGACGCCGCCGCGCAAGTATGCCACCAGTATGGAGTCTTTGTTTACTGCCTTATTTAGCGATTCCATCTGCAATTGGAGACTGTTACATTAGTTTTTTCTTTCTCTTTTCTATTCCAGGTTCAGGAATTTAAACTCTCCCGCCTAAAATTATATGAAAATAGCCGTTCTTAAATCAAATAAACCTGTGGCCAATAGGTGGGTATGAATTCACATGGTATTTGTTATTGTGATGGAAGGTGATTTATTAAAGTTTTTTTCATTTTAAAATATACATACATACATACATACATATATATATATATATGAAATTATTATTTTTTATATAAGTATATTAAAATCATTAAAAAATACTGAAAAAAATATCAATTTGATATATTTTTTAAAAATATACTCTTTTAAAATACTCTTAAATACAAGCAAAAATACAATATCAAACAGTTAATTTCACCATAGATATAAG
Source organism: Populus simonii (assembly GCA_007827005.2). NCBI lineage: Eukaryota > Viridiplantae > Streptophyta > Magnoliopsida > Malpighiales > Salicaceae > Populus > Populus simonii. Next base: position 18,174,938 of record CM017465.2, on the reverse strand, counting down.
TCTTATTTTATCTATTATTTATTTATTTATTTTTAAATAGATATCCACTTAAACTCGTCTAACACTTCCCTTGTCCTCAAACACATTTAGATTATTTAATTAATTTTAGTTATTTTCAGAAATAAGAAATATATATAATTGAAAAATATTTTTAATAAGAGATTAGATTGTAATTAATAAATATGTGAAAATCAAAACTTTTTACAATAAATAATAATTTGTAAAGAAAATGAAATTTAGAGATTAAAATAATTTTTTCAAAAAATTCAGAAACTAAACGAACATTTCTAAAAATTTCAATTTTCTTTTACATGTACCCCGCTGAACCCAAGTCCATTGAGGGTGTGTTTACGTCAGTCCATTAGTGACCTTGGATACGAGTAGTATTTGTCAATCGTATTTGGCGCGAGATTTTAGGTACTTGTATACATACTGTGTATGGCAGCAGGAGGAACTTGGAAATTGTTTGGAGCGTGTGTGCGCGTGCGTGTTTGGAGAGGAACTTTCTCGTGTTTGTGGGGCCCAACTGCTCCACTAAACCACAATCCAAGAGAGAGGCTTTCCTATATTCCTTCGTTTGCGTGGGGAAAAAGATTTTTATTTGCCAGCGAAATCTTAACTGTCACTGGTAAATTCTGAACTCTAATAGCTTTGCTTTGTAGCAATAGTTTTTATATTTTGTATTGTGCATAATTATAATTGTATTTTAAATATTAATTTTATAAAAATTAAAATAAAATACATTTTATTTATTTTTACATGAAGAAATTAATCTCACGTGAGTTTTAATTAAATACGTACTTTTTTAAACCACAGTTAAATATTATTTCTAAATCTTTTTTTTTTAAATCACAGTCACAGTTAAACACACACGTGTACATCTCCTGGGGTTGTGGGATCCTTCAAGCGACCTGGGCTTGGTAGTATAGGCTGGGACTCTTTTATGTAAATCTTTAGTTTCTCTTCTGCTCTGGGCATTTGGGCTCGTACAACTACCACCGGATAGAATATATTAAATTCATTATTAGGCAATCATTTAGGCGGTAATCTAGCAATAAAAGTTTATGATTAAAAAGTTTGCTCTATTTGTAATCTCAGGTTCAAATCCTGTGATTGCTTATATGATGGCCACTGAAGATTTACATGGTCATTAACTTCAGGGCCCGTGGGATTAGTAAAAGTACGCGTAAGCTGGCCCAGACACTCACGTTAAAAAAAAAATCATCATTAAATCGTTTGTTTTATATAAAATAACTTGTTTCGAAAAAATAGTTTGCATAAGAAAATTTTAATAAAATATATATTTTATTTTTTTATTGTCTAGCTATTTTGATGAAAATCACTTGGGAATTAATTTTCCGTATATTTGTTAAAAATACATGTTGAAAAAAAATGTCATTAATAGTGTAGTATATAATTCATTAAGGTAGTGTTTGGAAATGAGTTCCAAATGTTGTTTAGAAAAAAAATGATTTTTTTAAAAAATATATTTATATATATATATATATATATTTTCATGCGTTAATTTTAAAAATAATTTTTTTTAAAAAAAATATTATTTTAATATATTTATAAACAAAATAAGATTAATATTATAAAACATTTTCATGTTTTGGGAATCGTAAGTTGTTTTTTCATATTTTGATCTTATTTTATTGCAAAATATTTTATAAGTGTCAAGTCTTCCTAAGTAAACTAACGAGGAAAAATATGTTATCAAAGTATATTTTAAGTGGAACAAACTTAGCTAAAAAAAAAAAAAAATCCTCGAGCCTGCCATGGATGATTTTCTTTTTTGACTAAATCTAAGAGATAAACTTAAAAATAATTCTTAGAAAAAACCAAGGATGTTTATGTGTCCAGAAAGGTTTGGTTAACGACTGTCCAAAGACAGCGTTTGAAAAAACATGAAATGCAATACTTAGCATTTGACATAACTGGGATTTTTAATTTAAATAATTATTCATTATTTTGCATGCCAAGTTTCTCTAGATCGTGAACCACACTTCGCTAATATATTTTATTTTATTTTAGAAATGTAGCTAATAATACTTGGTAAATGCAAATAAGTGAATCAATTATTAAAGCCAAGCTAGTTAAAGAATGTTTAACAATTATTTTTTAAAATATTTTTATTTGAAAATATATTAAAATATTGTATTTTTTATTTTTTATTTATTAAAAATTATTTTTTATATCAGCCATCAAAATAAAATAATAATAATAATAGTAGTAATTTAAAAAAAAATCAAATTTTGCTAACTTTCATCTAGAATGGAATACTAAACGGGCTTAATTAAATCCATCGCTGAGGACTTGAGAATTGGTTTGATAGATGGCGTTAAACTGCGGGTTGGTTCAACGGGTCTTGACCCCCTTTCTACTTACCAAACCAACCAGAAATAATAATCACACGCGCAGGTGGGTCGCGTGCGAACCATAAAGACAATACCTTGTACAAACCAGCAAGAAAATTAACAGAAATTCCTTACCTACATGTCTGAAAAGAAACCGAATTATAATTTTTTAAGTGGGGTTCACTCGGATGCCTCCAAATCTCAAAAGCAAACTGCAGAATTACCGATTAGCCCCCATTCAACTCCAGTCCAAAAGGAGCTAAAAGTACAGGCTACAAAAGAAAAAAATTTACCCATCTGTTTGAGTTAATTAGTTTTCCATTCAACAGTTATCTCCCATAATAACGACATGGATTAAAAACAAATAGATAATTTGATATTAAAAAATATAATTAAAATTATTAATCGAGTGAAACTGGGAAAATGGGAAAAACTGATAACACATACTAATTAAATAAATATTTGACGTGGGAATAATTTTAAATCATACAAGCAAATTGATAATTTTTTTTTATCAAAATGAAAAAACCCTTCTCAATCAGACCCAGTAAAAAAAAATAATCAAAGAAGAATGGAACATACTTATAAAATCTAGACATCGTAAGTCAATTTATAACCTATAAAAACTTGATCTAACTCGAATTTTATTTTAAATGAAAATAATTTTATTTTAATTAAAAAAAATAGATTGATTTTCTAATATACAAGTTCACCTTATCAAACCACAATTCGAATCAGACGAAGGTCGTAAATTATAATTATGAAATGGAGCGTCATGAGAAGGACAAATTAGTCCAATGAGAGCTTCGTATGCGACTCGAGGATCGAGAAATCTTGCTTCTGTATGCTCCTCTATCCAACACACATGCCTTCCTCCCTTTGCTCTCTCTCTGCTGTGCTCTCTCTCTGCTGTTTCAAAAAGAAAACACTCCTTTTCTACTCTCTCTCTCTCTCACGCATATTTTCTGTTCTTGGATATTAGAGAAAAGTAGAGTAGAAACACAAACCCTAAAACCCTGCAACCAACGACTAAATTCTCCCAGTACGGAGCCAAAATTCAGTCTTTTGCATCAAATCCTAACTCCAACTCTCAATGTACATAAGTTCCTTTTGGGCTTAGATTTTAGAGAGTAGCAGCGTAAGCAGAGCAATCCAATCACCTCAAACCAAATCACATTCTCTTCCGGTACCAATCCAGAGCTAGAAAACTTCTTCCTTTTGTGATTCGAGACTCCCCTTCACCTCTAACCCCAAAACCCTGAAAAACTTGTCACCTGAACCTTTTTTTCATAAACCATACGATTTTTTCTCTTTAAAAAAGAAAACTTTGCTGTTGCCCGTTTCATCATTTCCGCTCTACAATCCTCTTCTTTTGGTGAAAATTTTGAGAAACAGAGCAAACACCTAAAACCCCAAGATGCCAAGCTCAAAATCCGTAACCTTTATCTTGATTTTTATCAATGCAGTAGCTTTAGTGACCTCCAAATCCACCATTGAGCCTTGCACCAACTCAGATTCCTGCAATGCTCTTCTTGCCTACACACTCTACACAGACCTCAAAGTCTCAGAAGTGGCCTCCCTCTTCCAAATTGACCCAATAGCTCTCCTCACAACCAACGCCATCGACATCTCTTACCCAGATGTCGAAAACCACATCCTGCCTTCACAACTCTTCCTCAAAATCCCCATCACTTGCTCATGTGTTGATGGAATCCGCAAATCCGTCTCGACCCACTACAAAACAAGGCCTTCAGATACATTATCTTCCATTGCAGACTCAATCTATGCAGGTTTGGTTTCTGCGGACCAGATAAAGGAGGCGAATTCCATTGATGATCCTTCAGTGCTTGATGTTGGGCAGAGCCTTGTTGTTCCTTTGCCTTGTACTTGTTTTAATGGGACGGACAATTCGTTGCCTGCTATTTATTTGTCTTATGTTGTCAAGGAGGTGGATACTCTGGCTGCCATTGCCGCGCGGTATGAAACTACACTTACTGATTTGATGAATGTTAATGCTATGGGGAGTCCTGCAATTAAGGCTGGTGATATTCTTGCTGTGCCATTGCCAGGTAACATATACCGGGGCTTAGTAAATAGAGTTATGTGTTATTGTCACTTTCCATTGTGGGTTTTATTCGGAGGTGATTATTTTGTTTGTATGTGTTAGCTAATCTAGTGATCTTGTAGCTGTTGGATTTCATTCAATTCTTCTAAAATGTAGTTACATCAGCATATTTTGAATCCATTTGGTTACTGTGGTAAAAGAAAATGCGCGATGTCATAATGACACTGCTTTTTTTTCTTCTCTTCAATTTGTGCCCAAATTCACAGCTGCGTTTGTTTTCAATAATAGTTTATTTTATAAGTGATAGTATTGTTCATGTCAATGACATGGATAAGGAGTGCTCCTTTATTTCTTGCATTGCAGCTTGTGCCTCTAAGTTTCCAAGATATGCTTCTGATTTTGGTTTGATTGTGCCAAATGGGAGCTACGCTATTTCTGCAAGTCACTGTGTCCAATGCAGTTGTGGACCTGGAAACCTCAAGTAATTGAACACTTTGCTCACTGCCTTCCGTTTCATTGACTTTACTGTTGATATTCTTGAACTGCAACTGGCCTTTTCACCTTATACGGTATGGTGCTAATTTGCTTTGTTGTGGGTGTCGGTGTAGTTTGTACTGCATGCCTGCTTCATTGGCAGTTTCTTGTTCGAGCATGCAATGTAGGAATAGCAATCTCATGCTTGGCAATGTTACGGTGCAGCAGAGTAGTGCTGGGTGTAATGTAACTTCGTGCAGCTATGGTGGATATGTCAATGGCACTATTATGACCACGTATGCTACTCTTCTTACTTGTGCTAATTCCTTAGTAGTTTCTCAAGCATATTCCTTGCGTAGTGTCATTGCTTCCTGATGGCTGAACCCTTTTGGTTGTCTTATTTATCTCCATGCAGGCTGTCAACATATCTCCAACCTCGATGTCCAGGTAAAAGTTTGATAAATGATATTCATTTATGGGAAATTGAAATTGATCACTCTTGGGGGGCATGAGATTCTTTTGGGATATGGAACGTTCAATATTTTTTGGTAAAATGTTATTTTTCTTTCAAGTGACTGGTTGGATGTTAAGTAACTGGCTGCTCTATTTTTCCTTTCATCCAAATGGGATTGCTTTGTGTTTGATGATGTGATATTGAGCATACATCTTAACGAGTCAAAATGTAGATCTTTATACAGGTATCATTAGTATTTTGCCTGGAAAAACATCTTAGCAATTCTAGATGAATTCTCTTAGCACAGTACCGCTTACTGGCCAGATGTGCTAATCCATCAACATGATGAGCACAACTTTGAGACTTGAGATGTAAAAAAGTCGGAATTCAACAAATTTGCTATTGTATTGTGTTGTGTTGTGTTGTCAATTGAATCAATCCACAAAGTTTTATTCTGCTATTCATTTTTTTGGTACTCTTAACCTGGTTTGGCTTCATGTTAAAAAATATTGTAGGGCCACAACAATTTCCTCCCCTGGTAGTACCACCCACCACAGTGATCAGGGATTCAACTTTTGCTCCAGCACCTGCACCTCAGTCAGATGGTTCTAGCACACCAACACCCACACCCAAGACCGAAGTTGTGCCAGCAACTGGATCGCTTCCTGGATTACCTCCGGCAAGTGGCCCAGTTGGAAGTATTTCTTTTTCTTTCTCAGTCAATCCATCAGCCACTCTCATGATCGCAGCTGTGCTACTCTTGTTTGCCATGACCTCCATTCCATTGTAGTTTTGCCATGAACTGCCTGTCTAGATGGCTTCGGTTGGTGTGGTTTGCCTGTCTAGGATCGCAATTCTATGTTGTATGTAACCTTGTTAATTTTTATTTCTACCACATGAACTGATTTACGGATGCGAGAAAATGTAGGCTGTCTCTGTGCCTGGCTGGTATTTTTCTTGTACTCATTCGCTGTATTATGTACTGCAAGTCGAGGCATGGGCAGTTCTTTTGCGACTCATTCTTTGCTTAAATTATCCAGAGCTCTATGATATTTCCCTCGTTATGCACTTTACATCACAGTTCTGTTCGATCTTGTTAATGAAAACCCTTAAAATTTATTTAGAGTTCTCAAGCTTGGTTGCAGTTAAATTTATGGTTGGCAGGTTTAGTATTTTTAGCCTCCTAAAAGTTCACGTTTATTTTTCATAAAAAAAACATATAGCATATAGATAAATTTAAAATAATGTTAAACATTAAGAAAGTACGATTAAAAAAAAAAAAAAAAACTATAAGAGTGCACATTAGTTTTTGGATTAGCGGGATCTATAAAGCCGATTGATTCTATTTTAAGATAATGGTCTCATAATTTGTGTATTTTTAGAATTTTTATTATTATATTTTTTTGATGACTAGCATTATTCATAAATAAATCTATTATAAAACATTGCTGAAAACTCTTCAGAACTTAAAAATCTAGCTGGCAGGGAAACCAGTTAAAAATCCAGAATGACTTCCAGAGAAGACATTGTCAACTTTGTTTCATGCATCAAAATATTGTTGAATATATTGATTTACCACCCTTAATACTAAGAAAAATAATTGAAACCAATTAAAAAAATGATCCGACAAGGTAACTCGGGCTTTAAAACTAGTTAGCAGAAAGACTAAAAAAGAATGGGATTTTAATGTACCTCTGCTCACAAAAATATTATTCACCATAATTGTTTTTTTTTTCAATTTATGTTTTTTTTTTGTTCATTTTCAATTATATTCTTTAATATTATGTTTATAAGGATTGAGTTTCATAATTTTTTTCAATTTACTTTTTACGAGGCTACCCTAGTCTCATGACCTGGACCGTGGGTTTGATGAATTGTGTCAAGTTTTTCCTTTTTCTTACTAGTTTTTTTTTCTTCTCAAATTCATCCTTTAACATTGAGTTAATTGAGAATTAGGTTTTGTGATTTGTTTTGGTTTTTTCTACGAGGTTATCCCGTCTCATGAATCGGATTACAAGTTTGACTGATTAACTCAGATTAACTCAAGTTGTTTTTGTGTTTCTTTTTTAATTTCATCTTTCAATACTTAGATGATTGAAAATTAAACTTTATTATTTATTTCAATTTGTTTTCTAATAGAAAATCTCGGTCTCATAATCAAGTTGCAGGTTTGACATGTTAACTTAGATCAATTTTTTAAAAAATAATTTCATCATTCAACATTGAAGTTATTAGAAATTAAAATTTATAGTTTATTTTGATTTATTTTTTATGTGTTATTATGGTCTCATTAACTAACATGCAAATTGATAAGTTAATCCAGATTCATCCAACATGTTTTTATCTTGAAATTTATATATAAAAAATATCATCTTGAATATTTATATTAAGTCAAATTATATTTTTATTGGTATTCCAGATTATTTTTTAACATATTAAATCGAATAAATCATATCAAATTAATTTCTATATAATTTAAAGTTTTTTACTAGAAAAAATATGAGAAACACCTAAATATTTTTCTGCCATGTAAGAAACTAATAATTCCAACCGTATAGAAAGATCTAGTTTCATCCTTTAAGAAGATGGATTCCTTGACGGGAGCAAGGGTCAAACCTTATAGAAGCCCCCTCATGACTTATGAAACAGTAAAGGAAAAGGGGGCCTGGAGAACAGAGTAGACCTAGAAAAATATGAAAATATATACACAATTCATACCTTTTTTAACACCAATAAAAACGATAATATCAGAGATCATTAAAGTCAGTTAAAACCAGATTTAACAAGGAACTAGGAGAATTAACACCCAATCAGACGGGCAGGTTTGCCTCCTAATAGCTCCGGCCAGCCAATCTGCAACCCATGAATAAACAAAACAGATTCACTGGGCTGGCGTGTGAGCGCGGTCTTGATATCTTCCGTGTAAGCATCAATATCCCGTTCGATAATCCCTCCAGGCTTATATACAGTCTCCACCAGTGTCTTAGAGCCACACTCCATGATCACCGACCTTGGGGCAAAAGCTCGGCCATGGTAACTGCCTCAAACAGCGCCATTGCTTCTCCTTGCAAAACTGAACCATGCAGCTATTCTACCCAAAAAAGAGACGGTTAGCATTCTGTGGTCTGAGCATCATAAACAGGTCCAGTTTTGTTCGCTATTGCCTCTATAATTTTCAGATTTCAGCTGATGCATATTTTGGATTCTAGACTCCCCCCCCTCTATATATATATATATATATATATATATATATATGAGTAAACAGTTCAGTTTCCATCTAGTTGAATGAGAATACATTGATTTAAAATATTGTCTACTTCTTTTTTTTGGTTAAATTGACGTTGGTTAAGAAATGGCACACCTATTAAGGATGTGTTTATTTCTTTGGTTTACCGTGTGTTTTAAAAAATTCTAAGTTTTTTTTTTCTTAAAATCAATTTATTTTTATATATTTTTTAATTATTTTGATATGTTAATATTAAAAATAAATTTTAAAAAATAATAAAATATTATTTTAATATATTATTTTGAAAAACGACCAAACACTACTTAAATCATAACTTCATTTCCAAATACTTTAATACCCCAAGTTTGTTAGAACCAACTATAACATCGTGGAATTTTTCATATATATCAAAATTTAGATAATATATTTTTAAAAAAACATACAACCACATATAGAACTTGTTCCTAATCCAAATAATTAAAATGATATAATAAAAATTTAATGCTACCTCAAATAAAATATATGTAACTAGATTAAATTCAACATATTAATAAATTATTTCATTTATAAAAATGACTAAATTAAATCCATCATAATATTTAAATTCCTTCATTTCATGATTTTAACAATTCAAATAAAATACCATAAGGCATAACAAAAGAATGAAATAAAATTTACAATTATATTCCTTTCTAAAATTATATGTTAATGTTATCATAATTACATGTATTAGTCTTATACAAAAAAATAAGGTCTCAAATCTACTACGTCTGTCAGGTGACGCCAAACCTAAAAATTAATTTAATATTAAAGTAAATTAATTGCATGACAAATAAAGTGACAATATAACAAATACCAACTTAATTCGTTTTCTTCATGAACAAGAAGAATTCTTACGACTCAACCTTAGTTAGCAACCTCCAATTCGGGTTCCAACACTCATCGCCTAGACTTGGACACATTCCTAAAAACCAAGGAATTCATTCATCCAACCGCCCAGAACAAGGTACTAGTCCATCACACAGAGCAAACAGGTCAACTTAGCCCAGAACAGGGCATTGGTTCCATCACACAGGGCAAACTGGCCATCTCGCACCAATCTTATAACACAGGGAAAACAAGTTAACTCAGCCTATAACAGGGCACCGGTCCCATCACACAGGGCAAATAGGTCATCTCAGCCTAGAACAGGGCATTGGTCCCGTCACACAGGACAACATGTTCATCTCGCATCAGTCTCGTCACATAGGGAAAACATGTCATCTCAACCTAGAACAGGGCATCAGTCCAATCACACATAGTAAACTGTTCATCTCCCACCAGTTCCATCATATGAGACAAACTAATTAACTCAAACCGGAACAAGGCACCAATCCCATCACACATGGTAAACTGGTCATCTCCCCCTAGTTTCATCACATAGGGAAAACTAATCAATGCCTAGATAAAATAATTAGACAACTATAAAGTACGAGAAATTTATCTAACATGTATTTTAACAATTCTAAATAGAGTTTAAATAGAAAGGTGTCAAGCACCTACATGAAGTCTGGGCACAATACGCAGGATCCTGTCTCGATGCCCCCTTAGCAACCTCTCCTGTATTAATAATCCACCATCAATTTTTCATACAATAACTTATCTTTCAATAACAATTTATTCTATTAAATTAACCACCTCAATTAATTTTCTTAATTTAAAGAAATTACATATTTTCTTTAATTTTTAGTTACCTTCTCATAGCCGCAGGTCAATAATCAATCTAGTATGATTTCTACTCACAACAATCTACAATTAAAATCCACTAAGCAAAATCCACAATTTTCATCATATTTGGCTAAAACATCCAAAGCATAAAGGTGAGAATCTTCTTTGAAAATTTTTTCAATTAACGTATGTACCATCATTTAAACTTCTCAACAACAATACCACATTAATAAATAAATATCAATTTTATCAACTAATTATTCCTCCAAAAATTCCCATTTTGGTCGAATAGGTTAATATAGTGAGGGGTTTATTTTCTTTCTTTTTTTCTCAATTAACCCATTACCCAATCATCAATTGGTTACAATAACAAATTACAACCAAGATTCCACAACAACAATTTCTTTCTTCCTTTATTTATTTATTTTCACATTGCCAAAATCCTAAAGAAATAAAAGGATAAATTTTCTCTTTTTAATTTACTCAATTAACTCATTACTCAATCCGTTCACATAACCTTAAACATCATTAAACCACCCAAATTCAAATTCAAGCCTTAATTATAAAAAAAAACTTCAACTTAATTCACACTAAATAAAACCTTAAAATAGCACAAATGAAATTGTCAAGTAATTTATCAAATTGAGACTTGACCCATTGTTTATTCATGTACCATACAACATTCAATCACAATTTTAACACCTTATCATGAAAAAAAATCACACTTTCACAATAATTTCGAACATAACAAATTGAATTGTTATGGGCTACTTTTTTACATATTCAAAAACTATACTATCATCAATTCATTCATCAACACTTTCACCAAGCCTCACTCAACATTTACAACATACTAACAATTTCAAAACTGAATACAAGAAAAAATTACACAATCAATGATCATGAAGGGGCTTACCACCTTGTAACTCAAATAAAAATGGTGGCTATGAATGTTAGAGTAACATTACACAACAATGGAGTTGAAATAGTAGCTCAAATAACAACTAGATGAGTTACAGAAATACACATAAAACTTATCAGCAAGTTCAAATGGCAATAACTCCCAACAAAATAAGCTAAACTGATATGAAATTGGCAACGTTCTGTTCACGATGAGTTAATGTCTTTTCAAAGTATTTGTTTCCAATCTCCACTACTCAGCCTCAAGAGGACATATAGGCGCACCACATTCTAATTTCAGTGTAATCTAACGGTGGAAGAAGGAGAAAATATCTGGCAATGTTAACTGCCTACATATACCTGTTTGGTTACTTGGTAGCGTCCATGTTTTGTGCGTTTCTAATTTACAAGCTGTTTGGTTAACAGCGGACCACAGTTTTAATCGTCTGGGTCCCACACAAATATGTGTTCGTAACGCAGGAGTAACAAAAGCAACTCTGCCTTGCTTTTTGTCGTGGCTGATGTTCAGAAAACGCTATAAACAATAATATTCATTACCAAAAAAATTAATTAGCCCTTTTTGTTGCCGTGTTCTCCTCTCTCTCAACGACATTGCATAATTTTAATTAACATTGCAACACTTTCTCATTGGAGGGCCTATCTTCCTCACTGTTCCCAATTTGTTCTGATTTCTTTTGCCTCGACGACGATTCTGTTGAACACCTTATCCTCATCCAAGATCCTTTCCAAACAATTCAAGTGATCTGAGTTCACCGTGCGCAATGGGTCCTTTGATTCCATTGGATCCTTTCCAAAAGTTTCCTCCAAGTTTTTCTTTTAGCTCGTCGATGTTGAGGAGGCAAACATCTTTTTTTGCCCATTATTCAGTAGCCATCTTTTAATCAACAGCAGTTGTGCTCTCTCCTGTAAGTTCTAGGACAACTGCTGTGAGATGTTTTGTTGCACTGGTAATTACATCCTAATCTTGTGTTGTTTTTAGGCCGAGGGAGAAAGAAAATGAAGAAGAGGCAAATGGGGAACTTTATGGAAGAGAGGATTTGGTGCTCTACGTGGTGGCGACTGGTTCTGGAAATTTACAGATTTTTATCCGTGATTGAAAATGATGCCCTGTAAAAACAAGTATAAATACAAATTAAACATGCTTGGTTTTCATTGGTTGGTGAAAATTCAAACAAGTTTTTATGTAATAATGGCAACAAAACATATATTGCTTATGCTATTATAATTTATTTGTATAAAGTTTTTTTATTGGTTATATTTAAAGGTAATTTTTGTTAAAGATAAAAAAATATATATGTTTATATATAAAAAAAATTAAATATGTGGATGTTTAGTTGTATCAATGACACTATATAACTATATTAAAAGGAGATAGCAAGATGATGAGGTTTTTTCCGAGTGATCGCAATTCCAATTTCATTCCAGATGACTTTTTACTTGATATTGTACCTCGCTCAGCTATTCAAGGATCGCAGAGGCCTTCACGTATTTGTACGCGATAGAATTGCAAATAGTTTGCAATGATATATGTGTGTGTGTGTGTCCTTTTAGGTAATTTTACAATCAAATCTCATACAAAAAGCATATTAACCAAACACAAGAAACTGTTTTTTTCAACTACAATTTCAACCGTAGTTTTAACCAAACACATCCTCGTTTGGCAGTGTAGTTGCGGTTGCTTTTCAAATAACTTTTCGTGTTGAAATGTATCAAAATGATATTTTGTCATTTGTTAAAAATCATTTTTGAGATCAGTACGTCAAAACCGTCGAAAACATACAAAAAAATTTAATTTTTTTTTAAAAATAAATTTTATGGGAACACGGTTTACACCGCGTTTCAAAACAGCCTTAAACGAACCTCACAAAAAGCATTTTTTATTAAACTGTTTTTTTTAAATCACAACCACAAAAATAATCACAATACCAAACATAGTGTTTTTTGGCTGTTTTTCTAAAATAAATAAATAAATAAAGATCCCAATCATTACAAAATTTAAAATTTTTAAATAAAATATAAGTTCGACTATTAAATTTTATACAATATCATAGTTAGAACCATCAATTCCATATAAAAAGTTGTAAGAATAAACCACTCATCACAAAACCTAAGTCTTTTGAATGAATTCAATTCAACCATCAAATTCTGCGAAGTTAAATCACATGAAAACCGCAATTCAATCCTATTCCCCCACTAAATTAAAATTCTATTTTCCCGCAAATTGCCTACACACACAATTGGAACTCGTATCTAAATTAAAATTCTATTTTCCCGCAAATTGCCTACACACACAATTGGAACTCGTATGTGTAAGCAAAAGAAATTGATCCTTCAATCGCTGTAACTGAACAGAAAGCCAATGTTATTTACAAATATTTACAGTTATAGAAGCAAGGAAGATAAAAGGTAAAAAGAATCATGGTGTTTTTCATTTTGCACACAGCTGAGACACTCGAAGGTCCCAAAAAATCCACATCAATTACAATTCACTTTGTTCATTCAGATTGGAACGGCCATCTTTAGAGAGCCTTTAGAACAACTTTGCCGGTGGCGTGAATGCCCTTTGCAGCAAGCCTCAATACAGATCGACTACGATACAACCTGCATCCAGAACATGTGTCAGAAGCAAAACAAAATTTGACAAGAAGCAGCTCGAATCCCCTGCTAATTCTAAACAAATGTGATTTGGGAGGCCATCCACAAAGCTTCTGGTAGATCTTAGTATTTTAATCTCTTCCTAGTTAGGTTAAAACAGCATGTATTTAGGTGGATTAGCATCAATAATGCAGACCCCAGTCAGTCTGAGGCATTTCAAGCCTATCCAAGGGGCATAATAAAGGTTCATCCACTTCAATTCCCAAACTGATTTTTCTCAACCAATCGAATAAGGAATATATTTTACTTAACCCAGAAATGATAGCAGGAAAAAAAGATGGAAAAATCATTATTTAGAAGTAAAAATGAAGTTGAGACCTACTTCTATCAAACAATGTAGCACATTTTTCTCTTCAACCTGGAATCTGTATTCCTAGAATTGCAAACTAAGATATTACTAGATTGTGAAATACTCACCCTGCCAAAGCAAGCCCCCAGGTTCCCAGGGTATAAAACATGGTCCCAGCATGCCAGATATCAAACACCTTTTCCAATTTGCTCACACCACCCAAAGCTTTTGCCAGAACTGCAAGTTGCCAACCTCGTGAAATTGAGTAACACTTAATTCATAAGAAACTCACATTCCTTCACTATAAATTACGCAGAAAGGGAACATATCCAAGAAAATTTGATATGCTAGTCATCAGATTCAGAACATGGTTTGCTATTTCAAACACATTTGAATTTCACCATAACAAAGAACAAAACACGTAACAACATAGATTCACAGCACTAGTATACTTCATTGAAGCATAAATTAAGAAAGAAGGTGGCTCTACTGAAGTCCTTGCACAAATAGCTATTCAATAGGCGAGGAAAAGAATGAATTGTCGAGAAATAAAAGTAAAAGTCAAGTTTTCGCAACACTGGGTTAGTAGTTATCTCAAAATAGCTATACGCACAAAATCAGGTTTTTGGCTTAAAAATCAGAAGCACAAAAACATTCAAGTTCCATTACAACTTACTTTTCTGCAGCTCCTCTGGCGTCAATTTCTGCAGTTACAACATAGTAAATCATGTTACATAAATTATATCAAGCATCAACCATTATCAATCCATCTTAACAAACACAGTTAAAAATCACCTGTGCCTTCGGGTTTGCTACAAGGCATTTAGCCATGAAGTAAGCAACCCCGTCCACCACATTCTCCTCAGTAACAACCACATAGTTCTCATCATCAATACCACTCCGCTCTTCAGTATTGCTAGGAACCATGTCTTCTGTTACCCAAACCCACGGACTAGGTTCTTTGTTATCAACACTGATTAGAACCTCAACTAATTGCATATCATCCCCTAATAAAAAAATCAAACTCAAATGAACACCAAAGAAACTACCATACTATAAAGCTAAAATCGACAACCATGTAAGAAATTAACAAACCTGTAGCCTCTTTAAAAGGGAACTGAATGCCAGTTTCGTTAATTGAAGCCTGCTGGAGGGATTTAAGTTTAGTCAAGAATTTCTCAGAATCCACAGTAGCTACTAGATGGCTGTACAGCTGCAATTTTTCGAAAAACAACAAAGATCCATAAAATTTAGCACAGATTCCATGATAAAGTTTTTAAATTTAAGAAAAAAAAGAATTTTTTTATAAATAATGCTCGTTATAGATGCCAGATAAATGGCACCAGATTCTCGCATAGAAGGGAAACTACATACGTGAGTAGGGCACTCGTGTAACAAGCAAGGCGATTCAGCTAGATTTTGGAGTAGTTTCAAATTTTGCTCAAGCAAATTCCTCAAACGCTTATTCTCCGATCTTAAAGACTCCAGTTTTTCATCCACTGGTTTATTTTTGGTGTCGTTGCCCGGTTCATGCTGGTGATTTTCGTGGAGGTGGTGGTGCTGGGTGAATTCCATCGCTTTCCATGCCACGTCAGCCACCTCGATGACCGTCTTCGCTACCTCTACAGCGCCGTGGCGTCCCATGGGAACTTTTTGTTGGACAGATTTCTTTCTGATGTTGAAAGACAGAGCTAAACTTGTTTTTCTGTATGATTTGCGTGTCCCAGAATCAAGCTTGGTTTTGATGGTCCTAGCCTGGGGAGGGATGATAGGGATTTTTTCTTTTCTTTTCTTTCTCAACCGCTGTGGGTAAATGTTGTTATTTTCAGATTTGCGCCTCTATTTCTCAATTCTCTTCCGGACCCTCTGCCGATCCAAACTTTCACGCTATGTTTGTCTTGGTTATGTGTTTGACTTGAAATTTTTTAAAAAGGATATTTTTTCAAGTTTAACAAAAACTCTAAAAGGCATTGCAAAATTCCAGACACGATAAAACTAATCTTTATTACAGTGAAATTATTTTTTTTACCTTCAAAGAAAAAAAGAGTTGTCTTACAGTTAAGGGTAATTCAGTTTTTTTTATAATTTATTGGTCATTAAAAAATGTACCGGGTACATGCATTTTTTCAAAGTTTTCAAAACAATAAAATGACAAAATTACTTCTAGAATAAAAAAAAAAAAATTGTTGATTAAGGGTGTTTTTATCTTTTTATTTTTGAAAAAACAGTAAAAAATCAGCTTTACTCTTGAAATCAAGAAAAAAATAAGTCATTTGTCCAAGAGTCTTTTGGTCTTTTCACAAGGATTGTTTTATTAATTCCAAAACAATAAAAGGTAATTTGGTTTTTTTAATAATTAATTAATATTAAATTCAAAAAGTTTTTGGTGTCTGCGAAATCTTCTAGTAATTGAAATTGTCTTTTCATTGTGTTGTTGGAAGCACATCTCTAACTTTGATTTGTTTATTACGTTCATGCGGTGCTCTTTATGTTCTTGAGGATATTCAAACTTAAACTATTATTTGATTTTTACAAATCCTATATTGATTGTGGGTTGTGCTTATAGGTTTTGGGTCAGGCTAGAAAGTTCAGTCCACGTGACCGGGTTAAGCCTTTCAATGCTTCAGGCCATGTTTGGCAAAACCAAAACCTATTAAAGAAAAAATGCATTTTTGAGTTGTGAATGTATTTTTAGCAAACACTTTTTTAAGGTGATTTTTAAGCCGATGTTTTTTCTAGCTAAGGGCATGTTTGACAAACATGCTCTAATACCTTTCTTATAGCCTTATTTTCTGTTTTTCTTTGTGTTTTGCCAAACACAACTTTAATTTAATTTTCATATTTTTAATGACTATTTTGTAATTAATTTTGGACTCCTATTTTTTACCATCTTTACCTTTTTATATTTAATATTTAGAATTATGAACTTATACGTAAGATATTTTCCTGGTATTATATAAATCAATTTTAAAAAATATAAAAACAACAAAAAATAGATTTATGTTGTAAATTGCATATGGACAAGGTCTAATTATGCATGTTTTTGTAAAATAAAAAAAATTCCTCATTTTCTTTTAAGAAAAATCAATTAATGGATTTTATAATTAGTTTGTAAAAATCCATTTGAATTTGGCCTAAATTTTAAAAACACTAATATTTTTTTTAAATATTTAAAAATTATAAATTTATATATAACATGTGTTCTCAATATCAAAAGAAACAAAAATAAAAACAAAAACATAATAAAATATTATTTGACTTTAGAATTGCAAGTTTAACCTATAAAGCAATGATTTATCTTATTGAGGTGGATTCATTTTAATCAATAGACAAACCAATGGATAGTAAAACACAATGAAACCTTAGAAACAATCAGACAAATAGACAATGTAGTTTAACCTCGGCATGGTGTATTATGGGTGATTTTGTTTTTCTTGTACACAACCAGTCCCCTTACCTAAACTTTGAAGATCAGTTAGGGTTTCTATTGATCAAATTATTAGATAACAACCCCAAACCTTTTAAAACATATAAGGACAAGAATTACTTGTTCTTTCCCCACTCAAAACCTAATCCAAAAGGATGATCGTCGCAACGACGTATATGTGCGATAATTTTAATTGCTATTTTTTTTTTATTCTTTTATGTAATTGATTTTTTTTCTTGATTTCATTCCATGACATTTGATTTGCCAGGGATTGGACTTCGTGATTTTTTCATGTATAGTGCTTATGGTCTAATGATCTAAGTCACGAGTATAAAAATTTAATGCAGGTCAACGTCCTATTTATTTTTCTGGAGTTTTTTCTTTTCCAATCTCATTGTCCAATAATAGTTTTTTTTTTAAAAAATAGTTTTGTGATTTTCTTCATTTTTTTCCTATCAAGTTCTGGCGATCTTATAATCTGAGCCACAAATGACTAAGGATGAAGTTGAAAAAAAAAATTAAAAAAAGAAACATAAAAAAACCAAAGTCAACTCAAGTTAATTCGACTAACTCTCGAACTGGAATATAAGATCAAGGTAATCCCAAATAAAGAAAAGCGGAAAAAAAATCATGAAGTTCAAGGCCTAATAACCTAATGTCGAATGATAAAAAAAAATAATTTAAAAAAAGGATATAAAAAGATCAAAGGTAAATTAGATTAACTTTCAGAACTAGGGACTTGAGTCATGAGACCAGAATTACATTATAGAAAACATACGTGAAAAAATCACGAAACAAAACCCCTAACAATAAAAAAGATTAAAAACACAATAAATAACAATTAAAACAACGAAGACAAAAAATGGTATAAAAACTAAATGAAAGAAAACAATGAGAGATTATAATAAAAAAATCAAGAGAATAATAAAAAATAGTAATTAAGAGAATAAGGACCAAACTGGATAAAAAAAATTAGATGAAATAATATGTCGAGGGATGAAATTAAAAAAAATAAACTAAGAAAGGGATAAAAAACAAAAAATAGAAATCAAAAGAATGAAGATCAAATTTGATACATAAATTAAATGAAATAAAATGTTTAGTGATGAAATTAAAAAAACATCAACTTAAAAAAGCAAAACAAATAGCAATAAAAAAAATAAAAGATTAAAATTGATACAAATACAAACTAGAGACAAACATAATTTATGAAATTACTGGTATGAAATTCAAGGCGAGGAAAGATAAAGAGAGGGGGGAAAGGAAAAAAAGCCCATTAGAGCCAAATCGTTTCCCGGCCATGCACATGCGCCTGACCACCGTGAAGTGAACAACACGATGCTTTCAACGCTTTTTGTGGAAGGCAATGTTTGACTGCCAGGAGGCGCCTCTCAAAAAACATAGGCGCCAACTACTTTTTATTAATTATTTTTATATTTTTTAAAAAAACTAATTTGTTCCACATTCACATTTCTTATAACTAAAATACTATGATGAAATTAAAAAAAAGTTATTGGATGTTTGTTTTATTTTTTTTGGTTTTTAAGGGTAATATAATGTATGTTTGAAATGACAGTGCATGATATTTCTTAAAAATATTTTTCACTTGAAAATATATTAATTTTTTTTAAAGTTTTTATTTTTAACATCAATATATTAAAATCATTGGAAAACATAAAAAAAACTTTAATTTAATATTTTTTCAAATCAAATACACTTTTAAAACACACTTCTAAACATGTATATAGTCATTTTATAATGCTAGCAAGATATAAAAAGATCAAAACACCCTTCAACCCTAGTTTAAAAATTTTTTATTTTAAGAATAATTAAATCATTTTATTGTATTAAAAATGTGCAAATACAAATTTATCCCCAATGAAATTAATAATGTCGATTCTAATCCAGATTCTAATCAGTCTAGGATTATAGTGTTTTACTGTTACCTTGTTTTTTTTTTTTTTTATATTATTATTATAGTGCGTAACTTTCCAAATCACAGCTCGCGAAGAAAAATTAAAAAACAAAAGAAAAGGAAAAAAAGTAAACCTCTCCGTTTCGTTTTTCCATTTTCTCTCTCTCTAGCGCCGAGAATGGCAGAGGAGATGCAAGAGCAAGCCACCGAGACGGTGAAAAAAGAAACGCCCGACGAGTCGCTCGATATCGAGTCCCAAGTCAAGGAAGCAATGCTCTCTCGCGTTAGCCACTTCAAAAAACAAGCCGAGTGAGCACACCCTTTCTTTCTCACCTGAGAATTTTATGCAATTCTAGGTTTTTTTTTCGTTGAAGTTGGTGTAATTTAATTTTTTCTGGGAGTTGATTAAGAAAGGAAATGATTTATGCAGTTTTAGTGATTAAGGGATTGATGAGAATTGAATGAATTTTGTTGTAAATAAACATAAAATTGCAGTTCTCTGACGTTTGAGGGGGTGCGGAGACTGTTAGAGAAGGACTTGGGATTGGTCAAATTTGCGTTGGATGTGCATAAGAGATTTGTCAAACAGTGTTTATTTGAGGTAATTTTTATTTTTAAATCTTCAGACTCTGCCATTTGTAATTTTGCTTGTGGTCACGCCGGTATGTGCCATACTCGTCTGAGTTTTATCTTCAGTTAAAGTGTAATTATTACCTCTGATTCCTTTTGTTCTGTTGCTATTTTATGTCGGTTTAGAATGATAATTCCTATTAAAGATAACTTAGTTATGTATCGTTGTATGTCTGCATTGCTTAGGTTAGTGGGCTAAGTTAAACGCCTGTGCAAAAAGATAAAAACCGTTTTTGGAAATCTTTGAATCTGACAGTTTTAGTAAAATGGTTTAATGTATTGATGTATTTTAAAATTGTTCATGATATTGGTTGTCTTGGATTAGAGAACGGCATGTGCCGATTTCAATAAGTTGGATTTGAAGTTTCCATAAATGTGAACTAACTGTTGTACAAAGGTGATCAAGCTAATGAGGGAAGCTCTTAAACAAAAGCAATGAGCATGTATTTGATGCACTGGTTTGCATTTAGAGCTTACTAAAGTGCTTAAATTAAATTGTACTAATTTTGGTTGATTTACTGACTAATTTGCTTGTGAATGATTCTAGCAGAATGTTTAACTATTGATTGATGTCTATCGTGGGAATTAACTTTTCACTCGTTCACTTGTTAATACTGATCTTGATGATGTCGTGGACTGTTGTATTAACTCTTCAAATCTTAAGAAGTTAAAGATGTAGAGGATGCATTGGAATCATGATGTAAATTTAGCTGTGGATTGTTTTTGGGAATTTTGTGTGTTAATCTGAAAAACTACTCTCTGGAGTTGGGGTCCTCTTACAAGTTTAATGCTGTCCGATTCTCATTACTAGTCATAATTGGTTCCCGAACTCCCTTTGCTTCTGATTTTATGCTTGTGTCTGTCTGTGCCAGTACTTAGATGGTGCTGTTACTGACAATGCCTCCAAGGACTCTTGGGATACAGTGGAAAAACATGTTGATTCTCCAAAAGAAGTTACAGAATCACCTGAAAGACCAGATTTGAAAACCAATATAAAGGAACCTTGCTCTGAAGATGAGGAAAAAATGGAAGACTCTCCTGTAATGGGCCTTTTGTCAGGACAAAAAACAACAAAATCAAAGGCCAAGGATACTCAAGCAAATGAGGTTAAAGAAGTTCCAAGTGAAGGCAGCATAAAGAAAGCCATGATGAGACGGGCTTCTTATATCAAAGCTAATTCCGAGTATGTCAATTCCTTTGGATTGGCTGTCAATTCTGATAGCCAGCCTGCTCCTTTTCTAAACTTCACGTGTTTCTTTTTCTTGTGCCTGTGGGCTTTGGTTGAATCAATCCTTACCCACTGTTTCTCGGTGGTTCATGTGATTTTGAAAGTTAATTTCACCTTTTGTCATCTCAGGGAAATTACAATGGCTGGACTTCGTCGACTCCTAGAGGAAGATCTTAAACTCGATAAATTTTCGCTCGATCCCTACAAGAAGTTCATTAGCAAGCAATTAGATGAGGTGCATATTCTTGTTTAAGCGTTGCCTTTTAGCCTGTGTTCATATCACATACTATCTGATTTAGTCACCATCATCTTTATCAGGTATTAAAATCTTCTCAAGTTTCTGAACCTAAGAAGAAAACTCTTAAGAACAATTCTCATGGTAAAGCATCTAAAAAGGTTAGCAGTAGAGAGAGCGCAGATTCTTCAGATAAAGAGAGCGAGGGGGAAGATGAAGAGGTAAAACCAAAGAAAAGGAAAATTGGTGTTGAACGAAAGATGCAGAACTCCGAAGGGTCTAAAAAGCGGAGGAGAACTGAAAAGGAAACCAAAGTATCTGCCAACAAGCGGATCAAGCCTTTGGAAACAGCAGCAGAGGACAACAGCGATTCAGAAGTCAGTGGAAATGCTTCAGAAGACAACAATTCTCCATCATCAGCGGAAAAACCAGTCAAGGTTCTGCCCCCACACTCACCCATTCCTGCACGAGAAAAAAAAGTGGCTGTTTAAATTATAAACTATGGTTTGGTAAAATATGTTTTGATCTTCTTGTAGAAAAAGGAAGCTTCTACTCCAGCATATGGGAAACGCGTGGAGCATCTGAAATCAGTCATTAAATCCTGTGGGATGAGGTATTTCTTTCACCTGCCATTTATAGACCCAAAACAGGGCTTTGTTTGGCTTGACACCCAAACATTTGTTATTTCTTTTGCAGTGTGCCTCCTTCGATTTATAAGAAGGTGAAGCAAGCACCTGAGAACAAACGTGAGGCTCGGCTAATAAAGGAACTTGAAGAAATTCTTTCTAGAGAAGGATTGTCGTCAAATCCTTCTGAAAAAGGTGGTTTTTACCATTGAAAATCTAGCTATATGAACTATGAATAAACAAATATGCTGCTTTCTGGACCTTAATATTGTTCACAGAAAAATTATCAAATTCTAATGTTATTAATCATATGGCACAATACTTGATGTAAATGCAACTTTATACCCACAAGCATGTGTACATGTATTAAAGTTGACAACCTTTTAATCACTGCATTCTCAGAGATCAAGGAAGTCAGAAAGAGAAAGGAAAGGGCAAAAGAACTTGAGGGCATTGACTTGAGCAACATTGTGACAACTTCACGTAGAAGGTCTGCCACCAGTTTTGTAGCTCCACCAAAACCAAAAGTGCCAGATGAAAGTGAGAGTGATGACACTGGTGATACAGAAGAGGATGATGAGGATGGCGAGGAGGAGGATGGCAACGATGGAGATAATGATGGAGATGACAACAAGGGTGGTGATAGCCCAACTGAAGAGGCTGATGAGGGTAAGTGACTAAATAGACAAGATTGGGTCCTTTGTTAGTGGGTGACACTTGGATACATTTCATTGAGGTTCAGGGAAATGCAGGCCTGTGACTAGTGGACTGGAATCTCTCTGAAACCAGAAAAATGTCACAAAAACTGAGGTGCCTCAATACCTTCTGTTGTGGATAGTGTACCGGGGAAAGTAAATGAGCACAAATGAAAGACAACTACTATATGTGCATGGTAGAAGCAGAATCCATACGTGGAATAGATCACTGGTTGAAATAGTTGCTGGAATTATATTGGTCGCATGCTATGAGCTTCAATATCATTTCCTTTTTATAATTCTCTCATTGTCTATGCAGATCAAGATGATGGCAGCGACTGAGTCCTGTACAAGCTGACTTGACATGGATGAAAGAAGCTTCAACAATAAAGAGTAAGTGGGTGTATTCGAAGCCTCAGCCATTGGATTACGTGGGTGTATTATGTGTACCATATTGAGTTCTATTTTTTTACTTCTGGTTGTAGCAATAGATAGCTTTGATGGAAAATTTGTTTGCAGCTTTGCCTATTAGGATATGTTTATTGCAGCAGCTCTAGTGACTTGTACAGGGATCTTCTCTGGAAAATTTAGCTCAAATTCTAAGCTAGGATTTTTGTAAGCTCTAAGTCGAGTCAATCCCTACCCCCCCCCCCTCCCCCGCTCTGTTGACATGCAGTTTCTGATTATAGTAACTAGATGGGTAGATAATTTGTCTAGTTTATCCAAAATGATCGTTGTTTAGGCGATGTGATATTGGCAGCAATTGTTTTGGATGATTTGAATGATTTACATATCAAGGCAATTCCTCTTGGGCATATTTGAGGGCTTCGTTATTCCTTTAGACCAGGCTAGTCCCTCCTAAGATTTGAAATTGGCAACAACTTGATGGTTCATGACAAAGGGATGAAAAATTCAAAACTCTACTCACGACAGAAGGCTCTAAAATTCAATTCATTAGAAATGTTCTTGAGCCACAAACAATGATTGCTCCTAATTGAGGAATACATGGATCTTATGCAGATTGTTGACGACACATATTTGAGATGTGTGTTTTTATGCTTCTTGTTCATGACTTCATACGTCATCACCAACTTTTATCTGAGAAAGTGAGCTACAAATAACTGCTCTGATTCATTTAGTAAGTAACCTTCATGCCTGCTCGCAGATGGTCAAATAAAGTAGATTCGGTTGTCAGTACATGTTTTGAAACTTTTTTTTTTTTGTCGTTTATAATCGAATAAAAATGGATTTTAAGGCTTTAAATAAGTTTATGGGTGACATTTGATTTAAATTAGGTGTTTCTGAAAAATAAATAAATAAATAAATCGGATTTTATGCCCAAAACAGCCCGCTCTCATCCTCTCTTTATTTTTGTTTTCAATTATTAACAGATTTGAGCCCGCCAATCCCAGCCCAATAGAACGGGTCCCTACTATTGTTTGGTCCTAGCACACGGGCTGGCTGTACTAAGATTTTATTTTATTTTATTACTTTATAATAGTATTTGTTTTTTTATTCCAGCATAATTTTTTTCCCTTTGAAATAAGTTAATATTGTTTTTTTTTGTGTGTGTGGTGAAAACACATCTTTAAATTATTTGTTTCTCTTGATTTCACACACATTTAATTTTATATTATATATTTTTTATAATATATAAAAATAATTTATCCCTTCTTGATCTTATTTCTTCCATCCCTTGATTTTATATTGTGCTCGTATTGAAATAAAAAAAATAAAGAATAACTAAAAAAAATAATATTTCGGCTATTTATCGGGTAGAGATGCCTTTGCTTCCATCAGGCTATCATTTTACAATTCGATAATTATCAATATAATATAATGTGTTTTATTAAAAATTCTAAATTAACAAAAAGCCTCACTCGCGTGGTGACGCGGGCACCTTTGCTATTAACAATAATTAGGAACGTTTGTGGGAGTGGAGGAATCAATATGAAAGTCATTGAGTTTTTTTGGATTCTAGCTTTGTAAAAAAGAATTTGATAAAATAATAGTGTAAAAAATATCCTCCCTTGTGATTTCTCAAGAGACAGGAGAGAGAGAGAGAAAAATAAAATAATAAAAAATTTTAAGAAGCACACTAAAATTTTGATGATAAGTTGATAACATTAATAATATTATAAAAAAAATCTTAATGAGATGAATTTAACAACATAAAAAAATCACAAATGATAAACGGAATGTACTACATAAGTAGTTCAAAAATTAGTGATTTTTTTATGTGGTTGAATTTATTTTATCAAGATCTTTTTAGCAGTATGGATATTATCGTTATCAAAGTTTTAGAGTGTCTTCAAGATTATTTTTCTCTTCCTTTTTCTTTCTCTATGCTCTTCTTTATTTTTTTTTTATTGAAACTTATTTCCAATCATTTTATATTTCAAGAGGGTTAAATATTTTTTACACTATATTATTTTATTATTTTTTACCGTGTAAAAAAAAAAAAAAACTCTCATTTCCTTGGCACCTTGTTGCTAGGACGAGGTTCGCTCTCTGTGATTCTGATGCTGTTATTCTCAACAGCCAAGAAAATTCGCCTTTAAGAGGCACTTGCTCACACCTGACCCCATGGGTGATAGTGTGATACCCATAATAAAAGAAAGACGGTATAAGATTCAGATTCTCGAGGAATACCCTGAGAGGCCATTTCTTAACAAGTAGGGTCGGCAAGCAGGTGTCCGAGATATATATAGAGGTACTAAAATAAAAAAAAAAGTGCCAGAGAAAACTCGAACAAGATGAATCTCTTGCCATCTTTATCTTCAAATGCAATCTTACCCTCTGGATTCCGACCTTCAAGCACCAATACATTCTATCCACACCTCCTGGAGCTTGATTCTTTCTTGTACCTGTTTCCTAAGTTTACACAATTAAAGCAAACTGGCTAGACATGGATTCTTCATCATTTTCTTTCCCAGATATCTTGGAAATTAAGCACCGTTACAAAGTTTAATCAAACAGAAAAGAGTAACCAATAAGCAGAATTAAAGATCGAAAAGAGATTAATTTATCCCCATCTCAGCATACATTGAGTAAAGAGTGCTAGCTACTTTATTCGGAGGAGATGGATACAGATCAGGTGGGGGAGAGTGTGAGAAATCCTATAGTGGTCCTTCTAGTGATTGTAAATCTTTGGTTGCTTGGACATTCCATCATCAGGTCCTTGGGTGCTATTTGCAAAATTGGCCGACGATAGCTTGCTACTATCTTGGATTGGCAGCTGATCTTGGGGTCCACCTTTCTCACTTGTCAACTCCATTGTTGATGAGCTTATACTATCCTTGCTCTTACCCCACACCACAGTGTACAGGCCAAAAACTATTAGAATTGCTCCAATTATACTGCAACGCAAGACAAAGAACAAATAATGTTACAAACTGAAATATATCCTCACCTGGACATCCTTCAATTACAATTGATAACAAAAAGAGATCTTGTAATGTGCGTGTCTAGAGTAAATAGTGTTGAAAGGAATCGAAGATATTATATACCTTCCAAGGCGGATTTGCTCCGATAGAACAACGGATCCAAGAGCTGCCGTAATGATCATGCAAAGAGGGCTAAAAGAAGTTACAAAGACAGGGCCTTTTTTCCTTATTACCACACCTTGCACATAATATGCAATTCCAGAACAAACCACTCCCTAATTACATGATTGAAAGTGTTAAGAAAGTACTATCCATTATTATTATTATTCATCTGAAACTATAAATTAAAAAAGAAAAGGATACTCACGGAGTAAGCAGCAGCTAGAAGCCTAGAGTCAAAGCCCATTTTCCAGGCACTCATGTCACGTTCCATAACAAGTGACACTGCTGCACCTTCCACCATGCCCGTCATGCATATCAATGCTGTGAGAGAAAGCTCTGCTGGGTATTTCTTCAAAGTAAAGGACTGGACCAAAATTGACGCATTATTCAGCAAGTTTTATTAACAACTTAATTATTCAAAGCTTTTTTTCCTATGAACTGTGCAAATGTTGAGAAAAAAAAGAAGTGACTACTCACTTGCAATATGAAGAAACTTGCCCAGCCACAACAACTGGCTAGGAGCATTAGTGTTCCAGTAAGCCAATGCTGATTACCGGACGCATTGCTTGTGGTTCCACGGTGAGCTGCTCCTTGCGATCTTATAAAATCGATGATTGGACCTTTGTATAAGGTCATAACCATTGCTCCTGTGACCGTGATAACCGTCCCCACCACCTTGGCTGCGCTGTGTAGCTTCTTAAAGTTGACTGTCTCCAACCTGTTTATAATATACCATATTTAAACAAAACGTACAGTCGTTTAGCTAACTCTTCGATCCATTAGTTTGCTTCTCATGAATTTTCTTGAATTATGTCTGGCCATCTTTTTCAGTGCGCTATAGTACTGTCCTTTTGTGGTCATGTTTAAACATGTATCACGCTAATAATATCAAGAATGTTGTTTAAGTTGCATGACTTTTTTTTAGAAATATATAAAATCAAAAGGAACTGTACTTCAAATCATGCAATTTATATGGCTATCGAGACACACACACACACACACACATATATGAACCATGTGATAATTACGACATTAATTTCTTTGTAAAATATATTGATCACAAGTAAATCTGTGACGTGGCATGATGTGACAGGCACTAGCATACAATTAGTGGCCTGATTATGCCCAATAAAGCGTAACCACGCATACATTCTTTTCATTTGCATGATTTCCCTACAAAATGATGTGTGGTGAGGCAAGTTGAAAGTTCCAGTCACCTGAAAATAAGTGCCATTATAAAGGTTATGGCAGGGAGGGCATTTACTGTAGCAGATGCAAATGTAGCTGAGGTGTACTTCATTCCCAGATAATACAAATTCTGATCAAGCACTGGCCTGGTAGTTTCCAATTAAATATATATAGTTAGATACACACAATTTAATTTACATTTATGAAGTATATATATACGCAAAGATGTAGGTATCGAGTTTTCAGGTGCATTTACTCAAGAAAACCAAGCGCCATTATCCTAAGGAAAATTGGGAGCGTCAACTTTGGCCTTATTTTCCTGCCAAAAAAGAAGAGGAAATAAATAACGATTAGAGTTAAGCAAGATTGCAAATGTGAGTCGGTCGTGGAGGCTTGTGGGAGATATAGACCTTTCGAGGACCAAGGCAAAAGGTGCGATAACAATCGTAGCAACTACATGACGGTACACAGCTAGTATGTAATGACTCATGCCATGCTTCAAAGAAACCATGGTGATGATGTACATTCCAGCATATCCAAATTGAAGGGAGACCATAGCCAAGTAAGGTTTGACTTTCTTGAGCCCTAGGTACAACTTCTCACATGGGGTTTGGTTTCCCATCTTTCTATGCAACTTCCTTACTCTCTCTACACGTAGCTCACTCCCTCAATAACTCTCTCCTTCTATGCAAAGATTGGGATGATAAGTGGCCTTCTTATAGACAAGAAAAGCTAAAGTAACGCGATGCCAATATTTGTACTCTACGCTTAGGGCACTTGCTCTCACTCCATTTTTTATAAGATTCTTTTATCCATTAGCAAAAAACATTATATACATCCCAAGCAATTAACTAGATTAATCCTCGCATTGGCCTTACAAATTTGTTAATTTATTAGCAGTGCGGGTTTTAGACATTGACCATCGAATGAAATCAAGGTTTAGTGCTCGAGGATGATGTGTGTAGAGTTTGTGGTCTGTGTTAAAAATGGGTGCTTTGAAGAGTGGACACCATTTCTAAGAGATATCTGATCTGATCGAATTAATCGATCATCCATCATCGGGTGATTCACTTGTGATTAATTTTATTCTGACCTTAGTACTGGTAAAAAGGCATGTGGAAATTAATTAATTAATTAATTATGCTGCTAGAAATTAAATCGCTTAACTAGTATGAGGTACGTACGTAGGCCGGGTTAGAAAATGGGGGTAGGGAGAGGTACCAAATAATATGATCCCGCAATATTACGTATACAATATCCATGTTTTTACATGATATGAGATATCTGGACGGTCGATTCCATAGCTATTCTTATTCCTTAGGCATATATTTGGACCCCGGACTTCAACTAATAAAATCAATCGATGAGAGTTTTAGATGCTGCGTGCAAAAATCGCCTTTGAGTTTTGACAAGGCCTGTATATCCACGATCCACGTTGATTAGGGTCCCATTTTAAAAAAAAAATAATAATAAAATGTCTTGCTAATTATATAATTAATTAATTCCGGCTCCTTCCTTCTCTGGTATTTTGCGGTTTAGGAAAATTCATCAGAAAAGAAATCAATTAATGGTAAAAAAAAAAATAAAAAATTAATGGTGGTGCTATCGTGTTTGGATTCCAACGAGAAAGAAAACAGGTTGGTGAAATCCCACCGAAGAAAAATGTCAAGCATTTGTGCATCTGAGCATATCTGAAACGATGGCATTAGTTAGGAGCGCATTTTCGAAAACATTTTCTTCCTGTAGACTACTGTGGCACTATCCGAAGATATGTGGCTATAGATTTCCCCACCGCAAGGAAAAATGTAAAGACAAACAAGGGTCAATATGTTTCCTTTCTTATTCCTTTGATGGGGTAGTTTCTTCTCTTATCTCTCCTGCTAGTACATGAACGGTGAATTTCGTTTTATTATTTTTTTATATCCATGGCTATAAAGGCATAATATATAGAATACGTCTTACCTTATCGTGGGTGAAAAGGACCAAATGAGAAGGTGCATAGTCAGGTTATGCGATACAAATCCAAACCACTTGGGGCCAATTTCTTTAAAGGGGGAGGATTAATATTACAATAACTGCATTGCATGGTTGAAGATTGGTTTTTTCCATTATTAATTGGTCCCTCCACTCCTTGAATTGCTCCCTATAATGTTTTTTTTTTTTTGCGAGGGGGGGCCGACCTTCTATCCTTGCAATTGGTTTTTCCATTGTCGAATTCGTACAGACACATATATAGTTTGCGGGGAAGGATGGAAAGGAAGACGAAATTTGGAAGCAAATTGACTGATAGAGAGGTGTGAAATTGATAGATGATTTTTTGATCGGTGGATATCAAGTGATTGGTAACTTTTTTATGGTGATTGCACAATGGTACGTGCTGGTATTCTTTTTAAGAAAAGAAATTTACACATAGCTTTATAGATAGAGTTTTGAAACTTAAACCCCAATCCCTAGTTGACTCGAGACAAGACTATAGTTATAGATTAAAAGTGTTAATCCCAAATTCTTTATTGAAAAAAAATTGTTTTAACAAGATTTTTTTAAAAAATAAATCAATGGATTAATGATTGGGTTTTGATCAAATCAGACAGTCAATTCAGATCAACTCGGATTTTTAACTGAGTTATCTAAGTTTTTTCATGTTAACCATGTCCCAAATCGACTCACTTGAACTTTTATATATTCCATCGAAAATTCAACAGTGTTTTTTATGTTTTTTTATTTCAAGTTATCGTCTCTATAACTTTCAATTAACAATCTCAATATTTATCCGATTATCTAAGATTTTTCTAAGTTGGATATAAGCTCAAACTCCTGTTATTTTTTTCCTTCAATAAAAGGACTATTGTAATTTTTTTTCATAATTATAACAATTAATAGTACAACTTATTAGTCACCACCTAATTCAAGATATAAATACATATGTATAATAGAAGATATTCAAGATGAGTACCACAAAATTACAACAAAGAGATCTGCAATGAATGAAAATTAACAGAAACAATTTCGTTTTCGATCCCTTTCCACTTTTAATCAACTCAAGTTAATACATCTTATGTATTATTTAATTTAACTCGGTCCAGTATTTTTACCTATACTTGGCCGAGTCACTTGTTCATAAAAGGAACAATTCATTATTTTTACCTATGCTTGGCCGAAACCCATGGGTGGGTAGTGAGGGAGGGATTTTTATTCCTTCCATTCTTCGAATTGAGTCATTACCCAACCTTATTTCATACATACAAACATTAATCAAACATAAAAACACTGTGGGAAATCCAAGACTCCCTTCAATTCCCCTCTCCTTTCCTTTCCAAAACCCTAACCTTTAGATTTTCTTCAAAATCATTCACCAAATCTCAATTTCTCCTTTTGAACAATTGTCTATTAATTACATATTGACCCCTTGTAATTTCACATTTTCCTTTTTACCACTACCTTTCCTTCTTATGTTATTATGCCGTAACACCTTTTCCTTCCTTTAGTTTCATCGATCCCTCTCTTATGTTTAAAGTTGTTTTATTTATTCTAATCAAAAAAATCTTTTTTTTTTTTTACTCGGGATAGGTTTTAATCGAGTTTTTATAATTAAATCTTATAATTTTTTATTTTTTTTATAAAATTATCTCAATATTATGTTTCAAGATACGGGTTGAATTGTAAAAATAATCTGAAGCCCAAGTTGAATAGTTTTTTTTAGTTGCTTTTTTTTTTATTAAAAATGATTTTTTAAAAAGTTTTGCTTTTCAACCTTCGTTGGTTTAATATTTTAGCTTTGAATTTTATTCAATTCGCTCTGTACAAGGTTATTTTAGCCTTACAACTAGATCAAATATTTGATAGGTTAACAGGGATTGACTCAGATTAATTTTTTATTTATTTTTATATTTTTATTTAGCAATTGATTTTATTAGAATTGAACTTTAGATTTTTTTTTGTTTTTTTATTAGGTTATCCAATTCTCATATAATTTTTATTATTATTATCAAATAAGATCATGAAATCCTTTAAAAATTATTGGCCGGGATGATACATTTCCATGATACATAGGCAGTTCACTTTTATAATTAATTGTTTCTAATTCTTTTTATTTGGTTTATCTACTATTGTCGTGTGTATTTTTATCATATTATTAAATTAACTTAGTTTATTAAACTCATTTTAATTAATGATTCGAGTTTAGAAATATTTTTTATTTCCTTTAAAATACTACGTGTTTTTTTAAGAAAAAAATAACAATACCCACACTCTTTTTTCATATTGAGAAGATAAAAAAGCTTCATCTCGGCTAATCAAACTGGTAATTAGTAAATATTTTTTGGAAAAAAAAACTTTCTAGTGTGAAGGGAGGAAAATCTTCTTAACCTCCAAGTCCCTCCCTTTTATTAAAATGGCCCCCCTTAATTCCCTGTATAAGAAAAATCTAGAAGGAAGAAAGAGGGATAACGGAGGAGGCGAGGTGAAGAGAATATTTTTTTTTTTTAAAATTGAAGTTAAATTTATGACAATATCCGATACCAAAACTTCTCGTTCCCATCCTCCAATCACCCAAAGAGAAAATTTTAATTTTTATTCATCTAGTTGCAAATCCAAATAAATAGAGTTTATTTTCATCCCCTCTCTCCTAAGATTCTCGAACGCATTGGTGACGTCATTTTTTTACAAGAAGAATTTAAATTTTCTTTAGCTTTTTATTTATATCTTAATTTTTTATATATATATTTTTTTAAAAAAATGGCGAAGCACCAATTATTAATTAGATTACTTTTATTGACTAACCACCATATATCTCGTCCATCTATTAATATTAAATATTTTGTTATGTCTCTTTACTAACACACTGTGTTCTTGTACCATAAGATTTTATTTAATAACAATTCTTTACCAATTAACTGTATTGAGAATTTAAGATTAACCAATGAAATCGCGACACTTGAATTGAATATTTATTCAATAATTTTTTTCACATGTTGCAATTTTATTGATCAATTCTCTCTCTTTTTTTTTCTTTTTTTATCAATTCTTAATTTCTAAAGCGTTAGCGGATTACGAGTTTTATTGAACACAAATTTATTACACAATGCGATAATATATTAATTATTGCTAGAGGGGTTTAATAAAATATTTTTTACTAATTGAGAGACAAATTATATCATGGCCTGTAAACATTGCATGACATACAAGGACTCATCAAAACTGGGTACGTAAAATCAATGGACCTTTTTTATATAAAATATTTAATGGGATTTTTGTGAACCAAAAGAAAAAATCAATTAAGTGTTGATCTGATCTTAAAAAAAAATTAATCATGTGGGTGTCAATTAATTAGTTTGCTTAATAAGATTATTCGGTGATGTTTTATTGTTAATAAGATCACTTGATTCGGTGATATTTAAAAAAACCGATAATGTAATACACACACACACTCTATTCGAATGGATTACTAAGAACATGAAGTAATCACTTTCAGCCTAATCAGTGGATTCAAAATAAAAAAGGAAGATGTTTATTTATTGAAAATCATATAAAATAATATCATATATAGAGACTTAAATATTATCTTCAAATATTCACCTCCCAATTTTATATTCATATTCTTGCAACTGACAGAAACCCATGAAGGGAAATGCTGGCATACATGTTTCCACTCATTTCCAATCAGGGCTGGCATTTTGATTCTCATCTCCGCTAGATGTCCTTCGGGTCCACAGAGTATAGTATTTGATGGCATTTTTATTCGTCTTCGTCGAACCGGAAACCCTTCCCTTTCCCCCCCCGCCGAACTCGTAAATGTCCAGCAAGTGATATATATATATATATATATATATATATATATATATATATATATATATATATATATATATATATATTACATCGAAAGCTGCATTTTCTAGGGAATATAATTAGGCAATGCTATAAAAAATAAAGAACATAATTCCTTCAGTCTGAGAAATATTCTGTTCAGCTCGGATCGAGCTGGTATATGTCTTCGAATTGTCTCTGCACATGGCCATATCACTGTAATTCGAGAGAAAAGAAACTCCAGCAGGGACACAATGCGAAAACACGCGTTTATTACATTGAAGTCGAATTAAAGTAAACAAAATAAAATGGCTTCGAATGATAGCATAAAATCACGAAAGGGCTTAATTAAAACCATCGAACTGTCAATAATCTGAACTTCTGAAGGCAGTTTCAATCCGAGAAATGAACAATTAATCCGAAAGAGAAATAATAACCAACTAATTAATGTTGCGAGGAATAGATTAATATTTTAAAAAATTATTACATAAAATTAGGTTTACCTCATCATGTGACATGATCACTCATAATGGGTACTTTATGTAAAGTACCTCACTCATAGACTATGTTAACAATAAACGCAGAATATATACATAGACGAAATCATGTGAAATGCATGTATCATCATGTGACATGATCAATCATAGTGGGCACTTTACAAACAAATCCTTCCAGAACAAAAAATGTAAAACCATTATTTAGAAATAAAAAAAATTATATAACAATTTCTCCATTATTTATGGCCCGAGTCCAGTTCCCTTCAGAAGACCAATCATAACGTGCGACACTTGTATTATAATGATGATGCTGAAATTGCAAAACAACATTGATAGTTTTTGGAGTACTTGGTCTGTTAATTGTTGAGCAACACTTCCTGCCGTCACTAACGCACCAAGAAATTGGCTTTCTATTGAAACAACAGTTAAAAAGCCCCACCATGGCCACATTTTTTGGTGTCTGCTGTGGCTTCCTGCATGCCATGGTATGGTTCACAAATTATGAACTCGATCACAGATTACAAAAATATACAGGATCCGAATTAGGAAATGAAGTTTCACTTCAATTATTATTTACAGCAAGGACAACTGCCTTACTGAAAGTCGGAGAAGGCTGGCAAGGACCGGACCCAAAAAAAATAAAATTTCCTGACTTTCCTTTAATTAATAAAAGAGATTTGTCTAATTGAGAATGTGGTTTCGGTTGTTTTTTAAAGTGTTTTTCATGCTGAAATGTATCAAAATAATATTTTTTTATTTTTAAAAATTATTTTTGAGATCAGCGCATTAAAACAATCTAAAACATCTAAAAATTTAATTTTTAACAAAAAAAAATAATTTTTTTTTAAAATACAGGTTAACTCACATTTCCAAACAAGTTAAACTAGAAAAATCTTCTAATCTGGAACCCTAAAAAAATCTACAGGCTCAGCCCCTGTGGCAGCGATATCGGCTAGTTCCAGATCACTCTTGCCTTCAGTGGTAGAGAGTTCTGGCCTGGTGTAGTCCTTGCTCTTGCCCACACAACAGAATATAGGCCATTTGCCTTTCTGATGCCTCCAATAATACTGCGATGTAATCAAAGGAACTACTATCATTTAACAAAATAGATAATCACGTGTACAATAAAAAATTGTATAAGATACACCTGCTATGTAAAATTCGGAAAAGGTTTGAAGCATTGCTGCATAATTAAGCCAGCCTTTTACCATTTATGGCTCAAACAGAAAATTAAAAAATAATAAATAGAAATACATGTTTGGACCTTGTAAATATTTAACAAATTCCCACCGATAGAATGATATAATGTAAACAAAGGATTAAATGAAGAATTATTTTTAATTATGGTGGTAGAATTCTAAGATTTTAAATCTCAGGGATGGATTTTGCTTAGTTGTGCTTAAATCAATATTGCACCAATTGCCAATTAACCTTGCGATATATTCTACCTCCTTACTTTAAAAAGGGTGGAATTGAATATAGTTAGGTTAGGTCTCATTATATGATTTATATTATTTGTTAACACATCTGTTTAAGTGAAAACATTTTGGGCTTGAAACTTGTATATATCCACATTACTTTATACTTAATTTTTATTAAATAAATAAAAATGGTAAGATTCGAACTCATTATCGCTTGACCATCAAGGCTTTGATACCATGTCAAAAAACCAATTTAACCAAATAACTTAAGTTGTTAGGTTAGATCTTAAAATATAATCTATATTATTTTCTAATATTTGTTACATAATTTTACTATAAAGTGAACATAAAAGAGATGTGTGATGATTAACCAAAAAAAATTTAAATAAAATTACCAAACTTGCCCGGGTGGTTTGCTTAAATTACATGATCAATCAAGGGCATCCATTCCATGATGAAGTTTCGGCTAAAATGACAAACCCAAGGGCAGAGACAAGGATCATGCATAGGGGATTAAAAGCTGTAACAAATACTGGGCCTCTTGTCTTCATCACGTGACCTTGCACATGATAAGCGATTCCAGAGGCAACAATCCCCTGAAACACCCAGACTCGATGCCCGTTAACTCACCGATCACCGTTAATTGCACATGGACAAAGTTCTGAAGGAATAAAGTGTTCTCTTAGTTAACTAGGCCAGGAAGGGATCGGTCCAACATTATATTTTAGGTGCTGACTTACTGTATAAAGGGGAGTGAAGAGCCTAGTGTACCAGGCAACGGCCCATGCACTAGGGTTGGGGTGGGACAACAAGTGCTGTGGCTCAACTTTGCATGCCTGCCCGCCAAGCATATCAGGCAGAAAAAATAAAAAAAGTTCATTGAAAAAATCAAACTCATAAATTTTATTTTTAAAAAATATGATTAAAAAATCAAAAAATAATCTCACAATCAAATCAAACCAAACCTACTCATTTGAAACCTAAACTCAAACTAATTACAAAAAAAGCTTGCATTTACTGTACAAGATAATAATAAGATAAAAAAAAACATTTTAATAAAACTTCTCTTATCAAAAATAGATATTATTACACTAAGATCAATTGTTTTAGTGTCTGAAATTGGTATCAATTGACACTTTCTCTCTCAATCATTGAAATATAATAACTTTTAAAAGAAAAATTAGGAATTGAAAAATAAAAAATATAAAGTTTTATATCAAAATTATTTTTTTCCCAAATAAAATCCAATTCAATAATAAAACCAAATGAGTTTGAATCTGAAAGAAAACGAAACATTTTTAAGTTCCTTAAGAATCACATGTACATCCATACTTGCTTGTGTACTTAAAGAGAATTTGTGAGCTGACATCGGACAATGAAGTTGTTCAGTTGTGCTCTCTGTTTTTACTCCTTATTTTTTTAACAGCTACACTACAATGATATTACAAGTGCATTTCAACAAAATGAACAAAAATCGCAGTTTTTTTTTTTGTTTCGGCAAATATAATACGTAGATCATAGGCGATGGTCCAGAGAACATATCACAGTACGTGGTTTGTATAATTTGAAAGTGATTCCGCTGAAAAATCCAAATTGATTTTCTTTAGTTATGCAACCTTTTAATTAAGAAGGGAAGGGAAAGAAGGGAGAGAAGGAAAGGGAAGAGATTGGAAGAAAAAAAAAAATTTGACATGACAATTGTTATTTGTGTTATATTATATATGAGAAAATTTTTGTTTTTTTAATTATTTTTAAAATTTTTGTTTGATCCTAGTGTAATTTTTTATAATTTATCATTTAAAATTAATTTTTTTAAGATTTAAGCTTCTTGATTGAACTCAGTTCCGTGATTTCACAAGCTGCAAGTTTTAGAGATTAACTTAGGTAGTTAAAATAACCTATTTTTTTTTTATAAAGATTTTTTTTTTATTTTGCATTAAAAACCTAATTTTTTAAAACCATAACTGCAAAAAATAATACAATACTAAACACACATTAGCGAATGATTGATCACTTTCAACACTTTTTATTAATTTAAATAAGACCAAACTTTTATTTTCTTTTTTTCCCCCGACTTGGATTGCTTGCGCATGGCGCAGAAGATCAATATAGAGTAAAAAATTCACACTGGAGGTGGAACTGGACTTAGTCTTACATGCCATGAACCCACCCACCTTGACAGATAACAGAAATGGATCGTTTTTTAGACGGTCAGATGAGAGAGATCATTGATTGAACGGCAATGGTGTGGTAGCTATCCAACTTGTCCCAGAGCGATGCCTATAGCCTAACCTTTCGACTGTAACTCTGGTTTGAAAAAACAGTGGATGTTATAGCTCGATGATATTTGATATATTACAATAGTAGACAGTAAATATTCATCAGATAAAAAAGAAAAAAAGAAAAAAAAAGGGGGGTCGTGTATGATTTAGTAATTTTTCATCTAAATTGTTCAAAGATCAATTCCATGAACTAGTTAAAAGGATTGTTTGTTTTTATATTTAAAAAAAAAATAAAATTTATTTATTTGTTACTTTACTTTAAATTAATAGTTTTTTTATATTTTCAAATCATTTTAATATGTTAATATTAAAAATAATTTTTTAGAAATATAAAAATAATATTTTAATACATTTTTGAATGAAAAATATTTTACAAAATAATCACAACTACACTCCCAAATCTCCCCAAAAACCTTTTGTAATCACTAGCCAAAGTTATTAAACCAACTTCTATTATAAGAGCTTTCTTTCTTTCTCTCTTTCTTCGGTCAAGAGCTTCCCCATCACAAACCAGGGAAAAGTAATTAAAAGTAAACATCGTGCATGGAAAAGGACATGTTAATGGGGTTAGGCCACCCAGACCATATTTTATACATAAATATATTAGCTTTATAGAATTTATTTTCTATGTTATATATGCATTTTACCCAGTCGTATGTTTGTTAGTTGAAAGATTAAATACATTAGTCCTAATAATTCAACAACTGTGAAGGATATATAAAAAGAAATTGGGACACTTTGAAATAAATTGATATAAAGGGGAGAAGAAAATCTGTCTTCATATCACAAAGCACAAAAGCAGTCAAAAGTGCTTCCTTTATGCATGTTGAAGTCCCTGTAGTCTAATTCAAGGTGAAGGATCTTTGAAGATTATACTAAAATGAATCCTACCTGCTTTCCCTCTGTTAAGGAAATGAAAGTGCTAGCAGGGCCATGTATTCAAACACATTTTATCATATCAACTTGCAAAGGAGGTGCAGAGGATAATGTAATCTTATGAAGGGAGATAGCAACATAATCCTAGCAAATGTCGAGAACCTTTGTGCTAATGGAGTGCCCTCTTTAATATAAACAGTGATTAAGCAAGCATCATTCGAGGCACCCTTGTCTAATCATGGAAATCTCAAGAGGCCCGTTCTTATATTTCAGTGATGATATGACATTGTGACTAGATAAATGGATAGGTTCACTTTACTGGTCAGATTCATCTAAAGTGCTTCCATTTACCAATTGAATAACCCAGTTGCTTGATTGAGATCCTTGTTATTAAGAAATTACTAACTTCGCCGGAACAAATAAATAAAAGAGCATACAACTAAATAAAACACTTTCCAATTGGAACGCCATGAATCACATGAATATTAGTTAATAACTATGATGCCAGAACACCTTTATATTTTCTTTTATTTTGCCAGATGATGTATGAGCATTAAACAGGGGCAATTTTACATTTCCACAAAGGTTTTCAAGGTTTCACAGCCTTGGCATGCAATACTTGGCAGAAAATGAGGGCAGATATATGATAAGAAATAGACAATGGTGTGTCTCAATGAATAGAAAATGGTGGTTTGCAAATCACCAAGATATTGATAGCATTATCTAGTTTTCTTTCAGTAGAGGAACATAATTAAACGCCATGTGATCAGTTCTGATGGCAGAATTAAGAGTGCCTTTTGGAGATCATTATTGATGAATTCAAAATTCAT
This sequence comes from Populus simonii, assembly GCA_007827005.2. Lineage (NCBI taxonomy): Eukaryota > Viridiplantae > Streptophyta > Magnoliopsida > Malpighiales > Salicaceae > Populus > Populus simonii. The sequence goes on along the minus strand of CM017465.2, from coordinate 18,135,590 downwards.
TTGAACATAAGCAATTAAAGGTATTTTATGTCCAGTCTTTTCTGACAAGATACATTGTCCCATGCAATAACAAATTTCACACCAGCTAGAATTTTAATTATGTAGAGGAACCTTATTGGATCAAAGCAGCTGCTATCTTTTTGTGGACGAGCTCCACTCCAAGTCGAGGAGATATTCTGGGTAAAGTTTCCTGGAAGAAAGAGAGATTGGCTTAAGATGCAAGAGCATATCCATTTCTAAAACCATTCAGGACAGCAATAAATGGGGCATCCGACAGGTTGATTGATATGAAGGAGACTACTCACAAGAAACTACCAACATTATTAGGCACTACATTAATATTCTATAAAATTGTAAGACAAAGGTAAGTGTGATTTGAGTGCCAACGGGATCCCACCATTTTAAGCAGATCACTAGGTTGAACAGAATCCAGCTTGCCAAATGCAAACAACAATCTCTAGAATCTTGAACTATGCCTATTAGCAGGGCTAAAAGCCAGATGTGAAAGAGAAACAGTCAAATGATAAGTTTTAATCTGAATCTCCCTTTGACAAACAGCACGTGGATCAGGATAGATGTGTATGCATGTGGAACTGATGGGCGTGAGAAATAGAACCAGTATAAAAGCTTAAAAAGAAGAACAAAAGATGTCACCTGAAAGTACTCTCACACAAAGACCGGGAGAAGTAAATTGTAATGAAGGGGGGGGTGGGGGGGACAGAACATATTTCATCATCATTATTTTCGTGTGCAAAACACAACTTTGTCATTTGCCAATGTCACTGTATATAAACAAAATATAGATGGTTTCAATATCAACATGATTAGTTAAAAATTAAATGAAAATGAAAGTCTGTCAATAATCCTTTTCCACAGCAGTATGAAGATAGTATCTAAATGAAGGACTTGCTTGTCGATTATACTACAAATCAACACAGATTTTGTCCAACGTTCCAGGAAATAGCTACCATTATATGTCATTAAGAGCATTTGTCGCACACTGCAATAAAGAAGTCCATCTCTCGAGGCTTATAATTCATACAATATTTAAGCTTTGAGAACTCTCAATTGATTATTTTGACCAGTCATAAAACTAGAAAAGCTCAGTGGTCTTTATAGAAGTTTAACCACTGAACAAAGTCCTTTGAGACAAAGTTGTGGAACCTTAATTTTTTAACAAACAGTAGCTGCCAGGCACGATCATTTTTTTGTTACCAAAATGCTAAAGTTTGGCACTATCAAGTCTCCTTCCACCTCTCCTATAAGCTTCGAACTTTATGAATCAATATTATCTTTAGAGCACCTATTCTCATCATTACCATCTTCTGTTGCACAGGTCACTCAACGAAGAGGACATAACATAGAGAGGTGAACCTATCCCCCACTTCGGAAACACAGCTTTTATCATCGATTATGACCTCCAAAATTATGGATTGACCTGGTGAGGTTTCCACTATTGTTGGTGAATGATTGGTGTCAATTTAAACAAAGTGGTTTGATTAGCGATCAACATATTATGTCCCCTCCAAGTCCATAAATGAAACCCTGTTTCACTATCTTCATTTTCATCCTGTAAAATCCTTTATCCCTATGAAAAAAATCTCGCATGCAAGAGTTTTCCTTCCATCCCAAATAGCTTTTAAGTCTTTCCCACCTATTAGCTTAGGAATTCTACTTCACCACATCGACGCTGTCAAACTGCAGTTCTTTTTTCTCTCTAAGACGATAATTATATATGCCTAAACTTTCTACTCTACAAATGAAAATTTTTAATTTATTTGTCCACTCAAATAGAGCACTGAACTTCTAATTTGACGCCTGACCCGAAAACAAAACCTAGTTCTCTCTTGACAATGGTTGCCCTACCGGCTACTTATACATGAAAGTGACCAAAACTTAAATCAAATTGGAGTAATACGGACGAAGAAACACAACACATGTCCATTAAAAAAATCACCACAAACTTGAAGCTTAAAATTAATAATTAATAAAGGGGGTGAAATAAACAACTAACCTCGGTGCCATCAGAGAGTACTTTGGCCAAAATGGGTATCTCATACTGGTAAGCCCTCTCCCATTCAGGATTGCTGGTAATATCCCTTACCTGATAATATTAAGAATTATATAAAGTCTCATTAGCATACATATTCGTAAGAATGAAAAAAGAGAGAAAGGAGGGTGGTGAAATCAAGTGGGATAACCTGTAAATCAACATCATGAAGGGAATGAGGGCCAGAGAGCAAGAATGCCGCCTGGAGCTTCTCTTTGAGGCCATCACACAAACAACATCCAGGCTTTGAATAAAGAATCAGTTTTCTTCTACTTGCTGATGAAGAAGAAGAACAGAAAGCCAAAGGAGTGAAGACCCATTTCGGCTTCTTTCTTATCAACAGGGGTATTGAGGATGGTTTTGTTGCCACTGCTGCTATTGTTGCAATAGCCATTGCTGTAAATCCTCTGTCTGTGTCGGATGATTTCCGCTCTCCAGAATTTTTGTTAGGCCAGTTATTGCTTCAGGAGATTGATAGGCCCATCCCATAAGGGCTCTTGTGGTCAGGCCCATAATACCTCCAGTCCAAAACTTACAGTTCATTGAGGCCCATGATCACTCTCAACGTCATGTTATGTCCTGCGGCCGGATGAAAACTAAAATAATTTTTTAAAAAAAAAAAAAAACTAAAAGGCATTAGAGTATTACCGTGGATGTAGAGAAAATTGACACTCCAGGCCTTTGTTTTTTTTTTATATATATATATATATAATTATTATTAACATAAATGTTTGGAGTAATTTGCACATGCCTCAATTAATTGATTTAATTCTATATGCAAGCTCGTTGCTGCTTGCGATTGTCTCTGTCAATGAATCCATCTTGCACACCACATGGCATGACTAACTTTGCTTTCATAGCTGGTTCTGTCAGCTTCTATAGCGCAAACTATCCATTCGATGCTACAGCTGTATCTTCTTAGCATGGAATTGGAATTGATTGTGATAATAATTATTTTTTTAATTTTTTTTATTTAACAATATATTAAAATAATTTATTTTTAAATTTTAAATTTTATTTTTAAAATCAACATATCAAAACAATTAAAAAATATTAAATTATAATTTTAAACGAAAAAATAATTAAATTTTAAGCAAACAAGGTTTTAGCCCCAATGCCCAAACTCCCTCTAAAACTTCAATTGTGAAAGCCCTAAATTCCCAAATCTATTTGTATCCTCTCTCCTTTTCCCTTCAATTTTAGTGATAAAGTTTGCAACTCCGAGGGACATTTTCTGTACAGTTATACTTTAAGTTGCTATATGCTTCTTATAATCTTCTCGGTGTTTCTAGGAGCATCAAACTTACGAACGATGGCTTTGTAACAAAATTAATCCCAGCACTTCTCTTTCAAGTGTTTAAACATCTATGCCATTACCAGATATCTCTAGTTTATGTTTCCAAATTATAGGACATGAATTCTCATCTAGGTGTGCCTGGTTGCTAACCTGACCTTCTCTACCATACAAGGTGGTTAAGCTCGTCTAACTTGCAGTGGAAATCATAGCCATCTTCTGCCTTTGCTTTTGGGATTTGATAGAAGTATAGAACTCTGTCTCTCGAGTCGAGACCCTTTGTATTGAGATATTATGAATCTTGAAATTAATTTGACAACAAAGGATGGTATTTTCACAGGCAGTGCTGACTTACAAGCATTAATTTTTTCTTAGGCACTAATGATAGCTTGTCATTTGAAAATTCTGAGAATACTCTATCAATCATTCTATTATTTCCTGCAATTGAGATGAGTTCGTTTTTTAAATTTCTTTTCACAATTGATTATAGTTAAATCTGTGTTTGCATTTTATTATTACGATATGGATTATTGAACAACTAAATTTTTCATTCAAATTTGCCAAGGAAAATAAAAACAACAATTCAAAATTAATCAGCAGTGGGACACGGAGGCTTCCATTTGGTTGATTGACACAAGCGGTAAACTAATAACTAAAGAAATCCAGCATTATTAGCCACTAACTCAATATTCTACAAGTGTTATCAGCATAAAAATGTGTGTTTCATTTGATTGCCTACAGAGTCCCACCACTTGAAGAAAATCACATTGCTGAAAATCCAGCTTGCATATCGAACAGCAAAAGTTAGAATCTTAAACCATGCCCGTGAATTAACAGGGCTAAAGGTCAGAACGGAAAAGGAAGACATGGTTTCAATGTTAGTCTATGAAGTGAATCTGCATCGCGTTGTTAGTATGGCTACTGAGGGTGGCTGCCTGTCACAGTGCCACTGTTTCCTATTGATGCAGCAGCCATTCCTGCCAGCACTGCGAATCCTCCTCCGTGCTAGTTTTTGTTCTGGAGACAGCGAGTCCATTTAGGAATCACGTTTCCGTTATCTTTCCTTTTTGCTATAAAAGAGAAGCTTGAATTCGAAACCAAATCTTTAGTATCAGTTGAATTCGGTTACAGGATCATTGCATTAAAATCTTCTTTTTAATTGCTTTCAAGACATTGATGGGCCATCGAGATACATATGAGCACAGGTCCCATTACCCATTATGGGCATTCGGCCGAAGAAGTCTTCTGAAGAGTATTAACAAATTTGGAAATTCCCAGCTATCTCGTCCCAAGCTATGATCAGGCCCATGCTGCTATGGACCGCGATCGTTTCTTGTTGTGTCTCTTCTCCCTTTACTTCTGCCCATTTCCAACAAGATACTCCCCTTGAGAATATTTCACCATTAACTTCGACTAAAAAATAAAAGAATCATTTTAAATTTCAACAATACATACACAAGAACCGACATTGTCTTTCCGCTTCCATCAAGGAAAATGAAACTCATGATCTTAGATTATTCCGTGAGTCGCAAAAGAAATGGACAAAAACCTTCTAGGCATGGGGCTCAGTGCATTGAAGTTAAATTTGCAGAAGAGTTCCCAACAGAAACATCCTCAGAACATTAGTGATGCAGGTCTTGGAAACAAAATGTCGTCATGGTAGCAACTGTGGCCCTTTCGTTCCAAGGAAATACAGTTATGCCTACCAAATTTCAGTCACCACCGGTGTATACTCAAAAGGATGAAATCAGTATTCTCGACTATTATTTTATTCTTTCTCCTCTCCTTTCTTCTCTTTCCTCCCCACACAAAATGAGACTGTTCTTGGCCTGGGCTATTTCGCACCTCCAAGAGGTGAAAATCAAGAAAAAAGAATAATATACTGTGTACAATATTATAATCACATGTTTCGTTTTTTCATCATAAGATTATATAAGCTTCTTCTTTTGGAAGTACCTCTTCAAGTGCCACAGCTGCAAAACTGAAACCACGATGCAGACACCAAGGGACATGATACTGAACCATGCCACTCTACTATTGGTTTTTTCACTGACCTCTCTCATGTCAGCTTCCCTGCAAGTAACAACCAACAAGCAAGAAGGATTAACAGTAAGGTAAATACATTTCACGTGTCTAAAGATTTTAACACTAGAAATAAGAGCACCCTTAAAAGTTTGGGGTGCTTTAGGTTTTGCTTGCGCTGATTCAGTTTCACAGGTTTTATCACTCATCACGAAACCTAGAATGATTCCATTAAGACCAGTGGTGCTCTGTTTGTTCATAGACTTCACTAATTCAACCTTCAGGAACATAAAGGCAAAGGCAATCTATTCCTTTTCTACACTTGTATCAGCTTCATCATAAAAATATAGCGGTAGAAACTGTCAAACAAAAAAACTTTAAAAACCAAAAATACCCCATATTCATTGGTAATTCATATATCAATTTGGGCTCTTTCATGATTAGAAACCTGGAAATGACCAGGGTTAAAGAAAGGCAGGATAACAAAACAGGAAATTTTTCTATACAAAAGAAGATAAGGCAAAAAATGTGTGAGGTATCCTCTGCTAAAAATCAAGGTTCAGCTATACCTTTGCTTGAGATAGAGTAGATTATTGTGGATGGCTTCCGCGTGATCTTTAAGTTTCCTTACTTCAAGTTCAACACCCTGCATATAGTTTTAAACCCAGTTTATCAAACAGAAAGAGGCAACAGGGAATGCAAGGCTGCAGGCTAAGTGAAGCATCCAAGGAAAAGACCGCGCGGGGGGGGGGGGGGGGGTGTTGGTTTAAGTAACTTACCTCAATCTTTTCTTTCTTCGCCACAGAATCCCAATCCTTCGCAGCAATTCCAGTTTTCCAGTCGAGGCTCAGAGTTACACCTGCAGCTGGTTCCTGATGACCATCTAACGTGAAACATGCCAAGTAGTTACCACCCTCCGAGGTTGTAAATGCAAACTGACCGTGAGTTGCATTTTCATTGTGGTGAAGATTGTTTCCATATGGGGATGTTACCTAACAAAATAGACAAGAATTAAAAGTTGAGCAAAGAAAACAATCCATCTCCCAACTATTCATCGGCACATACTTGTTGCTTAAGATAGAATCTTGTACATGATTGAATGAAGGGAGAAATTAGTGTTATTGACATGCCAACCATAAAATCGCAAGATTCAGGATACATCATAGTTGTTTTCCATTTAGTTCTGTTTTCTTAGTAGTGAAATCACAACTGTTTGCACATTTGTGTTCTTTATGTGGGAGGAAGAAGGTCAGGCTTAAAATAGCTGAATATCTGACCTAAAAATAATTGTCAAAGAAAAAAGATCATATAAACAGCTATAGAAGAAAACATTGTCGTCCTGCCTTTTTTTGGTCAGACTGATTACGACATAAGGATCAAACACCATTTATTTCCATAGTAGATCATACCACTTTGACATGCCCTGGAAACTAAAAATCCAAAATAGAAAATGATTTGATTTAACTGGCCACTTGTGAGAAAGGGATATTTCCTGAAGATATGATACTTGAATAATCTTCAGACATAACCAAGGTTGTCAAAAATGCTTTTTTGACACGACACGGAATATACAACATAAACTTGAATCGTAAAATCGCAAGTAAAATATTTTAACTAATTATATATTGACAATTCCAATCAAGTAGTAAATAATAATATAACACAATTAAAATAAAAGTAAAATAAACAATATATACAAATGTCCAAACATCTTAAAATACATAATTCAAATAAAAATTCATACATGGTTTAAATAACTGAAAAATACAATATAATACAATTATGTCCATAGAATTTCATTAACTAAAAATTAACAAACCTAAAACTTTGATCATTTCAGTATCATTAGAATTTTCTTCATCATCACTTCCATCTTCTTTACCATTCACCACTCGAAAAAAAACTGCCCTTTTGCTTTCTCTAATCATTTAATTAAATTTAATTAGAAGAAGAGACAAGCCAATTTAGTATTGAATCATCATATTCAGCCGGCAACACTCAAATATGCATAAAATTTGATTTCATTATAATTGAATGAAAGAATGATTAAATCAAAGAATAATCTCTCTCATAGTTCCACGGTACTCTTATGCACTAATGCGATCCCCTCTCAAATTAAAGTGGAACTAGTTGAAGTTGAAGGGTCAAATATAGCTGGAAGCATGTATTTCCTTCCATCAACACTATGAGCATTATAGCTAGCACCAGTTGTAGAGTCCATTAACAAATCCCCAGCATAACCAAGATACGCACCTTTACCAATGACCCCAGGACACTCGAACGAGAAGATTGCAACAATCACTCTCAACCCCCTCAACTAGAGCTCAGAAAAATCCACAGTTTCAAAATCCAAACCTCTCTCTTTCCTGATAAGTTCCAGCAATACAGAGTGATAGCATATGCTAAGTGATTGCATGATTTATTAATATGGAGTAAGTTGTAATTAGCCCCCCTAATCTTGAGAATTAAATTAACGAGTCTTGTTTCAAAAACTAATTATCTAGTTTCTTAACCAGTATTGACTAACCTTCATTTAATATTATTTTATTTCATAAAATGTCTTCTTTTCTATCGATCTTTCCATAATATCTACTTATTTTTTTTCATTTCTCTATGAAAAAACAAAAAAAAATGGAAAAGAACATAAAACGGACAAAGAGGGCTAAATAATTAGTTTTTGAAACAAGAATGATTATTTAATGCATTACAGAATACTTAAAGATTGAATGGAGGGGAGGGGTTGTACTAACTAGTTATGAAACGGAGGGTCCTTTTCTTTTGATACAGAGCAGGAATGATTAAATAGGAAAATATAGATCTACCGTCTACGATCTCTACTGCGGGTAGTCAAAAACAGAAAAGAAAATCACATGAAATACCTTTTCAGCTGATGGGAGTTATTGCTCTCCTCTTCGACTCTTGTCTCTTTCTCGTGATCTCTCACTTTTTAGCAGCGGCTGGTGTTAGTCTGCTAGGGTTGAGAATTTGAGATTTCAACAAAGAGAAAAGAGGAGACTGGGGGTGGAGTGTCAGGGACTCAGGGAATGAAGTCAGCAAAATGACAAATTTTTTAACTTTTGCCAAACTAGTGAAATCGGTCCGGTTTCACCGATTTTACTGAGTTTAACCGAGTTTGACTGATTTCGAGTTTTTAACCTGATTTTACACTGTATATCTGAGTTGACACGTAAAATCATACGATTTTACGAGTCAACTCGCGAGTTTGACAACCATGGACATAACCCAATATTTACACTGATAAAATTATGCTGCAACCCACAAATTGTTTTCATAGAAAAATTACAGGAATCATGTCTCAAAAGTAATCTTAGCTTTAGCAGGACCGCAAATATCAATCATATGGTTTTCGGGGAAAAAAAGGGAGAATAAAAAATCTCACATTAAATCTCACTCCCTTAACACAAACCCCAAACACTCTCATGTCAGGGTTTATTCTACCTAATGGATGCAAAAACCCCTTAGAATCATCATGCTTAGCTACAAAAGAAGTTTTGCCGTAACCACTTCATAGAAAGCCCATAAAGAGCCAAACACAACTAAATGCAAGAACACTAATGTAAAGAGACGGAAGAGATGAAATGCTAAAACAGGTTCCCTCGTCATCATACTTCATAAAAGCCTGCACTGTTGTGCCATCCCATTAATTCCCTTTTTTTTTTATTTAAATCCCTGGCAAGATTCTCATGTGACAAAGAGATTGTCTTCAGCAATAAATTACTATCTACAAACTTAACCATTTGCCGTTGATCATTGTCTATAATGTAAACTTGGTGTTGTGGAATTAATTTAACAATCGAAGCAATGTTTTTAAACAAGAAGAAGATCGAAGCACTAGAACCAACTTAACTAGAAAATAATTAGCAGAAAAATATTACAGAATTTCTTTCACTACAAAAACAAATTACTTCTATAAAAATCAACGTGATGTTAGTAAAGCATTAAATAGGCGTTCCAATGGAAATTCAATAAATCTGGACATAATAAAGTTGTTCATTTGGACATTTATCTAATCCAGGCTGTGCATTAAAAAATCAAAAAAAAAATCTTGCTATTACAAACATCAAAAGGAGATCATAAAATTCAATCCTAGACATCCAACCACTACATCTGAGATGGAGAAATAAAGCTCAAAAAGCAACATTAAAAAAAAAGAATAATCAAAGCTGATAAGATGACTACCAATTAATCAATACTGAGCAAAACCTAATCAAAATAATAGAATTACGAAATCTAACAGCGTATACGTACCCGAACAGTAACAGTGGCGGGGTGTTCGGGATGTTCTTCGTTAAGAACATAGTAATCAGCCAAAACGACAACGTCGTTCTGGATCTCCTCCGAAACACACTTGGTTCCCGAGTTAGGAATTGATAGCCATATAGCTTCTGCTACTGGTACTATATTGTTACTGATCGTTAGACATAACAAGATCAGTGACAGCGCCGTTACTCCAGCGCGTGAATCACAGTTCCTCGCCATCATGCAGAGCAAAATCTGTAAAGTTGAGGGATAGAGAATTCGCTTTCAACAATGATCTCTTTTTCTCTGTTTTTGTGAGTTTTTTTTTTCTTTTTAGGGTCTTAAATGGCAGTAGTTGGTTGTTGAGGGTGAGTCATTAATTTTAGAGAATTTGGACAAGCGCGTGGGGTTTGAATATGCATTTGGTAATAAGTGACGTGGTTAGTTGAGATTGCCAAATCGCGTTTGTGCTGTTTGGTCCAGTTAAGACAGGAAACCTGAAATCTAGTCCTTTTCCACGCGCGATGTTTTCGATTACCTAGGCACCCCCCTGTTACCATTACGGTCGCGGTCAAATCCTAGTACAGTTTTAGAAGATGTTATTATTTAAAATATTTTTTATTTAAAAATATATTAAAATAATATTTTTTTATTTTTTAAAATTATTTTTAAAATCAAAATATCAAAATAATCTAAAAATATATAAAAATTAAATTTAAATAAAAAAATAAAATTTTATAAAAGATACACACCGTATTCCCAAACGGTGTTAGTACACGTCAAACATAGTCTGGTAGTGGTAGCCTCCATCTCACCGTTTCCTCTTTCCCCTTCACCACGTGGCTGCTATTTTGTTCGAGTTTTCGATTTCAATTCTATGGTTTTCAAGAAATACCCTTACTATTGAATTAACAGGAGAGGCATTCTGTTTTCTTTTTTCTTTTTTCCAATCACTTAAGCGTGTGGATATTTGAAGTGATTAAAAATAAGTTTGTATACAAATATGAAAATTTCTTGACGTGTGAAAAACAATCAAAGATAACAGATTTTTAATCTAATTACAAATCCAGTTAGTCCAACTAATTTCAAAAAATGACAGTTTGATAAACAAATAAAAATATAAAAATAACAGAGGTTTTTAAAACCGATTTTTACTTCGTTTTCCAGCATAGAAAAATAAGAAAATTCATCTGACTAGGATCGTTTTCAATATTTATGCTTCAGGATTTTCCACTAGGAATTTTATCACAACATATACTAAAACGTTTATTTTTTTTAATTGCAACCTTTTATATTTAAATTAATGATTAATTTGTGTTAATGAAAAAAAAAAGACAAAAAAATATATAATTAAAAAAATCACATATAGTCAATCTCAAATTCGCTCTAAAAAAATTGATTTACTCCATCTATTTTCCTTTTTCTTCCATTATAATCCTTGTAATATTTGCACTTTTATTTTTGTTCTAAAAATTCAATCTTTTAACATTGCAATCACTAAATTTAAAAAAGGAGAAAAAATCATCTACAAATAATAAAGAGAAAAGGTTGTGATTTGATCATATTTCTACTATATATATATATAAAGACTAATTCCAATATTAAATGGTTCTATTTAACAAGATAATTCTATTAAGGAGTTTTTTTTATCTTAACCATGTTTTGATTTTTTTTTAGATTTATTGTAGTCTTAATAAATATTTTAATATTTGATTGGTATTCAAAATATTTATTTTAAACTAATTTTTTCTAAATAAAAACTATAAAAGCTAACACAATATTAAACATATATTTATTACATCAATTTAAAATATATTAAAATAATTTTCATGGCATCTACTAAAAGTTAGTAATATAATGCAAACTAGTTTTTAAAAATAATTTTAATGAATCTCTCATCATCTCCACCCCACAACCCCCCAAACCCCGCCCCCCCCCCCCCCCCCCCCCCCCTCAAACCCCAGCCATGATCAACGCCCGTCACTTTCCCCTCCTCTCGTTCGCACTCCTCCTCCTCTCTCTCCGCCTCTCCCTCGCCACATCACCACCACAACAAGACCCAGAAACCCCAATCGCCCGGTTCCAAAAATACCTGAGATTCAACACTGCCCATCCAAACCCAAACTACACAGCTCCAGTCTCTTTTCTAACCTCCTTAGCTCAATCCCTCGGTCTCAAAACCCAGACTCTCGAATTCACACCCAACAAACCAACTCTTCTCATAACCTGGCAAGGCTCAAACCCATCTCTCCCTTCACTCCTCTTCAACTCCCACCTCGACTCTGTCCCAGCTGAACCTTCCAAATGGACCCATCCTCCTTTCTCAGCCACGCTAACCCCAGAAGGAAAAATATTTGCACGCGGAGCTCAAGACGACAAGTGCATAGCAATTCAGTACTTAGAAGCAATCCGCAACTTAAAAGCAAGAAACTTTGTCCCTACAAGGACACTACACATTTCTTTTGTTCCTGATGAGGAGATTGGTGGGATTGACGGGGCTGATAAGTTTGTCAAGTCTAAAGAGTTTAAAGATTTGGATGTTGGGTTTGTTTTGGATGAAGGGCAGGCTTCAGTTAACGATGAATTTAGAGTTTTTTATGCTGATAGGTCGCCTTGGAATTTGATTATTAAGGCTAAAGGAGTGCCTGGGCATGGGTCGAGAATGTATGATAACGGAGCTATGGAGAATTTGATGGATAGTATCGAGGTTATCAACAGGTTTAGAGATAGTCAGTTTGATATTGTTAAGGCTGGAAAAGCTTCGAACTCGGAAGTTATCTCAGTTAATCCTGTTTTCTTGAAAGCTGGGATTCCTTCCCCAACTGTGAGTGTTTGTTCTACTTTGTTTGTACTGTTTGGACTCTAAGCGTGTTTCTTTATTGATGATAAAGAGGTGCTTGTGTAGGGTTTTGTGATGAATATGCAACCTTCGGAGGCAGAAGCAGGGTTTGATCTTAGATTGCCTCCTACAGCGGACCCAGATCTTGTGAAGAAAAGAATTGCTGAAGAGTGGGCGCCAGCTGTACGAAACATGACATACGAGGTAACATCATGATGGGTATTCATCTTCAATCATAGAAGTTTTAGATGGCATTTTGAATTCATTCATGGGAATATGGGGTTGCTTGTTTCCCTTTTATATCAACGTGATGGAGGCCCTTTTTGTTATTTGAATTGGTGGTTAACACGATGCATTGATGCTCACTAATTGAAGTAATCTCAAGTGGTCCTTGCTTATCTCGTGAAATGGTAGGGAATCTGGGAATGTTTCAGAGAGTTTGGTTGGTTTGAAACGCTCCCCCGATTATTTGAGATTTGAAGTTTACCAGTCAAAAGCATTCCTTATTAGAGCATTATTTGACTGGATTCATATTTTCTTTTTCATAAACATTGCCCTAAAAGCTGAATTTGGGACCCCAAAGAGCAATTTAGGGCCTAAAGTTGCCTAAGAATGTCCAGAATGTCATCTCGTGACTATTCTGACCACCATAAGCTTTATTTTTTATTGCTTTAACATGTTGCCAAAGTTCGGTCCTGGTCGTGGGTGATAACAATAGTAATGCTTTGTCACTGCAAACCGGATTAAACATGATTTTATAACTTGTCATGCTGGATACCGGCACTTAAATGGAATGCACAATCTTCTGGTCTCCATGTGCTGCACGCACAAGGTTTTTCTTCAGAAAATTTCTTCATAGTTGCTTAAATGACTACTCCTCCCGCAATATATGCTTTCTCAATGCTTTAGTATCAATTTTTAATGAATTTTTCAAAATTTAAATCGTGCATTGCAAAAGCTGTATAAGTGTTAACAGTATTTTCAATGGTATCCATGTACTTTGTGCCCACTGCAATCGATGCATCAACTTTTACAATTGAAGATCGAGAGTATCTTTAAACATGGAAATGTCTCTTCTTAAAACAAAGAACACTCGATCCCATATAAGACCTAGGATTGATAAGGTTTATTTTTGCATGAAATAATCTTGGTTCCCCTTTATGAAATCAATATTGATTTTTAACTGCTATGAATTCTTTTATTTGCTCCTCCATCAAAAGTTTTGGTATGGGATGGTCCACTGACCAGCTAAACTATGTCATCTAGACGTATGAAGGGAATGGAACCATCCATATCAATGGTCTGTTATGTTATCCTTTTATTGAATCAACATTAGATATTCTTGGTTACTGTCCCTTTGACATTCAAACATCAATTGCTGGAGAAATTTGTCTGGAATTTGTGGAGGAATGGTACTTGAATTCAATGTGATGATCTGGATTACCTTGTTTGCTTCTCCTTTTCTTCATTTTAATTGATAATGTCTTGTGGTTTGTGGGTCACTTGAGAATATTTATTGAGAAGTCTCACTTGTAGTTAAAAGCCACATAATTACAGGGTTTGATAATTTATGCTAACAACCATTCCAATGGAAATGGGAAGTTTAAAATGTCATGATTTATTGCTCTTGGCGGCGGTGTTGCTTTTGGCTCTCAACAAGTAAAGGTTGCATTAGAGAAATCTGTCTGATTACTTGTTTATATGATAGATAATTGAGAAAGGACCCTTGAGAGATTATATGGGACGCCCATTAATGACAGCAACAGATGATTCGAACCCATGGTGGTCTGTTTTCAAGCAAGCCATTGCAGCAGCTGGAGGAAAACTTGCAAAGCCTGAAATATTGTCTTCAACTACTGATGCACGGTTCATGAGACAGTTGGGGATTCCCGCTTTTGGATTCTCTCCAATGACAAATACCCCTATTTTATTGCATGACCATAACGAGGTTTGACAAGTTTGCAAATAAATTATTCTCTTTTGCAGTTTCATATTCATGCTTGGTACTTACATCTGTAAGTGTGTATTGCAGTTCTTGAAAGATACCATTTTCTTGAAAGGAATTGAGGTTTATGAACATATAATTCACGCGTTGAGTTCGTTTGAGGAAGCTAATTCAATATAGATGTTCTCAGTTTGGACATGATTGGAGGACCGATGTATGGCGTGCTGGTTTTGATGTGGCGGGGTTGTTTCGACTGGTAAGATATGCCGAGATGCTTGCATCATTTGGCTATTTGTAGTTTAATCTTTCTTTGGTGATTACACTTGACTGATATAATGATCATCATTCACATTGTTAATAAGAGCGCCGATCAATAAGAAGAGCAACATAGTTCGTTGTATACGGACCTATTAAAACCCTTTTGTACAGACTCCATTAGTTGATAGTTGACTTACTATTCCATCCTTTAAACACGTATGTGCTCTGAAGTGGAGGTGTGAGAAGGTACTTATGTGATAACTCTGATTGCCTTATTCAAGTATTAAGGTAAGGGAAAATCAGACCAGGTAGACAAGAAAATACATGCATCTGCTAACTGGCATTCAATACTGCACATCAAAGAAGTTTCATCGATGATATATATGAAGGTCTTTTCTTTTATGCATCACGGTAGCTCTTTCTTCTTCTTCTTCTTCTTCTTCTCCTTCTTTTTTTTTTTAATTCTTAAAATTTTAAAGGTTTGGATACCCTTAATGTTTGTCAATGTTTCCGTGTAAGAAAACAGCTGAGTCCTTCAGAATATTTCCGTGTAACGTATGCCCTGTTTTCATCTCATCCATTTGCTAACGTAATTGGATTCCCTAAATAAAGCGGAGTCATAGCGAGGGGAATATGCGTGCAGATCTTATTGATAACAAGGATGCTTAATGCAGTTTGGTACTCAAGGCTTGGACGGTGGGCCGGCGGCGATGCCTGGTTAGTATCTGGGCTCGGGCCTTGCCCGTTGCAACAAAAAAAAAGGAGAGGAAATGGTGGAGGTCACTTTATAAATTTAGCAGGAGGTCACTATATTTTCCAACCTGAACTTCCCACTTTGATAACTCGTGGAAAAAAGAGAAAGCAGTTACTACATTTTAGCCGGAGATAACGTAGGAGGAGACCATAGCATGTTGATTGTTCAAATAGCAAACCTACTGATAAATTGACCATAAGGGAACTGTTTTCTCTTTTGTCGCTGCTTGTATTGTGTTTTCAACTGTGTTTGGTGTGTATTTTATTTTAAAAGTGTATTTGTTTTTAAATAAATATTGTTTTAGTATTTTTATGACTTTAATATGTTGATATAAAAAAATATAAAAAAATTCAAATAAAAAAAATACATTGAAAAAAATACCAAACGCTTACCTACACTGTAATAATGTCGTATCACCTCTTTCCTATCTCGTGGGATATCGTTAAAATACAAAGGCAAGCGGCACTATATCAGGCAAATTCTGAATAATGAGATTTCTAGATCCATAAATCATAAGCAGTGGGCCGGATAAGTGGCCCAACACCTGGAATTGTTTGCAATCTAGTCACGGGAATGGAGTCGAATCCGAGACCTTCCTCTAAAATTCTATAAAATATAAATTACACCACGCAGCTAGCTGGATACTGTCATTAGGTTAACTTTTGTCTCTTCTATTTTTTTTATAAAAAAATATATCTTAAAATAAAATCATCTTTAAATAAATAATTACAATTATAATTTAAAAATCATTCAATTATACCACATTTTTAAAAAATAAGATTATCACTTTTTATGGTTATATCTATAATTATACAAGAAAATAATATGCACGATATTTTAAAAAATGCTCGTTGAGAATAATATATATATATATATATATATATATATATATATATATATATATATATATATTATCATCAATTTTTTATATTAGTTTTTTATTTAATCTTTTTAATTTTTCTTATTATTTTTTAATTATCTAGTGAAAATCGGTTCAAGATCTTATATGAGAAAAATAGTTTTAAGAAGACATTTTTCATCAAAAAAAAATAGTAAATAGAGAGTTCTGGATAAAGAAATTTTTTTCCTCTTAAAATTTAAATAATTTGAATTGTTTTAAGTTTTTATTCAAAAAAATCAGCTTGTTGATAAAAATGTCATGGATTTTTTTTAAAAAAAATGTATAAAAAAAGGATAGAATTTTGATAATTTTTTTTAATAATTTCAATCATTAAAAAAAATTGAATATTTTCTTGATGTTGGTCAACTAGCTGGTTTGAACCACAACCTCTAAAGTGGTATAAAAAAGTCAATCGAAATTGAGCCATTGCCCATAATACTAAAGAAATTAAATTTAAAGGATGTAGTTTAACTAGTCAGGTCATGAGTTTACTTTCTAAAAATTACTAGTTCGAGTCTTATAAATCTCAGGGTCACTGGAGGTTTATATGATCGTCAACTTCAGAGCCCGTGAAATTAATCGAAGTACACGCAAGCTGACCCGAATACCCATATTAAAAAAAAAAAAAAAGAAATTTCCTCCTGAACTACCTTCGAACAAACAAGTTCTTGTCGTATTCCTTGATTACTTACAAATTGAAAATAAACAAAAGAGGCAATGTGTGGCCGGAGCATTTTGCGTGTCATATTAAATGTTAAAAAGCATTTTATAATGTGATAGTTTGAGTTTATTTTATAATCTTGGATTTTAAATTTCATTTATTGATGAGTGTTGAATATATTATTTAGAGAATGGAGGTTAAGAAATATTTTATGAAATTCTAGAAAAAAAATACATTAAAAAAAACAGGATATTTTAGTCATTAAAAAATTTTAGGAGTTATATTTGAAAGATAATACTAAAGTTGATCCCTCCTCTACATAAGTTCTTTATTATATATTTATTTATTGAATTTAATATAATATACACAAACCTTAATCTTAATATTATGTACACTCACATAATATTTACAATTTTATTATATATGTATACATATCTTATATATATATATATATATATATTATCTTAAATTAAATAGTAAATAATATTTAGGTAATAAACGATCAAAATACAAAAAAAATTATTTGATGAATAGTAGATGGTATATCAGTAAAAAATTAGAAATCCTATCCGTAGATTACAATTAACGTCCTATTGAAGATGCTGAACAAGGGATACACAGCCGAAGACAAGTCCCACTCCCACTCCCACACCCCAGCCATGGTCAACGCCCTCTCGTTCTCACTCCTCCTCTCGTTCGCACTCCTCCTCCTCCCCTCCTCCCGCCTCTCCCTCGCCACATCACCACCACAAAAAGACCCAGAATCCCCTATCACCCGGTACCAGCAATACCTGAGATTCAACACCGCCCATCCAAACCCAAACTACACAGCTCCAGTTTCTTTTCTAACCTCCTTAGCCCAGTCCCTCGGTCTCAAAACCCAGACTCTCGAATTCATACCCAACAAACCAACTCTTCTCATAACCTGGCAAGGCTCAAACCCATCTCTCCCTTCACTCCTCTTCAACTCCCACCTCGACTCTGTCCCAGCTGAACCTTCCAAATGGACCCATCCTCCTTTCTCAGCCACGCTAACCCCAGAAGGAAAAATATTTGCACGCGGAGCTCAAGACGACAAGTGCATAGCAATTCAGTACTTAGAAGCAATCCGCAACTTAAAAGCAAGAAACTTTGTCCCTACAAGGACACTACACATTTCTTTTGTTCCTGATGAGGAGATTGGTGGGATTGACGGGGCTGATAAGTTTGTCAAGTCTAAAGAGTTTAAAGATTTGGATGTTGGGTTTGTTTTGGATGAAGGGCTGGCTTCAGTTAACGATGAATTTAGAGTTTTTTATGCTGATAGGTCGCCTTGGAATTTGATTATTAAGGCTAAAGGAGTGCCTGGGCATGGGTCGAGAATGTATGATAACGGAGCTATGGAGAATTTGATGGATAGTATCGAGGTTATCAACAGGTTTAGAGATAGCCAGTTTGATATTGTTAAGGCTGGAAAAGCAGCGAACTCGGAAGTTATCTCAGTTAATCCTGTTTTCTTGAAAGCTGGGATTCCTTCCCCAACTGTGAGTGTTTGGTCTACTGTGTTTGTTCTGTTTGGACTCTAAGCGTGTTTCTTTATTGATGATAAAGAGGTGCTTGTGTAGGGTTTTGTGATGAATATGCAACCTTCAGAGGCAGAAGCAGGGTTTGATCTTCGATTGCCTCCTACAGCGGACCCGCATCCTATGAAGAAAAGAATTGCTGAAGAGTGGGCGCCAGCTGTACGAAACATGACGTACGAGGTAACATCATGATGGGTATTTTTCTTCAATCTCAGAAGTTTTAGATGGCATTTTCAATTCATTCATTGCTTGTTTCCCTTTTTTAGCAACGTGATGGAGGCCATTTTGTTATTTGAATTGGTGGTTACCATGATGCGTTGATGCTCATTAATTGAAGTAATCTCTAGTGGTCCTTGCTTATCTCGTGAAATGGTAGGGAATCTGGGAATGTTTCAGAGAGTTTGGTTGTTTTGTAACTCTGCCCCGATTATTTGAGATTTGAAGTTTACCAGTCAAAAGCATTCCTTATTAGAGCATTATTTGACAGGATTCATATTTTCTTGCACATAAACATTGCCCTAAAAGCTGAATTTTGGATCCCAAAGAGCAATTTAGGGCCTAAAGTTGCCTCACCATGTCCATATTGTCATCTTGTGGCTATTCTGACCATCATAAGCTGTTTCTTGCGTGCTTTAACATATTGCCAAAGTTTGGTCCTGGTCGTGGGTGATGACAATATTAATGCTTGTCACTGCAAACCAGATTAAACATGATTTTATTACTTGCGATGCTCTCTCATGGATACAGGCACTTAAATGGAATGCACAATCTTCTGGACTCCACGTGCTACACGCACAAGGTTTTTCTTGAGAAAATTTCTTCATAGTTGTTTAGATGACTAGTGCTCCCGCAATATATGCTTCTCAATGCTTTAATATCAAGAACTAGTTAGATATACTTATTTTTTATGGATTTTTCAAAATTTAAATCGTGCTTTGCAAAAGCTGTATAAGCGATAACAATATTTTCAATGGTATCCATGTACTTTGTGCCACTGCAAATGATGCATCGACTTTTACAATTGAAGATCGAGAGTATCTTTAAACATGGAAATGTCTCTTCTTAAAACAAAGAACACTCGATCCCAGATAAGACCTAGGATTGATGTGGTTTATTTTTGCATGAAATAATCTTGGCTCCCCTTTATGAAATCAATATTGATTTTTAACTGCTTTGAATTCTTTTATTTGCTCCTCCATCAAAAGGTTTGGTATGGGATGGTCCACTGACCAGCTAAACTATGTCATCTAGACGTACAAAGGGAATGGAACCATCCATATCAATGGTCTGTTATGTTATCCTTTTATTAAATCAGCAATAGATATTCTTGGTTACTGTCTCTTTGACATTCAAACATCAACTGCTGGAGAAATTTGTCTGGAATTTGTGAAGGAATGGTACTTGAATTCAATGTTATGATCTGGATTACCTTGTTCTCGTTTTCTTCATCGTATTTGATATGGTCCCTCGTTTGTGATTCACCTGAGAATATTGATTGAGAAGTCTCACTTGTAGTTAAAAGCCACATAATTACAGGATTTGATCATTTCTGCTAACGACTATTCCAGTGCAAGTGAGAAGTTTAGAATGTCATGATTTATTGCTCTTGGTGGTGGTATTGCTTTTGGCTCTCAACAAGTAAAGGTTGCATTAGAGAAATCTGTCTGATTACTTGTTTATATGATAGATAATTGAGAAAGGACCCTTGAGAGATTATATGGGACGCCCATTAATGACAGCAACAGATGATTCGAACCCATGGTGGTCTGTTTTCAAGCAAGCCATTGCAGCAGCTGGAGGAAAACTTGCAAGGCCTGAAATATTGCGTTCAACTACTGATGCACGGTTCATGAGACAGTTGGGGATTCCCACTTTTGGATTCTCTCCAATGACAAATACCCCTGTTTTATCCCATGATCATAACGAGGTTTGTAAAGTTTGCAAATAAATTATTCTCTCATTTGTAGTTTCATACCATGCTTGGTACTTACATCTGTAAGGATGTATTGCAGTTCTTGAAGGACACCATATTCTTGAAAGGAATTGAGGTTTATGAACATATAATTCATGCGTTGAGTTCGTTTGAGGAAGCTAATTCAATATAGATGTTCTCAGTTTGGACATGATAGGAGGACCAATGCATGGTATGCTGATTTTGATGCGGCGGGGTTGTCACGACTGGTAAGATATGCCATGTGCTTGCATCATTTTGCTATGTGTAGTGTAATCTTTCTTTGGTCATTGCTCTTAGTCTGATATAATGATCATCATTCACTTTGTTAATAAGAGCGCTTATCTATAAGATGAGCAACAGAGTTCGTTGTATATGGACCTATTAAAACCCGTTGTACAGACTCCACTAATTGATATTTGACCTACTATTCCATCATTTAAACCCGAATGTGATCTGAAATTGAGTTGTGAGAAGGTACTTCTGTGATAGCATTAGAATGTTGGCTGTGGATGTGACATGCATCTGGTAACTGGCATTCAATACTGTACATCAAAGAAGTTTCATCGATGATATATATGAAGGTCTTATCTGTTATGCATCGTGGTAGCTCTTTTTTCCTTTTCTTTTTAATTCTTAAAATTTTGAAGGTTTGGGTACCCTTAATGTTTGCCAATGTGAATGTGTACAAAGAAAACAGCTGATTCTTTCAAAATATTTCAGTCTAACGTATGCCCTGTTTTCATCTCATGCATTTGCTAACGTGATTTGAGTACCTAAATAAGGCGGCGGAGTCAGAGGGAGGCAAATATGTGTGCAGATAAATGCAGTTTGACACTCAAGGCATGGACGCCCCCCCTCCTGCCATTTCCCATGTTTTGTATGGATCAGGATGTAAGGGTGGGCTGGTGGCGATTCCTCCTCCCATTGCAAAAAAAGGAGGAGAAAAGAGGAAGGGGTGCTGCTAAATTCGCTACAAAATTTGTTGTTCCCACTACTTTCTAGAATGACTAGTAAATTTTTCATGCCAGCTTTAATAAAGAGAGTAGCATATTAAGCTGAAATGAATTGGATACATTATCCTTTTACAAAATCAATTAGTTGGAAAAACAAATTTGCTATTAAATTGAGCAGGATGTCACTTTCTTTTCCAACCCGAACTTCCAACTTTGATAACTCGTGGAAAAAAGAGGGAAATCAGATTTTAGCGGGAGATAACTTAGGAGGAGAATCATAGCATGTTGATTGTTGAAATAGCAAACCAAGTAACTGATAAATCGACGACAAGGGAACTGTATCTCTTTTACAATGCAATTCTGTAGAGTTCTCACCTCTTTCCTGTCCAATGGGAAATCGTTAAAGAACAAGGGCAATCATCAGATTATATTTAGGCGAACATGGAATTGTTTGCAATCTAGTCACGGGAATGGAGTCGAATCCGAGACCTACCTCTAAAACTCTAAAATATAAATTACACCACGCAGCTAGCTAGATACTGTCATTAAGTTAACTTGGGAGCTAGAGGTTCGACGTCTCCACGATTTATGATTTGTAAGTCGGGATCGGGACTTGCATTGCATTTCCATGAGCCGAGCATGCAAAATTTGAAATCCAAGTGCCTCTACGCCCACGGATATCATCTATTTTTAATCCAAGAGTGTGCGACTCTGGATACATGAAGAGTATTTGGAACAAAATTCCAACCTAACAACTGTAGAGCTAATTCGTACCTGGAAGAAATACGGTCTTGTTGAAATCTTAGCTTATTATGGCCAAAATCTATAAAATGCGGCCACTTTATGCCAAGACATTTTAGTCCTCCAGAATCGTCCAAACATATAATGCAACATCCATTGATATATATATATATATATATATATATATATATATATATATATATATATATATATAATAGTACCGTTGCACTATATATCTACATGTACGCGTCTCTCTTAAAGAGCTGGGTCAACAAGTTCACTCTACTCCCAAGATATATAATATATATTTGGCTAACAAAAATACTAGTACAACCATATATAAAGCATTACGTGAGCCATTACTAAGTAGGTAAGTGAAGCTTCGAGGAAAAGGTTTCGTGAGGGTATCAATGGCAACCACCATATCTTGCCTCTTCATCCTCCAGCTTTCTCCAATCTTTGAACAACCTTCATTGCACTTTCGCCCATACCCCTAATATCCCATTTCTTGCATGTTTCCTATATTTACTGGGAAGTGACAGTGGTCTAATATTGCCATCTGGATTTTGGCCTCTTCTGTGTTGGCCCTACTTCCTGCTGGCTCGATTCGCCACTTTTTATTACCGGACTACATCGTTACATAAATATGCGAAGGTACGGAAAGTTATGGGTACGGTGCCAGTTAAGCAATCAACCCTACTTTCTATAAGATATATAATTGCAAGTGCATGTAATATGATGGATATTTGATACGATTGAAGAAGAAGCGTGTGTCTTCATTCATCATCCATTTGTAGTTTAGTCATCGGGTGGGGATTCGAGGCGGAATGCAAGTATAGATGGAGCTGCGTAAGAGAACAATGCATAAAATCTATATAGATTTTGTTACTGCCTTGATATACAAGGATCGTCATTTGCTTCATTTTCTTGGTGTGCTAGCAATCAAAGCTGAACTAGAGCTTGAGATGCACAGCTAAGGTAAATCGTGCTTGTAAAAAACTCTCGAGGTACTAGAGATAGTAAAGGTTACCGGCTCGGACAACACCCCGCGCATATATGTGAATTTCACTTCAATTTTTTCACCCCGCGCATATACGTGATTGTAAAAAACTCTCTTTCCCAATTGTTAATCCTGAACCCCGTTAGCATATGTGTGAATTTCACTTTAATTTTTTGTTTAAGCTTGTACACTTCAACAATTGAATTTTTTTTATAGTAGATTGATTGATTTCTATATTTGTGTTGAAATTATTTGCTATGCCAATCCCCCATTTGTATTGACTAATAATTATATTAATTTTTTTTTTAAAAAGACACAAATGCATTTGGATTGCTATAACAATCCACAACGCAAGAGTCAATGTTCCTTAGACATGTAAGAATATATCAAACCTAGGTGTAGATATTTATGTTATGGTACTAAATTTTATTTTAATATGTTTTAATCTCTGAATGTTGAGAAATGAACCGAAAATCATCAAAAAAGAAAGAAGAGAGAATCTTCAATCAACCGCATCTCAGCAATAAAAAAATAAAAATCTTAGTGTTGATGAGTTGATCTTGAAGATTGGTATTTAATAAAGGTGGTTTGAATATCTAATCATGCCCAAAAAATAGATCGGTTTTTAAGATTTTGGTTTTATTTTTATTAAAAGACTGATTGGAGTATGTTTTGAGATTATAAATGGAATTTTTTTATATTAAAATAGATTAATATCCTGATATTTGGTTTGTACTTAATTTTACGAATGCTTATTCTTCTTATCGTATTATTAAGTAAGAAATAGTTAAAAAAACAAAGTTCTTAAACTCAATGAAGTTCACAACCTGAATAATGGATTTGACGGGTTGAACCGTAGAGCCCGAATGGATTCAATATGTCACCATCTCAAAATTAAAAAAAAAATCATCTTTATATTTTTTTTAAAGTCAAATTATGTTTTTTATTGGTTGTTTGGGTCGACTTGGAACCTATTAAATTAATTGAGTCACATCAAAACAACTTTACATGGTTTAAATTCAAGCCTAAACTATACAAGGTGTCGGATCGGGTCAGGTCAAGAGATTATAAAATAGACCCACTGAATCGGGTTCAATGATAATATCAAATAATTTCTTATTATCTAAACATTTTTTTTTACTTTCAAGATTTTTTTAATTCAAGCTGCGGCATAGCTAGCGAGCTAGGCCTACTTGTATCTCCTGTAAAATTCCATTGCCAGCTACTTACTAACACTATATATACTACAAGTCACCAGGCTCTCATTTTGGTCAAATTTCTCTAGCTTTGACAACTATCCTTTTCCAAGTCCGAATGTGGTTAAGTAAAAATCAATAAACTACCGTAAGTAATTCCTCGATCTAAAGACTTTTTCATATAGAAGTTTGTAGTTTTCACTGTTCAACCAGCTCATGCGACACAGTCTACCAAGTTTATGGCGCTGCCCAAAACATAAAGAAAAGCCGCCTTTGATGACATGCACATGGTTGGTGAACTAGCCCGTTTGAACCACAACCTCTAAAGTGGTATAAAAAGGTCAACCAAATTGAGCCATTGCCCATGATACCAAAGAAATTTCCTGCTGAACTTCCTTCAAACAAACAAAGTCCTTGTCATATTCCTTGATTTCTGACAAATTGAAAATAAACAAAAGAGGCGGAGTGTGGCCGGAACATGTTAATTATGTGTCATATTAAATATAGAGATGCCTTGTTTTTGTGATTTTTCGGCTTTATTTTAATGCGAGCTAAAAGGTTAATGCAGGAGATGTCGAGTACGGATTGACGACACTATTCTTTCCACACATGAATTATCATTGAAGAACTCGATTCTTCTTGTAGATTTAATAATATCCTATATAGAACGCGTATGAATGAATTTTGAGTAAATTTAGTACTGAAATACTCTGATTACTGTTTATCGAGAAGTTAAGATCAAGAAAGGATATTTTTTTTTTTAGTTTAACATAGGTGTCCAAGCTAGTTTGTGCGTACCTCGACTAATCCCACGGGCCTTGAAGTTAACGACCATGTAAGCCTCCAGTGACCATCATATAAGCAATTATAGAGCTCAAACCTAAAATCATAGAAAAAACAAATCTCTTAACCTCAAGTTTTTACCACTGAACATCTCCTAGATGGTTACCAGAAAGGATCTTTCTTATCAAATTATATTTACTTTACACCGGTCTCGTCTCATTATTTCGCCAGATGACTCCTACGACCTGTCTTCGTTAAGATGCACTAGATTTCAAAGTCCCGTAATAATTATGGTTGCATTTTGGTTATTTATATTAGGAAATATCGAAGGGAATTGGAATACGCAAAAAGGAATGACTACATAATAATTTAAAATGTCTGTAAAAGGGCCATTTGGCATGTAAATTTGAAAGACTTGTATTGAGTCTGAAACCATAAATCAGCTTAAAATGGATCGGTGGAATGAGGATAGAGATTTTAAGAGAATAATATAACATTATTTATCAAACTTCATTTAATAATTTAATTAAATTTATAAGTTGAAATAATTCCTCAACACTATATTAAAAACATTGATTGTTAATTAATTAAATTTGCGACGATCAGGTTCGTTCTTACCTTCGCAATTGGAAGTCTAGCTACAAAGCGTTTTTAAATGGCATTCTCTGTAAAGATATCTTCATGGAACACCATGCTGGGTTTATTGATGAGTGATATTTGAATCATATATGCAAACTCCACAGGTCTCTTTACCGTCTCGAGAAATCTCCTCATGCATGCATGGTTCTCTTGCCTCCATAAATTCTTCGTTGGTTTTGGTTTTGAGGGGGTACAGAAAAGACAATGTCCAGATCTTTCTCCTTGTGGATGTTGATGACATGCTCATTATTAAGAGTAATATATCTTTTATGCATACAATCATCTCTGGTTTGAACTCACGATTCTCAATTAGGACTATTGTTTATTTCCTGATTCCTAAAACCTTTAACTATCATTTACTCGGTTCAATCAAGAGAGTAGCTACGGTTTTCACTATTGGAAAATTGGAAAAAAAAACTAATGAAAGATTCACAAAAAATATTACATTATTGTTTATTGACAGAAAACTTTTGTCACTAATTTCTGATATAAATAGTGACGGGATAAAAAAATTATATCGGTAATTCTGTTGATATTATTAACGTGTCAAATTACGATAAAAATTTCACTTGTAATCTTAAAAGGATTTAAAACCCGACAATCCTATCTACTTCCACATTTCTTCTTCTTCAGTTTACAATCATACCAGCCCTCTCTCTTCATCAAGTAAGCAATTCCAGCAACCCTCCTTACAAATCCTGCTACACAACCCACACCAACCTTTTTCCAATAGCACCATTTTCCCTCCCTTGATTTGTTTCTTGTCAAGTTTCACTCCACCGAGTAAGCAAGCTCATCCATTTTTATTATAACTTATAGATTAAAATTTATTTGTAGCATTTGTAACTTGCTTGTATATTTAAGTATTTTACTTGTTTTATAATGATAATTTTGTTATATTAATATATGATTTGTATTTTTGGGTTTGTTTTGTATTTGTTAGAAATGAATTTAATTAGTCACTTGATGAAATTGAGTGTAATTTTGTAACTTAAGTATGTTAGAATTGAAAAAATGATGGATAATCTAATGATTATTGATTAGTTTTTGTAAATTTTATGGTTAAAATGGAAATTTAAGGAAAATTGATTTTGTGTGGAATTGATAATAATTAAAAGATATTAATTTAGGTTGGATAATTTTGAATTGAAAAAATATTGGATGATTAGTTGAGTTCTAATTGTTTTATTTCAATTATGCATTTGAAGTGATAGTTATGGTTGTAACAGCATAGGTGATAGTGATGATGATTGCTATGGTAATGATAATATTAATAGCATTTATGATGTGAGAACTAGTGATAATGGTGGTGAGGTGCGACAATAATTAATGGTGACGATAATAAGATGGTGGTTATTATTTTAATTGTGGAGGTGCATGAAAGTTACGGTGAGAAGGTAATAAAATGATGATTATATTAATAATAAGATAGTGATAGAGGTGATTGTGTGGTCCAAAGTAGTGTGGTGGTGATGGTTGTTTTTGTGATATAGATATTGATGCTATTATTGATGCTAAGTGAAATATGTAAAGAAAATACTGCATATTTATAGATGAAAAAAAATATAAATAATTATACATGTAATGAAAATATCATAAATTCAAATATGGATTGGAAATTAATATAATATTAAATACGAAACCTTGTAAATAATTTCTATCCAAACCAATGAAATTCTAATTTTTTTAATTTGTATAGCTTCAAATTAATTTTTTTTATATCAAGAAATTCAAATGGATTAAGAGTTAGATTTTATATTTTTTTAATAAAAATTCTGTTTCTGGTGTTATACAAATACAAAAATGTTTTTAATATTTTTAGGATAAAAAAGTTTTTTTTTAATAGTATTTTGGTAATTGCCCCAAAAAATTGCCATGTATTTAGAGCCTGGAATGGCTTATCGCATCAAGTTGTGTTTGAAAGTTACATATTTTGCATGCAAGGTGCATATAATTTGGAGAGAGAGAGGTCGATGACCAAAACCACCATCTCAGCTTATTCAATGCATAGTTATCATATCGGATTCGGGGCAGAACTAATCTGGAGTTAACCTATTTAAAGAATCAGGTTTCTAATTACATAAAATGACATGACATGAGTTCACTTGAGTCAATTTAAAAAAATTAAAAAGAAATTAAAATTTTAAAATTTTATATAAAAAAATTAATAAACAATTTATGTGAATATAAAACTATACATGTTATAAATAATAAAATTTTAAAAATTATTTTAAAATTTTTTTTATCTCACGTTGAAAAGATATTATATTAATATGTTATTTTTTTAGGTTGAAATATTTAAACCAAAATGATTTTTTATCATACATTGAAAAAACATAACTTTTTTCTTATGAATATAGAGTATATATACTAAAGGGTTTCAAATCCCACATTAAAAAAATAATTTTTTTCTTGTGAATATAGAGTATATATACTAAAGGGTTTCAAATTTCATATTGAAAAAATAAGATATTCTTCTAATAGTTATGTAGTGAACTTTGAAAAGAGTTAATAAACAACTAAAAAATAATAATAAAAAAGGTATTTGGTGAGAAAAAAAAAAGATCTCAACCAGGTTTTGTTGGGTTATCCAAATCAAGGTCAACCGAATATTTTTAGGTTTTTATTTATCTTAATACTTTACCTTATCTAAACTGGTCTAATCATTAAATCACTGAATCTTAAATTAACCTATTAATATCTATGATTTAAATTGTGAAAGTAACTTCAAATACCATGGCCCAACATGGAAAAAAGGGTAATTTGTCCCCAAAAAGGGCGTGCCCCGTGTATGTGTGCTGGCACTGCCCTTTCCTTAGAGAAAAAAAAAATTGATTATGATTTTGCCGCGCCATATAAAATTGTATAAAATTATTTTCAGTTCAATGTGACAAGTTTATTTTAAAATGAAAGTTAATCTTAAATAATGTCTAAGATAATTTGAATAAATCAATTCAATTGTATTTCCAAAAAAAAAATTTATCGAATGAAAGTTAATCTTATCCAATCTAATTTGAAGATATCATTTATTATAGAAAAAAAAAACTCATAGAATTTATTAAAAAAAATAAAACATATTAACCTGTATGCCTATAAAGTCAAGTGTTGCAGTCGTAAGCATGACCTAGGCGATAGCCACCAAGTAGTTTTGGACGCACTTTTTTTTTTTTTTTTTTTTTGAGATAAGAGGGCAATTTGCAGGACGCGGTTTTAGAGCTTGCATTGCATGACAGAGGAGCGACAGCTGGGACTGATGTCTGAGACTCTGAGGTACGATTTTTTTAAAATAATTTTTATTTTGAAATATATTAAAATAATAATTTTTTATTTTTAAAATTTATCTTTGTACACACATTAAAATCATCAAAAAAATATAAAAATATTAATTTAAAAAAAAAATCAAAATTTTCAAAAATATTTTTACACGCAAAAACACCGTTGCTTTGGTCAATGACTTACCATTCGAAGTATCACGGTTGGACTGCGCGTGTTAAGCAGTATCATTTTCTGTTTATACCACAGCGAACTGCAAAAGCTGGAAGCATCAGTTGAAGATCCAGGAAGTTGCCTCTGAGACAGAATCCTATGTTTTGATATCACTAATCTATTTATATACACATGCATATATATATTTTTCTTTTTAATGACCCGGCACCTGAATATCGATACAGAATGCTATGAGACAAGTACATATTTGCCCTTGAGTTTTTTTCTCTTTGATTTGTTGCAATCTTTTATTCTGATTCTTTTGGGGGTCAACTGGGCTAGGATCGCACGAAGGGGTGACTTGCCATGGAGCCAGGAAAGAACTCTAGATCAAGGTTCAAGGGCTTTTACAAACTTTCCATGCTGGTTTCTGATAGGTGCATGTGGGTTGTAGGCTGCTCGATGCCTGGATTGATCGATGCGTTTTCTTCTCAAAGTTACCCTGTGGTTGTCGTTGGAAAAACTAGTCAATGCTGATCAAAATATAAAAAAAAAGTCATTTGCAAGTGAAAGGAGGTTACGTCTAGCCAAAAAAGTCGTGAAACTGGGTTAATGGTTTTCTGAAGAATTGCTTGTTAACTATTTTAGTCAGAGGATAGCACGCCACCCTGCTAAAAGTAATTACAGCCTAAGACCATATATAATTAATCTTTGGATAGTGTTTAAGGCCATATCGGTTTAAACAAGTAAGCAATTTGGCTTCATAAGTAATTTGACCAATTCCATAACTATATATCTAGCTGTAATATTGATCTTCTCAAGATAAAATAAGTAGATATATGAAGTAATTAAATTCTTTGATTAATTTGACCATCAAGTACACACTCTCTCTCTCTCTCTCTCTCTCTCTCTCTCTCTCTATATATATATATATATATATATATATATTAAAAAGACATCTGCCAATAATTAAATTTAGTCTTGCTAGCTATTTTCTGTGGCACTCGATCGACGTTTCTCTTCATTGATGTTTACTTTGTTTTTTTTACGCGTATACTCCATGAACTGGAGTGATTTTGACCACTGCTGGACAGACAAGTCATTTTCCGAGAAATCAATTTTCCATTTTTATAAGCTTGAAAATATCTGTCACCCATTTTGTATTCATGTATGGACATACTGTTCCTTCACTAGAGGGGTCTGCTATGCTTAGAAACTCGAACCTACACCATCTATATATATAGACACTTTTGTTTCCACACTTTCATAGGAACAACAAGAAGAATAAGATTACAACAAGTTGCCCAAAGAGTAAAACAGAAGACTCCTTCAAAATCTTTTTGTTCACCGAAGCATTCATTCATCATCCTTCAACAAATTAACAGATCCATCCCAGCTCTTTATTGGTTCAGAGCCTTTGATCTTTTACGGCTGAAAAAACTATATTACTCTCCATCCGACAATGGTGAAGAACGAGCACAAGATCCAGTCAGAGACTTCAACGCCAATGCCAACATCTTCATCAGCATGCAAGAAGAAGAAATACAAGGGAGTTAGAATGAGAAGTTGGGGCTCATGGGTTTCTGAGATAAGGGCACCAAATCAAAAAACAAGAATATGGTTAGGCTCTTATTCAACTCCTGAAGCTGCTGCTAGAGCCTATGATGCTGCACTTTTATGTCTTAAGGGCTCTTCAGCCAATCTCAACTTTCCTATTACTTCCTCACATTACATTCCTGACGCTGTGATGTCCCCCAAGTCCATTCAGAGAGTGGCTGCAGCTGCTGCTAATAGCTCTGAAGACAAGCCCACCACCCCTCAAGTATCGTCACTTCCTCTTCCTTCCTCCTCCTCCTCGTCATCATCATCAATCCTATCATCCCCGTCAATGGTTTCCTCACCGTCCGATCAGCCAGATGATTATATGTCACTAATGGAATCGTTCGAGACCGACAATGAACCAATTCCAATGCTAGATTCCTGGTACAATTTTGATGGATTACAATCACCAAAGTATATTGATCAAATGTTCAATGGGGTCTCATTCAATCCACCGATGATCGATGATTTCTACGAAGGCGATATTCGTCTATGGAGCTTTGCTGAATAGCCTAGTCCAAGATCAAGCCAACCATTATCATTCTTTTGTCCATTCATGATATTTAATTCATGTTCTTCTGTTGTTGCCTGAAGACATTACTGACAGTGACCTCAAGTTCATATATTAGTGTCTTGAGTTAGGAGAAATTAAGAGACTCACATGGGGAAGTTAACATTTTTTTGAACCATCTCCTGTGGATCTCTCTATTTATTGAATCCATGTAATATTAATTATTCAAAGTGTGTTGTTAATTACATGCAATAATTGTTAATTTTCTTTCATTTTACTGGTGGAATAAAAGGGGGGAGAATTTCTTATTATTGATTTTTTTGCATCCGAGTCTTATTATTGATTTTCTAATTAATCTCAATTAGATGCTATTGCTAATAAAGAAATTACAGTTTCCTGCGCCTTCGGACACAGTGAAACTCGAAAAGCCCTTTTGTGATGATGGAACTGTCAGAAGTGCCTATCTCAACGGGAACAATGTACACGGGCGGGGTATGGAAACTTGAAACCATCTGCAAGAGTTTTTATTTTTAACTCGGTTGCCTTAAATGGTGATATTGTGAACTCTTACAGATTCAATACCAACATGTAAATCCAATAAAGATTTAGCTGTTGGTGTCATAATGTGCCATGTTCCTTTGTACCTGCAAATCACGTTAAACAATGGATCAATATTCTATGGCATCAATTGTTATTTTATCTACCCAGAAAGATATCAAATTAAAGAGCGGAGGAAGATCGAAGGAGGAAATAATACAGTTCATTTTGATATATTGCTATTAGAAATACATTTTTTTAATATATTATTTTGATATATTTTCAATTAAAAATACATTTAAAAAATAATAATATTGATCACACATAATATAATGTATATACTATCAGAAAAATAGAAAAAAGCAAGATAACATGGAGGAGAATATATTCTGTCACGGTTTACCAATAGGAAATGAGATGGACATATTCTGTTAGCAATTTCTGATAGAAATGATGATAATTTTTTTAAAAAAAGTTAAATCCATTCACATTTCTAACATTTCAAATTACTAATAAAATTATCAATAAAAATTTTATTGATAATTTTTAAATAAATTAAAACCCAACAATCCTCTCTTCTTCTGTATTTAATCTTCTTCTTTGATTTCAATTTAAACCTTAGACTAATATACTTCCCACCCACTTTAAATTTCTAACGACCCCCCTGAAAACTTTGGCCACCCAACCCATTGTCAGCCCATGCAACCTCACTTTGTTGGTTCATTCTCATTCTCTATATTGCAATAATCTCAAGATTTCATTTTTATTTTATTTTTGATGACTTTTTTTCGGTAATCTGTGTAGGCTTTACTGAATCATCTAATTGTTGATCCTCCAAACTTCAAGCTTGTGATACAGCTTATAGTTTAAATTAAGTTTTTTGATCTGGGCTTGTTGATTTGTTTTTATTTTTTGTGCGGGCTTGAGTTTGGTTTTCGGCATCTAGGTTTCCTTTAGTGTAAAGGGAATTTCAATTTTTGATATTTTTTTATTAAATAACATGGGTATTTGAAAAAAAACTTTTAATTTGTGGAAAGTATTTAGGATTTTAGGTTTTGGTGGGTTTTTGAATTTAGGGTGTTAGATTTATTTTTTAACCATATAAGTTTTGATTTTTGTGTAAAGCTAAAAAAAAATGCTCTCTCTCACTAAATTTTCATTGTTGACTCATAGCATCATGCCTCGAACCCAAAATTCATAAAAAAATTTCTTTTGCCTGACGACACTCCATACTTAATTTATAAGAATGCAAGAAATCTTAACTTTAATTAAAAAATTATACTTAAAAAAATATTTTATTTTAAAAAAATCTGGAATCATAATTTAACTAAACCCAATATAAATTATTTTATATCAAATAACCCAACTTCAAAGTAAAATAAAATTAAATGTACTACAAGTCTAAGATTATAAACTGATCTAATTATTGAAATATTAAAGTTTAAACATGAATTATAAACTTCTGAAGATCTGAATAAATAAATAATAAAGAGAATGAATGTCATATTCTCATT
This sequence comes from Populus simonii, assembly GCA_007827005.2. Lineage (NCBI taxonomy): Eukaryota > Viridiplantae > Streptophyta > Magnoliopsida > Malpighiales > Salicaceae > Populus > Populus simonii. Next base: position 18,102,191 of record CM017465.2, on the reverse strand, counting down.
AAATTACCGTTCATTTCCATAATTGGACAAGTATATCAAAATTTATTAATAAATATAACTTACAATCAATTCATTTATTATACTAAAATATTAATATTTTTAAAGATTCAAAAGTTCAAAAACACTTTTATTCATTCACAAACTTAATTAACTCAAACCAATCATTTTAAACATAAATGTTAATTGCTTACTCATAATTATAGCTAAATTTAGAGTCAAACGACTACAGTCACTCTAACTACTGTAACAAAGAGTTATATTTTATAATGTACTAGACATTAAATTCTAAATAAATATATTTATAAGTGTCAATGTATATCTTTCAAAGATTGGGTTCAAAGCATAAGTTACTCTAACCACATTAACAATGAATCATATTTTAACATATGGCTAAGCATCAAATTTTAAATAAACATGTTTATAAGTTCAACTTCATATTCTTTTTTTTTTAATTTAACGTGGGTATCCGGGCCAGCTTACGCGTACCTCGATTAATCCCACGGGTCCTGAAGTTAACGACCATGTAAGCCTCCAGTAACCATCATATAAGTAACCACAGGGCTCGAACCTAAGACCACAAGTGAGAAGTACCCCTAGGCCTTAGCTTGATTTGAGACTAACATTTCACCAAAAGATGGTTTTATTTCACTAGCTAATCGGGTAGTTTACAGGAGTTCTCCTTTTCTTTTAATTATTATTATTTTTTCGTGTTTTCCAACAAAAGCAGTATTGCATTTTTCCTTTATTTCATTTCGGTCATGATGGGTTTCGCATGGTTCCTTGTGAATTCCTTTATCACAGAGAAGTTCTGCCGATAGAATAGGAAAGGATTTATATTTTTTTTATTGTTCTGATATTTTACGTTGAATATCAAATGAGAAAAACTTGAGCAAAATCCAACCAAAGATTAGTTGTTCTGGTTGCAATAATATATATCGTCTGGCTACGGTTTCTGTTTGCATGAGGTAGTTTCTGTTTGGTCTACTTAGAATTCCAATGAGAGCACATCGTTGCAGGGCTGATTTGAACAAAAAAATTTCTTAGCTTTGTATTATGGAGGTAAATTGAGAGAATTGTATTCCCTTTTAACGTATCAAATTAAAGCATCAAGTGGTGGTTTCCAGTCCATCTCTCAATGCCGATATGCACATACAGGCAGGCATGCATGACTGCAGAATCCGAGCTGCAATAATAATTAGGCTAGAGTGCTTATTTAGATCAGTATCCGTTAAAAAACAAGCATTTATATACTCCATTATTTTCTCTTTTTCAAGCATTTCGAATTATATATAAAAAAAAAAACCAAAGCTGGAGCCCAATCCTGAGATTGTTCCAGGAAACTGAAGTTGTACAGGTAATTAAAAAAAAGGTCAACAAAATGAACTTTTTAATAAAATAATACTATTTTAAAAGTTTGCAAAAAAAACTTTTTAAGTAACAAGTTAAAGAAGAAGAAGTAGTAGTAATAGTATATTACTAATTATGATAATAATAGTATTTTATTATAATGATGATGATTATAATAGTAACAATATAGTAATAATAGTAATAATAATAACAATAACAATAATAATAACGATAACAATAACAATAATAATAATAATAATAATGGTAGTCGTTGTGGTGATGATAGTAATAGTAGTAATAATTATGATAATAATAGTAATAATAATTAAGATGACTTTGGAATGATGTTTTTTAGTATATTAATTATTTTTCTTTTTAATTTAACCCCCAAAATTTTTTTTGTCATTTTTTCTTATAATTTTTTTTGTCTATTTTCCTCTTGAATAAGTGTTATTCCATTTTAATTTATTCCTTGAAATTCAATTTTTCATGTATTTTTTTAAATTGGTTCTTATTCTTTGAATTTTTTTTTCTCAATCCTTTTATAAAAGTTTTATTAGTTCTTAAATTCACCATTCAATCTAGGTTTATGGTGTATTAATTTTTTCAATTTTTTTCCTCATTCATTCATTTTTCTTTCTTTTTGCTTGAGTTATTTTTCTTTTTCAGTTAAACCTCTAATAAAAAAAATTAGCTTCCCTTCAATTTAGTTTTTTTAATCTTGATTTCACCATTATTATTTTAATTACTATTTTTTATTTTAGATATTTTTTAGTAGTTATTTTTTTCTCATTATATTTTTCATGTTTATTAACCCGACCTAATTTTTTATAATATTGTATTCAATTTCATGCTCTTATTTTTTTTTCCAAGGTATCGTGATAGTTTTTTTCTTGAATTTTTTTCAATTATTATCATTATTTTTTATTTTAAAACTAACTCATTAATCTTGGTGTTGTTACTCAAATCATTAATTTCTAAAATCCATTTAAAACTCATTTGTAACACCGGACATTGTTTTTCGTGAAAAAAAAAACACAAACTGCTTACATCACTTTAATATCATTTTTTTGCAAAAAAATAAAATAAAGTATAGACATGCAGCGTAGCGGGGGCATGCCTAATGTGTTCTATTTTGCAACGGGTTAGGGCATGAAATCCCATCCTTAATTGTTTCTTCTGCAGTTCTTACGTTGTATTTGGTCTCTTCAAGGTGAGTTTGCATTGGGCCACGTTACTGGCTTTGGATGCGTTCGTTCATCGTTCATCGCTGAGCTTTGAATATCGAATTGTTTGGCCATTTGGCGTGCCATGACTGGGCCTCTAACAGAATACGGTCCCACAGAAGCAGAATTGTTGTCTAATTTGAGCACATGAACGAAACTAACAACATGACAATTCCTTAATTTGTTGGAAAACGACAACACATCATGTGATCCGCCGAAGCACCTGTCGATCGGATAAGTCACCATATCGCCTGTTTGTTGTCATTTAGTGCCCACAGTTTGTTTCATACTAGGGGGTGATTGTCACGCATAATGCAATTGTGTTTTTGTTTTCAGTATCATATCATCTTGAATTTTGGAATAATATATGCAAATAATTTATTACATTTATCATCTAATGATCAAAATTCAGCTATTTTGACAAATAATCCAACATCGAGGTGCATTATTATGGAGCGTGGATGTTCTGCTACCCGCTGGCATATGTTGACGATCTTCCTTGAATCTAAAATTGATGACTTTGTAGAAGATTTCAATATAACTCTTTGGTTTTGTCTTTATCCCAATGATTTTGTACCCCGTGACAATACATAAACACATCAACATCTTTACAAAGCATACTTTTACGTGGGGTTTTTCATAATATATTCCATGGGGATAACTGAGCCAAATATAATTGAGATATATAGTAAGGTATCATCCAAGTTTTATTTTTACATATTTATCATGATGTTTAAAATGTTTTTTTTATGTATTTTGAATAAAAAAAATAGATTGAAAATGAGTTTCTTAACAAAATAATAATAATAATAACCCATCTTTTTTCGCAACCTCTAGTTACCAAATTATACAAACAAACAGAGACGGCGTCCCGCCAACTTTTTTTTAATAAAAAAAATAAGGCGATCCCTTTAAGAAATAAAAAAATAGAGACATGCTAGAAGTGTGGGCTAGGTTGGAAGGGCCACGTGTCTGGGTTTTTTTAATATCTTTTTTACTTTGTTATTTTATATTTGAGTAAAAAAATAAAAAAAGAATCATTGAATCCAGTTGATTCAATGAGTCAAGTTGTGGGTTTGACGGATTAATCCACAACATCCGGGCTATGATTTTATTTTTTTTATGCATTGTTTGCCCCTCAATTTAAAAAATATAATTTTACCATTTCTTATCGATTATCTATTTTTTTACTTAACTCAAAATTTTTTTAAAAAATACAATTTTACACCTTGTTGTCAATGATTTCTTTTTTTTTTTAATCTTGATCCCATGTGCCCATCATGTTTTTTCTCTCTCTAAGAAAAGTATTTCATACAAAAAAATTTCATGTACTTTATTGTATTATAATTAAATGAAAATTAATCACAAGGTAAAAAAAATTATTGAATCTGATGATGTGCAAGACTTGCTTTGCGAGTTTGCTTGTTTTTTTAATGAAGTGCTAATTTTTACCAATTTTATTCTTCAACATTGAGTTAATTGAGGATTGAATTTTTCAATTTTCTTTTCAATAATATCCCTAAGAGTTTCACAAGTCAATCTAGGTTGACCCATGTAGATCCAATGTATTTTCATCTTAATATTAGATAAAAATATCATTCAATATATAATTGATTTTAAATTCATTGTTAATTTTTTTTTTGTTAGAAGACACATTAACTATATCTAAATTTGTTTATATTTAAAAAATTTATGCTCTATTATGTGATATGACGTGGGCTAATAGGATAGTTTAGTTCTAAATAATGTCAATAGTAACATTATTATTTTTTTAAAAAAAAAAGGAAAGAGAAGAAGATAACAACAAAAATACAAAAAGTTTACGATCATTGGGTGTACGAGACTTACATGATGAACTCATCTCCCATGGATCCAATGTGTTACCCTTTGTAAGAAGCATGCTCTAATCTATATAGTGTAGCCCAAATCTCCCATGTTCAGGCTCTCAACTAGCCCAGTCGAAAACCAAGAAACTAGCTCTATCCAACACTAATACCCTATTAAGTGGGCCACTCGTGGGTGTGATCTTGATTTAGGGCTAAACCCATAAACCAAAAGATGGACTCCAAGTTAGATTTGGACTTATCATGCTAACCCAGTGGAAACCTCATCTCCATGAATCATAAAGTCAGACAGAGTATTTCCTTCTCTCTACTTGCTATTCACGGACAATGGGCTTTACGAAGGACCAGTTGCTTGCTCGCTTGAAGGTTTGCCGTTTCCCTCTCCCTAGCTCTTCATTAATGTCAAAAACTTAATCTGGGTTCTCTTTGTTTTGTGTCATTTTCCAATTTCTTGAACGTTTATTAGATTAACTGATGATGAGTAGTATTGGATAATTTGGATTTAGCTTTCAGTCATTTTTTTTCGTGATTTTATGGTTGCATGATAAGAATTCTGTGAATTCGGAAAGGGTTCACTATATTTGAATTGGGATTTAGCAATTTTATTGACTTTTAATTAAATTTCTAAAAGTGAGTTGTTTTATAACTTGAATTTGCACGCATTACTCGGTGATAGCTTATTTTAATGTTCCTGTTGTCATTTTTTCACCAATCGGGTGCTGGGTTCTTTTTAGGAGCTTTAAATTGATTTTTCACAGTATGAACATCCTACTGTTTTGACTGTTGAAGCACAGGTAATTTTTTTTTTTTCAGAAATAATATTTTATATTATGCTTGTCTACCGATGCAATAATATTTTGTTTTCGACCTGTTAAAGGAAAGATACAGTTAATCATAGTTTTCCTATTGTATTACAATCACTGAGATTTCCTTGTTAGAATAGGTTTCCTACTTAGACTAGAATTATCATCCTGTATAAATATTGTAACCTACGGCCTCCTGTTTCATTCAATTCAGTAATACAAAACAGCAGTATTTTCACATTCTTTCATGGTATCAGAGCACCCACATTGGTGATCCTGCCAACACACCTTCCGCCACCACAAAAACAACCAAACAAAACATAGCACCCACATTGGTGACTCTGTACACATACTGCCTCCACCATCACAAGTAAAATATCAACACAAATAAGCAAACATGAGCGACAACATAGCCGACCCACTTACCCTATATCATTCAGATTCACTCGGACTTGTTCTTGTTTCCAAACCCCTCGAAGGACATAATTATGGACAATGGAGTCGATCAATGCGCATTACTTTGAGTGCCAAGAATAAACTAGGATTCATTGATGGAACCATCAAACTCCTAGCAAACAACAATGCTAGATCTGCTATTTGGCAGAGATGAAACGATATGGTGTTATCATGGATTCTACATTCACTAAACCCCGACATCGCAAGCAGCGTACTTTACTGCACCAATGCGTTCATGGTGTGGAATGATCTTAAAGATTGATTCTCACAAAGCAACGATTCCAGAATTTACCAAATTCGCCAAGAAATCACCGAACATCGACAAGGGGACCTTACGATCTCAGAGTATTACACCAAACTCAAGGCCCTATGGGATGTATTAGATTCCTACCATGAACCTATCACCTGCACCTGTGACGATTCAAAAGCATATGCCTGCAGAGAAGAAAAGGAGAGAGTTATGCAACTCTTGATGGGTCTTAATGAACCCTATTCCACCATGTGCGACTCGATTCTGATGATGTCACCGATCCCCGACACACGCCGTGTCCATGGCTTAATCCTCCAACATGAGCGACAGATGGATGTAGCAAATCGACAGATCACATCCCATGCCATGCAAATCAGTCGCTCCATCAAGGGCGGCACAAGACCCTGCAACTCAATGGGCACGAGACCACCTGGTGCTGGTTATGGGGATGGCAAGCACAGCTCTCACCTAAGAAAGTCCTTAAGTTGTTCTTACTGTCATGGAGATACCCACACAGTGGACAAATGTTATTTTCTTAATGGTTTTCCTATGGGCCACAGGCTACATGGAAAAAATATCAAGCCAAAAAATCAAAGACCCGCAGCTTACAGTACTGCAAAGGAGACCATCTCATTACACGACAACAAACCCAACGAGAGCCCGACCTTCACCACCGAAGAATACAATCAATTGATTGCTCTTTTGCATAACCGAACCGGTAATTTTCCACTTGCGAATGCAACAGGTATTGTTACACCTACCTGCAATCTTTCACAGCATGACCCACATTCAAATATATATTGGATAATGGACAGTGGAGCCTTTGACCATATTTCATGTTCAGCACCGACACACAATATCATCAATACTCAACATGATTTCGTCAGTTTACCTAATGAAGGCAAAGCAACAATTGCCAATATTGGGTCACTTAAATTATCTGAGGACTTAAAACTTGACGGTGTCCTTCATGTGCCACACTTCAACGTGAATTTATTATCTGTAAGCAAATTGATATGAGGATTGAAGTGCACTGTGATTTTCTTTGATAAATTTTGTATTGTGTAGGACGTGAACACGGGGAGAACGATTGGCCTGGGCAAGCAATTTAATGGACTTTACTACCTCAAAGCCATCCAAAACCCACGCCTAGCTCACCACGTCCACCATACCTCTCATCTTTGGCACCAACGTTTGGGGCACCCTTCCACCGCACTTGTGCAATTCTTTTCAAATAAAATTCCAGAAATTATGTGTAATCCAAATCATATTTTCAATATCTGTCCTTTAGCAAAACAAACTCGTTTATTTTTTTCTCTGTCTACTTCAAAATCATCCAAGCACTTTTCGATTTAATTCATTGCGACATTTGGGGGCCACACAAACTTCCCACTCAAACTGGTGCACTATATTTTCTCACTATTGTGGATGATTTTACCCGATTTAAATGGATTCATCTCTTAAAATTTAAATTCGAAACACAAGCCACAATCAAATCTTTTTTCTCTTGGGTCCAAACACAATTCAACCTTCCCATCAAAACCTTCCGGTCCGATAATGGGAGTGAATTTCTATCCCTCCAATCCTTTTTTCACCACAAAGGGACTTCTTTCCAACACTCATGCCCATACACACCCCAACAAAATGGCATCGTCGAACGGAAACATCGCCACCTTTTGAATGTCGGTAGGGCACTCCGTTTCCAAGCACACATTCCCTTACATTTTTTGGGGGAAAGCATACAAACTGCGTGCTACCTCATAAATTGTCTTCCCACGCCCTTACTCCACCACAAAACATTGTATGAACTTTTACAGCACACCTCCCCTGATTACTCTCATTTACGGGTTTTTGGTTATTTGTGTTACGCAACCAATCTTTTTCCTAAACACAAGTTTGACGTCCGGGCCCGTCGATGTGTGTTTTTTTATTACCCTTTTGGTCAAAAAGGTTATCGCTTATATGATCTTGATACAAAAAAAAAAAATTTCCTCTCGAGATATGGTTTTTCATGAATATTTATTCCCTTATTCTATATCCCCATCTGATTATTCAGATGACTCACCTACCCTACCCAACACACCCTATGACTCCATGCTTCTACCTGAACCCGACTCATCTCCAGACACCACATCTTCCCCTTCCCCACACCATTCCCCTGTTCCTCTAGGCACTGACCAAATGCATTTGACAACCACTTATGAAGCTGTGACTGAATTGGATTTTTGTCTGTTGTGCATGGGATCTGCCATTCTCAAGGACTCAACCTTGAGTGCTTTACCATTAATCCAGAACTGCTTCTTTAGCGAAGAAAATAAATAAATAAATAGCTTTGGTGGTTCCCTTATGTTCTTTGCAAATAAATAAAACATCACGCCTATACAACAAAGTGCATGCCAAATAATTTATTCTTCAATTTCTTTTCATTTTGCTCTTGAAATAATATATTTTCGTCAACCAAACCAGAGACAACTGCGAAGCTTTCAGGCCATGTCTCATTGAAGCACAACAGTAGTCGCATAAAACGATATTTTATCCGCAGAATTAGCTTTGCCCTGCAACACAAAGTCATACCACCTGGTTAGCAGATGTAGTATGCATGCACTAAATAGTAATACAGAATGATGCTCTGCATATGAACTGTGCAGAACAATGGTGGTTCTTATAGGATATCTAGTTTCTTTCGGATAAAATGGAATTGATTGACAAACTATCAATGCTAAGCCAGAAAATGGCATACCTGTAATCTATCAGCTGTCCTGCACAATTTCTTCTCGAGTGTCCTTCCTTAATTGGTCCATACAATTACATTCCTAACAAACATATAACCATAACAAAGTCGATATAAAGAGCTTTAGCAAGACCATCAACGTTTTATTGCTAAAGAATATTGCAAGAACACCATCGTGAATCAACTGCTGGAAAAAAAAAATATAAGAGAAGAATTCAGTATATAACAGGCAAATCACAACCAGTTTCTGATATATTTAACATCCATCAAATCTTGCTATTCAGAAATTCATCCTTGCTGCTAAATAGTATGATTTTCCGTCTTTTTTGTCGCATGGAAATGCTTTCAGTTTCCAGACTTGTAAAATGAAACATGAGAGTTGAATTTCACTATCCCGAGCAGCTATCAAAGAGATAAATTAAGAAGTACCACATACACCAAGGAATAATTTTGCACATCCAAATAAACGTGAAACCATTTACTCAATATTAAATACATGATCTTGCTAAATATATATATAGGTTGAGAAATCAATTCTCACCTCCTTGAGAGGTACCGGCAACCTCTCCGTGAGGACTAATCCTCCCATACCTAGCGCGAAATGGCCATAAAGATGACAACTGCCTCCTCCACCTCGAGCACCTTCCCCTCCTACCCCCTCCATCCTCACACTCATCTTCATCTTGAGCACTACTTTCACTATTAACCGGCAACTCCTTTCGACAAACTGGACAGGAGTTGTGTAACCTTAACCATGGCACGATACATTCACTGTGGTATATGTGCTTACAAGGCAACTCCCTTGCCTCCCCTCCAACTTTAAACTCTTCCATGCAAACCGGACAATGAGAGTCATTCACCAAATGACTTGCCTCGATTTTTACAGTTGGTATGGTATCAATGGCGATTTCTGGAGCTGGTGGTGGCCCTTGGCGGTCATTTTGTGTCAATTGCTCAATCAACTCGTTTAGGCCTGACCCCAAAAAAAAGTCCCTAGGATCAACCAGGGGAGGAACTGGGTTTTCAGATTGCGAAAGGGGTTCAATTGGTTCACCAAAAGGATTCCTTGGCCTGTATTGGATCCGTGTTCTTGGCCTGGATTGGATCCCAGGTTCGTGTTCCAAAATACCTCTCCCATCAAGACTCCAATCCCGAGACCTCCGTGGGCGGATTTCAGGGTCCAATGAATCCCAATTATCTCTCCCATCAAGCTCTAGCGACAGATTTCTACGCCTTCGAGGACGAATTTCAGTATCAAAAAAGTCAGGTCGATTCCGTCTACGAAACCAGGACCGACGAGGAGGTTGAGGTTCAGGTTCATCGAGACTATAATTGAATCTTCTGATTGGTGGGTCAAGCATGAGAGATAGTGCTTCAAGTAAGCGAGCTTCTGGTGAAGGATCAAAAGCAGTGAAATCAACAACCAGTATTGGTCTATTAATTCCAATCTCACAAAGGAACTGCCCTGAACAACGAGGGCAGATGATTTCTGATGGGTCCGTGGTGGCAATATTGACCATTTGATGGCACTGGTAGCACCAGTATGGCTGGAAGTTTCCTGTGGTGCCATTGGTTCTTGTTCTGGGTGGGCTCAAAGACATAATTCTTTAGATAGAGAATCCAAACGGTTTTTAGTTTTGGTTGTTGTCGAGTTTGTATTTCTTTTCAAAATGACAATGCATTCGGTAAGATTTTTTTTCAAAAGAGAGCATTTATAAGCAAATGTAGAAGTGACAAGGAAAGGATGGCTTTTTGGGGTTGCATAAAGCAATTCCTTCTTACTTGCAGTCTATTCATTCCAAATCTCCACTGTTTCTTCTGCACAGAGGAAAGTATGAGTGAGGTTTGGTACAAGAAGAGAGCTCTGTTTAGTGTTTCCTCCTGTTAATGGCAGGTTAAAAGGTTCCTGGCGGTTTTTCCAAAAATAAGAAAAGAGAAAATGGAGGGAAAGGTTAACGGCTAACTTTCCCAGGAAGGGAGGTTAGCATCTTTCTATTTATACAAAAAAAGAAGAAAAAAGGCCTATGAGACTGATTTCATCGATTTTTCTATTAAGTGTTGATCATGTAAAAAATATACAACTATGCGCTTTAGATTTTTAATAAATAAATAAAATAAGAACTATTAGAAAAAAATAAAAAAAATACTACCAAATCTGAAAACAAAATATTCGATTGAGAAATGGAAAAGCCTTTAGAAAAAACGAGATATTTTATTTGCTTTTCTCTTTTTTTATTTTTAAAATAATTCGTTTCTTTTTTATTTTGATTTGTCCCTACTTTTAAATGTAATATTTTGTTTTCAAATTTGTATTTGTTTTCTAATGGTTCTTATGTTTTTTATAATTTTGTATAATTATTTTCAGATTTTATTTTATTTTTCGAATTTCAACCTGTCCAGATTTATTGAAAAAACTAGTGAAATATTGACGACGGGATCATATTATGAAAATTTCTGGAGTAAAAGGATACAATCAATTCAAAAATGAGTGGAGGGACAAAATATGCTACGATCAATCCTATGTTTTGTTGGTTGTTTCTTACGAATATTCTTCTCGCCAGCTAAGATCACCTTTTATTTACTTATTTAGTGGGATACACAAACACACACGTAATTGTATATGTAACATTGTTCCGTAACACGTGATATATATATATACTAGGTATATTACCCGCGGTATCCCGCGGGTTAATTTTTTTATATAAAAAATATTAAAAAAAAAAAGATTTAAAAGTGTTAGATTTTTTTGCAAAGCTATACCCAAGAGTCTTGGGTTTGACTGCAACACCTGACCCAAAAGTAATATTTGTAATAACATTAAACTTGAATGACTCAAGTTTAAGTGGATCTGGCTGTAATACCAAATCCAATAGTCTTGGATGGGGGTAGGTTGTGTCATAAAAGTATGATAATTAAATAGATTAATTAAAAAAAACAAAGAAAAAAAACAAACATGAAGAAAAAAACTAATGAAGAAAAAGAAAAAAAATCTGAATTAACTGGGTTAACCCATCAAACCTGAAATCCGTGTCATGAAAGTCCGATAACTAAATAGTAAAAAATTTATTATCAACAAACTAAATAAAAAAAAGTTAATTAAAAATAAAGAAAAAAAAGCATCAGACATTTTCTCTGTGGATTGTACTGTGCATTCCATAGTGAAAGATATAAAAAAAAAAAAGCAAAAGAAAAAAACTAAAGGCATCAGCTTTTTTACCGTGGACTGTATACAATATTAAAAGATGAAATCAGAAGAACAAAACTAATGAGGAAAAAGAAAAACAATTTGAATCAACTGGGTTAATCCGCCAAGTGTCATGAAAGTGTGATAACTAAATAGAAAAAAGATTAATTAAAAAGGAAAAGGCAAAGAAAAAAAATATGAATCAACTGGGTTAACCCGTTAAACCTGAGATCCGTGTCATAAAAGTATGATAATTAAACAAAAAAATTTAATATTAAGAAACTAAATTAAAAAAATAATTACAAAACAAAAAAAGAAGAAAAAAAGAAACTAAAGCATCAGCTTTTTCACTGTGGACTGCACTGTGCAGTCCATAATAAAAGGGTTAAAAAGGAAAAGGAAAAAAAAATAAAACAAAGGCATACGCCACATGTTATTTTTTTTTCTTACATAAAAAATATAAAAAAAAAGGTTAAGATCTAAGAGTGTTATGTCTTTCTGCAAAGATATACCTAAGAGCATTTGGTCTAGCTGCAATGCTTGACCGAAGAGTAATATTTACAATATTAATAATAATATTAAACTTACATGACTCAAGTTTAAGTGAGTCTGGTTGCAATACCAGATCCAAGAGCTTTGGATGTGGGTCTGGCTGCAAGGTCATGTGTATAAAAGTGTGATAATTAAATAAATTAATTAAAAAAAAATAAAGAAAAAAAATCAACATGAAGAAAAAAACTAATGAAGAAAAGGAAAAAAAAATTGAATTAACTGGGTTAACCCTTCAAACCAGGTTAACCCATCAAACCTTAAATTTGCGTCATGAAAGTTTGATAACTAAATAGAAAAAAAAATTGACAGGTTAACTCATAATTAACTGGGTTAATCTGTCAAGCTCGGGATACGTGTAATGAAAGTTTGATAATTAAATAGAAAAAAATTTAACATTAACAAACTAAACTAAATAAAAAAATTATTAAAAAGAAAAAAAGCAAAAAATAAAATAAAATTTCAGGGTAACTCATCAAACCATGTTAACCTGTCAAACTTGGAATCCGTGTTATAAAAATCTGATAACTAAGTGAAAAAAAATTATCATTAACAAACTAAATTAAACAAAAAAAATTTATTAAAAGAAAAAAACACAAAGAAAAAAGCAAAAAAAAAAAACGCATGCATAAAAAATGAAAAATAAAAACAAAAAAATGTTATAATATAATATAATTATTATTAGAATATAATAATAATAATAATTAGAATATATCAGTACAATTAAAAGGCATAATATAATATAATATAATAATATAATTATTATTATTAGAATATATCAGTACAATTAAAAGGCGTGGGAAAGCTACAGTAGTTTTCCCATGCCTTTTAGAGTATTGTTAATATATATATATATATATATATATATATATATATATATATATATATGTGTGTGTGTGTGTGTGTGTGTTTGACCCCGAATCAGTTTGCATGTATTTTGATTAATCCTAGAAGCTCTGAAATTAACCACCATGTAACTCTAAAATAATTAAAAAAATATAAAATCAGGATTTTGTTTGATATAAAGAAAATTAAGAAAATCTGCACTAGTATTAATCAAGAAAATTAATTCTAAAGTTTATACCTTTATTAAATTGTGAAATCAAATTAAAGGATTTAATTTTTCGTTAGACTTTAAGTAAGAATTTCTTTTCTTTTCTTGTCCTAAGATTAATTTATTAAAAATCTTAATTTAAACAAAATTTCTAAATGACTTGCTATCTTGTATGATTTATTTATACATGGGACACTGTCAACAACTCTTGATTTAAATGGTAAAGAGACGTGCAGCATTTTCTCTTCGATTACTTCCCTGATCCTACTCCTTTTGCTTTCTTTTTTAATATCCCTGACTTTGTATCGTACCCGTCCCTTCAAAGTTAATCATTGCATGCCAATTTGATATTGCTTGCTCCGGTTTTTTTTTTTTTTTTTTTTAATCCACGGTAGAAGACAGCCTTTTAACGTTGTTTTAAATTAATAAAAAGGAAGGAAATGGAGTTTTGTGAGAAAAAAACAAGGGTGATCCAAGGTAATATCAACATTTGGATCCTTATGGGCCGACATTCCATGTGGGCCGACATTTGGATCCTTATCAGATCTCAATGGGCCTTTTATTTAGGAGTGTTGTCATGTTAGGCCACATGGACACCCTGGACCCATAGTTGGGAGTATTTTGGACTTGTTGGCCCATCATGGCTTCTACAGACCCATATTGAAAACCTTAATTTAACCGAATAATAAGCCATATGATGCACATGAATCCATGTGAGAAATTGGATGGATGCAAGCTTTGTTTAGAGCTTGAATATCCCTGTAAGTTTTATGGCTCATCATGATTTTGAACCTCTATCTCTCATTAGCTAAGAGGTGTTTGGCAAAGCTCTGCTTCTATTTTTATATGTTTTTTTTTTAATATTTTTTATTTGAAAAAAAATATTAAATTGATAATTTTTTTAGTTTTTTATAATGATTTTAATGTTAAAAATAAACAAAATCATTTTAATAAATTTTCAAACAAAAATTATTTAAAAAAACACCCTCCACAATAATTTCAAACACTCCTAAATAGCTTTGAGACATAGGACAGAATAAAGGATATAAATGTTTTATCATAAAAAAGTTAATGGTTAATAGTAGTGGTTAGGTGGACATAAGTAGATCGGACTTTTTTAAATTACCACTGTACAAGGCTTTCAAGGGTTACTTTGGCCACACGGACATATATTTGATAATAATATATAAAATAGGGTGATTATTTTTATATTTGATTGTGATGAACAAGATATAATAAAATATAAAATTTTATTTTTTATATTTTATATTTAATACATATTGTTATTAAACTTATATGTTTTTAAAAAAATAATTTGATATTTTTTAATTTTTAATTTAATATATATTGATTGTTGAAATTAATAATATTATAATAACCTTAATTATAAAACTAGAACTAATTGGACTAGTTCGAGCTTAAAAAAAAATAGATGAAGGATTAACTTAACTTGACCTGGTCAAAAAATAATTTAATATGTCATATTCACAAGACAATCTTATGAAAATAAGTATACTATAAGATTCGTGATTATTTAGTTATTAAAATTATAATATTATATAAAAAAATATCTCAACTAGAAAATTTAAATGGTTAATGAAGTCTCGTGAAATATTTTCTATTTCGTTTTTCGGTTTTATTCTAGCAAGGTTCTAATTATACGTGGAAACCAGCAAATAATGTTATTATCACAAATATTTCCTTTTTTTTGTGTTCAATTGTTGTTGTTTTTTATTATGTTATTAATTGGTTTGTTATATACTCTGTATTTCTTCAATTGATTAATTAGCTGTTCTATTTTTAGAATATATATTATTTGTATTTATATAAAAAAAACTGCTGTTACACTGAATTGAATCGTTTCCGACTCTGTGTTTCTTTAAGGCTTTTGAAGTAAATATATTTATAAGAAAATGGAGAATATGCTATTATTTATTTTGAATTAATAATTAATTAGATAGCGTAATAACTTCAGAGCTAGCAAATATTCACGGTTCGAAGTAAGATTTTTAAGATGTAAAAGCTTAACATTTTTTTTATTCAGTGGACTGGGGTGAAGGAGCCTTGGGAGGGGAAATTCAAAGTCAACCAAGAAACCATTGTAAGAAAAGAAAAGGTCAATAAAGAAATTGGAACAGGTGACCAAACCCTAGCCGGTTACCAAAACAAGAATGGTTGAAGGGGAAGAGGAGCTCATTTTCTGAACCATCGTAGCTATAAATAGCATCAACCATTTTTATATATCAGTCAATCTGGACTTTCGTAGAATAATACATCATATCTCACCGTCTCGGTTGCCGCGGCATTTAAATGCTCGGCAACTGTTCGAGGGAAAGGAAGGATGCTTGAAAGTCAAATCGAGGCCTTTTGAAATAGACCGCCTGCGAGAGTTCAAAATGTTGCTCAATGCTCGACCCGTGCGTTTCAAGCAAGTCTTAACGAGGACTTATGAAGTGGCCTCTAAGTTCATGACCGTTTCTTTTTCCTATTTTGTTACGTGTTTATGGACTTTATTTTTTCTGCTCGGGGGAAAAAAAATAAGTTTATCAGTTCTCTAGAAAGAGAAATTCTTAGGTGTGTCGCACCCCAGCATTACAGAAATGCTATCTTTCCTTGAGAAAAAACTTCTTTTTTTAGAGGGGAGAAATATTTAAAATTTATGAAAAAAAAATTGTCATCTACTGTTATGTATATTAAAAACCCCGGCCGGTCTTAAAAGTTTTAAAATAAAAGAGTAATTATGTTAAGTTAAATATATTATTATTCTAAAACATCTCACTTAAAATAAATTGCATTGTTATTTAAGATAAGAGTATAATTATACTAAATAAATTATATTATTTCTCTTTCTTTCTTCTCTTTTCCAACACATTTTCTCTCTACCCACGTTGGCTATTGTTTCTCCTCTTTTTTGGTTTGACTTTCTCTTCAATTTACTTATTTATTTATAGCCCACAAATTTTATTTTATTTTTTATATTGCTTGGCCCGAGTAACTCCATTTCATTTTGATTTCTGTTTTTTTTTCATTTGCATTTTAGCTCTTTGTCCTTTTTGCTTCCCATTTGATTTTTGGTTTTCTCCTCTCTCTTTTTTGGCTTTTTTGAGAAACAATATTAACATCAATTGAATAAAAAAAATTGATCACGAATAATGAAATTAACACAAATATATCAAAAAAATATTTCTTTAGAATATAGTTCAAAATTATAAAATTTATGTGTGAATAGCTTAAATGCATTGAAAAACACTTTTTTTTTCTTTTATTTTTTGGATTTTAGAAAAACATTTTAAAAAGATAGTCAAAATTCGGGTTATGAGAATGTGTATTTAATCTATCACCTCATTTATAAATTAAAACAGTAACTATATAACATATGAATGAATTTATATATATATATCATTCTAAGATGAAATACTTCAATTATCAATTAAAATATAACAGTATTAAAAAAATGTTATACCATGTATATAAGTAATGAAATAACAAAGAAAAAAAAGCAATTTCTGTCCATTTCTGCATTGACTCAGGTTCATTAGAAGCACTTTGCTATGTCATATTCAACTGAAGTATCCGGACACACGCGGGGAGGGGGGGGACGGTAACACATAGAAATATATTATATTTAACATGAAAAACTTTTTGATTTTGCAGTTGTGTCTCGAAACTCAAATTTGGTGCTTAACTAAAATATTAAGCTTGATTTATAAAGAGAAAGAAAGGAACAAAAAGCTCACATAAAAAATGAGTAAATAAAATTAAAATATGGCTAAGACAATATTTATATGGTTTGTTTGTTTTTGTGTTTTAAAAATATTTTTAAAAAAATTTAAAATTTTAATTTTTTATTTCAAATTAATAGTTTTTTGATGTTTTCAAATTATTATGACGTGTTAATCTTAAAAATAAAAAAAAAATTATTTTAATATATTTCCAAACAAAAAATATTTTAAAAAGTAAAAACTACCACACTTTCAAACACATTTTATTTTTTTAGAATTTGAATTAGCTTTTTGAAAGGTAGGAATACTCTTTTAGAATTTGAATTAGCTTTTTGAAAGCTAGGACCAACGTTTGACGGGCCAATTCATTATTGAGAAAGACCACGCACATAGATACATTGTTTTGATTGAATTGCAAGCAAAGATTGATAGAAAGTTTGGATTTGATTACACTTTTGCTGTAGATATTGATATGTTCAGACATTGATCATTGCTTGTTAACAGTCATGATATATAAGCAATTGTATCCTGCAGCAATAATAGCATGCATATGACCCAAATTGCCCAGATCATCCTTTGAGCGAAAGGGAATAACTAGGTTTTCAAATGGATTTACTTTAAATAAAGAAATAAACATAAAAAAATCCAGATGAAGATATTTTCATTACTTCTGATTAGTCATGGATTTGATATTCTTTTTTTTTATTATTTATCTATTTTCTTACAATTGGCCTAGAAAATCAGCCAATAAAATATGATTATTTACTCTATGTACATCATAGAATTTTTCCTAGAAAACAAGAATGAAATGACGAGTATAGTTACAAGTTATGAAACAGATATTTTAAGCATTATCACCCCGATCTTCGTACCAAGAAGGATTTCGATACCCTCAAAGCAAATATACTCGAGTTTACCGTAATCGATTGGCATCAAGCACATGAAAACAAGAACATGAGAGAATAAACTTAATAAAAAAAAAATGCAGGATGCGGAAAGCTTTTTTCAAAAGCTAAAATGGGTTAGTCTCGGCTCTTGAATTCTTTGTCACGGGGAGGGGACTGTCGATGGTACTTCTAGGTACGCAAGATCTTTACTGGGATTTTTCTGTTTGTCTTGTGTTGAAAGATTGTCTTTAAGAAAATATTTGAAGGTTAGAAATTTCAACATGCAGCTTAGTGTTCAACAAGCATTTAATGGGGGAATCCTCCAAGAAATTGACCAGATCAGTGGTTCAAATGATGGAGCAAAGACCAGAGCACCTATATTCAATTCATAATCTACCCAAATGGTTCGAGATTCAACGGTCCCACGGTAATCAAATACTAGCGGCAATTTTTAAACTTTTAAATTGCTAGAGCATGATTATTTTTTTAAAAAAAAATTTAATTTTTTTTACTTTGAAATTAATTTTTTATATATTTTTTTATATTTTTTTAATATATTTTCAAATAAAAAACATTTTAAAAAACAATTATTATCAAACTTTCCAGCCACCCACGTAACCTACCGATGATGACACCCAAAATGAAAATTATTCTGGTAGGGACATGGTATATGTAAGACATTGCACAATGCAACAGGAATACTGTCTCTGTCTCTGTCTCTCTCAGCCGGGTGACTGTCAAAGAAACTAGAGTAGCATCCTGATAGGGGATGGAGGAGGCAAACTTCATTTCTTGCCACCTTATTACGCAAACCCACTAGGATCAGTCAAAACAGAGGAAGCAGAAACAGCAACACTCCTCACATAACCCCAGAAATAAATATAAGCAAACGCACTACTTTTGTGATGGCCTTTCTTTTATGAGATGCATGTGGAGTGGTTGGGTGTTCATTACCATTGACGGAGGAGTTTGAATCTGAAGTTAGAACTGGCAGCTGGTGGCCAAAGTTGTAAAAATAAGATCCAAGAAGAGAAAAATAAAGAATCTATATAGATTTGAAATTCAAACAAAAAGAAAAGGTTCTTTCTTAATTGCCTTTAAAAATTACATGGAACAGAGGTTGTGGATCCATCATGCATGAAAAGCAACCGTTTTCTTCTTCTTTTTTTCATGCCACGACAAAGAACCCCCCACATCATGTTCTTTTTACAATATTTTAAAAGTACGAGAAAAAAAAAATTATCCTAGCTACATGAACCAGTCCTCGCTACATGAACCAGGAAGGCACATGGCTTCTACGTACTAATCTATTGCAATACTAGATATTTGAACCGTGATCTGTAACAGGTAATATTTTTTAAGGTAAAAAAATTTATGTGAAAATTAAAAATATAAATGAAAAAATTAAAAGATAGATGTGGATCAAGATATTTAATCTCGTAAAATGAGATATCTACCCAAATATATTTGCTGAATTTTTTTATTAAAATAATATTTTATTCAAGCAGACGAAAAAGAAACAAAAATACAAATTAAATTAAACGATAGAAAAAATTTAAAGAAAAAACCATCTAAAAAAGGAATTAATTTTAAAAAATAATTAGAAAAAAAAACAAAGATTAGGCGCTGTTGGGACTGATCTATTTTGTCAAGGCCTGTGCAATTAGGCCTTTATTTTTTTTATTGCAACTGGGATGGACGACATGTCGTCTGCACTAAATTTTTTTGAAAAAAAAATTCAGACAATGTGTCGCCTGTTGAGCTAGACAACACGTCATTTGATTTGATCAGATTTCAGCCACTATGATGGCCAGAAAATCATGGTTTAAGTTTTTTAATTCAAAAATTATTTTTTTAATTTTTTTTTAATCCAAAACACATTTGTAACTGTTATAAAAACCAGAAAATCATCCCTAAAAACAAAATTAACTCGAAACCATATATCAACTCGAGCTCAGATCTTTTTTTTTTCCATGAACTTTAAAGATATGAAAACCTAATATGAACTATTCTCATCAAATGAAACTATTTGACACAAACCTCGATTGTTTTGGTAGCATAAATTGGTGTCAACGATATTTTTCTTACTTTACCACCGGAATCCAGTAACTTCTCTCTCCTCTTCCAATCAGGGATTAAAACATAAAAAAATAAATTTTTATATCAAAATTGAATTGGAAGAAAACTAAGGCGCCGAAATCGTATAATTTGTGTTATTTTGATAGTTAAGAAGATCAAAATGTATTTTTCCTGAAACTTATTTATTTTCGACATCTTTTTCATTTCGGTTTCTATTCTTTTAACTATTGACTAAAAAAATAAAAGCAATAAAATTTTGATGATCACAGTAAATTATCAAAAAATAAATAAAAGTTATTTATAGTTATTTGTGTGCGTAAACAGTATTGACATTTATAATAAATATCCTAGGCGTTTTAATATTTAGTATAATATGCACCATCTTTAGGCCTAATTAGTTTTGGGTCCAATCTTATCGCAAGCACTCATTATTTGTCATATATTGTTGAGACAGCATAATTGGTGTACTTGAATTTCCACTGAGCATTCAAGTAGAGCAAGTTATTTTCTGGGCACATATTGGTAGCTGTTAACTAAAGTAGGCAAGGTGTCATGGTGCTTAGATCTTTTCACATCTCCTCATGTTACTCGAGCTGTGATCCTCTGTTATGGGCACAGGAGAACGGATCAGTTTAAACATGATAGCATAATTAAAAAAGAAAACCCGCCCCTAAGTCTCTGCTGATTAGTGTGCTGACGTCGATTATTTTTTAAAATAGTATTTTTATTTAGAGATATATTAAAATAAATCTGTTTTAAGATTTTATTTATATTAATACATTAAAATTATTTGAAAATATTAAAAAAATATTAATATAATTATTTTTTAAGTCAAAAACATTTTAAAAAAATAATAAAAAACAGAATCACTCTCGATCACGCCTTGTATCAAAACAGGCGGTTGTCTAAATTTCTTGGTGTGGTTTGACTATTAGATCAAGAGCAAAACGCAAGAACCGATATGAAAGAAAATTAAGGGAGATTTCTTAGCAACAGGAGTGCTGGATTTTCGGGTTAAATTAAAAATATATTTGATAAAAATGGTTTAAAATAATATTTTTAGAGAAGATTGTAGTATAAATAGATTTATAAGTTGGTTATAATTCTAATTTTTTGGTCAAATCAAGATTTTAATATAAATCAAAAGATGATCCTAAACAACATATTTATAAATTAAAAAATAAAAATAATTTAAATCAATTTGTAAAACTACCATTACGATGTAATTGTTGTTGTTGTTGTTTATGGTGTGTAAGATCACCCCGTCAAGCAAGCAATTTCAAACAACTTGTAGATAGCGAAGGGAAGGGGAAAAATACAGAGGCTCTTGAAAAGTGATCATAATTCCATTGATATACATGGAGTATGTACAAGTTACGGCGGTGACAAAAGAAGGCTCAAACACTCTTCTCAACCTCCAATGAGCTTTTGTTCATCAGGGTGACATCTTCCATGCGCATAAAATTAGTAAATTTACATTTTCCACAAAAGCTTAAGGTCAAACATTAGTATCGCAAAATTTGCCATCCATCCGATTTTGAACAGCTTTGACAGCAGCAACTCTAGCTGCCGTTGCAGCCCTGTTTGCGGCATGAACTGCCCTGTTCACTAGTTCATCCACCCGGCGCAAGTGAATGGCATTTTCTGCTGTTCTTCTGGCAGACTGCAAGTTAAAGCAATCAACAAGCAAAAGTGTGTGAGAAGATTGAAACCTTGCTCATGACCTATATCATCAACAAGGAAGTTCAGAGGTCCAAATAAAATACCTGTACAGCTCGAAGGACTGGATCAGTTACAGGGGGGAGAGAGGTCCTGAGGTTACCAACATCCCATTCCCCACATCTAGTGTCGCCACCACGGAAGGTATACATGCCATAGCCTTGCTTCCGCCCTTCATGCCATGATCCCTCGTAGCAGTGGCCATTGGCAAAGTGATAAACACCAAAGCCGTGCATTTTGTCTCCAAAGTATTCTCCAGCATATCTATCTCCGTTTCTGCAAACACAATCGATTTCTTCATCAATATTGAGCTCCTAGTGTGTATACCAATAAAAATAAATAAAACCATAATTTGCTTTGAAGAGTAGAATTTAAGAAACACACAATCACAACAAAAAAAGGAACAGGATATCATAACAAATCCATGGAAAATGAAAACCTGTGAATTAGAAACAGCCAATTCAATTAAACTTTAATCCGTAGATATAGCTGATTACAAACCATAATCGGCCTGCACTCTGCTGTTCGTCAGATACAAGTCAAAATAGCCATAAATGGAATACTTGATATATCATAAATTTACTCCATACTCCAATTTCCACTGTTTCATTAAATCACGAACAGTTCTAAAATAGGAACCCCGCAACAATTCAACATCACATGCTTGAAAACAAACCATAAGAGAAAAGTCAAATACACGGCCACAAATTTAGGAAATAGAAAAACAGAAGTATAGTTCAATTCAAGAATTCACCTGAAAATTTACCAAATTTCCCATCTTTCAACCATAATTTTAAATCCAAGATACTTCTACTAAATTAATCATTGACAGTAAAAAACAGTAAGATCAGAATCCCAGCTTCACACTGAAAAATTGAAGCGGGGCTCAGAAAGATAGTAAATAAGATGGTAAACCCTACAAAACAACCAATTTTAAAAAAAAACCCAACTTCAAGAACCAAAAGGCTTTTTAAAACAGTAACCCGAAGAAACAAAATCCAGAAAGTATATGCAAATAAATCAGAGGTCAAGAAATAAATCACCTGAAATGGTAAACACCAAGGCCATGTTTAACCGCACACTTGAATTCACCAACATAGCAACTCCCATCACCACAAGTCTGCACTCCAACACCATGACTCTGCCCATTGAACCATTCACCAGCATAAGAGTCCCCTGTATAAAACCTATAGACTCCATAACCATGCCTTAAACCCTGTCTATATTGCCCTCTATATCTACTCCCTCTAGCCCAACTCTCTATTCCATACCCATCATATCTTCCATCAACCCAATCACCTTCATATCTCCCATTCACAAAGAAATTATAAACCCCACTCCCATTACACTTCCCTTTATGAAACTCTCCTTCATAAAAATCCCCATTGCTATAAAATTCCACTCCTTCTCTTATAATCCTCTTCTCTAACTTCTTATCCTTATTGTTGTTGTTAACATTGGGGTCTCCAATAAACCATTGAACTTGCTTTGATTTGGTTCTTGAAGTACAAAGATTGAATCTTTTTGTGTTCACTTCCCATAATTGCTTGAAAACTATCATATTCTGGTTGATTAAGTTCTTGTTCTTGCTTGCAAAGAACAGCGTTACGGCAATGAAAATCAAAGCCAATAAAAGATTCTCTGATGTGGATACTTCTTCTCTTCTCAAGTAGAAGAAGAAAAAGAAGGAAAGAGAGAAAAAGGTAAAAAAAATGAGCGAAACCATAGTGAAAACTGCAGTGAACCGGGTCGAACCAGTTCTTCTTAGGGTTGAACCACACCGGTTCGGCTTTATTTTTTTCTGTTCTTCTAAATCATCTTCTAGTTTTTGCTGTTGTTGCTGCTGGGCTTTGATAACGTCCTCTTCGGCTACGGAAGTTAAGCTGTGAATGGATGATCGGATAGTGGGAGATGAACGGAGTGAAGACTGAGTTCTTGTAAGCTTCGTTTGGCTGCCTTTTTGAGCGTCCATTTCCTTGCTTGTTGGGATGGGTCCCTGGGAGGAGATCCAATCCAACCCACTAGCCCCCACCGTCTGATGATTTTCTTACTGGGCCCTCCTGTACCGCGATATTCTTATTAATGTTGTGATTTTCGCCGCCGGCGACATATCTCAGACGGCGCACGATAAGCAGTGTCAGAGCGCGCACGTTAGCTAACACAAGTAGAGAAAATGAAACTTTGAAAAGCAAGGGCTCGTGGTTCTAACTTTTTAGAGAGGAAGAGAGAGAGCGTGGTATGATTTGGACCGGTATTTATGGTGTAATGGGGAGAAGGAGGGGATTATAATATGACCGGGATCTAACGGTTAATTATGGAGTTGAATTTTAGCCGTTTGATTTAATCAAAAGGACATCCGGCGTTGAGGGGGAGATATGATGTGGTCGTCGGATCTAGATTCGGCTCCTTTTTTTGGTTTGCTGTGGCAGGTCGGCACGTGTCATCACATGTTTTGAAAGGACATTCATCTTTTTCCATGTTTTGCAGTTTCAATGTTAAGTTGCTCCCTTGGTCTTATCACTGCTGATATGGCGATAATGTGGGTAACGGTGAGGATTTAGTTTGGACAGGATCATGTCTTACAGCTTTCTAGGATTTATCCTTACCGTTGATGTGGCTATCTATCATGGAAGTCCATGGTCTGTTCGTGTTCTCATTTTTTTAGCTTTTGATGGGTTTTTACTTGGTGTTATCAAACCTTGCGCATGGCAGGTCGATTACGAACTGAATCGATCACAATTTCGGATTTTTTTTTAGAAAAATAGAGATACCCAATTCAAATGTGATAGATTATTTAATAACTTACATTTATTTATTTTTTAAAAATAATATTATTTTAATTATTTTTATAAAAATAAAATAATATCATTTTGATTTACATCTTTAATCAAGTAAGTGTATTGAAAATTGTTTTTTAAAGAATTTTTTATTTGAAAATATATTAAAATAATATATTTTTATTTTTAAAATTTTAAATTTGATATTAATATATTAAAATTAAAATGATATAAAAATAAAATAATTTTTATTTTACAAAAACTTGTAGTGTCAAACTGAGTAAGGATTGATATGCGCCGTTGATATGTTAATCAGGTGAATCAAGATGGCGGTCTTGATTGATTTGGAGGCTGGGGCCATCTTGATGAGATGTCACGTGCGGAAGGTAATGCGTTTCTTTGCAGTAATAATCACACAGGGGCGGTGGAGGTGAGGATTGATGAGCAGGCAGGCATTCGGAACAGGGACATTGATTTATGAATTAATCATTTTGATTTAATTATTATGAAACCCCAATTTCGGTGCCTTTTTGTAGGAAAAACTATTTATGCACATTGATTCTTTACTCTGTTCAACTTGATTTTTGCAAGGCTAATGTCATTAGAATACAAAGAAAACCAGGGAGTAGGCAGGTAAGACTATATATCTATGCAATGGAAAAGGCTAGGGGGGGGAGGCAGTTTTCGAGAGAGAAAAGCGGCCGTGGCCTTGGAAATTTCCATCACCCGTACTCTCCTTTACATGGTGTGAGAAAATGTTCTTATTGCTATATTTATTTTTCATCAACGTAGCTTTATTAGTTTCTGAAGCAACTCCACTTTATTCTTTTCTGGGGGATTTAGGGGGTAATAATTCTTTGTTTGGGCACCTTTTGGTGAAGTCTTCGAGAGAGGTCTCATTGGGCGGTGTGAAAGGGTTGAATCGCTGAAGTTCCTAGTCATAGCTAACGTATCGTTTGAGCTTAAAAATCAGTCCTACGCGTCTGGCTTCATGGAGCCATTCAAGGAGGAATTGTGCAACCTAGAGCTCTAGCAGGAGTGCCATCATTCTGCCATGGTGTTGCCGGTGGTCTGTGCTAAGCCTGCCAGCAGAAAAATCTTGGAGCCATAGTTTATTATTTCTCAAAAATACGCAACACAGCATACACCCAAAGTTACAGGGAAGACACTTGAGTTCGTAGCCGAGCATAAAAGGGATTTTTTTTTTTTTTTCATCATGATTCAAGTTTTATTATGCATGTCTGTCACTTCCGTGGTGCCTTACATATTTATTGGGCTTGCAGGATATTTAGTGGATCCAAAAATTAGTTGTAATGCGTTTAAGCTGGCCCGGACATCCGGGTTAAAAAAAAAAAAGTTACAGGGAAGAAAACTCTCAAATCTTGCAATATTAAGTCAAGGATAACCTACAAAACAACTTGCATAATATACTCTAGGCAAGCAAAGAGCTAATTAAACAATAAAGATTAATAATCACCAATAAATCAAAAATAATAATAAAAAAACATAATCATAAGTCTATTCCTAAACGTAAATAACATGGGCCTGGTTTGAAGGTTGAATAATAAAAAAAAAATTAAAAATAGTTTTCGAAGTAGATTTTAACTTCAGAAACAAACTCCAACAACCTGAGTATCATAATTCTTAAAAATGGCAATACATATTAATTTAGATATCAATTAAAAGAAAAAAATATTACAGCTAATAAATGCATAACAAAAGAAATGTGAAAAAAAGAGAGTTAATTAATGACTCATTTGTCCTTCTATAGCAATGTATTTTTTTTCAATTTATTATTATATCTATAATTGAGCTAAATATATCATCACAAGCAAATTACTTTGAATGTTGATTTTAGAGGGTTGGTCTGGATATTTTACATGAAGGGTAAATTCGAAGCTTATCATGTATTTACGTACAAGATTAGTTTAAGGATAGATTAGAGAAATATCATGAATCTAGCCATTAAATTTTTTTTGATATATTAACATGCATGGTGGCAACATAAGAACGTGATGCCGGTGTCCTATTGGTAAACAAATCCAAAGTGTCCAAATAAAATAATAGAATAAAAACAATTAAATGGGCAACAAACAACAAAATTAAATATTGTTCTTCGTGACATGACAGCACTACAATCAAGAAAATCTTTCAAAGTTACAGGGAAGGCGGTGTTTAATTGCGGTTAGATATTTGTGTTTTTTAATCTGAAATTTATTAAAATAATTTATATTTTTATTTTTAAAATTTATTTTTAATATTAATATATTAAAATAATTTCAATTTTTTAAAACAAAAAAATTTAACAAAAAAAAATTAAAAACTCATCAAACATATATACGCATGCACTCATATCAAAAATTATTAATGATAATTTTAAGGGATATAACTCAACTGATGAGATTTTAGGTTTGTTCCTCATAAATTACCAGTTCAAGTTTTATAAATTTTAGAGCCACTAGAAGCTTACATGATCGTTAATTTTAGGGTCTCGAAGGAATAGTCAAGATGCGTGTAAAGCTCAGACACCTACGGTTACAAAAACAAAAGTTCTAAATGGTTTAAATTACCTAATAGGAATACCCTTCCAGTTACATAATAATAATAATAAAAAAAATTTGAATTTCTATATATCACGATAGAAACAGGTATGGGGAAATTTTTATTTTTATAAAATTAAAGGTGAAGACAGATAAAAATACTCTATCTATTCAAATACGGAGACGGAAGACATCCTTCATTGCAATGGGCTTATATATTTATACAACACCAATAATAATAGTTTGTGTTGTTTTTCTAATATTTTGTTAATTAACTTTATTTGATACATATAAAATATTTTAATTTTTAATTAATTTATGCATTTCATTTAATAAAAATAATCCTACAAAAAATCATTTTAGGTCCACCTCGGACAAGGAAAATTGCTATGAACCCACATTTTCATCCCGAATAAATTTCATTTAGACTTCGACTAGAGTGATTGTCATGTTATATTAAGAGATGTTAAGATGATGCAAGTGTTTTTTTTTAAAAAAAAATCTTTAAGATACGAGTCTTTGATAAGTTTGGTGAATATAATAATACAAATAAAAAAATTGACAATGACAAATTCTTTTACTAAACCAAGATAACTCGGGAAAAATAAATTGATAAAACTATGAAGTTTAATCACCAAACAATCCAATATTTAAGGATAAGATGATCATGATCATTTTTAAAATTAGTGAAAAATCAAATACAAAAAAAAACAAAAAAAATAACTAAGCCCAATCTAAAATCAAATACATGATGAAGGATAAAACCAAAAAAACACGAGCTTAAAAAAAAAGTATATCTGAGTGAATCTCCTAAACCTAGGCTAATTATTCAAACTCGCAATTCATTAAATCTCAAACCCGAGTTCAAGGAAGAAATTCAATTTCTCAGTTAACTTTATATTGAAATATGAAATAAGAAGAAAATATCAAATTTAAAATTTTGTCAAAGTTTAAAAAATAGCAATAAAAAAATAAGGATTAAACTTGACAAAACAAATTTTGAAAACAAATTCAATTTTAAAAACTATAACAAATAAAACAGATAACAATCAAAATAATTAAGACCAAAACTAATACATGAAAAAATAATGAAATTAAAAAAAAATCAAATTGAATGAATAATTTTATATAAAATAAATATAAATTAAAATAATAGACACCAAATCAAAAACAGAAAATAATTAAAGGATTATCATGAATTCTTTAAGGGTCAGGTGTTAAATTCAAAGTGAATACAAGAAAAAAAAAAGTCACAAGCACAAAATCCAAGACCTAATAGCCACATGTGCTACCATAAAATGGAGGGCCGTCTGAACAATTAAGGATTTTGAAAAAAATTTATTTTTTGCTTCAAATTTATTTTTTTATATTGTTTTGATTTGTCGATATTAAAAATAAATTAAAAAATATATTTTAATACATTTTTGAACTAAAAATATTTTAAAAAACAACTTTTGTCAAATTAATTTTTTTGTGTTTTTAGATTATTTTGATTTGCTAATATTAAAAATAAATTAAAAAAATATATTTTAATATATTTTTGAACAAAAAATATTTTAAAAAATAACTTTTGTTAAACTCTTAAATAGCTGCTAAAACAATATCACATGAGCCATGGTCACCGAACAACCCTTTACACCGCTAAAAAGACATGAGGGGCATCCACAATTGGCCTTTTTTTTTAGGTTAATTTTAATATTTGTTCAATTACAAAGCAGCCTCTAAGTTCGACATTACAAATATTTTACAATGAAAAGATGAAAATGCCCTTTAACACTATCATTACTTTTTTTTTAATTACAAGGGTAAATATATCTTTGTACCATGTTAAAAGTATAAAAAGATAAAAAAACTGCTCATTGTAAGTTTAATATTTTTTTATTTTTAAAAATATTTCACCGTGCAAAAACAATTAAAAAGACAAAAAAATCCACAAAAGCTATATATATTTTTTGCTTTTAAAAGTGATAGAGTATTTTATCGTACTAAAATAAATAATCATATTGACCATTTTATTTTTAATTTATTTGATAATGACCAATATATCCTTTAAAATATCTACCTTACCCTTCATCTTCATCAGCTAGGTCATTATATTTTGTAAACCAGGACAAAAAATAATAAATACACTGTTACAATCCACATTTCTTATGCCACAGTTTATACCTGACATCCTTTAGTTTTATACTAGCTTTGATACCTGCGCGATGCTGCGGGTTATTTTTTTTTGCATAAAAAATATTAAAAAAAATAAAAATTTAAAAATATTGGGTTTTTCTGCAAAGTTATACCCAAGAATCTTGGGTTTGGCTGCAACGCCTTACCTAAAAGTAATATTTATAATATTAATAATAAAATTAAACTTGTATGACCGAAGTTTAAGTAAGCCTGGCTGTAACACCGGACCCAAGAATATTGGATGTGGGTCTGGCTATAAGATCGTGTCATAAAAGTGTGATAATTAAATAGATTAATTAAAAAAAATGAAGGAAAAAACTAATGAAGAAAAAAAAATTGAATTGATTGGGTTAACCTTTTAAACCAGGTTATCCCATAAAACCTGAGATTTGCGTCATGAAAGTTTGATAACTAAATAGAAAAAAAAATGACTGGTTTACCTAGAATTAACCGGGTTAACCCATCAAACCAAGTTAACCTGTCAAGCCCAGGACACGTGTCATGAAAGTATGAAAGTTTGATAATTAAATAGAAAGAAAATTAACTTTAAGAAACTAAACTAAATGAAAAAAATAACTCGTCAAATCAGGTTAACCCATCAAACCCGAGATTCGTAACATGAAAATCTGATAACTAAATAAAAAAAAATTAACATCAACAAACTAAATCAAACAAAAAAAATAAAAAGGAAAAACAAAAGGAAAAAACAATTATATAATACAATACAATATAATAATTATTATTATTATAATTATAATGAAAAAACGTGGGGAAAATTTAAAAAAATGAAAAAAAAAATAGGGAAAGCTAAAGCTAAAGCTAAATTATCAACCAACTCAATATTGAAAAAATAAATTTAACAAAGATAATTTAAAAAAAAAACATGTGGGGAAAACACTGTAGCCAAACAAAAACCATGTAAGGGAAACACTGTAGTAATCCATAATGTTTTTTTTTTTAAAAAAAAGAGCTACAAAACTAATATCTCAACCAGCTCAATATATATAAAAAACTGACAAAGGCTATCTAAAAAAAAAACAAAGAAGTCAATTTTGGGTAAAAGAAATGAAAAAAAATGTACAAAAAAGGAAACAAAAACGGAAAAAAACACGTGGGGAAAGCTACAGTGTTTTAAAGAAAAAGACAACAAAACTAAATTTTCAACCAGCTCAATAGTAAAAAATAAAATCAACAAAAATAATTCTTAAAATAATAATAATAATAATAAAATATGTAAAAAATGACAATTTTGGAAAAAAAATAAAAAAAATAAAAAAAATATATGGGGAAAGCTAAAGCTAGATTATCAGCCAACTCAATATTGAAAAAATAAATTCGATAAAGATAATTTTTTAAAAAAATATATGGGGAAACACTGCAGCAAAACAATGTAGGGAAACACTGTAGTAATTCAAAATTTTTTTTTTAAAAAAAAAACTACAAAGCTAAATTCTCAACCAACTTAATATATAAAAAAATAAAATTTACAAAGACCATTTTGAAAAAAAAAAATAAAGAAATCATTAAAAAAAAGAAAACAATGTATGAGAATATTACAACAATTCACAATATTTTAAAGGAAAAAAAATACATAGTTAAATTTCCAACCAGCTCAATATTTAAAAAAATTTAGCAAATATAATTTTGAAATAAAAAAATTAAAAAAAAAAACGAAACAAAAAAAAGAAGAAGAAATCAATTTTGGGTAAAAAAAAGCATAAAAAAACATGTAAAAAAAAAACAAAAGCAGAAAAAAAAAAAACTGCTGTTACAATGAAAAACCTACACCTTTTAGAGTTCTTATATATATATATATATATATAATTCACCACTGAACACGACATACGCTAATAACGTTCTTGTGATGTAGCATGCCTAATCAATGCTCGCGAACCCATTTCCTGTTTTCTTTTCTTTTCTTTTCGTTATATATATGAAATCTCGGATTAGAAATTAAGAGCTTATTGAATATTCCATGGGTAACGTCTTCAAGGTACATTTATAATAATAATATTATCAAGCTTCCTTCTAAAGGTACACTGAACATCGCTAGTTTCTGCGCTGTATCTTTGTTGGAGACAAGTAAAATTAGTTGTCAAAAATTGCAGGCACAACAATAGATAAGATTCACATGGAGAGCGTTATAAAATCTGCTCGTCATTATGAATCTAAGTGAACGATCGATGCTTTTCTCCTTTTACATGAAGGGATTATTTTATGTATACCAACCAGACAACTTTCCATGGTAGTTCACAGTCTAAAAGCAGCCATACACGATTGGAATATTTACCAGCCAATTCGTATTTCTTGGACTCTTGTAAACATTAGTGTTTGAATGGTATGTTTTTGGATTCTTCCCACAAAAGCTTGCCTAGTCGAAACTGGACACTGTTCGTTCACTCATTGCTATCACCCCATCACTGTTTTGATTTACTAACGTAATGTTTTCCCACTAGGTTCTAAGAATCGAAATGTTCTTGGGCTCTCTAAGTTACATGCGCACATGCTTTTGCCTTTTTTTTTTTTTCTCTAGGCGGTAATTGCTTTGCTCTTAGCCTTTCTTTTTCTTTATCGTGTTATATCATTTGATCTTCTAGTTTGTGGCTGTATACCCTCTGTTAGAATATTGTTTGGTAAAGCTTGCAATGAGAGCGATATTTAATGTTCAGTATTCTGAAATGACACCAAAAATTCAATTCACGAGACTCTCAAGTCTCGATTTTTTCTGTAAAAAACAGTGCTCCCAGCAGTGTTACCTTAGCTTCAATTTACTATGGAAAATATGTTCCAGAGTCTAGGCACACCATCAATGATTCTGTTATGTAGCAAGTGAAGCACCCCAAGTAGCCACTGATCCAAACATCACTTGATGAACTGGACATTATCCTAACATGATTGAGAAGTTTAAGCTTCTAGAAGAAAAGAAATAATAGGACTTGGAGATGCATGTACCTGCAGATTTCATCAGACTTCAGTTCTTGTTTATAACAATGCTAATTAATCATGGAATGGATTTCACAAGTAGATTTTTTCCCATCTGAAATGCTGCACTGAAATCCACTATCTGGTAGCCCTCAGCAGTGTTTTTTTATTGCTCAATCACCATGCATAGATGCCATCTTTATCCAGCTTGATTCTGAATTCTTGGCATCTAATTAGATGCGTGGGGACTTGAACTAACCACTGATTTTGCTGCTCTAGCAAAGCAGCCATACCCCTTCTTCAGTCGAAATGATCTAAGCAGAGCACTAAATAAGCAGTCATGTCACAAACTTCACCAGTCTAGCCAAGCACATTTTAGGTTTTCCTAAGCTTTCAGTGGCCGGGAAAAAAAAACATCCCTGTCTGAAGTATCACATGTCGAGATGCCTAGATCCGATTTTGCAAAAAAAATGTATTGCATAGAACAAATAAGTATCGCTACAAACGAGCAGCAGACAATCAGGACAAAATGTATGCCGCATGAGTATATCAGTTTAAATAATAGGATCAAGAAAAACTCTTACTATCTTGGCACAGCATATAGTAACATGGAATGAAAAGGTAAACTAAACAAAACCGCTAGACAGCTTCAGCTCCAGCGGGATGTGCTGGTCAACTTCTTCTTTCTCCCCTGAAACCTCCTCTAAACATCTTCCTTTTGGCCCAGGAACCAAAAATGTTAACAGAAAGCCAAACACATTAATCACGCCGAGCACTATTAGTGCATTTTTCATCCCAATACCAGTTGGATACCCTGGATTAACCATGGACTTGACCTGATTTTGTGCTGCATACAAGAACCCAAAAGCCCCTATCATTGCGCCAGCCTTCCCAGCAACTGTCTGATATTCCATGGCAAGTTGACCTGTATCTTTCAGGGAAAATCTCCGCTGGTTCTATAAATGTAGTGCTATTAGGCTCAAAATTTGCGAAAAAAAGGTAAGTCCATAAATGACTATGAAAACAATGTTGTTTTCTTTTAAAGTCCTGTGGTGACAAGGAATGGCCAGCACAAACATGAAAAGATTCATGAAGAAAAACCCAATCAGCTGAATTGTGAAACGACCAATATAATCAGTACGGACTGTGAAACAAAAATCTGTTAAAAATAAATATATATATTATTTAATATATTAAAAAAAAACATATTAAAAAACAATCATAGGGCAGTAATTTGCCCTAAAACGCCAAGCCTTTCAGCGTTGTGTGCCTAAGGTTACAAGAATTCCGTTTTCATAGGAAATCAATCATTTATCCAAAGTTCTCTAAAACCGCATACTGATACAAATTACACAAACATTAAACACAAAAATAAGAAACAAAAATCAAATTGATAAATATCAAAAGATTCTGGGAGAAGATGCCTTCTATTATTCTAATAACCCTGACCTCCAACATGAATATGGATCATTGAAATATCAAAAGTTCAGAATACTATTCCCACACGAATGAGTTCATTTTCTCCTCAGCTTCTCCTTCATCCTATCAACTGCAGCCCTCAAAGTTCCTTCATCTTTGCAGAAGGTGAATCTCACCAAATTCTTTCCATCTTCCGGGTTCAAGTAAAATACACTTGTTGGAATTGCCACAACCCCGACTTCCTTGATCAGATACTCACAAAATGCAATATCATTTTCCAGGCCGAAAGGGGTGTGATCAACAACAACAAAGTAAGTACCACTTGATGGAAATACTTTGAAACCAACAGCCTTCAACCCCTCAACCAATATTTCCTTCTTTGCCATATAATCCCTCTTTAGCTCAACATAGTAGGATTCTGGGGCTCTGAGAGCAACTGCAGCTGCCCACTGCATAGGAGTGGAGGTGGCGAAAGTAAGGAAAGAGTGTGCCTGTCGCACTCCCCATGTCAAGTGAGGAGGTGCTATTGCCCAGCCAATCTTCCAGCCTGTCAAGGAGAATGTCTTCCCTAAGGAATTCAAAGTCACAGTCCGTTCATACATTCCTGGAAGAGAGGCCATTGATATGTGATCCATTTCAAAAGCCAATTTATCATAAACTTCATCAGTGAAAACCAGCACATCATTCTCAATGCAAAGCGATGCGATAGTACTAAGCTCCTCCCTAGAAAACATCTTTCCAGTTGGATTATGTGGAGTGTTGATGAGAACTGCACGAGTATCCTGTGTGATTGCTGATTTAAGCTCATCTATGGGAACGGCAAAATCTGGTGGGTGCAATGTGATACATTTTATTTTTGCACCGGCCATTGATAATGTGGCTTCATATGAATCATAGAAAGGAGCAAAGAGGATTACTTCATCGCCAGGATTTATCAAGCCTAGCATAGTTGCAGCTATAGCTTCGGTGCACCCAGATGTAACAGTAATTTCTTTCTCAGGGTCCACCACAAGCCCGGTATCTTTCTTGAATCGCTCAGCAATGGCAGAGCTGAAATCTGGAACCCCATATCCACGAGCATATTGGTTCTTCCCATCTTTAATAGCTTGGATGGCTGCTTCTTTGACAAACTCAGGACCATCAAAATTGGGAAAGCCTTGGCCCAGATTTATCGCTCCATGTTTGATGGCAAGTGAACTCATCTGTGTGAATATTGTGGTTTTGAACTTCTCCAGACGCTTTGCAACCTGCTAAGGAGGCCAAAATATTAGAAGGAAAACAGGGACTCCAAAAACAAAGATTCCGAGGCATGTCATTGATTAATTTGATATGGAACTATTCATCAAGACATGACAGAATGAAAGTATTGCTTCATGTAGTGGATTGACTTAAGCTGAAGGAATCCATCGTGCCTGACCAAATATTCATGGGGTTAGAGAAAAATCAAGCAGTACATTTCATGCCATGTATTACCACTATACAAGTTGTGATCGAGTTTTCAAGGAAGCCCGGTGAACAACCAGAGTGTTTTCATTAGTTTACCACAATACTACCTCTATTTCAGCTCCGACCAAAACAATTAACTCCAGCATATCATATTCAGGCTTAAATTATAAATAACAAAACCAGAGACTCGAGACTTCTCACCAACTTTGCTTTGGGAATCAAGAGCACGACAAATCTAATTGTCAAAGCTTTCCAACAATAGCAACCCACTAATTGCCCTAGCTAAAAAGTTCTCTTTTTTCATGCTCCTCAAACATTAACCATTACCCAGGCAAATCATTTGATTGGAAAATGAAGCTAAAAAAAAATTAACAAAATAATCTTCACAAAGATACAAAATTGGACAATGGATCGTACAGAATCACAAAATGGTCTTGATCCTGGTTCTGAGGAATTAAGCAAAACCACAACGAAAATAGAGTTGATCACAAAAAATGGAACAAAACCCATATGAAGAATAAGCTATGCGCGTATAAATTAGCTAAGAAAATATTAATAAAAAAAAGGAATCGGATTACTTGTAACGGCTGTTGGGTCTTCTGGGTTGACTCGTTTTGAGTGGAAACTGCATCTTTGAGGGAAGGTGAGGAGGCCATGAGAGAAGGGTAAGAAGAGATTCCTCTCCTTGTAGAGCTAATAGCGGCAATACTTTTGTCAGGTAGAAGCAATTGCTTTGAAAATGAAAAGGTGAAGAATGTTGAGGGTTTAAAGCTCAGTGGCGTGAGCACCTCACAAGGCGTCCAGATACATTGACTCCGCATCACTACACAACATCAAAAACTCCAGTACCGTCAAAGGGGCTGCTACCTCTGACCAAGGATTTTTTGGGCAAGGTATTGTTATACCAAAAAACACTAAGATGCAGTATTTATTTATAAATATAAGGTGGCTTAACCCATGCCATTACTGTCGCTTTGAAACGGCAGGGTGCAGTATTTGGTCAAGAGACATGTCAAATCCCATCCATGCTTACTAAATGCAAAATAATATTGTTTGACATTGTAATATTCAGTTCGAAATACTGCTGAATTACGCATGCATTTTCATGTCGATCGCAAT
The DNA here is from genome assembly GCA_007827005.2 of Populus simonii. NCBI lineage: Eukaryota > Viridiplantae > Streptophyta > Magnoliopsida > Malpighiales > Salicaceae > Populus > Populus simonii. The sequence goes on along the minus strand of CM017465.2, from coordinate 18,065,939 downwards.
GTTTTTCATAGTAACTAATTAAATCGATATAACATCTTGCTATAAGTTTTAATGATAACCTATATCATTCACGTATGACTGCACAGTCCTTACTTCTTTCCCAGATATATGAAAATCATGCTTAGTTTTAAATTTTGGCAAGGATGTGATTACATGAGCACTGTTCTTTGTGCTGAGAAGTGTGTTTAGAAATATGTTTTTAAAAAAATTAATTTTTTTTATTCATTAATATTAAATTTTAAAAATAAAAAATATTATTCTAAAATAAAAAATATTTTAAAAAAACAACCTCATAAATTGTTTTTTATTTTTCAAATCATGAAAGAAAAAACATCAGGGTTTACCTGAGCATGGAAGTCCAGGAACTCAGGAGGATTGCCTAAAGTTGTTAGGCCTCTGGAATCTGGGTGTAGCCCAACTAGGAATTATGTGGGCCTCAATGAAAAAGCCAGCTTAGTTTCAGACTAGCGAGCCATCTTTGAAACATTTTGGGTCCAGTCTTTCTAAATTAGCAAATTTTACTCCTGCTAAAAAAAACAATCTAGAAAAAACTTAATTTATTTCCGAAACAAAAAGTTATTTAAAAAAAAACATCTCATATATATATTGCCTCTTACTAGTAGCTCATTTAGAATATTAAGAATTGAATTAAATTGTTTAAAAACATAAAATTGAATTCAATTATCATCATGTTTGGATTAAACAAATGAGATAAAGAAATGGAATTCAATTCGTTAAAAAGTCGACGATTACAAATCCCACCACCTCAAGAGCTGGGAATTGCTACAGTTATATGAACTTTTTCACCCCATTAAACCATAGGATAAAAATAAAGTGAAATCCACCATGATTCCTACTACAATAACTGGGTATTGATTGCTGGAGCACTTTCATGTTTTTTTTTTTAATGCAACTTGAGCATCAGCTTCTGAATTCTTACGGGGCTATTGCCTGGCGTGTGGGCATTTTTCATTCTGCCCCTCCTTGTCTTTTCTTTTCTTGAGAGGGCTTTTCTGGAACCGCCACTTTGCTCTGTTGCCAGCCTCTACTATCTCCATTGCCACCATACTGTCGTCACGACTAGCAATAGGAGCATTACTAATAGTAAATCCTGGATAATTTGAATCCGGATATGGAATTTAGGGTTTTTGGTTTATGAATTTGATTCTTTTTATTTAGTTAAAAAAAGATAATTTATTACTGATGAGTTGGGGCTTTGGGTTTCTGATCTCAGGTTTGGGGTTTTTTATTGTTGGTTTTTGAATTTGGGAAATTAAATATTTAAAATGCTTTAGTATTTTAAACTGTTTATCTTGTACTTTGGCAATTTCAAGTCGCGATTTCTGATATGGATTCATCCTGCTTGTTACACCTAATTCGGATTTAACTTGAAAATAAGCTTGATTCTTTTTATCAAAATAGTATCATCTCGTTAACTTTTAAAAAATTCTTTTCCATTGATTTTTAAAATTTTATTTTTTAGATCAAGTTAAAATCTAGTTTAAATCACAAGATGCTCGAACTAATTCACCAAATCAGTTGGTTTTAATAATAGTAAAAATAATGGTGTGAATTTTCCATCGGGTTGGGAAGGGAATAAGATAATGTTTATAGATAATTTAGAGCTTATTTGATATTGTAGTAATGATTGTTTTTTAAGTATTTTTTAAAAAATATATCAAAATTATATATTTAAAAACAAATTGACATCACCATATTAAAATATTTTTAACACATTAAGAAAATATTAATTTGAAATAAAAAAATTAAAAAAAGTTATTTTTTAAAAAATATAAAACAAATCTAAACACGTGGAAGTCTTTAGGGGTGTTCCATAAAAAAAAAAAAAAAAACAAGCAATTTAGTTTGCAAATTGAGTGAACAAATTGTTAGTGAGGATCCAGAAAAGATGTAGAGTTAGGTCTAGAGGATACATTGAAGATCACATTTTTTGAGCTGGCATAGGATTGTTTGGTATTGCGTCACAGATATTGTTTGTTAAAAAAATTAATTTTTTATTTTTATTTTTATTTTAATATCTTAATATATTTCTCAATAAAATATACTTTAAAAATTAATCAATATCACATTACCACACTACACTAATCTAGAGAGTCCTTATGAATAAAATTATGTGAAAAATAATTTTTAAAAATAAAAAATATATATTATATTAATATATTTTTAAAAAATTCATTTTAAAAAATAACACTTACCACAATTTCAAACACACTACACACCAAAAAAAAAGAAAAAGAAAAAAAAGAAAAAAAAGGGCTCTGCCAACCACCAACATCCCCTCAGTCCAGGACATAACTGGGGAACACTGTAAGAATGTGGAATTAAAGATTAAAGATGCTCCTGTGTGTCAGCCGGGGAACTCCATTTTGCTGTGTTATTATTATTATTATTTTTTATTCAGGAGGCTGTGTGTGTTATTCTAGTTTTGATTTTATATTAGTCTTTATTTTTTATATATTAATCCTCTACTTTTAAAATTGTTTTTGTTTAATTCTCTTCCTTAAAGACAGTGCCAAATCTTTCCATAATCTGTACCACATGGTTGATACACGTGTTAATCATAAACACACATGCCAACTTGTGCTAGGTCACGTGGTTTAACAATTTGAAGGATTTTATTCCCGTCTTCACGGAAATATGATTGCATAGAGAAAATCTTTAGAAAATAACAATTTGAAGGATTTTATTCCCGTCTTCACGGAAATATGATTGCATAGAGAAAATCTTTAGAAAATAACAAAATAAAAAGTTGATATCAATACAAATATTAGCTTCAGATTTATTTATTTTTTAAACGAAGATGATACTCCGGTATTATTTTGAAGTATGTATCAAATGTAAGTATTTATACGTATTCTATCACACTTTGCATCGGTAATCAAAATATCAGCAGCCAGGACTTCCATGTGTTTGGTCTTGGTAACGGGGGTACATAGTATTTATATAAAAATATTTTTGAATTAAAAATATATTTAAATAATATTAAATGAAAAGCTAAAAAGTTATTACAAATAAATGAAGATGAAAAAAATGATGATAATTACACGAAGTATAAAATAATAAATAAACTAAGTGTGAAAAAAAATTTAAGAAAAATTTTTTTAAAAAAAAACAACCCTAAAAATTATAGTTTTGTTATTGCTACAGTTCCCGATATAGTAAAAATATTGGAAAAATCTACAAGTATGCTATATATATATAGTAAAAAATCATTTTTTTTAGTATATATATTAAATAGGAGGCTCGCGCTACACTGTGGACTTGTCTTTTTTTTATTATAGAAAAAATATCAAGACGATGTAAATATTTTTTAAAATATATGATATTCTGGTCATTGACTTAAATGAGTTTAATAAACTCTATTAATTTAATAATATTGTTAAAATAAGATATTGACAACAAATAAAGTGGAAAAACAAACAACAATTCAACGCAGAAGATAATATATTTTAAAACTAAAAATATATATTTTATATTGTCAGAGTCAATATAAAATTTATTATATACATTTAGATAAAATTTATTATTATACATCATATCTAACCAATTTAAAAATATAAAATAATATATTTTAAAACTAAAAAAAAATATTTTTTTTAAAATACAATTACACCAGAAAGTTAAACATAAGCGAAAGGTCAAAATGGCAGACATTACCAATAGTTGCAGCAAAAATGATCTACCACGAATTTACGTGGAAAAAAGAAACATGATGCTATTATATATATATATATATATATATATATATATATGCTGGACGAATAGCTTTACTTAGATCTATCGTGCAGACATGGGAATAAACTGTGTCTCGAATTGTTTTACAGTAGAGGTAGTATTTGATACGAGGCTTAAAAATAAGGTGACTAATTATTATAAAAATGATTTCAGTGTTAGTAGAAAAAGGAGTCATGAATAATTAAATTATTAGTAATGACTGATGATAATGAAATAAAGAATTGTTTGACTTCAATTTTAAGACAAAAAAGAGATAAAATAAATAAATAAAATTGCTTTGGAGGTTAAAATTTCCTGCATGTAAAATTTACCTTTCAAAAAGTGGGTTTGCGAGGTAATGAGTTGGATCAAAACTACCCTCTTGAAAATTTACCTTGCCAAAATTATACTTGACTAACTTAAATTTTATAGAAGTAAATTTTACACCTCATAAAATTAAAATTACATTATATGGATGAAAAAGAATTGGATCAAAGTGATTATACCCATTTTCAGCTCACATTGAGGGGCAAGAGAAAAATGGGATATCAATATGACTTAAATCCGTAATATTCATGTAATTGATATCCAAAAATCAATGAATCTAATATTAGATTCAAGTCCTTTTTTTATTTTAATTTTTATTCTTGACTTTTTTTGTAAAAAATTTATTTGTTTTTAATTTTATTATTTAATCTTAATTTACTAAATATTATATTTTTTAATTTGATCCTTATTTTTTAATTTTTAATTTTTTTTCTTAGCTATTTTGTAAAATTTTTATTAATTTTTAATTTAATCACTCAATCCAAATTGATGGTATCATGTTTCCCAATTCAATCCTCATTTTTTTGATTTTTTTTTCTTTGTCTTTTTTATAAAAATTATTAGTCCTTTTCAATTTCACCCTTCAATCAAAATTATATTTTTATTTTTATGTTAATTTTGATCATCTTTCTTTTTATTTTTCTGGATCCTTTTGCTAAATTAATTTTTATTTTTAATTTCACCGTTCAATCAAATATAAAATTTATTTTTTTATTTTAGTTTTGATCCTCGTTATTTTAATGGCTATTTTAAAATTATTTTGTATAATTGAAATTCTTTTTTCAATTTCATCATTCAATATTTGATTGATTAGGAATTGGACTTCATAATTTTTTAACATATGATAATTCGAGTCTAATGACCTAGGTCACAAGTTTAAAAAGTTAGCGTGAGTTTTTTTAAATGGTTTTATAATTTTTTTTATTTTTTATAGAGTTATTCCAATCTCATGATCTAATCCACGACTTTAGCGAGATATCTCAGGTTGGCTTGGCCCTGATTACCAGGATTACAAGTTTGTCATGCTAACTCGGTTTGATCATGATTAGTTTTTTTATGTAATTTTATTATCCTATTTTGTTCTTTTGTATTTAATGGTTTGTAAATTGAAATATATTTTTTGTCTTATTTTAATAAAAAATATTTTTTTCTCACATTATCCTCATCACTTTTATTTTTAAAATTGATCCATATATTATTGTTTTTTATATTTTTTATCTAATTAAAATAAAGTAAGCTTATTCAACCTAGTGAGGTTTATAATCAAGTTACACGTTTTTTTTTCTAAACATTATGTTTTACCTAAAATAACTGTTTGGCCTGTGCAGCTAATTTTTTTTTTTTGTGGATTCGAGGAAACTCTATTTCTTGAAAAGCGTACTTTGTGGGTCCAGGTGAGCGAGTAAAACCTCGGTTGTCCCAGGCCCTTACAAGAGATGCACGCCCTGACTAAACACTAATACGAGAAGAACATTAGCTCAAGAATTAAGCTAATCCTAAGAAAAAAGAAGTATTTTTGAGAGATTAATGATTATAATTGGAAATAAAATTCAAACTTGAGGTTATAACTCATTTTACTTCACAGGAACACTTCAACCACAAAAACCTAGATATTTGCTGGAACGTGCAGAGTCTATTTTTAATTTATAAACACCTCACCGATGAGGGATTTATCCGCTTATATATGGAAATCAGTAGCCCTCTTCGCGTGTCCCTTGCCCAATATCAAGCATAACTCCCTCTCAGATGAGAACATCAATAATTTGAGCGTACGTAATGCCATCAAACTTATGACCTAACTCTCTAACTCAATCATACAGAGCGGAGGAAAGAACGAGAGTGCAGAACCTGCTCAACCATTAAAAGAAAACAATAGTAGCGCAATAAAATCACAAGTTGCTTGTCTCAAAAGAACCTAGCTTCGCTGCCATTTGCATAGCTTAATATATGTAGATCCATCATTTTATATATATAAAAACCTCAAATTTATCATTCTTTACTAACATGGGATTCTCCAAGAACACATGAAACTCATCAAATATGTAGCTAATTCCCGATCTTAAGTGGGAGGTTTGAACCTGAGGTTTTCTAGGGGAAAAGGGTTGAAGGACTGCTTTTGCTATTAAATTATTAGAATAGCTCAAAGCAAGCTGCTCATCACCGTCGAGGGACCAACTGATGGTGATGAAAGCACCGGCATTATTAAACATTCATAATCGAAGTCAAAGCACCATGCAAATGGTCCAATCTTTAATTATAAGCAGCTATTCAAAGGGATAGCCATTAAAATTAATGCAGCCCAGTTCTTCTTCTTCTTTTTATCATATAACTATTATGTAGCGTTCTTCAACTTTGTTATTAAAAAACTGGTTAGAGATGAGATTCACCCGTACGTACCCAGTAAGAGATGAGATTCATTGTCTATTCTATCATAAGGACCCCGAGATTCCATTATTTAAAATATTTTTTTATGTGCAGTGGTGCTGAATGCTGATGCAGTACATGTTCTTATGTTCACCTAGCCTATTAATTAATTTCCCTGGCTGGAGTTGGAAAATCTGACCTTATCAATATGATCCGACCCTGACACAAAAACACACCTCCATCTGTTAAGAAATTTTAGGTCAGACTTTGAGTGCTTGCCTGCATAAACTAAACGCAATTAATGTCTCCATGCTATCTGTGTTTCATAAGTTTTAGTACCACATTTTATGTACGGTCCAGGAAACTAGGACATGTTAGGCAATTCCTACCCTCTTCCTTTGTTTTTGCAGTTTAAAAGTGATTTTGTAAAATTCAAAAATTTTGGTTTTTTAATTTTGTTTTCATGTAAGTTTTTTTTTTAATTCCTCACTATTTTTTTTAATTTTTCTGCTTTTATCATGTTATTGGTTCATATCTTATAATTATAGTATTAGGTTGGTGTTTTATTCGTTAATTGTTTCTAATAGTTTTTTTTTAATTTTATCCTTTAATATTGATTTGGTTAGTGAATAAATAACATGATTTATTTTATTTTATTTTTTGTTTTTTATAGAATTATTACTGTTTCAAAGAAGTTTTTATTTTTAAGTTAGTGCTTAATTTTATTACCTTATACTTTTATCATATAATTAAAAAGTTATTTTATAAAAAACAATTTAGTAAACTCAATGAAGTATGTGACACGATTCGCTGAGATCAATACAATATATTATTATCCCAATAATTTTGTTAAAAAAATCATCATTTTGAAATTTTATCAAAAGTTAAGTTATATTTTTATCAATTATCAAGATTACATTTGAATCCATGAAATCAATCAATTTAATTCAGATTAATTTCTACACAATTTAGTTTAAAACTCGAGTTAAATAAATAACTAATATTTTCAAAATTAACACATTAAATAAATTTAAATAAAACAGTTAAAAAAATTCGTAGAGCTTTTTCTCAATACTCTTTCAAATTCAATTTCGCTGAGAAGGTACAAAAAAGGACAGCCAGGAGCTTAGGCAAAAAAAGAAACCGGAAATCGGGGAGCAAAAGAGCAAATAACAAAAAGAAAAAAGAAAGAAATTTACAAATCAGGGTCAGAAGGAGAGGTCCAGATAGAGGCTGATAGTAAACGTCTAGATTTCCAACCAAGGACGAGCCTGTTGCTAGCCAATTCCTCCACCCTGTACCCATCATTAAAAACTCCCAGCAAAAGCTTTGCTTGACAATTATTGGCAAAGCTTACTTTAACTGGCTGAAACCCCCGCGCAGCCAACCACTCCCACCATGGGCAAACCTCTTCTCCACGTGCCCTATAGATCCGAGCCAATGACCCGGAAATCCTGGGCCCCAAAATCACTCTTTCAACTAAAGCCCGAGCCCGACCCTGCATCGGAAAACCCGCCTCCATCGAATCATAAAAGGCAGAGTAGTGGTGCAAGGAGTCCATGAACCGACCCACAAACCCTCCATCCCCAATGGGCCCCACCTCCTCCTCCACCATGGTTATTAATCTCGGGTTCAATGTCTTGGCTCCGGATAAAAACGAAGCAACAGAATCGGGTGCCCGGTAACTAAAATGAGGAAGGTGTAACATACAATTCATAACCAATGCCTCCCCTCTAACTAACTTCAAAGCAGATGGTCTAAATGTTTCATCGGAGTCTAACCTGCACTGATGGAAAGAAAAGGGTTGACCGATTGATGCAGCAAAGGCCACTAAACGACGTCCCGTTTCTTGGACGGTCCCAATAGACCTCCGACTACTGCCACCCCTTGACATAGCTGTGATCTTAAGGTGTGGGGTTGGTGGGCCATCCTTCCTGGAGACTAAAGCTTGCATCAAAGAAGCCCATTGGATCCCTTCCATGATATCATAATCCACAATATGAATCCTCCTATCATCAGCTACAGCTTCCAAAATTGCCTGATTGGCAGTGAAATGCCCAAACTTGACATAAGGCGACATGTCTTGCAATAGCTGAAAGGCTGCAAGAGCATCATTTTGATGGTGATGTTGTTGAGGATCGTCGCGATGGTGATGATGATAAGGCCCATTGCTGGTTACCGAATGATGTTTATTACTGTGAATACCACCAGTGCCTTCTAGTAAACCTTGCAAGGCATCAGTGAAATAAGCAGCTAATCTTTCCATGTTGGTTCCATCATTTGGGGACACCAACTCCTTGAGCCGAACCAATATCACCCGAGCCAGATCACTGTTCTTGTTTAGACCAGTAAGTGCCTCGGCCGCAGCTATCAATAGATGAACTAACCGCAAACCCTTGAAATCGTTGCTGCAGCTTGTTTCTTCATCGACAAACACAGTTTCACTTGTGGACATGGAGTTGCTCGTGTCTGGTGTCAAGCGACTACTTTGATTCATTAATGCTCCATCATCCATCATGGAATCGATGAGGTCTTGAAAGTCATCGTGGGGGCCAGATAAGGCCTCCCAGTCGACCATTGGAGACCAGTCGTTCCAATTGCAGGCATGGTCATGGTCATTTTCGGTGGAAATGGTGGGGGTTGTGGTGGCTGTGGTGGTTGTGCTGCTATAGCCGGAAAAGTCGAGCTCAAATTTGGTTCCATCTATAGCCATGGCCATGGTTGAGCTGAACTAACGAGTTATTGTGTATCAACTACCAACTTGGGGTGTTAATTTTAAAAGGGGTTTTAGATAGGAGAAAGAGCTGAAACAAGAGACAGTGAGGGTTGTCTTTAAAGCTTTAATTAAGATCATCGACCATTTATTGGGCTGTTGATTCTATGCTAGTTTGGTTTTATATACAGATTTCTGGGGTCTTACCAGGCAGTACTGTTCAATAATGAAAGTGGAACTTTGCACTGATGCCCTTGCATTATACGATATTCATCCTTAATGGCTCGATGGATTTTCTTTTTTCTTTTTCTTTTTATTTTGCAACAACACTAATTAATTGTTCCTATGGGGCACTCCTGAATAGTTGCGTCTCGAAATATGAAATCATGACTTCCATACGAGTAAATTAACTAGGACTTATTTATTTATTTTCACAGCCTAGAATTTTTGTATCATTTATTGGGCGAAAACTTGTGCCACGCACGAGGAAGAAAATAAAAAACACTTCTTTGAAGTTTACTTCTGGATGGCGACTAATAAATTTTTTATCGGTATGTTTTTATTAAAAAATATTAGATTAAGAAAAATATAAATTTTTGAGTAAATAAGTATGTTCCAATGAAGATATATAGGGTCTAGCATGTTAGGTTTGACAATGTGCTAAGCTATGATAACACTAGGTCTAGCAGCGCGATTAGATTCGATAATGGGCCAAGCTTTGGACATGCTGGGTCTAGCAATGGCTAGACCTGGGAGATGATTAGGTAGAACACCATCAATTCTATAGATTTTTATATAAAATCATAGAGAAATTATTTCTTAATAAATATGCTTAATTAAACAAGTATATGTTCCACCAAGATCTTTAAATCTGTTGAAGTATTTTATGGCCAGCCATAACATCTTTTAGCTAGATAAAATAAGTGTAATATAATTCATAATACAACTCAAAATATCATGAAAATTGAGTTACACTTCAACCCCTTTTCTTTACAAAATGACAAAACTCACGGGTTATAAATACACCATGAAACCTTCAAAACAAAGGTTTACAACTTTTTATATTTTAAGATAAAAATACTTAGATTTCAAAGCATTAATAAATCTAAAACTCAAAAACAAATATTTTTATTCCTGAAATTTAAAGCTCTTTTAAATTATTTAATATATTTTTCATAAATATACTAACTTTATCATCAGAGAATTTTTAAATCCCTTTGATTGGGACTGTTTTTGCAGGTATTTAGAATTTCTACTACAAGCATGAAGTTTCTTGGATTAAAAAGAAAAAGTCCAAGTACATGGATATATTAATTAACTATTCTGTCAAACACTTAATAACTTTTTATTTATATATCTTGAATTTATGGTTTTTTTTTTTTTTGCATGTACGTGTAACATTAATAAGTGGGCTCTCGAGTTATTTTCTAGGTTACTATCATTTTCTTTTTTCTTACCTTTTAAAATGTTTCAAACTTGAAAAAACTTCAATTTTGGACCAATATTATCTAGACTAGATAATAGATACGCACAGTCTTATTTTTAAGTTGCTCGAGGCAACGATCTCTCATCGCATTCAAAACCAAGCAACTTGTCCAAACAAATGGGACAGGCAAGTTGTTGTAAACCGTTAATGGACAGACGGTTAAAAGTGAGATGAATGAAGAAAATCACGTAAGCATATTAATAATGGAACAGATGAGGGGTATGAGAGCAAATCTCCGCTCTTAGCGGCCTACCCTCAAATGACAGAGACTGACCCGTATATTCTTAGCGTAGAAATCATCAAAATGAAAGCTCAGGTTTTAACCTCATATACATACACGTAATCGAGGCCCCAGAGTGGCAGTTACGATTCAGTTTGCCCTAAAGACACTTCGAGTTTGACGAGGCACTCTTCTGGGACCACGTCATCATTTTGCCATGTCATTATTTGCCGGCTCAGCCCGTTATGTTCATCACTCCCTCAAGTTTGGTTTATTTGCCATAAGAAGGAAACTAAACCATCTGGTGTTTTTAGTGTGGTTAAAAAAAGCGTGCATTCTCTTGTAATTTAATGTAGATTGCAGTAGTTTTTTTTTTATTTTTATCCTCGAGTTGCAAAATTAGTGGTCATTTGCTTGTAATCTGTTAAAGAAAGATGAGATTAAAAGACTTGAGATTAAAGTAAAAACAAAATATATAGGAAAAATGGGTGGTGTTTTGAAAGTTAGCGTGAAAAGTTGAGTTTGATTTTCGTACTTTCTAATTAAAACTTTTTAATCCATTTTGGTTTTGATAATTCACTTTTGATCTAACACTTTGTTTTTTTATTTTTAAGTTTCTAAATTAAAAAAAAAAAGTTGTCATGTTTCGATTGAAGAGGAAAAAAAAATCATTAGTTAATATCGATTCCAATCATAAAAATAGTTAATTTTGATGACAATAAGTTCTATTCGATAAAATAAATCACGGTGAAAATATTGTTTGAACTTAATCTTGCAAGAGATGATAAGTATAATCTCAAGAAGTTTTTTGGGTTTAAATTTTTCTTTTTACCTTTAAACCTTCTTTTGCTAATTTAAACTTATATACTAGTTTATTTAGGTGTTTAAAGTGTTTTTGAACAAAAAAGTCAAAGGTTTGACTTTTCCGATCACCTAAGGTGACTAATGTCATACCAGAAACGACGCATTCTTTACCATTTTAGACGACACGTTGTATGATAGCGTGCAGTCTCTTGTAATTTACTATGGATTGCAATATTTTTTTTTTAATCCTCGAGCTGCAAAATTAGTGGTCATTTGCTTGTAATCCGTTAAAGAAAGATGAGATTAAAAGACTTGAGATTAAAGTAAAAAAAATGTATAGGAAAAATGGGTGGTGTTTTGAAAGTTGGCGTGAAAAGTTGAGTTTGGTTTTTCGTACTTTCTAATTAAAACTTTTTAATCCATTTTGTTTTTGCTAACACTTTATTTTTTTATTTTTCAATTTTTAAATTTAAAAAAATTGCCTTATTTCGATAGAAAAGAGAGAAAATCATTGGCTAATATCAATTTCAATTACAAAAATAATTAATTTTAGTATCAATAAGTTCACTCGATAAAATAAATACCGATGAAGGTGTTGTTTGAACTTAATCTTGCAAGAGATAATAAGTATGATCTCAAGAAGTTTTTTGGGTTAAAACTTTTTTTTTAACCTTTAAATCTTGTTTTGCTAATTTAAGCTCATATACTGGTTTATTTAGGTGTTTAAAGTGTTTTTGGACTAAAAAGTCAAAGGTTTGACTTTTTCAATTACCTAAGATGACTAATGTCAAATCAGAAACGACGCATCCTTTATCGTTTTAAATGACACGTTGTATGATAATTTTTTTTTAAAAAAATAAAAGATGGGCAAATGCCTCATCATCCGCTTAAATAAGAAAAAATGGGCAAAGTGCACTGGGGTCTATCTTAGCATGTGCAACTTTATTGGTTTAGATATGAGATTGGAAGCTTATTAGTTTGTATATTCCATGTTCACAATAAGAAAGTTGTGTTTTTTCAATGTAAAATAATAAAAAAATTGGTTTAAATACTTAAACTTAAAAGGAGAAGATAATATCTTTTTAATGTGGGATAAAAAATCTTTTGAAATAATATTTTAAAGTTCAACAATATATATAAACTATATCTATATGAATTGTTTCTTAAATTTTTAATATGACAAATCAAAACCTCAATTTTTTTAAAAAAAAATTCTTGGATTTATCGGCTCAACAGGTCGAATTTGATAACTATGATATTAAGCTGGTGTTTTATTCATTGATTGTTTTTAACAGTTTTTTCTTGATTTTATCCTTCAATATTGAATTTGTTGGGGATAAATGACATGATTTTTTTTTTTGCTTTTTAGAGGGTTATTACTGTCTTAAAAAAGTTTTTATTTTTAAGTTGGTGCTTAATTTTATTACCATGTATTTTTATCATATTAAAAAATAAAAAATTAGTAAACTCAATAATGGAGTTCGCGACATGGTTCGTTAGAGGACTAAGATTGATTCAAGATATCATTGTTCCAATATTTTTTGTTAAAAAATCTTGAAATTTTATCAAAAATTAAGCTATGTTTTTATCAATTATCAAAATTACATTTAAATTTATGAAATTAATTAATTTAATTCAGTTCAATTTTTATACAATTTAGTTTGAAATTTAAGTTAGATAAATAATTAAATTGTAAAATTTCAAAATTGATAATCAGGTCGTATAAAACAGTTAAAAATTTCTTCACTCTCTTAATATCTTTTTATATTTTTTTAAAAATTGTCTGACCTCCAGAACATGATACTGATTCAATAAACAATATTTTTTAATTATTAATTGCTGCAACTCACACAGAGTTCAAAGCAAATTTGAGTAATTTGAGTAATTTTTATACAATATTTTTTAATTATATTTTTTTAAAAATTGTCTGAACTCTCTTAATGAATTCCATTTGGAAATAAATAAATAAATTATTAATTGCCGCAACTCACACAGAGTAATTTTAAAATCGAGCCCGAATTTGAGCAAATGAAGAGATTGTTTATTTTTTTATTTCAAAAGCATTTTTAAAAATATATATTTTTTATTTTTTTATTTCAAATTAATTTTTTAAATATTTTTTTTATTATTTTGATGTACTGATATAAAAAATAAATTTTAAAAAATAAAAAATATTATATTAATATATTTTCAAATAAAATATATTTTAAAAAATAACCCCTAACATAATATCAAAATAAATCATAATAAACGAGCTCGAAAACTCTTTAACATGGTCAAGGGATGTTATCAGCGCCGGAAAAAACGAACTAGTCTATATCCGAGGCTTACAATAAAAAGGGATATTAATGCCTTAACTTCACAGTTTGGTTTCGTTGTATTTCGGCACTGTATATTTATATATATATATATCGATTATGGCCCTGAACAGTGACATCTCCAGGGCTAGCATTGTTTCGGTTATTATTTTATCTTTTTTCTTCTCCATTTTTTTTTCTTTTTCTTTTTCACTGACAACCTGCCGTCCTTCGGGTGAAGGTTGACAAAATTTTATTGAACAGGTAAAGCTTCAGGTGAAGGTTGACAAAATTTTTACATGTCATCGAAGACATAATGTTAATTTGGATTATAAAGTAGTAAAATTACAAGTAAACTTTCTTAGTTGATTCTGTATTAATAATTCTGGTCAAATAATAGAAGCAGGATAATATAATTAAAAAAAGAGTAAAATATCTTCAAATATATAAAAAATAAAACACAACATGATAATTAATGGATAAATTTCTAAAAAATTCAGAACCAGTTGATCGATTATTCATATAAAATCAAGAAATTCCTATTCTTTTTATAAACTCGATTTTATTTTAGTGATTTTGAAAGAATTAAATTTAATTTTACTAATTTTTAATTCTTGTAGCTATACATGTATGTGCAGCAATGATTAAGATCTGCGAGAGGTTCATTTTTGTACGTACGTTAAAGTTGTGAGGCATGTATAGGCAAAACATAAGCCAGAAGCACTTCGCTTTGGAGTCTAGCAACATATAGAACATGATAGTGAATTATTTTTTTTTGAATTTAAAAAAACTCTATCTCTTGAAAAACATATTTTATGGATCCAGATAAATAAATAAAATCCCAATTATTTTAAGTTTTTACAGGAAATGCACACCATGATGATAGTGAAGGTACTAATCCTACATGCCTTTCCTTCTTCTTAAGATACAAAGAAACATTTGCGCTTCATCATAACTTCAACCATTTAGCTGCATTTGCAAAACCTAACAGCTCCAAATAACAGTTGATCAATTCCACCTATATTTTTTGTTTATATATATTGATAGATATAATATTCATACAGTTTCTTCGAGCCCAACAGTACTCTCTCTGTAATTGTGTAATAAGCTTCCACGTGGAGCGATAGTTTCGAGTCTTCCTGTCTCTTTATTAGGGGGCTCAAGCAGGTTTTATGCTGTTCGTTAGAGACGTCATGCCATTAATCAAAAGTTCTAGTAAGAGTGGAAAAATAAAGAAAAGAAGAACGCGTAATTTAAACCAGGAGGCTGATCCATCACTAAAGTAAGAGTGGAGAACAATGATAAAGTAGTGGAAAACTCGAGATAAGGCTGTGATGGCTGCATAATTGTCTTATTAAAAGAGAATCAACCCTTATTCTATGTCTAATTGATTTTTAAGAAATACGAGCTTTTGCGGGGTACCGTAGGCATCAGCGGGGGAGTTTTCTATGGCGCTAAGAGAGAGACTTTATTGCTAAAAAACTTGCAAATTGGAAGATTTTAATTATAGATTGGAAGATCAGACGGGAAGGTTGCTGATAGGGTTTTGTCTTCTTTCCTTTGCACGATGGTAATTTTGCTTCTTCGAAGTTGAGGGCGTACTGCTGATTGCATAATAATTTGGTTTAGCAGTTCTTTTCCTAGTTCAAATCCAAAAAAGTTGCTGTTAGAGGAAATGTTGGTCAATGTAAGTGGTTAGGCCAATTATTGAAGGAGTGTACAGTGTCATAAGCTAAAAAATAGTTGTTCAAAAGGGACAAAAACAAATAAGACAAAAGAAGAAGCACACGATGGAATCTAAACCACAGAAAATCGTATAGGAACGCCGATTGCAAATTAATCTTGCGGTCGTTGGCTCAGTTAAAATTGCAGAAGTAGCTAATGATCATCTAAATTTAGGTTTGTATTTCCTTGTCAATAATAACAGTAGTAATTATTATTATAATTTTAATTTTATTGATATAAAATAATTAATTAAGGCCCCAGGGACCAAATTTGATAATGATAATAATTATATATATTAAGGTAAACAAGCAATGGCAAAAAGGCTGGGGCGTTCGCCAAACTAGATTTTTATTTATGTACTAAATTTGTTTTTTTTTTGTTTTTGTATTAAAACTAGCCAAAATGATATATATATATTGTAGTTTAAATCATAATTGTATTTTTGTTTTTTAAAGAAGGATTTTTTTATTGTTTCTATATTTATTTTCTTACAAAAATTTAGTTTCTTTAATGCAGGAAATGCTTTGCATATAAATTTACAATCTCAAATATTAAATATGAAAAGTTAAAAAATAACATGGAGAACCCAAAATTATTGCATTATGGTTCTTCAAAACTTGAAAAATAATTAGAATTAAACTATGGCATGTGGGGGAAAACAAAAAAAAAGAAAAAAGAAAATAGAGGTTGTAAAAGATAGGTTAGGATGTGTTTGCTAAATATACCGTTAGTTAAAAAACACATACTTGAAATTTGTCAAATATATCATTAGCTAAAAATATATTTTTTCTTCAATAAATTTTATTCTTGGTTTTGCCCAGCCACGTGGATGGATTGGGCTTCATAGCCAACAAGACCCATGCTAAGACCTAAGCTCAAACCAAATTAAATACGCAAATATTTAATATCAGCCCAAACTTCCTATTTTAAACCAAATAGGCCCGATCCATAAACAAATACTAAATGGCTTCTTTTGTTTTTGGAAGATCGAAATGAAGAAACAAAGAACTTGCCTCCAGACCCGATATAGCCACACACACTCGCACGCCATATCATCTTAGCACGAGTAAAAGCAGAAACCAAGAATATCCACCATCTAAACCGTGACTCCTCCTCTCATAAGCATGCTAGTCTAAGAAAACAAAAAAAAAAAAGCAAACTAGACGCCATATCATCTTAGCAGGAGTAAAAGTCTTAGAATTTGACTGATGAAATATGACATTGAACTTAAATTAATTACTTTGTCAGTCTTGAAATAATAACACCTCTAAAGGTTCATAAAATTGAACAAGTACTTTATATCGATCCCACTATATTAGTGTCAAATAGAAATTCAAAATCATCAATCTAAATCCGCTCATCGTGTACATATAGTATCAAGAAAGGGAAACAAGATAATCATGCAGTTTCCTTGCTGTTATGGTTGGCAAGTTGCTGGTGTATGTCAAGCACCAAACTTGGTTTCGGTTGATATCAACCAATACTTGCTAGTTTTTCCTTTCGGTTTTAATTGTCAAAATGCCCCCCTACAAATTATTGTGTACCGAAATGAGATCCCTTTTCAATCACCCACCCTGTTTCAGAAAATTTCTTTCTCGCAGTTAATTGGATCGATATTTATCTTACAATCAACACTGAAATTATAACCCTTGGATCTTTCTACAAAGAGACAACGACAATGGGGTCACTATATATATATATATGTATGTATGGAGCAACTGTATTGCCCCATTTCTTTATGTGCAATTGGTATGGCTGCTTGCTTAGATCACGTGTACCCAATGAAGGAAATCAGACTCCCTAGGTGATTTCCATCGTAGCATTCGTAATGATATGAAGATAATGACTTACAAAAAGAAAATCGTTGAGATAATAGGCACGAAAACACTTGAGCATGAGATATATAAAAACAAATCAATGTCCACAATCATAGAGTATGGTCATCATCCACAAGACAGAGATAAATGATTTTTAGGAAATCTCCATCATAACACGCATGCCATAAAACTTTTTATGCATGTGCCATTCTGAATTGTCTGAGCATACAAAGAAGAGATATAAAAAGCTTTCTTTCTCCAGATTCATCACTGGGCCGTTTTAGCTCAACCTAGAAGGATAATGCACATATTAATTAATGCAGTGCTCACCCTTTATTCATCAAATCTTTTGTCTGAACCAGGCAGGCAAAACAAAGGGAGTCGATGACACCTAAAGACTTGATGGCACAGTCAGAATGTGATCTTTCTCTTATGAAGCGTAACAGTGCCTTTTGCCACTATCCATGTCAACAATAAAAGCCGAATTTGCAGCACAAAACCGTTTTAAATCATTGCAAAGTTCTTGGTTAGTGATAGTTTAGCACATGCTGAGTTATTGACATCGCTATCTTTCAAAAGATCAGACAAGTAGAAAAAAGGCTTGTGCGTATTACTAGTCTCTATGGAGCAAGAATTCAAGAAATAAAAGAATCACATCACAAATTTGCAACTAAGGAAGTAGAGATAATTCAACTCAATCAGTCAACCTTGCATCTTTATTCGAATGAAAATTCTACATCGTATCCAAAGAAAGCAAAAAATAGGAACCTGAAAAAAGAAATATGATAAATCTCACTTTGCCAAGTAAATTCAGATGAGTTGTAGACAGTTAGACATTCTGACTGCCATTAAATGGTCCTCCCTTTTGGTTTAGAGAAACATGGATGGCCCTGGCTGCTGCTACAGCTGAGTCTCCTCTCCTAACAATTTTCTCCAGCCCTTCAACTTTCTCAGACAGCAACCCAACATTCGAGTTTGTCGATTGAACCAATTTGTTTGCAGTTTCTAGGGAAGTGCATAACTGAAATAATAGCCGGAAAAAAGAAAAGAAAAAAGAAAATCTTATTTTAATCCTGTAATATTTATTGGTATCAAACCATTCAAATTCTATTAAATAATAAACTGCGCTAGAAATCACTCAAAATATATCCTTAATTAATATACGATCAGCTTTCGAACCTTAAGAGTAAGAGCAGTCCATGAGTGATCAGTTCCGTCAAGTGCTTGATTCAAGCGGTCATACTCTTCCTGTACAAATACAATAAAATAAAAATGTTAATAAATTAATTTTTACGTAACCCTAGCTTCCGTGTTATGTGTATGGGAATTTAAGAGAGAGAAGAACCTGGAAGAGTTTGGTGAGGTCTAAGGATTGAAGGCTGTTATTTTTGGAATCAGAAACTGATGATGGAGGAGACCACCGATCAGCTGCTGCTGCTGCGGAGACAACATCTTCTTCTTCTTCCTCCTTTTCTGCAAGATCGCTTAATAAATCTCCTATGCATAGCAGTGGCCCTCCTACTCCTTTCATCTCTCCGATCCAACGCGCTCTCTCTCTCTCTCTCTCTGGATTCCTTTTCTTTCCTTTTCTTTTTCATCCCCTGAGTTTTTCGGTTTTATACATTTTACCTCAGAAGAATCACGCCGTTTCAACTTTATCCACAGACTTTACTTATTTCGAAAAATCGGGTAATATGTGAGCCGGGTAATTGAAGCGGGTGGACCGGTTATCACTTAAACCACGGAGACGCGTGCAGCACATAATTGATACTGCACAGAAAGAAGCAGGGCCCTCTAACCCTATTTTCTCACAGATTCATCATCTTCTGGAACGGTGAAAATCTTATCAGGTAGTTTTGGAATCATTTTTTATTTTTATGGGTATCCATTAATTTTTAACAAATTTATTTTCTTCTCTTTTATGTCTTTATTGGAATTTGAAAGCTTGTAGGGTTTATCACATCATCCCCATGATTTCTTCATTTTAATCAAATCAATTTTCTCAACAGAGAGAAGAACAATGGCAGCAGGGCAAGAGAATGTTAAGCACCTTGAGGAGTGCTCGGTTGCCAAGTTAGTTTCATCTTCATTTTTACTTTCGATTTGTAAATGTTTCTTTTATCGTTGATTTGATGAAATTGAAGACTTGAAAAGATTTTGATTTTCTGGGCTGATCGCTTTGGTTTCAGTTAGTTGAAAGTTTCCCTTAAGTTAGTGAGTTATACTCTCATGTGACTGCTGCTAGTTAGAGGAGTTTTCGAATGTGCATTTCCTTTTGATTTAGGCACAGTTTGATCTTTATTAGAAGGGAGAAAACTGAAGATTGGACATTTGTTTGTCACACTGCTATCCTAGCCATATCTAGTATTGTACTCATGAACAGATTTGTGTCTGGTTTCTGATTTGGTCTTGGTCTTTGACTTCGATTGAGAACACCAAGTTTTATGTCTTAGTTTCATTCTAGAAGGCCATGTCCCTCAAACAACACTTACACATGAAAAGTAGTTATGCAAATAATATGTGCGCGTAAATTTTCTTCTCCTTCTTTATTCATTTACCTGTTGTTCCGAACAAAACTATGATGATAACTACTGAATGATCTATATCTGCAGCGCACTAGGTACATGGGTTTTCTCAGTTGCAGGAGCTTTGCTTGCGATTCCAGTTGGGATAAAACGAAAATCATTTGGACCCCTTGTGTTCTTTGGTACAACAGGTACAATGCTTGATATTATAATGGGGATTACTCAATGTGAAAGAGAACACGCAGAACGCCAGGCAAAGCTACTAGAAGCCCAGAATTCTGCTGGGGATGCATCATTTACAGTAACAGAATCTGAGTCTTGATCTCGAGCTCACACAGTCGTGTACCTCATGGTTCAACTTGCTTGCCATCAGAACCTAATGCTCACACAGATGGTGGATTGGCTTCTCCTTTTTGGTACTTTGTGGTGATTCTGTATTCTGCTTCTTACAGTCCTGTTTTTCACTTTAAAATAGTTGATAATGATGTAACTTCATATTTTGATCAGCCAAGAAGACTTCATTTTTTATAAAAAGAAGGTTTTTCAAGAAGCCTTTTCATTGCTCTACAAAAGAAATCATTGGTTTGTTTGTTTATGAAAATGGTTTGTGAAGTTGAAACCTTTTGAAATCATTTGGGCACATCTGACTCATTGTTGTCAAAGTTGACTAGTAAAATCAATGATTTTAGGAGTTAATATGTATCTAATATGCAAAATCAAACTAAAAACTCGAAAACTAGTAAAATCAGACTTGTTTTGTGCAAAATTAATAAAATCAGTAAACTCGGTCTGATTTTACGAGTTTACTAAATTTGTAATATGAACCAAGTCAGCTTTGAATTTAGTCTTAAAATGTCTAGTGATTAGTTTTACAAAATCAGGTATATCTCTCAAACTATATATAGAATTGAGCTGAAATTTCACAGGAAAATATTAAACATATGAAAATACATTGTGGTAAATCTTCAGGTTAATGAAGTTCGGGAACATGTTATTTCAGATGATCGAAGTTACTAGACAAATCTTGTCAAATCTTTCAAACTAGATCTTCGTGTATTGTTTGAGACATATATAAAGCTACAAGCAGAATTTTATTGCGATTCAAGTTAGGCTGAATACTAGACATCTCAAGCTTTCCAACTATATATGGTAAGCCTAGCAATTCATCTAGACAAGAAAGAACTAAATGTTTGAAATTAGAACTAAAATCTGTCAAGAATATGCGAAAATTGAAGATTCGAGATATATTGAGAAATTTTAGTATAAAAACTTTGTTTTATCCTATTTTATTTATTTATTTAATGTTGAATAATTATATTAAATTTGGGTTTTATATTATCTATCCATTTTATTTTATTTAAATCACTTATTGATTATAACGTGGTTGACTCTTTTAATCATATTTTAATGTAATTTAATTTCTTGGCTGTAATTATCAATATTGGATGAATAAGGAATCCTTATAAGAAAAGAATTTTGAAGAATTAATGAATCCTTGTCACACTTGAAAATTATGTTGCAGCCCATTAAAGATTCTTGTGGAACTAGAAAATTTCCAAAACAAACTGTCATGTCCTTATAGAAAAAGGATTCCTTGTCAAATAGGAAGTTCACAAGTCAAAAGAATGTAAATAACAAAATTCATACAACATGTTCTGACCTGTATCACAAGGCCTCTCCGAACTTTGGTTGACATGAAATTTTACCCCAATATAGAACAATATTCTAGGAAACTCTACGTACATTTTCAACCTGATCCAATAGTCGGATTGAGAATTATAATTATTACCGTAAAATTAAACAGCAAACATAATTACACTATAATCTTGATTTTTTTATTCAACCTTTTTTTGGATCGTATGAGTGTCATATCATGGATTGCTTCAACCATTACCTCTATCATAGGTATTTAGAGAAACATAACAATAGACTTCATTGAAGGCTTGCCAAGTTCATGGGGGAAAGAATGTTATATTAGTCATTGTGGTCAGGTTCACTAAATATGAACATTTCTTTGTTATAGCTGGTCATTTTATTGCTCAAGAAATTGCTCAATTATTCTTAGATCATGTTTATAAGTTCCATGGGTTATACTGACACCAACAAAATTCTCACTAGTATATTCTGGAAGGGGTTGTTCAAGCTATTGGGAGTCCAACTACCATTGAGTTCATCTTACTATCCTCGGACAGATGGAGAGACTAAGAGAGTTAATCGTTGTTTAAAAACGCATCTTAGGTGTATGATAACACACAGTTCAAGCAAGTGGCATGATTGGTTGTTTCAAGCTCAATGGTGGTACGATTTTAGTTTCCATTCAGCTATTAAAATGACTCCATTTCAGGCACTTTATAGTTGTCCTCCTCCTTACAGAGAATTAGATCCACTTGAAACTACCTCAATAGCAGCAGTTGAGGAAGTGATTCAACAAAGGGCAGGCTTGGATCAATGGTTACAATTGCAATTAGAAAGGGAACAAAATAGAATAAAATAAATGGTTGGTAAAGGCATAACTGAGAGAGAATTCCAATTGGAAGATTTGGTATGTGTGAAGTCCCGGCCTTATAAGCAATTGAATATAGCACTCAATAAGAATATCAAGTTAAATCCTTGTTTTTATGGACCTTAATACAAAGGGTGGGGTGGTGGCTTATAAGCTGCAATTACCAGAAAAGGCTTCCATTCACCTTGTATTTCATTCATAATTTGCTTAAATGAAGGTGGGAAATAATGCAGTCACTTCAGTACTTTCATTGGAAAATGATGGAGGCAGAGTCAGGGTCAAGCTTGTAGCAATCTTTGATATAAAGCTAATGAAAAAGGGCAATCATGCAGTGGTAATGGTACTTATAGGTGGTTAAATCTATTAAAAGAAGATGCCACTCGGGAAGAGCAAGAGAAGTTTTTTAAGCAATTTCCAGAATTCAATGTGGATTCTTGAGGACAAGAATCGTTTAAAGAAAGAAGTATTGTTATGAACCAGGAGTTTAATCAAGGATTAGCAGCAGCAAGTGAGGAATTATGGCAGAAATAACATGTCAAGAATATAACAGATGCGAGTTAGTTAGTTACCATGGTAGTTAAGGGATAGAAAGGGCATGTGATGGAAGTTAATTAGACAAATGTTAGTTGGAGTAGTTAGTAGGTTACATTCATTGTATATAAGCCATTGTCTTAGAGACTTGGAAAGCAAGCAATAATAATTGAAGTTTTGCAGACAATCTGTTATTCTCTATCAAATTCTTTCTTACTTTCTCAATATCTAAGAAAGATCCTTAGCACGGAATAATCAATCGATTCTTTTCGTCGTCTTCATTATTGTTGTGTACATAAAGACTTTTGGCATGCACTCGAGTTCATTTAGGGCTTCTGAAAGGGTATTTTCATTTTTAATCTTTTCAGGGAAAATAACATATTTGTCTCTAAACTATCATATCTGCTCTAATTGAGTCCCTCGGCCACCGATTTTGATCAATCCATACCCCCGTCATCATCAATAGCTAAATAAATGAACAAGTTATAGGGTCATTATTTATAGCACAGAGATTCGATATAAACTTGTTTTTCACCAATCACCACCAAGATTTTATGCAAAAAGCTCAAAATTTGAATGGAAGAATGACCTTATGCCTCGCGGGTTTATCATATGCCTGTTTAAGGAATGATTAACCATAGATCACATCAACAGGTTAGTTAATTGATCGAAATCTAGATAGGTAGGAAACTCAATTTGATCCAGTTGAGTATTTGTGATAAGCTTGAAGGGAATTCATCATTCCCCTTTCTTTTATTCGTCAAAGACATGTATGTTCATTCTTCACTCACAAAAATAGTGAGGATAGTCAAGATTGCTGCTTTTACTCATTCCCACATGAGATTTTGCATTCCCCAAAAGAAAAATTACATATAGGACTCGAATGAAACTGCCATATATATTAACAGCATGTTTGAAAGCCAAAACGACCATTTTATTCCCAAGTAAAAATAGTGTCATCTCCCAGTCCAACATGCTGCATTTTGTTATTATAAGAGCTAGGAACCAGCTACCCAAGATAAAAGGTAATGGGATGTGCATTGGTCCACATTACAATAACTGAGAAGAAAGCAAGAGATTGGCTCCAAAGCACCAGACATGAGCCACAAAATATGCCCGATGGAACTGGCCTACAAAAACAAGGGCCAATTCCGCTATGAAGCAGCTTTTGTTAAAAACAGCCACCTTAGCTAAACTCCCACAGCACGGAGCCCGCTATTATCTATACCTTCTACTATATGCCTTAGCATCGAAGGTTTTTTTAAAAACACATTAAATATCAGTGATTCTTAAAAAACCACGGATTTTCCTTTTTTAAGAAACAAATCTAAAACTATACACTAGAGTTCTTATCTACAGAAGCTCTTGTGATCCCTTATAAAGCTCAGCTACCTTCAATTCTGTAGGTTCATTGAGTTGAGAAACTTTATCCAACACTCAAATTGCCAGCTCGCGTGATGCAGTTTAGGTAAAATATGAGCTCATGAATAGACGCACCCCAATATCAGGGGGCCCATCATCCCCGCCAATTGCATGAAGGGCAACAGGGATTGTTGAGAGAAGACGCACTGTGAGAGGGAAAACCGAAGGATCAATTTCAGATTTCAAAATGGCATCGGAATGCTGGCTTGATCCCTTGGTACTCTCCATGTCAGGTTCCAAGTTATGATCATGAGGATTTATGACCCATGCAACCTCACCAAGCGCTTTGTAATACCCCGAGCCTGCTCTCCTAACTGAGCGTTTGGAGGCGCATATATTTAGCACCAGTGTCGATGTGGCTTCAAGCCATTCCACTGTCAGGCCTTCAACTTCATCATAATATATACGCCGTTCAATCTGAAAGCATGTGTGGTTGCATATGAGACCGTTATGCAATCTAGCAAGAACTATGGATAACATATAGGTATAGATATACTCACAGCTAGTTTGTTGATATAAATGGACATAAACCTTGGACCAAGACCCAAAACCCTGGCATCAGACAATAAAACCTGCAGGGCAGAAAGGGAGCAAATGGATTCCCGATCATACATATAAACAAACATGCTATAATCAAGTGAATCTGGAGCATATTAACCATTATATGGCCAATCACCAAAAAAAAACTACCTCAACCTAAAATTTGTTTCATCAATTTTATTGTCCTATTCAGCGTTATGCATGAAGCTCGAACAAATTGGACGATTTAAAGAAACAGAATGCTAAAGCACATTTTAAAGGATGGTAAGGCACCGAACATTAAGAGGTCCCAATGGAGAAAACATACCTCCTTCCTCTTCACCGAAACCCACATGTACAGCTTATCACAGGCATCCTTGACATGCCTGCTAGCCAGCTTTCTCTCATTACAATAAGCTGCAACATGTGAAAGTAACTCTGGGCAAGGAATTCTATGCTTTAATGCTGCAGCTGATAATGCTTCCTTGCCTTCTGCGGATTCTGCAACATCTTTGCAAAAACAAATACCAGTGAAACACCTTGTCCCTTCTTCCCCTGGCCTCGCTTTAAGAGACATTCTTCTATCCATCATATACAATTGCTCCGCTTCTATTGCTGCGGCCAGTGTTCGATGGACAACAATATCAGGATATCGGCGCAGTGGTGAAGTGAAATGTGTGTAGAGAGGAACAGCCAGTGCATAATGACCCCAATCATTCATATTATCTTTCAAATCACCACTACAAAAGTAGGTCGCCAACTGCATTGGCCTTGAAGCATAGTTGATAAGAATATTAAATAGCTCAGGGTCATCCTTGAGCTTTTCCTTGATGCGCTCTAAGGATTGTTGGAAGTTACCAGAAGAAGTGTCCAATTCTAAACCATGCTTGCAACAAAAAGCTTCAAACTCTCTGAGTTTCCGCATATTAGGTCCAGGGTGCCTCCGCAGTAATGCACTATCTGGAAAAGCTCTAGATATGATTTCAGCAGCAGTGAAGTTCGCCAGAAGCATAAACTCCTCAACAATAAAATTAGAGTCCTTTCGTTCACAAAGACTGCTGTCATATGGAACTCCATATTCATCAAACAAGAAAACAATTTTAGAACTTTCAAGCCGTAAAGCCCCATTATCAAACCTCTTTTCCCTTAAGGTCTTTGAAATTTCATGAAGACATATAACAGATCCAATTACATCTGCCCATTCAAAATGACCATGCAACTGTGGAAGGCTATCTCCAAAGGTGTTGCAAGTCTCTGTATCAATCATCCCATCGACAATGTCCTGGGCGTGTTCATATGAAAGCTTGCAGCAAGAATGTATCACAGTGCGGTCAATCCAACGATCCACAACATTCCCAGAACTGTTGAAGTCCCAGAAGATAGAGAATGCAAGCCTATCAACTCCAGGGTTAAGAGAACCTAAATTCTCTGAAAGCAATGGAGGCAACATTGGTATTTTGCGCCGCAACATATAAACACTGGTAGATCGAAATTGAGCTTCCATGTCTAAGGCTGTGTCAGGTAAAACAAAATATGACACGTCTGCAATGTGGACACCCACTCTGACAAGGCCATTGGGTAACTTTTGAACTGAGAGAGCATCATCTAAATCAGTAGCACTAGAAGGGTCGATGGTAAATATGCACAAATTCCTAATATCTTTTCTATTTTGTATTTCATCTTTCGGCACCTCCCAGGTATTGCTTGGAAGACAGGATAGTGATTCAGGAGAAAATTCAGAGCAACAAATTGCATTTTCATGTAAAATAGCATTGATTTGTGACTCCATTTCACTGCCCCGTCCAAAAATACATGACACATGGGCTTCTGGAAAGGGACTTTTGTCACTCCAATTATCGATCTGTGCAGCTACCAACTCCATTTCAACTGTTGCATCTTCATTCTCCAACCTTTTCTTGATGCAGTCAGGTAAAACACTCACAAGGACCATCAGTTTTGGGAATCTTGGATCAGTGGGCATCATCTCGATGTATTCATGGTTTGAAATTGATAGCGAGCTCTTATTCTTTTTTGCATTTTGTCTACAGCCTTCCCTGTAATAAAACCATTGCTTAACATTGAGAAAACCAACAATAACGTCTCGACGAGGAGATTTTTCAACGATAGCAACAACTCTACCAGTTGGTCTTTTTGATGGGTATAAACTAAGCATGGCACAAATCCTCCCCACACTATTTGAAACTTCATCCTGCCCAGTAGAAGGAACAGCGAGTGAAGACTCTGAAGCTGACTGGTGATACCCATTAACATAATTATCATGAACAACTTCACCAGCACAAGCACTCTCATCATAATGAACCCCCTTCTGAGGAGCCAAGGAGTTTCCAAAATCAGCACACTCCAAATCCAAGTTCATTGTACTTGTACCTTTGCAGCCACCACCAACTTTTCCATTGGCTTCAAGATGTAAATTGCTATCTTCTGCTGTGGGATTGTTTGATGGTGCATTTGACCCTTTCATTTTGGTCCAGAATGACAAAGGATCTACCTCGATGACCACAACATCACCATCCATCTATACAGAAAAAAAAGTTATTTCAATCAATACCAAAAAAAATAATCATGTTCCCATATGTTATCATCAATTCTTTTAGCTGTATTGGAAAGGTAGATCATGCATCATGTTAGAAATGCAAGTCTTGGTCATTTTCTAACTACTCGGTGAGAAAGTACCAACCAACAAATAGAATTGAAAAAAAAAATTGAAGAGGCTCAAACTTACAGCCCTGTTTTGTGCAGCAATTCCACTGATAAGAACATCTGTAGGTACTCCCTCAATTTTGCAGTATGCCTACCAATAGAAAATGAAATATGCAAATAGCTAAGAATAAAAATTTTATAGGGAGCATTGAAAGAACACTTGCAACCAATAGAATCAAATGGAGCATATAAAACAAACCTCGAGTCTATTGTGAGCATTTACACGAAATAAGACTTTAAATACATCACCTTTCTGCCAAGAATTTAAGATAGAAAACACATGTGAGTCAACAAAAATTAACGAGAGCTGCTATAGTAGCGATATTATTGCACTAAATAAGAAGCTAACCTCTAATGCCTCGTTAACAGTCTCCGTGGACCAGTATGGAGCAAAGATTTTACTCTGAGCTTGGCCCTCAAACTGGTGAAAAGGAAGCAATTTTCCATGGGGGCCTCCACCAACAATTGGTTCAGTGCATGACTTAGCAAGCATTGATCCATCAAGATCAGATAGCACTAGGTCTTCTTGTTGTTCGTTTACATGCATAGTTGGCATAGAACTATAGGCGATCCTTGACACTGTGGTTGGTCCATGCTCACTGAGGACATGCAAGTCTAATTCCAGCTGCTTCGAAGATGAGCAACCCATAGAGGATGTATAACACCTTGTTTTGCCACCATTTCCAACAGACACTGATGATTCCCCACGTAGATCATTTTGTGAACTGAAAGCTGATCTCATGAAAAAATGAATAGAAAAACCATAACATCAAGATTGTTCTGACAAATACCAGAATTATTACTGTCAAGGTTTAATACCGACTCACAAGTTCAAGCAGTTAACTCTGCTAGCGTACTCCATGGTTGCCAGAGGATTATTTACTTTTTACCACATCTAATGACAACATTATTTACCTAAACGAGGAAGCTAATCGATCCTGTTCTACAAAAATTGACCATTGCTCTGTTTTCCAGAATTCTTTCCTCTCGAAAAATCTGACAAGAGCAAGAATACAAAAGGAAAGACAACAAAAAATTCCAAAACACGAATCTCTCTTCTTCTTCTTTTACCGTTACAAATCAAAAATCTTACAGCAGCTAATTGTACTTTCCTCAACAACCTAAGAAGAAAATAAAAGAAAGAAAACACAATTAATAATTATAAGCGAAGAATACCTGGATTGGGAGAGTTCTGTTTGGATCGGCGATTAGATCGGCGCTTATTCTTCTTCTTCTCCTTCTCCCTGTCACCACTATCCTCAGACCTCACAACCACCATCACTGGCGATTGCTCACTCGAACTTTTCATAATTCCTCAGAGGAAAAACAATTAAACAGTAACAACAAAAGAAACGAATTGAGAAAAAAAGGAAAAAGAAATCAATCAAAAATAATGAAGTGATAGATAAAGAAAACCCTAAAGCTGAGGCACCTTCCGATTGTTAAAAAAATTACGGAAGAACCGATAATAATGGGACATAAAAAAGAAAAGAAGAGGGAAAAACAAAAGAATAAAAGAGAAACAACAACAACAAAGAAAGGGAAAGAGAGATGATAGGGTTTATGAAGACGTGAAGGTGGGAAGTTAGAAAGGGAAAGGGACGTTATGATTGGTCGGCTAAGACAAATGGCGCCGACAATTGATTCCTTTGTCTACTCTCCCCTAGGCCCTGACCCCAGCCAGCCCAGCCTCTTCGCTTTCCTTTTTTCCTTTCACTTTTTTCTTTTCTTTTGCTCTCTCTTTGCTTCCCTTTCTCTTTTTTTATGATTATGATTTTTTTTCTTTAGTGGGAGGTTTTGTGCTCTGTGGGAAGGATGGATGGATCATGTGCCACGTTTCAGTGTTGGATTGGTGAGTGCTAAACTGCGCCGTGGAGGTGAGGGGGTATAGAATTTGAAATTTCGGGGTTTGTGTGCGTGTATTGGCTGGTATTTATGGTCGTATGGACGGTGGTAAAGAAGACTGGAGGAGTTTTATAATCTATAGTGGTACCACGGGGTGTTTGGAGTAATGATAAAAGTTTTTTTAAAATAAATATATTAAAATATTTTTTTATTTTTTAAAATTTATTTTTAATATTAATATATCAAAAGAATCTAAAAATATTTAAAAATTTTAATTAAAAACAGCAAATTAGGTGAAGTCGTACCTTTTGAGTGGAAATTTTCCTACATCTAACCTAATTGAAGGGGTTGGCGTCAAAGTCATGTGATGGATGTGGATATTTCAAGGGAGAGCAAAACCAACCATATTCTCTCTCCTCGTTGTTATTTTAAGGGTTTTTTTTTTCTTCTCAAATTTAAAAATTAAAATATTTAAAAATTAAAATTCAAGAAATATAGAAATTGTAGAGGAAGAGAAAAAAAATAAGAGGGTGAATAATAACTTTTCTATCCTTAAAATGGTTATAGTTTTTTCTTTATTTTACATTTTGATCCTTTTTTTTTAATTTTATCTATTCTTAACAAATTTTGACAAAATAATTATTAATTGGAGCACAGAAGAATATAACTGGAAAAAAAATAAAAATAAAAAAAATATTATTTTAAAATCTGAACTTATCAAAAAGATCAACTTGAAACTCAGCAAACTAACTTAAATTGGTTTGGATTGAAAAAAAAAACTCGATTAACTCGGTGACAACCAAACCATCAACTCATTGACTCTTTTTATTTTTATCGAAATAATATCATTTTATTTTTAAAAAAAATATTTTGAGTTCAATCCTCTTAATTTGTGATTTTGGTTTTATTCTTGATTGACCACTACTGAATTTTAAAACTATGAAAAAAAATTTATATAGTGTTTTACTACTATAGTGTCTAGTTATTTCATTCTTCATCCAAGACTAACTAGGTGTCATAAAAAGATTTGAACCCCTATATATGGTAAAAATACCCATCATGAGACGTTTCATCATAAAAAGATTTACAGCATCTCTATAATTTTTATCAATATAATTTATTTATTTTTGTGTTCGCCTAATCAAGCCACAAGATAACACGTGGGCTGATTTGATTTTTCTTGAAAGAAAGATAAACTTGTTTGCTATGGATTTGCATTGTTGTTTCGTTCTATTTTGCCTTTGGTTAAAAATAAGTATATTTTATGTTATTTTTTATGCTTTGCTTTTGGAATAAAGTATTTTTTTTAAAAAAGTTACTATAACTTGACTTGTATCCACACAACAAGTGATCCTAGGTCGAATCAGAAAATATGTGATGCTGGCTTAACCTAGTCTTTTATTCCAGACAGGGCTTTTGATATAGTTCATCCTTCTATTAACACAAAATATTTAATTTAATTTTAAGAAATATAATTTAACTGATCAGTTCCTGAATTTACTCTCTAAAAATTACCAATTTAAGTCTCATAAATCCCAGGGCCACTGGAAGGTTAAATGGTCATTAATTTTAGGGTTCATGAGATTAGTTGAGGTACGCGCAAGCTGACCCGAACACCCATATTAATTTAAAAAAATATTTAATTAGATTTCTTTATCAAATAATGTCTCATTATATCCTTGTAAAATAAAATTTTTTATTTAATCACCACCCTCCCCCTGCTAACGCCATTAAAATTTCAGGGTTGATCAATGAAATCGTAACACGTGGAAAAAAAAATCAAGTCCATGTATATTCATGGTTTAACCATTAAGTTTTAACAACTTTGATAGACAACAGGTTATTAGTAAACAAAAACTTCATTATGAAATTATTAAATATAATATTATATTAATAAGGAGATTTAATAAAACATTTTCTACTGATAAAATTACAAATTATATGGAAAGCTCATTGAAGACGTGTCTCAGTGCCTGGCTTCTTGTGGATTTGTCATTGGAAGTGAAAACACTCCTCGTGAGCCCCGGAACAGGACAAAGAAAATCCATGTTTGATATTTGACATAACCGACAGGCCTTCCCAACATTGTCTAGTTATCAAGTTGCCCTGAATGATGTTTTATTTTAGTGTTTTTTTTTTTTACTCGCGCTGCGCTGTATATATTTCTTTGCTCTTTTAGTCTTTTCAGGAGCTGTTTGAAATTGTAATTTATATTATTTTTTAAAATATTTTTTATTTAAAAATACGTTAAAGTAATATTTTTTATTTTTAAAAATATATTTTTGATATCAACAAATGATCAAAAGACTCAAAAAAATATTAATTTGAAGTAAAAAAATAATAATTTTTTTTAAAAAAATTAAAAATAATTTCAAAATACAAAAATAAAAAGGAACTTACTAGAATAATTCCCCACACTTCACCGTGGTTTTTCTCACTTAAAAAGAAAAGGTAAAAACACCTTGATTACTAAATTAAAAAAGACTAAAACATTTCACTGTTGATTGTTAAAATGCTAACCGGCAATAACTTTTAGTACATGTTTATAATAATTTGGCGCTCTCTCAGCTGAATCCCGTGACAGCCACCAGCTGCAGATTTTCACTTGCTACATTGTTCACTCAACTCAATGTTGATTTAATGGGTAAAAAATAATTTATGAGCTTTTCCTTCATTAACTCAAATGATAAGGACACAAGATAGTTAATTAGAGATAACAAATCATTAATTCATGAATTAAGAACACGTGATTTGAAGTCATGTAAACAATATTAAATTCCATGTTGATCATAAGGCCTTCAAACAACATAAAATTGGATGAGTTTCGTAGACAACAAATATAGTGGTCACCACGTTGTTCGAATCTTTGTAATTATTTACTAAAAAAATCCAAATAGTTAAAAGTAAATATTATATATTAGATAATCGGTTTTTTTTTTTTACTTCAGCAATTTGATTGACTTTTTTAACTGAAATAACTGGCGACTGATAGCTTGATATGGAAAATCAAAGTAGATGGTAGCTTGATATGAAAAATCATACACCCGTAAAAGATTTATTTTGATGAATGCGAAAACTCTCAGATGCTTAAATTAGTAACTTTATAGAAAAAGAAAGTATAATGATATTTTAAAAAAAATATGTTCTAAAAATATTTATACTGAAAATATTGAGAATAAAGAGATTGTGAATCTTGAACTTGATGAATTCATAATATATTTATAGTACATAAGTCTTGTTTTTTTATAAAGATGGGGGTTGAAGAGTCATATCACCTATATAAATTAACGTGATGTTTTGAGTTATATTCTATTCAAAATAATATATTATAAATCAATATAAAATATTGAGTGACTTGCGTGAGGGTCCTAAAAAATTACCGAGAAACTCTTACGAGATCTTGAAAATTTTCTCAATGGTGTGTTGGGCTTAAGCGAGTTGCATGTGCGTTAGGAATGAGAAATAGACATAGTCATGTTGTATGAGCCCAAACATGTTAGGCTTAGGCACGCGCCCGAGCCTATGGGGTTGTCGGGCACCATGCCCAACATAGTGGTGGGCATGCGCCTTAAAAACCAGGAATGCCCAGCACCTGAAGTGTTGGACTAGGACACTGCTTGGGCCCATTTTTGCTGGGTTCAACAAGGGGATCAAGTCCAGTGTTGTGCCCCTAAACTTGGGGGCTGAGCCCGTGGGCAGGTGGGCCTGTGCACGTTGTCTGGGCCTATGTTTTTCAATATTTGGCCCTTGCGAGGATTTTTTAGGTCTATTAAAATTAGGTTTATCACTTTAAAAAAGTCTTTTAATTAAATTAAAGAAAGAACTAAAAGGTATGAACTTTTTATTTTTGCAATCCACGTTGCTATTGAATTTTTTTTCAATTTAGTTCTTAATTTTTTTTCCAAATGATTCCTTCCACGTCTAATTTGATTACCAGTTCAAAATTTGCTAAGAAAATAAAAATTCAATGATAGGGGATCAAATAGTAAAAAACAAAAAAAAACCATGGTCATTCTAGAATCCCTTTACTTGGTGGAATACTCATTTTCACCCCTTTATTTTCCTTTTCAAACTTGACAATCCACGTATTTTTTTAAAACTCAATCTTGATTCAAAAATTAATTTTTTTTATTTTTTAGTTTATAGTTAGAGAGGAGAGATGGATATCAAACTTCAGATGATAGAAAGAGAAAGTTATCAATCTTAATCATAAAAAATATTGATCTTTGTGTTAATAAATTTCATTCAATAATAGTAGTTTATATTGAGTGTTATTTCACCCTAACAAAGTCCACGAGAAAGTAAACCTAACCTTAAAAGGTTTTTTTGGGTTTCGGTTTATTTTTTTTATTTTTGGATGATTTTTTAAGTGTTATTTAACTAATAAAATATTAATTAGCTGTAAAGTTTTTCTAAGAATTGTACACCACCAACCAAATTTTTCCATGTCAGATTTGAAATGTTGAGATAAGTACTTTAGTGAATAGTAGTTAGAATCCATAATGGCATGTACGATAGAACAATCTTTTAGAATTCTTTTAAGATATTTTGTTTATTTTTATATTTCAAAAATGTTTTTTAAAAAATTTAAATTTATTTATTTATTTTAAATTAATATTTTTTGATGTTTTTAAATCATTTTGATGCACTGATATTAAAAATAATTTTTTTAAAAAAAATATTATTTTAATATAATTTAAAGTGAAAAGTATCTACAATCACATTTTTAAAAAACAACAAAATTAAAAGAGGAAGAATGCCTCCCGTGAAACGTTCTCTTAGCAAGACTTTCCATCCATCTCCAACGACAAAAATCATGATGGGAAACCAAAGATTAGAATAAGTAAAGTAATTAGGAAACAAAAGGAAAACAAAAGATGCCACCTTCCGAGACCTTTACGGAGAATCTAAACAATGACATCAAAAGAAGCACAGGAAACAAACATAACAACTTATATGCTAAGTAGCTGCTCGTAAATGGAGCATCACAGAGAGTTGCGAAATCCTGGATGGCTCTCAAACAAGAACCCAAGAACTCCCTTCCTCGCCTCTTACAAGCACAGAAAAGCCCGCCTCCATCTCACTATTTTATTTTATGATATACGCTAAAAATGTACTTGAAATGAGGAGTAACAACTACAAACATTATTGGTAAGCAAAATTGAGAGTTTCCTCGACAAAAGCAAGCGTCTCAAGTTCAATGTCCGGAAGACCCATCACCCCATCCATAGGTGAACTGATTGGCTCAATGTTTTCACACATAGAAAAACCTTCTCCATTAATGAAACCATCAGAAAACTGCCCAACACCATGCCCAATTTGAGACTGTTGATCAAAACCAAGCAACTCTTGACTAACTGATGGTGATGACGTTCGCTCTTCCCATAAATCCGAAATGCATTGCACTTCTTCGGAGCTATCTCCAATCATTTCTACACTGTTTTCTTCTTTGATTGAGCTTTCTATATTACACTCTGTGACCACCATTTCCAAATTGCTTTCAAGTCCATGACCAGGTGAGGTCATATGGTAGAGACATCAAGCACAGACAATGGAGATGGATATTGAGAACAAAAGCCATCGAATTCTTCAGACACTACCTTTGTATCAATATGCAAATTATTAGCTAAAGAATACTAACCATGTTAGCAGACATAAATTGGTTTTGTTAAAATAAAAAAAAATTAATCGTCTACCAAGACTCAGTTGTATAAAAATTATTATAGATGATTCTCGAATTATTTTATTTTCATGTGTAAGATTTTTTATTATGTTTTCACTTTTCAATAATTGCACATTTATTTATTTTTATGCTGGAAAAAAAATTTACCATCTAATTGGAAAACATTATGACAGGTAAAGTGAATTTCTAGTGAATTCCGGGAAAATGAATTATTTTCTGATGTTTGGTAGTGTAATGGAAAATAAGTTGGAAAATATTTTTCAGTGTTTGGTTATGTCATGGAAAATGAGCTGGAAAATAACTTATTAATATTTTATTTTTCTCAAGTTTATTAAAATAATGAGGAACAAATGTTACAAATTAAAAGGTTAAATAAGAATGAAATTAAAAAATATATAATTTCATAAATTATCTCAAATAAAATAAATAATAATCAAAATAATAGAGATCAAATTAAAAAAATAAAAAAATAAAAGATGAAGAAATTAAAATAATAATAATTAACATTTCATAAATTATTTCAAATAAAATAAATAACAATTAAAAAAATAAGAACCAAATTTGATAGATAAAAAATTTTAATAAAAAAATAATAAGAGAAAAATAAATAGCAATTATAAAAATGAAGACCAAAGTTAATATAAAAATTAAATTTTAAGAGATGAAATTGAAAAATAAATATTCAAAACAAAATATATATATATAACAATTAAAAGTTTGAAGATCAAATTTGATATAATCAGAAAATAATCTCACATTTCTAAATTTTTTACAATTTCTAAAAAGTGTTTTCCGCTAAAATTTTTCAGAAAAATATTTTTCTAAAAATCAAACCAAATTTTTCTTTCACTAAAAAATATTTTTTATTGACCAATTTTTTTAATAATAAATAAATACAAAAATATTTAAAAAATAATTTTTCAAAAACTACTTTTGAAATAACAACACAGCGAAACCATACAATCCTTTTCTTTATCTCAAAACCCAAGGATATCACATTCCAATAAATGAAAGCAAAGTCAAATCAACATATATACGGTGGAAGTGACAGTGCATGTTTGAAAAACTTCCCGAGTATGATCCAACCGTCTTGTTAGGCGACTGATTCAGAATTGATATTTGGGCATCTTTTGTTTATGTAGTACAACCACGCTTTCAATTTTTAAAAATTATTTTAATCTACTAATATTAAAAATGATTTTTTTAAAAAAATTATTATTTTTATATATTTATAAATAAAAAATACTTTTAAAAAAACTTGTAACACATAGGAGAAAAAATTAAATAGCTAAAATTATTTTCATAAAAAGATTATAGCATCAGCCTTTAAAATGGCTCTACTTGGACAGCCCAGGCATATTGTCGGTAAAAAGTTTGTCATCGTGTGTGGTCATGGGGATTTCCCTTTTTCTTGTCTTTCACAGCACACAAGAAAGAGGTCAAAACCGTGGTATTGGTAGCTAAGCTCTCCCAAGCTGGTGCAGAGATGGTGGCCTGCAAATCGAGTGAATAGATTAGGTTGGTGCCGCCCGGATTTGATGGGATTCACAGCCTTTCTGAGCAGTGATTCTTAGAGCCGCTGATAATTGCATCGTGCGTAGAGTGGAGACAGCGAGTAATTCTTTGATTTTTATATTACCCGGTAGCAACCTGCTCGTCCAGCTGGGGTGAGTTGGCCCTGGGCATTTCCCGACCAATGCAGGTAGTTTTGAAAGAAAAAAAAGAAGCAAAGGCGTTACTCGCCATCTACCCACTTCTCTCTTGACGCTTGACTCCACGTACTAACATTTAGATACAACTTAATAAGTATCGTATTTTGTGAAAATGCGATAAAATAATACTAATAAAATAATTTTAAATTTGGGTGTGTGAGGATATCGATAAAATACTTTTTAGCGTTCAATTTTTTTTTTTAAGACTGGTTCAAATATAATTCTAAGTTTTATGGGTTAAAAAATTAATCATTTGACTAAATAAAACTTTATTCCAGTAATTTACTAATGATTTGCAATTGTTTACTTTTAATAATATTATTTGATGAAATAGCATATAGAGGTAGATGATGATGTTTTAATCTACTTCTCATAAAATACCTTTTAGCGTTCGATTTCTTCCTTTTTAATACTGCTTCAAATATAATTCTAAGTTTTATGAGTTAAAAAATTAATCATTTGAATAAATAAAACTTTATTTCAATAACTATAGTTAATTGATGAAATAGCTATAGGGGTAGATGATGATGAATACCCCTCGCAAATTATTATTTTATTTTAAAAAAAATTATATAGAAGGTTTGATTGAGAATAAATTTTATAATTAGTTTTAAATTATTTTTTATGGGGCTATCCTAATATAATGATTCAGGTCATGTATTTGGTTGTTTAACACATGTAATTTGGGTTTTTTCACATGTTTTTTACATAATTTTTTTAAAAATTTGATTCTTTAACATTTTATTTATTGAGAATTACACTTTATTTGTTTCAGTTTGATTTCTATGAGTTTATTCTGATATTATGATTTGGGTCGCGGGTTTGGTGGGTTAACTTGATTGACTCAGATCATTTTTTATTTTTTTATTTCATCCTTCAATATTGAGTTAATTGAGAATTAGACTTCACAATTTGTTTTGGTGTGTTTTCTATAAAGTTATCCCGGTTTTATGACCTAAGTCATAGGTTTAGAAGGTTAACCCAAGTTAACTTTTGTTATTTTTTGTGTTTTTTTTTTAAATTTCATCTTTTAATATTGAGTTGATTAAGAATTTAAATTTATAATTTGTTTTAACGTGGTTATCACTGTTTCATGATCTAACTCACAGATTTGTCAGGTTAATCTGAGTTGAAGCAAGATTTTTTTGTTGATTTTTTTTTCAATTTTATCCTTTGATATTGGGTTGATTGAAAGTTAGGCTTTATAATTTGTTTCAATTTGTTCTGCATGAGATTATTTCAGTTTCATGACTCGGGTCATGAATTTAGCAGGTTATCTTGAACTGACTTATGTCCATCCAATGTATTATCATCTTAGTATTACAAAATAATTGTCATCTTGAATTTCCCAGTCGAATTATATTTATATCAGACATTTAATTTGTTTTTAGACTTATCAAGCTAACCAGATCATATTAAAACAATTTATATATATATATATATATATATATATATATATATTCTAATGAAAACATGTTAATAATATCTAAATATGTATTTTTATCTTTAAAAAATATTTGATCCGACCGTAACCTAACACAGGTCAATAATCTAATGGTATTCTATGTTTTTGAGAATTACCGTATCTCTATATCGAAGTCGTGCGATGTCCGTATCCTCGTAGATTACCGTCTATACACGTATTGAATCAACAAAGAGATAACTATTAAAATAAGGACATAAACCTGGTGGCTAAATTTAAAGCACTGAGATTTGATACGTTGTATACATGTGACGTGTGCGTGTTTTCTGAAAGTACTGGTATTATTTTAATCTTTCGAAGATCTGGCAATTCTGTGCCGCTGTCTCACAGGTATATTCAAGTCCAGTATTCCGGGCTCTTGATTCTCTGTACCTTCTTCACCTAATCAACTGTACTGTTCTGTCTGTATTTTTTTTAGTCAATTATAAACGACAGCATACGTATTTGAAAATTTATTAGGAGGGACTAGTTTGCATGCTCGACCTTTGCTGCAAAGATATCAACAAAAAATTAAACTTAAAAAAAATATTTATATCAAGAAAAACTTTCTAGTATTGTTATTAAATTAAAAAATTAGTTCAGTTCTAAAAAAGATTTTTCACCAAGAAAAATTTTAATTAAAAAATTAAGGGTTGGTATGTATTTTTAATAAAATCAATCGAGAATTATATGTATTAATAAAAGATAATAAATATATTAATTTAAATAAAAAATTGAATTAAAAAATTGAGATCAAAATTAAAATAGTTGATCTTATGTAGCGGTGTAGCTCTTTAAATTCTTTTATTTAATTATAGAATAATATGTTTTTTTCTATGCAAGCCATTTCAAACAAGTACAAAACATATTTTTCTAAAGTCTAAAATTATTTTTCTTATTAGTATATCTTTTATTTATTCAATGAAAGCATGTGTTTTAATTAGAATCGTTGTTCTATTAAAAAAAAAGTCATGATTGTTAAAATAGATTAAAAAATATCAAAATATTTATATTTTTTATGTGATTGAAAGCTAAAATACTTATAAATGTTATAACATTATTTCCAAAAAAACATTTAAAAATTTGAACAAAAAAAATCTAATCAAATTTTCATGAGCAATTCATCACCATCATCATATTAATTGAAAAAAATGTTAAAATTTAAATAAAATCTTGTAATGTTATTTAAGAACCATGTCAAATTTGAAGAATAAGTGAATTAACATGTTAAATTTTTTTGAGTGCAAAAATAAAATAAAGAAAAGGGCCAGGTGTGCGAGGGCTTGGAAGCCATGCGATGCATCCCGTGTTTATCCAATTCCCCACAATCAAAGTGACCTGAAATTGGGTAGAAAATTCAATTGCATATTTTGGACCAAACAACCTATTTCAACTAATTTTTCGCTTGAAAACATTTGGGAAATACTCTACAAACCTTAATAAATCCACCTATGCCTTTACAGTAGCAAAAAATTGATTGAAAAACAAAAAATAAATTTGAGATCATAAATCTTTTTAGACCCCAATTTATTTTTTTCAATAAAATGAATGTAAAAAATCACTACCTTCAAACTCCTCTCATCGTGTAGAATATTTTGACATAAAATTTAATTATTTTGGTTATTGGAATCACGATAACCAACTATTTTTTTTTTATCGTTATTCAAGGAATGAAAAATAAATAAAATAAAATTCGGAGCTAAAATCACAAAGAATTTAGGATAAGACTAGAATTTTTTTTGGTAGTGTTTGATCACATTTCATCCCTTTGCCTTTTAATTTGAGAATTTTATTATAATTTCAAAACTAAATTAAGCTAATTAGGTTATTAAAGAACCTAATTTTTTTAAAAATTGAAAAAGAAAAAATAAAATGGGGTCACCTGATTCACTGTTCTCATATACAGTATCAAACAATGCGAAGCCTCTTTTATTGAAATTTGTTACAGATAATGAAAGCATGTTCAGCTAGAGGCATATATATTTCCATACCTTAATTATATCCTGCTAGATGATATATCGTGTAGATATAAAAAGTAAGGAAATACCACTTTAATTCAAGAATGAAGAATTTTGAAAACTTTTATTTAATTTTTTGGACGATTGAGATCCACGGGTTCATCGAATTATGATAGGCAACCATTGATCAAGTCCTGCCCCACTAAAATCATCTAAATAACATGTTTGTTTCAGATTTTTTCTTCTTCTAATTGCAGGTTTTTCTTGGGTTGGCGCCATTGAAAGGAGGAAAGTAAAAAAAAGAAGCAAAAACGCCATCTTTTAGGTTGGCGCCAAAACAAGGAGATTGCTATAACGATATTACCTACCCATGGGGATTCCAAAACACCATCTCAGGGTCTCACTCACTCGCTTAGAACAAACGGGCGGCTTCCATTTTCACCAAAACCACTGTTTCTTCCACGAAAATCTCCCCGTTCCCTCTTAAAACTTGAAACCCAGTTCCCACTTTTAATCCTCCACTCTTGTTCTTCTCTCATCATCATAAACCCCCATCTCACTCTATCACTCGCCACAACCGAGTCAACTATCTCCCCTCTCAAATCCAAAACATCATCACTGCCCACATTAACCACACACTTGTTCTCTTCGATTTCTCTTTTACGCTTTTTGTCTGCTTCCGTCTCTCCTTTAATGCTTTTTTACTCAATTCCCTACCAGCTGCGTCAATCTCATAACTTCCTCTGTAGAATCTGAAGCCAAAACCAACCATTTATTGCGAGCAATTGTCGCGTATGAGCATTAGAGATCCTTTTCGCATCGTGGGATGGATCCATTCGGGATTTTTCGTGCAGTGCTGTCTCTCTCGGCTCTTGGAGGCTCCATTGCGCAACAGGTTAAAAAAAATAAGTTTTTTTTTTGTTTGCTTTCCAATACACGCCATGTGTTTGATGTTTTGTTTATTTTTTTTTTTGTCTTAGGACAGTTTGGACTTTCTATAATTGTCTATTAATTCATTTACAAAGGGAAATAAGAAATATTGTCGACAATATAACTATGTCAAGCCATCAATGAATGACGGCCTTTACTTATTAATTTTCATGTTCTTGATAATGGCTTGGCTTGTGCTTGTTCATACTTGAACGTCAATAATGCTATATACTATTTAATTTTAAATGAAGACATGCTTCTGTCATGGTGTGCATGAAATGTTTATATAATTATAGAGGGGTGGACTGTGGCTATTCTTTTTAAATGAAAGGTTGGCGTGGAATAAAAGAGGCGGGATGATGGTTGTCAGCATGTTGTTTGAGAAAACAAGATTGTTTAAACAAATGGTTCTTAAATTCATGAATCACCAATTGTCCTGCAACTATAATAAAAGCCCCTCAGGTTTGACCAGAATGAAAATTTTTAAATCTGAACATCTCAGCTGATGCTATCACCAAGCAAACGCATACCCTCTCCACCTTCGTCACAAATCAGGCAGCATTTAGTTGGTGTTGAGAGAGAGAAGTCAACGGAGAACCAAGAAGCTGGATAGGAAAAAAGAAATGGAGAAATTCTGGCAGACCAATTCCAAATCCACCAAAACCTCTGTCATCAAACGGCTTACTTTTCTCTTGTCTGTTCATCATTCAACCAATCCACCATATGGGAACCTTGTTGCTATTCTTGTCCACCAGTTTTTTGTTCCATGTTCTTGTATCTGGTGTTACTTACACTGAATTAATCCTTCCGAATTTCACTGCTTCAAGCTTTAAATTTGTTGACAACGCAGGGGCTTTCCTGTTCTCACGTAATGGAACATTCAAAGTTGCTATCTTCAACCCTGGAGTACAAAAGGCCCACTATTACTTGTGTGTTATGCATGCAGTGTCTGGCACCGTCATCTGGTCTGCTAATCGTGATGGTCCTATCTCAAGTTCTGGTAAAATGACTCTCACAGCGATTGGAATTACCATTGCCGAGCAAGACGGTAATGACAAATGGTCAACTCCACCACTAAGATCATCAGTAAATGCACTGCAGCTAACTGAGATGGGCAATCTTGTTTTACTTGACCAGTTTAATCATTCTCTTTGGGAGAGCTTCCACTATCCGACAGACACGATTGTCATGGGACAGCACTTACTTGAGGACACAATTCTATCCAGTGCTGTATCAGATGATGACTTGTCAACCGGTGATTACAAGCTGACTGTCAGTGGTTCAGATGTCTTGCTGCAATGGTATGGGCAGACATACTGGAAATTATCTATGGATGCCCGAGCTTACAGGAACTCTAATTATATAAATGAATATATGGAAATTAATGGAACAGGTCTCTTTCTCTTTGGTCGTAATGGATCAGCAGTTGTGACACAGGTGACCTTGCCTCCATCCAAGTTCCGAATTGCTCAGTTGGATGCTTCTGGCCAGTTCATGATCAGTAGTTTTCTGGGTACTGACAGGAAACAGGAATTTGTAGGGCCAATTGATGGTTGTCGAATTCCATTTGTTTGTGGCAGAATTGGACTGTGTACTGGCACTTCATCCAATGGCCCAATTTGTTCATGCCCCCAAGGTTTCTTAAGAGGCTCACAAAATTCAAGCGGCTGCGCGCCAAGTGATGGTTATTCTTTGCCATTGGCTTGCAATTCAGCCAAGAATGTTACTCAGTTGAATTCATCTGATGTTTCTTATCTGAGGCTTGGCTATGGTATGAGTTACTTCTCTATTGATTTCTCTGAGCCTATAGAATATGGTGTGAATTTGTCAGTCTGTCAAGATGTCTGCACTGCTGACTGTTCTTGTTTGGGAATTTATTATCAAAATTCTTCTGGATCTTGCTATGCATTTGAAAATGAATTAGGTTCCATTATAGCAAGTACTACAGATGATGATGATCATTTGGGCTACATTAAGACTTTAGGTGGAAATGATTCACCTTCCAACAATGGGTCTGCTAATCAAAGACAAGACTTCCCTTTATTTGCTCTGGTGCTGTTAACTTTTACTGGGTTCTTCATCATAGTTGTTTTCAGTTTCCTCTGGTGGAGAAAACGGAGTTTTTTGAAGATTAAAGAGACAAAACTAGGCCATGCAAACTCGATTTCTTCAGGAGATCTGGACGCCTTCTACATCCCAGGCTTACCACAACGGTTTGACTATGAAGAGCTCGAGGTAGCTACTGATAATTTTAAGACCAAGATAGGGTCTGGTGGGTTCGGTGTTGTATACAAGGGTACACTGCCTGATAAATCAGCTGTAGCAGTAAAGAAGATAACCAATTTAGGAGTCCAAGGGAAAAAAGATTTTTGCACTGAAATTGCAGTAATCGGAAATATACACCACGTCAACCTGGTGAAACTGAGAGGATTTTGTGCCCAAGGGAGACAGCACCTTTTAGTTTATGAGTATATGAATCGTGGCTCACTAGACAGGACCCTCTTTGGCAGTGGGCCTGTCTTGGAATGGCAAGAGAGGTTTGAGATAGCGCTCGGAACTGCACGTGGGCTTGCATACTTGCATTCTGGGTGTGAACAAAAAATCATTCATTGTGATGTCAAGCCAGAGAATATTCTTTTGCATGACTGTTTTCAGGCTAAGATATCTGATTTTGGCCTCTCAAAGCTTCTAGGCCCTGAACAATCTAGTTTATTTACAACAATGAGGGGTACCCGTGGCTATCTTGCACCTGAATGGTTAACTAATTCTGCAATCTCAGAAAAAACTGACGTTTACAGTTTTGGAATGGTA
Source organism: Populus simonii (assembly GCA_007827005.2). Taxonomy (NCBI): domain Eukaryota; kingdom Viridiplantae; phylum Streptophyta; class Magnoliopsida; order Malpighiales; family Salicaceae; genus Populus; species Populus simonii. Next base: position 18,021,829 of record CM017465.2, on the reverse strand, counting down.
CTGCTTGAACTTGTAAGTGGAAGAAAAAATTGCAGCATGGATGCCAGTAGCAGTGGTTGTGGCCAATCGATTTCATCATCTGGATCTGGATTTGTTTATTTCCCACTATTTGCATTGGAGATGCATGAGCAAGGGAATTACTTGGAGCTTGCTGACCCAAGGCTAGAGAGACGGGTAACAAGTGAAGAAACGGAGAGATTAGTACGTGTTGCTCTATGTTGTGTTCAAGAGGAGCCATTATTGAGGCCTACAATGGTTAGTGTTGTTGGAATGCTGGAAAGCAGCACTCCTTTAGGTCAGCCAAGAATAGAATCTCTGAATTTCTTGCGCTTTTATGGACGTAGATTCACTGAGGCTTCCATGATTGGGGAGGAAAATGAACAGAGTGACATCATCTTGTATCCAGAAGCAAATACAAGTGCTACAAGCACAACAAATGGCTCACATGCTTGTTTCTCCTATATCTCTTCACAGCAGATCTCAGGCCCAAGATAGTGTAAATGGATGAGATGCGTGTTGCTCATGTATAGATATTTTGAATGAATGGAAACCACGTAATGTATTTGGTTTAGAGTTACAGTTGTTCATAGCATTCCCTCTAGATTGAAGCTGTGTCTTCGTACTTGTTACTAAGCTCAAAATGAGCTGAACGAGTGGGTAGTCTGTCTTTGTATTAAGTTCTTCAACTTTAATTTATTATTTTTCTGCCACACATTTTCTGATGAAGGGTTGAGTTATGAATCTACCAGTTCCCTCTCTCTATACATTCTCTGCTGTTTCATGTCTTGCAACATGTTCCTGTCCTGGGGATCTTTGCAGTGACTTATTTTGGGCAGTTCTCATTTTGTTCTGTTGCTTGCACGAAGTTCACAAGGTACAGTTATGATTTATTTTTATGTGGTCATGGATTTTCTGATATTTTTTTTGCTGCTTATCTTGTGGTTTGAAGATGTTTCAGAATGAACTAGGTGATCTTACAGGAGTTCAATGTTTGGAATGGCAAATCTCGAGTTACATTTGTGCCACGAAGATTAACGCTGATATATGTAACCGTTTGTGTTCAATATCTACTGAGATTGTAATGTTGTGCTCACATAAATGAACTTCATTTATTTAGAGTTTTGAGTAGAGAAAGTATGAAGAAACAGCTGCTACTCTCCCTTGCTTTGAAATAAAAAATCTGGATTTTTCTTCTGTAAGAGTAAGAGATAATGTTGTTCTTAGCAATGCACAGTGTTGATTGTAACATTGAGAGGTGCCCATGAATCAGCTCTGAAATATTGATATGGATCTTCTTGGTTTTTTAGTTCACGAGTTGATCTTTTCGATGACAACTGACGCTAGAAACTTTTTGATCTACCACCAGTTTGTTTGTCGGTTCCAGATATGCATTTTGCCAAATGCCAACGTTGATTGTGTCAATGACAGCTTGTAAAGAACAGTTTCCTGAAAAAACGAAAGTGCTTTCCCTAGAAAATTTATTGAGATGGTTTTGGCTCTAGCCTTGGAGAGGAGAACGTCAAACAGAGAATATTAAGCTCCCATTTGAGTAAGTTCGAGTTTACGTCTCATTTTGTGTAGGTGTTTTACAGTTTTCCTTTCAGTTCTAGTGCACTTCTTATCTTGTGTGCGAGAATGTCAAACACTTTATAGTATTATAACCCTCTATATGCGTATGATTCTGGTTCTTCCTTCATTTTTTCTCTGTTTAATTGAATGTTTTTGCTGTCAAACTAGCATCTAACAGTTAAAGAAGGTCTCAATTTGAGGTGTGAAAGAATGGAATTCCTTCGAAGTATTTAAGTCGCAGCATGACAGTTTAGTCTTCAGGGATCCTTATTAGGGAACGCCTACAATTTTTTTTGTATGGATATTTACTCCTATCCTGACAACGTGTGAAAGTGTAACAGAAGGTGTGGTATATTACAGAATCAGTTTTGGGGAAAATTCGCCTCTTTCGAGCTTGGTAGAGACTGCTATGCCTTCTGGGGCTACACCTGTCCCATAAGTTTGATCACCACTTAGGGATCACAGCAGGTTTTTTGGCGCTGGAAATGTTTGAACAGATCTTATCTCTGGTATTCATGTCCATTTGGAATCTTTTGTAGCTGACTCAATAACCTGATATATAATTTCTTCTTGTACCTGGCACTCTATCTACTTCTAATTTTGTAAAACAAAATGCATTCTCACCATGTCTGAGAGGGAGGAGGGCCTTCCAAACCAGTGCTTGAAGAGGATGGTGAAAGTTGGCTATCTTGATATCAATAAAGCACTTCGAACTGCAGAACAATATATTCATGTAATGCTTGACAGACCAGAAGTGTCAGATGGGTTCTTACGCCTATTCTTATTAATGTGTGCTCATCCTTTATTGACTATCCTATTATTTAGAGTTATGGTTATCCCGTTACTTGGTAGATATGTATTGCGATCCTTTGTAGAGATCAAACTGGATTAGACCTTATACAACGTTAGTTAGCCATTTTAGAAAGAAATCCCCCTCTATCTTTTCTGAGTCATCACATCTTTTGACATCTAATTCATTTTAGATTATGCCAGGAACTGCGAAGGGAATGGGTGCTTGTAGATGAAGAGAAGGAAAAAGGTGCAGAGAAGCATAGAAATCTCCTCTCCTGTTCATCTCTGTAAGGTCTGTTACGTGCAACAACTATACTTCGTTAATTAAAAATGGTCAGTATGTCTTACTTCACCTTATCGTTATTTTATGAATCACTTATGCACAGACACACTGTAATCTGTAGATTGATCCGATCATCCTTTTTCTATGCCAACAACCAGGCTTACTCATTTTTTACTGCTGCTGGGATTTTCAAGGAGTTCTAAAGTGTTCATTTTCATCCGAGCACTATATCAATTGTTACTTCAATGTTGAACAGAGACATAGTAATTGTTTTTTAGCGTTGGCTTGTGTTCTACCCGCGAACATGGAAGGATTGCCTGTGTGATTTTAGAAATATACCCTGAAACCATTTTCATCTTTTTAGTAATGCAGGGACGATTGCTATATGATAGTTGACTCTGCTCGCACCTCTTCTCCTTGTGTTAGAAAATCGCTCACTCTGCAATAACACTGAAAGCACACACTGTAATTGGTGAGGCAAAAAGCAGGTTGAGGGGATGAGGAATCATGATGAGCTCCATATTTTTGCTTAAAAAAGAAGATCTAAAGCTCCATCCATTCGGCATCTAAACGTTCACCACAACTGGCAGTGGGGACAGTCTTGGACCCTTTTTTCCCTCTTTTAATTAGTTACTTGGAAGTCTACAGAACAATCAGGAAACCACTGGTTGAACAGGAACAGCCAACACCAGATTGTAAAGAAACTCGGCGTCGAGAGCAGAGCCTACATGACGGGGGATATTAATCGATACATCATGCCTAAAGAGGATGCCCCGATGCCTTGCTGAGGAGACAAATAGATTAGATAATAATAATAATGTTGACTACGAAGAAAAATGAACTTATACATGGAAGAGAAACGTTAGCTGATTGCTCTGTCTATTAAATGGGGGTGATGCTATTTCCGCTTCAGCAATTTCAAATCCTACTCTATACTTACTTTTTTCATCTTATGTTTTAATGGGTTCTGTAAGATGTTGAAAGTCATAAATGAGTCCATTCACCAAAGTTGAATTTTTTATTTTGAGAAAGATTGTTAAATATTCTAAAAGATGACACAAAGTAAACCATTGATTTACATTAAAAGATGTGAATGATCTGTTTCTCCAGCGTAAGTTGTGGATCTAGATAGCCATCGAGGGTTCATTACCTCTTTTGGAATCGACAAAGAGTGCATCGGCAGGTATTTGACAGCGATCCAATTGCCATCTTTCCATCCATGCCTGAAGGCCTGGAGCTTCATTTGGGACAGTATGGTGAGGGAAGACATGCCAATATGAGGTTCAACTTCCAGGGCTAGTTCAGGTTGTGGGCAACTGGGCATGGAGGATACATATTTCCAGTCCTTTTGACAGCAACTTCAATACCTCGTCTGCAATTCTCAATTTCCTCTTTTATTTTCTTCTGTGAATAAACAATATTGGCATGCAGGGTGCGCTACAATTTCTGGAATTAATGAAGGGGCCACTATGAAAAAACATCAGGATAAACTAGAAATCCATAAAGATAATAATAATAAAAAACCTGAGGATGCGAAATATGTATTTCTATAAAATAAGTCTGAACTACTTGAGAGAGTATAATGAAAAGAAATTAAAAATTAGATTCAAATGTAAAGTTTCAAAAGCTTATGTGTGACATTATCCCCCTTTCATTTATGTACCCGTGATGGCATGTGACCTTGAAGGCAGAGGTTCCTCATTAGGTTGTCCAAGTGCGCATCATCCTCGTAGATATCGTGAGGACACTTCACGAAATAAGATAAGAAAGAAGATAAAAATACTGGGGTTTTTTTTTTTCCTCTGATTTTTATATTTTTAAATTATTTTGGTATGTTAATATTAAAAATAAATTTTTTAAAATAAAAAATATTATTTTTATATTTTTCAAACAAAATATATTTTAAAAATAACTGTTAATACATTTTCAAACACCCTCTTTATTCTTTAAATTAGGAGATATTATTCGTCAAAACTAAATTTATTTATTTATTCAATTAAATAAATTACTTGTAAGAATTTCATTTCTCCTCCTGCACATGACTGACATGAAGTTTTAGTTTTGGTCAAGAATTAACATAATTCTTAATTATCGAACCGAAAGATTAATTAATGGTTCAAAAGGATGAGAGTTTCTAAAAAGAAAAGAAAAAAAACACCGAATGCAGAAAAAGATTTTTATATATTTCTTCCCTGAATATTTATCTAACTGACGGATTTTTATTGGAGATTTTATAAAAAAATGAAACATGAAGGAAACATGCAGCCTTTCTACTGCAGGGTAATTTTTATTTGAACAATAATTAATTTGAAACCAATTTTTATTTAATTTTTGAATGACTAAAATAAATATTCACGAGAAATCAATCTATTCAAATCTTGAAAGAAAAGGTGTACTTTCTGAGTCAAAATTCCTCTTGTGTTCGTTTTCTAGCTTGATAAAAGCTTGTCTTTTTTAACCAATAGCACAAATAATTTAAATTAAAAGAAGTATTTCTTGAATAAAAAATATCTTACGTTATTATTATTTTTTTAATTATGAAAAAATATTTTTTTATTTTAATTTGAAGAATAATTTTCAAAATTAATGAAATATGATTCAGATTCTAAGAAGAAGAATACACAAGTGTTTTAAATGAAGGAGCTTTTCCTTCATTGCATGTTAGGGAATTGGGAACGAGCTGGGCCACGGCAACATTGTCTTAGGCCTAAAATCACAAGGTCAAGTATTGAGCCCAAAATTGCATGTTTATTTTCCTCCTATATCATTTCTAGCCAATCAAAATCAACCGAACGCGTCATAAAAATAAGGTATGTTACCGTTCGAAACACGCCAAAAACCCCCATCCATATATATTAATACGAGCGTAAAATACACAACGGCTGAGCTCTCTCCGTAAACAAGGAAAGAAAGTCAAGATTATCGAAGAAAACTCGAGAAGAAGAGACCTTGGAATCAACCCTCACCCAATGGCATACGTTGAACGAGGTAAGCGCTCTCAGTCTTTATTGCGATTTTCGTCCATCTACGATATTGTAAATCCTTTTTCAGTCTTTAAGATTTCAGGGTTTTATCTATCCAGTTCTAATTGTGAATTCATCAATATTGATAGCGGAGTTTTTGGTTTGTGATTTTTGTTTGATTGATTCATTTTGGGAATTAGGGTTCTTCTTTTTGAAGTCAACTCTTAGATTGACTTGGTGAAGGATTAATTGTGCCTAAAATAATGAATTAATGCATCACAGATTGACATAAATCATGCTTTGAGATTCTTTAATTAGATTATCTGTTCTGCTGTTGTTAATGTCATTAATGGCGCGGAGCTTGATCACCGTTAGAAGGTCATGCCATAATCTGGTGTTTGGGCTTATAAGATACACCAACTTATGGTCCTTCACGAGTTAGGCAGGAGTTTAAACCATCTTAAGGTGGAAGGTAATACATGTTTCAGTGAAATTGATGGGATAATAAACCCTAGGAAGATGATGCCATCAGTGTTTTCTCATGCACACGCAATCTGTTTGCTGATATCATTAATTCTTGATCGCTAAACATTTAGTTTCTTATTTTTCTGGGGACTGTTTCTAGCTTTCTTTGATGCTGGAAAATTTACGTGAACGTCATTCTGCCTTTCTGTTATTAGTTTCATTGTTGATGGTCTTCTTTTTAAGCATAGTGTATCATTTGGAAGGTAATGATGTCCTGGGCTCTCTATTAACTTTTCCCGCATGTTTCTTGTATGTTGTTGTTTGGCGTATATCATTTGTGAAAATTGGATAATGAAATTAATTGCTTGTAAAATGCACTTTAACCATGTAGCCTGTAATGCAACTGGGTGGCATCATTAAGTGAAATAGTGATACCAAGATAAAGCTGTGGCTGATTCATTGCATGGTTGATGTGGGCATTATATACATTTCTTAATTTTGGTGTGAATTTTAAAGGAAGAAAAAAACATGTTGAGGATTGAATTTGTGGAACCTTTTCCTCCTCCTTGATTATTTTCAGCAATGTGGTTGTGTCCTTGTTGTCAGGTGTATTGAAATCCAAGCGATCCATATGGCGACTGAGAACAATCACTGATTTCTTCTGGGCTATTGTGAATCTCATAGGCGTGTTCTTTTCTACTATGTTCTCGGTAATTCAGTGATTTTCCCTTGTTGCTTTGTCCTAACAAGTCTGTTTTGGTACTTGCTTCTACCTCTAGATACTTATCTTCTCAATTCCTTTTATTTCTTAGATGGAAAAGACAGATGCTTACAGAAAAGGATCTGGTTCTAGCAAGAAATGGGATGGTGGCCCAGGAGGTCCTGGGAGTGGACCTTATGGCGGTGGCCCACGTGGCCCACCCCGTGGACTGGACAATGTTAGAGGGATTGACCATAGTGAGTTTATTTTGCTTGTTTATTTATTTTTGGATATTCGTGTTCGTTTTTCAACCCTCTGCTGAACACAATTTTGATATCCTTAACTTCCAGGTTCCTTGCCTGCCTGTGGCTCCTGCTGTGGCTAAAGTGTTGAGGTACCAGTAGTTCATTTGCAGTTGGGAATATATTGTAATTTGTGTTAACAGAACTTCTAAGAACGTTTTTATATATTGTAATTCTTGAATGTTACAGTTGTTACTGCGTGAGCTTTTTGCGAACAATTTGTAAGAAGCTATTGTGATATTTCAGAGTCTCTTAATATGAAGCAGTAACTTTGTTCTTCGGAGTCCACCATCCTTCTTGCACAGAGTAGATGATGGTCTACGTTATCTGCCAAATCTTCTTCCAATGGTCATGAATGGTTTAGCCCTTTCTGTTCATCCAAACCCCGCGCAGGCATGTAAGGTAGAATCGGGACTGTGGTTTTGAGTTTGAATTTGAAAATACAGAATTAGCTTATGGCGACTTTTCATAAATAAAAGCAATCAATTCAGAACTACATGAACAATTTAGGAAGAAAAATCTACTGTGGCCCGGAAATGCATTTTAATTTTCGAGGGAAAACGTAGCATGTCCTGGAAACGCTTTCATTTTTTTACGAGTAACAGATGGTTTTTCGCTTTAATTTCATGCACAACAGCCCTTCTGTATTTATTTTTTCTGGTACCCATCCGTTTCACCATTTTAGTTGCTCAGTGTTCACATGTGCGCGGTAGAAATTATATTTTTTTAAAATTTAATTTTTTTTGTTTTCAGGTCATTTAAATGGACTGATTTTAAAAATAATTTTTTAAAATAAAAAAATTATTTTAATATAATTTTAAATAAAAAATACTTTAAACTATAACCATTAGTAAATTACAAAATGTGAATGCTGAGCAACTAAAATGGTGAAACGGATGGGTAACCAGAAAAAATAAATACATATAGTAATAATGTCACTTAGTAGTTCCGTGTACGTAACTCTCGCGTGGAGTTAAATTTTCATTTTCAGAAATTATATCCTCCGAAGAAGAAATCATGTCAGTTGCTTCACAATTACTTCATGCTATCTTGTTTGAAACCGATGTCACTTAACTTCATGATTTCAACAATGGTGTGCCTGAAATAGCATATGATTGTACATGGCAATTTTAAAACCAGATGCGACACCCTTGCCAAGAGAACTTCGTAATAATAAAATCCATCTCTCTCCTCCGCCCCTTCCTGTATTTCCTTGCATTCACCATGGCTATATATATATATATATATATATATATATATATATATATATATATATTCAATGTAATAGTAAAATGACATCTATAGCCTTGCCAAAAAACCTTACTACAATAGACATTTTTTTCTTTATGGATTTGTCCTGGGTAGTTACATCTATTTCATGTTTTAATAAACAGTAAAATAAAAAAAACAACCAAGTTAAAAAAATAGAAAATTGTCGGGCAGGAGAGTTTGTCTTTTTCTTTTTTCATACAGTTAAATTACAAATATCCTCTGGAACCATATAAATTAAATCATGGAATTAAGGATATTAGGATTTTTTGTTATAATTTTTTTTTAATTGTTGATTTGGTACCATGTAATATCGTTTAACATTTAATTAATATTTTTAATTGAAAAAGTTATTACACGCTAGCACGTGGGAAGCGCCATGAGTTATATAATTAAATAAAAAAATTATTTAATTTAATGGAGTTTATGATTCAGGTTGCAGGTTTGAGGTGTTAATCTTGGTTAACTTAAATTGATCTAATATGTTGTCATTTTAATATATTTTTTTAAAAAATTATCTTGAAAATATTTTTAAAGTCAAATTATGTTTTTGTTATTCGTTATAATTTTTTTAATCTGTAAAGTTAATTAGATCATATAAAAAAAAATTTATATAATTTTATTTAAAATCAAATGGAAAGGTTTTAAGTTAGATATGCTAATGAATTTAATAATATATTATGAGAGAATTTTTTAGATCTATTTGTTTGCATTAATTTTTTTTTTATTCCCGCCGCAGCGCATCTCATGGAATTATCTAGTCTACTTCAATATAATATCATTGCTTTGTTTTAGGGATAGCTCACCATGCATCAGCGCAGCATACTCACAGAAACTAAGAAAAAGCAAATTCAATGAGACAAGCATCATCATGCCTCTCTGAATAAAAAAAAAAAATCCCCAAAAGATACTTAATCACCAGGTTCAACCAGAAGATCAGCTTCGGAACGCTTGCTTTTGATTAATAGATTTCACACCTGGAGATTTAAGTAGTCTGCAAGAAAAAATAGCATTACAAAGAGTAATACAACTAAAATTAAAATAAAAAATACTAATATTGCCTTGCATTGGCGAAGATATAGCAAACAATATTAAGTCTATATCTACCTCTCCATGTTTTGGTTGTGAGATACCTTTCTTGGATATTTGATCTGATACGCTTCAAATGGCGGTCCTGAATCTCTCATTGGTTGCCATTAAGAGAAAAAAATAATTGGTGGATTTTCTTTCAAGAGAACGATAGGTGGATTGGTGATCTAGTTCTACAAGTCTAAAGTCAAAATGTGAGGCAATGGGGAAAGAGCAAAATGAATCGTTTGGACAATCAACGAGCCATTCTCAAACCATGAGAAGTCAATACGGGAGCTGTCACTTATTGCCCGTTCTAAATCTGGGATGATCCTTGAAAGCGGCGTTTGCCCCCTTTTTATATGTATATATAACCTTCCATATTGTAATTTATGGCTGCCCTACGAACTAGGCTTTTTTTCCGTAATAATAATTAATGGTTAAAAACTCGTAAAAGAAACCGAGGGAGAACCTATGAAATATGCATGTATAGCTCGGAGAGAAGGAGCTAGCCTTGAAATCTCTTTAACCATTTTTATTAGAAACATAATAGATGGAGACAGAAAGAGTACAAAACATTGCATCTACATTCGAAGATACAATCCCGGAAGCGTTTATCAGATCCGAGCATGAGCAACCTGCAATCACCACTGTTCATGGGGTCAACCTTGATGTCCCCGTCATCGATGTAAGCGACCCGGATGAGGAAAAGATCACCCGTTTGATCGCTGATGCTAGCCGGGAGTGGGGCATGTTCCAAATTGTGAACCATGGCATACCGAGTGAGGTCATAAGCAAGTTTCAGAGTGTGGGTAGAGCCTTTTTTGAGCTCCCACAAGTAGAGAAGGAACTCTATGCCAAGCCACCAGGGGCTAAGTCTATTGAAGGATATGGAACCTTTCTTCAAAAAGAAGTAGAGGGCAAGAAAGGTTGGGTTGATCATTTATTCCACAGGATATGGCCTCCTCCTGCCATTAATTACCGGTTCTGGCCAAAAAATCCACCTCTATACAGGTTTGAAGCATTTTGTTAATCTCTCTTAGAATATTTTTTCTTAATTTCGTTCACCATTTTATTTATTTTTTAGAATAATTACATTTCACCATTTTTTTCAAAGTCGGTAAGGTCGCAGAGCCATGATTTTTTTTTTTTATCCTGGGCTATTAAATAAATATATAAATTTTTTTAAGATCAATTATTAACTCATGTACATGGATTTTTAAAGTTAACAATAAAGTTTTAATTCAAATACACTACCCAAAATATTAAAAAATAAATTTGAAGGTAACTCTGAGGGGTATAGCTTAATTGGTCAAATCCTGGGTTTGCTCCATAGAGGTCACTAGTTCGAGTCTCACAAACCTCAGGGCCACTGGAGGCTTACATGGTCGTTAACTTCAGGGCCCATGAGATTAGTCGAGGTGCGCGCAAGTTGGCCCGAACACCCACATTAATCTAAAATAAATAAATTTGAAGGTACATAAAATTGAACTGAAAGTAAAAATAAATCCACTATTGAAGTTACATTATTCGATATTTTGTAGAATATAATTAATCTATAATTGAATCTGAATCGATATTGTAACAACCTCTCAACCGGTATAAAATAACAATCTCATGTCAACTGGAAAACAAAGTAATTAAATTTTTTCCCTCTCTCAATTCCTCTTTCCTTCACTTGATTCTTCCTTAGATTAATATTTATAAGTTAGATTTTGTAAGTTTACAATGTTATTCTCTCATTTTTCTTTTTTTTTTCTTGGATTTTTTTTAATGTTTTTCCCTTACTTTTCTCTCTTTTTCTCTCGCCTTTTCTTTTCTTTCCTTTTCTATTCTACTCCTGCCTAGTCGACAACATATAAAAGAAAGGAAGAGCTGATTTGTTTTATTTTTTAATGGCAAATAACCGTTTTACTCTTAATGAGTCGTTTTGCTTTTATTTGAAGGCTCTTTTTTTTGTTAGCACTATCAAACTCCGTTCATCCTAAAATTTTAACCAAATTTTATTTAATATATTTTAAGATTCCTTGTAAAATATCAGCTCAATCTGATGGTTGAATTGAAAATTATATCCAATAACGTAAAACTGGTCAACTTGTGATTTTTTATCAAATTTCTGAATTTCTCCAAAAATTCTAAAATTTTGACCCAAGCTAAAGCATTATATTAAAAGAATTCACGTAAAATTTCAAAATTTTTTAATAACTCAATCAAGAATTATAAATTATTTTTATATAAAACTAGTTAAAAAATATTGATAAAATCTTAATCTATAATACACCCAAGACTTTATTATACCTCTGCCCTTGGTAACGTCCAAAATCAGAAGGGTTTAAAAATGACCAAGCAGCCTACCATAATAAAGTCCAACTATTCATGGAATGAGAAGAAAATTTGCAAAGATAAGATAGTCCTTTATTTATTTATTTTAAGAATTGCAACAGTATGTTTATTTTGATTAACTAACTGTCTCAATTTGTTTCGATGTTGTGTTAGTTTTCTCTCGTCTTCAAAATTGTTTTAGCATTAATTGGCATATCGACACGACGGCATCTTTCTCTGCATGTGAAGAATTTTAAGAAACATTTTAGGATTATACATACATATATATAAATGAACTTGCACAGAAATCTAATTACTTTGTACACACACACGCACGCGCACACACACACCCAATGTAATTAGATTTCTGTGCAAGTTCATTTAAAACTTTCAGTTTTGGTTCTAAACAAAGGAGGAAGTTGGTGCTGGCAAGAATGTCAATAGAAACATAGCAATGTTAATTTGTTTCGGGGGTCATGTTTTCGTTGCAGGGAAGCCAACGAGGAATACGTAAAGTATCTGCACGGGGTTGTAGACAAACTCTTCAAGAGCCTGTCGTTAGACTTAGGGCTTGAAGAGCATGAACTCAAAGAAGCTGTGGGTGGAGATGAGTTGACATACCTTCTCAAAATAAACTACTATCCACCTTGCCCACGTCCTGATCTAGCTCTTGGGCTGGTGGCTCACACTGACATGTGCTCCATAACAATTCTTCTTCCCAATGATATTCAGGGCCTCCAGGCCTGCAGAGATGGACAATGGTATTGTGTCAAGTACATACCAAATGCATTAGTCATCCACATCGGCGACCAGATTGAGGTGCCTCTCTCTCCAAACTAAATGCTCCGAGTGCTCGCTAATTACTATATATCTGCTAACAAATCCTTGTCCTTTTACAGATTTTGAGCAATGGGAAGTATAAGAGTGTGTTCCACAGAACCACAGTAACCAAAGATAAGACAAGAATGTCATGGCCTGTGTTCTTGGAGCCTCCACCTGACCTCGTTGTAGGGCCTCATCCCAAGCTCGTTAAAGAAAAGAATCCCCCCAAGTACAAGACCAAGAAGTATGGTGATTATTGCTATTGTAAGCTCAACAAGATTCCACAATAGGTGAAGTCAGGAGGAGGATACGAGTGTAGTTTTCTATATTTCTTGTGTTCGCGTAATTGTGTTGCAAGGAGAATCAACCCCTTTAATGATTTCAACAGAAAATTCCTTTTAACATGCGAACATAATATGAAATCTGCCGAATATTTTTACTATGTCATAAATTTAATGCCGATCTTTAATGAGAGAGGTAATTATTATGTAATAAAGGCAATCAACCTCTCTTTGTTTATTGTATTAGTTTAGATATCTTTCATTTTGAATTTATAACAACTCCCTTTCAAAACTTAGCTTAGCTGCTTTGTTTTTTAAATTCTTCTAACTTGGTCTATATACACCTTGATATATATATCAATGAATAAACATTGGCCTTTATTATTATCTAAAAAAAAAAAGTGGCCTTTATTTCATTTTTTTCTCCTTTTTTTCTCATCACAAGCTATCAAGGCAATTAAAATTTCTCATCTTTTGGAATTTATTATATCACTGATATTTTTTTTTGAATTTTTATAATTAATTTTAATATTTATAACTGTTAGGATAAAACTGACAAACAACTATTCAGTTTAATTTAAAATATTTTTTTTTCATTAACAATTATATAGTTTCATTAACAATCATAATATTTCAAGTCTATATAAACATGTTATTATACAAAGAATATATATATATATATATAGTGTATTTTCTTTCTTTGTCTTTTCTTCTTATTCTTTCAGAGGTTTAAGAGGTTTAATTGTATCATTGATATGTTGTATCTGTGAGGAATAAATTAATACCTTAAAAATAGAGTTTTTCACCCATTTAAACCAATTTTATATTTGTTTCTAGTACCCAAACAATTTACTTACTTTAACAAAAAGTATCTTAACTCTCGGGGAATGAAATTAGAGAGTCAAAGGAGATGGAGAGAGGAGAAAAGGTAGTAGGAGATAAAGAGGGTATGATAGAAAAGAAAGGAAGGGGAAATAGAAAAAAGAAGAAAAGAAAAGAATTTTTGATGAGCAGAAGGTGTTGCGGATGTGAACTTTTAAATTCGTAAGTTTATTTTCTCTAAAGTAATAATAATAAAGTTTGCCTCCTTAAGAGATTTATAAAACCTTAAATAGGCCAGAAACCCTATCAACTAAGAAAAAAAAATCCAAAATTACAAAAGAAAGAAACATAAAATCCAAAATAAACAAGAGATCCGAAAATAACAAGGAAAATTATAAAAACTGCTAAAAATAGGGGTTTCGGCGAGATTTTTGATATCTAAAGATCCGACAATCCACGTAGCAATGCAGTGGCTATTATAGAGAAAACAACCTCCAGAAAATTCTGTAAGAATTTGAACGCGACTAAATAGTTGGACAAAAAACTATAGTTTTTTTGAGCTATTATTCTAATCTAGTGCAATTTGATCTCATCTTGGACCTAAATTTATCTCATTGGCCTATAAATACATTTGTTAGGTTATTCTAACAATAATAGGTAGGTTTGCTTACCTGGTGGAGTGAAGCTTGATAAAAAAGAAAATTAAAGAAGAGAAGCTGACATTATTGGACAAAGATTGGGTTAGTGCCGACGAGTTAGGTGGCTGAATTTGGGGGGCTGATAGAATTGATGAAATGGGAGAGAGGGGGGGGGTGTTGTGATTTTAATTGAATGAAGAACAAGAAATAGGGAAATACAGGGGCTGTTGGGTTTTAATTCATTTTAAAATCATTAATTTTAATTTAACTTTGATCGTCTTAGTTTGCAACATACTCATTTTCCATCTCTTTAACTTTTTCAAAATTCATTTTTTATCCAAAACTTTATTTCTTTTATTTTTTGATCTTTAGTTTGAGGTATGGGAGAGAAAAACACCAGGTTATGATTATAAAAAGAAAAAAAATATAATTTATTAATTTTTAATTGAGCAATGTAATTTGTTTCATTATTTTATATTTTGTTGATTTTTAATGGTGTAACATAATTTGTTTTGATTTTATATTTGTAGGTTTGTTATGATTTCCAACAAATGCCCTAATATTTAACTGGTTCTGAATTTTGCGAGCATCTATTTTTGTTATCATATAATTAAATAAAAAATTATCAAACCCAATTAAATTCATGACTCGGGTCATGAGTTCGATTGATTAATTTTGATTAATTAGGAATCAAATTTTATAATTTATTTCAATTTGCTTTTTATAGAGTTTTTGAGGTCCAAATAAACGTTCTGACACTGAGTTGGTGCATGATTTTATGAGTATTTTTTTTATTATATGATTAAATAAAAAATATTTAAACATGATAGAGGTTTCAGTATAGGAGGCCATGGTGTAGCATGGGCTACGTAGCTCGTTCCATATATTCTCCTCCTGCTCTCATCAAATTATAAAATGTTTAAAAGAAACCGCTTTGGCATGTTGACGGGCCTTATGTCATCGGACATAGATTTTGCTTTTGGTTCATTTTGTTGCAAACAATTTCCATACCCTGTATCTCAAAAACTCTAAATAAATTTAAAAAAACCCCATGTTCATCAAGAAGTTACGGGAAATATATAAATATTTTTTATATATACATTAAGAATATATTTGTGACTCAATATGGTGTAGAACTTCGCTAACCGGCAGGATTTTTAGCTTTGGAAGAGTACTTCTCTTGTGCCTATTTGCGATGTTCGAAGGACGAAATCTCCGGTCCGACAAGAAAAGGTAGCGCTTTTGGTCACGACACCTGTTTAGAAAATCTCCCTGTTTAGAGGTTGTCAGGTTGTGGCAGTTTTTTTTTGGCATTCTGTTTATTTTTATATTTTAAAAATATTTTTTAAAAAAATTAAAATTTTATTTTATTTTAAATTAATATTTTTAAATTATTTTAATATGCTGATATAAAAATAATTTTTAAAAATAAAAAAATATTATTTTAATATATTTTTCAATAAAAAATATTTAAAAAAACAATTATATATTTTCGAACACGCGAACTATATTTATTAAGCAAGAGTCAAAATCTGCATAATGTCAAAATTGACATACGTAAGACAGCAACCAAAAGAGAGATTTAAAAGTAAACTGACATGCTATTTGTATCCCCTGGTCCAAACAGGTACGGAGTATATCAGGATCCCCAAGCCAAATGAGACAGCTATTGTCATCAGGGCATATGCATAAGCTCTCCAGTTTTTCTGGCTTTCTTCCATGGTGTTGTACTCGGCAATGAAAGTGGGAACTGTACTTAGACAACCCAAAAATCCGAACTGTATACCTGTTGAAATAGTATCACAGGTTTTGGTATGGACCTGCATCACCCAGATCTCTTGTCATCAAAATTTTCAAAAAACACACAATTTATGATGTTGTATTCTTACTAAAACTCACTCCAGCTAAGTAAGGATGGTATCATCACTACGGTTAAAAGTTAAAACAATTGAGGAAAATAAGAATTTAGAGCACAATAAACAAGGTGTGATTCACGCCTGCCCTGAAAGTTGAGATAGTGGTACTAGACCTAATAATTAATGTAGAAATAGAATTAGCCAGGGCTATAAATGACTTACGGAGGTATAGCACATGCAAGCAGGAGGGGAAACTAAGATTGGTTGGGAGAGCTAAAACCATACCGCTTTCTTCACAGTAGACAGTGCTGCCATGATACAAGCTGAGGAAACATTGGCAATAAGGGTTCCAAATGGAACCCATTTCAGAGAACCCGCCTTCCCTAACCCACGCCCATTGAGCCGTGCTAAGAACCACCTGATCCACACCCCTGGGGGTGCAATTATGCAAGCCAGCCATAGCTGAGCCCTACCACTGTCGTGGTTATACTCTTTCTTGAGCATTGCCCAGCTCCCGCTCCATAAAAGGCCTAGTATTACCACCAATACCACCAGGACTCCCAAATGATAATAGCGGTTGTCCACCCTCCAACTGGCTAAATCTGAACTTCTGTTTGACCTTTCGAGAAATGACTTGAAACATTTGGCCGTACCAACACCCAATTTTATGGCGTATGCTGCAAGGAATAACCCTGCAAAGATACACAAGGAGAAATTACCCGTTTACCTTTTAATGGTCGGGCACAGTCAAGGTTTGTCTGCCATTAAAATTTTAACAGCACATACACGAGCAATAGTTGAGTTTCTATATGCCGCTTAACCTAAAACCTTCATGTTATATTAATCTGCAAGTGCCACATTACCTATGAGAAAGCCAACAAAAGAAAACACCCAATGGCCATCAACACTGAGATCAAGCATTTTCTGATTCCAACCACTGAAAGTTGCGAGACTTCCTAAGTAACCAGTGGTTAATCCAATAGCCAAATGATCAGACACTCTGGATATATCTCCTATGAACACAACACCCCACCATCCCATCAAGAACGAACCAACCTAGAAGAGCACATATTACTGATAAGTTAATAAACTTCGTTTTTCAAAGTTGAAAAAACAAAGTCCTCCAAGTATTAGTGAAACTTTATAATTTATTAAACCATGCATCTTGAAGGTGACAGACAAGTTGTGGTATTCTTACACGATATTTTCAGTTTATTGAAAAGCCGGTGACGGACTGAGTGCCAGTTACCACAAGAACAAGCTCTAATTCTGGATCATTCTAATGCAGTGGAGTTTCACCACAGAAACCCCAAAATTCAAATTACATGACAGTTGAATCCATCAAACACTAGTAACTCTACTTTTCCAAACAATATCAAGAACCTCTTAGATTCAATTAATCCAGTAATATGGGAATATCAGGGTCGTATTTAGAATGGGAATCATCCTGTTCAAGTTCCATGATGAGCAATGAGTAATGACATTTTTATACCATAACAAAATCAACCATTTATATTTTTGTTAATCGTATTTCAGGAAACTCTTGATCCAACCAAATCAAAACCTCATGAATCCTAATGAAGCCAATGTACGCATTACAAGGAACCAATTGAATGAAAAGCCGCCTAAAAGCTACGAAGATATTCTTTGGTGAAAGATGTTGCTTTTCTGTTAAAAAAAAGCTAGATAGCTTATGAATAGAATGATCTCTACTTTAAACATAAAAATGATGAGATGCAAGATCTATGTGTGTATCTAAGTGAGTGAGTGTGAGAGAGAGAGACCATATTGGAAGATAGGCCAAGATATAGCGGGTAGTTGTCGCTTGTCACCCCAGCAACACCGGGGCCAAAGAGTTTCTGTAGCATGTACCTTGTTAAAACCTGCAAATTATGCCATGCCCGAACATTAGTTTTTTTTTTCCATATTAGTCCGCATGCAACCCTTAAAGTGCCCCCTCCCCCAACTATGACCAAATTTTATTTTTGGTTGTGCACTCCTATCTAGCACAATAATTAATACATACATCAATCACCAAAAAACAAGGCAAATGGGAGAAATGGAAGCAACATGATAATCGATTTGAAAGAGAAACTAAATGCAACATTGCTTTATAGGTTATGGGGCTGCTGCAACGTTTTTCTTATAAAACCAATTCAGGATGATGGAATCATGTATTAAACGTTAAAATCGATCCAGATTATTTATGGAACAACCGAAATCAGATTAGACCTCTTCTGCAAACTTGACAAATAGAGTAGAGCAATATGATCCTTGCGTGCAAGAGTATTTGTAACTGATGGAAGAACATGACTGCTGGATGCCTTTTTCAACGAATAGATTACACTCTGTTGCTAGATTAGCAAAGATACAGCAGATGTAAAAATCACTCGCCTCAACTAGTCCTCTTCTGACCAATATAGACTGTTTTAAGTAAATGAAATTAGCAAAAGCATGAGAAAGGTATTATAAAGTTTTCTTACTATCAATTTACGGAATCAAAATCCTCTTTTGGGTTATCTGCAAAGAAAGGCATAATAAAGTTTTCTTAGATGCATCACAAATTTCATCCAGCTAGTTTCCAAAGCAACACTTCCTAGGATTAAACATCCTCCTTGAAAGATACCCATCCTTATAGTGATAACTAAAGAGCACCACTTTCCATAAACACTTATGTCAAGCAAAGAACATGTTCTATTGTTCTTTGATCTAGCTTACTGTATAACAATTTCCATGAGGCTATATGACTTCAATTTCAGATTCTATTCTTTTCAAGTGGTCACGTGAGTATTGAAAACTCTAAGTGATGGTAATGATGGAGTTATAGAAGAAATTTCATTAGCTTCCATAAAAATACTATTTGCCTTCTAAAATTTTAGGGGGTCAGTGTTTCTAGCACCGGAATGCTAGCAGGGAATGCAGAAGCAAGTATTCATGACAAAACTGCTCTAAAAAAAACCAACAAAGGTGACAAATAAGAAAACAGGGGAAAAGCACCAGAATCCAACTTTACAGGAAAAAAAAATAAAAAAGTTGAAGTGAGGTTACCTTTTCTAGTGCCATTTTAAAGTTTCAGAAAGTAAAAAGAAAAGGTTATGCATAGTACCCCAAGAATTCCAAAAACTGCCAGATACACAAGACAGGACATACACTCGAGTAATGGTGGCAACGCAAATGCTTTCTCTTTGTCCTGGATTTAGTATCGAGAAACGGAACTATCAGATAAACAAACATGGACAGGAACTGAAAGTTTGATCTTATATCATTTGACAAACAGTCGCTAAAGATAGAAAGCTATTCATGAGGCAATAAACCAAACAAATCGTGTCAACAATAATGAAATTCATGCAAATGATCAAATGAATTCTCACTTCTTGTTTTTCCTTGGAGCAGACCAACACATCAATCGATATAGGAGGTATGATTTCTTCTGGCAAAAGTGACACTGGGGATCTTGTATTCAAAGCTGTGGAATCATGACTCCACAACCCATAGGATTGTAATAAAATGTCCTCTGAAATGGGAACCGCCATACCATTTTCTAATTCCTTGTCAATGGATAACCTGATGCTGCCACTTTCACTGTGTCTCTTGCTATGTAGAGCCCTGTCACCAATATCACCTGTCTCTGACACATTTTCACTTTCAATATCATCATCTACCTGGAAGGATAAGCTGCGTGGTAAAATTAAAGAGCGTCGACTCAATGGAGAGCCCACACTGCTTGTCTGACAAAATGAACCACTCAGATCGGGTTCCGCCTCATTAGTTTCATGATCCATGACTCCAACTCCAGGGTGCAAGAATTCGTTCCTCGAATAATTGTTAGGAAATTTCAGAAATAAAAAACACACAATTTATATGGTTCGGTAACTTGTCTACTTGATGGAGGTACTGGATTGTATTAATCAAGCTTAGAAACAATACAAATAACGAAACAAGAAGAAGAAGAAAATTCCTCTCTACTCTACTCGACTTAACTCTCTGTAGCTCTCTTTCTATGTTTCTCTTATTTCTTGTGTTTTTCAGCTTTTATTAGCACCGTATATTTATAGTTGATATGAAAGATAATCCTCCTCGTTTTAGTCAACTATAACAGTCATTTCTATTACCGTACTTAATGTGAAGTAATCACTCTTGACCTTCACCATGCAGCTATATTTGACATGAAAGCCAATAGCCAATAATAACTACAAGATTAGCATGAACACCGTTGTGACCATATATTGATACGAGAACCCTGAGATACGACAAGGATGTGATGTAAAGGCTGACATAGAAGAGGTTGATGAGATTTGCAATTGTTTATAAAAAAAATAAATTGCGATGATACCAAAATAAAAATATAATAAGCAAGATCAGAAAGGAGGATACGACTTTATAAACAAATTAAGAAATCCGTTTTAGTCAAGGGGCAGCAAAGCTAATCTCACGACCAGCAGTACCACATTGGCTGTGTATCACCTCCTCAACCATGAACATTTCTACATTCCATCAAAATAGTAAGGTTGACCATAAAAAGCAGTGCATTTTTTTCCGATACAACTTTTTACAAGTTGCTTATTTGATTTGAACTTTTTAAGCTGACCCTAGTTCATCTTAAAGGATTGCTTCCTGTGAAAAATTTAGTAGTTGTTTTTTAAAATAATTTTATATTAAAATAATAATTTTTTAAAAAATTATTTTTGATATTAATATATCAAAATGATCCAAAAAAATATTAAAAAAATATTAATTTAAAAAAAAATTTAAATTTTTTCAAAAATAATTTTAAAATACAAACAAATAAGTATGAATATGTGCAGCTACCACATATTCAAATGATAGAATCAATAATATAAATTTATCGGATTTTTTTAAATAAAATTAGAACAATAAAAATAAAATTTAATAGAATAATATTATTTCAAAAAACAATTAGTGAAATAGCACAATTTAATCATGTTGTGCTTCGAAAGTGCGACATTATCAAACTCTAATGTTCTATCTCAACTATTCGACCGGTTAGATCCAATTATATTAACTGGTCGATCATTTCACACAAAAATCATAATTTTATGAAGTTTTTCCTTCAAATATGTTTTATAGGTCAAAATATACATCTTTGTCCATTTGTAGATTAAAAAATAGACTCTAATTAAAATCTCAAAAAGTTATTACTCACACATTAGTATATGATTTTGAGCAGTCGGGTGTGAATCTATCATATCTAAATGAGAATTTGCTTTAAATAGATTATGTGGCTGGCTTAGCAAATGTATTTATATACTAGTGAAACAAGTTTAGGTTAAAGAGAATATTGGTCACGCCAGACCATAACAATACAAAAAGAAAGATAATTTCTTTTAAAATTCATATTTAAAACAATATTTAAAAAATATCCAGCTCTTTGTGATTAAATAAAGAAAACACCGATGATAATCACATGCCCGTTTTGCAACTTCAGAAGGAGATCCATATGACCCTGTAGATAGCAGCTGATATAACATGTTTATCAATCATTAATTTAGTCATTAATAAATCAAATAACAACAAACCAAAAGCAACATTTACAAAATTCAAAGCTCACGGTCTCCAATGTAGGCCCAATAGAAGGCATTCGATGTGGGCTTCCTCGAAGTTTGCGTTCTACTCGCTTGTATCAAAATTTATGAATATGCCCCGAAGACAAGCTTCAATTTACGGGGCTGAACTTGATAACAATATTGAGTCTGGAAAAACGAGGAGGTGGACATGCTTCCTTGAAGGAACAAAAATAAGTTAATATGCGTGATGATTGAATGGAAGTTCAATTGCCCAAGAACTTGCATATAATCTCTGCCTTGTGTCATCGGACATAGATTTTGTTTTCGGTTCAATTTTTCCCATCATTTTGTTGCAAACAATTGCCATACCCTGTATCTCAAAAACTCTAAATGAATTTTAAAGGACCCCATGTTCATCAAGAAGTTATGGGAAATATATAAATATATTTTATTATACATTAAGAATATATTTGTGATTCAATATGGTGTAGAATTTCTCTTATAGCATCTCCAATACAAAATGTTATTTTGAAAAGCTAAATTGATAAAATAACATTTTGAATATTATAAATATAATTTTTTTTATCATATCTAATATTCCAATGAAAAAAAGCTATTTGAAGAGCCATTTATATTGAAGTGGAAGAAACAATTATTTTATTATTTCTTTATAAGTTTGATGTTTTTTTTTTCACATGACTATATTTAATTGATTTATTTTTTTAGTAGCCCCACTTTGTTGGTTTTGACTCTTTGAAGAGATATGTAGGAATAGCATTTGTGGGAGAGAAAAGATATTTTAGCATTTTGTTTAGCTTTTCCTTTGGAATGTGCAAAACAAGCAAAGAAAAACCAAAATATTAATTTTTTATTTTTGACTATCTATTTAGCTTCTCCATTGAAAATGCTCTTACCAGCAGGATTTTTAGCTTTGGAAGAGCACTTCTCTTGTGCCTATTTGCGCTATTTGCGATGTTCGAAAGACAAAATCTACGGTCCTTCAAGAAAAGGTTGTGCTTTTGGTAACGACACCTGTTTAGAAAATCTCTCAGGTTGTTGGGCGGTTTCTTTGTTTTAAAAAAATTATTATTATTTTATTTTTTTATTTTAAATTAATATTTTTTTTAGTATTTTCAAATATTTTAATATATAAATATCAAAAATAATTTAAAAAAAATAAAAAAAATACTTTTTAAATAAAAAATATTTTAAGAAATAATTACAACTCCACTGTCGACAACCCCTACACGATCTTCATTAAGCGAGAGTCAAAATCTGCATAATGTCAAAATTGACATACGCAAGACAGCAACCAAAAGAGAGAATTAAAAGTAAACTGACATGCTATTTGTATCCCCTGGTCCAAACAGGTACAGAGTATATCAGGATCCCCAAGCCAAATGAGACAGCTATTGTCATCAGGGCATATGCATAAGCTCTCCAGTTTTTCTGGCTTTCTTCCATGGCGTTGTACTCGGCAATGAAAGTGGAAACAGTACTCAGACAAACCAAAAATCCTAACTGTATGCCTGTTGAAATAGTATCACAGGTTTTGGTACGCACCTGTTTAGCACATGCAAGCAGGAGGGGAAACTAAGTTATAGCACATGCAAGCAGGAGGGGAAACTAAGTTTGGTTGGGAGAGCAATAAAACCATACCGCTTTCTTCACAGTAGACAAAGCTGCCATGATACAAGCTGCAGAAACATTGGCAATAAGGGTTCCAAATGGAACCCATTTCAGAGAACCCGCCTTCCCTAACCCACGCCCATTGAGCCGTGCTAAGAACCACCTGATCCACACCCCTGGGGGTGCAACTATGCAAGCCAGCCATAGCTGAGCCCCACCACTGTCGTGGTTATACTCTTTCTTGAGCATTGCCCAGCTCACGCTCCATAAAAGGCCTAGTATTACCACCAATACCACCAGGACTCCCAAATGATGATAGTGGTTGTCCACCCTCCAACTGGCTAAATCTGAACTTCTGTTTGACCTTTCGAGAAATAACTTGAAACATTTGGCCGTACCAACACCCAATTTTATGGCGTATGCTGCAAGGAATAACCCTGCAAAGATACACAAGGAGAAATTACCCGTTTACCTTTTAATGGTCGGGCACAGTCAAGGTTTGTCTGCCATTAAAATTTTAACAGACACATACACGAGCAATCGTTGAGTTTCTATAAGCCGCTTAACCTACAACCTTCATATTATATTAATCTGCGAGTGCCACATTGCCTATGAGAAAGCCAACAAAAGAAAACACCCAATGGCCATCAACACTGAGATCAACCATTTTCTGATTCCAACCACTAAAAGCTGCGAGACTTCCTAAGTAACCAGTGGTTAATCCAATAGCCAAATGATCAGACACTCTGGATATATCTCCTTTGAAAACAACACCCCACCATCCCATCAAGAACGACCCAACCTAGAAGAGCACATATTACTGATAAGTTAATAAACTTCGTTTTTCAAAGTTGAAAGAACAAAGTCCTCCAAGTATTAGTGAAACATTATAATTTATTAATCCATGCATATTGAAAGTGACAGACAAGTTGTGATATTCTTACACGATATTTTCAGTTTATTGAAAAGCCGGGGATAGACTGAGTGTTGGTTACCACAAGAACAAGCTCTAATTCTGGATCATTCTAATGCAGTGGAGTGGAGTTTCACCACAGAAACCTCAAAATTCAAATTACATGACAGTTGAATCTATCAAACACTAGTAACTCTACTTTTCCAATCAATATCAAGAACCTCTTAGATTCAATTAATCCAGTAATATGGGAATACCAGGGTCGTATTTAGAATGAGAATCATCCTGTTTAAGTTCCATGATGAGCAATGAGTAATGACATTACCACAACAAAATCAACCAGTTATATTTTGTTAATCTTATTTCGGGAAACTCTTGATTCAACCAAATCAAAACCTCATGAATCCTAATGAAACCAAATTACGCATTACAAGGAACCAATTGAATGAAAAGCCGCCTAAAAGCTACGAAGATATTCTTTGGTAAAAGATGTTGCTTTCTGTTCAAAACAAGCTAGATAGCTTATGAATAGAATGATCTCTACTTTAAACACAAAAATGATGAGATGCAAGATCTGTGTGTGTATCTAGGTGAGTGAGTGTGAGAGAGAGACCATATTGGAAGGTAGGTCAAGATATAGCGGGTAGTTGTCTCTTGTCACCCCAGCAACACCAGGGCCAAAGAGTTTCTGTAGTTTGTACCTTGTTAAAACCTGCAAATTATGCCATGCCCGAACATTAGTTTTTTTTTCATATTAATCCGCATGCAACCCTTAAAGTGCCCCCTCCCCCAACTATAACCAAATTTTCTTTTTGGTTGTGCACTCCTATCTAGCACAATAATTAATTAATGCATACATCAATCACCAAAAAACAAGGCAAATGGGAGAAATGGAAGCAACATGATAATCGATTTGAAAGAGAAACTAAATGCAACATTGCTTTATAGGTTATGGGGCTGCTGCAACGTTTTTCTTATAAAACCAATTCAGGATGATGGAATTATGTATTAAACGTTAGAATCGATCCAGATTATTTATGGAACAACCGAAATCAGATTAGACCTCTGCTGCAAACTCGACAAATAGAGTAGAGCAATATGATCCTTGTGTGCAAGAGTACTAGTAACTAATGGAAGAACATGACTGCTGGATGCCTTTTTAAACGAATAGATTACACTCTGTTGCTAGATTAGCAAAGATACAGCAGATGTAAAAATCACTCGCCTCAACTAGTCCTCTTCTGACCAATATAGACTGTTTTAAGTAAATGAAATTAGCAAAAGCATGAGAAAGGTATTATAAAGTTTTCTTACTATCAATTTACGGAATCAAAATCCTCTTTTGGGTTATCTGCAAAGAAAGGCATAATAAAGTTTTCTTAGATGCATCACAAATTTCACCCAGCTAGTTTCCAAAGCAACACTTCCTAGGATTAATCATCCTCCTTGAAAGATACCCACTCCTTATAGTGATAACTAAAGAGCACCACTTTCCATAACCACTTATGTCAAGCAAAGAACATGTTCTATTCTGCTTACTGTATAGCAATTTCCATGAGGCTATATGACTTCAATTTCAGATTCTACTCTTTTCAAGTGGTCACGTGAGTATTGAAAACTCTAAGTGATGGTAATGATGGAGTTATAGAAGAAATTTCATTAGCTTCCATAAAAATACTATTTGCCTTCTAAAATTTTAGGGGGTCAGTGTTTCTAGTACCGGAATGCTAGCAGGGAATGCAGAAGCAAGTATTCATGACAAAACTGCTCCAAAAAAAACCAACAAAGGTGACAAATAAGAAAACAGGGGAAAAGCACCAGAATCCAACTTTACAGGAAAAAAAAATAAAAAAGTTGAAGTGAGGTTACCTTTTCTAGTGCCACTTTAAAGTTTCAGAAAGTAAAAAGAAAAGGTTATGCATATTACCCCAAGAATTCCAAAAACTGCCAGATACACAAGACAGGACATATACTCGAGTAATGGTGGCAACGCAAATGCTTTCTCTTTGTCCTGGATTTAGTAGCAAGAAACAGAAGTATCAGATAAACAAACATGGACAGGTACTGAAAGTTTGATCTTATATCATTTGACAAACAGTCGCTAAAGATAGAAAGCCTATTCATGAGGCAATAAACCAAACAAATCCTGTCAACAATAACGAAATTCATGCAAATGATCAAATGAATTCTCACTTCTTGTTTTTCCTTGGAGCAGACCAACACATCAATCGATATTGGAGATATTATTTCTTCTGGCAAAAGTGACACTGGCGATCTTGTATTCAAAGCTGTGGAATCATGCTGTGCAGAGCCCTCTAAAATGGGAACCGCCATACCATTTTCTAATTCCTTGTCAATGGATAACCTGATGCTGCCACTTTCACTGTGCCTCTTGCTGTGCGGAGCCCTGTCACCAGTATCACCTGTCTCTGACACATTTTCACTTTCAATATCGTCATCTACCTGGAAGGATAAGCTGCGTGGTAAACTTAAAGAGCATAGACTCACTGGAGAGCCCACACTGCTTGTCTGACAAAAGGAGCCACTCAGATTGGGTTCCGCCTCATTAGTTTCATGATCCATGACTCCAACTCCAGGTTGCAAGAATTCGTTCCTCGTACAATAACTACAAGATTAGCATGAACAACGTTGTGACCACATATTGATACTAAAAGAGATACGACAAGGATGTGATGTCAAGGCTGGCATAGAAGAGGTTGATGAGATTGGCAGTTGTTCATAAAAATATAATTGCAATGATCCCAAAATAAAAATATAATAAGCAAGGTCAGAAAGGAGGATACGAGTTTATAAACAAATTAAGAAATCCGTTTTAGTCACGGGGCAAAGCTAATCTCACGACCAGCATTACCACATTGGCTGTCTATCACCTTATCAACCATGAAGATTTCTACATTCCATCAAAATAGTAAGGTTGACCATAAAAAGCAGTGCATTTTTTTCCGATACAACTTTTTACAAGTTGCTTATTTGATTTGAACTTTTTAAGCTGACCCTAGTTCATCTTTTTTCTTTTTTTTTAGTTTAACGTGGGTGTCCGGGCCAGCTTGCGCGCACCTCGACTAATCCCACGGGCCCTGAAGTTAACGACCATATAAGCCTCCAGTGACCATCATATGAGCAACCATAGGGCTCGAACCTGAGACCACAGAGGGAGCAAACCTCTTGGTCTCAAGCTCTTACCACTGGGCCACCATCTAGATGGTTGACCCTAGTTCATCTTAAAGGGATTGGTTCATGTGAAAAATTTACTCAACTACAGTAACTGTTTAATAACTGCAGAGGTGTTGGGAGTGTGGTTACGGTAGCTTTTCAAAGTGTTTTTTACTCATAAATACATCAAAATAATATTTTTTTATTTTAAAAAAATTATTTTGGATAGCGGCGCATCAAAATGATCTGAAAACATAAAAAAAATATTAATTTAAACAAAAAAAATTAAAAACAATAAAATTCTTTCAAAAATGCTTTTGAAACGTAAAAATAAACAAGAACGAACATGTGCAACTACCACATATTCGAATGATAGCATCACCAATCTAAATTGATCGGATTTGTTTATATAAAATTAGCATAATAAACATAAAAATTTAACAAAATAATTTCATTTTAAAAAAATGAGTGAAATAGCACAATTTGACCATGTTGTGCTTTAAAAGCGCGACATTGTCAAAATCTAATATTCTGTCTCAACTAATCGACCGGTTGGATCTAGTTATATTAACTAGTCGACCGTTTCACACAAAAATCATAATTTTATAAAAAATTTCCTCCAAATATGTTTTATAAGTCAAAATATACGTCTTTGTCCAACTTTTAGGCTAAAAATACTGTAATTAAAATCTCAAAAAGTTATTATTCACATGTTAGTATGTGATTTTGAGCAATCGGGTGTGAATCTACTATATATAAATGAGAATTTGCTTCAAATAGATTATGTTGATAGTCTAACAAATGTATTTATAGACCAGTGAAACAAGTTTAGGCTTAAGAAAAGGTTTGATCGCGCCAAACCATAATAATAGCTTAAAAATACCATAACTTTTTATCCGACCTTTGGATTGTGATTAAATTTTTACAGGATTTTCTGGAGGTAATTTTCCCTATAGTAGTCACAGTGTCGCTATGCTAACCGTCGATTATTTAGATATAAAAAATCTAGTCGAGGAACCTCGGTTTTGACAATTTTGATATTTTTCTTATTATTTTCAAAGTCGGTCAACCGGTTTGACTAATAATTATTAATCGATCGATCGGTTAAGCCACAAATAGCATAGTTTCACCATGTCGCACTTCATAAACATAATATTTACTAAATAATATTATTTTGAAATATGACAACTACCTAATTGTGTTTAAAATAACTGTATTATTTCGTTAAAAATTTTTGCTTCTATATTAATCCGTCAATCTTTTTTTAATTTTGTATGATAATTGCGAAATTTAATCAAACTTATCTTCCATCAGTATCAACATTATAGCTAAACGATAAAAACTACTTGTATTTTCTAAGTCCTAAAAAAACAAAGAGGGGATTGTCACTATCAGTATCAGCCACATGGGCTTCGATAATTTATATATTTATTTTGGCATAAGCTTCAATAATTTAATGGGTTGTTCTGTTTATTTATAAAGATACTAATAGAATACTTGCGCAACCCCGCTCTGATTTGACTCTGCTCAAGTTCTAAGTTCTAACAGCAAATGAAATTGCTAATAATTCATCTTAAAAGTGCAGCTTGCTTTAAATGGCCTTTTTTGACGTTAAAGTAAACTACAGCTGAGAGAAATACTCGTCATCTGAGCACACCTAAGCGTAGCCACCCGAAAAAACAATTGTTAAATCAAATCACGAGAGAGAAAGCTAACTTTATTAGAAGATTCAATCCAAATAGAATAGCAAGAAAAAATCACCATGATACAGAAAAAAAATGGAAAACTGATTTATAATAAGAGCAGTCACAGAATTGGTGTGGAAATTGCCATAATAAAATGTGTAAGAGAACCAGATTGGGAATCTCGAGAAGAGTCACCTTGATCTGGAGATGAGACGGATCACAGCTGATAAAACAGATGTCCTTCCGGATCCGGGGTTTCTTGGTTTTACCAAGTATTTAATTTAATTCGAGCACAGAAGACTTGATCGAATGAGGATTCCCTGGTGACCGCAAAAACAAACTGTAAGCGCTCTGTTCATGCAAGGATCATGAGACGAGACCTGATGGGAAAAAGAAAAGGGAACAAGAAGAAGAAAACGATAGTTATGGAGGGTTAGACGGTGCAACGGCTGTCGCCGTTAATTTTTGCGGCGGTTTTATACACAAACACGGCCCCCGGCTGGGGCTGTTAATGACTATTTACGATCTGGTTTCTAGAACATATATATTAGTTATTAATTAAAAAAAATTAAGTCATGCGGCAATTTTATTGTTGAAGCTGGATTGTTGACTCTATCTTCGATCATGGGTGTGAAATAGTTAATTTTTTTCTAAATTTTTAATTTAAGGTTTGATTTTTTATTTTGTAGAATTAAACCATTTTAAGTACAAATCAGAACTTAATTGCTTATATTTTTTTGAAAAAAAAGTTAGATTGAAAGATAGATGATGAAAATGAAAAGGATAGGAAAAATAAAAGACTTACTTTGAATTTTGTTTGAAAAAATATCTTGTTTTCTTTCTTCTTCTTTTTTATTTACTAAAAGGTGATTAATCCTTTTAGTTGTTAGAAATTCAATTTGATATCAAATTTTATTTTTTAATTTTTTTATAAGATGAGAGGGACTCGCTGGATTCCGATATAGAAAGAAAAACACTCAATTAACAACAATTCTTGCGACCAAAATAGTCAATATCAGTGTCAATAAGTTTCTTTTGATAATGAAAATTTTACCTATGTGTTTTTCTTTCCTTCTCCTTGATCGAGGAGGCAGATATGACTGCAATAATATTTTCATGTTCGGGTTGATTTGAGCTGTTTTTGAGGTCATTGATATGTTTATTAAGGTATCTAGAGTGTTTTCTAGATATTTTGGATCAAAATGAATTAAAAATAGGTTTTTAGCAAGAAAAACTCGAGGCCTCGTTCTTTTAGCGACCTTTGGTTGTTGGATTATGCAGATTGCAAACAACACGTTGTCTGCTGTCTTTTTTCAAACAAAAAATAGAACGAAGACCTTTAAGAAATTTTTTTAAAATAAAGTCAAGCCAAAGTGCCCAAACTGGGTTGGAAGGCCTATATGCCTAAGCTATTTGTTTTAAATGTCAATACATGTTGGGTCATCAAGCCCACGCGTTTAAGTTTTTTTATGCTTTTTTTTATTTTTTATTTTTTATTTGCTTTAAAAAATTAATAAAAAATATTGAATCCAATTGAGTCAATGAGTCAAGCCGTCTGTTTAACAAATTAATTCGCAACATCTGAGCTATCTCGGAATGATCTACTTTTATTATCTTGGCTCAATGCCCTTACCATGAATTTTTTCCTTTTAAAAAAAATCTTCATACAAAAAAATTCTCATGATCTTTGTTATCATGTAATAACATAAAACAAAAACTCTGCAATAAAAAAATTTATTGAATCTGATAACGTATATAACTTGCATCACGGGTTTGTTTGGTTGACTCAAGTTCACTTAGGGTTTTTTTTTAAGTAAGTGGTAATTTTTACTCATTTAATCTTTTAACATTGAGTTAATTGGAGATTGAGGTTTTTAATATGTTTTTTTTTTTAAATTATCCCTGCGAGTTACACAATTCAATCTAAATTAACTCAGATAGATCCAATATATTTTCATTTCAATATTAGAAAACAATACCTTTCAATTCATAGTTAATTTTTAATTTTTTTTTGAAGACACATGCATTATCAATACCTATATATTTTTTACACTTAAAATTTTTTTGCTCCGACCCCGGCATAGCAGGGACTAATGGGCTTGTGTGTGTGTATATATATCATCAAATAAAATAATTATTTAAAAATAACTCATGTTGTTCAAGATGGTATCATTAAATTTAGGTTTAAGTTGTAATTTGTTATAAGATATAACTAGTGCTGGTATTGTATTACTTATTGCATGTTTGGAAGTTTTTAAATTGGATTTAATTTAGAGGATTAAGTTAATTTTTGTTTTTCATTTTTTAAAAGATGTTGATTTCATAAAAAAAAATTGTAAAAGTAAACAAGAAGAAAAATATATTTTTAAAAAATAATATTAAAACAATATTTAAAAAATATCCAGCCCTTTGTGATTAAATAAAGAAAACACCGATGATAATCACATGCCCGTTTTGCGACTTCAGAAGGAGATCCATATGACCCTGTAGATAGCAGCTGATATAACATGTTTATCAATCATTAATTTAGTCATTAATAAATCAAATAAAATAAAAAACCAAAAGCAACGTTTACAAAATTCTTAATAACAGAGCAGAATATTTATGGATAATTTTTTAATCCTAAATAATAATACTATAGATTGTTATTCGCTGGAATTTCCGAAACCCCAATTCTAGTATTGTATTGAAAAAAAAATTATTGAAGATTTGAGGATGGAGAAAAAGAAAAGAAATCAGTAGTTTTAGAAAGATAAGATGACAATAATAAAAGGGTTTTTATGAGTATAATAATAATTGTTTTTTAAAGAATTTTTTATTTAAAAATATATTAAAATAATATTTTTAAATTTTTTTTTAATATTACCACTTCAAAATAATTTAAAAATACAAACAAAAAAGTTTTTTTAAAAAATGAAATTTGACTGCTACGTTGTTTCTAAATCTAAGAGAGAGAGTCTATCAACCGACGACCATCTCCGTTTAAATTACTCTACTCGATTCAATTCAAAGCTCATGGTCTCCAATATAGGCCCAATAGAAGGCATTCGATGCGGGCTTCCTTGGTTTCCCTTTCTCTCAGCTCCCACGCACTGATCCCAAAGGAAACATTATCCAATATTAATAGCTTACTTATAATCTTTACACATCTCGCCAACACATGACCGGCCTTCACATATTTTTCTTTTTTATAAAACAAATAGCACTTAGGAAGGAGCTTCCTTTTGTCAAATACTAATTAAAGGATATTTAATATATATATATATATATATGAACACCCAACATTTATTTTTATTGTTAAATGAAAAGAGCCTTTAACACGGAGAGCTTGTCAACCTTGAAGCAACTCACCATACAAGGTCAATGCACCAATATAGAATTCAAAGATCAAGTGTCAAATATATATATATTACTTAATTAATTTGTTACACTAAACTAATTCAGCTAGAAGAATTGTTAAGCAATTTATATAATTCTGTCTTTTATTTTATTATATGCACAGGCAAAGCTAAAAAAATTAAATATTTTTCATACAAGAAAAGTGGCCAACAACTATTCTTTAATTTGTTTTCATTATTTCGTGGCAATGACTTGACGTCTATAATAAGAGGCTATTTTTTATGGTTGGCCAATCAGGCACAAACGGATAGAAAGAAAAGCCCCCACTTGGCCACCCCATATGAGTGGTCAAAACTGGATTGGATAAAACACTAAACCCTTATCAACCGTTTGTACATGCCAATCGAATACCCTCCAGATCATCCGACCTCCCAACAACTGGGTCCTGCTTTACAAACTCATAAAACCCCAAACTCTGACACTCGTTAACACACAGCACACGCCATACTACATGCACTAACGCAAACATTCAGCCACTGACAAGCTCAAACCAAGTTGACAGCCTTCTAGGTTCTTCCGGAAGCTCATTTCCATGGCAGAGACCAAGAGATCCACTGGCACTGTCAAGTGGTTCAGCGCACAGAAAGGTTTTGGCTTCATTGCTCCCGATGACGGCGGAGAGGATCTGTTCGTCCACCAGACCTCGATCCAATCAGACGGCTTTCGTACCCTCTCCGACGGACAGCCCGTGGAGTTCTCTGTCGGTTCAGGAGAAGACGGCCGCGCCAAGGCCGCTGATGTCGTGGGAGTCTCCAGATCTCGCCGTCCTCCTCGTGGCGGCCGCGGTGGAGGTGGCGGGAGAGGGTACTACAGCGGAAGGGGACGAGGCGGCGGTTATGAGAGAGGCGGCCACTCAAGGGGTAGGGGATATGGAGGCGGCGGAAGTAGCGGTGGTGCTTGTTTTAATTGTGGACGGTACGGTCATTTAGCAAGGGATTGTTATGAAGGTGGCGATGATGGTGGGAGTTACGGTGGCGGTGGAGGCAGGAGATATTCTGGCGGAGGTGGAGGTAGAGGTGGAGGTGGAGGTGGAGGATGCTATAATTGTGGAGAGGAAGGGCATTTTGCGAGAGACTGTCCTAATGCTGGTAACAAGTGAGAGAATATGTCGGTGGTTTCAGTCAATGATCACACGACTGTGGTGTTTTTCAGTAATTCTTTTGTGGGTTGTTGCTTTTCCAAGGTTTAGTGATTGCTTCTTCTTCCCCCCCTATTTTTTAAGGATGCAAATCAGCATAGAAGATGGAACAGAATTGCTTCCTGTTCTATTCATTGGGTGTTTTTTTATATATATATATTTACTTGGTAATGTTGGTAATTGTTTGCGTAAGATATAGGTTCTTTTTTTATCGGTTATGTTTAACATGCAATTGATCACATTTTATCGGTTAATTTTAACCCTAATTTAAAGCTGGATAAATATTATTGGGGCGTGAATGTGATAGCCACTGTTTGAAAGTGATGGCACTGCTTCTTTTTTTTGGATCTCTCGGTTGTGGATCAGATAGCAGTATTTATCTTAATAGTCATAAGTATTTGGTGAACGGATGACTATGCATATACTTTATTTTATGGCTAGAATTCATGCACAATCTTATCCAAAATTTGGTAGCCTATGAAAGGTTGAAATTGTATTTTCTAAGATTGGAGTTCTCCCGGGGCTAGGCCAGCCACTCCCTGAAGGGTATCGTGTGTGTGGTCTTAATATCCCGCATCTCCTGTTTGGCTCCATGATATATCCGCAGTTTTGTTGTCTATGGTCTTTATCATTCACAAACTTGTACGAGAGATTGTTGAAAACAAAGAGAAAGAATAATGTCAGATGACTGTATGCAATGATTACAATAGAAGGGTATAATGTTGAGAGGATTATGTATTCTTTTTTAACTGTAACATGCTGTCTCAAACACAGAATGATGCTTGCAATCTATTATTGCATGCAGCTGATAAAAGTTTACTAGTTCCTTGAAATTCATTCGAGTGCCAGCTGGTTTCAAGGAAGGCCCAACTTCACATTTTTCCAATTTGTGAAATCCAATTCTCTTGTATTCCGGGCAATTATTTAGAAGCCTCCGCTACTGACAAGATGGTGTTTTTCAGACTACAAGGATTTTGACGTGTGAGAGAGACATCATCACCTGAGTATCAAAATTAGCTCCTGAAATCGTGTCTGATTTGTCCACAAAAAGTGTCAATATATATACATCCCATGTTTCTTTGCCCTCTTGTTTGTTTACGTTGATATAAGAGTGTTTTGAGTTCTGATGAAATGTGAAACTTCAGGATGCTGTTTCTTTGAATGGAGACACATATAAGGATTGACTTCATGAGCAGCTTGGCTCAATGTTTTGATGTGGTTTTAATTAATTATAGATCTGTAACGGGCGTGGTGAAAACTTGTTTCTCTTATATCTATTCCCAACCCCTTAGGTTTTTTAGGAGGAATCTTGGTTAATAATTAGCAACTTAGCATACAGGCCTGTTTTGGTTATCTTTGAAGAAATCCCCGAGTTAGTAGCATACAGGTGTGTGTTAGTAGCTTGCCTGTGTCATTTCTGCTCCATATGAGAAAAGAAACGAAATTGAGAATTGCTTGTTTTTCTTTATCCTTTTCTTTTTACTCAAATCTGTGAGTTGAGAATGGCTGGTTCATCTAGCTGGCCTTTTACCTTGGAGTTAACCATAAATTTGTCACAAACTATGATACTTGTCCCAGCTGAGCCCGTCATCTATTGAGGGTTGATTCAATTAATTAATCCCATTGTTATTAGATTTGATGGTGCAAAATTGATGCTTTCTAAAACATTAATTTTGGCGTCATCAATAAAGATCTTTCGACGCTGAAATTGTAGATCATATTGTTGTTAAGAGGGCATGTGGTTGTATTTTTCAGCTTGCATATATTTTTCAGAGTCTCCGATGTTGTGTTGAAATGTGGAAGGCTCGCGGGTGTCGTGTTTGTAGATGATAGGAATTAATTGAGTAAAATCTCAATACATGAGGGCCTCAATTGAGACTTTTGGTAGGTGGGAGAACTCAATCAGCTTGACTAGCTTTGTACCTTGCAGTTGCTTTGATTTTGGATATGGCTGCCAGCATGCTCTCTTCCTCAAGTGGATTTAATGCTCTATAAGAACGGAGGGCTATGTGAGAAGTCTTTGTTGTTGCTAATTGGAACATGAAGAACAATGCCCAGTTACGGCCACAAATTCAAGCCGCATTGGATAGATTTTCCATGGTACTTTCCTTGCGCGCTCCCTCTCTCTGCTATACCTTTTGACCTTTATTCTTGGGGTGGATTCTACGCTTGTGGGAGACTGGGGTTCCTTGGTTAATTGGTGTTACAGTTTAATGGCCAATATTATTCAGTAAATATAATTGCAAAAAACAAAAACAAAAACAAAAAGCTTTGACAGGGACAAGTCCTGAAGAACCATTACGAAAGTCGCGCTTTTAGAAGTGGGCAGCCATAAAATATCAGGAGAAACTTCCATGAACCCCAGTGGTTTTATTTGAACCTCTTTTACCGCAGGGGGGTCATTATAAAAGCCACGTGGGTGGCTTTCGCGAGCCGCTGTACTCAGTCTTGAGGAATTTCGAGGGTATTTCGCGTCACTTCCTTACTACTGGTCAGCTAGTGATATGGTACCATGTACATGCAAACGCACATAAAAATAACAGAATGAATAATAATAATGCGGGATAAAAAAAAAAATTAGAAAAAAAAAAACTAAGAAGAAAACGTAAAGAAAAAGAAAAAAAAGAATTAGAGATATTAATATTTTTATTAATCATCAAAATTCTCTCACATTTAGAAAAGTAAGATATAAATATTAAAACTCTAACTAAAACAAGTGTTTGGGTTTATAGTCCACTAAATAAAATACTCAATAATAATTAAATCAAACCCAACAAATAAAACTAAATTAATAAACCTTAACTAAAAGTTCATATAAATTAAGGCTAAAAACATAAGTTAAAGCGCAATTTTTCAATGATTTAAAATATCCTTTATCATCTACGATTATACACGTGCATCAACAATGTTTCCGGTTCAGTTTACCATAGCCTCTTCATAAAAACTCAACTGCGTGAAATCCCCCAAAACAGGCATAGAAGTAGTTCCCATTTTCCAGGGTCCTGGATATCTTTCTGCCTATGGCCTAATGTGGCAATAAATGCCCAGTAAGCTAGGTCATATTGCCCAGATAATTTTGGTTAGATCTAGACTTCACTTAATTTTGAAAATAGGAACTTATAACCTCATAAAATCTGATACCAACATGAAACGTCAAATAGGCATGGTCTGGATACATGCTCGAGACAATCAAGAGAGTCCAACTACTTGGCGATGCAAGTTGATTCACATCACATGAGGTGTGTCAGATTGTCAGAGATGACGATGGAGGACCCACACCCGTGTACCTTATCTACACTATAGACTTGATTTAGACGATCCCTGATCAAGATTTGATTCTTGCTCTACAAGCTTACAATATGCATGCATACAGTAAAGTTTGATTTACTTGATACTTATTATATTGTTGTTGTCTGGTAGATGATGTTGTTTTCTCTTTTCATCGCTGCTTCATGTAACAGTCATCGCATTTGTCAAGCTGGCGAGTTCCTGCTAGCTAACTCTTCAACATTACGATTCATGTATATGTTTTCATTGTTCATCATGGTATAACGAATGAGAGGCTGCTCTATCCTTTCTCCTATATATAATTTGAATCAAGTCAAACTCTCTCATTGCTTCTGTACGTACTTTTTACCTTTCAGATCATACAATATATATGATGAGAATTGAGATCTATATATTTATAACTGCAGTGTCCTAATCTTGTATGTTCTCAGTTTTGGTAGTGAAACATATTAATGCAAAGCAATTAAATATTCAAAAAAATTTGCGATGTTTCTTTATAGCCTGCTATACTTTTTTCACATTTGTACGAATTAGAAGGTACACTATGCTATTGGCTATTGCCTCGCTGATTTGATCTTTGAGGGGAAGAAGGAAAAAGGAAAAGGAACACCGATCTTCACGACAACTCCATGAGGATTAGGGTCCCCGCTGATCCAGGAAAGTCGCGGTTGCTGGTCAAAAGCAATCTTGGTAAATAGCCAAATTCATTGATGTTGGAGAAAGAAAGAAGAAAAATAATTCAAACATTCCACGACAATGACCTGACATTCCTTGTCTTGGAGAGTTCTTAAAAAATGTGATGGTCTCCTACTGATCAGTGACTGATCATGTATATCTTTTGGTCAAGAACTAACCTACAACAAGTAGTTTTTATGGACAAACTGGGCAATTAGCATGGAAAAATCAAAAGAAATGGTGAGTTCAAACATGCAGAAAGCTTTGTCGAAAATAGCATATCTTTTATGTCGTGGTTTATGACATTAATTAAATTGGTCTGAGAATTCATTTAAATTTCATGACATGTAAGTTATTGTAATTTTAAAACATAATATGTTTAAATATAGATATTTTGAAAGAAAATAATCATATATATCATTATTTAGTAAATATTGTATTTTGAAAATGCGATAAAGTAAAAAAATTTTATGTCATCAAAAAAAATTAATATTATTTTTATGTCAAAAACTTTTAAATTAGTGTTATAATTTTTTTTTGAAAAAAAATCAGTTCTTAGTGCATTTTCGATCGAATGACAGTTCCCGCATCCAATTATTTGCTTTCTTATTTGTGCAGTGCAGTACTGCCTCTTTGCACACTCCCTTGCCATGCACACCATCGCTTCTTCGGAAGTAGTTTATTTTCCACGAGATGGTTTTGGATAAGGTTTTGAAAGTGGAATATTTGCTTTTGAGTTGCAGAGTACGTGTCCACTGTCCAGTAGTCATCGGTAATAGTATAGATTGCTTTTTGGAGCTTTTCTCCATGCTGTGAACATTTTCTATTTCTCAGATTCAAAGTCACTGTAGCCTTAAAGGTTGATGGTCGTTATAAGCCCACCAATTCCACCGGCCCATACTCTTTTCTAGATGCTTGTGACCCACAAAACCACAAGGCCTTTACTTTTAAGAATCGTCCGAAAGAATACTGAATTAAAATATATATATATATATATATATATATATATATATATATATATATATATTATAAATTAAAATCGAATGATATAAATTAAAATAAATTAAAATTTTATGAAGGAGTCAATAATAAAAATTAAAAGAACAAGAACCGAAGTGGAATTCTCCTTGGATTAGATGACAATTCTAAAATTTTACATGGTCATCATGAATATCGTGAATTTCAAGTGTAGAAATGAAAAAAAAAAGAGGAAATAAAGTTTTGCCGATAACAAAGTGTGCCACCACCAATCACACTTTTCATTGTAAAAAAAGAGAGGGTATTGTTGCCTTTTTGATGACACAATGGAAGGGGGTTTTGGCAGTAAGGAGGCGTTGCACATGTCACCTAAAAGACCCGAGCGCCTCTTACACGCTAGCGGGTGCACTGCATGTGCCAATAATTTTTTTTATTTAAGTAATATTTAATGTTTATTAAAAAAGCTACAGTAACAAAAAAACCTTTGAGTGAAAGGACTAAAAAAACCCTCACCACAAGCTTTAAATTTTTGCAACAAAGTATAAAATTATCATTTTACTATAGTTTATGCTTGTTTGGAGTGTGGTTACAGTTGATTTTCAAAGTATTTTTTTGTCGAAATGCATTAAAATAATATTTTTTATTTTTAAAAAATTATTTTTGAGATTAGCGCATCAAAATGATTTAAATCACATAAAAAATTATTTTTTAACAAAAACATTAAAAATTAAAATTTTAAAAAATATGAAAAGAATCACGTTTCCAAACGTTCATAAGAAGAGAAGACAGAAGCCCTTACATTGCCAACTTTAAAAAATCTATCCTTAATGACAATGTAAATCATTCACGGTGCTTAAATTTCCAGAAAAGACACATTTATTTTTAATTAATTTTTTAATAATTAATGAGCTGTATGAATAGATTTTAATAACTTCAATAATCGTTTAAGGTTTTTTTTTCAATGAGAAATGCAAAATCATCTCACACGTTTCAGTGAACGGCGCACGTAAATCTATATAAACAGTATTTTTCCAATCATAATTAGCTTTGGTTAATTAATAAATAATTTTCTTGCTGTCGCCGATAATTTATGTTACACTCAGCCACTCCAACCAATCACAAAGCGAATGCATTTCCAAGTCGTTTTGTTCATTTCATTTGTCCTCTAGGAAGACTACAGACAGACCACATTGGACTATGTCTGCTTTCAATTTTAGCTATGTACGAGGACCTAAGAATGTGAGAGGCACATCAAATGATCAGTAACCAGACCTTATATTTATCAGGATAGACCACTGTGATACACCATTTCTGGGTTAGAAGCTTGGAGTTCGTTAAGCATCTCTATCTGAATAGTTATAAAATGGAAATGGATCGATTGAAAGGAATAAATGGACGTATAAAAGAAATAACAAGAAACTTCAACAAAATTGTCATCTTCATCTTCTCCAATACGAAGAATCAATAAGAAATTCAAACCCGATCGAGCAAAAGTGAAATCTAACACCCACAACCCCTTCCTGTTGCAGATTACAAAACGAATTAACCCAATCGAATTTCAGAACGCAGCAACACCACCCTCAACCTCCACAACGCAGAACCTGTAATCGTTGATGGTCGAATGAAACCCAAACCACGGACGAATTCATAGCCAAGTCAATTACAACACAGATTTCTAATGGTGGGAGGATATTTTAGTTGTCAAAGAATCTGCGTAATCTTGCCATTTTTAATTATTAATTTGACGACAAGCTGAGAGTTTTCTGGGGGTGCGGGGGGACTAAAAAGATAAAAAGGCTATTTTCTTCAATAGGGAAAAGGACGAGGAAGATGTTGGATTTGGGGTTCTTCAAATGTCTTGGATTTTTTTCAAGTTCATAGAGGGCGTGTTGCTTGGTTAAAGGAGAAGGAATACAAAGTACAGGCAATAGGACTATAGTTTTATAAGGTTGATGCTTTTAAATATTTCCAGAGGCTTAACCCTATTAAAAAATAAGTGGATTTTTTTTTCCATATCATCATCCAAAATTTCAATCTTAAAAAAAGCTCAGTGAAAATTAATATTTCTGAATGTATTGATCTAAGCATTAATGATTTATTAAAAACTGATCAATATTTGATGTTTATATTCTATCTAATAATACCTTTATCATTAATAAAAAAATTAAAAAAATAATAATTTAGATAGTACAAACTTACATAAATTAAATTAAAAGATTATGAGTATGTTTGGTATTATAGTACTAGATGTTTTTTAAAATATTTTGTATTCAGAAATGAA
Source organism: Populus simonii (assembly GCA_007827005.2). NCBI lineage: Eukaryota > Viridiplantae > Streptophyta > Magnoliopsida > Malpighiales > Salicaceae > Populus > Populus simonii. The sequence goes on along the minus strand of CM017465.2, from coordinate 17,980,992 downwards.
TTTAAAGACTATATATATAGTTTCAGAAATTATAAGAAATAAAAAAGTTACAAAAGTACAAAGTTATAAGATGTTTAAGAATTAACGTTAAGAAATATATATATAAAAATAAATTTTAAATAAAAAAGCACATGCTACTCAAATAAAAAGAGATAATGTTATATACCATTCATTGTTTCGGTGTTTTTTTTTTAAAAAAATCATTCTTTACTCTTGTGATTTTTATGTATTTTACATAATTGATGAACGATTTGACTTGATGATCTAAATTTTTGAGGATTAATTTTCGAATCAAATATGATTAAACGGATAATAAAATTATGCCCTTCCTTTCCATGCACATTTGGGTTGATTAAACGGATAATAAAATTATGCCCTTCCTTTCCATGCACATTTGGGTCCATGAACATAGCCCCAGACTTTGCGGCCGATGTTTACAGCTGTCTGTTTGAACGCAACACCTTGCAATGGCCCTCCCTCACAACATGGTGTGCAAGGGGTCATCCTGTAGCACATCACGCTTTTTCACACAAACAGATGAATTAATAGTATTACACTTCCAATCATCTAGATGATGATCTAGTGATAAGATTTTAAGATTAAAAGATTTGTTTTTTTATAGTTTTAGATTTGAACCCTGTACTTGCTCATATGATGACCACTAGAGGCTTACATGATCGTTAACTTCAGGGCTCGTGAGATTAGTTGAGGTTAACTTCAGGTGCACGCAAGCTGACCCGGACACCCAAGTTAAACTAGATTTCCTTCCAAGAAAAAATTAACTTTAGTAATACACCAAACTATGTTTTATATCATGGGATTCATTAAAAAATTGAGTTTGAAACGCAGTTTTTATAAAGCAGTTTTTATTTATTGAGTTTCGTAAAATTCTGTTTATTTTTGCGTTTCAAAAATATTTTTTTCAAAATTTAAATTTTTTTATTTTTTCTTGTACTTCAAATTATTATTATTTTTTTATATTTTCATATCATTTTAATTCGCTGATATCAAAAATAATTTTTAAAAAATAAAAAAAAATTATTTTGATGCATTTCCAAGTAAAAAAAAACATTTTTAAAAAGCAACCATAACTAAACATTTTATACATATTTTTCACTGAATATAAATATTAACTATAATTTCTACCGAATACGTATTAAAATACAACGAATCACACCTATCCATATTTTTTAAAATTTATTTTTTAAAAATTACAATCACAAATACTTCTTTAAAAACATACACGTAGATTTGATGGGATAAAATGATAACTACTTGTATAGGAAGAGAGTGATGTATCCCGCAAAAACCAAGGGAGTTGCATTCTTAAAAGAGAGAAAGATTAATCAACACACAAGTTACAGCAACTGTGGGTCTTTCTTCACAAGGAGGGATGGCCATGATGGCCATCGCACCTTTTCAAAAAACATCAACAATAGCCCTTGCAAGGAAAAGGGGGGAAAAGTTGCAAATGCCGATCTCTCTTTACACACTTGCGTAAGTATCTTAATTTGTAAACCTTTCTTTTCTGAAAGTAGGGGAATCCAACAATCAAGCCTTGTGGGGAGGACACTGGTAGCACTTGGTGAAGAGGCCAAATGAATCGATCTGACGTATAAAGTTGAGCATGCTTGCCCATCCTCCAAATCCAAATCCCACAATAAAAACCCATACCATCACAAAAATGTTCACGCAATATAAGCCCACCCAACCTCCAAGAAATGGGGGCGGTCTCTCCACAGCATTCTGTGAAAACACAATGAATTAAGAGATTATTAATAACTTGCTTTAACTAATGATGATAAAAGGGAAATTAAGATGGCTAACCTCTCGAGCCGACGCTGAAGAGAAAGTGATCATGTGTGCTAATGATGGAATTATGTAGACAGTGAAGCTGACAAGAAGAGATCCGACAGTAGAGTTGATAGGTCCAAAGAAAGGGAAGATGATAGCTAGGAACCAAATTGGTATCACCACAGGAAGTCTAGCCAGAGCTCTCTTTAACACACTCTTCGTGTCGTGAACCCTTATGAATTTCTCCCACACAAAGTATAGCGGGGTGCATGCAAATCCAAATGTTATGAACTGCCAAGAAATATGAAAATAAAGCGTCAAATGAAGGACATGAACATATAAGACTTGAACCAGATCCGACTCGGATTAGAAACCTGTTCCGATCTGGAATTAATTAATCGAAGCCATGCTGGTGAAGTTATAAAAAACTTCGTAGGCACACTGGACAGAAGCGGTAATCAATTAACCTGATGAATGAGCATGAGTATGACAGCAGTATCTCTATATCCATTCTTCGGTAGCAAAGAGAGAGCATTAGAATGAGTAAGTAGCAAGTCCCCAAATGCCCAGTAAACAGCAGAAGCTGATGGTAGTGTCAAGGTTAAAACATAAAGTGTTGCTATCAAGTATATTAGCTTGAACTTCTGAGGCTTCCACATCGCATGCATAATTTCCCTACATTAACAATCACGCAGAGTCTCATCAATCAAAATTTAATTTCTGATACATCTGTGCATATACACACAGACAGGCGTGCACGGGCAGACGTATGGAGTGCTGTGCATTAATGCTTCTGTATGAAGGTGATTAAGATGGTCAACTTAAATTCCAAAATGATGGTATGGTTATATTTTTAAGTTTATCGCTTCTTTGGAAACCAAATGGAGAATTGTATAAAGTAATCAGAAAGTTGGTGTACCAGCTTTATCAGGAAAGATGTTCTTTTACTGGGAAAACTCTTTCCAGTAATTACATGTGGGTCCATATATGTATTTATACATCAATTCCATCATTATCATAAAGTATATTTGTATATGCCATTATATATATTGAGTCATCACTCACACTGTGACAGCATGCCCACCAAAGGTATAAAGAATGTTGGTAGCCCCAGTAAAATACAGAACCATTGTGGTTGGACCTGAGTGTTTCACTTCTTCAATCTTCAATAAAATGGGGGGAAAGGGAGTTAGGTTAATACCTTAAAAAAATACTAAATTGACAGCGGAAATTAAGGGCATATCACGCCAAAATTGGATTTTTAAGCTGAATAACACTGCTAATTAATCAAAGATAGAATATGCAACCAACCTGTCCATGGATTAGGGAAGCAATTGTCATATACCATGCGGTATAAGAGGTCATCATAAGGCCCAAGAATGACCAAATTCTGTAGTTGTGAAATGAGGGGACGAAGACAGTTGTTGCACAGCATGCACCAAAGATGTAGGTCCAGGTTCTCTTGTCTAGATTATCGTTTATGTAGTAGATATTGCTGCGAAACGTTAGTGAAAAAAGAAGGATGAAAGTGCTGTTTGTTTATGATGAAATCATCTCAACCGAATAGGGCAGAAGAAAAAAGTTTATATCATGATTGATTGATGAATATGTAAGGATACCTTGCACAGGCAATTAACTGAATGACAGACCCAAATACAAGAAAAGTGCAGTTGAAAAGGAGGCCGATATTCCTCCAGTATTTCCCCAGCAGCCCATCAAGAACTTCAAACCACTGCAAACAACACCATTAAGTTAAAAAAAACTTAAAGAACACTTGACAAGACTAAACTAGAAACTTTATTTTTCTCTCTCTCTTGTTTCTGTGTTGTTTTGGCACTGTATATATTGTACATAAAAGTTCTACGATACGACTTATCAGTTAGCATAGTCCACATATACTAATTTGAATATTCTAGTGTATAGCTAGAATATATTACCTGAATTACATGATTCCTGAAATCAACCTTTTCTCTCTCTTTTCTAGTTCTATATTCAACATAAAGAACACTAATAAGGTAAGCAGTCCAGCTTCCCATCAAGCCGTATAAAAGTTGAAACAGGATTCCAGATAACAAGCCAAGTTGTGAGAATGAGTAGGGCAATGTGAGGAGCACTTGTGCAACCTACAATTAAAAAAAAAATAGAAGAAATTAAACATATATGTGTGTGTTGATGTATTTATATTTCTTGCAAGATGGCAATGAAACCAGAAAATCCTGTAAGCATGCTTGAATATATTGCCTGATTCGAAGCACAGCTAAACCAAGCGTCATATACTGAACCACCATGCCATAAAAAATTTGAGAATTTGCTCTTAGTAGACTTGGAACTCCCCTCTTCTCTCTCCATTTCCACGTAGTTTCCAGCAATAACAGTCTCAACTTTCTCAGAAGCCATTGTTGTAGCTTACTGGTACTAATGCTGGGGAAGCAGTGGACTAATTGGAGTCTATAAATAGATAAAAGAAGCGCTTCTTTTCGCTATATTTTGCTACGCTTCTCCTTTTCCTTTCGTCGTTATAAAAAAATATTGGAGCAATTATTGATTCACCGAAGTGGGGACCTAAGTAGTTATTCACCCTTTAAAATGTGATTTTCAGATGACAGTTTAATTATCTCATGTTCATTTTCATGGGGTCTAGCTTTGAATCTCATTGGTAGGTGACATAGCAATGTCCCCTGCATGTGAGGAACTCATTACACTGTGCTCTCTCTTTCTTTTTCCCCCTACTTGCAACGGGCTTGAAAGGAGAATGGTGGACCCAGGCTCTCATGCATTACACGAGCGGGGTGGCCCACCGCAGGCTTTTTCCAAGCCTAAAAGAACCCATGTTTATAAACAACTGTATGGATTGATCTCGAAGAGAAATTTTAATTGTTTGGATTCTGGAAGAAGGATTAAAGAAAAGATGGCAATCTGGATTTGTGTGTTTGGTTTCGTGGAGGTAGAGGCTAAGATGGGGTGAATTATTGCTTTGACAAGGGGGCTTGGTGCTAAACATGATTAGTACCACACGTGTGCCAACTGTCTTTGTAAAAGATTTGATTTTTTTTTCCCTTCTTATCTTTCATCATCAAGACTAAACTAATAAGAATGAATTATTATTATTATTATTTTCATTTTCTTACGTGTCAATGTCTATTCTCTGGCCCACTTGATTAGGCATCATCTCATCTCAATCATGATCTTGAATGAATGGGGTGACAAGTCTAAATCATGGAGTTGTAAATTTATTTATTATTACTGTTGGTCGGTTGAATCTATTTGAAAGTTTAGTTAAAATCACTGGGAGAAGGATCATATTTTATTACAAAGAGAGAGTTCTTTTTTTTATGGTCAATAATTCATTAATTGATAATTTTTCTCTTATATGTGACTTTTAAAATAGTCAATATATTGTCAAAATGAACAAATTATCCCTTTATGGCCTTCAAAAAATATTTTGCATTAAAGTTAATTACAAAATAACTCAAGATGTCGTTGGCTATTCCTAATTAATTAATTAATTAATATCACAATCTCAGCATAGCATCCTTAATTATCGACTATAAGCTTTAAATTGATATATCTGGATCCGTGTTTTCTTAGTTTCTACTCTGCACCCCATGGGTTCCACAATAATTGATTATCATTAAAATGTTGAAAATTAAAAGTAAGATTGGGTGGAAAGTAACTACATTAATGATATGAGTTAGCATTTTAATTGATAAGTCATGGCCTAAATCTGCTTTCTTTTCTCACTAACAAAATGACTATAAAAACATTGGATTTCTAAGAGACTGTTGTGATCATGAAGACATATATACAATCTTGCAGAACCATGGTGAATTATTTTGAGAAATTGTATACAATAATCACGAATATAGAATCAAATTAACACTATGATACCACATGTAAAATATCAATATAGTAAGAAGAAGGCTATGATACCTCATGTAAAAATAACTTTAATGATATGCCAAGTATATATATAAACACAATGAAAAATTAATAGGATACACACCTCTTATCATGATTAATTAAATATTGAAGTAATTATCTAAAAGTATCTTGTACTGTTAACAGTATAGAGTCTTCTGAGCTCGTATAAAGCTAATCCAAGTCAAATTTTTAGATTATTGTGTGTGAATGGAAAAAAAAATATTCATGAATATAGTCAGGTCAGATCTAGCTTGTAGTTATATCCAATTCAAGTTCTTATATTTTATAAATTATAAACCTGGCTCATTTAATTTTTTTTAGATCAAGACATGTTGAATATATCAAGTTGGGCTATAATTTTTAAAGATATTATAAATATTTATGAGTTGGGTTTATATTGTTAATATTTATAGGTTGAGCTTAAAAAATAATGTTTATTTACAAGACAATTACTTCTCAGACACAAACATGTTCACTCCACAGCACAACTTTGAAACCTGAAAATATAAGCATTTAAACCATATTTCATATACTTAACACAACAATTAAAGGTCAACCGACTTCTAACTACCAAGCCAAGTTCTAACATAGAGCTAAAGTTAACTGTTAGAGGATGCAACATGATCTCAATTGGAATTAATTCTTTTACAGTTAATGAAGTGGCATTTATTATGTGAGAAATTAAGCTTTTCGAATCATGGAATGTGGGTATTATCATATCTAGCGCTAGTGTTCGATTCTCTTACCATAAACAGTGTTTTTAACATAAAACATATATAATTGTGGATTCTTTTCATCATTTTTCTCGTACCAGAAAAAATCATGTAGAAAAAAAAATAATCGCATGTTCTCTTGCTTTTGAGAAGGTTCTCTTTATCTCTCAATAACAAACACAATCATTAATTATAGCTTCTCACAACTTTTTTCAAAAAGTAAAAGGATTGAGATGGGAGTTTTGTTAATTAATTCATTTTTGCTTGCATAATCCCCAATCCCGGTGGGGTGGGGGGGCTCCCAATCCTTTTCTTTGTGGCATAACTTTCTGCAGCTAGGATGGAGAGGCTGGTGGGAATCGAGCATTACTGGCGGCGAGATCGGAGTAGCACCTGGTTGGTAAGGAGATCAATAGCTATGTGCTGTGAAAGCGGGGAGGAACTTCTTTTCTAATAGTTGTTTTGTAGATTAGTAGTTTGGATTAGTTGGCCTGCTGTGAAGACAGACCGAATAGAAAAACAGATGGTTTGATAGTTGCACATTCGCTTGGTGGCTGATCCAGTGCCGGGAAGGAGAACCCGATGCTAGGGCTCAAGCAAACAGTGACAGATTATAATTCCGCTATATTCTATAATCAGTAACATGTTCGGCGTGCTAGATTGATGAATTTATTCACTAAACAAATATGGTATTTTTGTTTTTTTATCCTTTAATTTTTTTAAAAAAAATCTTGAGAAATAAACTGGCATGATTTATTTTTTTATTATTTTTTATAGAATTATTATTATTTTAAATAAATATCTATTTTTAGATTGTTGTTTAATTTTATATGCATATATTTTTTTCATGTAATTAAAAAAAATTATTTATAAAAAATTATTAAACCTGATATAGTCCATGACAAGTGTTGTTGGGACTGGAATCAATCAAATCTATCATTATCTCAATAATTGTTTTTTAAAAAAAATTTATCTTAAAATTTTGTTAAAAGTTAAATCATGTTTTTACCCATTATAAGATTATATTTAGACTAATAAAATTAATCAATTTAATTTAAGTAAACTTCTACATGATTTAATTAAAAACTCAAATCAAATAAAAAGTTAAATTATGAGTTATTTTTAGAGTTTGTTTGGAAACACGGCGCAAACCGTGTTCCCCAAAAATTCAAAAAGTTTTGTTAAAAATTAATTTTTTATGTGTTTTTAATTTTTTTTATGCACTAATCTTAAAAAAATTTTAAAAATAAAAAATTATCATTTTAATACATTTTAATATAAAAAAACATTTAAAAAAAAGTCGTTACATCATATTTAATAAAAACAATTAAGAAATTCCTTATGTTTTTAATATTTTTTTATTTTTTAAAAAAATTATTCGGACCAGCGACGTGTATGTCTATAATTTGGCAACATTTACTTGACCTGAAGTTGTCCCCTATCTTTATTAGTACGGCCTGATAAAAGTCTTTCATATCGTCATAAAGAAAAGGACCTGCATTCTGCACCCCCCCAGCCCATTATAATAGCTCTCTACAGCCACGTGTCCATGTCGACAAATGACTGAAGCCTAGCCCAAAGCACATGAAAACTGTGTTTTTTTTTTTAAGCCTACGAATGCAAACCCGAACTGACAAATGTAGATCATTATTGTACGTATATCAATTTTCAGCAAATGGGTGGTTAGAAAAGGAGTTTGAGAACTTTTCGTATTGTTTATAAAACTGGAAATTAGATTTTTAAAAAAAAAAAAACAAAACTGAAAGGCGTAGATTTTTTTTCCAGGAATCCACAATGTTTTTTTTTTTTAATTTGGTAGTTTATTTATTTTTCTCTACGAATTAATCATTTTATGGCCACACTAGTACTCAATTTCCTTTGATTTGTCAAGAGATGATCAAATTGAAAGATTGAATATCAAAGTTAAAAAGGCCAAGAAAATGTGTGGGAATTTTAAAGCGAAGTGAAAGATTTATTTTGGTTATCTTACTTTTCAAGTGATAACTTTGTAGCCTCTTTATATTTTTGAATATTCAAGTTTAATAAAAAATAACTTCATTTCTTTTCACAATATATGGTTTAATATATGAAAGAGAATTGTTGGATTCTGGTAGTAAAAAAAACATCAGTTGATAACGATTTCAACCATCAAAATAATCAATATTGATATCAATATGTTCTATTAAATGAGAGTAGTTCCACTTAGGTATTCTTTTGCCTTGAAATTATATAAGGTAGTATATCTAATCTCAAAAAAATTCTAGGTTTTAGGTTTATTTTTTAATTTTCAGATTTTTTTGGGTCATTAGAAGGTATAAATAAATTTATTTAGTTTTCTATAGTTTTTTTTTTTGTCTTTTTAGGTCAAAAAATGGTTGAAGAATAAATTATGTAGTGTAAAACACCTTTACCATAATCTTATGCAACCCTTTAGAAATCTTGGCACAACAAGCAATGTGTCACTTATTCTTCTTCTTTGTTTTTCAAAATAAAAAATAGGGTAGAAACATATCATTCATCCTTTTAAAAAATAAAATAAAAATTAAAGCCCAGGTGCACGGGCCTAAACTAGAGACGTGTATACTCATGCTTTTTTATTATGGCTTAAGAGCGCTGGCCCGTCCAAACCCTTCCAAGATCAACATTTGGTTTAATTTAAATTGATTTTCACAAATTATTTTATTTTACTTTTTATTAAGTTATCGCAGTCTCAAATAAATGTTTTATTATTTTGTTAGTGCTTGATTTTATGAGCATTTATTTTTTTTATCGTTTAAGTTGTTTTTAAACTCGTCAAGTTGATCAGATTGCATTGGTTTAATCTTATAAGGTTTAATTTTTTTCTACTATAAAATAGGCTAGCAATGCTTCTTTTTCATTAAAAAAATTAATATGGCCAAATATCCAAAACAAAACAAAAAATGGTAGAAATTAAACTACTAATACTCTATCACTATTTTAAAAAAAAAACTAAAGGGTTAGACTCATTGCACTATAGATTGTTATAGTGCAATGATGTATTTTCCCTTTATTAAAAAATTAAATGACCTTTTTATAAGGTAAAATGATCTTTTCTAAGGAGTTCATATAGTATTATGAAATTAATTGAAAGTATGAAGGTCTGTCAACTTTTTCTATATAGTTAAATGATATAAATGCCCTTAAAAAGCAAACAACAAGTTAAAGAATTAGAGGGGCTCCTACATCTTTTTCTTTTTTAAGAATAGTAAAATTATTTCATTGTCCTTCAAGTAAAAAATTTAAAGAGATAAACCAGGTTAATCTCGATCATTTTTTAATTATAATCTTATGTCACAGCTGGTAGTAATTAAGTTAGCGGAGTGAATTAGGCTGATTTAGTTTTTTTTTTTTTTAAATTGTTTTTTTTTATTTTTATTCTTTGATATTAGGTTATCGGGCCTTCAATTTTATGGTGTTTTTGGCTTTTCATTCTACGAGATATCTTGATCATATATTTCATAAGTTTTTTAAGTTAATCCGGATGAAAATCATTGTTTATTTTTTTTATGTTAAAAAAATTGACTTAATCATGTATTGCTGGAAAAATACCTAGTATAAATTACAAAGACAAATGTGTGGAAAAAAGTGGAGACGGATTACAGATTAATTATCACAAGGTGGCACGTTCTGCTGATCCACTGATGGCTTTTTTTTTTCCGGGTTCCAGATCCACCGATCACAATATTGATGCATGAAACTGGAAAGTAAAGTAGAGAAAAAGGAATGAATGGAACCTGAATAAACTTGCATGAAAGGATGAGGAAAGGAATCATCCAGCTTTGCCCTACAGCCTCCCTAGAATGGACTCGTGTTTTCATTTTACTATCCCTCCCTCCACACGTATTCTTCGCCACTCTGCTTTATATATATGTCGGGTACATTTTAAATCTTTTCCTCCTCTATAGAGAGCACAACAAGCAAATTAAGAAAGATGGCACGTCTCCATGTGCATTTGCCGCTACTGCTGATTCTACTCCTGATTTCATCAGGTAAATGCTTTCTAAATCTTTATCAGTTTTTTTCTTTATTTCCGTAATTAATTAGTTAATTCTGCTAATTTATTCAGCAATGTCGTCATGGCATACTACAGTAGTACACGCCTTTGGTTCGGCGAGCTTGTTGCTACACTATATATTGACGACCAAGATGCTTATTTTTTTTAATCTAATTAGGATTAAAAATATTTATATTTCATTTGATTTTATTATTATTATTTTTACATAAAAATTATAAATATTTTGGTTAAAGTAATTTGTAACTTTAATGAAAAAAGTTGTCACAGAATGGTGTCAAAGTCTAGCTTTAATTAAAAACTAAGATCTTTAACTTACTTATTGACTGTGAGTACTTATATATCTTATTTTATAAAAAAAGATTAATTTATGCTAAAAATGTTTTTGAATTTAACTTATTTTTATCATAAGTTATTAAAAAATAAATAAAATTTTAAAGCATTATTTAAATTTGAAAGCCATTTTTCATAAATTATACAATAAAGAAGTTAGATCACTAGCAGCTGGCATTAAATTAAACATTTTGGATCGCGTCGATAATAATTTTTTCCCATTTTTATCTCAATTTTCGTGACCGGCAGGGCCAAAAATGATGGAGTGTGCGAGGATTTTTACCATAGTTAATTATTGCCAAGAAACGGTATGGCCGGGTGTCACCCCAGGTGACAACTTCAATGGTGGTGGATTTGAGTTAAAATCAGGACAATCAATTGTCTTCACTGCTCCGGTTGGCTGGAGTGGCCGGATATGGGGCAGAACAGGCTGCAAATTCGATAAAAATGGAAGTGGTTCATGCAAGACGGGGCCCTGTGGCACATCCCTGAAATGCAAGGCCTCCGGTGAGACCCCAGCCTCCCTTGCTGAATTTACCCTAACAACACTCGACTTTTACGATGTCAGCCTTGTCGACGGCTTTAATTTGCCAATAGCCGTTACACCAGTTAATGGTAAAGGGAATTGCAGCGTTGCTGGCTGTGATGCAGATCTGAGGGATACTTGTCCTTCCGAGCTCGCTGTTAAGTCCAACGGAAAGGTTATCGCTTGTCGAAGCGCTTGTGATGTGTTCAACACGGATGAATATTGTTGCAGGGGAGTTTATGGAAACCCTGTGGTTTGTCAACCTACATATTATTCAAAGAAGTTCAAAGAAGCATGCCCTACTGCTTATAGCTATGCATATGATGATCCTACCAGTATTTTTACGTGCTCAGGGACTGATTATATCGTTTCCTTTTGCTCGTCCAGGTCAGTAAGCAGGAAGAAACATCTACAGATACTAAGATTTTCAATCTCTCCTGTATATAATGATTCATAAATACAGATTAACACTAGTACTGTTGTTTTAATTTCAGGAAGCAACCGGTTTGCACCTACCATGACAACAAGCTTGTTTGCAGTGGATCAGAAGGCCTGAAATCATTGATTACTAGATGGTGGGCTCTCGTGTTCGCAGTGCCACTGTTTCTTACTTTCTGATAAATAGTTTTCAAGTAAGAAAACACATTTTATATTTTTTGAAATTTAAAGGAAGTCTCATTTTAATTCCATGAGCTTTACCTTGTACAACTTGAATAGCGAATTTGCCCATCTGTTTATTTCAACTTAATTTGTTCATTCTAAAAATAAAATAAAAAGAATGTCATTTGTTTATTGTTTATAGAATATACCTTCCTACCCATTTGCACCTCTTGCAGCGCGGCCAAATACATTTAACCATATCATAATTATTATATTATAAGTTATACGAAACTTTTAAACATACGGTAAAATCAGAAATATAAACACGACTTAGTGTATAATTGATCAAATATGGTAATGGATATCTATCTTTTAATTTTTTTAATTTAATCTTTAGTTATAGCTATTTTTTTTTGTTTATTAGTATGGATGATTCTTTATTTATTTAATTAAATGCATGTATAAATTTTTTAATTTCTGATTGAAAATTTTTTTATATCAAAAATTAAAAAAACCCACATATTTATTTTTTATTAAAAAAATATCCAACTTTACTCGGATCTAATATCTAGCAATGTAATAAAATGAGAGAGATGAACATGGTGGTTGGGGAATAACCGGTAACAGCTTAGTAGTTATTCTCCTAAGTTTTCACTTCAGTATATATACGTCTGGATTTGGCACCGACTAGGACAAATCATCCCTGATTTAACACTTTTTAAAGCGTTTATGTTAACCTTTTCTAGTTAAGTATATTTGGGACAAGAGCACTTAGGATGAAAAATATTATTGTATTATTTAAGAAACTAGCACATCATGCACTTCTACCGTCGTGTTTTTACTGTTCATTTACTATTAGCCTTCTAAGAAATGTTTTTTAATTTTATTTTATTTTAAATTTTTATATCATTTAAAATGTATTTTGTTATTAAAAATATGGTTTTATAGTTTGACAATATTTTTTCCTGATTGTAATATAGTATGCCTTATTTATTTTTATGTTTTAAAAGTATTTTTGAAAAACTTTAATTTAAATTTTTTTATTTTTTATTTTAAATTAATATTTTTTGTGTTTTTAAATCATTTTAATATACTAATATCAAAAATAAAAAATATATATTATTTTAATATATTTATAAATAAAAAACACTTAAAAAAACCTTCAACCATACTCCAAGTCAGCCATTTTAAAAACTATCATCTCGTATTTTCAGTCATCGAAGATGGGTTTGGTGATCAAAGTGTTTGTGGACGGATGGTGTTTAGCATGGATGACTCATTGTGCGTAGTCTGTTATTTAAAAAAAAAAAAAAAAAACTGGCCTGGGCTATAGAGCCCAGGCGTGTGGACTTGCCTACAACACCGAAGTGCATTTGCTTGCTCCTCTAGATTGTTGTATTCTTTTATTTTTTTTTATATCTCTGAATAAACTACTGTTTAGATAATTAATTACAATGATTTTGAAAAAACAATAAGTTAATCCATGTTATTTAAATAATATTTAAGTTTTTATTGTAATATTTTTAATTATTATATTTATTTTTTATGATTACATATAAAACTAACATGCACAAGTTTTTAAAAACGGTGGCATAGATATTCAACAAGAACAAAATATGTATTTTATCATTATCAGTTTCTATATTACTATCTCCATATTTTTGTTTTTTATGTAGTTGCATGAGAATAATTAAAATATTATTATTTTTCCTTAAAGTTACTTTATAAATTATGATAAGTTTTTATTTAAATAACCATGATTTTTATAAAAAAAATATTTTCTCTCAAAATTCAGAATAAAACTGTTAAGTATATTTTGGTGTTTGCTGAGAAATGATATAAGAGAAAGGAAGAAATGTTTTGTGTGTTGATTAACGTAACTGAAGACCATATATATAGCCTTTACAAAGATTGAAAACAGAAGCTAATAACAGAAATAATAACAGAATAACAGAATCCTAATCAATAGGATTTATTCAAGACTAGAAATCAGCTAAGTCCTAAAGACTTGTTCAACTGGAAACAAACTCTAACATCCTCTCTTAAACTATGTGCTAGTAAAAGCACTTAGTTTACGTCTGAAAATCTGCAGACCCCCATCAGACTTCTTAATTTTATGAACACATCCAGTTTCAAAGGCTTGGTCATTATGTCTGCTATTTGCTCTTGTGTATTACAGTGAACCATCTTAACAACACCATCTTTAGTGAGCTCACGGAGGAAATGAAATCTGATGTCTATATGTTTGCTTCGGCCATGTAGAACAGGATTCTTTGACAGCTCAATAGTTGAACTATTGTCACAGTAGACAGTTGTGCCATCACTTTGAATTAGACTGAGGCTTCCCATAATTCTTCTCATCCAAACCACTTGACAAGCACATGCAGCAGCAACAACAAATTCAGCTTCAGTGGTGGACAATGTAACTATTGGTTGCTTCTTGGATGACCAAGATACTGCACCTGAATTGAACATGAATACGTAGCCTGAAGTACTTTTTCTGTCATTTAAATCCCCGGCATAATCACTGTCGGTGTAAGCAATTAATTTGTCTTCTCCTCTCTTGCTATAAAATATTCCAAACTCACAAGTTCCCTTCAAATATCTCAACACTCTCTTGGCTGCCTCAAAATGAAGTGCTGTAGGGTGATCCATATATCTACTTAGTAGACTGACTACAAACATAATATCAAGTCGAGTGGTAGTTAAATACATTAAACTACCCACAATTTGCTTGTAGTGGCTGCTATCTAACTTTACTCCAGATGTATCTTGCATTAGTTTAGAACCGGGTACAATTGGATTAAGCACAGGATTGCACTTATCCATACCGAACCTTTGCAACACCTCATTCGCATACTTTCTTTGATGAATGAAAATGCCCTCCTGTTCTTGCAAAACTTCTATACCCAAAAAATACCTCATTCTTCCTAGATCAGTCATATCAAACTCATGCATCATGGATTTTTTAAAATCAGTAAACATGTGTTCATCATTGCCGGTGAAGATTAAATCATCTACGTAGAGACAAACAATTAAAAGTTTACCTCCTTCATGCGTTTTGATGAACAAACTATGCTCATATGGACACTTCTCAAAACCTTCCTTCGCAAAATAAGACTCGATGCGACTGTACCACGCTCGGGGAGCCTGTTTCAAACCATATAGTGCCTTTTTCAATTTGTATACTTTGTGCTCATTACCTTTCTTCTCATAGCCTGGAGGTTGCTCAACAAAAACATCTTCAGAAAGATCTCCATGCAAGAAAGCCGACTTAACATCAAGTTGAAAAATTGTCCACTGTTTTTGAGCTGCTAAAGAGATTACTAAACGAACTGTATCCATACGTGCTACCGGGGCAAACACTTTGGTATAATCAATTCCATGCTCCTGAGTGTAGCCTTTTGCAACTAACCGGGCTTTGTGTTTATCTATCCCACCATTCTCGTTGAACTTTGTCTTATACACCCATTTCACCCCAACCTTTTTGGCATCAGTAGGCAAACATGTTAACTCCCAAGTGTCATTGCGTTCAATTGCATCTATTTCTGCATCCATGGCCATTCTCCACTTAGCATCTTTCACTGCTTCATAAAAGAACACAGGATCATTTGCAGCAGCAAACATGACCATATAAGAATCTTTCTCAGATAAATCTTCCCCACTGACATAGTCCCTCATCCACAAAGGTCGTCTATGTTCCCTTTCAGGTCTGCTACGTGTATTCCCACTGCTGCTTGCTTGGACTGTTGGACTTAAAATCTGTTGACTCGTAAAAAATGTACTGCTACGTGTATTTGAGAGATTTCTACGATCAATGCTCTCTTCTGGATCAGCATGTGGATCAAGGTGTGCACTGTCTGCCCTGTGATCTGCTGCAAAGTCATTGTTTGCTTCATCATCTGCTGCAAAGTCTGGTGCTGCAACTGAAACCACTGCTGCAACGTCATTATTTGCATCATCTGCCCTATCACCAGTTGCAAAAAATTCTTCATGTTGATCAGTGTTTTCCCATTCCAGAGCAATAGTATCAGCAGCAACTGAACTCTTACTCCAATCCCAACTACTGTTTTCATCAAATATCACATCCCTGCTCACGATAATTTTCTGTGAAATGGGATCATATAAGCGATATGCCTTTGATTCTCTGCTGATGCCAAGTAAAACACATTTGACACTTTTATCATCCAGCTTGCTTCTCTTGCAGTCAGGGACATGAGCATAAGCTATGCAACCGAAGACTCTAAAGTAATGGACTGACGGTTTGATGCCACTCCAGGCTTCTTCTGGGGTCTTGTTGTTAACTGCAAATGTTGGACTTCTGTTCAAAACATGAACAGTCCAATTTACAGCTTCTGGCCAAAATTTCTTCGGTATCTTCTTTACTGACAGCATGCTGCGGACCATGTTCATGATGGTGCGATTTTTCCTTTCTGAGACGCCGT
Source organism: Populus simonii (assembly GCA_007827005.2). Taxonomy (NCBI): domain Eukaryota; kingdom Viridiplantae; phylum Streptophyta; class Magnoliopsida; order Malpighiales; family Salicaceae; genus Populus; species Populus simonii. The sequence continues at coordinate 17,964,627 of CM017465.2, read as the reverse complement.
TTTGCTGAAGAGAGTAGGCAGCTGTAAGTTGACGACGTATGCCATGCTCATCACAAAAGTCTGCAAATTCTTGTGATAAGAATTCACCTCCACGATCAGTACGAAGACTGTGAATGCATAAGCCAGTCTCCTTTTCAACGTGATTCTTAAACATTTTGAAAACTGTAAAGGCTTCAGATTTTATCACAAGAAAATAGGCCCAAACTTTACGACTGTAATCGTCAATAAATGTGATTATATATCTCTTGTTGCTATTTGAAACAGGGGTAATAGGACCACAAATGTCAGAATGTATAAGTTGAAGAACCTGAGTAGCTCGCCATGTAGATTCTTTTGGAAAAGAATTTCTCTGTTGTTTTCCTGTCAAACAGTCTCCACACACTGTTGATGGTGCAATTAAATTTGGCAGGCCAATCACCATCTCTTTTTGTTGAAGAAGATTTAATCCCGTGAAACTAAGATGTCCATATCTGTTATGCCACAGCATAGCATTCTCCTCTGATGAAGATTTAAGACACACCTGCTCCTGTTCGCTGGACTCCTTAGGCTGCTCCTGTTCGCTGGATTCCTTAGGCTGCTCGTGCTTGCTGGACTTCTTAAGCTGCACCTGCTCGCTGGACTTCTTGGATAGTGAGTTAAAACACACCTGCTCACTACATTCCTTAAGCTGCACCTGAGCAAATAACTTGAACATTCGGTTTGAAGACATGGTAATTTCAATGATCAAGCCTTTTTCAGAATGATATATCTTACATGTTTCCTTTTGAATAAGGATAGCAAGACCTTTCTCAGCTAATTGTCTCATGCTCAATAAACTGTTTTGCAAGCCTGGGACGTAAAAAACATTTGTAATGATTTGTACAAAACCATTCACGAACATTCTGATATTTCCTTTTCCAGTAACAAGCATTTTAGAATTATCTCCCAGTTTTACTGTTTCTCTAAAGCTGGCATCAAAATCAGAAAATAACTCCTTCTTACCACACATGTGGTTGCTACATCCTGAGTCAAGAAACCATAACTCCTCCATGCTTGTTGCCTTCTCATTTATATATGCCATTAATAGCATTTCTTCTCCCCCTTCTGCATAATGTGCCACTCCTTCACTCTCCTTCCTTGGACACTCATATGCAAAGTGTCCTAATCTGTGACAGTAATAACACTCAATAGTGGATTTGTCAAGATAACGTCTTCCACCTCCTCCTCGGCCTCTGCCTCTGCCCCTGCTTGATCCTAGAATTCCTCCTCGCCAACCTGATGATTCTCCTGTTGTTACCTTCAACGCATGCTCCTCCATGATATGAACATTCATACGTTGTTCATGAACCACCAAACTGCTTTGCAATTCATCTATGGAAATAACATCAAGGTCTTTTGATTCTTCGATAGAACAGACTACGTAATCAAATTTGGATGTCATGGAGCGCAGGATTTTCTCAATGATTGTTAAATCAGTCAAATTCTTTGCACCATTTGTCCTCATCTTGTTCACAACAGTCATAGTACGAGCAAAATAAGCAGTTACAGACTCACCTGCCTTCATGTTTAACAACTCAAACTCCTTCTGAAGAGCTTGTCTTTGTGCACGTTGCACCCGTGCTGTGCCTTGATACTTCGTTTTCAAAGAATCCCAAATGCTCTTGGCAGAATCTTTGTTTAAGATTGTCTCTAAAACTGATCGATCAATACTCTGGAAAAGGTAGTTCTTTGCCTTAAGATCCTTCAGCTTTGCATCTTCAATAGCCTTCAACTGAGCTGGAGTAGGCTGGACTCCTTCAATCACTGTAGGAATCCCATCCTCAATTAAACTCCAGTATTCTTTTGAACGGAGAAAGTTCTCCATGAGCATACACCAATGATCATAGTGTCTGTCCAATCTTGGAATTGAAGGCTGCACAAAACCTCCTCCTTCTGTTGACATCTCTGATACCAAAATGTTAAGTATATTTTGGTGTTTGCTGAGAAAAACAACATAAAAAAAGTGAAGCTTTGCCAAATAAATTGTTTCTTTCTTACTTAATTTAAATCATTTGAGTTTTGATAGATATTTATTTTAATTGCTATACGTTTTTATTGATAAAAAAACCACGTCTCTATCTAAATAAAAATAAAAATAAAAAATGAATTTCAATTGGAGAAACACATTTTTTCTCAAAATTTAGATCATTAATTATGAATATTTATTTTAATTATCACCAAGATAGTAAAAAAATTGTTTTTCTTAAAATTTAAATAAATGATATTTTTAACAATCAAAATTAACCTTCATTAATGATAAATGAGAGAAAGCAAATAAGATAAGAAAGATAAGTATTTGCATGTGCATTGATTTTTTGCTTCTTATAATTTATTTATTTTGTTTCTAATTGGCGTTAATAATTTTTTTATCATTAAAAATAATATTTTTAAAATAAATTCTGAGGTTTTTATTATGATATTATCAATTAATTTATAAAAAACTCTTATAAATATAATTTGCATGTTTTTTCACAATTAACTATTAAGCTCTGTTTTTTAAACCCTAATCGAAATTCCCAAACAACGTACCCTGAGCCGAAAGAGCACTGGACCGTAGACACGATGGGCCGTACTTAGACCCAGCCCACTAAATATAAACCTGAGGCAACGGTAAAGTACGGCCCATCCTTCTTACGTTTCTCAGTGCTGCGTTAAGGTTACGCAAGACGCGTCCAACGTAAGCAGTGCGTATATATAACGCGGTAAGATCTCTCCCTGGTCCGTTTCCAAAATCCCAACAGAGAAGAAAAATGGCGAGTGGCGGTGCTGCTGCAGGTGGTGGTGGAAAGGTGTCGTTCAAAGTGACGCTCACCTCCGATCCGAAGCTCCCTTTCAAAGTGTGCGTTAATTCCTTTCAATTCCTTTTTTTTTTCCTTTCATGTGTGGTTTATCTCTTTTAATTCAATCTGTTAATTTTTGAAATTTCAGATTTAGCGTACCGGAAGCAGCCCCTTTCACGGCCGTTCTCAAATTCGCTGCCGAGGAATTCAAAGTTCCTCCCCAAACCAGCGCTATCATTACCAACGGTAATTCTCTCCCTTTGTGTTTGTTATTCGTATTGTTTAGAACAATTTATAATTTAGCATTCTCTTATTATTTATTATCAATATATACATGCCTCCGATAAATTAAGAAAAAAACATCGTTTCATAACTTTCTTTTCTTTTTTGTTACATGTAATGAGAAAGTGCTTATGTAAATATGAGAGCAGCAAAATATTGAGGTCGTTTAAAATAATTTGATGAGATCTTCTAAGATAGAGTTGAAACCAAAAGCTCTTAGTCGTGTTCGAGCGTAGAATAATTGTGACAGATTTTAACCTCATGCAAACATAAGGTTATGAACTGTGGCATCTAATGGAGCATATTCTATTAGCTGAGATGCCTGAACCCATGTTATATCATTAATCACATGCAGTTTCAGTTTCGCTGACAACCAATTTGACCTTTCAAAATTATCACACTGTGAACTGTTGTTTAACTTTTAATCCTTTCTACAATGAGTTGTTTGCGTCTTGTATTTGAAAAGTGATCTTTTGGTTTTTTAAAGTAAGAGGTATTTTTATGACTGGAAAACTCATCTCGCTTACAGTACTTTTAACTTTTCTGTGAATTTTGTACCTGTAAGCATCTCTTCTTTTAGAATTGAAAGAAAATTGAATTCGGGACATGTTCTGAAAAAGCTCATGAAAAATAGATGTGCGAAGAGAGAATGGAGGGTTTCAGTCGGTTTAAAATATTCTGGTTCAACCCTGGTCTTTTGATTGGGAAAAGCTGCTAAATTCTATGTGACTGTGGGATAAGTAAACATCTAGTGGTTTTTCCTTTTCAAAAGTGGAAGGCTGCTCTCTTGATGCTTTTGCACTCAACTGAGATGGTTGAACCAGTGTCCCATCAGAGATTACATTTGGTATTTTTTGAATACCAATTTGAGCTTGGAAAATGATACCATGTGAACTATTTGTTCAGTCCCTGCTAAACTGTTATTTCGCAATGCAGTCCCTTGAAAGATTGAGCCTTGTTTCCGTGGTTGAAAAGTCAAAACTTTTTTGCATTGTTTGTAGACCCAGATGATTATGGGATGGCCCTGCAGCAGTTCTGCTGGAATTCTATTTTGGTCCGTGCTTGTCTTGGACTTTGATTTGGTGGCGTGTGAGAAAAATTATGATTCAATTTCTGCTTCTCCTTTTTATTCAATTTCTGCTTCTCCTCTTTCCATACATAAAACCAGAACTTTTTTATTGGGATGGTGTTGGATGATTTTCAACAACTGATTTAGACGCAAGCAAGCACTTGGGATTTCTGTAACAAAATTCTCCTGATTTATAGTTGCCTCGTCCCTGGGATTGGAGATTTCCTTGAAAAAATTGATTGTTTTGACGATTGCGTCATCCCATTTTGTTTTGCACTTGTACCCTCCCTCGCTCTGAAATTTAGAGTTGGTAAACGGGTAGCATGGGTTTTTTGCGTCTTGTATTTGAAAAGTGATCTCTTGTTTTTTTAGAGTAAAAGGTTTTTTTGTGACCGGAAAGCTCATTGCCCTTGCAGTACTTTTAACTTTTCTGTGAATTTTGTACCGGAAAGCATCTCTTCTTTTAGAATTGAAAGAAACTTGAATTCGGGACAGCATGTTCTGAAAAAGCTGATGAAAAATAGATGCGCGAAGAGAGAATGGAGGGTTTCAGTCGGTTTAAAATATTCTGGTTCAACCCTGGTCTTTTGATTGGGAAAAGCTGCCAAAATCTATGTGACTGTGGGATAAGTAAACATCTAGTGGTTTTTCCTTTTCAAAAGTGGAAGGCTGCTCTCTTGATGCTTTTGCACTCAACTGAGATGGTTGAACCAGTGTCCCATCAGAGATTACATTTGGTATTTTTTGAATACCAATTTGAGCTTGGAAAATGATACCATGTGAACTATTTGTTCAGTCCCTGCTAAACTGTTATTTCGCAATGCAGTCCCTTGAAAGATTGAGCCTTGTTTCCGTGGTTGAAAAGTCAAAACTTTTTTGCATTGTTTGTAGACCCAGATGATTATGGGATGGCCCTGCAGCAGTTCTGCTGGAATTCTATTTTGGTCCGTGCTTGTCTTGGACTTTGATTTGGTGGCGTGTGAGAAAAATTATGATTCAATTTCTGCTTCTCCTTTTTATTCAATTTCTGCTTCTCCTCTTTCCATACATAAAACCAGAACTTTTTTATTGGGATGGTGTTGGATGATTTTCAACAACTGATTTAGACGCAAGCAAGCACTTGGGATTTCTGTAACAAAATTCTCCTGATTTATAGTTGCCTCGTCCCTGGGATTGGAGATTTCCTTGAAAAAATTGATTGTTTTGACGATTGCGTCATCTCATTTTGTTTTGCACTTGTACCCTCTCTCGCTCTGAAATTTAGAGTTGGTAAACGGGTAGCATGGGTTTTTTGCGTCTTGTATTTGAAAAGTGATCTCTTGTTTTTTTAGAGTAAAAGGTTTTTTTGTGACCGGAAAACTCATTGCCCTTGCAGTACTTTTAACTTTTCTGTGAATTTTGTACCGGAAAGCATCTCTTCTTTTAGAATTGAAAGAAACTTGAATTCAGGACAGCATGTTCTGAAAAAGCTGATGAAAAATAGATGCGCGAAGAGAGAATGGAGGGTTTCAGTCGGTTTAAAATATTCTGGTTCAACCCTGGTCTTTTGATTGGGAAAAGCTGCCAAAATCTATGTGACTGTGGGATAAGTAAACATCTAGTGGTTTTTCCTTTTCAAAAGTGGAAGGCTGCTCTCTTGATGCTTTTGCACTCAACTGAGATGGTTGAACCAGTGTCCCATCAGAGATTACATTTGGTATTTTTTGAATACCAATTTGAGCTTGGAAAATGATACCATGTGAACTATTTGTTCAGTCCCTGCTAAACTGTTATTTCGCAATGCAGTCCCTTGAAAGATTGAGCCTTGTCTCCGTGGTTGAAAAGTCAAAACTTTTTTGCATTGTTTGTAGACCCAGATGATTATTGGATGGCCCTGCAGCAGTTCTGCTGGAATTCTATTTTGGTCCGTGCTTGTCTTGGACTTTGATTTGGTGGCGTGAGAAAAATTATGATTCAATTTCTGCTTCTCCTTTTTATTCAATTTCTGCTTCTCCTCTTTCCATACATAAAACCAGAACTTTTTTATTGGGATGGTGTTGGATGATTTTCAACAACTGATTTATAGTTGCCTCATCCCTGGGATTGGAGATTTCCTTGAAAAAATTGATTGTTTTGATGATTGCGTCATCTCATTTTGTTTTGCACTTGTACCCTCTCTCGCTCTGAAATTTAGAGTTGGTAAACGGGTAGCATGGGTTTTTTGCGTCTTGTATTTGAAAAGTGATCTCTTGTTTTTTTAGAGTAAAAGGTTTTTTTGTGACCGGAAAGCTCATTGCCCTTGCAGTACTTTTAACTTTTCTGTGAATTTTGTACCGGAAAGCATCTCTTCTTTTAGAATTGAAAGAAACTTGAATTCGGGACAGCATGTTCTGAAAAAGCTGATGAAAAATAGATGCGCGAAGAGAGAATGGAGGGTTTCAGTCGGTTTAAAATATTCTGGTTCAACCCTTGTCTTTTGATTGGGAAAAGCTGCCAAAATCTATGTGACTGTGGGATAAGTAAACATCTAGTGGTTTTTCCTTTTCAAAAGTGGAAGGCTGCTCTCTTGATGCTTTTGCACTCAACTGAGATGGTTGAACCAGTGTCCCATCAGAGATTACATTTGGTATTTTTTGAATACCAATTTGAGCTTGGAAAATGATACCATGTGAACTATTTGTTCAGTCCCTGCTAAACTGTTATTTCGCAATGCAGTCCCTTGAAAGATTGAGCCTTGTTTCCGTGGTTGAAAAGTCAAAACTTTTTTGCATTGTTTGTAGACCCAGATGATTATTGGATGGCCCTGCAGCAGTTCTGCTGGAATTCTATTTTGGTCCGTGCTTGTCTTGGACTTTGATTTGGTGGCGTGTGAGAAAAATTATGATTCAATTTCTGCTTCTCCTTTTTATTCAATTTCTGCTTCTCCTCTTTCCATACATAAAACCAGAACTTTTTTATTGGGATGGTGTTGGATGATTTTCAACAACTGATTTAGACGCAAGCAAGCACTTGGGATTTCTGTAACAAAATTCTCCTGATTTATAGTTGCCTCGTCCCTGGGATTGGAGATTTCCTTGAAAAAATTGATTGTTTTGACGATTGCGTCATCCCATTTTGTTTTGCACTTGTACCCTCCCTCGCTCTGAAATTTAGAGTTGGTAAACGGGTAGCATGGGTTTTTTGCGTCTTGTATTTGAAAAGTGATCTCTTGTTTTTTTAGAGTAAAAGGTTTTTTTGTGACCGGAAAGCTCATTGCCCTTGCAGTACTTTTAACTTTTCTGTGAATTTTGTACCGGAAAGCATCTCTTGTTTTAGAATTGAAAGAAACTTGAATTCGGGACAGCATGTTCTGAAAAAGCTGATGAAAAATAGATGTGCCAACAGAGAATGGAGGGTTTCAGTCGGTTTAAAATATTCTGGTTCAACCCTGGTCTTTTGATTGGGAAAAGCTGCCAAATTCTATGTGACTGTGGGATAAGTAAACATCTAGTGGTTTTTCCTTTTCAAAAGTGGAAGGCTGCTCTCTTGATGCTTTTGCACTCAACTGAGATGGTTGAACCAGTGTCCCATCAGAGATTCCATTCGGTATTTTTTGAATACCAATTTGAGCTTGGAAATGAGCTTGGAAAATGATACCATGTGAACTATTTGTTCAGTCCCTGCTAAACTGTTATTTCGCAATGCAGTCCCTTGAAAGATTGAGCCTTGTTTCCGTGGTTGAAAAGTCAAAACTTTTTTGCATTGTTTGCAGATCCAGAGGATTATTGGATGGCCCTGCAGCAGTTCTGCTTGAATTCTATTTTGGTCTGTGCTTGTCTTGGACTTTGATTTGGTGGCGTGTGAGAAAAATTATGATTCAATTTCTGCTTCTCCTTTTTATTCAATTTCTGCATCTCCTCTTTCCATACATAAAACCAGAACTTTTTTATTGGGATGGTGTTGGATGATTTTCAACAACTGATTTAGACGCAAGCAAGCACTTGGGATTTCTGTAACAAAATTCTCCTGATTTATAGTTGCCTCATCCCTGGGATTGGAGATTTCCTTGAAAAAATTGATTGTTTTGACGATTGCGTCATCTCATTTTGTTTTGCACTTGTACCCTCCCTCGCTCTGAAATTTAGAGTTGGTAAACGGGTAGCATGGGTTTTTTGCGTCTTGTATTTGAAAAGTGATCTCTTGTTTTTTTAGAGTAAAAGGTTTTTTTGTGACCGGAAAGCTCATTGCCCTTGCAGTACTTTTAACTTTTCTGTGAATTTTGTGCCGGAAAGCATCTCTTCTTTTAGAATTGAAAGAAACTTGAATTCGGGACAGCATGTGCTGAAAATGCTCATGAAAAATAGATGTGCGAAGAGAGAATGGAGGGTTTCAGTCGGTTTAAAATATTCTGGTTCAACCCTGGTCTTTTGATTGGGAAAAGCTGCTAAATTCTATGTGACTGTGGGATAAGTAAACATCTAGTGGTTTTTCCTTTTCAAAAGTGGAAGGCTGCTCTCTTGATGCTTTTGCACTCAACTGAGATGGTTGAACCAGTGTCCCATCAGAGATTGCATTTGGTATTTGAGCTTGGAAAATGATACCATGTGAACTATTTGTTCAGTCCCTGCTAAACTGTTTTTTCGCAATGCAGTCCCTTGAAAGATTGAGCCTTGTTTCCGTGGTTGAAAAGTCAAAAAAAATTTGCATTGTTTGTTGACCCAGATGATTATTGGATGGCCCTGCAGCAGTTCTGCTGGAATTCTATTTTGGTCTGTGCTTGTCTTGGACTTTGATTTGGTGGCGTGTGAGAAAAATTATGATTCAATTTCTGCTTCTCCTTTTTATTCAATTTCTGCTTCACCTCTTTCCATACATAAAACCAGAACTTTTTTATTGGGATGGTGTTGGATGATTTTCAACAACTGATTTAGACGCAAGCAAGCACTTGGGATTTCTGTAACAAAATTCTCCTGATTTATAGTTGCCTCGTCCCTGGGATTGGAGATTTCCTTGAAAAAATTGATTGTTTTGACGATTGCGTCATCCCATTTTGTTTTGCACTTGTACCCTCTCTCGCTCTGAAATTTAGAGTTGGTAAACGGGTAGCATGGGTTTTTTGCGTCTTGTATTTGAAAAGTGATCTCTTGGTTTTTTAGATTAAAAGGTTTTTTTGTGACCGGAAAGCTCATTGCCCTTGCAGTACTTTTAACTTTTCTGTGAATTTTGTGCCGGAAAGCATCTCTTCTTTTAGAATTGAAAGAAACTTGAATTCGGGACAGCATGTTCTGAAAAAGCTCATGAAAAATAGATGTGCCAACAGAGAATGGAGGGTTTCAGTCGGTTTAAAATATTCTGGTTCAACCCTGGTCTTTTGATTGGGAAAAGCTGCCAAATTCTATGTGACTGTGGGATAAGTAAACATCTAGTGGTTTTTCCTTTTCAAAAGTGGAAGGCTGCTCTCTTGATGCTTTTGCACTCAACTGAGATGGTTGAACCAGTGTCCCATCAGAGATTCCATTCGGTATTTTTTGAATACCAATTTGAGCTTGGAAATGAGCTTGGAAAATGATACCATGTGAACTATTTGTTCAGTCCCTGCTAAACTGTTATTTCGCAATGCAGTCCCTTGAAAGATTGAGCCTTGTTTCCGTGGTTGAAAAGTCAACATTTTTGCATTGTTTGTAGACCCAGAGGATTATTGGATGGCCCTGCAGCAGTTCTGCTGGAATTCTATTTTGGTCCGTGCTTGTCTTGGACTTTGATTTGGTGGCGTGTGAGAAAAATTATGATTCAATTTCTGCTTCTCCTTTTTATTCAATTTCTGCTTCTCCTCTTTCCATACATAAAACCAGAACTTTTTTATTGGGATGGTTTTGGATGATTTTCAACAACTGATTTAGACGCAAGCAAGCACTTGGGATTTCTGTAACAAAATTCTCCTATTTATAGTTGCCTAGTCCCTGGGATTTGAGATTTCCTTGAAAAAATTGATTGTTTTGACGATTGCGTCATCACATTTTTTTTTGCACTTGTACCCTCTCTCGCTCTGAAATTTAGAGTTGGTAAACGGGTAGCATGGGTTTTTTGCGTCTTGTATTTGAAAAGTGATCTCTTTTGTTTTTGAAGTAAAAGGTTTTTTTGTGACCGGAAAACTCATCGCCCTTGCAATACGTTTAATTTTTTTGTGAATTTTGTACCAAAAAGCATCTCTTCTTTTAGAATTGAAAGAAACTTAAATTCGGGACAACATGTTCTGAAAAAGCTCATGAAAAAGAGATGTGCGAACAGAGAATGGAGGGTTTCAGTCGGTTTAAAATATTCTGGTTCAACCCTGGTCTTTTGATTGGGAAAAGCTGCTAAATTCTATGTGACTGTGGGATAACTAAACATCTAGTGGTTTTTCGCACTCAACTGAGATGGTTGAACAAGTGTCTCATTAGAGATTACATTTGGTATGTCTGAATACCAATTTGAGCTTGGAAATTGATCATATCTGAACTATTTGTTCAGTCCCTGTGTACTGTTGTTTCACTTAACGTTTTTTCACTGTTTCTAGTCCCTGAGGATCATTTTATGCTCGTGCAGCAGTTCTGCTGTTGTTGTATTTTGTTCTGTATTTGTCTTCGATTTTGATTTGGTGTTGTGCGAGGAATTTATAAAGTTTTGATTTCTGGTTCTCTTTTTCCTATACATAAAACCAGAAATTTATTGGTATGGTAATTGATGATTTTCAATGATTTAGACGCAAGCAAACACTTGATATTTCTGTAACTAATTGCCCTGATTTATGGTTGCCTTGTCTCTGGGATTTGGGACTTCATAACTAAAATTGACGGTGGTATTATGAAGAGATTAGCCATCTCAAATCTACGGGACAGAAAAATCCTATTTGGTTTCTTAAATGAATCGCCTGCATTTATCTTTATTATGCCTATGAAATTGTGGTTTAGGCCATTCTGATCACTTTTTCCCTCGTGTCTTTCACTATTTCTTACATCATACTTCTTGTTTTACTTCTGTGTGTAGATGGAGTAGGAATCAATCCTCAGCAAAGTGCAGGTATGCCATGGTCCCTTTACATTTTAAGCTGTGTTGTCAGTGTTTTTTTTTATGTTGTCTCTTCAAGTATTTGTGATATTCGCATCTGTGCTGATTGATCATTATATTATTAAGCTGCATGCGTGCCTCGTGTCCCATCTCCATTTTCCAGTTGCCATTTTCAGCATTATAATTTGAAAGAGAAGTATGCCACTGCCAGTAACCGCTGGCATTATGAGCAAGGCGCTAATCATTTAGCATTAACCTTGTCCATCTTCACCAGATAACACTAACAAGTGATAAGATTTCTGTTTAGGATATTATCACTATAGCATAAGTGCATTAACAATGCAATGCATGAATGCTATTGCCTCCTTTTTGATTTGCTAGCTCCAAGCGATAGGAAGTATCTGTTGATGATGATATAATTTTAGTAATTTTAGTAGTGATTTGTGCACTACCCCGCATTGTTTTTAAGTATTTTGATATTTGTTTCACGTGACTTTGACTTTGACGTGCTAGGCAATGTCTTCCTTAAACATGGTTCTGAACTGCGCCTGATCCCGCGTGACAGGGTTGGAGCTTCTGAATGTTGAAAACATGATCATCATCAGACTAAAAAACTGGTTAATCTTTGTGCTTACTCTGGATCTTATTTTCTTCTATACCATTCTATAACTTTTAATTAGTGTAACTGGTATCATAATCAATATGAATTGAGATGGAAGGTAGCTGCAATGCATGGTCTTTCAAGTTGATCATAATAGAAAGGTCTCTTTGCCCTTTTTCTTAGTCCTTTCTCTTTCATTATGTGGAGCCTTGTTTTCATCAGAGATTTGAGCTGGGGGTGGATGATAATAGGCCATAGGCCTGGTTGCTTCTAATCACGGCCGACACAGATGCAGTGATTTTAATAGTTAAACTGCTGTACCTTGACTTACTGGGAGCTACCCTGTTGATGGATCGAGGTTAGATTCACCTGCCTTGTTGATAGGTTACTTACATTTTTTTTTTGTGGGAAACCGCTATGACATGAAAGCGTTGCTCCTGGACTCGCTGTTGCGTGAAAACGTTATTTCCACTTCAGCGTTATACTTGGTCTGAACTACCATGAAAAGTTTTGTTTTTTTCTCTAGCAAGAGAAATCCAGAAACTAATTGGTGTCGGAATGTGCATGCCTTGCCCGAGGATAATTCAATAACGCATTGCCTAGGTGTGGGGATGTGCATGTTTTATCTGAGCTCAATGTGCTAGTTGCAAACAGAAATCCAAATCGCACGATTGGTCAAAAATTGCCTTTTTTACACGCGTGATCATCGTGTAATATTTGTCCCTTTTATTTGTTGAAAATGATCGCTACCTAAGACCTTTTGCAGAGGCAGAGTAATGAGCTGGCTTTCCTACTCTTTCCATCAAAGTGCATGGTGCTTACCCTATACCCCCATTGTGATAATACGAGCTCGCCGACCAAGCTGTCCAATAGAATGTGTGTTCCAAATTCTCAAATTAAGTCATGTTCCTCTTCAAGCACCCCCGAATATATATATATATATATATATATAAATAAAAGGTATGGTTAATTATTATTATTTTAAATTTTTTTTATTGAATTTTTTTTTAATATTGAGCTGGTTTTCATCTTTTTTTTATTTTTTGTTTTTATTTTTGCTTTTTTTGTTTTTTTCCCAAAATTATTTTCTTTTTTGTGTTTTTTTCTGAATTATTTGTCGATTTTATTTTTTTTCATACTGAGCTGGTTGAAAATTTAGCTTGTAGTTTTTTTCTTTAAAACATCGTTGATTGAGAATTACAACTGTAGTTTTTTTCATGATTTTTTTTTGTTATAATTTTTTTTAAAATTATCTTTATCAATTTTATTGTTTTTAATATTGAGCTGGTTGAAAATTACAACTGTAGATTTTCTCGTGAAACTATAGATTGCTACAGTGTTTTCCTGCATAGTTTTTTTTTTCTTTTTTTTTTATAATTTTTTTCAAAATTGTCTTTATTGATTTTATTTTTTTAATATTGAGTTGGTTGAGAATTACAATTGTATATTTCCTCATAAAACACTATAAATTGCTATATTGTTTTTTTACATGATTTTTTTTTGTTTTTTTTATGATTTGTTTTCAAAATTATCTGTTTATTTTTATTTTTTTTAATATTGAGCTGGTTGAGAATTTAGCTTTGTAGTTTAATTTTTCTTAAAAATATTGTGAATTGTAATAGTGTTTTTTCATGTAATTTTTTTAAAATAAAATTTATAATTTTTTTTTTTGTAAATCCATGATAACGCATAAATATACTATAAACTTGTGGTAACGCACGGACAAAGCAACTAGTGTGTGTGTGTGTGTCACGTGGTCTCTTACAAGTCGGTAAAGGAGGAGAAAGGGGGAGGGGCGTCCTGAAGAAACGAGGTCCACCGTGATGGGTATCGTCTTAGAAGAGAGGACATGTGCATTTAAAGTTGCACTGAATCTTTTGGCTCTTGAAATCACAATTGAATCCGATCACTGACCTGACCCATCACAATAACCATCTTATTCATGTCTTCTAATAATGTTTGCCTGGTCGGGGCCAGCGACGGGAAGGAGCCCACCCCGCCAGTATTTTCAGATACTTTCTTGTGAGTGGCATTTGCACTTCTCAATTGTTACGTTTCCAGCTAGGGTTACGTGTTGCGTTGGAGACGGGACACGTCAACTACTGATATTATCAGTTTTGGTACAGCTTCAGCTTTTGATGAGGTCGGAGCTGCTAGCTATGGTTGCAGTAGCCGTGATTGTAGTTGTAACAGTGTGGCAATGTGCTGTTATAGCTACAGCTGACAAATGGTTTTCAAAATCTTTATTTTATAGCTTATGACTTTTAGCTTTCAACTGCTTTCCAAAACTTTACCGAATATCGTTTTAGTATTTTTTTGAGATTGTGGCAGTGACGAGGGTTGTTATATTTTTTATTTAAAAATATAATAAAATAAAATTATTTTATTTTTAAAAAATTATTTTTAATATCAATTTATTAAAACAATCTAAAAATATATATAACAATATTATTTTAAACAAAAAATTTTAAATTTTTTTTAAATGAATATAATTTGTACAGCATTCCCAAATGATATCTATAGTTTTTGTTGAAAAATCTCCTAGCTAAAATAAAGCCGGAGATCATGAATTGCCAAAGGGGCTTTTAGATGCCTTGTGGAGATCCAGACGATACCGCAGCAGCGACCATAAAATACTTCGGTTCTTGTTATGCGTTTTGGAGGAAGCATTTTGTGATGTTAGCGAAGTTGGAAAATGGATTCTGGTGAGGGTTGCTTGGTTCGTCAACGTCCTCTCCTTTTTTGTTGGCGTAGATTTGAGTTTGAAAGGCTGATTGGACAGTGATAGTAAGCGATCCGACCGTTAACCTATTCTATATTTACAATTTCACTCTCGCTCTATATCCGTTTAAAACATCCTTTTTTTTTAATCTTCTACGTTTGTTTTACCTGACATTTTAGAGGTATAAAAATATATGGCAATTTTTTTTTATAGCAGCTAGTAATTAATTATAAAAGAAACACGGTAATAATAGAATGATGATAATTTGGGGGTAAAGAATATTTTTTCCATTTCTATTTTCATTTTTCTTCTCCGTCTTCTTATTTTCTCTTCATTCACTGTGTTCAGAGACGATGTGACAACTTAGCTAAAAGCCGTGAGCGAGTCCATCGAGATGAAAAGTAAAGGTGGCACAAACGAAAAGAATTAGCGAGGGCGTAGTGCCGAGGCCGAATTGACAAGTTTAACCTCATAAGGTCAAAAAAACATCCCAAAACATCAGGGTACTTTGGTAAATGAGAGCCCCGTCAGTCCACTCTGCTGCTTGGGATCCCGCAAAAGTGGATAAAACCACATTTATCGGAGAGATTCAGGCCCTTCTTTTTCATGTCTTTTGTGCTTCTACCATTCCCTCACGTGATACTGTCACCTCTCTTCCCTCGCTCCTTTTACCAATCATTACATGATTTTTTCTTCGACGCTGTTTTTTCTGTTTTAAAAATATTTTTGAAAACATTTATTTTTTTTATTTTTTCTTTACTTAAATTTAATATTTTTTGGTATTTTTATATTGTTTTTATATGATAATGTTAAAATTATTTAAAAAAAAAAAAAAAACTACTGCCAATTACCCCCAAAGTTGCCATGAACGAATGATGCTCCAAATAAAACAAAACAGAGCATCAAACCCTTTTTGAAGTTTCCTCTCTGCCAGGTTGATGGATTAGAGTTCCCTTTCAACCTCAGCGAGTACGATACCTGCTGAGGAAAGCTATGGCCTTCCTCTCTTCTTCTTTTTTTGGGTGCTAATTTAAAGTAATTAACGGGGTATCTTTATAGGTCAAGTTATATGCCTCTACTATTAATTAATCTTTGCTAATTTAAAGATATCCCGACCGTCCATAAGAAAGAAAATGATGAATTACTTTTCCAATTCTCATTGATGTGCGGCCATTGATCGGGTTTACTTTTCCAGTTGTTCATCGTAACATCAGCTTTTCTCATTTTCCCCGTTGCCTTGGCACTGGAGTATCCTTGTGTCCCTTTTTTTTAATTATTATTGTAGTAATGTTTGTTTTTTAAAGTATTTTTTATTTAAAAATCTATTAAAATAATAATTTTTATTTTAAAATTTATTTTTAACATCTCTATATCAAAATATATTTAAAAACATAAATTAAAAAAAATTAAATATCCTTCTTCGCAGTTATTGCAAATAGTAGCTTTATCTCTGAAGTTGACCTGTGGTCCTTGAAGCTACTGGGGTGCTTTATTTTGACCTATCTATGTTTCATGGAAACATTGTTTGCGAAATATTGCGAGTAGGTTTTCTTGGTGGGAAGTATTACACACTCACATGTGCTTGACAGGCCATGCAGCCGCATTCACTTAACTGAGATTCATTGTTCTTGTCCACAACTGTGCTGTATAGATCAGTAAATACGTGTAAGGTAGTTTTCCATGCAGTGTGTGCAATCCAAAGCGCCATGTGACCTTTTACTTGCTGCTCTGAAGATTCTCCAAATTGATGGATAATTGGGCCGTCGCCGTTTGGGTGCTGTCGTCCTTTTTTATTTATATATTTGTTTGAAATTTAACACAAATTTGTGAACCAAACTCATGATCTATTTATATATATAATAAATTTTATTGTATTTTTATATAAAAAAAAGTTATATGTTGAACTATTACTATTATTGTTATTTAATCTTTTCAGTGTCATTGTGTTTTTTTTTATCTTGTTTATTTTTACATTTTAAAAGTATCTTTTAAAAAAATTATTTTTTAATTATTTTCATATCGTTTTAATATACTAATATCAAAAATAAATTTTCCTAAACCTCTCTTCTCTTAATAGATCAACCAAAAATAATTTTATGCAGTACAAAAAATTATTTTACAATAAATTCAAACCCATGCTAAACATGGACACAAGCAAAAGTCGACGCGTAAGGGTTTAAGCTCAAAGCCTATTATACTTATGATATTTTTCTTCTAAAAACTTAAGTGTTTTTCGAGCTTAATATTAACTATTTATCTTTTTACTAAATAAGCTATGAGAAAAACTTTTGTTTTTAGGAATATAGTTTTTAAAGGATCTGTATTTCATCAAAACAAGTAAATCAAGAATTCCTTGATATTAGTTTTTTATTCACTCGCGTTTTATTTAAATCATGCTAATATTTCATGTTAAAAAAAATATATTAAAGATTAACAAGATTTTAACTCTAAAATTAAATAAACCTCATTTTTAATCTAAAAATAAATAAACCTTACTTTTAATTTGACCTAAAGTATTTTCATTAACCATATTATTAAACAAATTATGCAACAGGTTGATCATGGATAGGTTGCATAACTAGATTGTGATTTTCACAATCTTCTACGATATGGTGTTTGACTTGTGGTGTCAAATTTTGCTCGAGGAGATTTATTTTATAATATTTCCTCTGGCTTATCACGCTTTCAATTATTTTTCCTGTTGTGCCTTGGATTTTGAAGATGCTTTGAAAAATAAGAGTGGGCATTTTTCTTTTCTGATCACGCTTTCAATATATGTTACAATAATTTTAGCTAAATATTATTATTTTTAAAAAAAAAGTATAACTAAAAATATTTTTTTAATTTATTTTTCAAAAACTATCATGGTATCAGGAAAACGCTGATCAAATTAAAAGCTAAATAAACCCGGCCGGCTAGTAGGGAAAAGGATGGTCTTTGGACAGTACTCCTACTATCTAGTACTGAATAAAATTAGCTGAAAACTCTTGGTTAGCTCCGTTATTTATAATCAATCAATGCTGGACAGTAATCCTACGAGTGGTAGAGGTTAATTATTCCAATTGTGGTTTCCTGGTCTTACCTCAGCTTTCTGTTTTGTTTGCTGCGTTTTGCGGTGTAATAAATGTAACAAGATGTTTAGTAATAAATTAAATTGTATTTCAACTCATTAAAAAAATAAATTTGAAATATAATTTTTTTTTAAACCAGTAGTTTTTACATGTATTTTTAACAAAGTATTATTTAATTTTTTTTATTTTTTTCTTTACTTTAAATTAGTATTTTTTTGTGTTTTCATATCATTTTGATGCGTTGATATCAAAAATATTTTTTAAAAAATAAAAAATACATCTTGATGTATTTACAAGTAAAAAACACTTTGAAAAACAAACGCAACCACACTTCCAAACACAACCCTGTATTTTATACATGTTTTTTTGCTACACATAAACTTCAACCATAATTTTCATCAAACACGTATTTAAATTCAAGTAACCACACCTACGCACATGTTCAGTTTTTTTTTTCTTTTAGGGTTATGGCTGTAATTTTACCATGAAATTACATGGGGAGATCACCAAGGTGACATGAGCCGGAATTTCGAAGGTTAAAGTTGCTTCCGTCAAAATTTAAAGGGTCTCTTTCTATGCTGTCGGCAAACTTGACTTCATTGATATTCTTTTCACAGAAAATTGTAAAATAAAAAGGAATATTTTGATGTTAACCATCCATGAAGAAAAACATTCCAAGAGGAATTGTGATTTTTACCTCAAAACAAAATAGTGCTATTCACACTCCATTGTTTACTATAGATGCTAAAATAGCTTTATTTAATATATATATATTTTTTATTTTATTTTATTGAAATTTTAAAAGTAATAAATTTTACAATGGACCTTCTTTATTCTAAAAAAAAAATGTATAGGAAAGGTAGTTTAATATTATTCATAAATAACTGTGGCTTTATTTTCAGAACACAAGTCTAATATTTTTTTTCTACAATATTAATGTTAAGCTGGTAGCAAAAACTACAGGTCTCGTGATTTTTTTCCTAGCTAGTAGATACTGTAAACGAATTGTTCTAGTATAAAAAATTGTATATTATTATTAATATTTTAATATTGTTCATGAAATAATAATTTAATTGCTAGAGATATATATTAGGAACTAGAAAGTATGGTGATTATAGATGACAAACTTGATTCTCCAAGATATATTGTTTAGGACAAACATATACTGTAAATGATAAATTAATTTGAAGCAATTGAAAATAAAATAAAACACTTAAAATATATTTTTTCCTTTACTCTTCTTTCTATCTTTTTTCTTCTTAATATTATTTTAAAAAGTATATTAAATTTAATTTGTTTAGAAGTTAAAATTAAAGAGTAATATAGAGTATAAAATTATATTAGTCTCTACAGTAAAATGAAAATATCACCATTGGAAAAAAAAGCATGCAATCCCCGCTGTCACTAGCCCGCGCAACCGCACCACCATCACTTCTTCCGCTGCCATTTCCACTGTTTTCATGAACCCTCCCATCGCTAGCATTGCTGACGCACACCACCGCTATAATTTGTTCTAGCAACGCGGGAACATATGTATAAGCCACGCGTTAAATTTTTTAATTTTTTGTCGTTAGTAACACTAACACTGTTTAAGTAAAAATTTTACAAGATAATACAGGCTAAAAAAATTATTGAGAAATTACGCAGTTTGAATAAATAAAGGCATGATTACCACTTATGTCTTTATTCAAATAAGCAATTCTGAATCATTGCTATGTAACAAAACCAATATTCAAAATTACTAATTCAATTAATATAAAAAGTTACATTTCTCTTGTTCTTCCTACCACAACCGTTGCTCATCACCCGTTAAAACCCAAAAAAAACCAAGCTTTTCTCGCTTGAAATCGCTGAAAACAGCTGTCTATCCTCCATCAAAACACCAAAATCTTCTTCCCCTGGACTCCACACATATTTCTAGTGTTTTTTCAATAAAAACCTCCAGCCAAATCTCCTCCTTCGGTCTCCCCACCACGACCACCACAAGGTATCGATGAATTAAGGTAAAAACACTATGTTTCTCTTAATTTGATTAGTGTCATTGTTAAATTGTGAGATTTTTAGTTTTAGTTTATTGTTGTTTGTGTGGTGTCTAATAATTGAGTACTTTGTTTGAATTGACATAATTTAGGGTTTGAGTCAGGTAATTAAATATTTTTTTACGCAATTAATGCTATATATTGAACCAATTAGGTTTAAATCAAATAAATCAAGGATGTTTTGAATGTTAAAACAATAGCAATTAGGGTTTGCGTCGAGTTTAACTGTAAATTACAATAATTATATATATTATTTGAATTGAAATAATTTAAACTCTAATTGATACAATTAGATATGTTTGCACGTAATTGATGTTATGAATGTCAAAATAATAGCAATTAGAGTTTGTATTGAGTTTTAAAATAAATTATCAAAACTAGATATTTATTTTGAATTGAAATAATTGAGCTAATTTAGATTTTAATTCATGTCTTTATAATCTGAGTTTAGTTCAAATATCAAATAATAATGATAAGATAATGAGGCCTTTTGTTATGAAATTTGGTTATGATATTAGAGTAGATGACATGATTTTCAATGATATGCTTTTTTATTGTAGAAATTCAATATACAGTATTGATTTGACGGTTAGATAAATTTTTAGCATTAAAAATTATTCAATAAATATATGTTAAGCATTACATATTCACTTGAATATTAATTTTAATTATCTACAACAGCTTTTATGCAATTATAAAGTCTTAAAGCACCAAAATATCAATGATATTTCCATGAAATATACCATAAAAAGTTAAATTGCTTTAGATAGCAAAGTTGAAAGTTACTCACGGATTGAGATTGGCTGCGTCGGTCTATTGTGGAAGTCATGATTGATACAAGTGGTCATGAGACCTCAACATTGAATTTAACAAATTTCAACGGATCTAAGTGTCTTACCCTCGTATCTCTAGACCATCATTCCTTTTTCCCGATTTATACACGTATGATGTATTTAGTTTAGTTTGGACAAGGTTTTCGAATTTTTTTTTTTACTGCAAGCGGAGTTCCTATGTAACATTTTATTTTTAACTTTTACCGTGGGATTGGATATCATCACCATTCACAAACAAAATAGGGATGTTAACCATTTTTATTTTATTTTACGTAATTTGCTAGCATATTTGATAGTGTTGTTATAGTTATTTTTTAAAGTATTTTACATGTTGAAATACATTAAAATAATATTTTTTTATATTTTAAAAATTATTTTTGAGATTAGCGCATCAAAACTATCTAAAACACATAAAAAATTTAATTTTTAACAATTTTTTTTAAAAACTTTTAAAAAATATGATTTACACCGTATTCCTAAACAGTAACATTCAAAACCTAAAAGATGAATTTACTGTTTTAAATAGATAAACACAAAGGTTGCCAAATTTTGTTGCGGATCATCCTAATTATTTTCAAACTTTGATGCCTAGAGTATTTTTTATTTAAAAAATTATTAAAATTATTTTATTTATTTTTTAAAATTTATTTCTAACATAGTACATTAAAACAATAAAATATCATAAAAAATAATCTAAAACAAAAAAAAAATTAAATTTTTTTCAAACAATTCTCTCTGTATGCTCTAACCGAAAGTCACCACAAGTTTTGTTTGATACCAGCAGAGCATATTCAAGTCCCAAAATAGACTTGCAGGAACTCACTCTTGCTTGCCAATCCACACCAAGAGTTGAATATCATATTAAAATCACAAATTACCAAAAATAACTCATCCATTCACTCGTGTCACTTTAGCAGTACTCTGTATGATACCCACTGACGTTAATTATAAAAATAAAAATAAAAAAGCAGTTTTTTAAGAAATTAAATTCTTTTTTAAAAGCTGGAATCACACACCGTATAAATATCATTTTAGTATTTTTTTAATAGTTTTAATGTATTTATATTAAAAATAAGAGAGATTTAAAATATTTTTAAATAAAAGATATTTTTTTTTAAAAAAATCATGTACTGTAATACCCAGGCCCCCTCTGGCCTCTTTCCCTCTCACGGCCCTCTCTAGTCTACTATTCTCTTCTGTACA
This sequence comes from Populus simonii, assembly GCA_007827005.2. Lineage (NCBI taxonomy): Eukaryota > Viridiplantae > Streptophyta > Magnoliopsida > Malpighiales > Salicaceae > Populus > Populus simonii. The sequence continues at coordinate 17,943,004 of CM017465.2, read as the reverse complement.
CAAAAATAATCTTTTAAGAAATCTCCACCTGAAAACAAAACAAAACATCCTTTTCATCATTTCCTGGCACACTAAAAACAAACAGCTCTCCCTCCCTCCCCCTCTCTCTCTCATTTTTCTTGAAATGATCTTTCTCTCATTCTAGAACATAAGCTTTCTTTCTTTATTTATTTGCATGGCTATAAACACTATAATGAAAAATAAAACTTATAATGTTGTCAGTAGTGAGGGGAGTGGTGGGGACGGAAATTCTTCTAGTCCACCATCGTCGCCACGGCGTCAGACAAGCGGCTTCTCTCAATGTCGTCGGCGGCTCCGCTCGAAGGTTCAGTTGCAGTACTTTCGCAAAGACAGTTTGGCTGCCGGGATTTTTGTACGGCGGAACATACAGTTCCTCCTGCTCTTGTTCTTTCTCTACTTTTCTGGTTTGATGATGTGTGTAGGCCGGTTCTCGGATTTCTTGCGTCACTCTCGTGAGCCTATTGCGATCTATAAAAGCCATGTCTTGTTGGAGAAGCTTTGGCATGATATCGAAACTGATAATTCTACTGCTCTCGAGGTTTTCATTTTTTTAAAAAATTTTTTTGGTGAACTTTTGTTTTTGCGTTGTTTAATTTTTATTTTCTGTTTGGTTGTTGAGCAAAAGTGGAAAAAGGAAAAGTAAAGGAAGGAAAAAAAAGAAAGAAGTAAAGCTTGCAACCACCGAATTACTACGTGGGGCCGAAACAGAAAAATTGTTGAAGAAAAACTCAAAGTCTAAAGAGAGCGGGCTAATTTAATCATGATCGAGGCATTATTAATTTTCGAGAGGCTTTTGATTATTAATAAAGTGAATTGCTAAGTTCTAACAAGGGGTTATGCCATATAGCCAAATTAATGATATATATATATTTTAATTTATTTTTCCCACTTAAACTATAATTTTTAATATTTTTTTTTGCAGTTATCTTCTGTATGGCAATTCAAAAGGAGAATGAAAGTGCAGAAACCTTGTCCCGTGTTAGCTACTAGACGGCGTTTGGGCTCAGTCGAAGGTAGTTGTTGTTGTTGCTGAGAATTTCCAGTCTAATAAACAACCCTTTGCTTTTCTCCTGGGCACGAGTCCCTTCTGTTTCAAAGATAATGTCGGCATGCTAATCAGCGCTAAGGGTAAAAATTAACTGAGTTTTTAAGAAGCTAAACTGATATTTTGTATTTTCAAGTGCAGTGTCGTCTGGTCCCGCCGGGTACTTAATCGTGGAGGCAAATGGTGGTCTTAACCAACAGCGCTCTGCGGTATGTTATTTATTATCCTATTTACCGGTTTCCATTTTCCGGTGTCATTGTAGGATAAGCCTGCACTCATGTGCCCCTCATGTCTTGTTGTAGATCTGCAATGCAGTTGCTGTAGCTGGAATTTTGAATGCAGTACTGGTCATCCCTAGTTTTGGTTACAACAGTGTCTGGAAGGATCCAAGGTCAGCTGCTGAATTATTCCCTCCTTTTTATTAAAAAAAAATAAAAAATAAAATTCCTTGACCAGGTTTTAAATTTCAAACGTGGTGAGTTGTTATTAAGGTCTCTCTGGCTACTGTAATGACCATCTAATTATCTAAATGCACTCATCCCTGGTTTTCGTTACAACAGTGTCTGGAATGATCCAAGGTGAGCTGCTGAATTATTCCCTCCTTTTTATATAAAATAAAAATAAAAATTCCTTGACCAGGTTTTAAATTTCAAACGTGGTGGGTTGTTATTAAGGTCTCTCTGGCTACTGTAATGACCATCTAATTATCTAAATGCACTCGTGAATTTAAAGAAGTCGTGTTAGTGTAACCTGGAAGTGCTTAAGATATGGTGCAGAACTTGAATTGAGACTGAAACACGTAAATATATTCGAATTTTCTGAGAGAGGTGCCTCCATTTTTCAGGGTTTTGCCTATAAGAGTAACAGTTACTCCAAGCATGACATCTGAAAGACGTGATCAAATACTGATCTTGTCAATATCATTTTCTTTTAATTTGAGACAAGATGGTGGTGGGTGCTTGCCATAAAAACCTTCAGGCTTGATGTTGCAATTATTTCAATATTTATGTCTGTCTAGATTGATGGATGTGTTGATGTTGATTGCACCATACATGTCATGATGCAAACGCATAAGCAGTTTTTTGGGTATTTTATTTCTTCTAGTTTGTGGATGAACCCGATTGGCATGTGTATGTAATCAAGTATAACCAACTATTTATTTGGAGCAAATTTGAGGTTCTTGTTTCAGATGGGGAAACTAACAGTGGTAATAGACGCACTATTTGTATTCGGAAACTTGCCAAAAGTGCACCAGGACAATGAGTTCCACCCCTGAATTCTGTTGCTTTCAGTGATTTCTTTTAAAACTGAATCTTTCATGAACAAATCGATTATAGCTAAAGATTCATTTGTTTTACAGTGAGTTCAGAGACATATATGATGAAGATCATTTTATAGCCACACTTGAGGGTTATGTGAAAGTGGTTAAAGAGTTGCCTGATGAGTTGATATCAAAATATGACCACAATCTTACTAATATTCCACACCTCCGTGTTGAAGCATGGGCTCCTGCTAAACATTATTTAGGAGAAGTTTATCCTGTCCTGCAGGAGCAAGGGTACGTGACGAAGCATTCTTTCCTGTTCTTTCTTTTCCTTTTACTATCATTTATTTCTTCCCTCAATTGGAACGTATCTTTTTGAAGGAAAATGACTAATCTGTTAGTTGCTAATTTGTCCCAGCTATCATGATTTCTGCATTTACTACTTTCTAACCAGATATCTGTTGAAACACGCTTCTAGCTTGTTTTTGACTATTCACTCCTTTCAAAACAGGGTCATCCGCATTACACCCTTTGCCAATAGATTGGCAATGAATGTCCCATCTCACATTCAATTGCTTAGGTGCATAACAAATTACAGAGCATTGAGGTTCTCTGCTCCTATAACAACCCTAGCACAGAAATTGGTAAACCGAATGATTGAAAGGAGCTCAATGACTGGTGGAAAATATGTGTCCGTTCACCTTCGATTTGAGGAGGTACTAAAGCTCATATATTATTCTATTCTAAGCAAGGTTTCTGTTCCTTGAAATATTTTATGTTGAGCATGCTGAGGATCCTATTTCATATAACGATAAACATGCCTGTCCTCATCTTTTAGGACATGGTGGCCTTCTCATGCTGTTTGTATGATGGAGGGGATGCTGAAAAGTCTGAAATGCATTCATTTCGGGAAAAAGGGTGGAAGGGGAAGTTCAAAAGAAAAGATCTCGACTTCGTAGCTGGTCGTAATCGTATAGATGGAAAATGCCCTCTAACACCCTTGGAGGTACCCCATTTATCTACCTCTTTTAGCATTTTTCATTTGAGCTCTTTGTAGAGCTCTTTTAAAAAATGGCTGCTATAATGAGTTGCAGCCTTACACAAATTTCCATGGTCTTCAACTTGCTCTTATAGCATCCTAAATTAAATAGAATGACCTTGAATAGTGCTTGAGAGCTTTTCTCTAAGTTCCTACTTCCTAGTACATTCTATGTTCTCTTGGTTTGTTTTGTGCAGTGCAACATTTTCATTACTGTTTAAAAACTGAAAAAAAGATTGTTGCATTGTGCTATAAAACAAAACAAAATTCTTACAGTTTTGATAATAACAAAGCAAATTAACTGCGAATAACTCTTAATTCAACCTGGTGTTGTTGGCACACTATCTTTCAAATCACCTTATTGGTTTTCATCCTCGTGATCTAATTTGGCCAGTAATCACTCTTTTCTTTGTACATGATGTTTTTCCTGTCAGCATAGGTTGGGATGATGCTGCGTGGCATGGGGTTCGGTAGCAACACTTCAATTTATTTAGCCTCAGGGAAAATTTACAAAGGAGAACAACATTTAGCTCCTTTATTGAAGATGTTTCCCCTTCTTTACACCAAGGAGTCACTTGCAACCTCTGACGAGCTTGCTCCTTTTCAGGTAAATCCTAAATGCTCACTATACACCTCTCTTGCATTGTGTGGTTAAAGGAGTTTGTTGGATCAGGATGTTTTTGAAAATTGATTGATATGCTTTACAGATTACCCAAACCATATATGTCTACAACACGCGCCACTTTACCATCCCTGCTTCACTTACATCCCATGTTTTATCTGAGCTTCTGCCATCAAATTTGAAAGGCATTTTTTTTGACGAGGGATTCCAAGCAATATACTTGATACTCTGCTCCAAGTGTTATTTGTTATTTAGTCCCTATAATTTAACAAAACTATCCAATCAATCCTCATGGTTTTGAAAACTATATATTTAATTTCTATGTTTACATTTTTAAATTCATTTATAACTTAGTCCTTTCATCAATTTCTTGCTGTTTTCTGAAGTTTTTTATTTTTTTTAACAATATAAAAATTAAAATATAACTAGGCAATATGAGTTTTTTTTTTTCGTGAGACATTTTTGGAACAAGAAACTACCAAATTGAGGATGTTTACTGTTGATTAAGAGACTTTTCAATTATCTTCAGCGACTAATTAAATAGGTTTTATAAGTACAGGGATCTAGTTAACTCTATTTTTAAAGTTTCTACGAGTTCAATAGGATTTTGCAATGTCCATTGATTAATTCAATTGAATGATGCTGAATATCTCTAGATTGCTATGTTGATTGTATCAGTAGACAGTGAGTTTATTTTTTTCAGCTTCTTGGCTTGAATATGAACATTATACAAAACGATTCTGAATATAGTAACAAACCCATATAAAAAGCTGAATACGTCTTGACTGCTATGCATGTGCTTATTTTTCAATTTGACCCAGAAGCTTATTCTACTAACTTGCTATAACACCTATTTTCTATGATTGCAGGGCTACTCTTCGAGGCTGGCAGCTTTGGACTACACTGTATGCTTGTTCAGTGAGGTTTTTGTGACAACTCACGGTGGAAACTTCCCACATTTTCTGATGGGTCACCGTAGATTTCTTTTTAATGGGCATGCAAAGACCTTAAGGCCTGATAAACGCATGCTTGTTGGTCTACTAGAGAACATGACAATCAGGTATCTTCTCCATCAACTGCGTCATTCCTCTTTGTTTATATCCTTGTGTTTATTGGAACTGAGTTAAAAGGTCATGTTGAAATTTTTAGATTTGCAATCGGCTTCTATCTTTGATTATGACATGATAGATAGGGGTTCAGGGGAAAACACCGACAGATAAAATGTCTTGTGGTTGCCATTTAGCAGTTTGGCATGTTCTATCAACTAGCAGTTAGTATATTCAACCAATGAAAATGCTCCAGAGATTGTATTTCTCGATTATTTCACCACAAGCTTAGTAAGCAAGAATTTGAAAATCGTTGTAGAAGAATATATTATAGAGGACCTTGTTATAAGGATTTAAACTAACCAGAGAAGACCGAGGGTAAAGTGGTTTTTGCTTTATGTATAGTTTAAAGCTAGAGTGCAAGATGCTATTGAGCTCTAGTACTTGGCAAAGGCCTAATGCAGAAAAAAACATGTATCATTAGTTGATGATGGAATGTTTACTCGTTGGATTTGCAGCTGGAAGGACTTCAAGGATGACATGGAAGCGATGCTCCTTGAAAGTGATCGCAAGGGAATGATGATTCCAAGAGTCAGAAAATTCAACAGAAAGAATTCGATCTACACATTCCCGTTGCCAGAATGTGACTGTCTCCAATCACATGACTCCTCGCGCGGGATAAACCATACTCTTAATGTTCTTGATCCTCAACCTGAGGCCACAAGAGGAAGAGTTCCAGTCTCAGATTAGCTCTCATCTCATGTATAATAATCCATCGATGCTTTTATAGTCTATGCAGCTTGGGCTGTTTTCTTCAGCGGTCTTCCAGCAGTTCAGCCCGTTCTCGTGGATTGTTACATTTTTCATGCGGATAGATGTGTGGATTCCGATTTTTTTAAATTGAGGAATTCTTTTTAATGTAAATTAAAGTTCTGTAAATATATATCAGACTAAAGATATATAAACCATCACAAGGACAGAAGATATTTAATAAAAACTTTTATACATGTTTAAAACTGTAAGCATGTAAAAGCATAACTAAGTCTGATATACATTTATTATTTGTGCATTTAGAATATTAGCAATATAAATTTTTAAATTCTAATACCATGATTTTGGTTTAGATGTGTTTCTACACAAGGTGTGTGCTACAAACTCTAGATTTGAGAGGAAAGTTAAAATATAAAAAAATTAAAAAAAAAACACTAAAAATGAGAGCAAGAGTAGATTTGAAAAATCCAAGTTTTAAATTTTTGTTTAATTTTTTTATAGTGAATTTTAAAAGATATAATGTTATTAAATGAATTTTCACTATTATTGTTATTATAAATAAAAAATTAATTTTTAAAATTTAATTCTTTATTATCTATAATTTATTTAATCAAAACAAATTTCCAACACGGATATACCTTTTACACGAAAACGTGTCCAAGTTCCCTATATTCTTGGAAGTTTTTCGGTATCTAGTTTTTCTGTTGGCTGCAACGAGTGGATGCTCGGTTTTTTGGCTACATGTGATTTTCGTCATGCAAGTGCAAGCATAGCATAGCATAGCATTTGATGTATGATCGGCGGAAAGATACAAAAATATCATAAAGCCAATCCTAACGAGTCTGGAGCTGGGGCTTGGATTTTATTGTTGTTGGTGGTGTAAACGCGGGCCTAGAGATCGTCTTTCTAGCCCTGTCTACCTATGGGCTGATCTTATCTGTCAGGTAACATTATAATGTACAACGAGAAACTTGTGGTCCGCTTTTTAAAAAAAAGGAATACTTCGAAAAAATAAATAAATACGGCAGAAATGTTTTTTTTTGTCATTATCATGGATTTTATTTTTTATTTTTGCTCGTGTCTTCTTTTTATTTCAGATAACTCTGTGATTAACTAACTAATAAGATATCACCATCATCTTAAAAGAATATTTTATTGAAAATCAGCCCTCCTCAACTATCATAATGTGTAGATCTTTGATACGTGACATCCAAAATAACAGAATAGGATAAAATGATGAAAATCATAGCTATAGAATTCATATAAAAATATTATGCAATAGAACCTTGTTTGGTATAGGAAGTATAAATCATTGGCAAATTTTATTCATACACTTTTTTATTCTCGATGTGTTTTTATAAATTCTACTTATGAAGGTTTTTATCATTCCATGGCTAACTATGACACGTGTAGTGAACTTCTAGCAATGTAGCTTCCTCCAACAACTCCCGAGCTCTTTGACCTTTGTGGATAATGAAAATGGACTTGAAGCATATAGTTGCAGCTATACGCCATTGTGGGCGAGTCAAAGCTCTCAAGCAAGGCAAATCATTTCATTCTCATTTGATCAAAACTGGGTATTCTCATAACGTCTACATAGCCTGCAATTTGGTATCTATGTATGCTGACTTCACATTTTTAATCGACGCATATAAACTGTTTGATGAAATGCCTGTAAAAAACATCGTCACCTGGACCACTATGGTTTCTGCGTATACCAGCAATGGAAAGCCTCGTGAAGCAATAAAGCTATATACCCGGATGTTAGATTCTAAATCAGAAGTCCCTAATGGGTTTATGTACTCTGTGGTTTTGAAAGCGTGTGGGCTTGTGGGTGAGATTGAGCTGGGTAGACTGATTCATAAGAGATTTTCTAGAGAGAATTTGGATTACGATATTGTTTTGCTGAATGCTCTTTTGGATATGTATGTTAAATGCGGATGCTTGAGTGATGCAAGAAAAGTTTTCGATGGGATCTTTTTGAGGGCGAATTCCACTTCCTGGAATACAATGATTTCAGGGTATTTTAAGGAAGGTTTGGTGGAGGAGGCTGTTAATTTGTTCAATCAAATGCCGGACAGAAATGTTGTTTCTTGGAATACTATTATTGCTGGTCTTGCAGAAAATGGGAGTTCACGTGCATTACAGTTTGTTTGTAAGATGCACCGGGAAGGGATTAAGCTTGATAAATTTACTTTTCCATGTGCTCTTAAGACATGTAGTTATGCTGGTTTCTTAGTTGCAGGTAAACAGATTCACTGTTATGTTTTAAAGTCTGGTTTGGAGTCTAGTTGCTTCGCTGTGTCAGCGCTGGTTGATATGTATTCAAATTGCAACGGGTTAGATGATGCTATAAGGCTGTTTGATCAATACTCAGGTGGTACTGGTTCAGTCTGTGATAGCTTAGTACTCTGGAATTCTATGCTTTCAGGGTATGTTGTTCATGAGAAAAATAGAGCTGCTGTTAATATGATTGCACAAATCCATCATTCTGGTGCTTCGGTTGACTCTTACACCTTGAGTAGTGCTTTGAAGGTCTGCATCAACTTGCTCAATGTGAGACTTGGGATTCAAGTTCATGCTTTGATTGTTATCAGTGGGCACGAGTTAGATTATGTTGTTGGAAGCATCCTTGTAGACCTCTATGCAAAACTGGGGAATATGAAAGATGCTTTTAAACTGTTTCATAGGCTTCCCAAGAAAGATATTGTAGCTTGGTCTGGTTTACTCATGGGGTGCGCTAAGATGGAATTGAACTCCTTAGCTTTGTCACTGTTTAGAGATATGGTTACATTTGGTGTTGAAGTAGATCAGTATATTGTTTCTAATGTTCTGAAAGTCTGTTCTAGTTTGGCATCTATTGGAACCGGAAAACAGGTACATGCTTTTTGTATCAAGAGAGGATATGAAACCGAACAGGTCACCATCACAGCCCTCATTGACGTGTATTCAAAATGTGGTGAGGTAGAAGATGGTTTGGTTTTGTTTGGCTGTGTTGCAGATAGGGATGTTGTATGCTGGACAGGGATCATTGTGGGGTGTGCGCAGAATGGAAGGGCAAATGAAGCTCTTGAAATTTTCCGACAGATGGTACAATCAGGGTTAAAGCCAAATGAAGTCACTTATCTAGGTGTCCTTACTGCATGTAGGCATGCTGGTTTGGTTGTAGAGGCACAGACCATATTTGGGACCATGAAATGTGATCACAGACTTGAACCTCAACTAGAACATTATTATTGCATGGTTGATCTTCTATGTCAAGCTGGATGTTTCAAAGAGGTAGAGAAGTTAATTGCTGAGATGCCATTTAAACCTGACAAAACCATATGGAGCTCGATGCTTGGGGCCTGTGGGACTCACAGGAATACTGGATTGGTCAGTACCATTGCTGAGAACCTTCTTGCTAATTGTCCAAATGACCCTTCCATTTATGTTATGCTTTCAAATGCTTATGGAACTTTGGGAATGTGGGATAGTCTAAGCCAAGTGAGGGAAGCTGCTAAAAAGTTGGGTGTCAAAGCAGCTGGAACGAGCTGGATTGAGATTTCAAGTTAAGATGCGTTGGTCATGGCATGGCATTAGTTAATCTTGCCTGAAGTTCAAGATTAAGTGGTAAAACATTCACTGCTACTTATCTATTAGTCATTATGTGTCTGGGATGTCAGTGTAAGAGCATTTACCCGTGCTAAATAGTTGGGCTGGGTTGAAGAAAACCTGGAGATGCAGAAACATACAGCATGTATATTGCAGTCAGAAGGATCTCGATATGAAGGTAACTCCCAATCCACCTGCAGTTACCATGCTACATTTCAGTTTATTGGTATGGACCGTATGGTCACTAGCTTACTTTCATGCATGAACATCTAGGAAAATTACAAGTTCTGTGTGCTTTCATCTTTGATAAGTTTTCCATCCTTTCATAATTTTTAACATGTTATGATAATCAGGAGCACATGAGATTGACTGTTCCAGGATGCCAATACAAATCATTTCCCTGAATTCAATTTACGAGACAAATTACAACTAATGTAAGTGTGTTATACATTGTGGATTTCCAGATGCAATAATACATGATATTAACCAGTCAGCTTTTCTTATCGTTTTCTTTTTAACAACAGCGGAAAGAACTATGTTATTCTTCATCTTGTGTTTTACAGAGTAGGAAAGAGAGGAAGGAAATTGCAATAGAAGGGCCCAAGAAAGGAAGAAACGGAATAGAATTTTTTACAGGTTTGGCCTCTCACAATTTGCTCAACTATTTGGAACTTGGAACACTGTTGAACTATAGAGGTCAGTCAAACAAACTGGTAGGTCCAAGCCTAATTTATTGCATATAGCATACATGAAAAAGTAGCTGCAATTGAGCAACGGTATGTTAAAGTCCGTCTCCCTATTAAGCACAAGCCTTTGAATTTGCTAATTTATACACTCTCATCTCGCTCATATCACTTCTATTTATGTCCTTTCCTTCCCTCCTGGTAGTGAGAAATTTCTTTGTTTTTGTAGTACTGGAAAGTTAAAACTGCGATAAATAGCAATAACGAGTGAAATGATGACGATCTTAACTAGCGTAATATAGAGTTATAAATGTTCCCTCTCTATAACTAAAACTTGGCAAGCTTTTCTTGCTCCCCCCCTCCCAGTATCTACTTGTTTAGTATCATTTAGAAGAATTATAGAACAAACAGCTATAGGTGTGTGTGTTTACACTTGAGAATCCAACGTTAAAAGTCTTGAGTTGCACTTTCAGCTATATGCCAATCGAAACAAGGCCCTCTAGTCTCATTTCGAAGAGGTTCTTAGTATGGCAAGCATCAGTAGGCCTCTATTCCTTCCATGGTCCAATGTAAATACAATCATTGCTTGTGTCGCGGACTTGGAAAGGCACTGCAAGAGAAAGGATATAATGGTCCTACCTAGAAGTGAACGCTGGTCCAACCATTTGACCTTGACCCGGCAGGCTTGAGTAAGGAACTGGCGTGGGGTCCACCTAGGCAAAGATTAGGGAGCCACACCACCCAATTGTCATTGTTGATGCAAAGGGCAATCCGTTGCTTTGCAAGGCATTATTCCATGCTTGTGGCATTTGGTTGTTTTGAACATTCTTTCTCATGCCATGTTGCTTTCTTCAATCATTTCACGGTTTTCACCCCCCTCCCAATTCTCTGTCCTCCCACAGATTCAACATTATGGATTGTGCCCGTGTTTCTTCTTTAAAGCTTGTCGCCTTCTCTTTTTACTATTTTCAATGACTGTAAAACCTGAAAGCACTGTAAAAGTACAGTGAACACACATTAAATACTCCTCTGAGCCCATCCATCTTCAATGGGCGCCATAACATCAACTAATAGCATCTCCAATAAAAATACTATTTAAAAGAGTCATATGAGCAATATAACTTTTTAAATTATATATATATATATATATATATATATATATATTTTTATTTTTTTATTTTTTTTCCTTGCATACACTCCGATAGAAAAAAGCTATTTAAAAAAGTCAGTTATATTTTAATACATTTGATACACAATTATTTTAACAACTCGATATGATTTAGTTGATTTTAAAGGTATAAAAACAACATAGATGATTCTCAAACAAAAGGATGAAATTAAAAACAATGTAATTAAAAAAAAACAACTTAAGTTAACCTGAATGAACTCGTTAAATTGATGATATGGATCATGAGTAAATTAAAAAAACATAAATTTAAAAAAAATCAAAGGAGAAAAAGAAATTATTAAAAAAATATATATATTGTAATGAATGTGTTTTGATATTTTTACAAGATGTATAGAAATAATATTTTTGTAAGAAAAATGTTATTTTGTTTAGTTTTTCTTTTAGAGCATGGAAAACAAGTAAACAAACTTTTTTGTTTTTGGCTTTTTATTTAGCTTCGTTGGAGCTACTCTAACAAGTAACATCCAATATACGAGCCCTTAAATTCGAGTAGTTGGTCTAACATAGACCACCATTACATGGCATCCATCCATGATACATTTCGTGGCTTGCTGCCATGATAAATACCGTTCATTTCCATCTTCAAAATCTCTTGGTAGTGGAAGCTATTTTGTATTATAGGAATGAACTACATTTGCGCGCTTCGTGATACGCCACGGGCAAAATATTTTTTTTATCAGTAAAAATAAAAAGTCTGGGCAACGTAAGTGTCTTAAAAAGGTTTTTTTTTAATGCAATTTAGGGCATAATTCCGATTAAAAAAAATTGATATATGAACCAACTAAAAAAAAAACAGTAAAAAAAAATGACAAAGTTAAGATTCCAGTAAATCAAGTATGAAAAAAAAAAACCTAGGTAATCTAAATATGCAAGTCAATATATGAGACCAAGATAATAAACAAATAAAAAGTAAATAAAATCAAATTCAAATCTGAAACAAATCCACTGAAAGGATAAAATAAAATTAAAAATATAATCAATTAAAAAAAAGAACTCTAAAAAAATCAAGTAAGCAAACCAAATCAAACTCTGTAATCTAAACCATATCAATAAGATAATCGAATGCAAGACAAACTTGAAAACATTACACAACTAAATTATAAAATAACTTAATATTAAAGGACAAATCACAAAAATTATTAAATTTAAAAAAAGTGACCCTGAAAACAATTGACCTAACCCAGGCCAACCCGTGGTCTAAGCAACGAGACTGTGATAGATGAATAAAAAGAAAATCAATGAAAATCACGAAACCTAATATAAAAAAAGCTTCAATTTTGAATGATGGAACAAAAAAAACATTAATTCGTAACCGATACAATATTGAAGAATGAAACTTTACAATTGCATATTTTTTCTTGCTTATTTTGTTTTTAATTTCATCACTTAATATTTATTATTATTATTATTATTATTAATTGGACAATACAATTTATTTCGGTTTGATTTTTTTTCTAATCACTTTGATATATTGTTAGTTCTTAATTTTATAAGTGTCTATTTTAGATTAAAAAAATTATAAAAAAATTATTTAACTCAATTAAATTCATGACTCATATCACATGTTTGACTGATTTAATTTATTAGTTAGGGATCGAGCTTAAAATTGTTTTTTTGTTGCACAAGTAGTTTTTAATTTATTTAATTAGATATATCTATGAACTTTTTAAATTATTTTTGAAATTTTGTATTTATAAAATACATTATAAAAGTCTATATATTTTTTTTTAAGAAAAAAAATATATTTTGATTTACGATGAAACACGAATTAAATAACTAGCAATTAAAATGTGACAAACCAAGATCTTATGCGCGACTGTCAATACAGGCTACATTACTAGGCCGGAGATCAAATGCCCAAGCATCCTGGGGGCATGATAGTACCGACCCCCTAACCTTTGCGGATCAAAGATAGTCAGGTCTGCCATGAGGTCGTACGGATAAATTTGAGGATATGTTTGGTATTGCAATTTAATAGTATTTTTTAAAAAATTTTGAATTTTTTAAAATTTAAATTAATTTTTTATATATATATTTTATATCATTTTGATATAATGATGTAAAAAATAAATTTAAAAAAATTAAAAAAATTAAAAATTTTATTTAAATATTTTAAAAAATAACTTCTAACTTGCTATCAAACATTCACTTCTTTTTCAAGGTAACTCTAGTGATTAGTGATGTTCGGTGACATTATTATATTATAGATAACAGTAAAAGATTTGGCCATTTAATTGTATTTGTATTGTTTACTAACTCAGATTAATTATTTATAATTTATAATTTTTTTATTTTACTTCTCAATTTTTTTTGTATTTAATCGTTTTTAAATAGTGATTTTTTAAAATTATTTTATATGTATTTAGTTTTTGAATATAATTTTTTTTATGTTTTATATAATTGAAATTTATTAATTAAAAAAATATTTATTTTCGGATAGCATTTCTAATAAGTGCAACCTTGCGAGATTTTTTTTTCTTTGATTTTATTCAATCAATTTTATATGTGTCTATTTCTATTATCAATTGATTAAATATAAAATTGATTTTAATAACCACATTGAACAAAATCTGGTAAATAATTTATGTTGTGAGATCTAATATTTTGATCTGCATCTGTATCTTGAAATTCTTAGATATATATTTAGTTACTATTAATAAATTTTATTTATTTATTGATTTATATAACTTTTTTATTTATTTAACTAAAAATGTGCATAAATTTTTTATTTACACTTAATATTTTTTTATGTATAAAAACTTTAGTGGTCAGTTTTTTTTTTTTTTTTTGGAAAAAAATACTTAACTCGGGTGTCAAATAGCTAGTGAAAGTCTATGACTAGTCCTGCCACGTCAGCACGCCAGAAGAACTCATTGCTACAAATAAGCCAAAGGATTGAAAATTTGAGATGACATTTGGTGGCCACTGGGCAGCACAGATCTCTCCATCGTTTACCCTTTTTTGGCCGTTTAATGGATAAGTGCAGGCATGAGAGGCTATCTTTTCCTTTGTGGCCCTGGGAGGATTTGCCAGGCTAAAATGTACAAATGTACATGTCAGATTAAGGATTGACCATGGCCAAACCCACGGGATTAGAAATACCTTCTCCGCTCTCTCTGGCCATTCCTGTTAGAAATTCTTTCTCTGGTTTAGCCTCATATATATTTTACTTAAACTACGAGAAGTATAACATTGCATTTTCAGAAAATGATTCCGAGAAAATCGAAGGCTTCGGAGTTACAGTAGATGAAGTTCATTTTCACGCCCAGTGTTGGACATGAAGGCATGTCTTGCAGCTTGAAGACTGATGTAATATCGTCTGCACAAAGTGCAACGCCGTAGTGTTCTGAGTCCATGCATTCTATGATAATGCATCTTGAAAAGTTAAACCCTCTGTAAACAATTAGGCTCGGGTTGGTGGTGAAGTTTCATAGTAATCGGTCGTTACGTCTCAGAATATGGGTGCATTCTTTCCAAGAATTTGATCACCTTCGCTTTCAAAATTGGCATGATTAAACAGAAAACAAAGGTTACTTCTCGCTTATATTATTACATAACTTCTCGTCTGGTGAGTAGGAGACAGTGCACAAGAACAATGTACATTTAATGCCCTGTTTGAAGACTGGCCAAGCTGTGCCCAACAAATTTTTTGTTTATAGCTGACCAGGACCCCAAACTGTGCGTTGCAAAATCCTATCAAAAGGAAATATTATTATCGAGTGTCATGGACAGAATCAACTGAACAGAACAGAAAACACTACCCTAATTAATTCAATAGAAGATGCTACTAGTTACGAGTTAGGCCATATTAAAACCCTCTATAGATAACAACAAAACAAGGCAAAATTGCCCTAGGGTTAAACACATACAGCTCGTCCAGATTAGAGTAAACCTCCATGCCAGCTGCTACTGAGTCATAATCCTCAATATTTCCCTCCATGCTCTTCTTAACTCTGCCAGCAATCACCCTGCAAACCAGCATTGCCCTCTTTTCGCTATCACCATTACCATCCTCTAATGTTGTGGCTTTGTCATGTGCCTTTCCACTGGTTGCTGTTGTCAAAATCCCATGTCCATTATCATCTCCGCCGGTGGGATCTTTGAAGCCATTCTTGATGATGCTACATACCTTACATTTTGGAACTGAAATGCACAAATTAGATGAGCCATTTAGGCCTATTGAGCACCCAAAGGTGGTGCAGTGAAACCTGAGGAGCTCATTGCCGTCTGCTATGCAACGTGGCTGTTTCTTGGGGAGCTTGGCGGCCTTGGCTTTGATGGAGTCTCTGTACTCTTCAAACTTAGAGATGGTTCTCTGGGTATTATGGACTTTGAGGATGCGATCTATTTTGCAAATGGGAGCCTGTTTCTTTAGCCAGCTTGATTGGAATATGATTTCTACTATGTTCTTGCTTGTATCCTCCAGACTCAGTTCAGATACTGTGAAATTTGAACCAAAAATCAGGGAGTTAAGGACTTGTTTTAGTGTTTGGTAATGATGGGCATGCGAAGATACGTGTGTGATGGGCATTGAAAAGTTAAAATTAGTCAAAAACTAGTATTGAAAAAATGTAGTCATAAGCAACCAATAGTTATTGGAATAAGAAAAAAAATCCTAAGCTTTATGGCCAAAAGGAATTCTGGGCTTCTTTTGCCTAAAAAAAAAATACAAAGAACTATAAGGATGAAAATCAAATTCCTTCTCAAGAAACAATATCATAAGTCAAAATTATACTAATAGATAAGTAAATGTGAAAATAATAATTAAATGGTAGTTGGCTGAATATGTATCAAAAGTTGTAGGGAATGGTGGGCTACCTGCATGTCTAACAGCCTGATGAAGCTCTAGACTTTCAGCTTTCGTGAAAATCTCACCACATTGAGGGCAAGAACAAATGCTACCCCACAGGGAATGGTCTCCGGCATTTCCAAGAACAGGATCCACTACCATTCTACATTCATAGCAACCAGAGAATCTACTGAAAGGCATTCCTCTGAAATTAGAAGATGCAGAAAGTGAAGAATTGGTAGAGGAAACAACCCCATTGAGTTCATGTAAAGGAGCTTTCATGGATCTACTTGAAGTGTCATTTTTACCAGCTGAGCCCATTGAAGCCCCTTTCCTTTGGACTTCAGGGGAGGTTGTTTCAGGCCTGTGCATGACCTTTGTGTTGCTGCATATTGAGCCTGAACACCTCATTTTCTTGCATTTCTTGCTTGTTTCCTCCGCTGACCGGTCTTGACGTTGGTTGTGTTTTTTCTCCTTCTTCGGTTGCTGCAGCTGATCTTGCTTTTGTTGCTGTGGTTGCTTTTGTTCTGGCTGCTGCTGCTGTGCTTGGAGATGCTTGCAGCTAAAAAGGCCTCTTACAACTAACCATGAAGGTGGTTTTTCTGTTTTCAGGGGATGGTAGTTTTGATTCTGTTGGACTTCCTTGGTTGTTCTGGAGTTTTTTGGTTTGGCCATTGCCAGGTGATAGAATATTGAAGCTTGAGCTCACCCGCTGGGAAGGTGCGAAAACTAGTAGAGAAGCAAGGGGATTTATTTCTAGATTTTGGAGTTAATGGTGATCTTTGATATGCATGTGACGAACTGAATTTTATACTGAACTACTAGCCCTTTTTCACGACGGGAATCTGACCGTTCATTGCATGAAAGTTTCTTAGATCAGTAGCAGAAGTAAGAAACCTGGGTCCCTTATTAAACTACTATTTACTGCATGGGCTGTTGTTCTTTTTGTCCAGTAGGCTAGATCAGTAGAATGGGAAGGCCAGATGGTGTTATACTCCACACTTCTTCCTTTCCATTTGCATCAGTATCAAATATTGATTGATGAACAGTTAATTTGATAGTAATTGTTCTGATACTCCTATTAGGCTATTACTTACATCAGCGAAAACTTGGAGATTTGGTGCTTTTAGCATTGAAAAATAAAAATTTTGGCTAATTAACAACATTGTAAAAAGTTTTGATAAAATAATATAGTTTTGAATTGTTCCAAACACGACATATAAATAAGTTGTAATTAGAAAGCGTGATATCAAGTAAATATTGTATTTTAGAATCATGATATATTAAAAAATTGCAATTGAGAACCGTATAATCCAGTAAATATCACATTTTAAAATTATGATTTTTTTATATGTAATGTTTGAAACCGCGACAACTAACAAGATAGCTAAAAAATTTCAGTAATCAAATCACAACGACCAACTAAAATTTTTAGTAGCCAGATCTCCCCCTACATCCTACATATTTGAAGGGTTCATCAAACTTGTAAATCAAATAATCTAAAAATTGCAACAGTCATAACTTTGATTTACTCGTATTTAAATTTAAAGTTATTAAATTAGGATATTTTAAATTTGAATTTGTTTAAATTTTTCTTCTATTTAAGTAGAATTTTAAGCTACGAAAAAACTTATGGAGACTTGCTATTAAGTCATGGGAGGATTGAACAACCTCAAATATACTTGTATGGAGAGGCTTGAGCAACCTCGAATATGCTCTAAAAATATCTCTTATCTTTTGTTAATTAGATCTTTGTAATCAATTTCTTCAAATTCAATAAAATTATTATTGTTGTTGACCTGAACTATTAGATTTGTTATAATTGATATCAAATTACGTTCACATTAGCGATTGGGTACTCACTCATTACACTATAATAGTGATTTTTTTATTAAACAAAAGTTGTTGGATTCCTTTCACCTTAAAATGATGTGAACCCATATACAATGGAATGAATTTCTGTATGTTAATAATTCATGAAAACTAAAAATAAAACGTTTACCCCTAATGTTATCAAATTAAGTGTGTATTTTATATTATGATAGTTTTTACAGTTGTGATTTTAAAAAAATATATTTCAAAATTCAATATCATCATAAATTAGATTATTTAATATTTAAATAATGAGTAATCACATGTTTAGTTAATATTCTCTTATTTGGAGCTCACAAATAGAGGTTGATAGTATAAAGCTTAACACCTGTAAAATAATTATTTTTAGTGGAGTTTAAGGAACATCAAATGATAAAATCAGTGATTTTTTAATAAAAAAATTATAATAAATAAAAGAATGAGCTATATATTCTAAGAACAATAACATTTTTTTATATGATAAATGTTTTATGAACTAAAAAAATCAAGAATTCTTTACTTGTTGATTCAAGTAATATTTATAGTTTCTTAACTTTATCGTGTTATTTAAATAAAAGGATTAAAAAAATTATTTTCTCTTCTTAGCATTAACATATCTAATCTTTCTCCATACTTTAAAGATGTTGAAAAATCATGTTCAGGTCTTGAATGTACCATTGCAATTAGTAGAGAAATTAAAAGTGATTTTCAAATAACCATGTAATGAGTGATTTAGTGGTGGCTAATATAATGTTTATTGGATGTTTATATAATCGTTAATTTCAGGGTTTGTGAGACTAGTTGAGGTACGGACAAATTAATCCAGACATTCATATTAATAATAATAAAAAAAAAATGACTTTCAAATGAATTTATAATACTAGCTGGATCGTATAAAATCATTTTAAAAAAATGGGCGTTAAAAATTACCTGTCCAAGGAAAGGAGAGGGCTCCGGTTCTCAAAAGTTAGTGCCCAATATGAGAGCACTTGATCCCGAATGCCAAACAGAATGATTAGTTTCGCAGAAATAACCAGGGCGTTTGTCATGATGACTCTCATATAATTGACTGCTTTCCCCTTCCTCGAGAAAATCTATACCACTACAGCTTCAAAGGAAAATCTTCACATGCTTTCCCCTTCCAAAGTATTGCTTTGTCCTATGTACCTCACGATGCATCGATAGCCAATGCTCTTTAAAATTCTAATGAACCCAGTAACCAGAGGAGAGAAAATTTATCACAATTTGGAGAATCTACGACTGCAATAAAATAAAACTGGTATTGGGCTCGAAGGGCCGATTGTTAGGGAAATGAACGATACTTCCCTTAGCCCAAATGACCCAAAACCAACTTGCCTGATGCTGGTTCCTCTACTTTTGAGCACCCGTGCAATGCATTGAATTTTGCTTTGGCCATGAAAACGAAAGAGAATGTATCCCAGGAACAAACAGGACAATAGTCAATCAGAAAAATGCCAGTTTCTGCACAAAAATCAACTGTAGAATGGTTTTGGTTACTACTATTATGATTTGCTTTATTAGCTAAAAATTGACAGCTGTGTGTTGTTAAATTGAGGTTGAATGAGAAAAATTTACCGAGTTCATAGTCTATAAAAAGGTGAGAGGTTCCCAGGTGCAGAAAAAGAAAAAAACGAAGGAAGTGTGATAGGATACCGAGTTCATGTCTACGAGGACTGAAATTGTGATCTGTGATAGGATGACTTTTGAGCTTTGACTGTATATGTCGTTTTTGGTGTTGGTGCCAGAAGTCAGTACACGACAGTAATCCTCTCCTCTCTTCCACTTGTTGGGGTCTCGACGTTCTTCTGCTGTAACTCTTTTCTGGCGTACTTGTCTCGGTGTAAATATAATTCGGACTCGGCAATCTCGAGAAATGACTTCTCGGTTATTTTATCAAGGAAATCAATTGACATCAGTAAAATTGTTCTCACGTCAAAAAGAAAAGAAAAGGTAATATTGCTCTTGATTTCTGAAAGCAGACTCCCCACCATGGTGCGATTCTCTCCTCCCTCTATGTATTAGAATAACAGATTATGACTTTCGAGTGCTTTGCTTGTGCAAGCTGTGTATGTATGAATACCCAGCTGAGTTAAGTCCAATGGCCTGCTTGATCAGTGTTATTTTAATGAATTCATATAAATTCATTTACTAGCTTAATGATTTAAGTTTTTGAATTTAAAATTTTATTTAACATGATATCAAAATTTTAATAATCAAATTATTATAAATTAGAATCTCATAGTATATGGTTTGCTTGTTAAAAAATATTTTTCTGACTCCAATTTTCTATTATAGAGAAATATAAGATTTAAAGAGTGAAAAATGTTTTCTAATTCAGGATAGTAAAAAACACTTTTACTTGGAGAAATACAACACTTTGTTATTTAAATATATATCAACATTATATATTGATAAAATAATTTTGAAATAAATAATATTATTATAAAATAATAATATACAGTGTAAATAATTAGGATACATCAATATAAAATATTTATTAAAAGTTATATTAATTTAATATATCAGTGTATATAATGTTTTACTTTATATAGTATTGCTATAAAACACATTGAAATATACATGTTATGCTATACAATAATCATATATAAAAAAAATATTATAGAAATAGAATATAAAAGAAAATATTTTCAAGAATCATCAAATAGAAAAAAAAATGTTATGGCACTATTTTAGAAATACTACTATTTAAAAAAAAATTATTGACTTGGAAACACTTATTTTTCAACTTAGTTTACTCCATAAAATAGTTTCAACTCAATTTTTATTATAGAATCAAACATTAAAAATAATCTATTTTCTTGAAAATTACTTTTCATGAAATTCACTTTTTTAAAAAATTTATTTTCTGACAAATGAGGCCTTGAATTACACGGTAAAGCTATATATATATATATATATATATATATATATATATATATATATATATTAAAATGACATTAAAGAATAGTTCTTTTGCTAAGCATTGAGATTAAAATGAAAACAGCACTGTTAACAGTCAGTGCTACTCCAAAGCAAGGTATTTGTTAGCACTATTCCCCTGTTTTATTGTCTGCTTGCCCCTCGCCGGAGAAAATCCATGCTCCTGTTAAAAACAAATCATACAATACCTTCTAGAGACTTGTTTGCATGAAGGACATTTTATTTTTTCAGCTACAATCCACGTATTAAATTCTCTAAAAGCCTTTTTTAATAACGAGTAAATTATAAATTAATCCTTTTAGTTTTGCAAAATGGATTAAACAGTCCATTTAGTTTGAGAAATAATTAATTGATTGACTAGTGTTGATGATGTTTAATTTAATATTTATCTATAATCCAACATACATCTTATTTTCTCATCAATCTTTTTATGCTATTCTTTTTCCTTTTCTACTCCTCAGCAGCAAAAAATAAATTAAGAAATATAAGAAAAAGAGTAAAAATTATAATTATAATATTAACTAAAACACTTGAAAAAAAACTAGAGTTTTTAATGGTGTTTTACTACTCGTATAAATAATAAAACACCTTCCCCTTTTTTATTTTGTTTTTGTTTTTTAATTTCATCATAGAATATTTTTTTATTTGATTAATCTTGTGACATAATTTTATGAGATAAGGTTGAAAATTGTAGTGAAGAGATAAAATTAAAATAAAAAGGACCACAATGTAAAATACATACAAAATATGTGACCTAGTATCAAAGTTTATAAAAATTTCATTTTGATTCAAAAATTCATCTTGTTTAGTTTTTCATTCATGATTTTAAGATAAAAAGGGTAAAGTACAAGAAAAACTACAATAAAAGAGAAAAGGTTTGCAATTAGCCATACTACGATGATGAAAATGACTAATCTCAATGTCAAGTGATTCAATTTACGAGAAGAATAAATAATGGTGATTTTTTCCCTATAAACATGGTTGAAGGGGTAAATTAATATTCATTTAAATCTTTTTGTTTATATTTACTTTTTAGATTGATTTTAGAGTATTTTTGGATTAATGAGTCATTGTGTTTTCATGTGAAAATAGATGAAAATTGATTTTTAAAGCCAACCCCCCAATCCTGATTTCATGGGCAATAACCTAGTAGGTGACTTGCCGCCCAATTTGTTTTTTTTAAAGAGAAAAAACAAGCGGATGACCCATCATTCACTCCTGAAAAGAAACAAGCATGCCTGGAGTTAGAAGACTAATTAATTATTTTTTAAAACTAATTCTTCTAACATAATATTAACTCGTTCTTCTAACATAAACACAACATATATGCAAAAACAAAACATTTAAGTTTTTAATTAGAAAAAATCATTATATTTTAAAATGCATGTACATCACTAACACAATTTTCCATTACATTCAAATTAATTTGAAATTTTACCCGTGAGTGACAAAAATAATTATAACTATATTTTAAAATAGAAGACCAAATTATTTTTTTAAACTAAAATAACTATTTAATTCATTTTGCAAAATTACATGTACTAATTTATAATTTACTCAATATTAAATGGTTTAGAGCTGAAAAAAGAAAAAGCCCAATAAAGGCCCAAACACAGCAAACAACCAAGATTCAAGGGCGCCAACAAGTCATTTCAAAACTTTAACGCTGCTCTCTCTCTTGCTCAGTTGGCTTTGGCAAGAACAGCGGATGGAGTGCTGTTCCACTTTCTCAATGTGACACACAAACACAGGGCACTCAAAAATTCCGATGCTTCCTCCTAATACTCATGGACAGCACGCATGCCCTAACCTAATTCCTTCTAATTAAAATATCTCTCCTCCAGATAAGTATCTTCGTTTTTGTCTTCTCCTCTCCAAACTGCTCCTCTCCTTGACGGAATGCCGTTGAGATCCGGCCATGGACAGGGAGGCTAACCTTCCTCTCCCATCTCTACCTCCGCCAAAAAATCTCGTTCGTCCGGTCACCAACGCCCCCGACACGACTTCATCTTCGTCCTCGTTCTCTTCCTCCTCCTCTCCCCCGGACTTTCTCCGGCATGTCCAAGCCGCCTTCAAGCGCCACCGCCCCCTCGGTACCACCACCCCTATCTGTAAATTTTGTGCTTTCGATCTCTCTAGATCTCGCTTTTACTAAGAAGTTCTGAAAATTAGGGTTTAAAATTTGGCACATTCATCCATTTATTTATCTATTGTTATTTACTATAAAATGAAATTGAGGCTTAATCCAGGAATGCTGATTACTATGTTCACGATTGTGTTAATTAATTTGGAATCAACTTCTTCATCTTGAAGTCAAGTTCGAAGAATTTTTTTTTAATGTGACCAGAATACTTTAATTATGACTTTTTGACAGTTAAATTGTAATATATGTCGAAGTTCTAAGTGTTTGGCATGCTCGTTTTAGGTATAATGCAAACGAATAATAGTATAAAGCCTAGGCGTACGTTGATTCCACAGCGTGAAGCATCGAGAACCGTAGCTTCAAATGTGGATCCTACTACAGGGACGAAGAAGTCTCAAGATGTTGTTCCTCTAAGTAAAGATTCAATTTTGCAAACAAAGAATCCAGTTGCTGTTATTAGGGAAACTCATGAAGATGCATCTCCGTTTCCAGGAACCATTACAAAGACGTTTGATGAGAGTTTCAATCCGTTTGATGGACAGAGAGAGCAACCAGAATCTGTTATTGCTACTAAAGAGGATAATCAGGTGCCCCTGACATGTGTAGAATCTCAACTTGTTGAGAGTAAGAGAAAAGTCCAGTTTTTGACAGTGAACAAGGCCACTTCCCAGGGTAATATACTGCTCCTTGATTTTTTGAGTGATCGTTTGAAAGTTGGTTTTGTTGGATTACTTGTTGTTTGTCATCTAATCGAAGATGCCGTGGAAAAAGCTTCTAAGTTTTGTACTCTGGACATATATATATGTACTGTTATCTTCTAACTTGCAGGGGCCGATGATGGAATGGCCACTGGATTGGAGAACTTGTCTTCTCATATGGGTTCACTTGCATTGACAGAAATGGAATGGGATGTGAGCAATCAAGTAGAGGTGTCAAATGTGATTAATGATGAAACGAAGCAGCAGAACTTTCAGAACATGGAATCAGATGTCACTTCGAGATCTGATGGAGCTGTAACATCACTGGCAAAGAGAGCAATGGTTGTTCAGGATCAGTTGCATCAATTGAGGAACTTCTTAAACCAACCAGCTACTCAATCATCTGTTGTTGGTCCATCTTGTGCTACCACAACATCTGTTCATTCTACTTCGGCACCCATGCTTAACTCAACGACTTATTGCTCTCGTCTACATACAGAGAGTGGTTCTCAAGCTGCTGTCGAACCTTTGAGGGATTCTAATGCAAATTCTCAGCATGTAACTCCAAGGAATTTGGAGCAGCTGTCACATCCTTTATTGAAGGACACAAGTGCTATGCTAATTGACTTGAGAGCCACTGCAACCCAGCCTTCTACCTCTGCTATTCATTCCCAATTTAAGGAGCTTGACCTGCCTAAGGAGCAAAAGGGAAGCATGCCTGAGGCACATGACATTGCAAACAATCCTTCTCTTGCTGTTGATAAGCCCGCTAAGGAGAGGGGACCCGCAGATGATGGTACTGATGTCCAATCTCAGCGTCCAATGTCCAGAAACCCATCTTCAAATGTGAAGTTAGAGCCTTCTAAACCAGAAAACAAAGAAAAGGTTGCAAGCAGTAAAGGCACATCAGTACCTCGGAAAAGGAGTTATGATCCAGATTTGTTCTTTAAAGTTAATGGGAAGCTCTATCAAAGGCTTGGTAAGATAGGAAGTGGAGGAAGTAGTGAGGTTCACAAAGTCATTTCCTCAGACTGTACAATCTATGCACTCAAGAAAATCAAGCTCAAGGGTCGTGATTATGGAACTGCATATGGTTTTTGTCAAGAAATTCTATATCTAAACAAACTAAAGGGGAAGAACAACATTATACAGTTAATAGATTATGAGGTACTCACTTGCATCCTTAAAAGAATCATGCTCTAAATGATATGATTTAACTGGGGCAATCATGTTTGCAATTTACTAAAACTCTATACCTTGTGGTTGTACATATGTGCTTCGAGATAACATTATAAAAGACGATAAATCTTCTGTGCCAGAAGAATAGGTCTTTTATATTGATGTTCTTTTTTCTTCTCATCAGAATCCATATCTTAAAGGCTTGACATCTATTCTTGATTTCTTCATCTACTAGATCTCTAACACTTTCTTTTGGAATTAGGTGACAGATAAAGCTTTGCTCCATGAAGTCATGAGTAGCTCCATAAGTAATAAAGATGGAAGAGTTAAGGATGATGGGTGTATATACATGGTCCTTGAATATGGGGAAATTGATTTGGCTCACATGCTGGCCCAGAAATGGAAGGAGATGGATAGCTCCAACCAGACGATAGATGAGAATTGGCTTAGATTTTACTGGCAGGTCCTCGGGCTTCACCTGGCCTTGCATCATAGTTGCAGTTTAATTTATATTAACACTCTATAGCTATTTCTCATATTACAGATTGATAGCTATAGCTACTAATTCAGATGTCAGTTTTTAATGCTAGAATGAAGTCATTTTGAACAGCGGGGAGCATTTTATCTTTGTTTAAAGGAAGCACTGTAATGATGCTCCTGTTTTCATTATTGGGACTTTGTCTGCATCACGGGGTGGATAAGTTTCTAATTTGGCATGATGTTGATTATTGACATTTTTTCATTTTCCATTTTTCCATCTCTCTCATAGTTTGTATGGAAGGGGATTTGGCATGGATGAGGAAACACACTTGTTTACATGAGCAATGCAACATTGTCTTCATATGATACTAACAAATAGCAAATTTACATCATCTTGAAAACACACAGAATTTGTTGGTCTAAGGCCTAATTTTTTGTTTTATTCATTGTTATTTGAATGGCAGTGCAGATTGACATTGTTTTGTTCAAATATTTTGCAGCAAATACTTCAAGCTGTCAATACCATTCACGAGGAACGTATTGTGCACTCTGACCTGAAGCCAGCAAATTTTCTTCTTGTCAAAGGTTCTCTGAAGTTGATTGATTTTGGTATCGCCAAAGCCATAATGAGTGATACCACTAATATTCAAAGGGATTCACAGGTAGACTTGGTTTTCCAAACTATTATTAGATTTAGAAGTATGATTGCATCAGAATGCATATTCCACCTTGTATGTGTCCTTCTGTTGACTGACCACATGTTGCCACCTAAGAACACACCCTTCTTTTGTTCTGTGTATTTTTGGATGAAGAGGATTGCATAATTGTCAATTTAGCTTATTTAAGAGGTTCTTTAGTTAGTATTATTTTGCTTAGTGGTTCATATTCTGTTTCTGCAGGTAGGTACCCTGAGCTACATGTCTCCAGAGGCATTCATGTGCAATGAGAGTGATGCGAATGGAAACACCATAAAGTGTGGTCGACCATCAGATATTTGGTCCCTTGGCTGTATCCTTTACCAAATGGTGTATGGAAGAACCCCCTTTTCTGAGTTCAAGACCTTTTGGGCCAAGTTCAAAGTTATAACAGATCCAAACCATGAGATAACTTACGAGCCAGTTTCCAACCCATGGCTTCTTGATCTTATGAAAAAATGCTTGGCCTGGGACCGGAACGAGAGGTGGAGAATCCCTCAATTACTCCAACACCCTTTTCTTGTTCCACCAGTACCAACTCAACCATCAGTATCTCAGAAACAAGGTTGTGAGCTGCTTCAACTTGTCTCAGAAACTTGTAGCGGTGACCAAGAAGCTTCTCTGCTATGCCGTGAGCTCCAACAATTGCTTAACCCAGGTACTCTCACACCTGAGTCATTGACATCGCGAGACCAACAATGTCAGTTGCTCTCCCAGATGTCTAAGCTTTGTTTTCAGCTCTGGGAGTGTTTAGCAAAGTTAGAGAGAGGATAGGAATGGTTTCAGGTAGTCAACTCTGGGAAGGTCTTCTTCTCGTTTGGGAATATGAGAAATCTTGTCCGTCCACTGTAAGGTGTACACATCCCTGTTGTTTAATTATGCCTTCAAACAGAAGAATTGAACTCCAATTCTTTACTTATATGCATCTCCTTTTTGAATGCGCGCAGCGCGACAATGGATGTGTAATCTTTCACTTGCTTTGCGCAACTTCTATGTAAGATAGCACAGTATTGACATGATTTTCTACTTAACTGTAATAACTATTTGTCATGGATCTTCTGAGAAAATTTTCAGCACATTGTCTAGGGAAGCAAGTAACGATAAATAATAATAAAAATAACAAAAACAACCCCTGGTGGCGGAAAACCTAAATTAACTCCTGTTTGGTAACTTCAGGATTTTTACCGAAAATGATATTTTTTTTCCCTCACTAGTATTGTTTAGAATACTTTGTGTCACGGGATAATTTTTTTGTCCCAATTTTTATACCAGTGTGGATGTCTAGTCCCGTTACTAGACTCAGTCTTTCTTCCAAGACACTCGTGTTATCTAAAGTCTAAATGTTTCACACACCCAGAGATTTTCTCCACAACTCTTACCAATTTCAGCAACTAAGAACACAAGCCAAGAATTGAACATAGCACAATAATCACACAAGCAATTTACAAATAACAACCCAACCTTTATTAATCCATCAACAAAGGGAATACATAATAACAATGTAAGTGTGCTATGCATAATCCGATCTACATGCTACACTTGTTTAGGCCCTATATAATACACATACATAAAATAGAAGTTACACATTTACAACCTATATATTTACAAGATAATGAAAGTTACAATGTAGAAACTACCCCTAACTTCCTGCACAGTTGGAACACCCATTATCCCATGTTCTAGCCAACTTCTTCCCCGCATAAGAAACTGCCGCAAATTGCTGATAAATGCTCCTAAAACTGCAGCAACTACATTGGCATGTTCTCCCACAAGCCAACTGCCCACTGTTAGCACACATGCTGCCAGCGTAACTGCCTCGCATGCCTTGGACCGTCTGCTGTCAAAGTTATTGCCAGCCCCTGCTGTCGAATTCCTCGACGCTGTTGAATTCACCAGTGCTGCCGAATTCCCCATTGTCTCATTGTGTCATTCCAGCACTGTTTCATCAAGTCTTAGACAATCCTTGCCCAAGCCCCAACTCTCATCAACTCACTATTGTGCTAATTGTTGCGTGGTATCACATGTGCATGCTGTTAATTTTCATTACTGTCACGCGGTCTGCCACCCCATAGCTACTATCTAGCAATGCTTTTCGTTAGCCTAAACCCTGACGGATTTTAACCCTGTGACACTTTGGCTCATGCAAATGCGAGTTCCTGGAATGGTAGGGTACTTGTATCATACTCGATGTGAGAAGAAAAACTGCCTGCTCCTACGATTTTGTATTTTTAAAAACTATAGTGGCGTGAGCAACTTGAACAGGTTTGCCGGGGTTCCCTTTTGCCAGTGAATTTTTGCGTCCTACTATTGATTGATTATGGAAGGCAGTAGAAAAGGAACGAAGCCGGTTGTGAGCTCCATGATTGATTACCTCCTATGACTGTATTAACTGAATGCTTCCATTAAGGAAGTTGACGAGGGCAAATCGTATCAAACGAATGACAGAGTAATTACCATCTCATTTTGCAAATTTCTACAAAGGTAGAGTCTAACCATCAAACGAATAGAAGGCGCAATAGACCGTCGCTCATCCTTCTCAAGCAGGGAGAGAGACAGCGATGCAACTTCCAGTATGATTTCTGAAGATCATACACAAACACAATTATTCACTCCTCATTTTTTCCATAGTTTTGAAAGAAAAAATAATAGATGGAAGAACTAGCCGCTTGTATCTGGTAGTTGAGTAGAATTGTAAATATTTTAGACCGGAGAGTGTAGAGGATTCCAGTATTATTTTAAATTTAAATATTTAGTCTCACCTTCCCTTCCCTTCCTCCAATTTTCACATTCGCAAAAAATGCCCTAAAATATTGGGCTATGTAATTTCTTTTGTCATAAAATACCTCTCCGCCGTTCCTTCTGCTAATAACGTATCGCTTTTATAATCCAACGGCTCCAAAACGTCAGTGACACCAAACTTTAAGCACCTGCTGTTCCTATAACACGTGTTGTGTTCTCCGCAAACTAAACTTCTAACTCCGTAGAGAAAGAGGTTTTTTACGACTTGAATTGGACCCCAAGAGAGCGGAATCTAGCTAATGCCAGAAAAACTTCTCTCGCGCTTCTCTCGCGCTTCTTTCACGCTTCCTCACCTGCTTTTTCTCTCTCCACAAGCTTCTCTCTCGCTCCGCTCTCTACATAACTTCATTGCTCCTACAAGCCAGAAAAGCCCATTCACTCTATCTCGATCAGTTGCAGCCGCTACAGGTACGTGTCAGATGCCTTTACCTTTCTTGACAACTGGAAATGCTTTTAAATCTTGATTTGTTGCTGCTGCTGTTGTTTTGGTTCAGCAATGGATAGCAGCAGCAGCACGCCTTGTAAGCTGGTATTATGCGGAAAATCATCTGCAGAGAATGAAATTGCTAAATCATTAATGAATAATAACACTCTTAAACTGCCTGATAATGTGCAAGTCTCTACTCTCTTGCACTCGGAGATTATTAATAAGCAGCAGCGGCAAGACGAAGAGTCTTTCTGTATTGAACGGTTTATGAATTCTCTTTCAACTAATCAATTCGGTAGATTACTCATCTGGTCGCCGATATTGCCTTCAACTCATGATGTTGTTTCCAAGTAAGAATCTCCAATTTCAATTTTCCGATTTTTTTCGTGTGATAATAAATTCAGATGCTTAATTTTTTTTCTTCTTTTTGACAGTAATTTTGGTGAGCTTCCAATTGGTACTGTTTGCGTTGCTGATGTTCAATATAAAGGGCGAGGTTTGTGATATCAATTTCGTGCTGTGATTTCGGATTTCCAATAATCAATAGTTATAACTTTGTATGTTTGATTGTGCAGGTCGATCAAAGAATGTATGGGAATCTCCAGCAGGTTGCCTGATGTTTTCATTTACCATTCAAATGGAGGATGGACGAGTTGTGCCTTTGTTGCAGTATGTAGTGTCTCTTGCTGTTACAGAGGCAATAAAGGATGTTTGCGACAAAAATGTTGGTTTTTTTTTCCTTCTTAATTGAAGGGTGTTGCCAGTCATTAACTAGTTATAACCTTGCTCTTTCTTATTTGATATCTAAATATCGCTTACTTGGTGATGTTTACTTGACAAGAGAACATAATGACTTAAACAAGTAAATTAGTCAAGTTGCATTCAGAGTACGTGATCTTAGAGAACGAAATGCTAGTAACTCATTACGTTGGTGTGTGAAAAACATAAGTTTTTAAAGAATTTTCACCTGACAGTGTCTGATTGAAAGGTGGCTTGTGGCTGCTTTACCCATCAATGCCATGCATGATTGTTTTATTGCAATTTTTCAGCCACCCAGTATGTGAGTTTGAGGTTTGATTCGCTCATTTGGGAGTATATGATTTATTTCAGGGCTTACCGCGTATTGATGTTAGAATCAAATGGCCAAATGATCTTTATTTGAATGGTCTTAAAGTTGGAGGCATTCTCTCCACCTCAACATATAAATCAAAGAAGTTCAATGTCAGTGCCGGTAAATATAATTCTTTTTCTGTGATCTGCAATTGTTTTCTGATTTTCACACTTCCACATTGCTAACTGGCTACTTTGTTTATTCTTTATCACTTGTTCTCTATAATCCAAATCATAGAGAAGGTTGGTTCTAAGTTTGCATGTATGATACAAATAATATAGCATCACAATCTTGCAGGTATAGGCTTGAATGTCGATAATGAGAAACCAACAACATGCTTGAATGCAGTCTTAAGAGAATTGTCTGCTGCTGCATGCACATTAAGAAGAGAAGATATTGTTGCAGCCTTTCTAAATAAATTTGAAAATTTTTATGATCTTTTCATAAATGGAGGTGAGCCAATACTTTTTGAAAAGTCATATCCATCATCAATATGTCATCTCATTTATCAATCATTCTGTAGAAATGTCATCCAGACATGCCAACCTTCTTTGGTTTTATCATGTCGAAAGTTGAAACTATCATTTTCTTGTAGCAATTAACTGAGTTTATTTCCAGATAAATTCATTTGATAAAGGCCCATACTTGAAATGTTTCCTTAGAAATCCTGCTAGGTTAGAAGGCATGTATGTCCATGCATGATTATTCCAGTTGTTTCTTGAAGGTATGCTTGCCACGTAACATCATAAAAGGAAGAGAAATAACACCTTGGTAACTTAAATTTAAGGATTATTGGATATAGGATGAAAAAAAGAAGAGGCTAGCCTGGAAATTTTAATATCTGTTAGTCAAACTTTTGAGGAGATAGAACTTCGTTACAGAAGCTCAAATGATTGTTTTTGAGATTTATTTATAGCTTCATGGCTTCATCCCCTCCCATCTCTCCATTGCATTTGTGGAATAGATTTTTATTTTAGCTCTATGGTTATCTTTTTTATTCTCCCCTTGGATACTTGCAGACTAGTGTGCTTCGTTTTTGCAGCTTTTAATTCTTGTATTACTTACATATTGTGGGATTTAGGGGTTTGCTTCAAATTTCTTCCAGATATTTGTTTGTTGTCCCCTAGCCTGGTAAAGCACCAGCTGGAATTGGCTTTATTCAGAAATCAGAAAGCATTGCAATGAGCTATTCTTATTAAGTTCTCTAAGATAGAATGAGGGTGCTGATTTGACACTTTTCAACTGGTCACGGAATGCACATGCTAATTCTTAACCAACTGCTTCATGTAGTTCTGCTTGAATCAGCTCGAGGGATTTTAGAATGGTAGGATAATGGATTGAATTTATATGGTTTATTAACATGAATGGTGAAGTTTGATAGCAAAAGGGTGAAGATTTGATGGCTTTTTTTTTTTTTTGGATCCCCTAACTCTACTCATTTGTCCCTGGTTAATCATATATGGAAGGGTGGTTAAGTTTTTTGTTCGGTTAGTTCTCAAAAACATAAATTCCAATGACTTGTTACAAGTTACTAATTGTGTTGATGTTGTTTCCTTCTCTCTTTTCATAGCTGCATCAGAAAATTCTTTAGAAATAGCAATTTGTTTCTAGTGACTTTTTTCATTTCTCTTGTCAAACTAATTGTATTATTTATGGTAATAATAATAATAACAATAATGCCACGTTCATTCTTTCTTTGTGTTTTTTTTTTTTTTTTCTCTTTTGGCATGTCATCCAGGATTTCAAACTCTTGAGGAGCTTTACTATAAAACATGGCTACACAGGTAAGACATACTTTTTTATCACTCTCCAGTGTTTAACATGATTCCCTCTTTGTTATGTTAATGATTTCCTTTTCTGGGTGTGATTGTTTACTTTATCTAATGTAAGGGGCACTGGAAATGTTTATAATTGGTTAAGGTAGATGTTCATTCAAATCAAAGATGTTTTATCGGTTTCTCATTTCATCACTTCCTCTGAAATTTTATGTCCATAAGTTTTGAAGGAGATAATCTTCAAGATACATAGCAAAGGAGGTCCATCATCTCCTGTTATTTCTGTAGCCATGAAATGTATTGAGGTCCATAGAAGTTTTAGCTTACTTTTTTTATGAATTCCTTGCACCTGAGAATGGTGCTTGGCAAACCTGAAAACAATTTGACTGAAATAAAAAGGGAAAAAAATCACATTCTAGTTGCCATATGGAAAAGGAATATGGTTTCACACACTTTGCTTCAGCTAGGATGATGTGGTGTTCAAACCAATGAATCATCTGTTATCTTCTCAGTAATGTCCCTGTTTCAGCTGCTCACATTATCATTGGCCTTTGGATGTGTTAACCTTACAAGTGTAACTGGTTAATTTCCACTAATCTTTTCTGTCAACTATTTTCTCATCCCCTACTCAATATTCTCACGTGTTTTGATTCCCAATTCTTTTTTTTTTTGGTTTTTACTGTTTACACATCACCAGATTTCTATTCGCTCTGCTTTAAAAATTCCTCATATTGAGCTAGATAACTGCTCAACTTTCTGTGCTATAAGACAGCTGATCTGACATGTTTAAACTGTTCAGACAAGCATGTTTCAGCGATTTGTTTTCTGGGAACACCTTTCACTAATTTGCAAAATTTTAATTTTTTTTCATATGCTTCTATAATTGGGACTTCAGAGGCTATCTCTGTTATCTTGGACCATAGTTATGTTCTTTATCCCGTACTAACTCTTGAATTCAATTATCATAATCTGCAATACATTTGTCGTCTTTTGCATGTATAGTTATGATTTTGTTTTGAGATGTTCATGTAGTGGGCAGAGAGTTATCATCCAGGAGAAGAATGAGAACCAAGTAGTGGAGAACGTGGTCACCATTCAGGTATGACCATTGATATGGTTCCTAGATAGCATGCTACCTTGCAATTTGAATCCACTCTTTTCTCCTATGGAGATCTGAGGAACAGTTTTATTCTGTTACACATTAAAAACTGAAGATCCATACTTATTTTGTAATTTCAGTTTCAATGATGAAGTATGGAAAAAATTAGTTACTTAAGCCACTTGATATGACAAACCTGTTATATGATATTCTGCAAAAAAAGGTGCCATTGCATTTTGCAATGGTGCTAAATAAGTGGAAGTGTCATGTTCCTTGTGCTAGAGCCTAAGATTTAGCTGATTGTTTTATTTACAGGGTTTGACATCCTCGGGCTATTTGCTAGCTATCGGTGAAGACAATCAAATGTGTGAACTTCATCCTGATGGCAATAGGTAGATTGGCGTTACCTTTCCAGATATATATTGTTGTTTAGGATAATCTACACTAGTTCCAAGTTGAATTTGAAGAGAATTTATGAGTTTGTGTGTTGCTGGGTTGTGCATGAGTAGTACTTATTCAACAAAATCATCGTGCATAAGTCCTGCTTTGCTTTGAAGTTTTCTACAATTGACTGAGGAGCTGTATAAAATTCCAAGAGGCAATGTGATAAGCAAACATAGTGCTAGGTCTGTGAAGATTTTTAGATATCCGATGATTTCATTTCTTCAAGTTTGCTCTCTAGTTAAGGCTATTAAGTTCAATTTCGCAATAAGCTTATGTTTCTTTCATTCAAGTTCGTGTGGTAAAAAGAGAGAGATAAAAGGGTATGTGTGCATGTGTGAATATTTGTTTCCTGATTTCTCCTCCAATAAGATTGGGTGCCTTTGGCACTATGGACGAAACGTTTGTGGCTGCAGCCTCATCGTTAGCTTTCTCATTACTTTCCAGTCATCAGCATATCAAAACCACTTTTACCATGTCTTTAGGTAGCTGTACGAGGAAATGATGTGTTGATGTACCCTATTTTCTAATACAAAGATTACATGGACCCATGTGCATAGCGTCCTCTATGTAACTTTTCTCAACCCAGATGTCTCGAGCCCTTGGCTTGGTTCATGTTTTAATGGGCCGTTAACAACTTTCCGTGTTTCTAAATTTTCCTTTCATCAAATAAAAAACCCATGTGCTACTAAGTGTTACTGTCTGCTATTATCTACTTGCTTTTCACTGAAATATGCTGAGATTGGTATCGTATAGTTTTACATTCCAGATGATTTGGTTCCATACAGAGAACTTTCCTCATTATCCTCCTAAGATAAGTAATCACGTTATTTGTTCTCATTGGCTGCAGTTTTGACTTCTTCAAAGGACTAGTCAGAAGAAAACTTGAATAAAGAAGATTCCCTAGCATCTTCCACTGGAGGCAAAAGTCATGTTGGAACAGCTGCGCAACTGGAGATGTTTTACGAGCTGTATTTCTTATTTTGGTTTAATTAAATCACTCTGCCCATATTTATCTTCAAGTTGCTTTGTTTAAATGAGATATTGACAAAACTTACACAGGTCTTTCTTTAGTTCTTTTTTTTAACCTTGCAAGTGCAAATCTTTATTTACTTATGAATTAGGTCAGATTCCTTCACCCAATATATATAATTAAGGTCAGGTCATCTAAATTACGAACATTGTACAGCGTATTGTACATTTGAAAACCGAGATCACATACTTTTTTAAGCTGTTTGTTACTTTGCGGAGAGCAGATGTAGATCTCTAGCAATAATCAATCATTTGTTAGAAATTTGGTCGCTTTTGTGCCAGCTGTGGAACGATACCAAAGAACAAATCCATAATTGATTTGGTCTTGTGGTTCTTTGATTATATTCTTTGTTCAAAAGGCCATATTGAAAGATGTGTTTGCTTTAGTTTTGTTAGCTGGATCCTTCCACCCATTATCAACCAGGTGTCAAACTAATATGGCTGTCATTGTTTTTCTACTTTATTTATCACTCTTGATTTGTTGAAAACATGCAGGGCAAAGATTTTTCTTCCAGGCCGATGATCACTCATCAGGAGATACCTTGACTGGTGTGCAGTCTAAACCTCAGACACTGGTACGCCCTATGATTGAGGGGAATCTGTGTTATTCTCCGCCCTTTTCTCTCTCTGCATTTTATTTTGGGAAGGAAAAGAAAAGGACCCTCCACCCCCTTAAACACCAGCTTCTGCATAAAACAAAATTTTCAAACTTGATATGTATTATTGGGGCGGCCGTAACCCGTTATCGGGGTCCATGTGGCAGACATTGTCTTCATTGCTGTGTGTCAATATGGATTTATGTTGAGGTTTAGTCTTCTTCAAAAGGCTGCAAAAGAGCAAGATAAAGTTCATTCGTTCTACTTCGTTGTCGTCTATAAAAGATTCTGGGTTCCGTTTCGAAGTTTGAAGGTCCCCTCGTATATCAAAAGAGTGCCAAGTTGCAGCTTTTGTCCATCTTGGCATGTCTTGCATGAGATGTTTGTAGATTGTCGACGCGTTAGGAAAACCCACTCGTTGTTGCTTAAAATTGGGTGCGGATGCTGTGTGTTTATGTATGCTGGTTGTTGCTTGTAGCGGAGGTATAAGAATGTTTTGTGATTCTCAATCCTTTGCTTACTGGCGGAGAAGCAAATTCATGGATTAGATCCAAAAACAAAACTTCTTTTTCACATTTGTTGTGTCCCAATTGGTTAACTTGGCTTTTCTTGCTGAAAATGACCTATCGGGGGTTATTAGATGTGTTAGCACCTTCGAAGAGGATGATTGAAATGGAGGGTGGCTTTTTGCATTTGACCACGAGTGGTGATAAAATTCGACTCTCGATGAAAGTTCAATCATTTGTTTTTATTTTTATTTTTTGAAAATTGGACGTTACACTGTAGACTGAGAAGGACAAAAGAAAAACTGGATGTTACAAGCGTGGAGTACTGTTACTTCAGCCAGCCTTTTCTTTCCTTTTTCTAAATTGGCTCATCGAGCAAGAAAAATACCAAATCACCAATTTCCTTGTACATCTTTCTGACTTGGTTATTTTAGTAGGCACATGGCTTTGGTGGCGAATTTGACATGAAAGATCAAACAAACACGAAATGTCAAAAGTAATTATGCCTTTAAATGCCGAATGGATGGGTTATATTCACCATCCTTGAGGTTGTAACAGCATTATTCGTTCTCCTTTTAAAACTGTATTGTTGTTAAAACAATTTTATTAATATAAATATTTATATGAGCTTGTGTATACCTTGATTAATTTCATGGAACATAATCAATCAAACAAACTCTAGAATAACATGATAAATCAAACAATTTTTGTCAAGCCAGTAGCCCTGTCAGGATTAATGATCAACGTGATGCTTTGTACAGGACAACAACAAAATGAAATCTTCATCAATTTCGAACATCCTTTGAAGGTAAGCATAACAACTGTGTTTAGCCCTCTTCGGTCCGTGAGGCGTTCTTGGGAAGCAAGTCTGAAGGTCGAACTAACTTGAGGCTGGTTATTAACTAATTCCTACAAAAGGATTCGCCAATCATTTTCAAATCTTAATGGCTCGGAATCGGTAACATATATGCTGATTCCCGTATTCAGTGTTCAGATTCCACATTCTCTTATGATAAAAGCTCTTAAATGTCAAAGGGACATGAATAGAGATGGAGATAGAGGCAAGTTCAAGTTCACATTGTAATAATGTTCAGTGGGTTCATTATGCTTCGAGACCTAGTTGTGGAGGGGGAAAAGAATAGGATCAGTCTAGTAGACCTTGAGCATAATCACATGGCCAGCAGGCATGGTGGACCAGGGTGAATCAAATAAAATGAGGTTAATACATGGAACTGGGAATGTGGAGAGAAAAAAATTGCTGAAAGATGGAGTTGAAGAGAAATTTCTCAAATTCCTTTCTCATCTAGAGGTAGAGTTTTAAAACAACAGTAACTTGATTTTTAGTAGCAGTTTGTAGCTTTTATTCTATGCTATCGTGTCAAGCCACTGACCTACCGTGTGCAATTACAATTTGCACGTCTATTACTATAAGCCGTCGTCGTCGAAGAGTGATACTGCACAAGTTTTTTTGTTTTTCTGTTTTCGAACGACCCAACATTGAGACTTGAATTAACTTCGATGCTATATTTGCTGGTTTCAAAGGTTGGTTTCTTGATTTGATTTTATAAGGTAGATTAATTTAGGAAATGTAGCTTAAAGATATTTTAAAATAGATCTAATTTTAATTAATACATAAATTGATTTGAAGATATGTATATATATCATATCATCGAGTGCCCAGACACGTATATTAACGAGTCATGTTGACGAAGGCGAAAATAGATATGGTAGAAGGCAGGCGATTTTGTAGTTCTTTCTCCCAACGGTATTAACTTTATTGTGGTGAAATCTTACGACTTTTTTCCCTCCCGAATAGAAAACATGCATGACCCAATTATTAACCCTATACTTTAGAGTTTGATAACGATTAACGAAGAAAATAATGATCACCTCTCTCGCTCCCCGTATCATAATGGTTATGCGTGCTTGCCCGCATGCAAAGATTTATTTGATTTGATTCTAGGAATGAATAATTGGCCTCTCGGCGAAGATGAGTCAAAAAAGTTGGCACCAGCTACTCCAATCCAAAGTGGATGGGTCCATTCATGTCGTCTATAATTCTATTCAAACTCAGGCTATCTTCTGCTCTTGTATTGGGTGAAATCTATCGCCTTCTCCCTTGTATTCTTATGGCATCTGTCACCATTTTTTGTTGTTTAGTATTGTTATGATTATGTGCTTTTTGATGGAACTACTTGCAATGCTGAGTGCGTGCAGCATCTCCTCTACAGTAATCTTAGGCGTTACTCTGGGGAACTGTATCTGCTCCGTTCTCCTGATATGAAATGAAGCTTGCTTTTCTGCTGGACGAGAAAGTACAAATTTCCCCGTTTCTGAATTTTAATTGAAAATTACATGCAGGTTCTTAAACGGCGCTGGCAGATCAGAACGTTGCTTTGGACGCGTTATGCGTCTTCATTTTACGTGTACAGTTCCGATTTTCCCCGAGACAAACCGACGTGGATTTCATTGACCTGTGCAGTAAGTTCTAGGTGAAGAGTCTTTGCGTTGTCCAGTTGTGAACTTTCACTTTTGCTCTTTTTTTTTTTTTCAACTTTATTAGTTGTTGTTCTAGTGAATTTCGATGTTATCATTGCCAAAAGATAGATAATATGCTTTGACCACCGTGCAAGCCAAATCCCTATTTCTGGTCTGCTTTCTGTGGCACTATTGCCTTTCACGTGTACCTTCTAATCCAGCACAGGTAAAAGATTATCACAAACCACGCACTGTACACTAAGGATGTGTTTACGAAGATTGAGTAATAGTTATTTTTTAAATTTTTTTTAAAATATATTAAATAAATTTTTATTTTTTAAAATTTATTTTTAATATCAGCATATCAAAACAATATAAAAATACTAAAAAAAATAATTTTAAACAAAATAATTAATTTTTTAAAAAACAACATATGTATCCAAAAACAAACAAAGTATAAGAGTTTGTTTAATATTGTGGTCGTGGTTATTTAAAAAAATACTTATCATTTAAAAATCATTAAAATAATATATTTTTTATTTAAAATAATTATTTTTAATATTAATATATCAAACGAATCTAAAAAAACAAAAAAAATTAAAACACTTATCCACAACGTAAACAAACAAACTGCGCCTGTAATTTATCTTTAGATTCTCTTTGCTATCCTCGATGAAGTATTCCATTGTTTTGAAACAATCAAAAATCCGATTTTGTAATCAAACCAGTAGGGGTAACTTTTGGTTAAAAAATAATATAAAATTATTCTTTAAATTTTATTTGATGATTTAAATTTTTGTGTTTATCATGTCCTTGAAATTTGAATGATCAGATTATTCGATGGTGATGTATTGAGCATGTAAAAAACAAATTAAGAGATAAAATATTTAGCATAATTTAAATATAATAACTAATAACGAATCTCATTAAAAATTAAATCTTATTACAAAAATAAAAATTATATATTGATGAGTTTCAAGAAGTGAAGGGCAAAAACTAAGAGATTTTTTATTGTAAAATTCTCTGAGTTTGTTTGGCCTATATTGTATATATGTTTTTTTTATTATTAACGTAGGTGTCTGAGCCAGCTTACTTGCACCTTAACTAATCCTACGGGCTCTAAAATTAACGACCATGTAAGTTTTCAGTGGCCATTATATTAGTAACCATAGGACTTGAACTTGAAACTATACGAAGAACAAATCTTTTGATCTCAAGTTTTTATCATTTGACCATTTACTATATGTTTAGTGTATATATGTTTTGTTTTTTTGCTGTGATATGAGATTGAAAACATCAAACTATTTGTGTTATACATTGAGCAAAATAACTTCAACTTTCTAACAATATATTAATGTGTTGTTCAAATTAAAGTAATTATTAAGGATATTACTTGAATTAATATTTTATAAACTAAATGAATTGTTTAAGAATTGAATTTTTTAACACGTAAATATCATTAAAAAATAGAAGCAAAAAAAATCAATGATCAAAATATTAAGTTGTTTTTAAGCAAAAAGAGCTCCTAAAAAAATTAATTAATATTTATACAAAATGAGGGTTGATATACTTAAAATAAAATAATTAAGGCAAGTTAACTTTCAAACATTTAAAATTGTTAACTGTAATTAGATACTAGTTAAAATATTTAAGATTATTTTTTAAAATAAAATAAACAGTTTTTTTATCTTAAAAACACCTATTTTCAATGATTTTTAAAGTGTAAGCTATTATACTTATAGCATGTTTTCTTGTAAAAATCATCTTTTAATTTCAAAAATTAAATAACTTATTTAGAAAGTCTTCACCAAATATTTTTTTTAATCTATTTTATTTCAAAGTAAAACAATAAAGTTAGAAAACTAGGAAACCAAACAAGCTCTTCACCTCCTCTCACTGGATAACAAAAGATTTGATAGTGGTTGAAGAGTAATTATTGGTATTTTATTAGTTAATTTTTTTTATCTATCTTAAAGAAAGAAATAGACACAAAAAAATAAAATAAATAAAATTTATGATACATTAAAAATGATAAGAATATCTCCACCTAAGATTTATTTCTTCTAATTATATCTATTTTTTTAAAAGTGGATCTAGAAAATAATTAATATGATACTATTAATTGTTTCTTGAAAACCATAAAAGAGTAGTGGTTGGAAATTTTTTTAATTATTTTTTTCAAATACATGACGCATCATCTTATAAAGTTGCAACAATTCAGTGAAATATAGAATCCGTTTGTTTTTTTAGTTTCAAAAGCATTTTTAAAAAATTTAATTTTTAATTTTTTTCTTTACTTTAAATTAATTTTTTTTAATGTTTTTCAATTGTTTTAATATACTAATATCAAAATAAAATTAAAAAAATAATATTATTTTAATATATTTTATAAATAAAAATTATTTTTTAAAAAATCATTACTCTCGTAAAATCTCATCCAAATTCCAAACCACACCCACGAAAAGTCAACAACGCGAGGAAACCACGTTTCATGTTTTATATCTAAAGACGTGTGATTACTTGATTCCAAAAATAATCACAGCTTATATGTCCATTCAAGAATCCACGAGCGGTCCTACGAAGACCCGAGCGTGATGATCATCTTAGTTTCCACTTCCCTCTATAAATGCCTAGGTGGGCTAAAAAGCGAACGGCGAATGATCTGCTTCAGTAATTTGGTAGGTTGTGATATTGTGTTGAAAAAGGATAGAGACCATGAGAGCATCTCCAACAAATGAGGTAAAAGAAAAGCCAAAGTAAAAAAAAAAAAAGTCTTTTTAGCTTTATTTATTTATTTTTAATTGGTAGCCTCAATGAGAACGGTAAAAGAACAGCTAAAATACCTCTTCTCTCCCGTAAAAACTATTTCTACATGTCCCAAAAAAAAAAAAACCCAAAATCTACAAAGCAAGACCAGTAAAAAAATAAACGGCTTAAATGTAGAGAAAAAGACTTCAAGCGAAAAAATAAAGCACTTCGTTCCCCCCCTTCACTCTTCAAAGAAAAAAAAAACATATTTACATTATTTAAAATGTCATATTAAGATTTTATCACTTCAAAATAGCATCTTGAACATACTCTAGCAACACCCAAATACTGTCTCATGTGTGACGACACTCGACAACACGTATGCGTGTGCAATTTCTCCTGGAATTCACAAGGGCGGTTTCGAATAGGACAGTGAGAGAAGGCCACCACAGCAGCTGCGCGGAAATGTTTGGAAAAACGATTAAAATATGTTTTTTTAATTATTTAAAATTATTTTTTATATTTTTATATTATTTTAATACGTTGATGTAAATGATAGTTTTTTAAAAACAAAAAATATATATATTATTTTAATATATTTTTAAATAAAAATAGTTGAAATACCATTTAGGGCAAATTTTTTTTAAAAGGTAACACCTGTGAATTTCCTTTTTGTAAATTAAAAAATAATTAAAAAAATAACATAGCTAATTGGTTGTGCCCATTCCTAATCATGCAATCTATTAAATAAAAAAAATCAATAGATTATGATAATAGAAATAGCACAACCTATTGAAATAAAATTGTATCAACCTAACCTGTTAATTTTCTTTTTTAAAAAAAATATGTTTCCTGTTTATATTTTATCATAAAACTAAGAGTGGTCGGTGAAACATTGTTGAGTAAAATTCATTGCATTGTGAAGTGGTTGAGTGTAATGACTTTTTGCCCTTGACTGTGCCAGCCAAAATAGTGCAGAGTGAGTGATTTTTTACCCGGAGGGAGGATGATTCTTTCATAGGTTAAATTGTAATTATCAAATTGAATTGAAATAAATGAGTCTCTTTACATTTTTGTTGGACAGTGGCAGTACTAATTTACTCTTAAAATAAAAAAACCCTAGTGTACAAGGGCTTCATCATCTTTTTAGTTTTTTCAAAACAATTAAAAATTCTATATTACCTTAAAAGCAAAAACACTAAACTTATTGTTAGGTTTTTTTTTATTTTTTATCATGATTAGATAAAAGAAATGTGATCATTTGATAAATAAAAAAATTATTACACGCGCTAGCGAGCAAAAGAACCCACCATTTGAGGAAGTGCATACAGGCTTCTCCAGCGAAGTGCATGCAGGCTCCTCTAGTAACTAAACACTGCCTTTTCACAGTGATATTTGGAGCGGCACACCGAGATCATCATGGTAGCGGCCTAGAAAGATGGTCATAGTTGGCTTTTTTTCTTCTTATCTTTTTTCTCTCTCTCTTCTTCTTGAAAAAAAATAATACAAAAGAGCCTTTTCTTTTGTTTTTATATCCAATTTAGTTCATATTATTTTTATTTTTTTTTAATTTAGTCTCTTATTATCTGATTTTATTTGATTTTTATATCAAATTGGCTTTTTATCATTTTTCTTTATTACATTTCTTTTGATAGCTGGGGATGTAACTATTAAAATCTAGATAAAATCTTTTTTTAATAGAGTTTGTATACTTATTAATAAGAAACTCAATTATGTTTTTTATTATAAAAAAGAATAATTAAGAATTCCAATCTAGCTAAATTTCCGCCCTCATTTTTTTTTTAATTTTATAAAAGAATAAACAGAAGTTTCACTATGCCCGAATTTTTATCCAAATCATAATGCATGGCTTACATGTTCAACTCAAATGCCAGACTCGTGCATCAAATGCCTGTTCGTGCAAATGTATTAATTATCCTATAATTATAATATTTGTGACCATAAACGGACCTAATTTTTTAAGATATCGATATTAAATGTAACTTAATTACAAGTAAACAAAACGTGTGTCGAGAAGAATGTGATTTAATTAGTAAAGCTTGGGAGGTTCATTTAAAAACTTGTATTTTTATTCTCAATGTATTTTAGGGCGGAAACAGTAAAAAATAAAAACTATTAGGTTTATTGTTTAGTTGTATAGAATTTAAACTAGGAATATAAATTATAATTTAAATTATACGTAGATTTTTATACCATTTTTAACTAAACCCTATAAAAATGAAAGTTATTAAATAAATGTGTTTGGATGGGAATCAAGAGCGATATACGTACCAAATCCTCTGTTGCTATTGCTGTCATTTTTATGGTTTCAATCGTCATACATGTCATCGCCATTATCGTCGTCGTCATCGTGTGTATTATATACATTGGAGACATTAACATCGGTGGAAATTTCTATAATTAGTTAATTACTCTAATGCATCATTGATTATTGTCCAATAAAAAATAAATTTATGGATTATTGATTACTTCTAATAACTTATCTCATCACTAAATAAATTTAGCTA
Organism: Populus simonii; assembly: GCA_007827005.2. Taxonomy (NCBI): domain Eukaryota; kingdom Viridiplantae; phylum Streptophyta; class Magnoliopsida; order Malpighiales; family Salicaceae; genus Populus; species Populus simonii. The sequence continues at coordinate 17,899,394 of CM017465.2, read as the reverse complement.
TTAATGTTATAGTACAATTATGACTAAAAAATATATATTATTTTATCTTTTAAAAAATAGTATTCTTGGAAGTGATTATAAACCGTTAAATAGTTTCATTTATTAAATACTAAAAATATCTTCTTCTTTTTTTGTAATTTAACTAATAGATCCATACTGTGATAATCTTGAATAGTCAAGTATAATTTAAAAGAAAAGAAAATATCTGACTGCCTTAGAGAAAAGAAAATCATTTATTTTCGTATGAATTATTAAATATTTATACTTATTGTATCCCTTATTTTATTACTTTATAAACTAAAAAATTTGATGATATCTTGAAATCCAAGATATATAACTAAAATGTTATTTAATATTTTAGATAATGGTTAATTAATATATTCAAGTGTTTGAATTTCTTCTTTCTAATTTAAGGAACTCCAGACTAAAAATAAAAGCTTGAATACCTGTAAAAACAGTCATAAATCGAGAAACTTAAAAACCTTCCAATGATAAAGTCAGTATATTTATAAAAAATATATAAAATGACAAAGAACGATAAATGATTTAAAAGAACCTTGAACAAGATGTTTGTTTTTAAATTTTAAGTTGGTTAATACTCTAAAATCTATTTATTTTTATTTTAAAAGATAAAAGGTTATGAATATTTTATTAAATAATTAATACTCTAAAATTTATATATCTTTAGCTCGAATACATTTCGATTGAGTGGGTTTTTGAATGGAAGTTTTTGAATAGCTGAATGATTTTGCTTACATATATCCTCTCTTCTTCTTTTTTTCTGCGAGATGAAAAAGAAAACATATCGATTTAGTGGGTTTTTGAATGGGAGTTATTAATCTCGAGACATGCATGTCCAAAAACTATCCTCTAGAAATAAGATGAGTCACGATGAAATTTGATTTTTTTAAAAAAATATTATTATTATTTTAATATATTTCTAAATAAAAAACTATTTTAAAAAATCACCTCTCACTCGATTTTTCCAAAGCAACCTTAAGTGGTTAGCAGTTCATTCTTATTCAAAGTGCCCGTTTACTAATGACAAGGGAACAAATCGACCCCTGCTAAAAAGCAAGTAATGGAGAGGAAACTGAGCATCTTTTGATCCACCAAACGCTTGAAAAGATCTGTGCAGTAATTTCTTGGCATTGTTCATGCACCCAGCAAGTCAAGAAACCTGACAAAACATCCATAATTATCCTGACAATGCCATTTCTCTCTCGATACTAACTTTGGATTAGTCTCCTGACCAGTACACCACACGCGCATTGCTTTTGTTATTTAAAATTAAATATTTAAACTTGACCAATGATATTGGATTCTTATTATCATATCCGCTGCCAACTAATTAAAGCCTTCAAGATCATGTCACCGGTATTGATGTGACCAATATGACCAAAGACTAAATCGAAAGAAACACCAAAATCTTTGGAAAAAAAGAAAAAAACTCGGCAGTCATTTTAGCAACGAATGGACAATAAAAAGAAAATAAAGGTCGATTTCGATAAAGAATTCTCTTGAAACTCGTTTTCTCAGACTTGAGGATTTCTGCTATTACTAATCTCCTTAAACTTCGATACTTAATAACCATACAATATATCAAATTTGGATGGGAATACGAGCGTTTTGGATGAAAGTTATTTTTTATGGTATTTTTTACTTGAAGATGTATTAAAATAATATTTTTTATTTTTTTAAAAATATTTTTAATATCAATAAACCAAAACGATTTAAAAATATTAATTTTTTTTTTTAATAAAAGTAAGCCTTTATAAAGCATCACCGCACAAGAAACAAATCATCTCTTTGAATAGCTATTGGTATGAGCAAGACTCTTTTTCACGAAGATCGCGTGCGAATATAAAGAATTTATACAAATAGAGATCGCTTTACGTATACATCTAAATGCCCCAAATCACAAAAGCAAAAACGTCATCTTTCCTCATTCATGCCTCCTATGACGACAAAATGTAATGAAATAAATAATAATTAATGTAATTTCTTTTATGATATATATTGGACAATGATGCCTATTAGTTTTTTTTTATATATAATTATAGTTATAATACCATCAATCGAACAAAACCGACTTCAATCCGGCCGAACAACGCCTCGTAACTTGTTGTCACTGTGCAGTAAATCATGAGTAATCATTTTTCGAGTCGGGGCTGGGAAGAGTTCAGCTAGAATTTAAGAGTCCCGTCTAGAAAACTCTTTCCACGAGAGGGCTAGAGGGATATTGCCTGATTAGTGGGAGAAACTTCGCGTGATTAAATAAAATTTTCGTATCTACTCAATGTCATGAAACGCAAGAAATCAATGCTCTTAACTATTTCTTCTTCTTTTTTCGTTTTTTTTTAAAAAAAATTATCCTTAATTTTTTTTTTATTGAATGTTGAAATCTAACTTCATGAAATAAATTTTTGAATTACTGTATAAAAAAAGCATAATATAAAATATAAAAAAATTACATGGTCAATATCAACATTTGTATAATCTTAATTTTGATCCAAAAATTTATTTAGCCATTTTATTTGACAAAAGAACTCACTAAAATATAAAACAAAATATTAATTGGTTATATTTTTATAATAAAAAAATCAATTTTACTATCAATAAGTTTTATTTAACGAAGAAAGTTTTATTTAGTTATTTTTAAATGTACATCTTGTTAAAGAAAATAAATCAAGGTTAAGAGATAAAAAATTTTCATGTTTTGATTTTTGTTTTTAAAATAATTTAAGGGGTAGTTTTTAGTTGATAAATTAATTTATTGATATGATAAATATGTTTGTTGGATATTTTAAAGTAAAAATAAATTGAAAATGTAGTTTTAGATTCAAAAGAGCTCGACGTGATTTCTAACCACCGTTTCTATGGTAAAAAATTGGGCAAGCAGACAATCTGATGTTGGCTTGTTTTGTCTTTTTTTTTTTTGAAAAAAAAGGGTGGATTATATGTTGGGCCCATTATGCATTTTTTTTTATATATTTTATTTTCTATTAAATTTCATGAAATAAATAACATTAAAATATATTTAAAATATAATATTTAGAAGTAAAATTATAGTTTTTTAATATAAAGTTACCGAGTCCTTTTTTTTGTATTGTCCTTTGTGATCTGTATTTATTATTTTCTTAAATCTTTTTTTTAGCTCTTCTTCATAAATCTTTTTATTATCACATGATTACATAAAAACAAACTCTAAAAATTTATAGTATATGATAATAATAATAAAAATATTATTTTTTATTAAATTTTACTTCTATGATTTTCCATAATCTTCTTGCTTCAAAAAATAAACATTCTTATAAAGAAATTGTCAAAATAAAAATTTCATTAATAAGATAAAGAGGTTTTAATTAAAAACAATTATCCAGAATAATTTTGCTTCTATGATTTTGATAATTTTTCCTTTCAAGAACTAAACATTATGGTAAAAAAATTGCCAAAAAAGATAGAGAGGTTTTAATTATTATTTTAAATATTAGCTATTTTTTAATTATATTGTATTTTTATAGTGTTTGAAAAGGATTGTTGTAATTTCTCTTTTTTTTCTTTTATATTTGATATAAATAAACTTTATATGTATGATATATTAAAAAAAAATCATTTGTTATGGTAATAAGGAATAACTTGTAGGGTAAAAAAATAAAAAGACATAAATTAGAAAGAAAAATCGAGATTAATTATTTGTATATTGAGTTGCCTTTTATCTTTAGAAGAAATCTTAGCTTTTTGTTTAAGTAAAAGACAATGTATCGATTCATATATTTTTTTAATTTATTTTATTAAACATAAATAATATCTTAGTGTTTGTTAATTGAGAAAATCAAGATAAAATATAATGCATTCATAACATTCACACGATCTTATAGTATACTAAAAATTAACTTAAAATCTTAATTGCAACGTGGCACGGGTTTTAAAACTATATACAGACTAGAAAGTGATTGATGGACAACAAAAGTGGAACAACGGTTCCACGACCGAGGTCTCATGTCTTCTTTGATCAAGAGAATGAAAAATCATTAAATCCTGATCCAGTTAATTATCAAAATCTTTAACCTTGAAGACAAATAGCTGGAGCCAAGTTTGCTCGGCGTGGTCTAGCTGCCAGCTGAGAACGCTAGATCTTAAAGAGTTCAGACATGTAGTTGTTTTTTTTTTAGTGGAAAACTTTGCTGTGGAGATTTCCTTTATGGCTGTAATTGATAGGCATACACGACACTGTGATTAATTTATTTTTTCCTTGAAAGAGAAAGACGCAAGGTACGACCATAATGCCGTCCAGATATGCTTTTGGTGCTAAATTATTTGTTATATATTAATAGAGTGTCCACAACAAGCATTGACAAATTATAACTGTGTTGTCCCCTTTTTTTATATATAAAAGTCAATAGCACGAGTCTTGGGATCGTATTGTGTGTGCACCCCCGTATATGCAGACCATGCTACTCTTATTTACGATCCTTAGTCTTTCTTATTTTTCTTCTTGTTATTATTATCATCATTATACTAAATATTAAAACATGTGAGATGTTCATTATAGATATTGGTACTATATATATATATATATATTCGGATTTCATATCAAATTTAGAAAATATGAATGCAAAGTGTAATTTTTGCAACAAATCTTTTTTGTTGGGGATTGGATATCTGATCCATTTTAAAGCAGAATTTAAAGGTTTGTAATTGATCACAAGTCTTAGTGTGCCTATTTTAATTTCAGAGTTTTTATTCACATAAAAGGCTGCACACGACCACGGTGATCGGGACTTTTGGATAAGACCTTTATACTCGAGATCGCGGATTTCAAATCTGCAATGTTGTTCTAAATCAACATTCATTTGTATAGGTCTTGCTTTTGTATGTATGAGTTTTTCTAAAAAAGTATCTTCATATGGAAGATCAACAATGTGTTGTTTTCTTTTCCAGAAAGCATTTGGTAAATCTGAACAAATCTGTTGTTCAATCTTAGCTTATAAATCAATGATTTTCTTTTGTCTTTCAAATGGGAAGGATCTCCAACAAAAGACAAGGAGATGGTAAGGATAACGGTGGATACAACATCTTGGATGGTGTTTCCTGAAGGGTCAAGGATAGGTGTTTGGTCTTCGTAGGTCTTCATCTGGGGTTTTTATCAGTCATGAAGTGGGTTGGGGTTTTTTGTATTTGTTTTTCCAATATGGTAAGCTGTTTACCGATGGTATGGAGGTTGGTATTTGTAAAATTATTTTGTTGGATGATATGTTTGGTATTTGTGAGGGTATCTTCACCAGGTAATTTGTATGGGGCTGCATCAACTGTTTGGTCTTTGTGGTTAAGTTGTATGTTGTGTAAATGTGGATGATCAGATTCAACTGTAGGTCCACTAGTGAGGGTCCATGTGGGAGTTTTTGAACGGGTTGTAATAGGACATGCATGTTTAATTGATGCAAATGGATATGTAATATGTTGTGCTGGTGCATAATGGAATTCAAACCAATCAAAGAATAAAATTTGCACGTTATGGGTCTCAATGTAAGCATAAAATTGTTTTTGAATATCATTTCTCTGTTGGAGGAAGTGTTGAAAAAACCAACCAGAGCACCCTCCATATAACCCCCCTATCTCTCTCTCTCTCTCTCTCTCTCTCTCTCTATATATATATATATATATATATATATATATATATATATATATATATATATATATATATATATCATTGTAGATGGTTCTACTCATTTTTTGTTAATTTTTAATTTTTAGTTGAGAAATGAGAGAAAAAGATCATCAGATTTCGACAATAAAGAGAAAAAAATATTATTGACACTGATTTAGACCGCCAAGACGGTTGATATTTGTGTCAAATGGTTTCATTTGCTGAGAGAAGTTCATGTTAAGTGTTTTTTTTACCTTTAAAGATTATGACAAAACATATTCGAGCTCGATTGATTTTTGATTTCTGGTTGATTTTGATTTTTGGGATGGTTTTCTGGTTTTCTTGAAACCATTGATAGGTTTATCATATTTTCTAAAGTGTTTTGGGTAAAAAAAATGGATATTTGAGTAAAAACACTTAAGCCTTAATTTTCCGGCCAATGTGGTGGCCGGAATTTGAGTAAATTAGATGACACATCATCTAATTTTTGTTCTTAAATAAATTTGGGGTGGATGACATATCGTCCACCCTAGTTGCAAAAAAAAAGGCCGACGCGTGGGCCTTGATGAATATGTCAGTTGAGCTGGCCTGGTGAGCTAGACCCAATAACGCCTGACCTTTGCTTCTTCTTTTTTCTAAATTATTTTTTTTCTAATTATTTTTTAAAACCAATGATTTTTTATATGGTTTTTTCTCTAAATTTTTCTTATTTATATTTGAACTAATACCCTTTCTCTTTTTTGTTTTGTTTAGAGAGTTTTTTTTAAATGATAATTTTTTTTGTTACACATTTAAATTTTGAAGTGTTTTTCTGATTCTTCTATAATTTTTTTTTATCCTTTATATAGATGAACTTTATTTTTAAAAATAGAAAATATTTTCAGAAAATATTTTTAATAAGTGTAGCCTTGCATAATGTTTTTCCCCCTTTTATTTTATTCAATCAATTTAATTTGTGTCTATAGTTCTATTTTCCCCTTGCATAATATTTCTATAAAATAATTTAAATGATATTTAATCTCGCGAGCCATGATATTTACCCAGTTGTGTTCGCTAAGTTTGTTTATTAAAATAATTTTTTTATATAGAGACATGTACTCCCCATATTCAGACAAAAAATCTTATGAAGAATTCTTCATGTTTACCATTTTCGTGTGAGATTTATGAACCTCCTCCCTAGCTATCTTTAGCTCCTCTCTTAAGATATCTCTTGCCCCTCTATGCTCACCTTTCTTTTTCTCCAAGTAAGCCACCCCTCTCTTTAGGAGGTCAATACGACTGTAGGCCTCGGACAGCTGTTGTTCAGTTGATTCCAAGGCACGAGTTTGAGCTTCCATTTTCCCCTGTAGCCTGGAATATGCAGATATAAGAGAATCCATCTCAATATCTTGAGCAGCCTTTTCTTCTCTAAGTTTGGCATTTCAGACTTGGTAGTTCAATACTACTCAATGGCCTCCTTCATCGCCCTTTTCTCCTCAGCCCATCTATTTTTAGAGTAAGCACGCATCATGAAGGTCTAAATAAAAAGATCAGAAAAGTTATATTTTAGAATAACATAAAACTAAAAACATAATATTAAAATTAACTTGTTACTTGAAAAGCCATCTGTCTTGTGCTGGTCAGATGATGTTGGAAGCTTGGGTTGGTTAGTCCTCCCATATCAGAAGACAAGGTGAGGAGCTGTTTTAATGTCCTTTTCACATCCAACCTCTCAAGTCCCAACGTGGACCTCCATTGAAGGATAATCTCCATCATCCTTTTTTCCTCCTTATTGAGAGTGGGGAAACAAATGAGAGCATGGTCCAACATGAGATTGGAGAAGATGTCTTCCACCTTAGAGGCTGAAGGAGATTGATTAGAAGACCCATGACATACGTAAATTAGACTTGTAGGAGTAGGACAACTATGTGGAAGGGGAATGATCTCCAGTATCGAATCCGAAGGAATAAAGATTTTCATTCTCTTCCAATAGGAAACAGCTTCTAGAATGATCGAAGTGGGCATTGATGCCCCAAAACCCTTTGTTGAAAAGGAGCGAGACCCCTTTTTAAAGGTGAACAAGACCCCCTACTGCCTCTTAAGTAATCTCATTAGCAGGATGTTCAATTGCAGGGATGTCTTCAGGGATACCCTCAAGCTTGGACTGGGATTGTGGAAATCTCCTCGATATTTATTTGTATAAAAGACCTAACCATTTGTCTTCGTTCTAATAGTTAATTTTCTTTGGAAGAGGAGTCACCGTTGGGAGAAGGCGTAGTCCCGTGACTAGGCATTGATAGGGTAGACTCACTGTATTTGGATCTAGCGGTCCCAGGCAAAGACCCTGTACAAGAAAACGGTCAGGGAATTAAAGATTTTGAAATAAAAAAACAAATATATGAAATCAAAATTACTTGAAATGCCATATAGCCTTTTAGCCATACAATTGATATCACATTTAGTATGAAGATTGGCCAACTTGGTACAAACCCTCTCCTTTTTTGGTCCCAAGAAAAGCTTTTCATTTACACCCACCGAGGGTGTCCTTCAATAGTGGGTACAACCCTAAATTGGGTTATACATATCTTGAGGTTTGGCTAGGCTGGTATACCTCATTTAAATTACCCTATGCTCTTCCCACTATTTTAACGGAGAGGACTTTCCCCTCATGGTATTTTTCATGGGTTCATTCCATCTATTGACAAAAGTAAAGAACCAAGGGACTAGAGGTCCCTCTTCAACGTTACTAATCAAGGCAAAACAATTTTTAAATATCCAGACAGAGGGCTCCTCGTTCAAAATCCTTAATAATTTTTCAAATAAATATAAAATGATCCATCCGTTAGGATGAATTTACACAAGACTAAGGTTACAATACCTTAGAACATCCCTCACAAATCCCGGTAGAGGAAATGAGTATTTAAACTTGTATAGGCATAAGAGGCTTGTAATGATAATATTACCCCCATCATATTTGCTGGTGACCTAAGAGATACGATCACCAACTTCAGTGATGACCACTAGATATTCTCCTAACTAATTAGCATTAGCTAGGGATACTTGATCTTAAGATACTGATCTTTGTACGTCGTCCATAAGAGACATAAGCAGCCTTAGTTGTCCTCCCAGGTTTGAAACTTTCTAAGGAATATCCTCATCCCTTCTTCTAGTAGAAGAAGGTTGGACATTATCCCTCTCAGATCTAAGACCAATTTTTATGGCCGAAGATCTTTGACAAGTGGTTCTAGTTTCAGGTTTCAAACTTAAATCACCCTTAGAAATTTTTCTTATTTTTTCTTTCATAGATGTCATAATTATAGAAATACTTAAGATAAAAATATCTTATATTGTAAATGGTTCATGGTTTTTTATCTTTTAAAATAAAAATTCTTAGATGTCATAGTATTAATAAACTTAAAACTCAGGAACAAATATCCTCAAGTACAAATATCTTTGTTCCTAGAATTTAAGACTCTTTTAAGGCCCCGTTTGTTTGCTGGAAAGTAGTTTCTTTTTGGAAAGTGAATTTCGGGAAAGTATTTTTCGATGTTTGGTAGTGTAATGGAAAATAAGTTGGAAAACATTTTCCAGTGTTTGGTTATGTTATGAAAAATGAGTTAGAAAATAACTTATTAATGTTTTATTTTTTTTCAAGTTTATTAAAATAATGAGGAACAAATCTTATAAATTAAATTGAAAAAAAAATATAATTTCTTAAATTATCTCAGATAAAATAAATAATAATCAAAATAATAGAGATCAAATAAAAAATTAAAAATTAAAAGATGAAGAAATTAAAATAATAATAATTAACATTTCATAAATTATTTCAAATAAAATAAGTAACAATCAAAAGAATGAGGACCAAATTTGATAGATAAAAATTTTTAATAAAAAAATAATAAGGAAAAAGCAAATAACAATTATAAAAATAAGAACTAAAGTTAATATAAAAATTAAATTTTAAGAGATGAAATTAAAAAATGAATATTCAAAATAAAATATACATAGCAATCAAAAGTTTGAGGATCAAATTTGATATAAGCAGCAAATAATGACATTTCTAATTTTTTCACAACTTCCGGAAAGTGTTTTCCGCCCAAATTTTCCAGGAAAACACTTTCCTGAAAACCAAACTAAATTTTTCTTTGACTGGAAAGTATTTTCCGTTGACTAACTTTTCTAATGGCAAACAAACACATGAAAGTTTGAAAAGTGGTTTCCCGGAAACCACTTTCCAGAAAACAAACACAGTCAAAAGGAAAAATACTTTTCTGGAAACCAAGTCAAATTTTTCTTTGACTGGAAAGTGTTTTCCGTTGACTACCTTTTCTAATGACAAACAAACACATTAAAGTTTGGAAAATGGTTTTCCAGAAACTACTTTCCAGGAAACAAACATGACCTAAATTATTTAATATATTTTTCATAAAAATACCAACTTTATTATCGAAAATTTTTTGAGTCCAAGTATATTAACATATTTTGCAGGTACTCAAAACTTTTATTGTAAGCCTAAATTTCTTAAATTAAAAAGAAAAAATTCAAGTATATTAACATATTAATTAACCATTATCTCAAATACTAAATAATTTTTTATCTATATATATTTTAAATTTTAAAACATTGTCACATAGTCTGAATTGAACTCAGATGAACACCTGACCTTCCCAAACCTCTTTTCCAAGTGCCATTCACGCTACTCTAGCGGGTCCAATAACAAAAGTTATCAAAAAAAAAAATTGAAATAGTTAATCTCCAGGTAAGATTCGACCCCCATTTGAAACCGGTCCGCTTCCAAACGGGCCAGCTGTTTCACTCTCTTCCCTCGCTGGATTCCCCGTCAAGCACCCCGCCACATGTTTCACACACTGCATTTACTCCACGTGTCAATCCAGAGTCCTTCACATCACCGCCTGTACGACCCGGCGGCGATCTCTGCTTTTTCTCCCCTGCATCTTACCACATAGAAACAAAACCCGTCTAGAAGAAGAGACAGAGTCATAACTCATCAACCAACCGCTTTGTATTTAAACTGCCCCGTCTTTACACATATCAGATTGCGGTCGCTTCTTTAAATTTCCATTTCCAATTTCTGAAAGAAAAGTCTAGTCGGGTTCTTTTTCTCTGTGGTCACTTCTTCTCTACCGATTTAATTTCTCCCATTTATAATTCTCTTTTCAAAATCCTTGCTGATAATCATCATCATCATCATCATTAAATGCAAAATTAATAGCCTTTTTTTTCACATTCTCTGTAACCGTTCTCCTAACAATTTTCCGCTTGTAACCGTCATGAATAATAATAAGCTTCTCACTTCCACCACCACCCGCTGCTGTCATGTCACCATTTCTCCAATAACCATCGGGTTGTCCGTTGATTTGTGTTGAGAAGTTTCCTTATGCATCCGCTTTGCTGCATCTCCACCGTGTCCGATCACTCGCCGGCGAATCTATCGATGGCAGTCACCGCCAGATCCGACCCCGGATCAACCACCGTTCATCCACAAATTCAAATTCAAATCCAAAACCACAACCAACACAACACTAATCATTTCTCAAACCACCACCACCACAACCACAGCACCGCCAGCAACTGCAGCAGCAGCAACGGAACAGATGGTAACAAAAGTAACAGGACGAGTCACCAGAGGGAGCAACCACTTGTACAGGTGGATGTGAAGATAAATGATATAGTAGGGAATGGGATATCGGGGGTTTTATATAAGTGGGTGAACTACGGGAAAGGTTGGAGGCCGAGATGGTTCGTTTTGCAAGATGGAGTGTTGTCGTATTATAAAATTCATGGACCTGATAAGATTTTCGTTAATCAAGAGACCGAGAAAGGATCCAAAGTTATCGGTGAAGAATCTATGAGACGTATTTCTAGGCCTAAGAATGGGAATTCGCAGAATAGGCGTAAGCCTGTTGGTGAAATTCACCTCAAGGTGAATATATGATAATTTTTGTTTTTCAATTTTCAATGGCCTCTTGGATTTGGATTGTCAATTATTCTTACTGCGATTTGTTATCTTTTGTTTCTTCTAATGGAAGATTTTACTTTCGATGAAAATTTAGTGGAATCATGTGATTTTCCCCCAACTTTCAGTTATATTCTCTCTAAATCAATTCTATTCAGTTATCAGAATAGGAATTGTCTTTTTTTTTTTATGGTTTCTCCCATTAAATCTCAATTTATGTTTTTAGGTATCATCAATCCGCGAGAGCAGATCAGATGACAAGAGGTTCTCAATATTTACTGGCACGAAGAGGCTGCACTTGAGAGCAGAGACACGTGAGGATCGCTTGGCATGGATGGAAGCATTGCAGGCTGTGAAGGATATGTTCCCTCGTATGTCTAACAGTGAACTAATGGCTCCTTTGGACAATGTGGCTGTCTCAACAGAGAAGCTGAGGCAGCGGCTTCAAGAGGAGGGAGTCAGGGTGGAGGTCATACAGGATGGCGAGCAGATCATGAGGACTGAGTTTGCAGCGCTGCAGAACCAGATATTGCTTCTCAAGCAGAAGCAATGGCTTCTCATCGACACGCTTCGCCAGCTAGAGGTACATGTTATGAAAAGTACAAAAGAAAATGCCATTGGAATTCGGAATTCTACTTCTTGTGCTTCTACAGTTTCTTCTACCATGCAGATTCGTGCAAATTCCATCTGATTTCTTTAGATATCTATAGGTGGGGTGGTTTTTTGCATCTGTGTCGGTAAGTAGAGATGCACTTTGTTGATTCTTTTACGTGATTCTTTTGTATAGAAGTTCATTTGGAGAGGGTTTATGTGTTAACATTTGTGTATTATTCAGGCAATGATCAATATTTTATATTCCTTTTGGAAAAGAAGAAGAAGAAGATTTAACTAGGATTTCATATGAGAATGCTAGATAGGAGGTTACTTACACAATTCTGACTTTTATAGTTCAGGTTCTCCATTTTATTCTATCTGTTAGTCTAGAAGACGCCTCATCATGTCTTTCTCTCACATCCTGAGAAATTATCATAATGGTAAAATGAAACGAGGTATACCATTTACATGGTAGCAGATTCCTTCGCAGTAACATATTTTCCTGAGTTCAAAGTCATGTTTGCTAGGCAATGAGTTGTCGTTCTACTAGCTTTCTTGTCCCTACTTCCTTCAAAAAGCCTAAAGTTTGAACCTCTCCTTTGTAACAAAAAAAAGGTCATGTATGCTAACCAGACAGATACATCTAGCTTGGTTTTTTTACCATGATTTATACACCCAGTGTATTTTTTTTTCTCCTAACATGCACTTTGGTGGCATACAATTCTCTCATAATGGCAAACTTTTATAGACGTTCATAGTATCTTTTATTAAGAAAATTCTATATTTTATACTTTTATAAGTTAATTTCTCGCTTTTCGCAAGTGTAAGAAGTACCTTGCCAATGTGTGCATTTAGATACCATTATCATATTTTTACTTGAAAGTATTTAATCTCTGGAAAAAAAAATATTTTACTAGTATTATTAGCTATTCAGTCTAGCAGCAGAAGTTTCTAGGAAATTATTTCAATTTGGTTGCCTTGACAACATTAAAAATGGTAAAAGAAACAGTGATATTTGCAAATCAGGTGATTGTCTGGGTGGAGATTGTGTTTTTAACAGTGTTGTTTTTACTGGTTGTTGTGGAAATCAAAGATGCAATACTGGTTTATGAGAGTGTCGTCGCCAAGTGCTTTGGTACATGACTTGTTAAGTGAGTTCGGCCACTCTAGAGATTTTTCTTTCCAATCAATTGAGTTTTCTAAGCAATCTATTTGGCTCCGACCATATATGTGCTCTATATAGGCTGGGGACTTGCTTGTTCATCCATGCTTTCTTTGTGCATGGGGAGTATGCATTTTGTAGTGCTGCACAGATACACATCATCATCACTTAAACATTTTCTTTGGAAGAATATTATTGAAGCCATGGGTTCAGTAGTGAGGTTTGCAGGAGTGGTTCCTGCGAATTACTATTATCATCATCACTCAGCTTTTGACAACATCTCCTTAAGTTCACTCCCTTAATGAGCTCTCCAATTTCCTTGCTTACCCTGTGTTCCAAACTTGGTATTGTAAAACAGATTCTATTGAAGCTGGTGAGTGTTGTAAATAAACAGATCTTGTTTTTCCTATGGTGGAACTTGTAGCCCACCTGCGAACTTCTCCCACAATGACTATGAGGAACTTGTTGACTTCAAAATTTATAGTATTAATTTTATTTTTTAAGGATTTCTTTCATTTTCCACTCCAGGAGGATGGTTGTGCAACTTGCCAGTGTTTCTGAGGTTTTATACTCAGATTTTATCCAGGTTTTCTGCTAAATTATATATCTGCAGCAATGAAATTTTTAATTTTTTGCAAGTATGCTTAACCTTGTCGTTTTTTAAGATGGCTTTTCTATTGCATTAGAATTCTGCCATACCATTATGTATTTTTTTTTATAGATATTTTCTTGATCTTCAGTAGCTCAATGCTACAACCCCCTTGGTAAGGCAAGAAAGCTGATGTAGAATTAGACCTAAAAACTATACTACGTTGGCCCCCACATCAGTAAGATTTTTCATGTCAAGGATTGCTCAAGTTATAGCCAAAAAAAATAAAATTCCATCCTATATCTTCTCTGTTATTTTACTGGGAGGTATAAGGTAGAGAATTGTTCAACTTTGCAGTAGGAAGGAAAGATCAAAGTTCAATATTTGCTACTTTCTCACACATGATGAGGTTTGTATGCTACAGTAAAGTTTGTGAACTGCTTAGAACTTGATTCGACGAACTTTTAACATTTTATGCATCTTACAGTTTTAATGTTATACCTGAGGCTAAGGATTGATTGCCTAATGGAATTATGGGCTATAACATCGTATCCTTTCTTTAATATTTTACCATTGTTTACAAGTAATTGTTTCCATAAAGATCCTTGCTTACTTGTAAACATCTGTGAGGTGCATATCTTCTCTCTGATGCTTTGATTCCCGATTTGCATTTTGTTCCTTTGCTTGCAATATGAATGTTTGCTTTTATTTGACGAATCAGATGATTAGCCAATTAAATTTCACTGTTCTAATATTAATGATTTTTTTTTCAGTTATTGATTGCATTTGCATTTTGAATGTATGTTTTATTTTAGTAAGAGTCTGTGACTAAATGCTGCATCAGTTTCTGTTACAAGGTTTCAATCTTAAATATTTCCATGTGTAACCAGGGAGCTGCTTTTGTTTTGTATTATGCAGACAGAAAAGGTTGACTTGGAGAATACAGTAGTTGATGAGAGCCAAAGACAGTTGAACGATCAACGCACATCTTCTTCCACTCTGCTACAAGACAAGTTTAGTGGTAAGTTCTGCAATAAAAAAAATTTAACATCAAGAGCTGATTTTGTAAGACACTGTGATTTATATACCAATATGCCAATACTTGATTGGTGTTTAGGTCCTGTTATAGTCCAGTATATTCTTCTGTTAGTAAATGAGCTCAGCATTTCTGGATTACCTGAGAGATGTATATGGTTGTCATGAGAATATCATGCCCGGGTACTAAATATCCGAAAACCAGTTTGGTGCCTGATTCTCAACAGGCCACTCTATGACATGTATCTTACTGAAAACTAATATTTGTTAAACATTGAAACCTTTAAGACACAACAGCCTCTGACAGAAGGGTCATGATATTATTACTTGGAATCTGGGATTATTTCTATTCTCCTCAACTGAACAATGTAAGGTGTTCTTATGAACAGAATGATTTTGCTGTATTGTGGTAGTGTGCTGATTCAACTTGTAACAATAGGTCAGCTTTTGTTTTATTTTTGTGCATTACATTGTAATTGCTGGTTGTTTGTGGCAGTCTAAATGTGTCAATGCTTGTTTTTACCTTTCAATTTCTTCTTTCATTATTGTGATTCTTTAATTTTCTGATTTTAATCATCTTTGAAATGGTTTTATGTATTTTTTAAATTTATCATCTTGCCTCTCTCTATGGATGCTTTGAAATTTGATTCTCATTTGTTTCTTTTCTCGAAGCAAGTGTCAGTGAATCTGATGATGATAATGAAAGAGTTGATGCTGCAGAGGAAGAGACGGATGATGAAGAGAATACATTCTTTGACACCCGTGATTTTCTATCATCGGGTTCTTTCAAAAGTAACGAGTCTGGTTTCCGAACATCATCATTCTCTTCGGATGATGAAGGGTTTTTTTCTCTAGAATCAGAAGATTGCATTGATCCTTCAATTAGATCTGTTGGCTCAAACCATCCTTACATTAAGCGTCGTAAGAAGTTACCTGACCCAATTGAAAAGGAAAAAGGTGTCAGTCTATGGTCGATGATTAAGGATAACATTGGGAAGGACCTTACCAAAGTTTGCCTTCCTGTTTACTTCAATGAGCCTCTCTCTTCGTTACAAAAATGCTTTGAAGATTTGGAATACTCGTATCTTCTTGATCGGGCATATGAATGGGGAAAACAGGTCAGTTTATGTGTTAGATTTTCGTGCTATTCTTTTTCTTCCACAAAATGGTAATTAGCTATATTATTGGTTATGCATGTCACTTTAACAAAGCTGTGCGATTTCATAACTGGTTTTGTTCTATATCAGTTGGATGCAAATTTATGTATAGCTTCTATTAAAGTACCTGCTGTATCTTTTGCCCATTTAGTTTATGTTTCTCAAGTGATTTGTTGTTTCCTCAACCATATTTTTAGTTACCCATCACAAGAAAAATCTATCTTTGTGTGAATTCTAAGAGAATTATTGGATGGTGAATGATAGAATTTCCTTTCAACCTAACTCTTAGATATAAATAGCACGACTCCTTGTGATTTACCGTAACTATTACCTTTTTCTACCTACTTCCTATTAAAGAACCATCACAACCAAAAAGTATAAGTTGTTAAGAGAGGTTCCAAGATATAATTTATATTATTCTTTAACACACACCTCTTAAGTAAAACCTTACACTACCTTGTGTTATTAGTTAATTTTAATTAGAAAAAAGAATGAGAGATGTAAAATTCGAATTTTTGATAACCTTATGGTTATTCAAGCTTCTGATATCATATCAAAAAATAATCTCAACTCAAAAGCTTAAACTATTAGATGAGACTCCAAGATATATTTTATATTATTCTCTAAATATACCCATCTTAGAAACCCATTGCTTTTTCTTAAACTTCTGATTCAGCATCTTAGAGTGAACATACTTTTCCTGAAAAATAAGTTGAACCATGAAACTTCTATCTTGGATTCTGGTAATCTGGTTATGTCCTCATAACTGTTTGCCTTTCAAATTTACAATTTGATTCAATGCAGCAGGATCATGAATTGAATTGTGCTTGTTATTTTAGTATGTAGTGAGACCATGTGCATGTTGCATGTATGAACTTTTTTCGGGTTTGCTCTTGCATGTATTCTGTACATTCAAGGCTGCACCCTGTGGAATGCTTATCTTAGATGTCAAATATTCATGCTCCAAAAAAAATAGTGGTGGGTATAGATGGGCCTCCTGATTTTTGTTTTTTTATCATTGCAAATGATGCACACTTCTTTGTTTCGTGTTTGCACTTAAGCTGGTTAGTCTCTAAGCGCCGTCTCACTCTTTCTATGAGATAAAGCCTGTGCAGCTCTTAACTTTCTGATCCATGGAATGCTTGGTGTTCACACTTAAGGCATAGTAACCTCCAATGGTTCCATCTTTTCTTATATGAAATAAACCTCTCTGGCATTTTCTTTCCCTAGACCATGGTCACTGAATTTCCTTCTGTTCAGGGTAACAGTCTTATGAGGATTCTTAATGTGGCTGCTTTTGCTGTTTCTGGATATGCTTCAACTGAAGGAAGAGTTTGCAAACCTTTTAATCCATTATTAGGGGAAACATATGAGGCCGACTATCCAGATAAGGGCCTCCGGTTTTTCTCAGAAAAGGTTTGTTATCAACTTCTGAGAGTTCAAATTAACTGTTTGATCTGATCTATTCTCTTCTAATCTTTTTTTGCGCATATGTATGTCAGAATGATAATAGCTCTCTGAGTACTACAAATCCTAAACTTTGATTCAAAGATGGTTTTATAAAATTGAAAAAAAAAAGAAGCTGCTTGTTTAGTAAGCTCCTGTTTTATGACTTCATATTGTAGCGCACTAATAAGTCTATAGGGATTATTACCATGGGGAAGGTGGGGTTTGGTTTGTTGAAATCTCTCTAATGTGTAACATTTTGAACTTGATAATATGGTATCGTGTATACCGTATCATGTCCAGTGAGAGTGCAGGGGTTGCTAGTTTTATTATTTTTGTGCAATGAGAAAAATGTTGGGAAATGACGAGGAGCCTTATTAGAGCGAAGAAACAAAATAAATATGTAGAATTTATGGGTTATTTAACTGTGATGATCGTATCATCATATAATTGGGGTTGTTACTAATGGTAGATGTTTTCTTCCCTTTTGACGGAGAAATTGGCTCGGAGTTGTTACGATGCAAGAGCCAAAGTGCATGCACAGTGTCCCATGCTCTCCTCTTCATTCTTCCCTGGAAGACTCCTATTTACCCAGCTCTTTCACATAAGGGTCAATTTTATTATAATGGCCTTGAATGTTTTCCTTCTTTCATTGTTGAGTATTAAGTAGCTATTTTTTATGTAACTTTTGATGTCAGGTCAGTCATCACCCCATGATTGTCGCATGCCATTGTGAGGGTACAGGATGGAAATTTTGGGGTGATAGCAATCTAAAAAGCAAATTTTGGGGTCGCTCGATTCAGCTTGATCCCGTTGGAGTTTTGACCTTGGAATTTGATAATGGAGAAGTCTTCCAATGGAGTAAGGTATAAATCAAGACGTCTTTTCCTTTTCCTTTCTTTTTTCATGTTCCAGTTTGAAAGTAGACATTTTATTTCAGGTTACAACATCAATATACAATCTTATACTAGGAAAATTGTACTGTGATCACTATGGTACAATGCGATTAGAAGGAAATTGTGGGTATTCATGTAAGCTGAAATTCAAGGAGCAGTCTATTATAGACCGAAATCCTCACCAGGTGCGTGCTTTCTTGTCTTTCTCGAATGATTGTCCAGATGACTTCAGTTATGTTTATACAAACGTAATTTTCAGGTACAGGGAGTAGTTCAAGATAGGCATGGTAAAACAGTGGCAACTCTTTTTGGAAAATGGGATGAGAGCGTGTATTACATGAATGGTGACTTTTCCGGGAAGGGAAAAGGATTGGAGTCTATGAAAGAAGCTCATATACTCTGGAAGCGAAGTAAACCTCCCAGATTTCCCACCAGATACAATTTGACACGCTTCGCCATTACATTGAATGAGCTCACTCCTGGACTTGAGGTACTTTTATATGCATTAGCAATTTTGTACCTTGGTTTCATGTTCGTCTGGCAACATTTACTGGGGGGAAATCTAGGTATATACACTTCCAGTATGCTTTAACATGCATGTTTATGAATTCATGACTCCCCCTGTTTATAACTTTTCCAGTTCATTGGTTTTGATTGCTGGCCTCTTCTTATGTGCAGGAAAAGTTGCCTCCCACAGATTCAAGGCTTAGACCCGATCAAAGGTACTTGGAAAATGGTGAATTTGATATGGCAAATTCAGAAAAATTACGGCTAGAGCAACGTCAGCGCCAGGTAACATGCACAATGCTTTTCTCCTTTGTAGAATATTCTATATGTAGACAGTTCTAGATACTTGCATGTTTAGTTAACTTTTTAATAATACAATGGGGTAGTTCTACTGTTATCTTTCACTGCTGATGTGCTTAGTCAACTTTTTCTTTGTGGTTTTGATGGTAGTGTGATGGAATGTTGTTTTAATATGGATTCCAGGCCCGAAAGATGCAAGAGCGGGGTTGGCAGCCGCGGTGGTTTGCAAAGGATAAAGGAAGTGATGCATACCATTATGTTGGCGGGTATTGGGAGGCAAGAGACAAGGGAGATTGGGATTCGTGCCCTGATATATTTGGCCAGATTCCTATCGATCAGCTCTTTGATTAAAATCACAATTGCCTTCTCTGTTGTCAATCCTTGATTCATTTTTTTGGTGGAAGTAGTGGATGACTGCTGATGTGAGCAGTCCAGCTGCCCCATGATATCCAATGTAAGTAAATTAAAAATCGGTTCAGTAAAAGAGTTTTTTTCCTGACCTCCCTCGTCTAGATATTAATCGAAATCTAGCCCAGAGTGGAGCCGGCGGAACCACGTCCACTGAAAAGAAGCCTACCCTCTCTTTTTTTCTCGGAGAATGCATGTGTGGCACACATCTACCTCCAGCAGAATTTGATCTTATTTTACTGGTTTGGCCCGCGCTTACATTCCATTACTAGCTTATTAACCTATCGGAGTTCTTCTAGGTTTTATATTTTAAATCCATAGCTCAGAATTTTCCATCTAAAGTTTCAGCTCATTTTTTTTAAAAAAAAAAAATGAAATACAAGTCGCGGAAAAGAGCAGAAAGGTCAGTCCCAACTCCCCCATGGGTGGTGGTTTTGAGGGTGGTCTCTTGAAATATGACATTCAATTGGTTGAAAGAACGGGGTGGCAAGGAACTGTTTTTACCATTGAACCGTTCCAATAGATGTAGACTTCCATTCCATTCGCTTCTTTGATTTGGTTATTCTGCTCAACTGCCGGTTATTCCAAGTCTAGTCGAATGTTCTACAGGGTGATAAATAGATCTTTTGACCCGTCTACACTTTGGATATCTTGCGTGATCACTTGTTCTCAGAGTGAGGAATAGTTCTTTTGACACGTTCACACTTTCATATACTGCATGATCATGATAGATTGGTCTCTTCTAGGCTGCTAACCTCGATGAAATGTGAAATCTCTCCCTCTCCCTCTCCCTCTCGACAGAGTTGCTTGTGACGCAATGAGGGTAGTGTTCTGACACTGTAAGATATCAGCCACGAACTGAAGCTCTCTGCTCCTTTTTCTTGGCATGATAGATTAGATGGATGGATGACCCAACATATCCCACGTCCCAGCAGCATGATCTAACTGTTCAATCATTCTTGACCGTTCAATCTCTCCTTTAGGGGGGGACCCATCTGAACCTATCCAGCCCATCGGCCGGCACAACAGCCAAAACAACAATATATTTCAGGGGTTTATGCAAGAGTGTGTCTAACGTCAGAACATCAGATTCTTGTTATTTTGGATTGATTGGTGATGGTTTTCTTTCTGAAGTCACAACTTTCCAGCTGACTGACTTCAGCTAAATTTATGCAAACGAGGCAGTTTTAGTGATCTCAAATCAGGCTTCTTTTAGTCCCCAGTCTTTTGTTAGATTACAGCATTTATTGGTAGGGTTTTACGAGCTGCTCACCTGTTCCTCACAAGGATGGTTACTGAGCTTGGTTATAAGAGCCCTGAGCACATAGAGCGGGTATATGACTAGCCTTTTGGTCGATCTGTCCTTCTGTCTTTGAATCAAAAGTTACCCTCTGGGTAACAGCACAATAACTAGTATATTCGATGCATCTTCAGTACAATGTGGGTATATTCCAAGAAAATTAACAATGCGGATGGCTTGGTACGATAATTTGGGTCATAATCCAAGTGTGTGCTGATGGGTTGTTTTTTTTATTTATTGTAACAACCCAGATCTCAAGGCAATTTCACGGTAAGATGATCAAAATTGGAGGGTCTCGCCTTTGGTTCTTAATGAACCTTTTGAAATCTGGCAAACTGAAACTCAAACCTGAAAAAAAAAAAAAATTCTGTTACTGTAGTTTTATAAATTACAGTTTGCATATCATTATTTATAGAGGTTTCCCATACTTTACATCCTTATTTAATTATTTAATGGTGTGGAAAAATATAAACAAAATAGTTTAAGAAAATTATAAGATTAATATTATTTTTTATACAATAATTAAAAAAACCTTTACAGTGTTAATTTATGACTTTTACACTTTGTTCACCACCTTTACCCAACAAAACACCCATCAGCTGTGGATGTACAAGAAGGCAAGCAACATTTGCAACAATCAGAGAAAAATAAGGAGTCTCTCCGGTTGCTAAATATGAACTCCTCCTTTAAGCCTACACTACCACATAAAATAAAATCTTTATCCAGGAAAATTTAGGCAGGAGTTCCCAGGTTAAAGAGCCCAAGCTCTACAGATGGTATGGCATTGGACAGACTATAAATACGAACTCCTCCATTAAACGTAAAGTGAAGAGGAAGAGCAGGACAAATAAGTCCAAACTAAACAACCCATTAGGTACAGATGATCCATAAAAAGACCCTCTCCAAACTCCCACCAGATATGAGATATAACAAATTCCAGAAAGAGGAGAAGGCAAAAAACTTCAAAGGGGCACGACATTCAGTTTTTGATCGGCTTCGTGTACATCCTCACGTAATTGGGGTTTCAATAACCCGTATAGATTAATTTGGGTTTTTTTTTAAAAAAAAAACACAAGAATAATTGATTTATTAAACACAAAAGATTAAATTTTGATTTTCGTGAGATTTTATGTTCGTGGGAAAGAGAGAAAACCATGTCATATTTTATAGACTGACTAGTCAATTAGTTGTTTAGTGCTATATTATATATAATGATATATTTGTTTTTCATATTAAAATTTAAATTTTGTGCCATGATTTATAAAACTAGTAAGGAAAAGTGCTGGATCAAAAACTTCGATAGGGTTTGTAATTTTTCTTAAAAAAAACATTAGGCAATGACTGTTTTTGCACGACAGCTAATAGGAGTTAAGCATTTCTTGAATTTCAATTTTCCTTTGAATGTCTGCTGGATTTTTAGATTCTTGCAAACATAAATACTCTGGTGTGTGTGTGTTGTTTAATATCGTAATAGTAGCTGTTTTTTAAAATATTTTTTATTTTAAAATATATTTAAATAATTTATTTTTGATAATAATATATGAAAACAATTTAAAATTTTAATTTAAAGTAAAAAAAAATGGAATACACCAACAAACCGGCTGACAAAAAAAAAAAAAAAAAGAAGAAAAACCTGTGTACGAGTTCCAAACAGAATTTCTTTTGGAACGAAATTTCTAGAATATTTCGTGATATGATTTTGACATGTTTAGATAATTTCGTAATTAAGCAAATAAGGAACCAAAGTGCACGCCTTTTTATTCTTACAAGATGTGCCGAGATCCATGGTAACGTGAAGAGGAAGTTGAGATCTTTTGTCATGACCAAGAACATGGAAAGTGAACCACCAGAGAATATTCACTCACCAGCTTCCTGAAATAAAATATTTAAAATATGCTTGAGATGGGCAGTGAATATTTTTCACCTTAATTGTACTTCGAAATTGGATTTTTATGCAAATTAATGCCAGCGAGATGGTGGACTGTACACTTTCGTATGGAGGTGTTAATTACTTTTCCACTAACCTATCCATGGGGGGACCATAACGACGTTGTTTTAGATTTTTAAGACAGTTTCTTACAAATTTTAGTAAAGTAACATATATTAGAAAAATAGTATGGTTAATACAATCATTATTAAAAATAACGGTTTTTGTTTCTCTAAATTTAATTGGTTAGGATATGAGATTAAAAATTCAATAATAAAAAATATGCCTCCATTTTTACCCCGTACTTGTTAAAAAAATTACCAAAAATATACCCGACCTCCATTTTTACCGCATTTGTATTGTTAACCTCGTTTGTTTTTATATTTTAAAAGTGTTTTTAAAAAAATTTAAAATTTTTTTATTTATTTAAAATTAATATTTTTAGATATTTTAATGCACAGATATCAAATATCATTTTTAAAAAATAAAAAATATTATTTTAATATATTTATAAATAAAAATTATTTTAAAAAATAATTGTAATTATAATTCTAAACAATCATGTATACATTACCGAACATTTCTGCAATTTATTAAAGTTTTGTTTGTAGTTAATTCATGATTACCATCTCGTGAAGTCATCGCCATACACGATAACTTGTTGGTTCTAATTTGAGATGTTGGCCACAGCCAACTTTTGCTAAATGTGCTTCCCATCACAAGCATGCTTTATGTTTTCTTTCCTTGATAATAAGTTAATAACAAAACGATACACAGAGAAACAAAAACACATCAATTAAGCTGCATTCGTTCATCAGTGCAACGCTTTTAAACTCCAAAACGACATCTCATTCTAGATTCGTCTTCCAGCATTGACTTGAACACAAAAATCATGATCCGAATTTCTCTCTATCCTATAATTATGTCAACAAGACATTTTTATCTCATTGCGTGTTTTTTTTCACCGAGGGAATAATATAACAAACACCCTGAAGGAGGTCAAACTCACATTGAGTTCATGAATCAACACAGCGCCCCTTTTCCTTTGCCAGTCACTACCCATTATTTTTCCTTCATTTTGATGACTTGTCACAGATATTTCTTGGACGAGATATCAGCGCCTGATGTTATGTTGGTGCTCTGCTCTCCGAGAAGAGAGATCACATGGTTGGTGGGGCTGAATTGAGCGCTTGACCCGACGACAAGCACCTCGTGTCGTGCCTGGGATGGCTTTGCGTGTGTTTTCCCAACTTCTAGTTCTATTTGCAGCGTTTATCTTCTTGCGGTGTTTGATGTTTTTTCAGAGTGATTTTTATTTTAGATGTATTTAAATAATATTTTTTTAAAAAATTATTTTTTATATTAATATATCAAAATAATTTAAAAAGATAAAATAAAAATTTTGAGAACACACTGCCAGCTACATTACCAAACATGCTTTGATCTGTTATGCAATCCCAGCTGCTTGTTCAGGAAAGCACGGTTGCTACCAGCTAAGTGAGCCAGCAAAAAAAAAAACAAAAACAAAAACAAATATTAGAACAAATTTTAAAATAAAAGAAAACCATTTGACTGGATCCCAGAAATTAGCAGATCAAAGGACCATGCTAACGAGAATGACAAGATCATCAAATTCGATGTCAATCTTCCATTCGAAATAAAGAAAGAAAAAGGAATGATCTCAATCTCATCCATGTCGGTGTGGTTCCGAGGTTTCTTTCAAATAGTCGTTTCAAGGTGAATACTTTTACACTCTATATTAAAAGAAGTCGGGTGCGCACATTTTATTCGAGCAGTGAAGCAGTTTATTTATTTACTTCTCAATTTTATAAGAAGTCACTTGAATTGCATCTGTGCTTACAAATTAGGCTAGATGA
The DNA here is from genome assembly GCA_007827005.2 of Populus simonii. NCBI lineage: Eukaryota > Viridiplantae > Streptophyta > Magnoliopsida > Malpighiales > Salicaceae > Populus > Populus simonii. Next base: position 17,874,587 of record CM017465.2, on the reverse strand, counting down.
TGTCGGGTTAATTCCGTGCAATTTAGTTTTAAACCTAAACCTAAATTAGGTTAGAAGTTAGGTTTTGATATTATTTTTTGTTAATTTTATTTTTAAACCTTTTTAATTAATTAGCTAGGTTGCTTTTGAGTTATGTTAATTTAACTTTTAATTTTGAATTCGAATTAGGTCAAGAATTATTTTTATTATTTCTATCACGATTTTATTTAAAAAAAATTGTCAGTTAATTAAGATGATTTTTAACCAGGTAAGTGAACGTAATAATTAAGTTGAGATATTTTTTAAACGGTGTAATTTTGATAAGTTTAATAAAACGTACGATCTGAACATTTTTTATTAGGTTAAAATGTTATTTTCTTATCAAATCCGCGGCTTGCTCGAAGCTATTTACTAGTTAGAATTATACTACATAAATTAACTTGAAAAACAAAAACTGCAAACTTCTAGCCGTTCCGTGTGAATTTGAAAGCAAATAACACGTGGACAGCTTGTAAACGGTGCGTGAAAAAACCGAGTATCTCGAAAGCTGGTGGGCGCGGCACCTGTCTTATATGGACATGCATGTGATCCAATTTCGAATGGCCACGTGTGCATTTTACAAACACCCACATGGACAAGAGGGGCGAAGATGATGTCCCCGTTGAACTGTCTAGGTGGCAGACAGCGTCGCACGTCTGTCCCTTTGAAAGCGACGCCCAGAAAGGTTCCACACGCGGAGAGACAACCTCTAAACGCAACCCCATTGGGAAACCCAAGGACTTGCGGCCGACCCGGTTCAACCGTAAAAGCGACTGTTTGGCTTCAGCGACCCTCGTATTTCTGTTATATATTTTCATCCCTTACAGATTTAAATATTACTTATAATAGAGCAAACCCAGTTAGCCGAAGAAACTCGAACGATTTTGTACCTGAATAAAAATATATATAAAAAATTATTTTTAAAAAAATAATAAAATAGACTAAGGCCTGATCTAAGAAGTTTCTAAATTGAATTGTCAGTGAACCAATCAATCAATTACATGATGAAAGGAAATATATGTAATCAAAGGAGCATTTCAACGCCTAATCAAAAGACAGACCCAATGTCCGCACAGCGCATATTTTTTATACAGGAAGATTATACCAATGTCCACACCAACTATTTCGGTTTTATTGGTCGATGAAAGCTGTCAACAAGTTCTGACAATTGGCCGAGGCGTTGTGGTATCGGGAGAGCTGTGTCTAATTCGGCAGGATGGATTCGAATGTCATTCTCATGTATTCATGTTCCGTTTTGAAAACAGATTTTGAAGGCCAAAAAATCAAGCGACTGTCCTTTTTCGTGTGGCTTTATTGTTGCATTACGGCTTGGGTTCTCCTCCAGAAATTGAAGTCATGTGCATGCGGCTGTTGTGGTGCCAACCAGAGTTAGAATAAAATTCTAAAGAAAATAACGTGGGAGTAGTTTAAATGGTTAATATCTAGGTTTGATTTTTAAAAATTACTTCTGAGTTTTATAAATTTAAAAATTATTAGAGGTTTATATAATTATTAATTTTAGAATTTATAATATTAGTATGTACAAGTTGATTCAAACACCTGTATTAATAATAATAAAAATTTTAAAATCTAATCTATTTTCTGGACAAAATAAATGGAAATGAGGAATTAAATGAAACTCTTTTAAGCAAATAAACTCATTGATACTGACAATTTTTACCGGCTAAAAGCAGATGGTTGTCAATTTTTTCTTTTCGTTACCATGATTCGGTAACTCTCTTTCCTTTCTTAAATTCAGAACTCAAGCGAAAGAAAAATAAAGTTTTAAATCTAACCATGTAGTTTTAAAATCAAAGGAACCATGATTGGTTTTTTTTTGTTTGACAATTTTTTTTTCTATAAAAGAACTGTCAAATATTTCATTAATATAATTATTGTCATACAATAAAACAAGATTATTTTCTGTGATGTTGAGTTTGAAAAATATGACAAGACAGTTTTTTTAATTAAGATAATCATATAAAAAATAGATTAAAATAAATTATAATTTTAAATTTTAATCAAAAAATATTAAAATATATAGTTGAAAATAATAAACAAAATCAATGATTGAGAGGTGGAAAAAGAAGAAGCTATAATTGACACTTTTCTCCATTAAAAATAAAAGTCACGCTTCCTTTTCCTTCAATTCTGTTCTGTTCTCTTTTAATTCCTTACAAACAGTCAAATTGAATTTTTTTTATTTTTATTAATTTCAAATTCCAATTAATACAATATAAAATAATATTTAAAAAAAATTAATAGCAAAAATAAGAACCAAGACGGGAAAAAAATATAAAACAATATTATAAATTACTTCACAGTCCACAGAGAGCCAGCAGTCATGAGAAAATGAGAGAAGTGGCGTGTCTCGTAAATTATCATCCCACCTCTTAACCAATGATTTGCCCCGGTGGGTTACTCAAAATCAACTTTATATGACTGATAAATTGCAATTAAAAAGCGAGACGAGGGGGGTGGAATGATAGTAATTAATCTAACCAGGTTTCCCGACCAATGCAGCATGACGTGAATATTGCAATGATCCTCTCTTGATATCGAACCTGGCATCTCCTCTTTACTCGAGTTTTATTGTACCTAAAACCTCTTTCTTTTTTTTAATGATAAGTTTCACAAGTCACGACCATGTGTTGGCATGGATGATGAGCTGGTATGGTATGGATTGATTAATGGGTGGGTGGAATTACACGTCGGGACTCATTCCTTGCCCCCGAGAGGTTGAATTTATTTAGATTTCATGATCACACATGCATCGCGAGACCAGCCAGTAGCGGCTGCTGAAGAATTGGTATATGCTCTGTGTTTATCTTGCTAAATAAAGCAAGATTTTTTTTTTTCAAGAGGTGGAGGGGGCTGGATTAAAGAAGAAGAAGAAGAAGAAAGAATCAGCACGCCACTATTTTATTTTAGATTTACATTACTAATCATCTAGCTTGCCTGCAATCATTAAATATAGTTGTTCAAGGGTTCAAGCAACCACGGGGAATCCAGAGTGCTGCGAGGATTTTTTATTGTGGCAACGTGCATGCAAGTACCTGGAATGTTTTGCAAGGGCTGGGCAATGCACATGGAATTAGATAGAGGACCGCAAATTAGCCAAGAAAAATGTATAAAGATGGATTTGATGATCCATGCACTTGTTTCCGCATATAGAATGGTTGACATCTCACTATCATATTTTGTGTCTAAGAGTGTTTTTCACTTATTTTCTTCTTTCTTCTTGTGTTTTTAAAATGTATTTTTTAATTAAAACAATATTTTTTATTTTTTTTATATCAACACATCAAGATTATAAAAAAAAAAAGCAAAAAATATCAATTTAATATTTTTAAAATAATCTTTTAAAAAAAACATCTTAACAAACAAGTCAAATCACAATTACATAGTAAAATGTATATTATTACGGCCAATTAAGTGAAATTTTATAAACATCGATTTGTCAATGAAATATATTTTAAATGGTATTAATTGGTTTATTTTTTTAAAAATGAAATCTAAACTTTTATACGTAATAAAAAAACCACTTAAAAACAAGTAAAAAACTATCAATTTAATATTTTTCAAATAAATTTTTAAAAAAAACAACTTAAGAAATAGTTGGAATCACAGTATCAAATCTGTAGTAAAACATATCATCGAATGTGACATTAAATGGTATTAATTGGTGTTTTTTTATTTAAAAAATATGAAATCGAAACCTCTATCTGTAATTAAAAAAAGAGAGTCCCATTTGACCTGTCTGGCTTCTTCTTCTTTTTAACCGACGTTGTTTTGTCACGCACGTTCACGACTAATGTCTTCGCCGCAGTGACAAAAATAAGAAACGTATTTCTGGTCTTCCAAAGGCTTCAATCCACCACGTGAGAATAATTATGCATATTCACTCACAAATGCTCTCGCCAGCCTTTTGAATAAGCTGCGAGACCTGGTGTTAATTTAGCAAATGGATGCATTGGCGTAAATACCAATGCTTCATGGCCAATACTCGAGTGAAGGAAGCCAAAAGGAATCATGCCTCTTTAGAATTGAGATAATGGTTTTACTTAATTTATTTATAAATATATTAAAATAATATTTTTTCCTTTTAATATTTGAGATAGATTTTGTGATTATAATTTTAAAAAAATAAATTTTAAAAAAATATATTTAGTTGGATTAAAATACATATTTGATAAAAACCGTAATTGAGTTTATGTATAATAAAAAATATTTATAAAATATTTTGATAATTTCTTTTACCTTTTTATTATAAATATTTATGAAATTCAGTTAAAAAATCACGTAGAACCTGCTGCACAATCTCCGTGTTTTAAACTCAAAATTTTAGTAGGTTTCCCAATATAAAACTTAATTATTTTGAAATCCAAAATATTATTGAGTTACAAACACAGTCTAATACTATCAAAATCCCTAAATATGGACTTGGTTCACAAATCTCACCATTATAACCTGCCTGGTGTTTGGAAAGACATTCGAGCATTTAAGCATGAGCAAGAGAGAATTACAGGCAAAGACATTGCTCCCATTTGTGTGGTGGGCTCTGATCCTCTGTACATGACTTTAGAGCGAAGCTTAAGCAAATAAAACAGTGATCCCACTACACAAATCCGTGTTAGGGATGAAAAAGATGCTTTATCTTTCCCTCGGCCTCTCGCTGAATGATCTTGGGAAGCCTAGCTGGACAACCCACTATGGGACTCCAAGTGGGCCATAGAAAGGTGATTCAGGTCGCTGCCTTTATGATTTATTGGTGATATCACCACCATTTCCAAAGCTATGCTAATCACTTCTTCTTTTTTTGTTGCGCTAGACTAGGTTTTTATCAACCTCGGAAAGTAAAACTATGCTAAGGCCTTTTACTTTTCTGTAATTTCCCGCTAGTCGACCATATCAAGGAAAAAACAAGATAATATTGGATATTTTTTTAAAAAAATCAGCATAGTAAATTAAAAGTATCTTAAAAAAAATTAAATGAAATAATATTTTTTTTTATCTTCTTATAATTTAAAATAATAACATTTAAATATGTTGTATTTTTTAAATATGATCAATCAATCAATTGAATATAACTATATAACCGGTCAACTGTTTTACATAAACTATAATTTTATAATTTTTTTTATTTCAAATATGTTTTTTTGAATAAATATATATATTTTTATCAAACTTGTAAAAAACAAACTTCAATTAAAAAATTAAAAAATTATTGTTTATATGATAGTTTTTATAGGTAATTCTAAATAATTGAATCTATTATAATTAGATAAGAATTTAAATAAATATCACAATTAATAATCATGATTTTAAAAAAATATCCTATTTTACAAAGGCCTTTTGTTTCTATACCATGTAACTTTTTATTTGCATTTTACATGATAAATACACAATTTATCAGATAATAATCTCCATCTAACACGGACTTTAAAAAACAATATTTATTATTTTAGATTTTTTTATCTCATATTCCAAGATTAGATTTGGCTCCAATTATAAAATATCAATATCCACCTAACAGAAATAATTATATCTTGATCATCCAACCAAAAATAATTTTGGGATTATAGCAAATGCAGAATATTTTAGTTCTTCGGAGGGTTGTTACCAAACTTTAACCAATAAATTATCAAAAAAAACACAAGCCCCTAATTCAATATTAGACCCTTGCCAGAAGAGGGAGAATCGTCAAAGGTTTAGGACCGGGTCTGTGGACCACGCGCAAGAATCCCAATAAAAGAAAGAATCACCAACAAAACAATGTTCCTTACGTAATAAAACAAAACAACAAGGTCAAACAAAGGTAGAGATAAAATTACGTGATGATACCCTCGTATAGTTCTCAGGCCATTCCGTCACGTCACGATGAAACCAGGGACAGGGAGGAAGAGAAGGATAGATACTGTGCCGCTTCTCTTTCTGCAGCGCAACTAGAGAAACGAGAGGGCATATTTGTCCTGACAAATTAGAAACTTTCAAGAAAACATTGAAAGAAAAAAAAAAGGCTGGCCTGGTTTAGTATATCTTGCACAGTACGTTCTCCTCTCAGCGTTCCCTAGGCAAAAAAAGCCGGCTCCTTACTTCCTCTTCCTCTCTCTCTCTTCATTTTTTACTACATTTTTTTTTCAGATTATTTTACTTTCACTCTCTTTATCTCTTCTTGACTACAGTGGTGTTGTATAGTTTGCGTTTGCAAAGATTCCTCCACATTTTCTCCCAACTCTAAGCATTAAAGAGAGAGAGAGTCATTAAGCAAAAAAAAGAAAATTTCTAGAGAGATATCAAAACCACAATAACTCTCCGGGAAATGCCCTTCTCTCCGGCGTTTCCGTTTCCTCATAACCAGACAACATAAAAAACCCAGCAAATGTTTCCGTAATAATAAAAAGAGATTTGAAAGCAGGAGAGAATTTGTGGAGAGAAGAGCGTGAGGGGGTTTCTATACGCGAGCTACAAAATGCGTGAAGGACTTATCGTTGATGCGGTAACCGACGTCGTTTCAACCACAAAGAAGAAGAAATCAGGAGAGCAAGACAACATCACCATCAACAACGACGACGACAACAATAATCAGCGGCAGCAGCTAGATAAGGTTATACTGCTAGTGGCAGACAAAGAAATCACAAAACAAGCAGCTGTTCCGCCACAACCCATTGTTGTTACCCGCGCTCGATCCCAATCCGCCACCCGTCGTGTCACTCCCGCCACCACCCCAACCACCGCCGTCGCCACCACCAGCATCTCTTCTGAAATCACTGTAGAAAAACAACTCCCGAACGGGGATCTGTACGTAGGATCATTCTCGGGTCACGCGCCTCACGGATCCGGGAAATACGTCTGGACTGATGGGTGCATGTACGAAGGCGAGTGGCGTCGCGGTAAAGCATCTGGGAAAGGGAAATTCTCTTGGCCTTCAGGAGCTACTTTTGAAGGGGAATTTAAGTCGGGTCGGATGGAAGGATTCGGTACTTTTATAGGATCCGAAGGGGATACTTACCGCGGATCATGGAGCTCCGATCGAAAACATGGGTACGGGCAAAAACAGTACGCCAATGGAGATTTATATGAAGGGACATGGAAGAAGAATTTACAAGATGGGAAAGGGAGATATGTGTGGAAAAACGGGAATGAGTATTTTGGTGAGTGGAAAAACGGCGTCATTTCAGGGAGAGGAGTTTTGATTTGGGCTAATGGGAATAGATATGATGCGCAATGGGAAAATGGAGTTCCGAAAGGGAATGGGGTTTATACATGGCCGGATGGGAGTTATATTGGGAGCTGGGATAATAATAACAGTAAGGATTTGAAAGGGCAGCAATTGAATAGCACATTTTGTCCTGGGAATAGGAAGGAATGTTGTTTAAAGAGGAATGAGAATGATTTGGTTTTGACCACTACACCCACGAGGAAGAGATCCTCAGTTGATGGAGGGAGAGGGAGCGGGATGAATTTTCCTAGGATTTGTATTTGGGAAAGTGATGGGGATGCTGGGGACATTACTTGTGATATCATTGATAACGTGGAAGCAGAGATGATTTATAGAGATGGGTTAGGGCTGGACCGAGAATGTATTAGGCAGTTTAGAAGAGGTCCCTGTTGTTTTAATGGTGGAGAGGTCAAGAAACCCGGGCAGACCATCTCGAAAGGGCACAAGAATTATGATTTGATGCTTAATTTGCAATTGGGTATTAGGTAAGGTTTTTTATTTTTAAAGCTGTTTTATTGTATAGAATGAATTTGTGGGTGTTTTTCTGCTTGACTGCTTTTCTTCTGGGTTGTTTGTGATTTGAGTTGGGGATTTGATTGTGTAATGCTTAATTTTAGGTATTCTGTTGGGAAGCATGCCCAGATTTTGAGGGACTTGAAGCCAAGCGATTTTGAACCCAAAGAGAAGTTCTGGACGAGGTTTCCACCTGAAGGCTCAAAAATTACACCTCCACATCAGTCTTTAGATTTTCGATGGAAAGATTATTGTCCCGTGGTTTTTAGGTATCGCATTTTCTACTTAGATATTGCTCAATTATATGATTTTTGTTACTTGACATGTTTGGAACTTTTAAGGTTCATGCATGCTCTCTATTGCGATTCCTTGCCCCCATGATATGATATTCCGTGTTCATATATTTGAGCGTAATACAATTACTGGTATATGTTTATTTGACTTGTTAGCATTGATCAAGTGCTTCATTGCTTTTTTTTTTAATTTCTTGTTTTTGCTATGGTAATGACATTTATATTTGTGTTTGTTTTTGTTTTTTTCCCCTTTTTATCGGATATATCAGACATTTGAGAGAGCTTTTTCAAGTAGATCCTGCTGATTACATGCTAGCTATTTGTGGCAATGATGCCCTCAGAGAGCTTTCTTCACCAGGGAAGAGTGGAAGCTTCTTTTACCTTACTCAGGATGACAGGTTTATGATAAAGACGGTGAAGAAATCAGAAGTCAAGGTTAGTTGTCTACCTCATTGTCTTCTGTCTTTGTTTATTTTATATTTTGTAATGACACAAAACTTTTTAAGGGTGCATGAGTGGCAATTGTAAATTGCTCATGTCTTTGCCTTCACCTTTCTTAATAAAACAAGACTGAAAGGTGGGTATTTACGTTGGTTCTGAAGTTTTGCTATCCTTGTTCAGGTGCTTATTAGGATGCTTCCCAGTTATTACCAGCATGTTTGTCGGTATGAAAATTCATTAGTGACAAAGTTCTTTGGTGTGCATTGTGTTAAACCGATTGGTGGACAGAAGGTAAGTCAAAAAGAAATATTCTGTTACAACTTGCTCATTAATCGAACTTGTTTCCTTGTCTGATCATATGTTTATCTGGAAAGCAGATCCGTTTTATTGTGATGGGCAATCTCTTCTGTTCAGAGTATAGAATACATAGAAGATTTGACCTGAAAGGATCCTCCCATGGCCGCACAACAGATAAGCCTGAGGGTGAGATAGATGAAACCACAACTCTCAAGGACCTTGATCTCAATTTTGTCTTTCGTCTACAGCGAAATTGGTTCCAGGAACTTATCAAGTAAGTTTCAAGAACATGATATTTATCTTCTGTTGGGCATTTGTTTCACCTTGATTTCCTGTTGGTTTGTGTTGGATGACTCATAATATGCAAATCTGACACCAGGCAAATTGATCGTGATTGTGAATTTTTGGAAGCTGAGAAAATCATGGATTATAGTCTCTTGGTTGGCCTCCACTTTCGTGATGACAATACTTATGACAAAATGGGATTGTCACCATTCCTTTTGCGAACTGGTTAGCAAGCTTAGCATCATTGTAAACAGATTGCAATTTTTTATTTATCTCTGAATTGTTTTTCTTCGATAGAAATAAATATGTGCTTTATGCAGGAAAAAAAGATTCGTACCAGAATGAAAAGTTCATGCGTGGGTGTCGCTTTCTTGAAGCAGAGCTACAAGACATGGATCGTATTTTATCTGGCAGGTATGTTTCTTGCCTTTCCATCGTTCTTCTAGTTTCTGTTTACCATACCCGGTCTTCGAATGTGATTGAGTGCATTAAATTGCGAGGAAAAATGGTTTTTGTGCAGTCAGCTGCTGACTTCTTAATGTGTGCTGAGTGCATTAAATTGCGAGGAAAAATGGTTTTTGTGCAATCAGCTGCTGACTTCTTAATGCGTGTGGTGGATGTCATGTGCAAGAGCAATCGAGCAAATGGTTGAATGTTGTTTTTGGCATTAAAGATGGCCAATAATTTCTGAATTGAAATTGGCCATTGTCATTGGGATAATTGAAAAAGTGGGCCGATACTGTTGGGGTAGTTCAGTAGACAACAGTTGTTTGTGGGGCACATAAATTATAGTGGTCCTATGATTTACAAGATAAGAGCCGTGCTTTTCATTGAATGGTGTTTGCTGAATTAGACAAGTTTCCATTCTTTGGCAAAGTTTTTCTTATCTTGAATTAATGGGAGCTTTGTGCTTGTAAATGAACATGGTGCAAACCATCATTAGTAGACACTAGCCATTTGGATCTGGAGCATATATTTTTTTTCCTTCGTAATTTACTCTTTTTTCTTTTTTCATTATGATGAAAAGAGAGAGAAATGTTTTTTACTAATGATCATAAAGGTGAACTGTGAATAATGTGTTGTTATTGCAACGTGTTGTTGCAGGAAACCTTTAATAAGATTGGGAGCAAACATGCCAGCAAGAGCAGAGACGATGGCGCGAAGGAGTGATTTTGATCAGTATACCCCTGGTGGATTTAGCCATTTGACCCCTTCTCGAAGTGGTGAAATCTACGAAGTGGTCCTTTATTTTGGAATTATTGATATCTTGCAAGACTATGATATTAGCAAGAAGTTGGAGCATGCCTACAAGTCCTTACAAGCTGATCCTACTTCAATTTCAGCAGTAGATCCAAAACTTTACTCAAAGAGGTTCCGGGATTTCATTGGGAGAATATTTATAGAAGACAGGTAGCAGAACCAAAGAAACATGCGGGTAAAAAGTGGTAGTCGAATCTGAACTGCATCCTTCCATGAGAAAACTGGGGGAATTGTGCCGATGCTCCGGGCACATAATCTGCTTGTTGCCTCTGCAGATGTGGTTAAGAGAGCTCGGCAGCCAGGCAGTTTTTGGAAGGGTGCTTGTGGCTGAATTTTGAAGATTAGCCGCCATGATATTAAAGGGGGGTAGATTATGTGCGCCATCCAATGGGGGGAGGAGGAGGGAAAGTATGGCTCAATTTCCTTCTATTTTTTTTAAAAAAATATTTTTGAAAATTTTTGTGCGACCAAGGATTGTGAAGGCACGAAGGTTAGGTATAGGGAACAGGGAAATGTTTTTCCCAGAGAGAAGATTCAAAAGGGGAGGGAAAAATTGGAATAAGAAAGTGTACAGCCTATAGAAAAGATGAATAGTTTATGAAATTTCACTGATATTTTTTTGAGGTGTATATATATTATATATTTTAAAAAATAAATTGTTCGAATCACACCGCCCACTAGAGACTAGAGAGGTCGGTCCCATCTTACCTCTGTGTCTGTGTGTGTGTGTCTCTCCCTCTCAGTATCTGTCCCTCCCTTGACTGTTGTTTAAAAATGGGTCCTCTCTGTGGTGTAGAAATGGGGTCCTTGTTTTACTTTTTGCAGTGAAAGGGGGTAGGCATTGGGCAGGAAGAGTTGAAAAGACATGGAAAGGAGAGAAGCACAAAAAGATGCGCTGTTATTTCTTGTTGTTGCTTCCCTTGGTTACCCTTTCGGTCTTCGTACTGTTTCTTCATTTTATATTCCTTTGGAAAGACTTTGAAATTTAAAATAAAAATAAAAATAAAAATCCCTCTGCTGCTTTTGAAGTATGAATGCATGTATGGTGAAGGAACCAACAAGCACATGCATGCATGTGGATGCAAAGACCATTGACCTGGACTTTCTTACCCTTATTTTCTTAACCAAGATTGGAATCACTCCTAGGAAACTGGGAGGGTAATTTAGTCACTTAGATGATGGATGAAACTGGAGAGGTCAAAGAGTGTAGCAAACCAGCCTGGCTGGGGTCCAAGCAACCAAACCACGTAAGTAGAGTTTGGTAGCTCTCCTTGACCTCATGGGACCTTCTAGTATCTGCTTGCTCAGACCCAAAGCACGGGTCTGTGTCGCTCTGATTCCTGGGGCCATTGCCTTAGATCTCTCGCAGTTAAGTAACCGTTTTCCAGTTGATCATGATTTGTTTGGCACTGTCCAACAATTGATTTATAGCCGTTGATTTTTGGAATATTCAGTTCTTAAATTTGTTTCCATCTTATTAAATCACAGGTCGTCATAATTTCATGTGAAATTAGTTTCTGGGATACCCTTTTCTTGTCCGATTTAAAATATTAGTGACTTATAATGGAACAAGCTTCACCAATGGGTTTCAAAAGAACAAAACCTATCAAATAGTTAGGTTTTTTAGGAAATTTCAGTGCACACAAATATTTAAGAACAGTAACACTGTTCTCGATTACAAATTCAAGTATTTGCATATAATGTTTTCTTGTTATTCTACTGTACTGGTTTTTGCATTACATTTATATTGGAATCAAAGCTGAAGAGGTGAAGATGTTACATAAAATTAAAAAGACACAGATGTATTATCTCTTCGAAGGGTGGTCAATAGCAAGACTAGAAATAAAATATTGAGTTGAATGGATTTTATTCATATAATTTTGAACAAATCATTGGGCAGATCCACCTCTAGAAAGGCCAAATTGCATGGACTTCAATAATTCATCACACGCATGATCCTAACTCATAAAATATTCTGTGCCTTGGGAATTTTAACTGTTAATATTTCTACAGTACTACGACTGCCTGAACCCAACAAGAGAAAGTATGAACCGTCCCCATCATATTTAACTATTTATGGTTGGTTACTATCCAGGAGCATGCCCTGCTAGCAGAGTGAGGGAAATTGACGATTATTAGTGTTCTCTTGACTTTTTTTGTAAAGAATATTGGCCACACTATCTCTAAACAAAAGACAGTGGTTCACGTTGGCTGCCCATTGAATTCCGCAGCACCCACAGTGCACTTTCTTCCTCGTCTACTGAATAATGAGGTCGTCAAACCTGCTGATTTGAGAAGGAAATTCATTTCATGTGAAGAACGTTGAAATCAAAATTCCATCTTCCTTCAACAACCACTACGATTTTTTCTGTCTACTACTCTTCTACGCTTTGAATGATTTTCACAGTCAATCCATCACTTTTTTTTTTTTTACAGTGCCTCAAAATGCAAGTAAATTTTTGTTCTTTTCCTCCAGCGTCGTCTAAATAAATACCTCGTTATTACTCTAACTCTTCCATTTCCTCAACAAATTAAGATTTTGCTGGAAGCAAACAGCAAGAGATGGAGGAAATGGAAAATACATAGTTAAAGTGTTATTTATTTTTAAATCAAAATTGATGTTGTTTTAATTTTTTGAATCTATTCCTTATTCTTTTTATTTTTTTTATTTTTTTTTTCGATTTAACCCTTTAATTTATTTTTTATTTTGATTTATTTTCACCCTTATTCTTTTAATTATAATTTTTTGTGTGATTGATTATTTTTCCGTTTCATCATTTGATGTTTGATTTATTGGAGACCACGTTTTGTAGTTTTTTTATTTATGATGTTTCCAATTTAATAAAATGAGGAACAAATTTGAATAACTGATGCAGTTTGACATCTTTTTTTATATATAATTTTATCATTTATAATATTTTAAAAAAAAAATTAGTTTTGTTGTTATTTTTAAAAAAAATTCTATATCAGTATATCCTGGTCTCATATCCTGAACCACGAGTTTTACTAGCCTTGTTTAAAATGCATTTAAAAAATATATATTTTGTTTGTATTTAACTTTTGAATATTTTTTTATTTAATACAACCGAGCTTTATTTTATAAAAAAATTATTTCTTTTGAAATAATATTTTTAATATGTCCGGCTTTGCATAATATTTTTTATATTATTTTATTCAGTTTTACGTATGTTTTTATCTCTATTATTTTCTATTGAGTTTAAAAAAAAACAAATAAATATTACATTCTATGAGATCAAATATCTTTATCTATGTATATCTATTAATATTTTTGTTTTTCTTTTATTTATTATTAATGATTTTATTTTTGTTTATTTATATAAATAATTATTAATTTATTTAATTAGATATTTACATAAATCTTTTAATTTATATTTTAAATTTCTTAATATAAAACAAATATATTTAAAATAGCTTGTATAGTTAGATTATTATTTTATTTTTTTTAAAAAAAGAAATTTATAACCCGCGCGAAGAGTTGGTCAAATATATAGAACTGGAGGAGTTGTTGCCAATTGGATAATGGGACCACATCGACGCCCATTACCTCAAAAGCATAAATATTAATTAGCTTATTTACTCAAGAGAGGGTACGTACGAATATATATTTAAACTGATACAGATCTAAGTAAAATCTCTAGTCTGTTTTTATGGGCTTATGTTGGGACCATTGCCCCAGTGGACAGAATTTAATAAATTAAATGGTACTCTCCTAGCCCCTGTCCTCGTTAATTCAGACACAGTCGCCGTCCGTGGCAGACATGCATTAGTTGTCACGTGTTAGTCTTCAACTTTTCACTGCCTTATTTTCCTGTCGAGATTTTTACGACTCCCCTAGCTAGCTGGGCTAGTCGTATCGTGTATGTCCATGCCGTGACATATAACAAGAGACATGTCTCGAAGTCTAATCTCATAGTGACCTTGACTGGATCGTACCAGTTTGTGTAGTTCATAGGATTTGATTGCTATTAATCAACTATTATCAACAATGTCTATGATTTGCTGGAAATTGGAATGTCTTTGCTGTAGATTACAATGCTATTTTTATGAACTATATCTTTGGAAAATAATTAACTTGTGTGATGATTAATTGGAATATTGTTCTTGCTGTAGATTACAATCCTTCCTAATTTATCTAAACCAGTCCAACATGCCTGCTATAATGATAACAAGAGGTCTTTCAATGATATGATTTTGGTTGATAGAGGAACTGTCAGCTCTATATGATATGATTTTCATCGGGATAGGGATACAAAATTTAATATGCGGAAAGATAGAGATATATCAAGATAAATCTATTTATTTTTGTATTTTAAAATATTTTTGAAAAATTTTATATATTTTTTATTTTTATTATTTTAAATTAATATTTTTTTGGTATTTTTATATAATCATTTTAATTTTCTAGTATCAAAAATAATTTTTTTTAAATAAAAAATATTATTTTAATATATTTTAAGTGAAAAACACTTTACAAATCAACTATCCAAACACTCTTATAACTCTTAAATGTGAAAAACAAAAGGAAAAATAGAGAAATTGTTTGTTTTTGTGTTTCAAAAGTTTTTTTAAAAATTTTTTTTATCTTAAATTAATTTTTTATTTTTTCAGATCGTTTTGATATATTGATATCAAAAATATTTTTTAAAAATTAAAAAATTATTATTTTAATGCATTTTCAAACTTAAAAAACTTTCAAAAACAACTATTATTTCAGTTTCAGACAACTCTAAAATCACCTTTTGTCTCCTGCCTTGATCAAGATGGGCACCCAATGTATTTTAGGTTTGTGAAATGGCATACGTAGAGTCCAGTCAGTTTAGACCGATCATGATATCATTAATTTAACAATGTTTTTTGGTCGAAGCACGCCGAACCGATTTCAACCTAGCTTCTACGGCAGCTAAATATTTTTCACAACCCTCTTTGCAATCAAGGAATGGTGACAGTAGCTAGCGGCCTATATGTGAAAATAACTCGAGACTCGCTGTGTTACCTGAGAAGGCAGCAAGAGTTCATAAATATTTGTCTGTTTCTGCTGTTATCAGTGAAACTAGACAAAAACCAGCGTTTGATCAGCTGACCGCGTGCTGTGATATATATAATTGTGTCCGGACCATTTATCCTACTGTTCACCTTTTATCAAGCCATTTAACTTGCACAGTCTTGAGGAGGCTTTTAAGAACAATTTAGCTTGCATTTAACCAAAGCACAACTATTACATTTAACTTTGCAGAACCGGAAAGCGAACCAAATTTAATTGTGTAATAAGCACGATGAGGTTAAAAAACATCTACACTGGAGGAGGGCGAGTTCTTGAGTGAATGGAGACCATAGAATCCCCTCCAAAACAAAGCCAAAATAATATAAATTATATTTTATAATCTTATCTATCAGTGTAAATTATTATATTAAAATGATATTTTGATATGATATTAGAGTTTTGATGACTACATGGTAATAAGCTTGTATTTCATCATATTCATGGATAAAAATCAAATATAAGACAGTGTAAAACTGTTTAAATTTCAAGTTTAAAAAATTTTCACTTAAAAATATATATTAAATAATAATATAAATTATATATTGAGATTTTATTTAATAATTTTAACTATTAAATTAAAATTCTTGATTGCCACTTATAGATGGAAGACATTTGATATTTAAATTAGCGAAAGTGCAGAAGGTAAAAGGTTTTTTTTAAAAAAACAACTATGTCCGACATGGGTTTTCATAACAATATGTTAAAGAGAGTTTTTTTTAAAAAAATTTCTTTAAGTTTTTTTTTATTAATACAGATATTCGGATTAAATTATATATATTTTAATTAATCTCATAAATTCTAAAATTAATAACTATATAAATCTACAGTAACCATAGTATTAAAAATTATATTAACCTCTCTAAGATTACATGGATGCGTTGTTGTATGAGGGTTAAGATAATCAATATACTTGTCAATTAATATAGTTTTGGAATACTTGAAACTGAAGTCTGAAAGGACCAACATGATTTGTGGACTAAGTACCATGACAAATGACCTCTGGATCAGTTCCATACATGCCGTATGTCAAATTAAGATGACTGCTCACATTTAATATTTGTCCTATTCATCAGTGTGGATCAAAATTGACGAAGATCGTGGAGAACGGGTCAGGGGACAAACCCTAGCTAAAGAGGGTGCTCATTCAAGAGTACGTAGGAAGGACGTTACCAACTGGACTTGGCGTCCTGTCCGGTTCCATGGATGCTCATTTTACAATGAGACCAATCTCCATTCACATTGTTAATTTATTAGGTTTTTTAACCTGGTTTTTAGTAAAAGTAAATCAATTGATAAAATCTTACTAAAGTTTATATCATGGTAAATTAAATTAAAGACTCGCTATATGCATGTTGTTTCTTCCATTTCTTCTCGAAATTGAGCCAAGTTAAACATACCGAAAGTTTTTACTTTTCTTCAAAATAAATGAACTAAAAAAGTGAATTTTACCGACGGAAGTATTCCCTCGATATATACCAGAAAATTACAGTGGAGAAAAAAAATTAAAGCAAAGCTAAAAAAATACAATGACGTGTTATTTATACAAACAAAATTAATAGTTGATAAACTGCTAATATTGTTCATCATATCAATTACAAAAGGAATCACCAGTGGAAAATTCCATTAGTATTTTTTAAAGAATTCCAGAACTGTTCACTTTTCAATTGCACTGTTAATTATTGTTTTTTATAGACAAAATCACCAACGGATTGAAAAGTCATCGGTGTTATTTTGAGGGTAAAACGCCCAAATAAAAAGTCTAGAATCCCTAATTTCATAACATATGGATCTCTTTTCTTCTTCTTCCCCATATGTAAAAAAATCAACATCCTTTCCTCTTCTCAACTCCTTCTCTTCTTCTTCATGCTCATGTATGTTTTTTTTTTTCTTTTCTCTTCTTTTTTAATTTTTTTTATTCTTAATAATTGTATGAATGTTGGGTTATTACGCTACCCTTGACTCTTTTAAACATGGATTTTTAAAGCAAATATATCAAAAGCACATTGATTCATTAGTGTCATACATATTTATATCAACGATGGCCTTCAATGAGAACCCACGAGAAAAAAAATTGAAACATGCAAGATATTTAATTTACTAAATATTTAAATTTAATAAGCACTTCATAGAAGATTGTTATAACTCAAACATGGAATTAAAATTTGTTTAATATATCATTAAGGAATATAAAATAAGGTTGATTTTATCATCTTACCATGGATCTATAAATGTATGATTAGCTCAGTATTTTGAAGAAAAATTGAGATTAAATTTGTGTATTGGCTTCATGGGTAACCAACTAATTTTCTCATTACCTCTCCACATTTTGCTTAAAAGAGAAGTTTATGTCATTAAACTTATTAGTGCACAGCAATAGTAACATCCTGGAAATAAATGTGTTTCAGATTCATTTTTTTCGCTTTCCTTCTCAAGTAGTAAACATGCTTTAAGTTGAGGTCAGAAATTAATGATGCATGTTTTGTAGGTATGAGTGCACGTGAAGTTGTACCATCTTGAAACATGTTGAAATCATATTTTAAAAAAAATAAAATTTTATTTATTTAAAATTAATTCTTTTATATTTTTAAATCTGTGTTAATATTAAAAAATAACCACCAGTACTGTCATCTTAAATAACTCTTTAACTGTCATACCGACCACGGCGTAGGTGGCAGGAAAGCCGAGTGTCCTCTTTTTGAGCCATGAAATGAGAGAAACCCTGTGCAGTAGCTACTGGTTCCTCTCTCTATTTACAAGTACTATGTCTATCAGAATTCACATATTTCAGAGTCAAATGTAATTGGCCTCCCATGGAAAGGACCCAGCATGGAACCTCCATTCCATACAACAATAAGAGTTCAGAGCGACGGAGACGTGCCATTGGTGGATACCTGCATCTCAAATATTCCATTTTTTTTTTATTGGCTATAGTCTTCCAAATGGACCTGCCTGAACCACCCATAACTAAAGTCGGATTCCACTCCATCATTATATGGTTGGCTTCAATTCAAATACATGACAGGTGTGTGCTGGTATTATATTATAAATTACTTTAAGACTTTGTCTAAGAATACGTCCATTTAATTAACTTGCAGATCCCTTTAAACTAATAAATAAATAAATCAATGGTCTATCCAATTACCTAATTGGATTTTAATCCATAAAATTTTAAAATCCGCTGTTTCTTTTTTTCAAGTTCGTTGCAAATTCGACTTCAAGATATACTCCAGTCTCATTCTTCCATGAATTCTCACTTATCCCCGGGTATCCTCAAGCTCACGTAATCTCGAGATAAAAGCTTATTTTGTTATCCCACGTGGCAGAGCAGTTATAATTCAAGGTTCATCGTCTCGAGTAATCACGCACCATCCGTTGAGCCTTCGGTAGATTACCGAGAAACAATGTTATGCTCAACTCGGATCCATTTTACGTTGACACTGAAATTCTATGATCTAAACTGGCATAATGACAGCGACAAGGGCCAATGACCTCCAATTCATAAATAGGGTGCGGCCACATGTCGGGGAAAAGGCGCAATCATACCCAACATGAGGCTTGTTGGAAGGGGGACAAACCATTCCCCATGATCATATACCTTCATACATAATAGAGATTAAACGAGAAAAGCAAATTAGAAATCGTAATTATAATGTCTTGTGATATCGAAAAGGACAGGAGTAGCACTAGGATAACTAAGATCTCCATAGGCGTATCTCCCTTAATTTAGCTTCTTTTGGGACAGATGAAAACTTTGGGCCATGTTTAGGTTTCGTTGGAAATTGAGAATAGTTAAGTCAAGCATAAATTTATCTCTCCTTTTACCTGACAATATTGCTTAATAAATTATGCATGTGATAAAAAACAAATTTTCCTGTAAAAAAGGAACAATTTTATAGTGGGATCGATCACCTTGGCTGAAGCACGGCAACAGCTACAAGGATAATGTTTTATATTGTATTTTGGATATATGATTAGTTACTCGGGACACATAGGATTTAATTTTTTACATAATTATTTTTAGTATATTATTTTACTTGGCTGTTAATATTTTATAGGATTTGGTAGTTTTATTTAATTAATTAAATTTTTTATTAAGAAATTAGTAATAATTCTAGGATTTTTTTTCTCAATCCTTGTTTGTATTAATATTATTAGTGTTTTCTAGTTTTTATTTATTTATTTAAACGGTTTTAATAACCTTATGACAAGAAGATTTTAATCGATAAAAAATAAATATTTTAGATGCTTCTTTATGGTTATGATATTCTTGATCTTCGAGGGTTTTAACTTATAACAATCTCATTATCTTTTGTGATATACTGCGTCAATTAGTATCAAAATAGCCTGGATTGTTTGGTAGTAGAGGTATCAAAAACATCTTTTCACTTTGTGATACAAGAGTGAAGGGTATCTAAGACATTATAAGGGTTCGAGAGGGGGGGAGAACCCTATCATAGAGATTTGATTGGTTGAATCAGCTATTAAAAAGAGGCGCAATTAATGTCAAAAACTTACCTCAAGACGAGCCAGATCCCACATCTATTATTCCAAACCCATATAAGCATCATGGCTATATAGAGAGTAATGTTCACGACAGACGAAGCACTAGAGACTTAACTCGCAATCAACATTTATGTAAACATGTTTTGAATTTTGATAAAATTTCTTTCTTTGAGGTGGTTTTTTCAAAGAAAACATTAGATGATTTCAGAATTATAAGCATGCTTTCAAGTGAAGAAAATACTTAGTTATTAGAATATAGGATTTGCAAGACGTGAAAGTACTTATAGCATTGAAGATTGATGGTATCATGTTCTGGAATATATAGTTTATGTTGGTGAGCCTGTAATTTTATCATGACAAACTATTAAAGAATTTTGAAATTTGTACATGATGATTACAAATAGACTTATAATAGGCATATAAACAACTAAATTATTATTACTTGTATTCTGTTTAACTTTTTCAAATAGCAAGGGGTAAAGACGCAGGAAAGCTATTACAAATCCACAAGGATGCTTTACAAAGAAGTAGAAGAGCAACAATTATCACTATTCTTGGAGTAATTGTTAAGATCTTCTAAGATTCAATAATTTTATTTAACGAGGCAAGTTTTTTATTAGAAAATTAGCAATGATTCTAAGGTTTTGTTTTTTTTCTTTTTTCTATTCAATATTATTAATGTTTTTTAATATTTTTTTTATTTAAAGGGTTGTAATTAGAGGCAAAGGCAGGGGGGCTGGTGTGGGTTTAGGCCCCTACAAAAAAAAAAACATTAATATTATATCCCCGTAAAAAGAAAAAAATTAAATTTTCGAACTAAAACTATATATTAAAATCCAAGTTTTGCCCCCCTATAAAAATTCTCTTAATCTTTAACACTCCTAGAAAATCTTCTTGGTTCCGATTGTAATGGCATTTTGATAAGAATATTTTGATGAATAAAAATATATTTTAAATGCTTCTCTATAGTCATGGAGCTATTCATAACTTGAATCATAACAAACTAGTTTATTTTTCGTCAAATGCACTGTCAATTAGTTTTATACAAACACACGTCATAGAAAATAATAATACATGGGGGTGTTAATCAACCTTATATTAGGCAGCAGAATCATTATTTAGCGCGTAATTAGAAGTTCAATCATTGGGTTAAGGATGTATAAGACGTGCGATAATAATATCAGAGCACGACGTCGTGTCTGCATGACTTACATAACAAATAATGTGCTACAGGGTAATCAAACGTGAGTGCCATGAACAAACCTATATTATTAGGAAAATGGATGCAAGTCAGGCACATTACCTGAAGAGGCTACGCATTTTCACGTCCAGTTTTTCTAAACCTAGCTTAACCACTCCCTTGTATCATTACAAGATTGTGTTTTGTTTTTGTATTTAAAAAATATTTTTAATTTTATTTTTTAAAAATTAATTATTTTAAAAAATAAAAAATATATATATATATATATAGTATTTTAATCTATTTTAAAATAAAAAAAACTTTAAAAAACATTATGAAACCGTTTATTTTCTAGCTATACCAAACGATCTACTTTGTTAAAAGCATGGATTTCAAGTTGTTATGGTCAAACACGGCTGAGAACATGAGCAGATCAATTAATTATTTAGTGAACGGGTGAGTCAGGCATAAAATAAAGATTTAAATAAAATAGATTTTAAACTCTTATAATTTTATAAAATTTCTTCAATCAAAGTTGGTGGATTTGATTTGATGGGACGGGACGGGACGTGATGTGATGGTAACAAACAAGGCTCCACATTGTTACTGTAATACTACACGTAACAGTGAAACTGATTTAAATATTCTCAACGACACCATTGACTATTAAGCGGTGTAGTAGTGTTATTATAATTATAGAGTGGAAATAATTTCCCACTCGTTCGATACGATCAAAAACCCGTTAAGATTTGAGGTCACAAGTTCTTGGTCAAACCCGTCAGACCAAATCAACATCTTTCAAATCCTTGCCTCTCATCGAGGTCATTACATCCTCAGCAAGATCAAAACCCTTCTTGGCAAGCACTCTCGATGAACTGTGAGGTAACTTTATAATATCAACAGCACTCCACTTAAAAAGTGGACAGTTGCTATGGTACGTTCCTAAAAGAAATATATTTCTGGCCCTCTTGTCTAGCACGATTGCTTGTGGTTTCTGGGTCCAATAAACCCATTTTCCTTCTCTAAGAATTCACGTGTAAACAATTTTTTATCGATCTGGAGGAGAAAATTAGGTGCTGGCTTGCTCGAGCTGTCTATATATGACAACGAGATGTCCGGCATCGGCCTACAGTAAGTCCATATCAGAGCCAACATGAGGTTCCGGTGGAGGGCACACTTACCTAACTATATCTTTCTTTCATAGCACTTCAATCTGAATTCTATTCATACATTTAATGTGATATATATATTGTTCTACCATCAGTTTTCAACCATTTAATTAGACAATGTATTGCAATCTTAATTATGTTGTCTCAACTTCCTAGAAAGGTATGGTCTACACTCTACAATGGGATTTTACAAACTAGTTATGCGCCTTTTTTTATAATTATTCTGCATGCTTTTAAATTCTATTATTTCCTCGGGAAATGTTCAAGAAGCCATCTTTTTACTTGCGCGCTTTCTAAAAAGGCTGCTTTGAAACACCGATTTCCCTGAGTGAGATGCCCAAGGCCCCAAACGAGATTTGACAAAAATAAACAATAAACCACTCAATTATGGCATCCTCCTCCAACTACAAATTTTAGGAATTTTAATTCATCCTCGAGGTTTTAACTGGCCAGCCAACTTTGTGGGATCATCCTCCTCTCATAGTACTGGGCCTGAGAATGTAGCCCAAAAAAAACCCAACGTTGCATCCTTGCTACATATACCCATCCAAATTCCCCTCCGGACACTATCAAACAAACAGTAGCCTTTAATCACGCACGCGGAAAGGACACTGAGAAACGAAGAACTTAGTGGCATTGCTGTGGACAAACAGTAGCAGACAACGAAATGGAATGGTGAAAGAAACGAAGAGGTGGTTTATGTGGCCAATAATATATGACAGAAACGGAGAGAAAGACAAGCTGATACATTGAGAATATGGATGTGGACGCCATTGTTGGAAGTGATTTTCTATGATAACATGTAAAAACAAATGGCAGATTAAAGGCTGCAACAATAATGTGTCCTTCGCCTGCTACTCGAAACCTGGGACCTACATTCGGTCCCAAAACATATTCAGTTTGATTGCATAACGATACAGATACCTACTAGACAGTCTGTTAACATGAATATCATCAGCATATCTAAAACTTGAAACGAATTAGAGAAAGAAATGGAGAAATCCTCCATGACTGTCTTTTCTTGAATATCTTCGTCCCCCCGCCCTCCAAAGCCCAGACCTCACCACGGATGGATCCAATCGGAAAAGCCCAAATAAATGATTTCGAGTACATGTTTTGCACTCCTATATCAATTGAGTGATGGCCCATCTTGTAAATCCATCAAAATGATGGTATTTGGATAAGCTAATCTTCATCATAATAACACTGAGCTAAATCGAAGAAAAATTTGACGTCAAAAGATAAAACTCGATGCTGTCTCTTCTCAGTCGAGTGGTGGTCAAAAGGCCAATTTCCCAAAACCCATTATTTCTTCTTACCAAGAAGATCCCTTGAGCTTTTTATGAGTGTGGATTTGAAAATTTGTTGACCCAGGTTCCCATCAACAGAGCAGTTTGGTTGTTTGTGGGAAATCTTTTTAATAGTTTCTTCGATTATGATTAATACTTTGAAACCCGAAAGGATAATAATGGTGAAAGATGTTTGTCCACGATGAAAGGTAAAAGTTGTAGCCAGATGTAACACATATACACGACAAGGCGAGGGTCTAGCTATGAACAGGATAGAAAGAGGAGTAGCCAAATGGAGAATATGGAGCTGGAGTGGATTTTTCTTAAGCTACTTTTGTTTGTTAATAGTCAGGGCCGGGTGGTTTTAAGATCCACGGTGATAAAAATTGCTTATCCACGTGTCATTGTTCTACCGACTTGATCAAATTGGTGACCGAAATCCATCTAATAATGTACTGTTCGGACTAAATATTTTTTTTACCGCAAGAAGTTTTGATTAAATGAAATCCACAATCTCATTCTTCAAAAAAATAAAACTTTTTAGTTAAATACTTATTATCATTGTGGATCTTGAAACATGTGTTGCGAGCCGTCAGCCGGGTGAATTGTTTTCTAGCATTAAAATATGAATTTAAAGATTTTATTTTAAAAAAATATTAAGATGAAAACATATTAAATCGATTCAGGTTAACTTATTAAATTTGCAATTCAACTTATAAGACCGTGATAATTTCATATATAATAAATTGAAACAGATCATGAAATTCAATTCTGAACCAACTCAATGTTAAAGGATGAGATTGAAAAAAAAATCAATTAAAATAAAAGATAAAAAAAAATAACACTAGTCAGCTCAAATTAACTTTCCAAGCTCACGACTTAAGTCGTGAGATTAGAACAATCTTATAGAAAGCAAATCAAATTAAATTATAAAGTTTAATTCTCAATCAATCTCGTAGTGCATGATAAAATTAAAAAACAAACACAAAAAAAATTATCTATGTTAACTCACCAAACACATTAACCGAGTATTAAGATTGAGATAATTTTATATAAAGCAAGTTAAAAGAAATTACAAACCTCTGTTCTCAATCAATCTAATATTAAATGATAAAATTAAAAAAAAAACAATAAAAGAATAAGATCTAAATAAATATGAGTCCATCTAGATTAACCCATAAAATTATAATCTAGATTATGATATAAAAATAAATTAATAAAAAAATAAATTATAAATTTTAATATTCGTGTGAGCAGTCTTGCAACAAATTTGTATTTGTTAAAATAAAATAATCTGGATAAAGGAGGCATACCATATGATGCTAGAGTGTGGATTGTAATGTGGCTGAAATGTGAAATATCAGCTCCCACGATGACCTCTGGAGCTTATCTCGACGAGTCCACCCCAAACAGATGAATGCCAAGCCCACTCCTTCCACTTGTACTTGCCATCTGGGCCTCTCCAGGGACAAAAGAATGATGGCGTTGCTTCTTTTTTGCATGATGTTTCCAGCGATAATCTGTTAAACATGGATTCCCAATCCAATCAAAATCCATCTGTGCTTCGATCTATTTTTTGACTTCTGATAACGTCTTTCCAGCTGAAATAAATAAACATAAAAGAAAAGCAGCAGATTTGAGAGGAATACAACGAGCAGCCGAGTTAAATATCTCAGTATATTTGACTACCTCGTAAATAATTTAATTATAAGAGTTTGAAATTAAAAAGTTGTTTTTTTTGAATGATTTCAAGTTTGAATTCTATAATTGCTAATATGATAGCCACTAAAAGCTTATATGATTGATAATTTCAGAATCTATAAAATTAGTCGAGGTGCTAAAAAACTAACCTAACCGATTATTACTTTAATAAATAAAATAAAATTAACAGTCCAGCCCATTAGTCCCTTAAATTTAAGGCGTCGAATGAATAAATCTGGGCCTATCTATTTTTCTCAGGAACAATGCCACAGCGACCGCATGCCCCTGGGCCCCACCGAAAGATACAGATATGGTTCATAAATATACAAAATGATATTGGTAAGTATAATAAGTGAAGATTGTTGATAAACACACTGTACCAAAATTAATATTTACATTAGACCATATAAAGATATGTGAAATCTCTATGCATGTTATGTTGCATAGTTTTTTATATATTTATTTTTTATCTCAAGGTGCCATTGATAACTATAATAATTAATAGATATAATCTTTACTGGTAAGTTTAAACAATTAGTCTCTGTAATCCTTAAAATTTAGATTTTTTACTCTTACTCGGAACAATGAATCCCGCCAATTTAACGAATTCATGCTCATTTATTTAGTTGGTTTATTTTCAAATTGAAATTCAAGTTGTCAAACCAAACCAAATTTAACTACTGTGGCACTATAGTTTTTTTTTTCTCGTTTAATATATATCAAATAATTTATACAAGAAAAATGCACAATTTAGCTTTTTATTTAAACAACAATATGTTCAAATTTGGAAGAAAAAAGAACTAACAGGCATATAAATGATTCACTTTCACTTCCAACTCGAATAAAATTTTGTTTAGTTACTAGGAACCAGTCTTCACAAAATAGTAATTAATATGCCTTTTTTATATATGTAGTTTACTTTCAATTTCCTAGAACCCATAACGTAATACTGGATTATAATATATATTGCAACAATAAATATTAAATAGTTCTGTAAGATACATATACAAGTATATAAACAGAGAGGTCAGTTCAATCTAGCCTCCCCATGTTTACATCCTAGCTCCATCACCGAGGGTGATGATTGAAGTGACAAGCGGAGGATAAAAATTATTTATTTTTTATCTGGAAAGGAGCGAAAGAAAATAAATGTATGACGTCTTACCTTTCCTGTCTCTAGCCATCGTACTCGGTTCAGGATGTGACTTGTTTTAAGCTCCAGGTTTTGGTCTGCCTGTTAGATCAGCGGGCTAACCCGGTTACTAATTGCTTTTAATAAATTCAATTTCTTACAATTTAAAACTATATATGCAATAAATTAAACGATTAAATTAAAAAAATTGCTTATAACCTTCAATATTTTTATTTTCTATCAATCAAGAAAGTTTCATCAACTTACCAAGACCAGGACAAGTATAAATTATTTAAGTTGTTTTTAATATTACATATACAATTTAATTTAGATCAACCGAGTTCTAATCAAATTGATTTAATTACATATACAATTTAATTTATTATATTTGTTTTTGAGTTTAATAATTATATATTAAATTAAAAGAGGATGTCATGAAATGTGATTAACATGTAAGGCTTAGAGCTGAACTTTTTAAGGCTCTTAGGAATAAATCATCAATTTCAATGAAAAAATCAAATTAAAAAAAAAGTCAGGAAAAAAAAACTAACTAAAAAAATTGATACCGTTTCCACTTTCCATGGTACTATGTGTAGAGCCACGTCACTTGAAAATGCATTTGCTTTCTCATCCATGTCTGTATGAGTTTGATTAAGAAAAATTTTTAAAGTGTTTTTTATATTAAAATATATTAAAATAATTTTTTTATTTTTTAAAATTAATATATTAAAACAATTTTAAAAAATTTTAAAAAATAATTTTTAATAAAAAAATTAAATTTGTGAGAATGTAATTTGTACTATTTTTTATCTGTTAAAAATTAATAATAATAATAATAATTATTATGATGATGATAATAATGATCTTATTTGACCAATTGTATCCGAGGGATCTTTTAGAATACTTATAAAAACCCATTTATTAATGCTCTCAGAAAATTCTCGTGTTTTTTTTTATTTAAAATTTATTTTAAGCGATTCAAAAGGTTGTCATGTAAAAAAACAATCATTCAATATAGGTAATAAATATGTAATTGATTTTTATTTAAATATCTTATTTCTATTACTTTTTAACACTTTTTATTACGATTGAACAACAAGTGAATCATATAAATGTATTTAGATAATGCTCAGGGTGGTTGTTAAAAATCTCTCGCAATAAATTCACATGTCTTTTTTAATTTATCATAAGCAATTAAAAACGTCATCTTACAAAACAACAATCATTTAATTAACGTGATTTATTTTTATCTAAATATTTTATTTTATTTCTTTTTTTAACACGATTGAAAAATAAGTAAAATTTAATAAATATGTTTAGATATTATTTAATAATTATTTTAAGGATACGCGATAACTTTTTCAAGATTAATTTTTATAGAGGGTGTTTGAGAGTGTAGTAGCTGTTACTTTTTAAAGTTTTTTTCACTTCAAAATATATTAAAATAATATTTTTTATTTTTTAAAATTATTTTTTACACCAGCATATCAAAATAATCTGTAAACAATAAAAATATATTAATTTAAAACATCAAAAACAGCAATGCCAAACACTATAGAAGATCTGGAGTTTTTTTCTCCTTTTTTTCAATAGAGATTTTTTAGGACAAGAAGAACGCGAGTACCATTTAAATTACACTCAGTGATTAAAACTTAAGCATCCTGCATAACTTGAATGTTTCATGAACACTTGGGGCTATAAATTAATCAATCATATCATCAAACTATGCTGTTATATCATATAAAAATGCAATGGTTAAATTCACATATTTACTCCAAACCTCACTAATGACAATGGATGTGACTTTTTGGTGGGTTTGAAATCTGAAAAAACAAGGAAGAATTGGGGTAATTTTGCTTGTTAACATGGTTTGTCAAGAACATTGGCAAAACCATGATATTTTTCGGACCGCTAGCCCCAAATGCAAACACCAAGGGGCTCTGTTTATTTTTGTATTTTAAAAATATTTTTAAATATTTTTATTTTTTTATTTGCTTCAAATTAATATTTTGTTAGTATTTTCATATCGTTTTGATGCATTGATGTTAAGAATAATTTTTTTAAAATAAAAAAATATTATTTTAATACATTTCCGAGTTAAAAATACTTTAAAAAACAACTGTAACAATATTCTCAAACACCTCTAATCCTAACCCTAAATACTAACAAATCATTTCTGATGGTAAGTGTGACACACTCCAATTATTATCGTTGATTTTTATTGTTATAGTTTGATTTGTCTTGTTAAGATTTTTTTGATGATATTAAAAATGTCACAATTAAAGTTTCGGTGTGTCTTCAAAGTTTCTCGTTGTAATTTATGCAATCCATTCCATAATTTATTTGAAATGTTGTGTCAATGAATGATGATAAATTTAAATGTCATGTTTTTTAATCGTGACATATATAAATTGTGGTATATCATCAATTCTTTTAAAATTATGTTTTTTTTAAAAAAAAAACATACTATTTAAAAAAAATCTATAAATTTGATGATTATATCAACAAACTATTGTTGTTGGACAAATTAGGAATATTGTTAAATTTGATTATTAAGACTAATATCTAAACTTTGATTATGAGTCTAATACCCTGTTTATTTTTAAATGTATTTTAGGAAAAAAAATTTTTTTTTTTTGCTTTGAGTTATTTTTGTGTGTTTTTGAATTATTTTAATGTACTTATGTAAAAACAAAAAAAATTTAAAAAATTTAAAAATAATTATTTTAATGTATTTTTAATAAAAATTATTATCACATTACCAAATAATTTCTAAATATATGATGCTGTTTTAAAGGAATTTGATTTTCTTAACAGATAAAAGTAAAAAAAATAAAAAAATTAAACAAGGCATCGTTCAATGTTTCTCTTTCTATGATTCTAACAAATTTAGAAGAAGAAATTTTTTTACTCGATATTGTTAGAGTCCGCAGTTACTTTTTTGCCCAACCTCAATTATATACAGTGTTTGGTTACAAAATGAATCTGTGGTTTGGTCTATGGTACCCGCTAGTAAACAAGATCTGACCACGGTTTTTGGTGAAATAATTTTGTAACCTAGGTTAACCTGTTTGGGAGCATGACTAAGAGAAGACGCTACCTGTATAATATTTTTCAATAATTTAAATTTTATTTATTTATTTTTATTTCAGATTAATATTTTTAAATTATTTTAGTGTACTAATTAATATATATATATATATATATATAAATAAAAATACTTTCAAAAACATTCATAATTACACTATCCTAAGTTCCTAACTCGAAAGGGAAACCTTCTTCTTGAAATTCGCAAGGTAATCAAATGAAATGCTGTCTTATATCATATTAAAATGCAATTGTTAAATTCACATATTTACTTCACTAATGACAGTGGATGTGACTTTTTGGAGGGTCTGAAATCTGAAAAACAAGAAAGAATTGCTAATTAACCAGCCACCCTCTCCATCTCCCCTTCGCAACTGTCATTCACATATTCTAAATCGATCGTTCCATAAAAACTGGGAAGCAGACTGTAGGTAGACGCAGCTTTCTCAGTTTGCATATTAGGGGAAACATCTTTTTTCACACTTTCTTTTTATTAGCCATAGAACGAAACGACCCTTGACGTGACAGCCTTCTTCCTTACCTTACCAACAACAATCAAACCCCCTATCGTCTAGCCTTCCTAAACCTATAAAACCAAACCAATCTGTACAATACATCACATCTATTTCAGTATTCATTTGAGTGCTGTCGTGGAGCATTTGATTTTATGAACTTTTATTGCATATACACAAGATTCAAGAAGCCACACGAAATAATTGAAACGGCAGTGTAAATATTTTCTCCACCAAATCTAATCTGAAAGAACAGACACATGTGTGCGTGTATAACGAGGCATGCTTCTTGTTCGTTTTTATCACAAGGAAAATAAGTTTCTATGATATATCTAGTCTCTTTACCCAGAGGAATAGTTAATATACGTTTTTTTTTCCACTTTAGGATATCAATTTCACGTGGAGAAAAATAACCATAAGTCAAACGTCTTCCCCAACCAAGCTTGCCAGGTTGCTGTGTGCGGATCAGATCAGACCATTGAAAGACAAGACACTTTTTATTGCACTCAATGAGTAGGCTGGAAGCAGTGTTGCTTCTATCTTTTGCTTAACCTTTCTTACCAAGGCCTCTGATGGGCATGCCTACCAGCAGGGGGTGGGATTCCATTCTAGCTAGTGTGGAGTACGAAGCAACAGATTAGTTGGTCTAGCATGAAAGAGGAATAGTCAAACCCCAATACAAAACACAGTCTAATGGATAGCCCAATCCTGGATGGATTTAACCAAAAATATAAAAGAGATGCAACAGGTACAGAGAAAGATAGAAAAAAGAAGACTTAATTATTGGTAGGGTTTTGCTGAAACTGGTTTGAATATTGTTGCATGGCTCAAGGAAAACTTTAACAATTGAGACATGCCTCCAGGTTCAAGTGTGTCAAGAAAATGGCAGTTTTTGGAAGAGAACATACGTCCTTTTTGCATCTACTACGGGATTCTCTGCGCCAACCTCGAAAATTTAAGGGGCTCATTTATGAAACTTCTGTTCCCAGTATACGACTCCATACCTTTCTAGTCTCTAAAATGGGATCGAGTGAACTGATGATGTCACGAGTTGCTAATCATGGCACGTTATCTCTGGAACTTGTATTTGCATTTTATTTTATTTTGTTGGAAACTTTACAGTTTCATCTAGGAATGGCAATTTAGGATAAATAGGAGAATTATCACATAAAATTAAAAAATTAGTGAATTAATATAGCAACAAATTTTTTTTTGATTAAATAGTATAATTTGTTCATGTAATAATTTAGAAACGTGATATATTAAGTGATGTTGTTTCTAAACACAATAAATAGTTGTCATTTTTTAAAATGTGACAGGATCAAATATGATATTTGTGGTTGTTTAAAAATAAAATAAAAAATATTTAATTATCAAAATTGAAAAATCTCAATGAGAATTTTTATATTTAAAGAACCGACGATTTGCATAGCAATGCTACTATAAAAAAAAACCTTCAAAAACTATTATAAAAATTTAACTGTAATTCAATAAATAGATAAAAATTATAATTTTTTTGAGTTATTATTTTATATATCTCAATCAAATCTCCTCTTAAATTTAAATTTGTTATTCTAATCCATAAATATATTTATTAAATCATTCACTTTGTCTGGAACAAAAATCGAACTTGCTCATAATCATCCACCATTGCCTAGCAATAACATATTTAGAATTTTTTTTATATAAAATTATAGTTTTGATATTATTGTTCTGCGTCATGTTTGAGCCGCGACATGTGGTGGGAAATTACGTTACTTTATCAACTGTATTGTATGTTATTTTTATTATAGCAGGTGGTACCAATAAACAAACTATTATGGACTTGCACTATTTCTCTATAGTTTTGTCTTTAAAATATTTTGATTATTATATTTATTTGGTCCCTATAATTTTTAATTTTATATTTTAATCCAAAATTTTATTTTATCATTATTTAGTTTATTGGTGTTGAGAAAGAAGAGATAAAGGTTTTGACCAATAACATTTGATTAAAAAACAGCTTAGTCTTTAGGTCATTGGCTTAGCTTCGGGGACGAAAGTTTAATGAAAGTAATTTTTCTCTTTAAACATGTTAAAATAAGTTAAAATTTAGATTTTAAGGTCAAAAAACATTGACCTTAATTTTTTATTTATTATAAAATATTATAGAGAACGACATGTCATATGTCTACAAAGATGATGCATCCTCTTTTATATTTCTCCTTTTTAGGCCAGGCCCTCTTGGCCTT
Organism: Populus simonii; assembly: GCA_007827005.2. Lineage (NCBI taxonomy): Eukaryota > Viridiplantae > Streptophyta > Magnoliopsida > Malpighiales > Salicaceae > Populus > Populus simonii. The sequence goes on along the minus strand of CM017465.2, from coordinate 17,842,392 downwards.
TTTATCCATTGCTTTTATTTTTACATCGTAGAATAATTTTTTAAATGAAATTATTAAAATAATATTTAAAAAATTGTTTGATCATGTCATATTTTTAAATAGTATTAGAGTTTTTTTATAGTACTTTTAACAATTATTTATGAATATTTATATATAAATCTAAAATATAAAAATACTAAAAAACTTATTCATGGATATTCACTCAGAAAAATACTTATTTTTTATATGAATTTTAAAATTAATTATTCTTGTATTTTTTCACATGCTTAAAAAATATTGATTCTTATATCGCACGGGCACGCTGCCTATGACAATACAGAACCATCAACCACGGAGCCTCTGGTAACCACCACGTTGCTCGGATTTTTTTTTTTTAACACAACTGCCTATTTGTAGATTTGAAGCTTTCCTATTAGTCCATCATATTATATTAAATTAAAAAAAAAAACAGAGAAGTTATATTATTTTAAATTTAATTTTAATTAATTTTAGCTTTATTTAAATTTTGTGCATTTTTGACCTATTAATTATAAAATTTACATATAAATACTATTATGCAATGATCTTATTCTGTTTGACAATAATAACAAAGTTACCGTATATTGTATGTGATATCTGTTGTGAGTGAATATTATATTTTAATTTTTGATCAAATTGCTTAAATTTATCGAATAGTCGGTCAATTTTTGCAGTGTTTTTTATATTTCTCGTGCGAGTCCCGATATAGATATATGATGAAGATGGTATTATTTGTAGTTTTGGTTTCTGTCGGGTGAAGTTCAAATTAAAACATAATCTTACATTTCAAAAATAAATCAATTTGTCTATGAGTTTTTAGATTTTTATATTCATAGAATTCGCATCATTTATCATAAATTTAAACCTAATTTCATCTAATCTGGCTATAAAATGATTCAATTGAAAAGTAAAGAAAAGGTTCAAAAATGATAAAAAAAAAAAAATTCCAGTTGTTTCACCTGATCAAGTATAAACAATGAAGATGCTGCATATATACGCTAGTTATTTTAATAGTAGCTGGTTTATATCATATAAAACTACTAAAAAAAAAGGAGGTTCTTTTTAGAAAAGCCACCTAAAATATATACAAGGATATAACTTTGATTGTGAGTTTTGGTCTGGTAGACACTAATTGCAGTGCCCGGAATTTTAAGAGGGTTTTTTCAGGCAGCTCATTTGAGATTTATTTATTTATTTATTTTGCAAATAGCACAACTTAATAAATATTTAAAAAAAAACAAAGAATTGTGTTCCAAGAAATAGTGCAATCTTTAATAACAAATAAAAAAGCTGTGAAGGTTGGTGTCCTTATATTGTAATAATGGTTAGTTTTTAAAATAATTATATTTAAAAATATATTAAAATAATATGTTTTTATTTTTAAAAATTTATTTTTGACACCACAAAATTAAAAAATTAAAAAATAATTTCAAATAAAAAAATATTTTTAAAACGTAAAAACAAATAAACTTTCAATAACATGATTATTCAAGTTGTGTTACTTAATTTTTTAATAGTCGTGTTATTAGATAAACTTTAAAATTTAATTTAATTTAATTCTAATCTATTTCATATTTGTTTTTGTTATTTTTTTTAATAAGAGAAATTGAAAAACAAATTAACCATAAACAAAGGCAATCTGTCGGGAAAAAAAATAAAGCAAGGCTGGTCAAGATTATTTTAATGTTTTATACTAATATTAATTATTTTATTTTCATAAACTACAAAACTCATTTATAATCAACTCCATAATGTACTCGGTTGGAAACCTTTTATTTTCAAGACATGCCTTGTCAACAAAGCTTTATTTAACCACTCCACTGACGAAGTCCAGTTCATAACACGGTTTTTGTTTTAAAAAAGAAGAAGAAGAAGAAGAAGAAGGGATAAGTGAATTGGTGTAGCCCTGGATTTATTGTATTATAGATTGAATGAATGTAATGATTATTTTTCTCTTCCTAAATAAATTCAATTAACTCGTCGTGTGGGTAGTGGCCACGTATACAGTGTTGCTGACAACCAAACGCTAACTTCTAAGGCAGAGTTGAAATTGTCTTGGCACCCCTCTATCCCCAGGTGATGCGTATGGTAAATGAACCTTCGGTTTGGAATCAGTGATCTTTTTGTTTCCTCTTCTTCTTCTTTTTGTCCTCCTTGAATCATGTCTCTAGCCTTTAAAATTTTCCGATGTAGCTCTCTATTTATTTATCCTTAAAATTTCTTCTTTATTTTTTAAATTATTATTTATTTTATATGAGATAATTTATAAAATTAGATTTTTTTTTAATTTTTTTATATGTCAAATCTAATATGTATTTATTTAATTGTCGTTTTTTTTATTTGAGATAGTTTTTAAATTAATTTTTTTTATGATTTCATCATCATTTTGTATCAAATTTTATCATCATTTTTTTATTGCTATTTTTTTTTGAAAAATCATTTATATAATTTTTTTTATGTTTCATTCCTCAGCACAAAATTGATTGGTAACTTTAATTCTTAATTGAGCCCGGGTAATTAGTTGTTGATTTGGAAGATTAATCCAAGTCTAAGAGGTTCACCCGGATTTACTTATTTTTTTTTCCCTTTTAAAACTTATATTTTTTCAATATCACAATTGAATATTTATTTAATTGGAGATTGAGCTCCATTATTCTTTTATTTACCTTCTATATGATTCTTTATTGATTTTGAAAATTATACTGTTTATTTCGAGTTTTTTTATTTGTCTTTTCTTGTTAAATTTAGCTCTAAAAAAGGAAAATTTTAAATTTGAATTGAATTGAATTAATTGATTAGATATAAACATTTTTGTTTGGTTTGCTTTTCCAGGTCATTGCTCTGCATGATCTCTTTCAGTTTGTCATGTTTTTTTTGCGTTTGAAAAACATTTATGAAAAAAATTAAAATTTTTATATTTTTTATTTACTTCAAATTATTTTTTTGGGTGATTTTAAATAATTTTAATGTGATAATTTTAAAAATAAAAAATTATTTTAATAAATTTATAAATAAAAAACATTTTAAAAAATAATCACAATCATAATATTTTAATTAAAATAATTGCTTGGGTTTCAAATTTTCCTTACTTTTTTGAAAACTCTAGTGTAACCTGATTTTTTTTCTAATAATAGAAAAAAATTGACCATGTTTGTGACAGACCATGCAAGTATATAACTTGTTTGGCAATATCGCACGACCGTGTTCTATTTTTTTAGAAAATTGTTTTAATATATTAATATTAAAAATAAATTTTAAAAAATAAATAAATTATTTTAATATATTTATAAATAAAAACAACATAAATCACAATAAAAAGAAGCATGTTCTTAATTTTTACATTTTAAAAACTCTTTTAAAAAAATTTAAAATTTTTTAATTTTTTTCTTTATTTTAAATTAATATTTTTTTAGTGTTTTTATTTTATTTTCATATGCTAATATCAAAAATAATTTTAAAAAATAAAAAAATATTATTTTAATACATTTCTAAATAAAATACTTTTAAAATTAATTATATTCAAAAAATAGATCTCTCCTTCCATCTCGAGTCTACCTCGAAAACTTCAAATTATTTAGTTTTTTTTCTTATATATTAATCTTGTTCAAATTCAAATTTTATGAAAAATCAGTGTTCATTTCTTTATAATACCATGTATCATAAGCAGCACTAAATAAAAAATATAAGGGTTTGTTTTTATATTTTAAAAATATTTTTTATTTTAAATTAATATTTTTTAGTATTTTTAAATAATTTAAATATGATAATATTAAAAATTAATTTTAAAAAATATTATTTTAATAATAAAAACATTATGAAAACCACCCGTAAATGACATACGTAGACTAAGCGGGTGACCATCTTGGAAAGAAAAAAGAACAATGGGAGAGCAGATCACTGACAGCAGAAGATTCACTATACATGCATGAGAGAGAGTTTCGTTCTCATTTCACGCCGCCATAGCTAAACTGAGTTTGTCCTTCAACTCAGGCTGCATTTAATGCAGAGATATAATAGTAGTCTCGAGTTTCAATTTTCATCATTTCATACCCTAGCAACCTACTCCTTTGCAGCACTTGTCCTATCTCTTCCACTCTGCACCGCCTGCTTCACCATACATACTAATACGTATAAATTATCTACGTATATATACTCCACCTTGATCCTCAATTTTGTTATTTCTTTGCTTATCAATACCATCTTCAGTTATTTTTTAATCTAGTTTTGGCTTATATCCCGTCCCTGCCACTCAGCGGACACTGATACTCCATTAATTTATACCTCTCTCTCGTTTCTGACCTATATATAACATCACTTTGGACATTTTGTTCTTAAATGGCTATTAACGCACCAAACCCTAAACCTTTGAACCCTTCTGCTTCCCCTTACACGAGAGCCGAAGCAAGTGTGTCTTCGCCATTTCTACCACCAAACAGTGGAATGATCGTGTTACCCTCAAAACTACCCCAGCTTTCACAAGAGATTTATGGCTCCCATCCACAGCAGTTGCAATCTCAACTAGCGTGGGTGACCCGATCAGTGCCCACCATGGTTCCTGGTTTCCTCGCCAATCCCTACCTCTCCGTGCAACACCAGTTGACCCAAGCTTGGGTGTACCAAGAAGCCACTTCCTACTACAACGTCTATAGGCAGCCTTTCACTGTACCCCATCCACATCTTTATTACAGTGACAGTGGAAACCAAGGAACATGCTGTACCCCCGGTGAGAATTTAAAAGAATCCGAGGCTGTCAAATTTGAGGAAAGAGTGAAATGTGAGGATTGCTATTCTGGGGTTTTGGGCAACGTGGAAAAGAGGGTTTTTGGTGGAGGTGCCAGGAGGTTTGTTGCACCTCCTCGTTTAAGGGCAAAGCGAAGAGATGGTGGGGTTTTTTTGGGGGAGAAATTATGGGTGCCTAAGACTGAATCTAAGCTGTATGGGGAGAGTAGTGGTGATGATCAGGGGTTGAGTGCTAAGGAGGAGGATGGGGTACTTTCTTGTAGTACCGATGAAGTTTTTTTAGCAGGAAAAACTACTTTAATGATCAAGAATATTCCAAATCAACTTGGGTAGGTTAATTTTCTCATCATGACTTTCTTCTATAATTGTTCTCTTTCAATCTTCTGTTAAAGTTAATTTAGGTCTCTTGCTATATTGGGTATATGGCTGATTTAGATGTTTGTTATGGTTTGTAGAAATTAACTTATATGCGGGCATTAAATTTTTGGTGTTTATAAGATATTAAGTTAGTAGCAATAACTCCTCCTTTTAATTTATGGCCATGGAGTAGAAGACATGATTTACTGCGAATACTGGACGTGCACTGTTTGGGAGAGAATCAAAAGGCTATGCAGCGATTTGATCGTGTTAAATCAGAGTTTGATTTTTTCTACTTGCCCATGGACTTTGTGTAAGTAACTTTTGCCTAGCACTTGTACATTTAAGAATCAGCTTACTTGATATTTCGCATAGATGTCTGGCCTTGCTGTTCCTCCTTTTCGTCTACAAGCCTGTTGGATGACATAATGGGGTATATAGAATCTCATGCTAGAGTACCTTAGCTTTTGTTTCTCCTCTCCAGTGTAACAGATAAGCCAGGCTGTTCTGTTATCGAGGAGTTGACAAATCGTAAATTTTGCTATACCAGCTTCGACTTTAGCAATAGTTTTAACTGTTCAACTCTTTCTGGAACTTAATGTAACCGCTTGTATCAGTCTCGTTCCATTTTATACAACACAAGCACAATTCCTCAGTGTTGGTGTGTGAAATCAAAATCATGTCCTTGTCGAAAATGTGAACTTGTGAAATTTGATATTTACATTATAGGAGACGAGCAAATCTGGGTTATGCGTTTGTCAACTTCACGAATGCAGCTGGAGCCTTGAGATTTTGCAAAGCTTTCAATAAGTATAAGTGGGATGTCGGTGCAAACCGCAAGACATGTGAAGTATCTTTGGCAACTATCCAGGTGAACCTGGTTTCCTAATTTTTCTATTCCTGGATAGAATTCATCGACCCTTCCTAATGTTTCGTTCAATTCAGGGAAAAGATGCCCTCTGCAATCGCTACAAGAATTCTGTGTTTCCATGTCATACCAATGCCTATTTGCCTGTTGTTCTACTGCCTGCACGTGATGGGTTGAGGCAGACCGCACCTAGTATTGTTGGAAGGCGTGTAGACCCAGCTTTTCCATTGGAAAGAGGTTGTTTCAGTCGGAGGAAATCCTTGAACAAGTAAAAGAAAGTCCTTGTTTCTTCTACTTTTTGATTTCTAGGAAATACTGTTTGTTTCTGTCTGTGTTGTAGCTGAATGATGAGGATTTGGTTTTTCTGCTCCTCTCATTTACTTGGGAGGATTATGGATAGTCTATATGCTAGTGGTGTCTAGTAGTGTGGTGGTACGTTACTACGTTTTAGCTCGCCCGTGTTTTCATTTCCCCCCTAGGATTGCTGAAGATGGACGGTCAAAATCAATGGGTGAATTGGAAACACGGGCCCGGGATTTCGATGTGTTTGTTTCCAGAACAATCCCGTCATATATGTGTATGAAGTTTGCTTGATGTTTCAGGACACCTTGTGGTTTTTTAGGTTCTGTGCTTTCCTATAATCGCGTTTTAGCCCGCACGAGTTCTTTGAACTCTTGGAGCGAAGACTCAACAACAATTGCAATCTGATCAGATTTTATGTTTTTTCATTTATTTTAAGTTTGGTATTAAGGAGCACTTGTTTCTTAAATTTTTTGGAATCACTTTTTTAAAGTTCATTTTATATATTAGCATTTCAAAATGTAAAAAATTTTCAAGGATAATATTAAAATTATTTTAAGGTTTGTGGGTGTTTTTTCATAAACTGTTATAATATTGGACTTTAAACTTGTCTTGTGGTAGGGGTGAGAAAACCAGAAAAAAATAATTGAAAAAATCAAATAAAAAAAAAGCCGGGTTTGTTCGGTTTTGGTTTTGGTTTTAAAAGTAAAAAACTAAAAAAACTGAACCGGTTCTATTTAAAAAAATACTATAAAAGCCTTTATTTTTTAACCTTAGCATTTCCAATCCTTCTGCTTCCATGCAGCCGCCTCCCCTTTCCCACCCTCACAAGCCAAAACTCTCAAATCTCAATCTATCACATTCTTGGCTTGATAAAAATTGAATTTTTCATTACTTTATAAAATTTTATGGCTAGATCTAGACTTATAGTCGTCTAACAAAATTTCAACAAAGTTTCAATATTCATCTTCAATTCTAACAATCCAGGAACACCAGGTATGATTTCTTAATCTTCATGTTCATGCTGTTTTATTGGATAAAAAGCCTGAAGAAGTTCCAACAGTAAGAATATATGCACCCACTGCTACTGGTTATTTTCTCGAGAATTATTAGAAGCAAATTTACATTTGCATTATATTAATGTTACGTGAAATCCATGCTCAGATTATGAGGCCTGCCAAGCTTCCCCGGTATTTCATTACAAGGAGCTCTCTGACTACAGTGTTTATGTTGCTAAAGTTCAAATCTTCTTTCAACTTTCCATCTTTCAAGCTAGGTACTTTCTTCCACTGCTCATCTCATTTTCTTTAATGGGTTTTTCGTTTATTGTTTTTGCTTTTTTTTTTCATCTGGGTTTTCCCTGTTGGCTTTGATCTATTGTGGGGTTTGGCTAAAAGCAGTGATTTTGTGATCAAGATATGAACTTTGCTTAAATAACATTTGATCATGCTGATTTACTGGGTTTGTTTGAGAATGCATTATGTTAGTTGCTGACTTGATTGGTTTATTCTTTACTCTCTTTTTTGCGGTCCTTGAATCCTTTATGATTCTTTAATGGGTTTTTCATTTCGATTGAGGAGGAAGAAATTATCGAGTCTGTAACCTAGTTTAGTTGACCTGCATATCGTGATTGTGATCTTGTTTTATATTACATAGGTCTCTTATTAGTCTCTAATTAATACTGCTCTTGTTCATTATTTTTTTAGCCATTTGATACCCTTGAATTTATTCTTTACTGATTTGAGAATGCATTATGTCAGTTGTTGACTTGATTGGTTTATTCTTTACTCTCTCCTTGAATCCTTTATGCTTGTTTTTCATTTTTGTCTTTTTAATGGTCCTGGTTTTGCTAGCTTTGAAGTTTTGTTCTTGTTTAATTTTTTCTTCAGTGTCATCTAATCAATTTTTTCTTCAGTTTAATTTGATCTTGAATTCCAGGTTTTGATGTCAATGGTGTTAAGGAATCAAAGTGCAATTATCTTATCATCTTCATGAGCTTTTTGATTGGAATGATGTGCACAATGAAGATTTATATATTTTTGCATTAAGTGTTTTATTTTTTATGCAAGGTTTTTTATTGTTTCTTTTTAAGCATTTTTGAAGGCAATGCTTTGTAATTTAGATTTTAACTTGGTGTGTGTGGATTATTTAAACTTTGATGCAGGATAAGTCCAAAACACAAATATTAAAAAGACTCTAACAAAATATTAGCACTAATAATTTAATATAATGAATATTGAGTGATAAAAAAATTAAATATATTATAGAATCTTGTAATAAAATTAGATAATATTAACATCAATTATAAGCCCATCAGAAAACCCATTAAAAAACCTAAAAAAAAAGCCAACAACAAATATAGGTTTTTACGGTTTTTTTAATAAAAAAACCGAATAGAAACTGGTCGGTTTGAACCGGTTCCAGTATGAATTTTTAAGTTTTTCAAAATTTGATTTTGGTTATTTTTTAGGTAAAAACCGAATAGAACTGAATTCGCTTACCCCTACTTGTAAAATATGATACGATATCAAAAAAATCTAAAAAAAATAAAAAAATTAATAATCTTTATTTTTTCTGAAAAAAAAAGTGTTGTTTTTGTGTATAATGTATACTTTTTATAAAGAATAAATTATGTTTTTATTATATTTTAAAAATAAAAAATGGATATACTAAATACTTCGGGATTATTTATTAGGATTTGATTAAAATATTAAAAATTTCACAATAATTTCTGTTGTTTACAGTGTTAGAATTTAGTTATACTTTAATATTCAGAATTATGTAGTAAACTTTATTTTCAAGTATTTAGTTATACTTAAATAAGATGGAGATTTTTTTATGAAGGGATATATGTCTTGAATTGATGAGATTATTTGATAGAAGTATTACTTTGAAAAACAATTAATTAATAATGAAACTTAAAAGAAAAACTGAAGTTGGTGTGTTTTTTCTTGCACTTAGTTTTTTTACATTTTTTAGCAGACGGTGACTTTTTGAATTTTATGATTAAATCTAAAATTCTTCTAATTTCAAAAGGTATTAGTTATGCCACGCCACATCATTTATGTTCATGACAAAAATATTTTTTTTTTTACATTAGCATATTAAAAACATATCATATAAATATACATTCAAATATAAAAATAAAAGATGTTAGACGATGTTTTTATTTCTTTAAATTATATTTTTTACTAATAAAAATTGTGGATCTCATAATGTTGTAACTTTGGTTTGAAATGAGAGGTAACGTCATGTATCTTCCTTTCAAAACAAAATAAACCTTAATAAAACACTACTAAGCAAAGCAGTTGTGTTTTACAGTATATATCCAATAGCCACAAAGTCATATGGTTTGGAAAAGTCTAAAATGAAATGGCAGTTGAGCAAAAGTTAAACATTTAGTTATATCGGTAACCCACGTGCCAAGAAGACAATTTACTTGACAGGGAAAATGACTGAAAATGTGAACATTCGGCCAAGGCCCAAATCATCGGGCTTGACAGCAGCTCATTTTCTAATACGTTACCCGTGCCTAAAGGCACCAGGCATGCTCCCCAGGCCCAAGGGCGCTAAGTGCATTGCCTTAGCCCACCTGTCTAGTGCCGGAGTAAAAAATACTGATAAATTCTGGCTCATCACTATGATAATTTAACAAATTAGGATTAGTGTTACTAAGTGATTGCAAATTTGTATATTTACACAAATTTCATGTAATAATAATATATATGATTTAATTATATATTATCATGCATGTTATTAAATTTTCAATTAAGACTTGGTCAAAGGAGGGATCTTAGTTTTGACGTGTAAGTACTGGTCCATGAACAGAGAATAAGTTCACCATGAAAACCTAAAAAAAAACCAAACTTGATATTCCTATTAGACGGCAACTTTTAAGTATTTTTAGTGCGAAATATTTTATAAAAGAAATATTATTCTAATTTTCCAATATATATTTCTTGTAAAATACCTTAAACAAAACCAATCAATATAGAATATTTACAGTAAATGAATTTTTATAAAGTATTTTATGGACACAAAATATCATTTAAATATTTCAAATACCATAAACACCACCTTGGCCTCCAACACCACCCTGACACCACCAAATAATTCCATAATAACTATTCCACCACCACCTTCATCGTTGCCTCCACTTTACCACCATCTCCACCACCCACCCACCTTATCCCATTACAACCATCACCCCCAACAACCATCACCTCAACATTATATTACATCATCATTATTTTAGTACTATCATATCTTTCACTTTATTATCTATCAAATATTGTAAAATTGTTTTTATTCTTAAAATATTTTACTTAATACAAAAGCTCCCTTGGTAGTTGTGCTTCTATGGTTACCAATTATAATATATTTTTATATGATGTAATCTAAGTGAATAATTTTTTGATTAGGAGAAAATTTAAACTTTCATTTTTATAACGGGGTGAAAAAAAAGTAGCAAATAATAAAATAATTGTCTGTCTCGAAGATTTTGTATTTGTTTTATATTTTGACTATAACTAGTAACTAATATCATATAAACTTGAAATGATAAATTTATTAACTTTATTAACTATAATTGGAATAAATGTAAAAATATTTTTTTATTGTTAACATTGAGAAGTTTACAAAGGAAATCATAGAAGAGGAAAAAATGTGTTTTATATGTGTGTCTAACATCCTGCACCACATCCATGTGCACCCTAAAATTCTAAAATTCCTGAAGTGCATTAAAATTATGACTATAAAATCTAAATAGCGATAAGATATCCTCTAAAAAAGAGACTTTTCTTTTTGATGAGTTCCAAGTCATCAAGCTTACACTTCAACTCTCAATAATTTAGAGAATAGAAAAAATTACTTATTCAATTCAAATTCATATTCAAAGAAACACTAAAAGACAATTCTAATTCAAAAAAGAAGAAGTTAAATACAGAAAACTCTACATCAAATAGAAATACTTATTGGAGAAGAATATGCTGATCTAGGAAAGTTTTGTGATTGAATTACTATTTGAAGTTGAGGTCCCACCAATATCTTGAGCGTATTTACACAAGATATCTCATAGATTTTGGGTGTCCAACAACGAAATATTACATGCATTTGTGTGGTTGTTTATCCCTATTGAAATTCTTGATCAGCAGGTAAAATCAAATCAAATGTTTTAAGAAGATATTTCTGAGTGTTGTGATCAAATGAGCACAGGTAAACAGCAAGGAGATATTTTCCTTGGAAAACCGAGCAAGGCAAAATATTTGATTACGAAGGGTAAAAACATCTACTTAAATTACTGCTGTGTATTTTTCACATGGAATCAACACAAAATTGACCCACAGACGAGGACATTTTTGGAGCCAGCAACTGTGCAAGAATGTAATAAAGTTCTGGGAATGGACATGCCATCATTCACTAGGCTTTTCAAAACCTTTCTATATTTTCTACTCTGAGCACGTGTGCAACATCACGTGTAGCTCAGTTCTCAAAGTTTACAGATATTTAGATATATGCTCACAATTTCCACAAGGATCAAATCATTTATATTTTGAAGGACCCAGGATTATTGACTATAAGAATTAATTTGCATGTCGAAAGAATGATGAAGCACAAGTACCATACCATTCAGAACATCAAAATTGAGTGGAAAATTCGAATCATGCCAAAACACTTCCATATATCAGAAACTCAATCTGATTAACTAAAGAACATCAGTAATACAACTTAATTCACACAAATTCAATTCACAAATTACAAACAACTAGACAAGATAAACATAACCTGCTTCACTAACGAGGTGCTTTCTTCTTTCCTGGAATAGAAACCCTCTTCCCCTTCAAGGTTCGACAATTGTTCTTTGTGCGCTGCCCCCTGCATGGCAAACCCTGAATATGCCTTATCCCTCTATAGCACTGAATCTCCTTCAACCTCCTTATGTTGAGGGCATTAAACCGCCTCTGCGGCATGCAAAATCAAATTGCTTAGGTATAAAAGCTGCACTAAAATATCAAAAAAGATCAGACACATGAAAAAACAGGATTACCAAATCTCCTTCAATCATGTACTTGGAAACTTCATCACGAAGAGTAATGAGCTCTTCCTCTGATAAGTCCTTGGTGATTTTGTTTTCCATGCTGAGATCAGAGAGGATTTGGCGAGCATTTGAGCGGCCAATTCCATGAATGTACTGAAGAGAATATTCGACTCGCTTGCTATTTGGAATCTCCACTCCTCCAACACGGGCACATCGGATGCTTAGACTGCCAGCCTAAATATAACAGGAGAAAAACAAAGCAGCACACAAAGCACAATGCATGATCTCCCATTTAATTCATCAGCAAAACAGGAAAGGAAAAAACTGCTTTTAGTTCTTCGATTTTTCATTACACAGGACATTGCAAGGAGAAACAAGAAAAAAGAAAAAGCATCCCAATTGAGATTAAGCTAACGACTACCATAACCAGAGAAGTAAAGTATCGAATTACGTAATTACAACATGGATTGGAAGTTATATTTCTTCAATATGAATGACCTGCCCAATCTATGCCTGGTTAACGACAATTACTTAACCCACCCAAATTCATACGAATCTAATTTAACGGACATAACAACTGAGTGAAAGAAAAATGCAAAAACAATTTATCATTCCCCTGTCTCACATAATTCTCTAATTTTCCAGAAGAAAAAAAGAAATAATAAATTGGAAGTATAAGAAGAAAAAAAAAGGGAGGGTTACCTTGGGAGGGTTTGAAATAGGAAGAGAGATGGAGTTGGAGAGAGAAGTGCTTTTTAGTCCGTTGCATATCGCAGAGAGAGAGGGTACCACAGGCATTGCCAGTGTTTGCGCCATTTTCTTTTCCGTCTATCAGGATTTTATTTTCCTGCAGTTTCTAGTAACGTGCAAAACAGAGCGGTTGTGAGCTCCAGGGGTTGCTCAATTGCTTTATCCTCTTAACAGGGAATAACGAGCACACCCCTAGAGGTAGAGCAATCGTTGTTACTCTTACTCGCGTCATCTAGGGCCAATTTGGATAACATATTTCTCGGCCCACAGATCAAAGTCGAGCTGGCCCAAAATTCATTCTTTTCTAAGTAACTGGGGCCAGCCCAAGGTAAATGGTTACAAAGCGAAGACATTACAGAAATTCTTTAATGGTAATTTTCAAACCAGCTTTTTTGCAATAACATTGTTTCAAGTTTCAGTGGGGACTTAAATGGGCCATCTGCACCCTAAGGCAGCATTCATGAAAAAGAAGATTTCTCACCATTTTTCATTCTATTAAGATCCAAGATGGTAATATAAAGACCCCCCTCACTGCCTAACGAAATTGTCATTTCCACTGAGTCGTTCTCCAAGAATAGCACATCGCTCGTCAGCCATTAACGAAACTTTAAGATTTTGCAAATAGCCAAATATCATTTGCCTCAGCTTCTGCATTGGTTTTGCAAGGATTGCTAGGATTATAACCATTAGTAATTCAGTATAGTGACCATCATCCATCAAGTTGTTCAGATGAAACCTGCTCCCATAACAGAACGTAAATATTTTCTAATTCCATTTATTCTCCCGAGCACTTAGAGGTCCAGACTCGTCATCAAATCTGTAAGCCCTTAACATCCGAGTACACTATTTTTCCTGAACTAAAAACAAGTGCTTTAAAAGCCAATCTTGTCAGCTATGCGCTTCTTCTTCCTTCTTTTTTTTTTTGGAGGGGGGGAGGCACAAAAATTGATGGGTGCAAATCCTATCACAGAATGCAGCAGTCCTGAGTTGGCTGCTTAATATTTTTCTATCCCAAACCGGGCACAATACAACACCGGGAGCATCCCAACCTTACAGGCTGCCACTTCATTCCAGCATAAATGACCGCAATTGCTATGAGCAACCAAATTCACTCCCTTTTAATTATGATAATTTCTGAAAATCCAAAATCTGTCCCAATACTCACTTTTGCAGGAGACAATACTGATAGAAGGCTGCCAGACAGGAAATCATGAGTAAGAAACCAAAGATACGCTAACTCGAAACAAGAATACTAGTCACTGCTGGAGCTACAATTTAGTAAACTCATCAAACTTCAGTTATCGCATATTCTCTTGTGTGGATCATTTGGCTTGACTTCTTTCTTGATGTTTCCGAATCCGCTCAGCGACTTCCTGAGACCCATACTTTTGGTGTTCTGAGCAATAACAGAAAAGAAAACACAATAATTAATAAGTTTGGTTGACTCAAAATACTTTTTAAGACTTGGCACTCCAGTCTCATTCCATATGCAAGACATGTCACAATTCAGTAATTCATCAATAATAGAGAATGAACAAAAGCCACTATGCTCACAGGAGGCTTTCATTCCTGGAATAGAACCCACTTACCCTTTCTGGTCCGAGCATTGGTTGAAGTGCGCTGTCCTCTGCATGGCAACCCTTCAACATGCCTATATCCTCTGTAGCACTCGATGTCTACCAATCTCTGTACATCAGCTTTAACACGTCGCGCCTAAAAGATTCAAAATTGAATAAGTTAGAAAGGAAATTTTTTGGCAGATAGAGTCACAAGAGTTTGAGGAAAGAGAAAATAGAGCGGGCAGAAAGTTTACCAGATCTGGTCCAGTCAGGTACTTGGAGACTTCTTCTCTAAGAGAGTTGAGTTCTATTCCAGTCAAATCCTTGGTAGGTTTGTTCACCAAGCTTAATTCACAAAGTATTTGATGAGCTCTTTTGCGGCCAATTCCATGAATGTATTGAAGAGCAACCTCCAATTTCTTGTCATTAGGAATCTCAGTGTTACCAACACGGAGACCTTGCACGCGTTGGCAACGGAACTGCAAAAGGTAGTAATTATTGACACCAACATCCAAAACAATCTCCGCTTGACTTGAGAAAAACAATTTAAGATTAAGAAGTCTCAGTTTTTTGTGTTAACTTAATCTGTTTGAGACACCAAAAAAACAGAATCTCCATTAAAAATGAGTACACTCCATCTTTTTAGATAGGATAACTGTTATGTGGAAAATCATATGTATATATATATAAAATTATCAATTTGCTACCATTTTTTTACGAAGAAAAGAATGAATAGCATCACACCATTTGTTTGTTCTTTATACTGAACCTAAGCAAACATCCATAGGTCTTGCGTAAAAACTAGTTCAGATCAACCTTTACCATATATCAAAATCACTATACTTACCTGATTAGCATTTCAAACTACCTCTCAAGCTTCTATAATTTGTTATGCGAGGACATTTGTAGTAAAATAAGAGGTCATAGAAGGAAACAAAACACATACAATGCTTTGTTTGCTGCAGTAAAAGTGAATCCATTCACACTTTTCGGGTTGTAAACTCAATTTTTTTAGATTATTCAGAGTTCCAGCAAAGCAACAAAATCATATGTATATATATAAAAAATTATCAATTTGCTACCAATTTTTTACGAAGAAAAGAATGAATTGCATCACACCATTTGTTTGTTCTTTATACTGAACCTAAGCAAACCTCCACAGGTCTTGTGTAAAAACTAGTTGAGAACAACCTTTACCATATATCAAAATCACTAGACTTACCTGATTAGTATTTCAAACTACCTCTCAAGCTTCTATCATTTGTTATGCGAGCACATTTGTAGTAAAATAAGAGGTCACAGAAGAAACAAAACACATACAATGCTTTGTTTGCTGCAGTAAAAGTGAATCCATTCACACTTTTCGGGTTGTAAACTCCATTTTTTTAGATTATTCAGAGTTCCAGCAAAGCAACAAAGAATAAAACTACAATAAACAGAGAAACACAAATAAAGAGAGCTTCACACAATGGAAACTAAAACCAAAAACATAATATACAAAACAAAATAATCGAAGATTAAGTTATAAATTCTAGTTCTGGTTAACATCCTCGACTATCTCAACCAGCCAATATAGTTTGTTTACCCTTTTAGTTGATGAATCAATGTTTGGTAGTTTATAGACACTCGCATGGAAGCATTGGACAACTAGTTTAACAAGGTTATTCACAAACAAACTTTTACTTTTTCATTGGTTTAAGGGAACACTAATCATAAATACTGTGCAGATGTAACGACTTTACAGACCTGTTTACAGTATCACAAGAAACCAATTTTAAAAGAGCAGCCTCTGCATTCATAAGAACAGGTTACTATGACCAAGCCCCTGTTGATGATTATGGTGCATCTTCTAGATCGTGCTATCACACAGATTCATTTTCTAGGACAATGTAAAACTGGTTGGTTGACAGGTGCAGGTTTATATAAGCAACCGAATTCAGAAGAGTGAAAAAATTGCATGCCACTTTAAAGCCATGCTCTAAGCATTACTCAATGGAGAACATAGCAGTTGCTGTTCGTGCCCACTACCAGCAAGAGAAAGCTAAGAACTTGACATTACTTCCTTCCCTGGGATTATTATGCTATGTTGGCTTTCTTAAGAGCAAAGTAAGTAAATTATTTCTTCGTACCCCCAACCCTGAAATTCAGGCTTAGAGGGAGGTTCAAGGAAAATGAGCTGCCTTTACAGTATAAAATGGAAACAAACAAGAAGTTGTTGAAGTCCTTTTTCAACAAAACACAACTTATAAGAATTGCCTTAAATGTCCATTAAGCATTCTACCAGACTGCAAGACAATGAACATTGACGCAGCTAATGAAAAGCCCAATGGCACACTGCTCAATTTGTCATAATGTTAGGACATAATTTTATTCACAGATTTTCTGGCATTACCATTTAATTGTCTTAACCACATTTAGAAGCAAAAGTATAAGAAAACACATCACAGATCGCTTTATCATTTCACATTACACATGCATTGATTATTAAGCATCTCAGATTATGATCCTAAACTTGTTTCTTGGAGAGGCAAATGCACAATAGAATACAAAGATCAATGACACCAAATCAAAGGTTCACCTCATTTGAATAACAGGAAGAATAAAAAGAATCTATACTGGATTGAACAGAACTTCTAGGAGAGCAAACACAAATGTCAGAGCTCAATAGCACAACAATGTACACTTGATGACCTGCGCTACACCTCAAAGCAGACCATACCGGAGTGGTTAAACATTAAAAAGATTGCAGAAAGTGACAATGACTTATATCACCTTCTAAAATGCATATCATATACTGCAAAAATGCAGAGGTTTGAACATAAATGCTCCGTCACATGGGCAAGTTAGCATGCCAATATCGATGCAGTATTATAGACATCCTAATTTTTTTCTGGATTGTACAAAAAAGCCCATAAATATAGTTCAGTGAATTTTGTTTTTATTTAGATTAAAATCAAAGCCTGTGATGACAGCTTCAAACAACTATGCATGAAATCCCTCTTTAGCCAGACCTTTCTGTTTCTACAAGGGTCAATTGTTTCTCTTTTAAACCAACCATTTCTCTATTATCACTTGTAGGCAGCCGATGGAAAAAGGAAACACTTTAAATTTAACTTATATTGATGAATCATAAGCTATGGAATGAAAAGTAAAAAATGTTAAGAACCCAATCCATTCGATAAACCCTAGTGACCCCCGTCCTTACACCCCAAATCAACAAATTAGTGAATCTAAAGCAGTCGTGTGATAAATAGGCAAGTGTTTGTTAAACTCACTGTTGCATTTTGAAGAAGACTTTGATTGATTTCAGTTAGCAATCGAACTGATCCACGCAGGCCAAGCATGTTTCGTAGAGGGGAAGAACACCACTGGGAGCGAAGTGAGGGAAGAAGAGACGATGTTGAAGCAGGGTCTGCGGAGATATATGGGCTTTTATGCACTGGATCTTGGGCTTCAACCTGGGACCGCATTCTTTCAACCCCATATCACAAGATTTTTTGCCCCCCTTTTATGAAGAGAACGGCCTTTCGGATGGGTTTTCTTATTTATTACATAATAAATAAATAAATTAGATAAGTTTCGGTTATTATCATCATAATCAAGAAATCAATATAATCAATCACCTAGGTCCAATAGTAAAAATTTGAGATTAAGAGATTTGCTTTATCTGTGATCTCATGTTCGAGTCATGTGGTTGCTCATATGATGGTCACTGGAGGCTTACATGATCGTTAACTTCAAGGCCCGTGGGATTAGTCGAGGTACGCGTAAGCTGGCCTGGACACCCACGTTAAACTAAAAAAAAAAAGAAGTCAATATAATCGCTCAATTTTAATCCGGTCTATTTTTCTTTAAAATTTAAATTTTTTTTCTTTAAATAAATTATTTGTAGTGTTTTTAAATTATTTTTATATGTTATGTCAAAAATTAATTTTAAAAGAGAAAAAATATATATTATTTTAATACATTTTAAAATAAAAAAATACTTTAAAATTGTGAGATCATCACTTTAAACACCACAATTTTACAGAGAAAATCCAAATATTTAGTGCACCAAAATCCTTGCTTTCTTGATACATCAATCCATGGAAATGGGGGGGGGGAAATCTTGATCTCCTGGAAGTCTGGAACTCCCACTTGGCAACAATACACGTAAAAGAAAGATCAGAACTTTCTTCTATAATTTTCGCCTCAAAGCAAACCCTTCTTGTCCTTGTTTTGATTCTCCACCACGTGAGCACACAGTTCGCAACTTTGCTCCTTCAATTTCCTTTTTAATTTGACTTCAATATTTTTCTTATTAGTCATAATGTGCATCATAGACTGGATCCATTATTAATTTATTACCTTACACAAACAAAGGCTCTCTCTCCATATGTGAAAAAAAAGTGTTTTTTTTCCCATCATAATTCTATCATTTTATTACTCTGTTTTTTTTTTTTTTTCCTTTCATCAACACCACCATGGCTAAACAGAACAAAGAAACCCATAAAATGCCATTCCTTCTGTGCCTTCCCGTCTCCGCCTCTACACACCTTTTAACCCATACATCATTACCATGCTCACAATCCTCTCCGGCATTGCCGCTGCTATGGCTTTGGTGAAGTCACAACTCTCTACACCTCTTCCTCTAACCGATTTTTCCAGCCGAGGTCTTTACGCAAAAACAATACGAGGCTTTGATGGACATGGGAGGATAGATTTGGAGTTGCCTTTCATCAAAAAGGTTATTTCCTCATTTTTCAGCTTTGAATTAACATTCTTGTATTTCTGCACCCAGCCGTAGCAATAAGTGTGCTATTTGTGGGTGGCGCTTTTATTGTTGCTGGGATTTTGGGTGTTATTGGGATCTCAAGTCTGATGTGTGGTTGTGTATTTGTTGCTCATTGAACCAGTCGGATTGTGGGTTTGAACCTAAAATAATGGTGACGACTTTTTTAGCTTCTGCTCTCGTCACTCTTTTTATTTGCTGGCTGCACACACACACACACACACACACACACACACACACACGCTGAATGAGAAGGGGGCGGAGTTTTTTGTTAGGTTTCTATAGCCTCGTGTTTAGGTGTTGCTAGTAGTTGTTATTGAATGTTTAATCAACCATTTTAGTTAAGTATCTTCGATATCTGTTTAGTTGAACTAATTTTAAGAAGAACATGTGTTTATTTCGGTCTCCATAATTATATCTTCTGAGAATTTTGGTAAACGCCATGTCTGTTTCTGAATATAAGAGAATAAATATTTGCAATATCTGAAATGTTTTGAGCAAAGAGGAAGGCAAGATAGAATAAAGAGACTTGGTTTAATTCAAGATTATACTTTATTATGATTCTTTGAGGTGCTAAAGTTCTTGTTACATGTAAGGAGCTTCGCCGTGGACTGTTGATTTAAGACTTTAGAGAACGAGGTTGTGGTACGTAGAACTTTGCAATTTAAGGAATAAGGAGCATGTTAGGCACTCAAAGATGCTTACATTCAAGAAAATAAAGGTAGAGAACAAGTGGAGTCTTATTTTTTATATATATGCTTCATGCTAACGCTAGTAATTTTATGACTTAGAACTCGTGCGATCTCCCAATAAAGCTCCATTTGGGTCCAGATAGTATTAGTTATCCTACATCAGAAACGAATTTTCTAGGATCTGAAGGGAATTAACAATCAGCTTGAAGTCATTGCAGCTAACAGCTCCATCACCATCTGCATCTATGGAAGCAATAATGCCTTGGCAATCCTCCAAAGACAAATCTAACCCGCCATTCACTGTAGCCTCGTACAGTTCCTCTGCAGTAACAATACCATCAACATCAACATCAAGAGCATCAAAGGCAGTTTGGAGCAAGTTTGCAAGTTCACCGAGCTCCATATCCTTGGTGTTCATCTCCAAAAACTCTTGCATGCTTAGCAAACCATCCTTGTTAGTGTCTCCTTGCTGCATCATTGCACTCACATCTTGCTCACTTGCGTTGTATCCAAGTGACCCCAAGATGCCGCCAAGCTCAGCAGCTGTAATAAAGCCATCATTGTCTGAATCGAAGGCTCTAAACGCCTCCATCAGGCTCAGGACTTGGTTCAGTGACTCTAATTCAGCAGAAAGGGATCCAAGCTGAGCCATGGAAGCTTTCGAACTGCTATGCAAGCTGGTGTTTGCTTTGCATCTCAACTTTACGATATATATAGAGACAAAAATGTGAGATCATAGACTGATAGTTATCCTTTGGCAGTTGCTTTATGTCATCATAAAGTACAAGGAAAGGTAGGTTCTTATGCTTGAAAAATGCTGTTATCCCCAAACTGTTATCTGCAACCTTTTCATGTTGGCTTTGATTCCCTTGTTAATGGAACGTAGATTTCACTTAATTCAATTGGCCTGCTACATGGTATTAACTTCTTGCTGAAATTTCATCCAAGTTGCCTACTCATTTTAAATTATGCGAAGATTTTCTTGTAAAATATTCGGATTGTAGATATATTCGCAATCGCTTTATTTTCTCTCAAGGTGGTTCCATCTTTACCCAATTTTGATGCTTTTGGTAGGATTCTTTCAAAAAGCGATACTTATTCTTCTATCTTTAGTTTCACAATTCACAACGCTGGACACGGATAAGCAGGGCAGCACTTCTTTCAATTGTTTCTGATTACACCCATTTTATACACAGATGTTTGTATACTGACGATTTGCATATCCTGTGACTGCATCATCACCTTTGCATCAACGTCCCAAAGAAGACATTGCTGAAATGATGATCTGCTGACAAGCGTGCTTTTCAGAGTTTAAAGACCATCTTCCTGTGCTCTATATTTGTGTGGAGAGGACTCATTATATCGCGTCAGAATGTGTATACCATGGCATAGTTCAAGCAACTAGTTCTAGCTGATGTTAATTAAATATTCTTTTGTTCTACTCAAGGCGGGAGCGAGGAATTTTTCCTATCCTGGACTATTAAATAAATATATAATTTTTTTAAGATAAATTATTAATTTATGTATATAAATTTTTAAGGTTAATAATAAAATTTAAATTTAAATACATTATTCAAAATATTAAAAAATAAATTTAAAAGTATATAAGATTAAAATGAAAGTAAAAATAAACTCACTATTAAAGTTACATCCTTCAATATTTTATGAAATATAATTCATTTATAATCGAATTTGAATTAATATTGTAACAATCCCTTAATCGGGATAAAATAACAATCTCACGTCAACTGAAAAACAAAGTAATTAAATTTTTCCCCTCTCTCAATTCCTCCTTTCTTTGCTTGATTCTTCCTTAGGTTAGTGTTTTATAAGTTGGACTTTGTAAATTTATAAAGTTATTTTCTCACTTTTCTTATTTTGTCTTTGGAATTTTTTATGTTTTTCCTTTACTTTTCTCTCTTTCTCTCTCGCCTTTTCTTTTCTTTCCTTTTCTATTCTTCTTCTGCCCAGTCGGCAACATATAAAAGAAAGGAAGAATTGATTTGTTTTATTTTTTAATGGCAAATAACCATTTTACCCTTAATGAATTGTTTTGCTTTTATTTGATGGTCCTTTTTTTTTGTTAGCACTATCAATGTCTGTTCATCCTAAAATTTTAGCCAGATTTTATTCAATATATTTTAAGATTCCTTGTAAAATTTCAGCTCAATCTGATGGTCGGATTAAAAATTACACCCAATAACGTAAAACTAGCTAAATTGTGATTTTTTTAACAAATTTTTTAATTTCTAAAAATTCTGAAATTTTAAACCAAACTAAAATATTATATTAGAAAGTTCCACATTAATTTTCAAATTTTTTTGATAATTTAATCGAGAATTATAAATTTTTTTATATAAAATTAATAAAAAATTACTGATAAAATCTTGAGTTGGAATAAAGAACACCCAAGCCTTTGTATTGTCTCGCCCTTGGTTCTAATGTCAGTAGATGCTCCTGGGTAGTGTATTTTTTAGATAATTTTAAGATCCGCCTCAAAAGGTCACCTGCTCCCAAAAGCAGAAAAGCTACTTCCACATGATAAGCGTTCTGCCATGTTGTCGCTCATCCATGGCCTCATGGCCTTGTAACGTACTGATTTCTTCTAATACAATCATATCTTGGACCTAAACATTAGTCCAACGTTTGACAAGACCGTTACAAGTGCGTTCGCTAGAATCCCTTTGATCTCATGCGATCAAATTTGGAGAAAATGGTGTATCTTAAGAGTTTTTAACTTTTCAGCAACCAATCGAACAGAATTAGCGGATCAGCATGATACTAGGTATTTAATTCAATCTGCACTTTTCATGAAATAAAAGGACAACCTTCTCCAGTACAATTCGGTGCATCTGATTACATGCCAAAAAAATTATTTGATCCAGGATCAAGCAGTAGATATCTCCCCTTCACCTCCTGCTCCTCACCCCTTGTTGCACTGCCATCCACATGTGAATTCCTTAAGCATACATATCAATTTCTTCTGCAAAAAAACATAAATTGAAGTTATTTTAAAAATTGTGCTATTAACTACAAGGTGCAGGTAGAAAAGTTTGTAACTTGAATAATTAACGAGATTTACGCAAAAATTGAAGATTCTGCTTTCGGGGACTCCCGTTTGGTTCCTGCTATTGATTCGTTCTGGAGACTGGACCCGACTACTGGTTTGCTTCACCATCTCCGTCATTTTCAATTCGCTCGTACCCCCATTAATGCCATTCTCTTTGCTGAAACATTCTAAGAAATGATCCCCGAATCCTTGCTGATGCACCTGACCATTTCCATTTCTGGATTCTGGTCATGCAAGCATTTTTCTTAAGAGTTTGGTAATGCCACCAGGCATATTCTACAATGTACTTCGCTTGTTTCAAAAATGAAAGATTGGAGTTACCTTTGACTTGGGCCTAGAGTTCCGTTTGAACCACTCCATAGAACCAGCGCACCTTAGGTCGCTGGCATAGACTAGAAGCTGAGCCCGGCGATCAAAACCACGAGTTCTTGTGGTTTTCTTGGTGGTACGTAGGATCGTGTTTTTGCTGTAATCTTGGGGATTCAGTATACATGCTGATAATTACTCCTTTGGTGTTGGCCCTAGCTTTCAGAATCTTATTCCTTAGATTTTTCTCTACCCCTTTTTTTCTCATGTCTATACTGGGGGGTATAGCCATGAACATGTTCTTCTATCTCTTCACAACGGGTACAGCTCAATTAAAATATCCGAACTCAGCCTAAGCCCAATACTGTTTTAGTATACGGACCATTTAATGATATTATTACAAACCCTCCTCTTCACATTTAACATAATGTTTGTTTTTTCTTTTTAAAATTTTTTTATTTTATTTTAAATTATCTTAATATGTTAATATCAAGAATAAATTAAAAAAATAAAAAAAATATTATTTTAATATTTTTCTAAATAAAAAATACCTTAAAAAAAAAAACACTGTTAAACATGTTAATAATTTAATATGCATCGCGGGCGGGACAGATTTAAAAAAAACAGAACAAGTTCTATAAGATAAAGGAAGGAGAAAATGGGCAGATTCAGAAGCTGAAAGAAAAGAAAAGCAAGGAAAGAAAACAGCAGCATGACCCTAGGCTCTTCTGTAAAGGAAAAAAAACTAAAAAGAAAGCTTAAATACCACACCCCAAACCCAATGAATTTCAAAATCAATTACTGAATCCACAATGCATTACTGAGTTCTTTTAGTTTTTGTTTGTAATTTGCAATGTAGCAATGATTTATATCCTTTGGTAGCGTGACTGATGGTCATGGGTTTCAGGCAGAAGGGTAGAGGACATACTTTTGGTCTGATTTGGTTTGGCTTAGAGGGCGTGGGATGTGTGTGAGAGAGAGAGAAATTAAGAGGGAGAGTAGATGCCCAAGATCCAGCGTATTTCTAGCTTGGAAATGCCTCTGGTTTGATAGGCAAGCAGGGTCAGGTCAGTAAAGGAAGCACGATAAGTAATGACCTTGGTCATTGATAAAATTTGAACATTTTACAAAATTTCTTTCAAGTTACGTTTTTTATAAGATGTACCGTAAAAAGATAGAAAAATTATATATTCTCAATCGATCAAAATTTTCAAATTGGATAAAATGATGAAAATATCTCACATATATATATAAAGTTATCTCCTTTTCAATCATTTTCTCCCTTCCCTTCTCTCTGTTCGTCTCTTCTTTGTTTCAATTAAAACTCTAAATCGAACAAAATTGCAAGAGCAAGAACCAACTCTCCTCGTAATCACATAATCATGACACAAAGTAAATTAAATTTAGCACCAGACTTGTTTTTTCTTCCACCCCTCATTTCAAAACCCAACATGTCCTTTTATAATTAGTGTGCAGTCGTATAGAGCGAAAAAACATGTGTGTTCTGGCCCGTTTTGGTGCTGGATTTTTTTTTTTATTTGGGGTTGTTGTGTGGTGGTACTTTACTGGTTGGTGAGAGAGGGTTTGTCGCGGGCTCCTTTTCTTGTGGTGTCCATCATAGTTTTAGATTTGAGTTTTTCTTGTGGTGTTCATCGTGGTTCAAGACATCATGGGTTTAAAGGTGCCATTTGATTGTGTAGGTTGTCTTTATGAATTCTCAGACCAGGAAAGGCTCATGTTACTTCCTCTACATTCCCAGTCAGACCAAGAAGAACAAGGAATGACAATTCATGAATTAAATATTGAAATTGAGCTTGAGTTCACGTTGCTTGGGTGCTGACAATTCATGAATTAAAGATTTAAAACTGACATTTATTTTTCTTTCTATGTTTTGAATCTGTAATTCATGAATTGTCAACACATCACATCCCTATACATGAATTGTCAACACATCACATCCCACGTCCATGCAAACCCTATGCCATAATCAAGAAAGGATGCCTTTTTTGCAAAACAACCCATAACTACGGACACTGCAGGGTTTTGAGCCCCTAACAGTTGATGATGCACCGTCAAAACAACATTATCGACATTATTTTTTTTGGAAGGGAGCTCAGTTCATCCGAATCTATGAGGCAGGAAAACCAGTCTCTTCAGCCTCTCTTTGATGAGTGGCCTAATGTAGGAAAACTAACTTATTTTTCCTTTGATATCATTCATCTTTAAATAGAGATTACAGAAGCATGGGTAACGGTTACATAGCTAATATCATGGCTGTCTATTGTGCTATACATCATAATCACTGCCTATTATGCTATGATGGAAGGAAATCACGTATACTAAACAGAGGAATAAAATCATGGGGATATAATTATGGTTGACAGACTGTACATCTCTTCAGGCCTAATGCAGGGATATGAATTCCTATTTCACTGATCAAAGATCTGTCAAGAGCTCGTCTGATGTTCAGCGCCTATCAATGGCCATTCCAATGGCTCCTAGCTCTGATGCGAGGACTTCTCATTCCCCAAATGGTAAGTGTGTTTCCATCTGGAACATGCTTTCCACAACCTTCTATCCTAGGCAACCCCAGGACTTGATGGAAAACAAATAAAAGAATTCTAATTATATTGTATGTTTTCATGCAGATGCTTGAAACGAATTTGGGAATTTATATTGCAAATAAAGTGTTTGGTGAAATAACAATGTGAAAGTCTTAAATGTTTATGCTTTGATGGTAAAATGATAATTTTATATTTTTAACATTGAAACGGCTATTTAGTCGTTAACAGTACTGGAATGTAAATGAGCTGTACTATTTTTTAATTTTTTTAAAACTGTGCTAATTCTTCAAAGTTTTTTATTTTTTATTTTTTTCGAGGTGTTATTAAAAAAAAGAAAAGAAAAACTCTGACATCCAATGGTCGTGTGCTGCCCCAGGAACGTGATTCTACTGCTTTATGACTGGTCAAAAAAGAAAGAAAGTAGTGCTCTGAGTTAGAATCCGAGTCGAATAATGAAGTGTAGATAATTGTTTTAGTCGGAGAGGGAGATGCCAAGATTATTTTATGAATCTGCTTTATGCCTAGGTAATTTATCACTTCGGTTATTTTTTAAATAATTTTTTATATTAAAATATATATTAATGATATTTTTTTATTTTTTAAAAAATTATTTTAAATATTCGTATATCAAAACGATTCAAAATATATAAATTATATTAAAAATTTTTAAAAAAATAAATAAATTTTTTGTTAAAAGATACAGACGAGAATTATTTGACGGGAAGTATCTTTCTTTGATTTTGTGGATGCTCAAACATCAAAGATTCCAGTCTATAATTAAACACACCCAGTCGGCAGTGGAAAAGGAATTTCAAAGGTGGGGCTAGCTGGAATGGTTTTGTGGTGGTGGGATCGAGAACGAAGACTTGTTGAAATGGTTTCCATGGACTGAGATTAATTGTTGAAATCAACGAGCCCTAGTTTTATGAATATGCTTTTTAATATTCCTCTATCCTTGGAAAGATTGCATTCTTTGTCTCTATTTTTTTTAATTATTTTCCATAAAAAATTTCAAAATATGTACATCCAACCCAATTAAAATGGTATTATTCTCGCTTTATTCACCCGTTCCAATTTTTTAACAAGGGGATGTGTAGTGGAAGTAGATGGTAAGGATAGCTAAAACTGACTTGAACCTCTCCTTTTTTTTTGTCAGCAAAATAAACTTTGAAGATTTACTAGTTGCAATATTGAAAAATTAAAAGAAGAGAAGAAAATTTATCCTTAATTTTAACAAGCAGATAAATTTTATTATTAGTTTTTTTAAATTTAGATTAATTCCATTCAAAAAATTGATTATAATTTTTTAAAATTTGTTTGGTGAACTAATTTCAAATATTGAATTGAAGATGAGTTTCAACTCCTTTCAAAAGACTTAAGTTTTATGGTGTGTAGTCTATTCTTAACTTTATACATTGTTTTTCTGTAATTTAAAGTTATAAATCTAAAAGGTTCAAGGAATTTACTATGCACAATGTACTATACCTCCACTTACAAAACACTCTGGTCGACGCATTGTTCATAGTATTTTTTTTCATATTTAACTTTTATTAGAACAAATTGTAGGTCAATTTAAACTAATTTGTTAAAAGAGGTCGAGATTAGAAGATGAGGGACTAAAATAAACATTGTGGTCGATGCATTGTTCATGGTGTTTTTTTCATTTCTTTTTCATATTTAGCTTTTATTAGAACAAATTGTAAGCCAATTTAAATTAATTTGTCGGGGGAGGTCGAGATTAAAAAATGAGGGACCAAAGTAAAGAAAATCAGAAGGAATAGGTGGTATTTTCTAGAATTAAGGTGAAATACTTATTTTGCCATTAGAAAAAAGACCAAGAAATCATTCTATTAGGGGTGATCAAGTAATTTCATAATGATCCGTTTGACATTCCAAAATTTAAAGGGGTAATTATGTCTTTTTTATAATGCACAGTAAAAATACTCGTATACCCTTAAAATCAAATTTTCTTAAAGCTTACGTCCAGGGGTGTTTTAGTTTTTTACATTTTTAATAAACACTTAAATGAATTGCATGCCTTAGGAGTGGATTTTAAGTCTTACATTTAGGAGCATTATTGTATTTGAGTTTGGGCATTTTTGTAATTATTATGTTTGTTTAAGGGCCATTGTGTGATTTAATATATACAAGATTATTTTTTAAAAAGTTTTCGTGCACACGTTATAAAGCCATAGGTCCCTCTAAGCGGCACGAGCAGGCTAGAAGTCAAATGTTGCCTTTCATATCGGTGTTTGATTTGCCTTTGCATCACCTCCTTGAGGAGACAACGCATGTGACCAAAAGTCGTCAGGTTAGGCACCAATGATTTTTTTTTTCTTTTCTCTTTTCTCCTTCAAAATTCGTGCTTGTCATTTAAAATTTTAAATTAGTCCCTTTAATCGGGGATATTCAAGTATCAGTCCTCATTCTTTTGACTTTTAATTTTTGTCATTATCCCTTTGTAAGTTTTTGATTGATTTTCAATTTTATCTTTCAATTTAAATCTTTCTTTTTTTATCTTTCAAATTTGATCTAGATTCTTTATTTTTTTTCTTGCATCTTTTATAAACTTTCAATTGTTTTCAATTTCATTCTTTAATCAAAAATTTTAATTTGTTATTTTTTTAAGATTTGGTCCTCATTCTTTTGGTGGTTTCTTCTTTTAATTCTTTTGTGTAATTGATTTTTTGTTTTTAATTTAGCATTTCAATCCAAATTATCCATCCTCTCTCTTCTTATTTTTTTTTTCAAATTTGATTCTTATTTTTTTAATTGCTATTTTTTTATGATTTATATTTTTTTAATTTTATCATTTGACATTTTATTTATTGAAATTCAGGCTTCGTGATTTTTCTAGGTTTGGTGCTTCCAATCAAATGACACGGGTCACGAGTTTTATAAGCTAACACGAGTTCACATTGCTTTTTTTTATCTCACTACTCGGTGTTGATTTAAGGATTCATGGTTTTCTATGATTTTTTTATAAGATTATTCTAATCTCTTGACCTGGTTTGTGTGTTTGTTGGGTTAACTCGAATGGACTCTTATTTTTTTTCTTTTAATTACTATTTTTTTTATATAATTAATTTTTTTTAAAAAAAATTTAATAGTTGATTTATTGAGATTGACTTCATGATCTTTTCATATTTATTGCTTCTAAGAAAATAGCTCGGAATAAGAGTTAGTTAGTATCAGTTTTTTTTGTCTGATCTTTTTTTTTTTCCGTATGATTTGACATTAGTTTTTTTTAATTTGATTTCATGTTTTTTTTTTTTATCGTCAGTCATCTGAATAATAATAAAAATAATAATAAAGAAACACGCTTAATGCTTTTCATGAATTGTTGATGCCTGATTCCCCATACAAATACAAAGACTGACAACATCTATAAAACAATATCTATTTATAGGCTTCCATAAACAACCGCTCCTAAAAAACATTTTACAAAAAAATCATTACTCATGACCATTAAAAAACAGCCAACAAGAATGACAAGCTTGGGATCCACAGGGTTTCATTGACTTTTTTATTTTAATCTGGGATAGATCAAAATTTAGCTGAAATTCCAGCCCCTTCAATTCACACTCCGTTTTTTGGGTTCCAACGCGTTTATGGTATTGGAAGAAAAGTCAAAACTACTGGTAACCCTCCTGCAACTAGTTACTGGAAATGAAAATAGATTACTCTTTTCCCAGAAAGAAAACATGAATGCGACACCCCATAGTTTAATTCGAGACAGACAAATAATGAGCAATGCTTTCTATTTCTGGTTTCCTTTTTCTTAAAAGTTTTTTTTATTATATCGGTACTTCTCTTAGAATTTTCAATGAAAGATGGGTGATAAAAGCTTATTTTTAGACGTGAAAATTTCATCATTAATTCCATTGACAATTTCTAATATCGATAGAATTAATCTTCTTTATATGCTGATAAAATTAATATTCCATCTGCATTTTTTTATTTTATAGTGTAATTAATACCTTGTCTTGTAAGTTGATGCCATACGCATAACATAATGTTTTTTTGAGGCATATGTATAATAACTTCAAGCATCTAACAAAGGGGGGGAAAAGTAAAGAACTTGTTGTGAGATTGTGCAAACGCTACTAATGAAGTTGTTTTTCACCAACTCGTGAATTAAATAATTGGCAGATACGTATGCTAACTTTGTTGCATAGGCTGCTGATAAGTCTCCTATTCATTAATTAGTCTATGGCCAGCTTTTAATTCATAACTTTTTTTCTAAATGGGATATCCTAGTAGAAAACTTGTATGAGTCGTTTAATGCATGAACAGTGAAAGCTAGGGACAAACCTGTCATAACCTTGCTAGAAATAGTTAGGGATTTGTTGATAAAGAAACTGTATAATTAATAGGAGTCAGGTGCTAATTGATTATATATGAAGGTCTTATCTATCCTAAGACTCGAGAAAGTTTAGAGAAAACTACACTTCACTGTCGAGGTTTACATGTCATCTATGGTGGAGATGAGAATTTCCAAGTCTAGTGCAATCCTAATGAATAATATGTTGTAAACACCAAATTTTGAAATTATTCATATGGGTAATGATGACAAGTATCAAGTTCCATATTCATGTGGGATAGGTATACTGTCTTGGTGGGTATTTGAGAGTAAATTTCAATCTTTTTTTATTAAAATTTGTTTTTTTTTCTAGGTTAGATTTTTTTAGTGTTTTTAGATTGTTTTGATGTGCTGATGTTTAAAATAAATTTTTTTTAAAAAAAAAATATTGTTTTAATATTTTCTTAAACAAAAATTACTTTAAAAAATAACAATTACTATATTCTCAAACACCCTTTCATAAAATAAGGTTGAAAAACGAAAACTTTCACAACAAGGCAAATTCTTTTGAAGTCCATTTGCAGTCATTTGATAAGTTCCATCAATGGGTTATACTACGTGGCTAAAAACTGGAATGCATGCCCCCTTTAGTCCCACCAACCTCTAAAAGATAAACTGGAAGGTCAAAGAAATAGAGAAGAGGAGTTGATGGCCTAATAATCCTTACAAGATGCGAAGAACTTAATTATGGTTCTGTTAGGTGCGGGAGGTGTTCATAAGTTGGCCACAGTAGTAGAAGAAGCTGCAAAGGTGTCACCGAAGGAGGAAAAAAATTAAAAAGCTCGGATCAAAAAGGTTAGTTATATTTATTTATATATTAATAGTATAATTTTTTTATGATTTTATAATAATGCGTTGAAAGTATTTTAATTGATATAGATGGACAAGACAAGTGTTCCCCCAATAACTTAATTATGGCTACAACTAGCACAATGAATACAAAAACCAAGTCCTCCTCCTCCTCCTCAGATGCGAGTGTAAGTTTGGATATGGTTTTCTAAGATAGAATAATTATATTGTGATCATATATGATTGTGATAACTCATTTCTTTAATTATTACAAGTTGGGCCTCGCACACCAAGTGCATTAATATCCTTTGAAGGTCAGACACAATCTATAGCAGCAACTTCAGCAGCATCAATCTTGATATATAGCGACTTCATCTCTTATTGCCTCTTCAAAGAAACATGAGCTCATTTGGAATGGAAGAAGGTGTATGCCTTAAAGTGAGATTTCCATTTACAAATATACACACACACACACACACACACACCATTGATGATGATTTTGATCAGTTTTATATATATGACACACTTGATCATTACTTTGATTTTGGAAAGATTTACTTGCCTTCGATTATAATGTAATTATATATGGATATTGCAAAGAATTTTGGTTATATTATCTATTTTTATTTTGATAACAAAAAAAGATAAAAAATTGCTTTCACATTTTGATGCATTGTCATATCCACTACTGACCCCAAATCGATCGATCCGGCAGTACTAACCATGAAAGGTTGAAGCATGCATTCACAAGTACTCATGTCATAAAACCAAACTTTATTAGCATAACATGTTAGGATCCGTTGTCTTGTACTAACAAAAACAGACCATTTTTAAGCCCTAATACATCTAAGGGATCAGTGCACATCATAGCATTCGATCTTCTAATTTTGAAAATTAACAAGAAACAACTTCACTGCCATAAGACAGTGATCATCCATGAGCAAGTCATCGTGGTTTTTTGCTTTTATGTTTGGCAGTTTGGTAGCGGTTACTTTTCAAATAACTTTTCGTGCCGAAATGTATGCCAATGATTTTTATTTTTTTTTTACAAATTATTTTTTACATCAACACATTAAAACGATCCAAAACATATAAACCATATTAAATTTTAATAAAAAAAAATTAAATTTTTTAAAAACACAACTTACAACACTTTCCCAAGCAGTTTTAGCCTCTCTTAATCTCTCTCTAATCAGATTTGCTTCCATCATCAACCTTTAAGTCTAATAGCTCTCGTATGAGACTTTTGGCGCTATCACTATCAAAAAGCTGGAAAATACTAATAGAACAGCGACAATATACTATCATCAAAAACTCACCCATCGGTACTTTTTATTCCATCGGCATTGGAAATAATATTATGTCAAAATTTCCGTTGATGTTTTTATTTTTTTGTTTTGTTTATTATGAATTCTAAATTAATAATTGCTCGCAATAAACTCGTAACTACAATAAAAAGCATCTCTAAAATATGAAAAACCACAAAGATTCAAGACTGATGAGAAACTTTTCAACCAACTAATGTTAAATAGATTATGCTAACCTATGATTTTTTATAGTGAAAGATTTAAGTTACAAATTTATATAAATAGTACATAATAATAAGATAGACAGAAAATCCATATATAAACTTTTTTTAAAAAAATAAAAATAAATAATACATTAAAATAACTCAATAAAAACAAATAATATCATGAGACAAAAACAAATTACATAGAAAGGTAGCCCATCATACCATATTATACCCACTACTATTATCATCATTATCATAATAATTATCATCACTATCACCTACACCATGACTATCATTATAAATTTATCATCATAACTACTACAATCACCATTGCTATCTCTGTCACAAACATCATAAATTTTTTTATCATACTATCATCAATAAATAATAACATCAATTAATATCCTAATTGTTATCAATTACACATTAATTTAATCTTCTCTAAATTCTCAATAAAATTCATAATTGACTAAAATTAATTAGGATCCAACTAATTATCTATTATTTTTTCAATTCAATCCAATTAACCTAAATTGATACCTTTTAATTTTATCAATTCCACATGAAATCATTTTTTTTTCAAATTTCCAACTTAATCATAAAATTGATAAAAAGATAATTGGTACCTATTAAATTAATAATTATTTCTTTAATTCTAACATATTTAAGTTATAAAGTCACACTTAATTTCATTAAGTGACAAATTAAATTTATTTCCTTCAAATTCTAAATAAAATTTAAAATACAATTCATATATTAATACAGGTTTGATGTTGGAGTCCGAATGAGCCAAGTCCCTTTGTACAGAGTTAAATACCACTTATACAAGTTTTTATCAATTGAAAAAAGGCTTGGCAGAAAATCTGGCGCCAAACTTAACCACCGTTATATTTTGTGATGTTTCCTAGCGGAAGGGGACACAAAGGGACAACTTGGATGACATTGCAATAATTTAAACCATAAAGGGACAACTTGGATTCCGTTCAAATCCTATGGGGTAAATTAAAATTAACCTGCACAGGTTGTGTTTTAGTGATGAAAAGAATTTGTTTCATTTCTTTGTATTAGGGTTCAAGTTTTACTATGTATGTCTGTCATTCTCGTAGTATCTTACATGTTTATTTGACTTGCAGGATGTTCAGTGAGTTCAAGAATTAGTTGTGGTGTACGTAAACTAACCTGGACATCCTAAATTAAAAAATAAAAAAATTAAAATTAACTTAAAACAATATTCTTACCAGCAAAACAACAACAACAAAAAAAAATCATAAAAAATTAAAAAAAAAAAGATTTTACAAGAAAACACAAGGACGAGAAGCAGCCGAGAAACCACGAGGGCATGAGTACTAGGGAACAGGATGGAGGAACCATCGGTTTTTTTACCCTCTTTCAATACGGCGCATGGGTGCTATTGCAACAGGACCTAAAACCTCCTTCTCCTCCAGGACGAGAACTAAAAAGGTGATTTTGTGGGAATTCTTGCTGCAAGCAGAGCAAACAAAAATGTATCAGAACTAGCAGCACCGGGTATATATATTCTACTTCAAACTCGAACAAATTCCTAACATTATTATCTTTTAACTTATTGTAATGGTCCTTTTTTACCATTATCACGTCGCCACATTGTGAGGAGGACTGAGGAGCAGGGCTGCGTTCCAATATTTGTGTTTTAATCACAGCCGGAAAATAAAACAGAAAGAAACCCTGTGAAAGGTGGCCATGATCAATCTATGGGCCCATAGTCAACATAACCTTTTGTCTCACAGCTACGGGAAAGAGAAGAGAGGAGAAAAAATGAGCCAGCCAGCAAATACCAAGATGACTCAAAGGCTCACCAAAAGCCAGTGTCTCGTTAGCCCCCTCAGCTCCGTATTAGCCGCCCCCAGTTGTGCCCTATGTGAAGCTGTGACTTGTGAGTTCTGACCCTTTCCGTTTTATTACAGTTACGTGACCCTCTCTCAACCTTCCCTCTTGTTCTCTGTCTCTCTCTGATTTGGTGCCTGAAAACCCGCCCCGTGGTTCTATTCATTGGCTGTTGGAGTTCCTATGCGCCACTTCACGGACATGAAATTAACCGCCCCCAGTTTTATTGGCTTCGCTGTTCGGATCCTTTTTAACCATTAGTGATCTATCACTGTCACAACAGTAGCACACATCATTGCTCTAGCGCCAATCGTAAGAATCCTCCGGATATTTTATCGAACGACTAATCTAACCCTTCAAACAAGTTGGTTAATGGAGTAAATAATCTGAGTTGAGAAATTAGGTTCGACCTTCACCGTAGTTTTGTTTTGCTAATATTATATAAATATTTTCTCCATTGCTCATGAAGAAATTACAGCTAGATTTTGATCATCTTTTCAAGTGTAGAGAGGTTGCGATTCGCAAACACGCATCTTCAATTATAGAAAATATTGCTTGTAAGAGCAAAAATCATACGTTGGAGCTACGACCATTCTACAACCGTGCAATTAAGTATATGATTAGTACAATGTACGAGTCAATGTCATATGTTGTGACGTTTGTCCTCGAGATATGAGCAAGACCGAGCAGGCGGACATGTCTATTTAAGAGTTTTTTTTCCAAAGAAATCTAGTAATAGCCTATACATTTTATATATCCA
This sequence comes from Populus simonii, assembly GCA_007827005.2. Lineage (NCBI taxonomy): Eukaryota > Viridiplantae > Streptophyta > Magnoliopsida > Malpighiales > Salicaceae > Populus > Populus simonii. Next base: position 17,807,072 of record CM017465.2, on the reverse strand, counting down.
CTCTAATTATTGATTGGTGTATTTGTAGTTGTACCACATCAAATGAATTTAATTCAATAGATTGTTTTTTATAATGGGGAATAGCTTCATCACGTCCTCAAAGTTGCATAAATATATTTTTTATAATATTTTTACATCGTATTTCAATCAGTTCCTTCTTTAATGATATCATATATTATATTTTAAGACAGAATATTCCTCGCTGAATTCAATACGAACAAATCAATAAAAAACCATTACCATACCCCTAGCATAGATTAAAAGTAGCTTTGGTTTCCGTACCCAAATTATTTTTTATATAAAAATAATATTAAAATATTAAAATGAAATAAAAATATATAAGAAATCAATCAAAGACTTGTAACAATATTAATTAAGGTTAAACCAATATATGATATCCCTTTAAATTTACGAGTTATATCATTTGACTAAAATAACTCAATAAAAAAATTATAAAACTTTTTTTTATATAAAAAAATATATGTTAACTTTTTAAATATGTAACTTAGTTATTAGACCTAAAACATCTAATATAGAAAGACCATAAAGTTTAATTCTCAATCAATTAATGAAATTGAAAAAAGAAATTATATAAAAGAATTTTTAAAAAATAACAATTTAAATAATAAGGATCAAGATTATTATTATTACTGTTATTAATAAGTGATATCATCACTATTATTATTGTTGTTGTTGTTGCTATTATTATTAAAATTACTATTATTATTATTCATCGTCATTATCATTATTACTATTATCCAATTATTGCTAGCATATCATTAGTATTAATAATAATGGCATTCCTATTATTATTATTATTATTATTATTATTATTATTATCATAACTATTATCAGTATCACCATCATTATTGTTGTTGTTGTTGTTGTTTTTGTTATTGTTATCATTGTTGTCACTACTACTATTATTTATATTTTTATTATAATATTTATTCTTCTTCTCCTTGTTGTTTGTTATTGTTATTGTTTTTGTTGTTATAACTATTATTTTATTATTATTGTCATTATCATTAAAATTATTATTATCACTGCTACTATTACTACTACCACTATTACTATTATTACTACTACTGTTACCACCACTATCATTACTATTAGTATTATTATTAGTATCATTATTACCATCATTGTTATTGTTGTTGTTATCACTATCATAACTATCATTATCAAAATTATTATCATTATCATTGTTATTACCATCATAATAAACTATTATTACTACTATTATTATCAATATTAGTAGTATTATTAGTGTTATTATTACTATTACTATTATTGTTTTTGTTATTATTGCCACAATTATTACTATCATTATTATTGTTATTACAACTAACATTACTATTATTATTTTTGTTAGCATCAACATCATCATCATTTTTATTTTTATTTTTATTATTATTATAACAATTATCATCATCATCATCATCACTATTATTATTTTTATTACCATCATCATTATTATTACTATCACTATTACTACTACTACTACTAATACTATTACTATGACAATTATAATCATTATTGAAAAAATAAAAACCATGAATTTGATTTGAAGGATAAAATTAAAAACTATAAAATATTTGACAAAAAGGCCAATGAAAACAGTAAGACAATAAAAGAAGAGGGACCAAATTAAAATCATTATTATTATCATTGAAAAAACAAAAACACAAACTTGATCTGAACGATAAAATTGAAAGTTATAAAAACTTTTACAAAAAAATAAAGGAAAATAATGAGAAATTAAAAGTAGAAGGACAGAATCAAAAAATATAATATATATATATATATATATATATATATATATATATTAGAAATTAAAGGGTTAAATTTAAAACAAATGAAACTCTAACAAAAAGGAAAATGACAAAAATATAAGAATCAAAACGAAAAAGATTAAATATGAAATATCAATAACAATAAGGACCATAATGCATTTTTAAGGGTAGGAGAGAGAAATAAAGGGTAAAAAAAATTCACCGATGATAAACCAGCCACATTTAAACGACATATGCTATCTATAATGAAATAGAAGATAATAAGGAATAAAATTATACTGTGGAAGCCTATTTCTGACAATCAGGAGTTGTCGTATTCGCCATCTAAAGTGCGTTGCGGATCCCACGCACTAACAATTTTTTAAAATTTAAAGATATTATTTGAATGCTAAATTACATTATTGCCCTCAATCAAACCTATAAATAACAAAAAAAAAAAACCTAGGCTAAAAAACCTTAATACCCTCGACCCCAATTACTTCAATTTCTTTGATTGAAAGGTGTATTTGTAATTTTACCGTTTATAGAAAAATGAAAATACCAAAATACACTTGCCTTACTTGTGTCGATTTTTTTTATCCTCAAGGATATTTATGTGTATTTTATTGTTCATAAAAATATAAATAAACTAAAATACCTCCAAACAAATCTATAATTATTAATATGCCTTGTGAAAATACAAAAACACCTATAATTGCGAGGCAAACCTTTTTTTTAGGCTTTAAATGCCACTTTACTATTGTAGCGAATATCCAAACAAATCTATAATTATACATGTAAGTTTGACAATCCACCATACCTAATATTTCTGGGCTCAACTATACACCGAGCCCATATAAATTTGAGTTTGAAAATTCACCAGACTTAATATCCCTAAGCTCAGCATGTAGGTCTGACCATCTGCCAAATATAATATATTTGAGTTCAGTTATGTGCTGAGCTCACGTACATATGGGTCTGGGAAGCAAATAAATCTAGTATTATTGGATTCAGCTACATGCTGAATTAAGAGATTAACCAATAATCGGATAGATAAACCTTATTCTTAATTTACTTGAATTTTAGCATCTCATCATTTTCAATCATAAATAAAGTAAAATTGAAATCCCTGTTTTACTTTGGTAAATTTTTGTAAATGCAGTTACAATATTCGGGTGGGTTGAAGTCATTAAATTAAATAATTTACTTATACAAAAATGGATTTGAAGTTAACAATGATATCATTCGCATAAAGTTGTCGTTAACAGTACAAAAGTAAAAATATCTAAAGAATATAGATGAAGCGTTTGCAACAGGAGTATTTAGCCAAGATTTGATATTAGGATTTGTATATGGAATATGTTATGGATTACTTTTTAAAAGTAATTTTTAATTGAAAATTTATTTTAAAAAAATTATTTATTTTATATTATTATATCAAAATTATTGGAAAATATTATAGAAATATCAATTTAATATTTTTAGTCAAACACACTTTTAAAATATATCCAAATACAATTATAAGCGCAAAAATTAAACTATCTTAAAGAAAGTGGATGCCCCTTTTCAGAATTAAAAAAGTATTTGGTATTGTGATAATTTTTTTTTATCTAATTATATATTAGATGTTAACTAAATAGCTTTTGTTTTTTTTTAATTGACTTTATATATAATTGTGTTCCAGACCTTAATTTTATAGAAGTTTAAATATATTATTTTATTTATTTTATATACAAAGAGTTATCTCATAATAATTGTAACTAAATATATTTTAAAAAAATTATAACTAAAATTAATTTTTTAAACTATAACTATAAATACTAGCTGGATGCAAAACAAAATTAGAAGCGAAAGATATTTTTTAACAGCTGTTGTCACCTGTTATATGTGTGGCTCTAGCCAAAACCCTGGTCTCTACGTCCATGTCAACCTCTCGAGCCACAGCTAGCTCGAGTCCATGTAGCCGTCACCATCAAATTTATTTTTCCATTTTCTCACTAAAAATGTTTTTGTATAACTCACTTTATATCATCTTTCATGTTTTTTTTAGGTAAAAACAATGTTTTCAAGGTTTTTCAATTTTTTTAAAATTATTTTTTCTTATTTTGAATTGTTTTGATAGATTGTTATTAAAAATAATTTTTAAAAATTAAAAAAAATATTATTTTAATATATTTTTTTAAAAAAATAAACATGATAATAAAAGATAGTAAAATAACAACAATAAAGTCACTGTCTACAAACGTAATCATGGCCCCGTTTTTTTTCCTTTCACTTTTCTACTTCAAACTTCAAACCACAACGAGGCCTATAAAGTCCTAACCAAATGCAACTTCATTCTCACCTTGAAACCAAACAGAGGAATCACAGGAAGAAGTAAAGAAAGAAAAGTCTTAAAAAAACCTTTCTTTCTTTTCATTTTCTTTTACGTATCTTTCCTTATTTATTAGGCGATACTAATGGGAGCCTCGGTCGACAACCGTCAATTCCACCTCGAACCCACTTTAAACGGGGTGGCTCGTCCCTTCAAATCCGTTTCAAACCACCGGCCAAACTCTCCGGTTCGGACGTTGAACTTCTCGAACCAAGACTTTACTCGGTACAACCAGAAACCAGTTCCAACATTGGAGGAAGAAGACTCTTCAAGTGAAGATGAAGCTGATTATAAGGATCTGATCCGCAAAGGTAACAGTGAATTAGAGCCGTCGATTTTTGATCCACGAGATGAAGGAACGGCTGATAAGTGGATCGAACGCAACCCTTCCATGGTCCGTCTTACAGGGAAACATCCCTTCAACTCTGAACCGCCATTGGTTCGTCTCATGCACCACGGGTTCATTACACCGGTCCCACTTCACTATGTTCGCAACCATGGTCCTGTTCCAATTGCCACGTGGCAAGACTGGACTGTCGAGGTTTGCGGTCTGGTTAAAAGGCCAGCCCGTTTCACCATGGAGCAGCTAGTCAACGAATTCCCAGCTCGTGAACTCCCTGTCACTCTAGTTTGCGCAGGTAACAGACGCAAAGAGCAAAACATGGTGAAACAGACAGTTGGGTTCAACTGGGGTGCTGCGGGTTTGTCTACATCAGTGTGGGGTGGCGTGCCATTGCATTTGCTGCTCAAGAAGTGTGGGATCTACAGCCGTAAAAATGGAGCCCTCAATGTTTGTTTCGAAGGTGCTGAGGACCTGCCAGGTGGCGGTGGATCAAAGTACGGGACTAGTATCAAGAAAGAGGTTGCTTTGGATCCATCTCGTGATATTATTTTAGCCTATATGCAAAACGGTGAGCTCTTGTCGCCGGACCATGGGTTTCCGGTGAGGATGATCATACCAGGTTTCATTGGTGGGCGCATGGTAAAATGGTTAAAGAGAATAATTGTTACCACTAAAGAGTCAGATAGTTACTATCACTACATGGACAACAGAGTACTGCCCTCGCATGTTGATACAGAGCTAGCTAATGCCGAAGGTACGTAACATGATATGATATGATATAATAATAGCATATGTCAATATCAATTTGGCAGTCCATGGTACGTCATGAAATTTTACGGGGCATCTGAATATATAGCAGTAACAACGATTATGCTACCTTTGTTGTTTTGCAATGTGTAGCCTGGTGGTATAAGACAGAGTATATCATCAATGAGCTGAATATAAATTCCGCGATCACAACGCCTTCTCACGAAGAGATATTGCCAATTAACTCATGGACAACTCAGAGCCCGTTCACGCTGAAGGGATACGCATATTCCGGTGAGATTTTTACTTTACTTTCTTCTTGAAAGATAATTCTTTGTTTTTAATTTAATTGGGGCGATATAAATAAATATATCTGTCGATTTTAGACTTTTCGTTTGGTACGCATCCAGAGAATTGAAAGATAATTCCACTACGATTTTAGACTTTTCCTTTTATAAAAAAATCTGTCGTTGGTGGAGGTTCCTCGTAAATAATATAAATTATATTTTAAAATTTAATAATAAATTATTTATTAAAAAATAAAAAATTATATTTTAAAATCTCACCTAACTGTTTAAGTTATTGGATTGAATTGGTTCTTTGTTATAATATTAGAGTAGTTTTGATGATTAAATAATCACAAGTTTAAATCTCACAATTTTATTTACTTGATAAAAATTAAACATAAAATAATATGAATTTATATAAATTTCAAGCTTAAAAATTTTTTAACTTAAAAAATTATATTACAAATTAATATAAATTATATCTTTAAATTTTATCATTTAACTTATTGAAATGAAATGGTGACATATGCCTCTCCTCTTTTAGAACTTAAGAAGAGTTTTTGTACTGAAAGTAATCTTGTTGTCTCACTTGCAATTTTTTGTAAATTAAGGCGGCGGTAAGAAAGTGACGCGTGCTGAGGTGACTTTGGACGGTGGAGAAACGTGGCGGGTCTGTAACTTGGACCACCCAGAGAAGCCCAACAAGTATGGCAAATACTGGTGTTGGTGCTTCTGGTCCCTGGAGGTGGAGATACTGGAGTTACTTGGAGCCAAGGAGATTGCAGTCCGGGCCTGGGATGAAACCCTTAACACCCAGCCGGAGAAGCTCAATTGGAATGTCATGGTATGTATGCATGCATGTCCGATCAACTTGTGTTCTCGGACTTTCAAACACATCCACCTGTAATTATGTGAATCTGGACAAAATCAAAATTGTCAACTTTTAGTTAAATAATGTGTCAATTGAAAACTTGAATTTCCTACGAAAGCGACATAATTCTCAAGTTGGTGCCTTTAGCTTGAATTTCTGACGTACAGCGTTCAAAGCCGATCGACAGCTCCAGAAATTAAATTTGTGGGGTGGCGTGTTCTTGAGCTCACCGGTTATTTTCATGGGAGAATAGGATATCTCCCTTTATACAAACATCTTTATCTAGGCTGAATTGTCAACGTGATTTTATGTTATTGTTTTTGCTCTTTTAAACTCTTCTTATAAAAAATATTTGCTGTCTTGAATATTAGCTAAATTAAAGAATATAAGATTTAATTATTTATACTCAGTTACTATCTTAAATGCTAGCTCTTTTCTCTTTAAGAGCTGGTGCAAGAAGTCATCCGGACAAGGGCTTATATGAAATTGAATATTAATGACAAATACTTTTACCAAGGTTAAAAATCGATTTATATTGTCACAGATATTCATTGGCTTGAAGTGTATTGCAAACATAAGTTTAGCCCTAATGTGTATTTAAACATGGTGCCATTATGATGAACAGGGAATGATGAACAACTGCTGGTTCCGGGTTAAAACAAATGTCTGCAAACGTCACAAGGGTGAGATTGGAATCGTGTTCGAGCACCCCACCGTTCCGGGCAACCAGTCCGGTGGGTGGATGGCTAAGGAAAGGCACCTAGAGAATTCATCGGAGAATATCCGAACTCTGAAGAAAAGTGTTTCAACACCCTTCTTCATGAACACTTCATCAAAAGCTTTTTCCATGGTTGAAGTAAAAAAACATAATTCAGCTGAATCGGCGTGGATAATTGTTCATGGTCATGTCTATGATTGCACTCGCTTCCTTAAAGACCATCCCGGTGGCACCGATAGCATTTTAATCAATGCCGGTACTGATTGCACTGAAGAATTCGATGCCATACACTCTGATAAAGCCAAGAAGATGCTTGAGGGTTATCGGATTGGAGAATTGGTCAATTCAACCTCTTACACATCTGACTCGAACGCGTCTTCGCCTAGTAGCTCAATGCATGGTGCGTCCAATATAGCACAGATGAATTTGGCTCCTATCAAAGAAATTGCCCCAGCAAGAAATGTTGCACTTGTCCCGCGTGAAAAAATCCAATGCAAGCTAGTGAAGAAGGAAATTCTCTCTCATGATGTGCGTCTTTTTCGATTTGCATTGCCATCAGAGGATCAAGTACTGGGGTTGCCAGTAGGGAAGCACATTTTTTTATCCGCTACCATCGATGATAAGCTGTGCATGCGAGCTTATACGCCAGCCAGCACCATTGATGCGGTGGGGTTTTTTGATCTTGTGATTAAAGTTTATTTTAAAGGCGTGCATCCAAAGTTCCCTAATGGAGGGCAGATGTCACAGTACCTTGACTCGTTATCGCTGGGGTCTGTGGTAGACGTGAAGGGTCCATTGGGTCACATTGAATATGCTGGTCGCGGCAACTTTATGGTTCATGGCAAACCCAAGTTTGCAAAGAAACTGGCTATGTTAGCAGGTGGTACAGGTATCACACCGATTTATCAAGTGATTCAAGCTATTTTGAAAGACCCAGAAGACGATACTGAGATGTATGTGGTGTATGCGAACCGCACCGAGGACGATATTCTGCTGAGGGACGAGCTTGATTCTTGGGTGAAGGAACACGAGAGATTAAAGGTGTGGTATGTGGTTCAAGAGTCTATCAAGGAAGGCTGGCTGTACAGTACTGGGTTCGTTACAGAGAGCATCCTGCGCGAGCATGTTCCGGAAGGATCAAGTGATGCTCTGGCTCTGGCTTGTGGTCCTCCGCCGATGATTCAATTTGCTGTGCAGCCAAATTTAGAGAAAATGAACTACGATATCAAGAATTCCTTACTAGTTTTCTAGAAAAGAGAGAAGGGGTGTCTTCAAAATAATATGAAATTGTACGTCCATATTAGCATGGTTTGTTACTTGGTTAATCCTTCCACTTGTAAATGAAATGAGGGCTATTTTCCATGTATTATTATCAAGTTGAAGCTTAATTGCTGTGTGTATAAATCAAAGGTTAATTCATTATTGTAATGACCTTACTGCACAAAATTTCTCCATGCATGTTGTTTTTGTTGGATATCATTATAATTATATTTTTCAAATTAACTATTCCGAGCTCTTGAACATACCTTGTAATGGTACTTCTTCACACCTCATTTTCAGATGCAGGGACATGCTCTGATTGCAATCCGCTCACTTCAGGAGGAGCGGACGGAAGGCGACGGGGAGGCCTTTGCTCTGTCTGCTTCTTCCCGTTCGTTCTTTCTACCGTGTCAACTGGAGCATGCTTGAGAATGCTATTTTTTATTTTAAAATATATTAAAATAATATATATTTTTATTTTTTAAAAATTATTTTTACCAACAACACATTAAAATTATCTAAAAACATAAAAAAATTATTAATTTAAAACCAAAAATAAAATAAAAAATTTTTAATTTTTTCAAATACTCTTTCAAAACACAATCACAAACACACTAAATCATACAAGTACGTACCGATGTGTTTCCCTGGCTATCCTAAACAGCACAGTGAAAATGAAAGGCAACCAATGACAACCTGACATGTTAATTTGTCAAGGATGGGATTTACGGTGGCTTTGTAGGAGAATCAATACCAATAAAGCTTCCCTCATTAGCAAATGAAAGGAAATGTTGCTTTGATGGTAAAGGAGATGCGCATCTCATTATCATATATATATATATATATATCTTTAAAAACAAGCGCTAAAATAGCTCAGCGCACGAAAGAATAATTTTAACCCACCAAAACTATTTTTAACTCATTTAAAGCCAAAAACATTTAAAAATCAATTCTAGAAACTAATTTAACAATTCTAAAAATAACTCAAATCACAAAATTATATCATATAATTTTTTTCTTCTTCGATTTAAATTTGTCTTTTAGAAAAAATCAAGGCTTAAAACAATCACTATAAAACTCTTTTTATCGAATGCAACTTATTAACACTAATTTCAATAATTTTAACTATTTTAGTGGTTGAAATAAATAAAAATAACAACTCTCTTTTTAAACTAAAATCCAATAAGCTTTTTTCTCTCTTCTAACATAAAAGAATTGAAAAATTAAAAAAATAAATTTTGATATCAAAATTTAATTTTTAAAAACTAAAAGGATCAATTACTTATAAACCAGATAAGAGATTAAAGTTAAAGTAAACTTTTTGCATGAAACTCAAATTCATTACATATGCTACTCGTCATTTTCATTTTAATTATTTAACTTTTAATCCAACTTTTTCTCCTAACTGAATGCAAATTTAAGCTAAAAAAAGCTTAATTATTTTAAAAATAAAGTTTAAAAACTAAATTAAAATTTTTATATAAAAATCAACTATCTTAATCTATAATAATTTATAAAAAAGTACATAGCAAAAATAGCTATAATGAAAAGCCCTATATGTTTCTGCGAGTATGTTTGCAGTGTGGTAATGGTTGCTTTTCAAATAACCTTTTGTGTCGAAATGCATACTAATGATATTTTTTTATTTTTTAAAAATTATTTTTGATATCAGCATATCAAAACGATCCAAAACATAAAAATCATATTAAATTTTAGTATAAAAAAAAATTAAATTTTTCCCAAACGCTTCCAAATTATACCTGATATAACGTGTTATTAAAAGATTTGCGCACCTGCAACTTAGAGGAAGATCAAATTAAACAAATAATGAAAGATTTAGAAATTTATTTGCCTCTCTCCAAAAAAAAAAGAAGAAAAACTCAACATGTCCATCTGGATGCGCCTTTACGCATCAACTTGATTATATATTTTTTTCTATCAGTCCCAACTTGCTTGATACCATGTTATTATTAACAAAATCCAAAAAGCTTGGGGGTAATTTTGTAATTTCATAAGAATTCATTAATCATTGCCAGTAAAATGATTATTCTACTTGTAGATTCGTAATTTTTTAAAGCTGATGTACAAGGATGTTCTTATATTTAGATTCGTAACAAGGATGTTTTTATATTTTTAATTTTTTAAAAAGATTAAAATAACTTAAATGTCTTTAAAAGTGGAATTGTTTTTAGCTTAGGTTAAGGGACATTTTTGTTATTTTTAAGTTGGTTCAGAGCAATTTTTTAATTTAACAAATATAAATATTATTAAAAAATGGTTGATATGTGCATTACATGTGAGACCGTCTGGTGATCAAATATCTTCTTCTACGATGACATTTGAATCGTTTCAATGTCCCCTCTGTGATGCACCGACACATGTGGCTAATGGTCTTCCAGTTTGGTACTAGCAATCTTTTTTTTTCTTTTCTTCATTTCTCTCATCTACTTGATTTTTATGTTGCCTTTTCAAAAATTCCAAGCAATCTTTCAATTTGTTATTCTTTCGGATTTGGTTCCTTTTATTTTAATTACTATATATTTTATTTAAAATAATTTATAAAATTAAAATTCATTTTCAATTTCATCCCCCTTCAATTTCTTTTATCTTTTGAATTTAATCTTTATTATTTTGATTGTTATTTGTTTTATTTAAGACAATTTTATCCATGATCAACTTGACAATTACTAATACCCCCGTGAAAAGACTTTAATATCCCCATTAGCCAGTTCAGTGATTTTAGGTGGGAAGAGTAAGTATTGAAAACCATGCAATCAGGTAAAATAGTAAGATTGTAGAGGGATTAATTGCGATGCATGAAAATCATCCCTAACTGCTAAAACTATATAAAAACACTGCAGGTAGTGCACTCGTACAATCTGCTTTGTCGACGTAGCTCAAGCCAACACCACTGGGGTAGCTTTTGCATTTATAATTTAAAATAATAGTTTTAAAAAAGAATTAGTTGTGGTTTTAAAAGCAAATTAAAAATATATATTTAGTTAAAATTGTTATAAGATAGTCTTCTATTTATAAAATGAATTAAAAACAAGTCTTTATAAATAAATAAAATAGATAATTTTAGTTTTATAAATCAAAATTTAAAATGCTATATGTAGAGTTCAATATAAAACTATTTAATTAATCAAATAAATAGTTTTTTATGGATAAAAAAAATATAAAAAACGATATCTTACAGCTGGCGTGGTTTTAGGAAGCCTTTACATAAGCTGATTCGCTCATCATCGCCACGAAATCCAGTGGGCCATTGATCTCATTCTCCCATGCTTCAGCTGGCATCGCCTCAAGTTTCACGTGAGCCGCAATACTCGCTCCGGGGAAAATGCAACATTTCTTGGACGCTCGTGCCGAGATCAAGATAGGGATATCCCAGAGACATGAAAACCAGTTGGATTACATGTTATTATAGGATTCAGACGCAAGACATTTCTAAAAGGGGCAGTTGAAATTCGAAGCCAATCATACTCATCGGGCTTAACAGCCCGAATGTCCCAATATAGACTGGGTATTTTCAAGTTTCCATGCCAAGCAAGAGCGCGCCTTACAGATACTGCTAGTCTTCAAAAACTGAGGACGAGTTAGTATTGCAGATGGCTAGTAATTATGACAAAACTGAAACTAAAAAAAGTGTTGGTACCATCATTTTTTGCTTTCTAGTTCACAACTACCTAAGCAACAAGCAAGAAAGAACGGGCTGGAAGTCGACGTGGTCAGTGCAGCAAATTCTGTTTTCTTTGAAAGGCTAGAAATTCTTTTTGAATGCAAGTGCTAATAATTTTCGTCAGTTTGAAGTTTTGAATCATGTTTCACCAGATCAGGATGCATGCATCTGAAGAACCATTCTAGTAAATACATTAGCAGCAGGGAGGAAAGGACAAACCAAAAGGAGACCAGATAGTGCTCGAATCTTCAGTCCAAGATGTACGGGATACATAATGGTGAGAGACTCGTTGAATATAAACAAGGAAAAAGAAAGCATCAATCACGAAAAATATATCAACAACGAACCAACACGATCCCAGTTCAAATTACTATGCACGAATATGATAGTCAATCGTGCACCTAAACAGACCAATTAAATGCTTTAATCCTTATCGGAACTAATGACCTAACCATAGGCAAGGCCCTCAGACTCTCATTCCTAATATTTGTTGGAAACCACACTTATTTGACACCAATGGCATAGCACCACATCAGGGTACATGGGCAACCATCACACATGGCACGTGATCGCAGCAGAAAAAATGTAGAGAAACCAATTTGAGATAGTTGATTACCGCCTTTGTAACCCCAATCGTGTTCAGTAGCTTCGACCTCTACTACCTCTATACCACCGCCTCCTTGGTCTCTCCAGCAGTATCCTGTGAAAACCTCGCCCAGTTATTGCCGCAGAACCAGGAGGGCCAGGACGGCGTGTCCCATAGTCGTCCTCATCCAATGAATCATAGTCTATGTGATATCCATTACGAAAGCGGAAGCCACTACTCTGCCCTCTATCAAATGACCCCAGAGATAAGAAACCATCATCCAATGATGAATCAGAATCAGAATCGTAGTCATTATGAATGCCACGATACCCCGGCTCAATCACATAATCACCAAGCACCATTGCCCCGGGCGTTGATGACATAATTGTGCTGATTACATCATTTCTCTCCCTTTCACATTCAAACCTCTTCCATTTTTCTTTGTGTATAGGATCCACAGCTCGAGGTTGTGCCGATGGGTGCTTTGCCTTAACATGCTTCCTCAGCTGCTTATAAGTTCCAGCAAATGAGCACTTATCCTGCATGCAGGTTCTTTTCTTGGCATTGAGATGCTTACGAGCTGGTTCCACCACTGTCCAACCTTTAACCTGCCCTCGACAAAGTGGACACAAAAGCTCTGGAACCTCCGCCCTCTCATTGGCTGGCTCCACATGCAAAGCGGGTCTTGAATGATCCATTGAATTGCTTTCTTGCTGCACCCCTTCTGTAGGAGTTATTTTTGCATAAGCTTTCTTGTATTGTTCAAGACAGTTGGAAAAACGACGACTGGTGGCACACATATATGGACGGCAGCCCTTTTTATAAGAGAAGCAAAGGAGAAGCACTGCGTTGTGAGGATGCTCCAGACAAATAGAGCAGGTAGCACCTTCCCAATCTTTCTTCTCTGAAGCTTTTGAATGTTTTTTCTTCAAGTGGCAACTTTTAACAGCCTTCCGTGAACAAGGTGACAATGCATGTGGTGTCACTCTGTGCTGCCGGGAATCAGCCTTGCATCGCACCTTATTAACTTTCACCATTTTCAAAGTGTACCTAAATTGAGAGAGAGAGATAGAGAGATCAGATAAAAACCATTCATGTGATTTATGTTACTGCACTTTCATCCAAATACATTTACCCTATGGCATGTGTTTTAGTATTTGTGTTTAATAATTCAGTTTTGTTCCATGTGGACCTCGGAATGCACAAGGTAACCACCATTCAACAAAAACCGATCATTGGAGCAACACATCAACATAGGTAAACGGAAGCAGAACATGATGCCTTTTGCACATATATTTCAATGAAGAATGCTACAGGCACATCGTCCACTGAATGCAGAAATATATCACAATAGATTGGTACTTCATTGAAAACTCAGATCTCAAAGTATTTGGATGTGTCCTCAGTTATTAGTATTTTGTGAATGACCAGCCCCAAAAAACATTGGACACCTTCAATTATTTATATTTTCAAAAAGATCCCCGCTGTAAACATAGGATACCTAGCATATCCATCCACGTTCACTCTTGGTATCTGATTAAGAGTTTTACAAGGAAAGGAAACACAATGAAATGAAAATGACTTTACAATATAAAAGTTGACATTCATTGCAGCAGTTTGTTATAGTGGTGCTGCTGTTTGGCCCCATAAAAATTACAAGAATCATAAAACACTTCAAGAAGCTAATACACTACAAGGGTCTAACCAAAAGAATTTCTAACAACATATTGGAAGCAGAAAGCAAGAAAGTAACATTTCCAAAGACATGAAGAAGTTGATTCAGAAAACAGCTGGACTTTATTAAAACAACTGGAACAACAATATAAAACAAAAGCATAATCTCAAAATAGCTCGTGCAAAAAACTTACACACACCTTCATAGCCTATTATCACCAATAAAGGATACATATGGCATCTCTAATCCATAAAAAAACTACGGAAAATTATTTTTCCCCTAAGAACACTGACAGATTGCTTGATCTCATGCAGACAGAGTTGAAAAGTAACAGAAGTTTTAAGGTCAAAATCCACCATTTTTTGCCTTTTTTAAATTATTAATTGTATTATATAGGCTAGCACCCTTACCTTAACCTAGATCGGACCTATACTAACCCTTCCCATCCAATATATTGGGTGCCAACCTGCTAGCCATATAAACTACCCACGAGACCTTAAAGCCCTGACCTCTTATCGAGGTGCTCCCAAAGTTGTCACTGAAACAAGTAGCTGTTGGCTTCAAATGCATGTTCACCTGCAAAGAAACTATTTTGAAATACACTTGGAAAACATATGTTAAGTAAAATTCAAAACTGTCATAAATCATGTGATAAATTTTTAATTAATTGAAGAGAAATTAAATCACTTATGACAAGCAATTGTGGATCAATAGGACAAGTACCATTTAGATATGGATTTTTTTAAGAAAAAACACAAATACAGTCAAACTGCACAATAATAGCCTGAAGTGGTGGGATTTCTATTCCTTTTCTGATTAAAAACAAGAGGAACAAGGACACAGGAGCATGCTTTGTAGAGTTCAAGAGCAATAATAACTGGTTCGCCTTTGCAAAACAAGTAACAACATAACCATTGTTAAACTCCATTTCCATCATCAACATTCCAATTAATTACAGACTATTTAACCAAGACTTAAGTGACAATTTGGAAAATGTCTGAGGTCAAGCTTGGCTCACAAATCTGGGTAAAAGAGGAGAAAACACATCAAAAGGTTTTGACAAAGCAAAAAAAAAAAAAGTGAGAGCAAATGAATTTCAAGTTTTGCACATCCAGACACTTGCAAATCATAACAGCACTTAAACAAAATGTATAGGTCAACCAGCAAGAACCTGCTCGACTTGCTTGGTAAATTAAGTCGACATCAAATGCAAGTTTATCATTTGAAATCAACGCTTAAGCGTTTATTTAATTTTAAAAATATGCCTAAATAATTGAATCATGAATCTTCAATGTCAAACCAATGATCGGTGCATCAGAATAAGACACGGTATCTAAGC
Source organism: Populus simonii (assembly GCA_007827005.2). NCBI lineage: Eukaryota > Viridiplantae > Streptophyta > Magnoliopsida > Malpighiales > Salicaceae > Populus > Populus simonii. The sequence continues at coordinate 17,791,415 of CM017465.2, read as the reverse complement.
TTAAATCTAACTTTGGGTTCATAATAAAAATAATATAGCAGTCCAAATGAAACAGGTGATCAAATTATACACGACAAATCGAAGCTACAAGCATGGTCCCAAGAAAATAAATTCGGGTTCTGTCAATTCCACAAGATTCAAACGATCGCAGTTAAAATGAAATCGGAATCCGAAACCCTAAAAATGAAAATTAAAATCGGAATCAGACATACCTGAAGGAGAGGTTAGATCAATTAAATAACGATTAGAGGGGGTGGATCGGATATATAAGGTTAGTTTTTTTAGGGTCGAAGGAGGAGGAGAATTACGGGTGTGGAGTAGGAGAGAGACACCCGTTCTTCGCGGTTACGTACGCCGTCCCTGCTCTGCTGTGTTGGGTTTCTCCACCTATTTATTTATTAATTTATTTAATGTAATGCCATAATTAGTTCTCGTAATTAATTTATTTCTCCCTGCTTTTCTTTCTCTCTCTCTCTCCCGCCCCATGTGATTGGTTGTGGGGCCACTGTCGACATTTTAAACGCTACCATGATATGGCCCTTTATCGATCTTCGTATCTACGCTTTTTCCACGTGAGAATGCGTGCCTACGGGTTTGACTTGGGCTGGGCTGGGCTGTTTTGGTGTCTAAATATCTGGCCCTTTTATATTTAAATTTGAATTTGGGTACTTAAAGGGCTGGGCGCTCCCCAGGATAGAAAGATTAAAAGTGTGGAAATGATAGTTTCGGAGGCAAGCCTATATTAGTTTGTCCGCTGGAAAAGTTTAAATTTATTAAGCAATGCACTGGATTATGGCTACTATCTGGGTCGGATAGGATTATTTATTAAACATAATTTATTTTTTCAAGGTATTGTTAGCATAAAAAGAATTTAAATTATGAGTTGATATTGCATAATAGATTTGATAGGTATAAAAATAACTTGAACAATTAGTAAAAATATAATTTGATTCGAGAAATATTTTAGATTACATTTTTATTTTAATATCAAGACAGAAACATATTGGATAGTCTCAAATCAATTCAGGTTAATTGGTCAAATTAACAACTTGAATAATGAGATTGTGATAACCCCATAAAAATAAATCAAAATAGATCACGAAACTCAATTCTCAATAAGCTTAATATTAAAAGATGAAATGAAAAAATAACTTAAAAAACAACTCGAGTCATTAAAACCGTAACATGGTTCATGAGACCGGAATAACGCTATAAAAAGCAAATTAAAACAATTTATAAATTTTAATTTCCAATAAATTTAACATTAAAAAATAAAAAAAATAAAAATCTCAATTCTCATAGAATAAAGCATTGGTTAGGTTTTGTTGATAATAATGTAAACCAACACAACTCTTGGTGAATTAATTGTTGAACCCGAGTTAACTTGTATCTAAATAACCAAAAAAAACTAAGGGTGGGGAGAATAGCAAAACCCAACCGGCCGGCCGGCCGGAAATTGAATATGATCAAACCATGAATGCCCAAATACTAGATGTTGAAGCACTAGATTCCAAAATACCATGAATGCCCGTATAGTTTCAATTGATGTGGACTATCCAATAGCAATTAGTGGTGGTCAGCAAGGAAAACTAATCGTTTTGTTAATGGATAATGGGATTTAAGTTCATACCTCGCCACTGAAGGAGCTTTAATTCGCTAGAACCAACCCAAACACGCACTAAATCGCAAGTCTTAAAACCATCATTATAGGTGCGGTAGCATTCCCGCCCCTAACCCTGTTTTGTGGATTGACCAAAACCTAAGGTTTGTTTGTTAATTAAAAAAAAAATTATTTCCGTTTTTTATTTCAAGCTTTCGTTTTTGTAGTTTTCTTTTTTTAGCGAGAAACTAAAAAGAAAAAAAGAAAACATGTTCACTTAGAAACGGGAAAGAATTTCATTAAGAAAATGAAGATTACATTCAGATTAAAAATTATATTAACTAAAAAATCTTCATATAAAATTTAGAATAAAAATTAAATTTATAACACTAACTAACTATAAAAACGTAATTTTTTTTAAATATTTTACATTGTAAAAAGAAGCTTGTATATATATATATATAAAAATACATTATTCATTTTTTTTATTTGAACAGTGAAAAACTTGCAATAAAAAACTACGAAAAATCTCAAAAATGCGTGTTTCAACCTCATTACACATTTGAAAAACTAAGAAAATAGTTTTAAACTATTATATCTAAACAAAAAAACTCAAGTTTTCCTTTTTTTTAATTCAATTTTTTAGAAAATTTGATCATTACTCCAAAGCACATTCAAAGAAAGCAGGACAGATTGGAACCGCCCACCATCCAGTCTTGGTGCCACTAAGAAATGAAAATTATTGTGGAAAAAACCTTAGCTTAAGAGGATATTCAAGCAAATCATTGTTTTTGGGATATAATATGCACAGAAAAACCAACAAAGGCAAGAATAAAATGATACTCACATTTGCTACAATAATGATGATATGTACAAAGACTGCACCCTTCCCTATTCTCACAGCAATTGCTCTCACAAAACAGAAGTTACAACCCTCCCCGAGAAAATATAAACGGAGGCGAATACTTGCAATGTTGAACAAGTTGACATCAGGAATTTATTTTCTCCACAACAGACAATAACAAAATAGCAATCCAAGCTGTTCGCTCTGTGATGCTGAATCTTCAGAGCAGGGAATCTGAGGATTGCTGTGTTCATACCATGACCGTAAAAATCCAAGCCCAGATCCCGCCCAATGCTTCAAATTCAATTCTGTGACAACAAGCATGCAGGCTTTTGGTCTACAAGTTCTGAATTGATGGTTGCTGCAGGTCAAACAGTGTCCCTGAATATGTCATCCAACTTTTGAGTACGCAATGTGAAATAAAGATCCCATTTGCTTCATCCTGGATATAACTGTTTCCAAGAGCAAACTTACCAAATGAGTAGGCAAAATTGACGGAATGGTTAAGAAAAAGAATAGAGTCAAGCTAACAAGAATAATCTCACACGCAGATTTGAGTCCAATGGGGCATGGAGAAATTAAAATTACTATTGAGAATGCTGATTACAGAAGGTCAGCCAAAATTATTTTGGAAAACTTCCTATAATACAAGTTTCATGACAAATAACTATCCTAAAATCTGTTGCCAGTCCAGTCATGTCATGCAACAATGATCATAGCACCAATTAGAAAGTGTAAGATCTTGGGTCTAACTCCTATTATTGATTTTTACAGGAAAAAGAAAAGCACAAGGATTTCAAACATCCCAACCACAAGCACCTTAAGGATCTCGCATTTGTCACTCGGTAACAGGAATGAAACCCTCCTTTAAAAAGGGAGTGACAGTATTGTCTCTCAAATGGGGAGTCATAACACATTAATGTCCGGCTTTTCAATCAACATAACCATGCAGAGTTAAGAGAGCAGCTATCTTAAAATAAAGTTTAACTTACATATCTCTCAGAATCAAAATGAACCAAAAACTGCTATGATCGGCGACCAATATAGGGAGATGCTGAGCCCGAAGATGTTGGAAGAAGTTTCTTCACAAATGGATGATCTAAGAGCACAGCAGCAGTAGGCCGGTCATTTGGATTAACTTGTATGCATTGAAGGATAAAATCCCGTGCATCATTTGAGAGAGAATCAGGAACAAGTGGGGGAACACCTCTGCCAATCCTAAATAATGCCTGCATCTGTTGAGTTGCAGAAAGATAAGTTGTTAAAATTCAAAAATCAAACAGCATGTCATGTTGCAATGGAATGAATAAAAAAATTGGACAGTTAATGCATAAACCAGCTAATGCAAGAACACATCTACCAAGAAGTAGAAGTCTCATGTTATCAAAATCTCTCATGTGACAACATAATTATGATAGGATATAAAGATGTGTCAAAAATAGAACTCACGGATTCCAATTCAGAATATGGAATCTGACGGGTTAACATCTCCAACACCGTGCATCCCAGACTCCATATATCAGCTGGAAGCCCATATCCTTGGTTTTTGTTATTGACAACCTGCAGTACAGCGATCAGTATCAGAAATGTTTTTGCAAAGGTCTGGCATGCTAACATTTGTCCAGAATCCAGTTGCAATTGTTTTGAAATTCCAAGCAACTAGAAGTCAGATAGAGATAATGGCAGCAATCAGGCAACGTTATTCACAAACAAGAGGAATGGTCAACCTAAATATTGCAAATCTTAAGGACAGTTCAATTTTACTTCTCCCTAAAATTTATACCTGAATAATAAATTTGAGCTAGAACTCAGACAACCCACCCAATAAGATACAAAGAATCCACAGATGATCTTCCTCTAATTTCTACAAAGGGAATTTAATTTAAGACAGCACATAAGGAGACACAAGGACAAGCACATGGCATAACTCTGTTTAAGTGCAATGGACTGAGAAATGACAAATGGTAAAAATCATAATCCACATTTGGTGCAATACAGGATTAAGCCATGCATGCATAGATTCATAAGAGGCCAGGAAGTGAAAAAATCATCTCATCTAGCTCCTACTGCACAACACCACACTAGCCAAGAAATACCTACAGGGTTTAAATTATGATTTTTCATCCTACATGTACATGAGCACATGCCCTTTCAAATCCACACCCCCCTTAACCAACCCAGTACCAGGCTCCAAAGCCCCATCACTAAAACATATGTTCCCTGCAATTTCTAGTCTAGATGCGGTGCAAAAGCAAGTGGTGAATTGATTGACTTGCACTTTCACTAAAGAATGTTGATGACCAAGATGCTCCCCTTCTAGGCGGTTATGAAAAGTCAAAATTTTCTCCAATATTTCAACCCCGAAGTAAGGCTAGATAATCATGCAAGCCCCTAAATCTATCAACAAGCATCAGACAGCAGTGTTTTAAATCATCCACTCATGACAGCATACAGAAATCATATATTATATACAAAGTCCAATGCTGCCACTGTTAGATTCATCACAGAAGCTAAAGTTATAAGTGCACACCTCGGGAGCCATCCAGAATGCAGTCCCCTTGCAAGATTTAACATCATTCAGTTTTGTTGCCTGAAAAACGAAATGGCAAAGAATATTAGAAAAGAAGTTTGCAGCCATTTAAGAAGCCTATAGAAAACAAGATAAAAGATTGAAATATAAGGAAGAAAATAAAACCTTCGCCAAACCAAAATCTGCAAGTTTTACAGAGCCATTTGCATCCACCAATAAATTTGCACATTTTATATCCCTAAAATACAAAAAACAAAATATAATTGAGACAGCAAGAAATAAATGAAATGTGAAGTGCATTGTGATTTGTACTTGCCTGCGCTCACATGTAAAGCAATTGCCAATTTTATATTAAATTCAAGTTAACTTGAATGAACATCAATCGAGAAAATAAAAGGAAGATCCAGAAAGTGCATCAGTAAACAAGCTGTCACTTGATGTGGCAAGCCTATGCATGAAAGCAAGAGATGAGAAGAAATAATTAGAAAAAATTCCCAAGCCCAATGATCATACAGATCTTTCATGTAAAGATCCAGATTCTGCAGATTTAGCATTGACATTAACTTCGCACCTTGGATCTGATATTGGACCAGCATAATTTGTCTTTGATGAGAAATTTAACCTCATTCCTTGTTTCTCCTAAATTCACACATCTTCCTCAAGTGTAGGTTTAAATAGGGAAGAGTGCTGAAAAACGTTATCTAAATGGATTATTTTAGGGAGCTTCGCATCATGCAAGAAGCCGACCACCCCTAAGTGTTGCAATTGAGACAAAGTTTCAGCAACATTAATGCTCTTGAAAGTTAATTCAGCACTCCTGGAATGCCGATCGATATATCGACGAAATTTCTCTTTCCCAAGAGCCCACAGAGAAGCGACTGGCCAGACAAATAGCTTAGTCACAGGAAGATTCCCAACTTAGAATAGGTCGTGGGATCATCCGATCTATGAGAATATCTCAGAAAGCTCTCGTCGACTCAACCGATCAATAGAAGGAAGGACCGCCTCTTAGAGGAGCCTCTTCTAGTTCTTGCATGACGATCCCTTCCCCTTTCTTGACGTGCCCAGAGGCCAGAAGCAAAATCCGTTCACGGTTTAAGGGTTGAGGTGCTAAAAAGTAATGGACTAGATTTGAAAAGCAGCATTCAGCGTATTATATTGGAGAAGTTGTCAGAAAGAATTTGGTACAGCAGAGTGAAAAACAACACTTTTTTGGGGCAAGGTAAACTGCACCTCCTTGGGCAAGTAAACCTAATGATTCTTGGAGTTTGCACATTATTCATATATATATATATATATATATATATACATATAACAATTGTCATGAAAGAACATTGCCGTGAACATGATAAAAAAAAAAAAATAGAGATGTCATAACAACTAATAACATCACATTTAAATTCATAATGCATGGCATAACAATTCACTCATATCACCTGTGGACCACATTCTGATCATGAAGATACTTCAAACCATGCAAAATCTGTCTTGTGTACGAAGAAACTTGGGAATCTCGAAGATTATATCTCTGATAGAGTTTTTGAAGGGAGCCTTTAGTGACAAGTTCAAGAAAGATATACAGTTTTGATTCATCCTGTGAAAACAGATACAAGGAACAACATTGATCATCAAATTTCTAAAGAAAAGGAAATAAGAATACCTTTGTCAAGATAAGCAGTGAGAAAAAGTCATGAAATATATATACAGGGTGTCTCTAAGAATGTGAATTCACGATATTTAGCAAACTTGCCATGCTACAGAATATCTATAATCTATTATTCTCAACCCTGCTCAGTTTTAACCAGTTGGAGTTGGCAGTGTGTAATTATGTACCCTTTTTCGCTGTTCAGTTGAATCTAGAGCTAACTACATTTCAATTGTTTGAGAGAGACAAAGAAAGAAAAAACTTTTCAGAAGAGTGTACACTTTGTGAAAAATAGAAACAGATTAAGATAAAAGCAAGAATACCTTATCTGTGCCATAATATTGAACAATGTTTTCATGTTCAAACCTACTTAAAAGAGCAATCTCCTGAAAAAAACAGGGAAAGTGCATGATCAGGTAAGGAAGAAAAAAACAGAGCATTTGGTAAGAGGAAAATTTAGTTATAGACCCCAAGATAATTTATTTTTCATAAACAAAGGGCAGAGAATATAGCAACACCATAAAATAAGATCAAGCTTATCTCACCTGCTCAAGTTGATAAATACTTTGTTTCCCCTTACTTCCTTGATCAAGCAGTGAAACCTCCTTAACAGCAAAAAAGAATCCATCGCTGGAGGAGATATACAACCATTAGAAACATGAAAACATTTCTTTTGATATGCAAAGACAAAGCATACCATGTTCGCCCTTCCTAACCACAAACTTGATATTCAACCATTAAAAATCATGAATTGCAACGGAAAACAAGAACAGCTTTTCTCTTCAAATGCCACTAACGTAAAAATAAGCTACAATTTTTTGATAACTCAATGAGAAATTTGGAAACGGGTGATTCTAAATACCATAAATAACAATACGAAGACATCATAAGAAAATAATAAGAGAAACGATTCAAGACTTACTCAGAGATTCCTTCATAAACCGATCCAAATGAGCCACGTCCGAGTAGCTCACCCTTTTCCCAATAGGTAATAGCCCTTCTAAACCTCCCATTGGGGGAAATATTCGACATGGGTTCTGTTGTACTGCTAGATGAATCATCATCATTAGACGTGGAAAACGAACACCACTCTGATAAAACCACAGTTTCACCTATCCTCAACAAATTCTCTTCTTCTCTCTTGTTATCAACATCTGCATTAATCACTTGCTCTCTTCTTTCTTCTTTTTCTTCTTCACCATCATCACAAGTGGATTCTATGTTATTATTAACCACTCTATCATTTTCAGGTGCAAAATCCCTAAATAAATCCCAAGTTGAACACTCTTTATCAATCACAGGTAATGTCATCGACGGTGGCGGCTTCAGTACCGGCGGCCTAAGCCCTTTAATTCCACCTGGCAGACAACGATTATCAACATCACGAAACTTGTTCAACTCAGCTGGCTCGTTTTGAGTCGACTGGGTAGAAGAATCCCTAACTCTAACACTATTCAAAACCCTAACATGCAGTTCACTCTTGGTCCCTTCAACTACCACTTTAGCTTCTTCAGCTGCTTTCGGACTGTCCGACCCGAACAATCTGGAACGGGGCAAAATATCGGAAGCGGAGCGGACCTTCATAGCTTCCCAAGCCGCCTCCGGAATCGAGAAATCCTCAGGACCAGAGAGGCCTAAGCTGCGAAAAATACGATCGAACTCACCTTCGGTTCCTTCGATTCGAAAGCTGGTCCGATCCGGTAAATCAAGTGATTGACTAAGTAAAGACGACGACGAATCGTCTAGAGATGAAGACGACGAAGTAGCATCGTACTCAACGTGCCTCAACGCATTACGTCTCTCCAGCCTGGGCCTCCTTCGATTTTTCGGATCCATCGAGCTGGTTTTCTTGCTACGAGTGAGAAATTGCGATAAGTGATGCATTGAGAGCTAAATCCATCTAAAATTAGAAGAAGAATAAAAAAAATTAAAAGAAGAAAAAGTCACGCTAAAGATTTTTCTTGTCACTTTTATGCAACTTATCTGAAACTGTCTTTATTTTCTGTCACTTTACCGGGAAAGTTTTGGAGAAAAGAGGGGAGGTGAGTTTGGCTATGTTTTATGGCTGACAAGGAAGGAGGAGGAGTCGTAATAGTTGAAGCGAGAAAAATTGAAGAAGCCATTGAAGAGAGAGAACGGTAAACGCCATCTAGATACAGAGGGAAAACGCGGTGCCACGTGGCGTACGGGGAGAGGGTATGTGGGGACTGATGATTTGGAAGGTTGTATTTGTTCACGTAAGGGTGGGAGTAGATTCCTAAACCTGCACATTCCGTACATGCTGGTTCATGTTGTCTGCTGTGAGCCCCCGCGGCATACGTAACAATGTATACGCGAGCTTTTTAGGGGTGGTTGAAATAATAATATAGATTATTTTTTATTTAAAAATATATTAAAAAATTAAAAAATATATTTTTAATACCAATACATTAAAATAATTAAAAAATTATTTTTAAAAAAATACACAAATAAGCTCTTACTTTACATTATTTACAACATTTCTATTGTATTCCAATGAATAACTGAGAAGATTTATAGTAAGTATTATAATTTTGCCTTTGAATTAAAAAAAAAAAAAAAACACCGGCCACCACCCTTTTAACCTGAACCAGATCTCCAACAACAAAAGGAAACTCGGATTAAATTGAGTTTAGACAATAAATCTGGTACGGGTGACCAATTATTTTACACTAATGGTGGAGATTAAGAAAAAAAATCAACCAGAAACCTTAACAACCACTACCAGACTTGGGATAATACGTCTTTCTCAGTGCAAAAAAGGGTTTTCTCAGTCTACCCACGCCTAGAACCCCTTCACCAAATTTTATGACGAGAAGGTTAGTGTTTCATGCCTCAAATACAGCGAGTCTCGAAGCCAAAATTATTATGCATTAGCCATTACATCTTTTTTCATCATACTTTAAGAAAAAGAAAATATAAAAAAAATACCAAAAATACATTTTCAATATGATTTGGTCAATTTTTTTTATCTGATAAAATTTTATTTGAAACTCAAAAAACAGGGGAATATAATGATGTTTTAAGAGAGAGAGAGAGAGAGAGAGAGAGGTGGTGTTTTATTTGAAACTCAAAAAACAGGGGAATATAATGATGTTTTAAGAGAGAGAGAGAGAGAGAGAGAGAGAGGTGGTGGAATTTTTAGAGAAATCAATAGAAGAGTAGATGAGTATATAAGAGTTTAGATATTATAACATTTTGAATAGTATAAATAGATATTTAATTCTTCACTCCCAACAGACACCATAAGAGCCACACAATGAGAACCACGCACGAGGACCCTCGTCAAATAATAACCCGCACAAAAATTATCCCACCAAAAAACACTCTCCTAAAATTTAAATAAATAAAAATCAACTTCCTCTCTTGCTCTCTTTAAGAACAAAAACAGGCTCACTCCACACATCATCCAACACCTACACTACCCGGTGCTAGATAAATTATTTGGGAATAGAAATAAAAGATTTGATTTAAATGCGTGAAAATATTTTTTTCAAGATGTTTATTTGTTTGACACAAAAACAACACCTTTAAAATGCAAACTAAACCCTCTAAAAAAATACAAACAAACAAAAAAGGAGAGAAAATATCCCTAGTAAATCAATTTTGAGTAATAAAATTAGTATACAAAATGTTAGCTAGTGATAAATTAGTGTTAATGACGTAAACTTCCCAATTGGGCAAGAATAATTATCTTAAAGGAGGAAATTTTATAAAACCTAGGGTGAAAATATTTAGAAAAAATAAAAAAAATTCTAAATAAAATAATATATGATTTTACACGTACAAGCCCCACATATAATTGTTTTATTTTGATCGAAAGTGGTGGAAACTCTAAAAAAATTATTATTATGATTATAAATAGAAGTTCTAAATGAATTAGTTTGAAAAATATTAAAAAATAAGTAAATAAAATTAGTATTCAGATTCAGATTTTAATATAAAAATATTTTTTATTATCTGTTATCAAGCACTACTCTCAATCTTATTTTCGATCAAACTGGAATTTTTTTCAAGTAGTCTCATCACATGTCATTTCATCTTAAATTAAAATTTCTAAGTCAGTCGGAATTCTCAAAGACTGCACGGAATTACAAGTAGTCGGAAAGAAATGCAGAAAATCATACATGGGCTCGTTAATGGCAAAATGGGTCGCAATGCATGGAAAAAAAAAGGAATAGCCACCCTCCATTTAAGATAGTGAACCAATAATGTTGAATTAAAAGAACGCAAGGACAATCAAGCATTAAAATGAAAACAAAAGGACAGCGTAAATTTTTTTGAGTAACATAGACAATGCTTATTCTACTTCAGCAAGAGGTGCACAAAAAGAATAAAGAACATGCAGTGCACAAAATGGAGCAACACTTAGAATGTGTTTGACAGTTGGTAGTGAATGCTTTTTAAATAATTTTTTGTATCGAAATGCATGCTAATAATATTTTTTTATTTTTAAAAAAATATTTTTGACATCAACACATCAAAACCATCCAAAACGTATAAATCATATTAAATTTTAACAAAAATAATTTAAATTTTTCAAAAATATTATTTACATCACGTTCCCAAATAATTTCTTAACGGGATGTCAAGATGGAAGCAGAGCAAGGAAGTGCGGGTTCACAAGTTGTAAGCAAGTCAAACTTCTAGATAAAACCGTTTCAGCATTGGAAAGGCTGTGTGGTCAGTGTACCTGCAGAAGGAAAAAATAGTGATGGCCATGCAAAAATCCGAAATGCACAAGAGAGAGAATGGATCTTAAGCATAAGGGCCAATAAGGATTGGAATGAGGAGTGTTAAAAAAAGTTTGAAAACTTATCATAAGAAGATAGAAAAGAAAAGTTGTGAAATACACGCCAACAATTAACAAGTCTAGTGCCGAAATAATGATGAAATGAGGGCAATCATTAACCTAACGAAGCCTAAGGTATAAGGGTGGTCCAAAAAAAGAAAAGGAAGGAAAAAACAGTCTGGGTTGGCTGCAAACATGAAAACAAACCTGCTTGGAGAAAATAAAAGGTGAAAAACCATCGCTTAGATTAAAAAAAGAATGAAAAAAAATAAGTTGCAGAGCACAAGGAAAGAACCCAAACCAACCTTGACCTACAACTACCGAGGAAACAGTGAAGAAAAAGGCAGCAACTCTTTTAAAGCAACCGCTAGAAAAGCTTGTCATTGTTCACGCTCTTTTCAAGCCTTGGAATCCTCGTTAAACTATCCAAAGCAAGAGAGGCAATAATGAAGAGATTCAACCTTTAGAGGATTAGAAAAGGGTGACGAAGCGCAAGACAAAACTAAGAAACAGGAAAAAAAGAACAACAAAGTCAAGGGAAATGGCACAGCCAACCTGAAGAAATAAGAATGGCAACAAACATAAATGAAGATGCAAAAAGACCTGACTGGAAAAGAGGATTCCAATCTATAGGAGAAAAAGATCAATCGGAGTTGGAAAACAGCAAAGAACAATATGTCGCTGGGTGATTTCAATTCAAAGCTTAAGGAGGAGCAGGGAGTCCGGTGAACAATCCCAAAACTGATGTAAATCAGTAAACATAAAGACTAAACTGGAAAAAAAATATCCAAAGAGTGTAGGGAAAAATAAAGCAGGAAACCAAGCGAAGAACCAAATGGCACATGCAACAGAAAAATGATTTGAAGCAACAGAAAAAGCAAAAGAAAATGCAAATGAGACAGCAGCGTTCAAAATTTCAATTGATGAACAATAGGCTTTATAAGTTGCTAAAGAAAAAGAGTTGCACAAGATGCCAAGGTTTCGAATACAAGGCAATAAAGACAATGATTGCATGTTAGTTGATCCATAAAGCAAAGGATACAAATGCATTCATGTCTCACTGTTTAAAAAAACAATAGCAGAAAACCCCAAGTTGACTCTTAAACAAATAAAGCTGAACCCAGGAAAAAAAAAAAAAACAGTGCAAGAATAAACAGCAACAACCATCCAAGCCTAGTTTTCCTTGGCAAAGAGAAAAAATAAAATAAAATGAACTAAGAACCACCACAACAACAAAAAGCATAAAAGAAATGCCAATGAAATCGAAAAGGAAGTACAGGTAAGCGAAAAAAAGAATGATCTGTGTAAAGTGAGATAAGCAAAAGCAAATTGCCAGGAAAATGCTTCACCTAAACAGATCAACCACAATAACCAAAACACTAATGGAAAGACCAGAAAGAAACCAATGCACCGGGGAAAAAAAAGACAGATCATAAGTGAACAGTAAATCGCCATAAACAGGTCCCTTATATTAAAAAAACCAAAACTACAGTGCACATTCAGGCGTAAAAAAATCAACATAGACAACAATATATTAGCAATCTAACTCATCGATCAAAATGCCAAGAGATCCTATAAAAACTTCATCATCCACAGAGAATTCAGATTTTATAATCATTAAGTCTTACATTAACTATGTAGCAGCTGGTAGGAGGATAGTGCGATTGTTTTTGTTTTTTAACTTAAACAACACACATGCATGGAATGGAGATAGCCTTCCAAGGCTGGAAACCACCCTGCTAAGATCCAAACTATAACTTTTTTTATGAGATAAGCACATCAAACAACAACTGATAAAGGCCGCCTAACCCATAAATGTAATCCTAAAATCCCAACCCAAGCTAACCTCTATCCATCCCTTCCTAGTTTCATGAACCAACCAATTAAGATAATAGACTCTAACCAGTCACAAAAACGAAAACAGAAGAAAAATGATCAGAGCATATCTCTTACAAAACCCTCAATCAATAAAGGATGTAGACTCCTACAAAAAAGCCATAGTTTTTTTTCACAAACAAAACACGTATATGAAAAAGGAGACAACTAGCCAAAGCTAGAACTAATCCCGCTAAAACTCAACCTCTAACCTACTTTTTTTCCCCTGAGATAAGCACATCAGATAAAAAAATAATATAGGCTTTGCAAAAAAATAGAATCCCAGAACCCAAAATCAAGCCAACTTCTACCCACCCCTTTCTAAGCCCATGAACCAATCAGTTAAGATAATAGATTTTAAATAGGAAAACAACCATAAAAAAGTGGTAAAAAGGAATTTTCTAATTATACTTGAATCACGACCAGAACTCAAAAACACGGTAACAAAGCCTTCAATCAATGAAGGAAGGAGACCTTCCTAAAAAATAATAAACCAAATCACAACCCCCTCCCAAGCAACCGAAAAGAAACATGAATGACAAAGGGAAAAAAGAAAGCAAAAGGTTAGAAGAGAAATTATCTAAAACCAACATAAGACAATGAAAAAAAAATCAAAGAAATAAAAAAAAAAACTTTCCACAAGTGACTGCACCTTCTCTGCCCATTTTTCTAACTCACGAGAAGCAAGCATTCCACATATTTTCCACTCCAAACAAAGAAATCGAAAGAAACCTTATCAGATTCATGACCAGTCATGGAAATATTAGGCCCAACACCAAGATTTGCAAAAGTTCTTGATTCTTGAGATGACAGCATGCCATGTTTATCCCAAAAACCTCTCTCAATATCAAGCTTCGTTAAAAAACAGCATCATCAACTGCTGCAAAGTGCCCATTTACAGGAGTTGTTACAACAACTGCTGCAAGGTGCCCATTCACAGAAGTTGTTACAATAACTGAAGGTATTCTCTCACGAATCAAAGGAAAAGGTAGAACATATTATAAATCAGATTTAGATTGCAAATGCCCAGATAAAACCCACCATTTGATTAATCAAAACATAAGAGAGAACTATATAATCCACCGTTTGATTTAAAACAGGCTAAAAAAATAAGACCATAATCGAAAATGAGAAAATGTACTTAAACCTCTGCCTTATATTTCTACGCTCCCTCTTTAATCTCCCCATACACTTCTTTTTCCACTGAAAAATAAAAAACCAAAAATCGAAGGAGACCAATCAAAGCAATCAAGTGTACACCATTTTAAATTAGGTTGGAGATGTTTTGGGGTTGCCTTGGTTCTCATGGTAATTGCGGTGGAGACTTCTAGCCTTTTGAAGCCCTAAAAGGGAAAAACGATATGAGAATGAGAAGGAAATATGGGCATGGGATTGAGTATGATTACAAATAGGCATAAAAACCAAACCAAACTAAAGAAAAGATAAGAATACAAGGTTAATTTGTACCTTAGCCATGCTAGTCTTGATCTCTTACAGGGGAAAAGATCTTTGACAGGGGTAACATGCCTTTTTTCTCACCAATCAACACCAAACCTGATATCAAACAAAGAAAGTGCAGTCAAGAATGGTAGCCACTAAACCAAAATCTACAATCAAAACCTAAGCCAAAAAAAAAAAAAATCTCCATTGACCAAGGATGTTCGCTACTCCCAACCATCTGTTCTTTGCTTCCAGTCCTCCTAAAGGGAGCGAAAATCATTGATCCCCTCTCTCACATCTCCTCTCCTTTCCCTTTCAAGTTTGACAGGGTTCCTTAGAGGTGGCTATTCAGCCACGTCCTCAAGCACTGACATAAAACAAAAGAGGTGTCAAAACATGCATCCATGAAACACCCTTCTTAAACCACTCGTCCACTCAACGACTCCAGGGCCAGAATTACACGCACTCTGAGCTTTTTTAGGGTTTTTTTTTAATAACAAAAGTAATAAATAATAAATAATAAATAATAATAAACATCACTATAGTTTTAACTTTTATTTGACTGACCCCCTCTTGGATCATCCGTAGATGAATTCTATTCTGCCAATCGAGAAATTCAAATCATAAACATGCAATGATCAGATGATACTTTTTAGTCACTGAGCATTATTATCCTCAGGAAAGCAGTCGCTGTATGATCTTCCAATGTAACACCGCAAAACAAAATCACACAAACATAGCATGACACGTGAAGTTTACTCACAATATTAACTAATCGAATTATCTATATTTTAGCCAAACACTTATTAGACCTAACGCCATGCTAGTCAAGATTTTAGTTATCAAGACTGCCTAAATTATTGTTATTGGAGTTTATTTATTTTTGTGTGGATAAGAATTATATTATAATAAATGAAATAACAATTTATTCTGCCCAGAGAAGAAAATAAGAATCTTTTCTAATTAAAAAAAATCAACATAAATCTTCACGAATAAGAGCGTGTTTGTAGTGTGGCTGCGGGTGCTTTTCAAATAGCTTTTCGTGCCGAAATGCATGCCAATGATGTTTTTTTATTTTTTAAAAATTATTTTTGACATCAGCACATTAAAAAGATTTAAAAAGTACAAACCGCACTTAATTTTAGTAAAATAAAAATTTTAAATTTTTTAAAAATACAACCATAGCTACATTCTCAAACGTTGCCTATAACAGAGCAGAATAGAGACATGCATTGGTCCAGTCCCAGAAAGTCCAAGTAAATCTAACATGCATAGTGATATTCGGACTAGGCCCATAAAGAAACAAATTGAAATAAAATTATTTTTTATTTTTTTATTTTATTAATTGAAATAATAATAACAAATTAACAATAGTAAAAATATTTTAGAAAGAAGAAAGGAGAGAAGAAGCTGTTCTTCATACGTTTCATTCTCTCAGTATCCAAAACTAACAGAAATCACGCCTCTCTCCATTCCCCCTCCTCCAAACAAAACCCTAATTTCCTCTCTCAGCAACAACAGAAATAGAAGAAACCCGCCATCTCTCTCGCATTAACACTGAAATCTCCTTCTCTTCAATAACAAGAATTGCCTTCTGTCTCTGTTATTTCTATCTATAGCACTGAAACTCTCTCTTTTTTTTTAAGATTTCTGGGAGAGAATATTAAAAATACAAGATAAACACAATTTAATTTTCGCGGAGCGGTTACTGAAACGGTTACGTTTTAGGCTGTAGAGATATAGCCTTTCCTTTTGCTAGGGTTAGTACTTCTCTCTATTATCTCTCTGACCTTGTGTGTTTATTTCGCTCTCTATTATTCTTGTTCAATTTGTTCATGTAACAAACCCTAGGGCATTGCAGTTACGCTATTAGAGACACACAAGTGTATGAACTAGGGTTTTCAATTTTTTCTGCCTTCTTTTTTTTCCTGGGGTTGTCATTGAATTTCAACTGGTTTATGGGAGTGAACTCTTGGTTTAGAATTGTGGGTTTGCTTTGGATGTTGCCTTGGACTTTTTGTTGAATTGGGATTCTTGTTAAAGATGAGGGCCTGTTGAGTTTGTGGTGATATTAGAGATATTTATCTGCAAATCCATCTTTTAATAAAAGATGGAAGTGTAGAAAAGAGAGGGAAAGCTTGGTGTCATTTCAAAATCTTTTTGCTTTTGATTAATATGTGGTGGAAAAGATGTACAGGATAGATAATTCGAGAGTTGGTTAGTTGGTGATTGTTTAATCATTGGAAGAATGGTGTTTATTTTAGGAGAGAAAAGTAGGGTTAGGAGCTACACGGTATGGTGGTTTTGTAAAGGATAATACCTCTCTTAAGAGGGGGTGAAGAAGATTGAGAAGTGTTTTCTTTTTTTTCTTGTTGGATCTGATGATGTTAAGTGCTCGTACTTATGGAAAGAAGTGAGCCCTCATTAGTACCAGAATGGTTGAGAAGTCCAGGCAGTGTTTCTGGGGCTGGCAATTCAGCCCACCACTTCGCATCGTCTTCTTCCCACTCAGGTACTATTCTATTTTCCAAGTCTTTAAATTGTGTTTTTATAGATTGCATGTGGTATTGTTTCTGTTCTTTTTGTGTTTGGTCATGTTAAGTGGCTTGCATTAATTGGTAGATTTTGTTATGGGTGTTAATTGGTTAATTTGTTGGATAGATGTCTCTTCATTGGGAAATCACACCAGAAATAGGAGTTTTAAGAGCATAAATGATTTTGATTCCCCTCGCTCTGCTTTTCTGGATCGGCAATCTTCATCTAATTCACGGAGAAGTTCTATCAATGGGTCTGCAAAGCATCCTTACAGTAGTTTTAGTAGAAGTCACCGGGATAAAGATCGAGAAAGGGACAAAGAGAGATCAAGTTTTGGAGACCATTGGGACAGAGACTCTTCTGATCCCTTGGGAGGCATATTAACCAGTAGGATCGAGAAGGACACCTTGCGCCATTCCCATTCAATGGTATCAAGGAAACACAGTGAGGTGATGCTGCGCAGAGCTGCATCGGAATTAAAAAATGGGAGTAGCAGCAATCACGCGAACGGCAATGGTTTGGTTTCTGGGGGTAGTTTTGGTAGTAGCAGTCAGAAGGCAGTATTTGAAAAGGATTTTCCCTCACTTGGAAATGAGGATAGGGAAGGAGTGCCTGATATAGCAAGAGTTTCGTCTCCTGGTTTAAGCTCAAGTGTTCAGAACTTGCCTGTTGGTAGTTCTGCTTTGATTGGTGGAGAGGGATGGACATCAGCTCTGGCAGAGGTGCCCACTATTATTGGAAACAGCAGTACGAGTTCTTCATCTACTGCACAGACTGTTGCTGCTTCTTCATGTAGGACTTCAAGTGGAATGGCTGGTCTAAATATGGCTGAAGCATTGACTCAAGCTCCATTAAGAACTCGCACTGCTCCACAGGTAATTGAGCAAGGTTCCTATGCCCTGCCTTCTATTATATCACTCATAAATATAGACCATAGTTTGTCTAATGAGGTATTTATTTCAATCTTGCAGCTGTCTGTCCAGACACAAAGGCTTGAGGAATTGGCTATTAAGCAATCAAGGCAGTTAATACCTGTGACTCCCTCTATGCCTAAGAATTTGGTAAGAGAACCACATCTGAATTTATGAGAGCTTGTTTTATAGCTGTACAATTCGGTAGTTTTAATGTGCTGGCCACTGATAAATCATCAAACCTTGTGCTTTACCTTTTATCTGCTGATGTATCCTTTTGCTAACATCTTGTATGTTGCAAGCTGATCAGCATTGAATAATAGAAGCTGATCAGCATTGAATAATAGAAGCTGATCAGCATTTGAATAATAAAGGCTTCATTCTTCATCTGGAGCTTTGGATGTTTGTCTTTTTCCCAGGAATATAGTCCAATTTTCCTCTGTAATTAATTTGAAAATTTTACCTGCTTATGAACCTACTTTTGATCAAACCCACTAATACTACTGCTTTTGACAGCATATTAGTTGGATTAGTTGATTTATTGCTACATTTCCTGATTCTGATTAGGCAATGATGATAATGTTCTTAATGGAATGTGACACATTGGTTACCAGATTATCCTTTTGATTCTGAGACTAGTTTGTGTTGCTCTCTTCTCCATTGATAATCTATCTCATCTATACAGGCAATGCATGCGTGCGTGTATTTGTGCATGCGTGCGTGCGCACTCCGTTCTGCACCACATACATCCATGTTCAAAGGTCCTGCAGGATTTTATGAGTAAATGAAGTTTGCTAGCTTGATGTTCTGTTATAGATCTGAATATTTGTTTTTTCTGTTTTATGATCATACTGTCATGGGGGATTTTGAATTATGTTTTTCTTTTGTAGTGGAGAATGTTGAAAGTTTGGTCTCTCAGTTATGTGGGTGGTATGATTTGCTTAGATTATTGTGGAAATGTTCCTTCTAGTGTGCATCTGATTTTTTATTTTAATTGATAAGGTGAAAAACAACTGGGAAAAGTTTCATTAGCTTGCATTTCTTATGGTTAGCTTGTCTTGGTTAGCTTGTCTTGATCTACATTGTTGAAGGGTTTTTTTTTTTTTTTCAAGACCCATTAATATACCGCTAGAAGTAAAGGATCAAGTATTGGATAGGAAACCTTGATCAGTTTCTTCTTTTCTAATTCAACTTTTTTCCTTTTGTATGTGTTTTTGACTGGTAAAGCTTGAAGCACATTCTCACTTTTGTGTCTTTTGCAAACCTTCAACTCTGTTACCTTTCTGCATTGATGCTTAGGTTATTTTAATTTTCAAATATCAGAATTTGTTTATATATTGATACATGGACTGCAGATGATGTTTCGAGGATAACGGAAGTTTTTATTCACAAACAGATCTTGTGAAAGTGTGAACATTTTGTCAGTGTTGAACCATTATCTAGAGACAATAGTTTCTTGTTTACTACAGCTAGCCTCTTTCTCTTGTTTGGTTATTCCGACTCCTGAATGCTACAGGTTCCTTATGTGCTTTGTGTTTGACTTTTGTGATTCAGGTTGTGACTGAGTTATCTCTTACTATGTCCAGAATGTCAATGAATGAATTTGCATGGAGTTAGCTAGCTGTCCCGGATGTCAATAATTATGGCACATGCACACACTGATTTTTTGACACGTGTGATTACTGCAGCCCTCGATTCTTCTTCCTTACTTTTTTTAACCAAAAAAATTGTGTAACCGCTAGCTAATTTTCTTTTTTTCAGGTTCTCAGTTCATCTGATAAATCAAAGCCTAAAACAGGAATCAGACCTGGTGAGATGAATATGGCTGCCAAGAGCTCACAACAGCAGTCTTCATTGCACCCTGCTAATCAATCTTCTGTAGGGGTACATGTCAAATCTGATGCAACAAAGACATCGGGGAAGCTATTTGTTCTCAAACCGGTATGGGAAAATGGTGTCTCTCCTTCTCCAAAGGATGCTGCTAGTCCAAATACTTCCAGCAGAACTGCAAATAGTCAACTTGCTGCTCCTTCAGTTCCATCTCCGCCTCTGAGGAGTCCAAACAACCCAAAGCTTTCTTCAGTGGAGCGCAAGCCGACTAGCTTGAATTTAAATTCAGGATTTGGTGGGGAAAAGAGAACCCAGAGCAGGAATAATTTCTTTAATGACCTGAAGAAGAAAACTGCTATGAACACTTCTTCAGTTGCAGATTCAGCATCTGTTGTTTTGTCTCCGACCAGTGAGAAATCTTGTGAAGTAATTAAGGAAGTTGTCAGTGCTCCTGCAAGTCCTCAAGCTGTTCAGAATGGTGCTGAACTGACTAGCAATGGTGGGACCTTAGAAGAGGTTCAAAGATTTTCTGAGGAAGAGGTTTCTTTCCTTCGTTCTCTAGGGTGGGAGGAAAATTCAGGGGAGGAAGAAGGACTCACAGAGGAAGAGATTAATGCCTTCTTGCAAGAGGTAAATACCATTACCTCTTTTCTTGTTTATTCATTGAGAAGTCATGCTACCGAGGTGTGGCCCATTTTACTTGGGTTCTATGAAGTTTAAAAATGTCCGTTTGATCTTTTTATGTGGATTGTTTGTTCTTTTGCACTTTTACTTTTTTGGGCAAAAAAATGTGAAACTTTGGTTGCCACTGCTTCAAGCTGTCGCCCCAATTTTTCATGCAACAAGGTTATTGTCATCTGATTCACCAGCTGAATGTTGGAACAGTAATCTTGCAATTTTTGAATTATCCTGGTCAAAATCCTTGTATTTAGAAGTCTCTTGTTACAAATATGTAAATGCCGTTGTATTGATTTTCATGATTTCACTTCGCAGTATATTACAAAGAAGCCGTCCCTGAAAGTGTGTCGAGGTATGCTGCAAAAGCTGAATGAATGTCATGCTGCGACTTTGGGTGGAGCTTCCTTTGCATCCAGCTCATCTGACTCTGGATCAGATGCTTAATGCTGATTTCTGAAACAGTAGACCCAAGAGATTCCGATTTTTGATGGCAGGTTGCTAGTTTCTTTCTTCTTTTTTTTCTTTTTTTTTTTAAGAAGGCTGGTAAGTTGCGAATGGAAGAAGGGGGTGAATTTTTGGTTGGAACTCTGCATTTTGCAAATAGTGCACTAAGTTACAGATGCCCCAAATCCTGCCTTCCCAGTATAGGGTAATTTTCAAGATGTTAAGGTTGGTTGGTTTGGGAGAAGGGTAGGTTAGAGGCTGTTTTGTCGGGGAGAAATCGCTACATCGTTTGGGGGTATTTCGTCTTTTTCACTTTTCTTCGCTAAAGGGTTTGATTCTACAAAGAAAGCTTATGGTGTTTTAGCCAATTTTACGGAAAGAGAGAAAATCTGAAGGCATCATTTTCAGTTTAGTTAATACAAGTATTTTTTGTGTTCTCATCTCATTTTGAGCAATTCATGTCAATATTTTAGGCACAAATTCCACATGAATAAGAAGAAATTTAGTATGGAGTTTAATTTCCATCCGAAGCGTGTTATCCTTTTGTTTTTAGACATTTTTGCACACAAAAAAAAATCAACTGGTAGCGGATAATGGTGGACACCCTCTCTTTTCTAACTCATGTTTAGGTATGGTCAGTTCGCACTCACAAAATTATATATATTAAAAAAAATGGTCTCGGCAAAATCAACACTTGTTAGCTAATTTATTCCCCATTCTCTCCATTCTTGATTCCATTTTATTATTATGCCTTGCAATTAAATTAAAATTGTACAAGGCATTTTTTATTTTTGGTCACCAATTTTTTTCCAGTTTTATCTTTACACGTAATTTGTTGATATAGAATTCTTGCAGTGTTGAAAAAATATCTTGATAATAAGTTGGTTTTTTTTTCAAGATAGAATTTAGTTTTATTACGGGGATTAAATTTGATATTGAAACAAATAAACAAGTTTTTTTTCCATCTTTCTACTAGTCATGGGGTATTTTTTTTTTCAAGTTTTAGTTCCCAGAAAAATCCTTATTTATTTTGGTTTTGATGTTTCAATTCTACAATTCATTTTTTTTGTATTTCAGTTCTTAGATTTTATAAGGGGAGAGAGAGTTGGTGGAGTCAATGGGAGGAGAAAGAAAATTGTTGATTGCTCATATTCTAACAACTAAATAAATTGATATTGTTCTTGGTGTTAGTAAGTTTTATTTGATTAAAGGAGATTTATTTAGGTATTTTTTTACCCTTTATCCTATTAGAAAAATAAATCGGTTCTCGGGAACTCGACTATAATTCCACTTTTTTTATGTTTAGGGTTTCATATCTCCAAAATTAGTGATGTTTGTTAAGCTCCTAATCTCCAGAATCAAAGATGTTTTAAGTTTATGCCAAGGGTTTTCAAATTTAGGTGAGTTTTTAACTAATTTTAATTTGTTGTCTTGGGTTTTCAAATCTGCAACAAAAGAGACAAATGGTGTTTCAAGAGAGATAATTTCTTATATGTGAGGACAATTTGATCTTTTTTTTCAATTTAAAAATTGTGTTGCCTAAGATGTAAACTTTAATTTCCCAAAAAAATGGAGGCAAAGTGAAAAAAAAAACTAAATTACAAGATGTATAGTGTAATTTTCCCAAAAACTAATTTCATCTCTCAAGTTTTTATTCTTACATTTTGGTCCTTGTAGCTTTAGTGTTTATATTCCATCCCAAAACTTCATTTCCTCGTGCTATGTTTATTTTTAGACCGATTAAAGCTTGTTTTTAGGTTGGGAATGAGTTTATTATGATTTTCAATATATCTTTTTATGTGCAAGTTAGAATTTAAGTGTTAACGGTCCAAAAGTCATGTTAATAAAAAATATTTTTTTTCTAAAATTCTAATCTTTCAAACTCTTTTGAAACCTTTTTATTTCTACATAATTAAATAAAAATTTATTAGTTTATTGCATATATTTTATTGTTAATTAGCATGACTCTTATAACCTTTACTTATTAAATATTTACATGTGTATCTATTTTTTACTTTTTACTAGAAATATCAGCATTCAATTTTAGTCTTTAACTAATCTATTGGCCCACGATCCACTTTGAGTCGAACCAAGTTTTTTAAAAAATTTAAAAAGAATGTCCAGAGCACTAGAAATTTCTTAACAATGTCATTAAACTGGGGCAAGTGAGTCAATCTTAAAACCTCCTAATTTGACCCCTTACTTAACTTAAGTTTCTAATTAAATCGTATCAGAGTTGATCCAATGAAAATCGATCGATTTCATGGGTCCAAAAACAACCCAAATTGACTAGTAAAAATATGACTTAGATTTTAAAATAGCTTCACGAAGACAATTTTTTAAAAAAGTACTAAGACAATGACACATTAGATAAACCTTAGTGACCTCATGAACAAGGTCATGAACTCTAACAGGTTTAATAACTATATTTTCAAAAATATTTTTATTTAATTATATGATAAAAAATAAATGCTCGTAATATCTAGCATTAACCCTAAAATAAATGTTTGTTTGAGACCATAATAGCCTATAGAAAGCAGATAAAAATAAGTCATGAAGTCTATTTCCTAACCAATCCAATATTGATTGATGAAATTGAAAAAACAATCAATTAAAAAGAATTAAAAGAAAAAAAAGAAGAGGATATCAGGTTTGATAAGTAAACCTGTCAATCCTGTGAATTGAGTAACCTAGGTCAACACATCAAACTCAAGAACCAGGTCATGAACTCCATCGGGATTAATTATTTTTTTTTCCTAAGAATATTTTTTATATAATTAAATGATAACAAAAATAGATGATTGCAAAATCAAACACCAACATAATAACAAGACTTTTTTGTAGGTCATGATAGTATCATAAAAAGCAAAATGAAACAAATTATGCAACTTAATCTCAATCAATCCAATATTGAAGGATAAAATTTTAAAAAAAATATTAATTAAAAAAAGAGTTAAACCAGCTAAATCAGTTAACCGAGTCAACTCGTCAAACCCGCAAACATGTTTATGGACTTTATAGAGCTTAAAAACATAAATTTTTTTCCAAATTGTTTTAAAATATACAATTAAAAAAAATAAACAATCACAAATTGAGTTGTATTAAAAAAGAAAAAAAAGGTTTTTTATTTTTTTCCTTGCTTCAAATTTAAAAAAAAAAAAAAAGTGTTTTCATACTATTTTATTAAAAATAATGTTTTAAAAATAAATAAAAAAATATTATTTTAATATATTACTAATAATTGTCTCTATGTTATACCAAGATAGCTAAAAATTCAAATAATAGAAAAGTGGTTTGTCTTAGGTTGGACTTAACCATGTGGTGGCTATAAGTTGCTAACAGTAAAAAAATTATACTTTTTTAATCCTTATTGGCTGACGGAAAAAAACTTTCCACGGTACATAATTAATCATGAAAAATATTTTGAAGATAAAAATAAATCGAGAACGTAATGGTACTATTGCTTATGCAATGGTTTCGTTCACGAGCATTGCCAAAATGGATATACAGGCTGCATATTTGGATAGAAGAAACCCCAATGCTGCTCAATCCCAGCCTGCTTTAGATCCTCATTGAACATTGCAAAAAAGTAGACATCAAGAGGTTGGCCTGGCCGCCGTGGAGTGCCTCTTCCTTCCTGTACATGATTCAATAAGTTTCTGTTATATGTCCGTGCATTTTCTGGACTTGTGATAGGTTCATTCCCAGCAGTAGGCCAGCCACTCTCAGATACAACAACCGTAAGACCAGGCTCGCTAATCTTCTCCAAAGCTGCATAAAATGCATCAACCATGGCATCAAAGATATTGTCATACACAAGGTTTTGATCGTCGACTAACGGAGCCCCCGGCCTGAGTAAGGCATGGTCCAATGACATACTATTTGTGTCCGAGGCATAGGCAAAATAAGGGTACACGTTGAGCATGAGGGATGCTCCGTGGTTCAACAAAATAGGTGCAATGCTACTTATAACAGCAGCTGCTTCATGAGTGAAAGCACCAGCTGATGGAGGGTAAGAGATTGAAAGTGAACTTCCCGGAACAACAGTCGACACTTTAATATAAGTAATGGCTGCATCAGCAAGTGCAGTATACATGTTGGCAATGGCCTGTGCGATATATTGTGACATAGCCCCTGGAATCGCCTCGTTGCCTACTGTAATATAAGTGAAGTTAACATCAGATCTGTAGGGGACAATATTAGCGGCGACCCATGAATTAGCTGCATCAAGGGTTGTTGCAAGGCTTTGTATGTCCTCGTTTCTTGTACCCAGAATAACTTGTAAAGGCTTCCCTCTCAATGCTTGAAGCACTTCTGGTCTTGGTTCAAAGAGCCTAACAGATGGAATGTGGCATCGTTCATAAAGGCCTACAACTGCTGGTGGGGCTGGAAGATTGTCTCCATTCAGTCCATAATTAATACCAATTGCACCTGCAATGATCATTAAAAATTAGCATTTTAATTCTAGGGCTCAAATACAGAGGAATGCCTAAGACGAAACCTTTAGGCAGTGTTTAGTTCGTGGGACTGAACAGGGCTTAAGAATGATAGTTTTACTCAAGTTGTTCTTGGTGTATACATGAGAGAGGAAAAGAAGCATGTTTTTTCCGGTCCTATTTCTAAATTTCTGGGCCACCTCTTCCATGGGACATGGTTCTCGGTCTAGTCTAGTCTCATTTGCTCACGAAATGTGTGTCCTTAGTCTTTCAGAACGTGAAAACCGGACTCGGGGCTCGAGTCTTACACATGCTATTGAAGAACAAATAAAAAGAAAACAAGAAAGATGAAGCTCACTGATAAACGGAATCTGCAGAAGGACCAGCAATGTTGTTGCCACTAGAAAGATTGCTTTACACGGTGGGGACACCATCAAGACCTAACTTTGTCTTATTCTGAAAACTGAGAGAGACAGAGCTAAGAATGTGTGTGTGTGTGTGTCTATATCGACAGGACCAAGAATTTTAGAGCAAATATTTTGTCTAGAGGTCAAACAGGGAATTGAAGGACCTAAACAGATAAATATTTTTGCTGTGGTAAAGATTCTTATTTCTTTATGTCGTCTAAGCAGAGATTTTCCTCTTTGCTTGTCTGCTACTTTGTTTTGAGACTTCTCGATTCCTCTATCGTGTGTTTATATGCACATGGCAAGATTTATAACGTGGTTGGTTAGCCATTGATTCCTTCAAATTCAAGAAAATCTTTCTGATCTCGAATTTTTAATGACCAAAATTGTGCTCGGTTAATGTGCAGGTAATCTTCGTTGCTTTCTTGATCAAATCCCAAATGAAATTAAAACGAATCTTTAAAACCAGGCCAAGTTTTAAGCAATCGCTGATCACCATCAAAATTGCATGCCTAAATTTATAACTGAGTAGCAATCTATGATATCAATTAATTAAATGACTAGTTGACATGATTTCTGAAGGCATGTTGCCTTGTTAAATTAAAAAAGATTTTCTAAGAGCTAGAGCTTTTAGCATATTCACTGGATGTGCCGTGCGCTTCGCAGGGCCATACTAAAATTCTCATGAACATTTCAGTTATGGCCTGCACATTTCCAGCAACAACGAAAATCATAATCTTTATCTCTAAATCAAGTTTCATTTTAAAAAAATTATAATAAAAAAATACTATCTAAGTATGTTAATAAATAGCATATGCTCCGTTGTGCGTTGTGAGTTGGACAAAAATATTTTTAAACATTAAAAAAAATCTCCATGTCACAGGGAATTTTTTGTTCGTGTCATTGATCAGCAAAACATGCGACCTAGTTCATGAACTCCACTGAATTTAATAATTTTTTAAAATATTTTGTATATAGTTATATGCTAATAAAAATAATTGCACGCAAAACCTATCATCAACCCAATGTTGAGATATTTGCTTGAGACTGCAATATCTGTATAAAAGGCAAATTGAAACAAAGTAAAAAACTTAATTCCTAATCAACCCAAACTAACCCGCCAAACCGGCAACCCAGGTCATGAACTTCATTGAGTTTAATAAATTTTTTTCTAAAATATTTTTTATTTAATTATCTGATAATTAAAAAGAGTAATCGCAAAATCAAGCATCAACTTAATATCAAACTTTTATTTGAAATCACGATAACCCAATAGAAAGAAAAATGAAATATATTATGAAACTTAATTCTCAATTAACTCAAATTAACCCATCAAACTCGTGGTCTAGGTCATAGACTTCACTTATTTTAATAACAATGTTTTTTCTAAAACTATTTTTTTATTTAGTCATACAACAACAAAAAAACGGACGCATGTAAAATTAAGCACCAACCATAAGAATTTTTTTTGAGACAACAATAAACCTATAAAAAAACAAACAAAATAAATTATGAAACTCAATTAAAAACCAACCAAACGTTGAAGAATGTAATTAACAAAACAAAATAGTAAAAAAAACAATGTTAAATGATAAAATTAAAAAAAATCAACAAAAAAATTCAAAGATAAAAATAAGACATGTGTGGGAACCTAGGTGACCCAACGTGTCTGATCCTTTATAAAAAAAGTCAAAGCATGAGTATCCGGGCCTTTTTTATTTTTTATTTTATTTTTTTAAGGGGCGAATTACATGTCATCAACTACTTCTTGTTTTGAAAAACAATTACAGCAAATGATAAGTTGCTTGTTCCGACAAGCTATACATCGCTTGTTGTGGCAGGCAAGGCGTCGCTTGCTATTCTGGTGGATGAAAATTGAGTTATCATAAAAATCCATTTTCACCTACTTTTCAACCAAAAACACTATAGGACACTTAATAAACCTATTTATGGTCTTAGATTAGCATTTAATCAATCAAATATGAAAAATCAACTTGGGTAGAAAAAAATCACTAGGCTTGATCTATTTTTTTTACAAGAAAAAAAGAAAAAATTTAAATGAAACTTTTCTTGTTAAATAAAACTCTTTAATACAAAGAATAACTAGTTTCATTTTTAAGAAATGACAATCCATCAACCTTCTTTTTTTTTCTTCATAATTAGATGACTTTTTCTCTCTCTCAAACTCATAAATAAAAATACAAATAAAATAAAATTTCAGACTAAATCATTTTATGTCCCGACCAAAAAGACCAAAGAGAAAATTTAGCATAATTCTAAGACATTGGCACACACATGCTCTCTCTCTTTCTCTCTCTCTCTCACACACACATCTCTGGGTGTGTTAAAAAGCCTCCTAATTCCTACTTTGATTCAATTTTGATCTATTTATTTTTAATCTTCCTTAAATAATAAAATCAAATTCTTTTTCATGAAATCAAATACCAATCCAATAAAAAAAAATTATTTTTAAAATCAAAATAGCTATATAAAAAATATATTAAAACAAATTACCAACCTGAAATTCCAATAAACATGTTATTGAAGAATCAAATTGAAAATAAAAGAGTTGATGACCAAAGGAAAAAAAAAAAGTTGACCACTATTTTTAAAAAATAAAATGTGCCATTTTTTTTTCTTTTTTCAATTTTAATACTCTCATTTTTAATTTCTTGAAAACAATAAAATTAAAATCTTTTCTTGTGAAATCAACCAGTAACCCAATACGAATTTTTTTTTAAGACCATGATAAGTATATAAAATATAAATATAAACAAATTATCAATCCTAAATTTGACACGGCCAAGAGCAAGGGATAAAAAAATTTGTTACAAG
This sequence comes from Populus simonii, assembly GCA_007827005.2. Lineage (NCBI taxonomy): Eukaryota > Viridiplantae > Streptophyta > Magnoliopsida > Malpighiales > Salicaceae > Populus > Populus simonii. Next base: position 17,762,595 of record CM017465.2, on the reverse strand, counting down.
TCAATATTCTCAAAGACCAAAAACACCATAACTATAGGAAGATTCTTAAAATAATTAATTTTATTTATCCATGTCTCCACTTGTTAATTATATGGGGAAAAAACTAGAAAACCTTAATTATATTGAATCCAAAAAATAAACTAGGAAAAATTATTATATTTATAAAGAAAAGCATCATAATAAAGAAAAATGACGTATTACAAAAGGGAGGAGCCAGACAAGAACAACAGCATGGGATCCGAGGCAAATTGAAAGAGGTAATAGTATTTTGAGCATTCTGTGACGAAACTGAGAGTAATTGTGTGAAAAACCTGAAAACAATAGAATTTGGCTTCTGCACAAGGCTATTGAAGAAACACCAGAGTTTATGAGATTTCAATTTATTACGTACCGAACATCTCAAATTCCAGAAAAGTTCCGCGGGTCAGCTTTTATGCTCAATATTGTTAGCACAGAATAAACATTTACACAATGTAGAAGTATGTTCTGTCCCGTGGGTTAAGTAAGGATACATGCACTGCCAACTCCCTCCGTCATGATTCCAAGCTCCAAACATGTAAATGTACTTATCACCACAACTCATTCAGAATGTGAGGTCCAATAAATTAGCCCACTGCAGGAAACAAGAAAGAATGGGGACATCATTTAAACAATGAGAAAGAGAAGGAGCAAATGGTACATCCAAATTGGTTCAGGCAATGTGAAAAAACATCTCTAAAATGGACATGACTGCGCATGTGAATCCATGCATTGTTATGCCTATTTGAATCTCCAGCATGAAATTGTTATTGTGACAGAGAGAGGTAGACCAGCAGATCCAAGTGACAACAACTTTTTCATAGCTCAAATCGAAATGCATGGAACTATCATCTAAATTCTAAAATTGCATGTTCATCAGAGGCTAGGTGAAGTGATTATAGGAATAAAGAAAAAAATGAACGGCCACTTTAACTAGATCATCCAAAGATGATCAGACCAGAAACCTGAATAACTCAGGAAATTCTTCAGTCATCTCTACAAAACAAAGGCAAAGGATAAGCAGTTCATGGCAAAGCAAAGGCACTAACATCATGACCTAACAGCATGCGACAGATGAGAGACTCGTAGAACAAACCATTTACCTTATCAGCACGAACACACACTGCAAAACGCCAGCAGTTCCTGTCCACACTGAAGGCCCTGTTTTGACAATTGAATCTTGAATCAACAAACCCACTGATGCTGCTAAAGAGACGAAGGAGACGACATATGCAAAGAAAAGCCAAAGCTTCAATCTGCAATTAAGAGAAGCATTAGCAAACACTGAGCCCAAAAGCCAAGTGGAAAATTTAAACAATTTCATCTAGAAGCAAATGTGGCAATTGCTAGGAGGATTTCTAAATTATTTCAAACAGGGATGGAGGGAGAGAGTCTAAATTTTCAATTCAAATCTTTTAGCATAAAAGAATAGACATAATAAATTAATAGTGCTATATCATCAAAGGTTTCGGATCATTCTCACATAATCACTGTCCATTCCATCGAGAAACCAGCACTCGGAAAGGAAGGAAAAACAAGAGTTTTTAACAGTTAAGCTCCAGAGAAAATAACATCAAAATTAATCATAAATTGCTGCATCTCCTGTACATGAGAACAGCTGCTTCCTCAGGTTCATTCGTGTGTATAACATCAATGTAGAACAGCTCATAACAATTTTAAGCATTCGATTGCATGGTAAAGATCCAATTTAGCAATCATGTACCAAGATTGCAACAGCACCAAACAAAGCCAGGATCAAAAGGGTGAAGTAAATGCAGAAACAAGAAGAGAAAACAATACAATCATCATAAAGATTGTAATGCCCGCCTATTGGCATACAATTGGCTGAAAATCACTGAGCATAGCAGCAGATTTGACAAAAAATGCACTGGAGAAAACATTTGACAGTCGCATACTGAACTCCACTCTAAGATGGTGACACTTTTTTATATCAAAACCATAGCTTCTAACGTCTCAGCGTTGCAGGAATGAACACGAGATAACAAGATCATTGTCAAAATCAGAAATAAATACTCGTGGTGCTCCGAGGCATTGTGTGCTACATAATAAATTGATAGTACAATAATGTCCCTTCAAAGTAAATTTCCGGAAAATATAGTTGCTAAGCAGATAATAATGCAACCCAGATTTTTTACTTTTTTATATTGTTTCTTAAAGGGGTTTCTAACAGAAAATTGAAGAATTAAAATAACATCGTAAGCAATGGAGAGAAAAAAAGGAGGGAGAGATGGGAATTGCAGACCTCCACTCGCCTTCCTCGTAAGGAGAGTAATCAATATCCTCTTTTCTAACACAATTAAACATCAGAGCTGCAATAGATGCAAATATGCCTACAGTTGCAAAACCCTAGAAAAATCAATCAATCCGAAAACAACCACATACATAATTATATCGTGAAATTGAGAGATAGAAAGAGAAAATTAAAGAGAAGGAGAGATGACCAGGGAGGTAATGAACGAAAGAGACTGTAACGGAGCTACAAACGACGGCATCGATCCAAAACCACCATCCAGTCCCAAATACCGCACCAGCGACTGCAGGACCGAGGATTGCCCACAGCTCCGGTAAATCCATTCGTATCTCTCTCTCGAGATTGCTTTTTTGGTTACTTGATACGGTGGTTAGTGCTTTGACTGTTGCAACTGCTCAAAAGTTCCAGGCTCTTATCAATTGCGTGAAATTTGCATTCTACAAGAGGGTGAGTCTTCGTTATCGGACTTAACCCCCGAAAGCTACACTCGTCACAGTGAATCGAAGGAATTTATTTGCCGTTTGGTTAATATTTGGTATGAAATCTATTCTCGCGTAGCTCAACGATATTTTTGGAAATTTTATAAAAGTACATTGCATCACATTTACGCTACGTCAAAAAAAAAAATGGTGATTTCCTTGTTCATCGTCTTTTATAATATTGTGTCAATCTAAAGTATTTTGTGATTTTTTTTATTATTATCATGTTTTTTTAATTTTATATTTTATGTTGTATTGATTAAGAATTGATTTTAAGAATTTATTTTATATAAGATTATTATTATCTCAAGAAAAATAAAAGACTTGGCATATAATTGATACTCAATTTTATAAAAAAAATCTAGTTTTATAGCTTGAAAAAATAAAAAATACAGGATACAATTCGACAATAAAGCGAAAATGAAGGATTTTTTTACTTAATATTCATCACGCACCTTTTCAAGATTTTTTTTCTTTGGAATTCTTTCACTTTATTTTTTATCCCTTTAATTTTAAAATTTTGTATTTTGACCCAAGACATTAATTTCCTCACATTATAGTCTCTATGTTTCATGAGAGAGAGAGAGTCGTTGGAAAATTTGTGAGTAAAGAGAAAACAGCTAGTTAATTTGATTTTATTGTTAAAAATGATCAAATTTAGAGTTAATATGTTTTACTTAACAAGATAATTGTTATTAAAGTGTTTTTTAGCTTTTATATTGTCTAGAAAAACATATCATGATTAAGAGAGGGCTTTTAGTTTGATTTTGTGTTTTTTAATAGATTTATAGATATTTTAAATTGAGAAATTACTTTATCAAAGTTATAAGAGTATTTATTAAGTGTATTTTTATGTGAAAATATATTAAAAATTGGTATTTAAAAAAAAAACAACCCAATTTTCCAATCACATTTTTTGTGGCAAGAAACTAGGCTAAAAAATCACAAGTTATTTGCTTTATTTTTGTTATAAAAAAAATGTCAGGCAAATGAAACCAACCTTGTAGACTCACACGCGTTGAGTCTTCTTATTATTGGCCCATGTACACTCCGTAATAAATTATTTAAATCCCAATTCAAAAATAATAGAATTAAAAGAAATTTTTTTGATGAGTAGTGAAAAATCTCTGTAAATTAGTGTAAAATCATAAATAAATTAAAGTATAAATTTGTGAATAAAAATATCATTAGCCAAGGTAAACTCGCACTTAACTACATAATATTTAATGGAAAAATAATAAAATTTAAAGTGATTTTATTATTGACAGAGAAAATTTTAAAGTGAGTTGTTATGAAACTTGAAAGAAATAAAAAATATATATATGGGAAAAACATGGACAAACAAGGATTCGACAAGAAATACTTGCAAGACATAAATGAGTGGAATTGTTGCAATTATAAAGAAAAAATCCTTCCTCTTCCCCTTAAATAACGCCTGACCATTGTCACGAAGAGAGCTTTGGAAAATTTGGTTCTTCTCATCCATTATTATCTAAATCTACTTGGATCGTGGACATGGGAGAAGGAGTGTGTGATTTCTATCCATTATAATAAATCAAGTTAGAGGGAGGGAGGGAGGGGTTGGAAGTTTGGGAAGTTAGTGAGAGAAGGCATGCAGGGTTGAAGAGGAAAGGGAAAACTATGAAATCGTTGCAAGTAACACGTTCAATTTGATGTTTTGGTTGTGGTAAGAGGCATCTAACCGAATAATTTCAATTTCATGATGTTGGGTTATGAAAATTACATAGGAATGTTTTAACTGGGCTAGTTAACATCTAGAGCTAAAAAGGCCCAAAAGTCTTTAAATTCTAAGGTTTGATAGAAGTTTGTTAATTCAAATTGGAGGTGGGGAATGATTGAATAGTAAATCGCGGGAACTATGATGTGTTGTTTATATATATATATATATATATATATATATATATATATATATATATATATATAATTTGAGCATTGGTCTCTGCGAAATCCTACAATCCAATTAATATTTTGCTGATTTTGATAATGAGGTCCCTAATATTTAATCTTTCAATTTATAATTCATTGTTTGGATTGAATTCACACATATCCACGATTTTTATGTTGACTGTTGATCCTATTTCGGGTGTGTTTTGCATGGTGTTTTAGAAGTGCTTTTGAAAAATTTTAAAATTTTTTTATTTGTTTTAGATTAATATTTTTATATTATTTTGATATATTGATGTCAAAAATAATTTTTTAAAAATAAAAAAAATTATTTTAATGTATTTTGAAATGAAAAACACTCTGTAAATCAACCATTACCATATTTCCAGATATATTTCATGACTAAGTTGTCTTGCATAGATTTCAAGCCGAGAAAAAAAATTACATTTTTGATTGAATAAATTTTGTTAGACTTGAAGGAACAAGGGCTTAGTTGCAGGATTTTTCACATGAAGGAGTTTATTGATAGCTAGGATCAAGGGTATATATATATAATAATTAATAATTTATTAATTTTACTGTACTATTATAATTTTTATTTTCGTATAAAAAATCATGAGCAATCATTTGATCAATGATGAAGCTAGCTTCAAGCTAACCATAAGGTCAATAAAAAGCTATATTAATTTTTTATAGTCTTGCATGTGTAAAAACACAAATCAACTAGGAAATAAAAAGCTAAGGACCAAGTTGAGAACAGCCAACTGATTTTTGGACATGAACTTACAATTGACAAATGGGCATCGAACCCTGACATCCCGTTCTTGCCTGTCTAGGCTCCAATGACCTAAGAGACTGGGATTTCTCTAGTCCTTAAATTACCTTGGTTAGGGTTTGATTACAAAAGACCCCCTAATCAACTCATAAATCAGAATGTTAATTACATCGAAGTGACAAATTCCCTTGAGCTAGAACAATGGTAACCTCGTCAAGCATGGTGGGGTGACCATGGTCTTTTTAAATCGTGAAATCAACTTTCTCAGTTAAAATTTTCAAGTTACACGTGGTTAGTGTTTTAAAATAAAAAATATAAATATAAACAATAATAAAATATATTTAATTGAAAAAATAAAAAGTAAAAAATTACGAGTTTTTAAGTGAATTTATATTCTTTTAAAATATAAAAACAATATAGCATGCTTAAGGGAAAAAAAATATTTCTCGTTCTTTATCTTTATTCTTAATTTCTATGTAATAATAAAACTATATTTGGTTTTTTTTATTATCACTTTATTTGTTCCAACCAAACTTTCTGTATTTGCATCATTTCACTCCTCACTTTCAAACACGATTTGCATTAACTGCGCAACCAAACAGAACATGTTTTTCTTTTAATTGTTTTTGTAAGATTTTGCTTTATAATTTTTTTTTCAACTTTATTGTATTGTAAGTCGGTTATTAATAATAGAGGTGTTTATTTTCGGTTTGGTTTATTTATTACCTAAAAAATAACCAAACCGAATATTTTTTAAAAAATCAAAACCGGTTCAAACCGACTGGTTTCGGTTCGGTTATTATAGAACAAAGATTGTAAAATGATAAACAATTAAATTTGATAAAATAAAAATTAAATTTATAAATTTAAAATTCATACCTTATAAATTTATATATGATAAACAATTAAATTTAATAAAATAAAAATATGTTACAAAATATTAAAATAATTGAAGAAAACATTTGGGTATTGGCATCATAAACTAGTTTATTCCATGGAGAGAAATCAAATTGTCTCATTATAAAAATAAATGAAACAGTTTATATGAAAACGAAAAACAAAACAATAAGCGATGCCTAATCCTTTGGTTTTTCCAGCAATAATCATGCTGCAATGGTTTTGCCGGGGAAAGTAGACCTCTAATCCCATAGCTCTTTGAGTTTTATTGTCTCGTTTGCATTTCATCATCGCCTGATTTAGCAGAGTTGAACTTTCAGATTCTTAGATGAAATAACATGCATGCATTTAATAACAATTTCTCCTGTTTTTTTTTTAAAAAAAAAAAATCGGACACACACACACACGTGATGGGACACAGTTCTATAATCACAGAGTATTCTGTCATTGTTTTCATTACAAAAATTTCTTTATGGCATAATTTTTTATATTTGTTGATGGAATATTCTATCAATATTTTTAATATTTTTTTGGCAATGATTTGTAGGTGAATAAATAAATATATACATGGTGAAACATGGCAAGGATCGCTAGTAATCATTAGCCTTGTCAGTTAGATTATATTACATCATTGTTTTTGCTCTGTTGTCGGTTATGTTTTTTTTTTAATATAAAAAACTATTTATGTGTTTTTAATATGTTTTTTTTTTAAATTAAAATATATTGGAATTGATTTTATATTATCCGGTCAACTTGATAAATTAAAAGACAATTCAAACTATCAATAAAAATATAATTTGATTTAAGAAAAACCAGAACGACGTATTTTTAAAAAAATATTGAAATAACAATATATTAGATTGATATGAGTTAGCTTGTCAAATCTACTACTTAGACTAGGAGACCATGATAACCCTATAAAAATAAATTAAAAAATATTAAACAAAATTATCAATCAATCAATCAAATGTTAATTAATAAAATTTAAAATAAAGTTTAACTATAAAAACGAGTTAAGTCAATTTGAGTTAACTTGCTAAACACAGGGCATAAAACTAGGATAACCCGTAGAAAGTAAATTAAAAAAATAATTATGAAACTCAATTTCCAATCAATCCAATGTTGAATGGTGAAATTAAAAAAAAAACTCAATTAAAAAAACATAATAAACCACTTGAGTCAACTGACAAAACTCGTGATCTAGATTATTATACCAGGATAACCTTATAGAATGTAAAAAAAATAAAATTACGAAATTTAATTCTCAATCTACTCGTTACTGAGGAATGAAATTAAAAAAAATAAACTAAAAACGATAAAAAATCTCGAATCAACCAGCATAACCTGCAAACCAGGTCATAAGACTGTGATAACCACATAGAAAGCATAAAAAAAAATCAAATTCCCAATCAATCCAATTTTGAATGATTAAATTGAAAAAAATATAAAAAATAACAAAAAAATAACCTGAGTAAACTCGAGTTAATTTGTCAAACTCGGGTTTGAAGACTGGAATAACTCCATAAAAAATAATTCAAACAAAAATATTAAGTTCATTCCTCAATTAATCCATACCGAGTGATGAATTTGAAAAAAAAAATGATTAGATAATAAACAAAAAAAATTGACCCGAGTCAACACGAGTAACTCTAAAAATTTATAACCCGTGTTAGAAGACGAGAATAATTTTATATAAAGCAAATTAAAAAAAATATTTATTAAATTTAATATTAAATGATTAAAATATAAAAAAACTAAATATCAATGTGAAAAATAAAAACTTTTCAATGTTTATTTCTACAGCGAAAAGCCAGGCCTTAAGAGCATCTCCAATGTAAAATGCTATTTTGAAAAGCTAAATTGATAAAATAGCACTTTGAATAGTGTAAATATAGCTTTTTTTACCATATCTATTCCAAAGGAAAAAAGCCATTTAAAGAGCCATTTATATTGGAGTGGAAGAAACAAGTGTCTTATTATTTCTTAATAAATTTGATGTTATTTTTTTTTCCACATGTCTACATTTAATTGGTTTATTTTTTTAGTGGCCCCACTTTATTGGTTTTGGCTCTTTGAAGAGATATGTAGGAATAGCATTTGTGGGAGAGAAAAGCCATTTTAGCATTTTGTTTGGCTTTCCCCTTAGAGTGTGTAAAACAAACAAAGAAAAATTAAAATATTAGTTTTTTATTTTTAGCTATCCATTTGGCTTTCCCATTGGAGATGCTCACGAATTGTAAATGTATATACCTTTGCTGTGGGATACTGTGATGATTCTTGCTCAAGTAGAGTAGAAAAAATGAAGAATACACGCGCGCGAGGATTCTTTATCAACTTATTCAATAGCAATTTTTTTTAAAGAAAACTTAGAAACCAAATAGCTTATTTCCTTTACCAACATACCCAGGGTTTTATAAATTTAAAATCTCATACATTATTTAATTTAAAAATTACCGATTACCCATAAATCAACTCAACCCATTAAATTTCTAGATTATTTCAAGTTTAGTTAAATCAAGTTTTAAATTGAAACATTAACCCTCATGAGTCATGATTTGCGAGTTAATATAATTAAATATAAATGCACAAAATAAATTTATAAAAGCATAGAATCTCAAAAGTAATCATTGAACCATGGATGTCAAATTGATATTTATATTAATAATTAACATTTCCATTTTTATGAGAGCAAGCAAGCAGATGCATCATGCACGAACTAACCTCAACTTACTTTGAGTGTTTTTTATTGTTTTCGTGTTTAAAATTATTATTATTTAATTATTATGAATTATTTTAAAAAATAATTTTTTTAAATTTTTTTTTAATATATTTTAAAATAAAAAATACTTTAAAAAATAATTAAAACCATAATCCCAAAACAAGCTTAATCCAATTTTCCAAATTTAGAGGTAAATGGAGGGAAACATTAAAAAAAAAAAGGGATGAAAACAACTACAAACCACGCATAAGTAAATTGTCACTGAGGCTATCAACACCGACATATAGAAAGATGTCACGTGTAAAATTCCCGCAGCCACACGAGTACCTCTTTATCGCGTCACTACATGGTATCCTAACCCAATATAAAAATATCTACCCCAAAACGACCTGTCCTCTCGCCTGCAAAAAACCCGAATCTCTCTCTCCATCCTCTCATCGAAAGCGAAATCGAAAAAAACAAAAAACCACTCGGAAATTAAACAACAAAACGGATCTCCAACATCACGAACCTGAGTAACTGAAACCCTAATAGCTGCGAAACTCTTTATCGTCTCTATCTCTAAAAGTCTCTACGCACGTGAAGGAACGAAACTAGGGTTAGGGTTAGGGTTAGGGTTAGGGTTAAGTTTCAGCTTAGAAAATTAGGTTTTTTTTGGTCCGAGAGATTTGAATTAGACCTAGACTGGAATTAGGATTAGGGTTGGTTTTGTGATGGAATGCGACGGTTGTGAGGGTGATAGAGAAGGTTTTTGTTGCTATCGTCGGGAATGACCGGAGGCCGATGCCACCGGCGAAAGAAGATGATGGGTAGGGGTCCTGACGGAGGTTGCGGCGCTGACGAGAGGCCTTGCCGTCCAGTTTCGAGGGTTCCGACAGCCAATTCCCTCGCAAACGAACCTGAAATACCTCAACCAACAGTAAAGAAACCGACTTCACTCGAAGTCGATTTCTTCTCCCAAGCTAATAAGGTCTTAAGCGTGCACTCGCCATTCGATGTCGCAGAGAACGCGTCTGGTTCTGGTGTTCCAAGTTTTCCAATCTTGTCTACTTTGCCTAGCCGGCTGGCTAGTTTGTTGAGGCAATCAGATGGCACTAGAAAGAAACATAAAAGGTCTCATTCTGGCGTGGACAAGAAGTCTTCATCACGGGTGAGTGACAGGTCTAAAGGCGGGAATATATGGGTCGAGACTGAAGAGTACTTTAGGGGATTGACATTGCCTGATATTGATGCTTTGTTTGAACTATCTTCTTTATTTAATTCTTTAGGTTATACTAAGTGTTTCTATATTCCTTATATTGGAAATGAGAAAATAGAGAGAATTGAGACTACTGCCACAAATGTGAAAACTGAGGAAAATCTGAATGGGAAGGCTGAAGGAAGCAACACTAATGAACAATCTGACACAAGTGCCAATGTGGAGAATGCAAATGATAATGTGGAAATGGATTGTGTGGATGGAAATGGAAAAAGACTCATAGTGAAAGATGAGGGCAATCAAGAGGATGGACAGTTTATGGAAATCGACAGCGTGGCTACTCAAAGCGATGGAGCCGAGTGTTTGACCCAGGAGGAAGCAAATGGTTGCTCTGTTTCTGATTTTTCTAGCAGTGTAGAATGGCTTTTAGGTTGTAGGAATAGGAATATATTGACTTCTGAAAGGCCTTCCATGAAGCGGAAGCTTTTAGGCAGTGATGCAGGGTTGGAGAAGGTTTTGGTTGGTCGTCCTTGTGAAGGAAACTTGTCATTATGTGATTTTTGCTGCAAGGGCGAGACGGGTAATGTTTCAAATAGGTTGATTGTTTGCTCTTCTTGCAAGGTTGCCGTTCATCTTAAGTGTTATGGTGTGCAAGGGGATGTAAACAAGTTTTGGTTGTGTTCATGGTGCAAGCAGAAGAGTGATGACAACGATTTAGTCAAGCAGTCTTGTGTGCTCTGTCCAAAGGAGGGTGGAGCTTTGAAACCTGTTAATGTAGAAAATGGTGGGTCTGTTCTTGAGTTTGTGCACTTGTTTTGTTCCCAGTGGACGCCTGAGGTCTATATAGAGGACTTAACGAAGATGGAGCCAGTTATGAATGTGGGGGGAATTAAGGAGACCCGAAGAAAATTAGTCTGTAATGTATGCAAGGTGAAGTCTGGTACCTGTGTTCGGTGCAGTCATGGTATGTTTTGTTGCTTCCTTATTTTGTGCCATCATGCATTTATCATTTTTCTCTGGTACCCCGTGTTGGTGTCTATCACAACTGGAGCCTGTTTGGCAGTAGAGCCAGTGTCTAATGCAGCTTACAAGTCATACTGTGCGAATGCTTTTTGTCGCTCAAGCTAAATTGTATCTGTCTTTTATTGAATTGAAGAATGAGAAAGATTGTTCTTTTTTTTTTTCATTTCATAATTGATTGTTTTTTTGTCAATGACTAGCTGCCTATGATTCATTTGCATCCCATTTTCTCCTAATTTTCTCCTTTCGACTAAGTCTTAGCATGGTGCACCATAGTTATTTCTTAAAAGGATGGACATAATCATAGTAATCAGCACGAGATAATGTCTGTAGAACATTGAATGAATTCCTTTGGAATTTTATTGCCGAAGTTATTCTTGGAATGAACTGTGAAATTTAACCATGGTTGGGCAGTTAATTTTATGTCCACTGTTATAAAAATAGATAATGATTATTGAACCACCTTCTTTTATCTGTGATAACACTGCTGATCTCCCTTGTATTCTTGAGCACTCACCAGGAAATGTCATTTTATTGCTCTTTTGTCAACTCAAGCTGATAATGTTCATGTTTGATAAGCTTATGGATATTATGATTTGCTCCTGAATTGAATCATCTGCTGTCATGAATGTAAATTTCTGAATCTTTTGCATCTTTCTCCTTGGACATTCTGCAATCAGGTTGTTGATGCGTAACTTCATACACTGTTTAACTTCCTTACCTTTTATTTCTGGCGACTGTATCTGATATTTTAGTTTTCAAACTGATTCATGGGGGGCTGGGAGGATTTGATGTATGATCACGCGGAATGGTGCAAAATGATCCATATAGCCAATCCAAACTAGTTTGGGATGAGGCCTGGCTGTTGTTGTTGCATATTCATGGGGGGTGGGAGGAGACTGGAGATGGATTGGGGTGGAAACTGTTTTTTTGTAGAAGGATGTAAAACATACCATTTGCAGTTTGGTATATGAAATCTCTACATTCTCAGGACTGTAAGATTCCCAGGAAAGTAACTCACGCTTCTTGAAGGGGAACGTTTGCTCTTCATGGAGGATATATTGCAGGCGATTTGACATCCTGAAAAAAAAAGCAATAAACAATATCTCTCACACTTGTGGAACTCTGACATTACCTGATACAAGCTCAATATTGCCTCAAATCTCAGAATATAGTCTCTCATAAATCTTTCTTTCCTGTACGCCAAACACCTAACTGATTGCAGTTGCATTTTTGCTGGATGCTGGATCACATGTTACATTTTGGTCAATAAAAGAATTAATAAAAAAATTCTATTAGGTGAATATCCCATTTCATTGTTATAATTTATGCTATGACCACCACAATCTGGAAGATTGCATGAATTTTGTTTAATTGTGAGTGAAGTCAATTAATCTAAATAAGTGTAGGATGTATTAGTTGTGTTCATATGTGATGAATTCCATGTTTGTATCTAATGAAACTTTTGCAAAAACAAGGTCGAGGGCTTGGTCTAATGTCTAATACATTTGATAGACCTGTCACTGCATTTTTTCAACAGAGAATATGGTGATTGAGTGTAGCAAGGCATTGCTATGTAAAGTGTTTGGTGATGTATTGAGCACTAGTTGATGTTTGATGATGTATGTAGCAGCACTAGTTGTGATTGGGCATATTTTGGTTTGCTGTTTTACTTTCTTGCCCTCGCTGTTTGGATGGATGTCTGTTAGCATTTGCTCTCAAGTGCTGAATCTTGTCTTTTTTGTACAAATCATGGAACCATGTGTTTCATGAGCCTTCACAGAAGAATGCCTGGTTGGATCTTGCCATTTCTGGCTGGTGTTATTGCTATTTTACGCCCCGATTTAGATTCTGTGTTGGCTCTATCCAGCAAAAACATTTTAGGGCTTTTCTTTGTTCTGTTTCTACTCAAGTTAATTGTCCAGTGTCCTTTCACCGTTTTCATTTTTTCCTGTCAAGATGATAACTGCTATATTGTTGTGCTCTAATTGTGCTAGTCTTGGGTGCTGCTCACTCTTGCTTTGGCAGTTTTTAGCTTGAGAGTTTACCTAAAAAATTATTGGTTATGATGGCCAATACTGCATTGTTAAGATATGCTGGGCATCTCATTGTATCATCTTCCTTAACTCATTTTAACAGCCTCATTCCTGTTTATTCCTTGCGATATTTTATTCTCAAATCTTGTTTTTTTTTAGCCTTTGGGCATTAGTTAAAGCGTTAGCTAGATTTGGCTCTTTTGTGAATCAGAAAGGTCTCTGCCACTTTCTGTTCTTCCACTCTGTTAGTTTCCAACAGCCCTTTTAGCACTGCTCCCCATCTCTCCCTGCTATGTGTGAGTGGACATGTAAATGGATGTGTGTTTTTGTCTGTGCTACATTATTCTTAATATCTGAGTGATTGGATCTGTGATTATGGGTACTTAGCTACTAGAAATGAGGCAAGTCTTGCATGAGCACCTGGTTCACAATGGAGACAACAAATTGTTTACTGCAGCAGTTCACTGACCTGTATTGGTAATATACTTAATGTTGTTGTGTTTTTGTTTGTCGGTACATTTGCCAGTGTCATGTCTTCATCTTGGAAGGATGAGTTTGCCTTTTCCTTTGAGAAGGATGAGAAGTCTTTATTATGGTGTGAAGTAGAAAGCTGAAGGGAATCAATGTTGTGACGATTTGCTTTAATAATTGCATCCAGCTAGGCATTTTTGATTGCTGAGGCTTGCTTGCTGTGGGATTTTTGAGATCACTTACATATATACTTGCTCTTGATTTTTTGAGGTCACTTAAAATATACTTGCGCAGTCATTTCCTCCAATTTTCACTTGTGATTATTTTGCTACTCTCTTTAATGAGCCAATATTATATCCTCAATTTTTAAGTCTCTAATTTGTCAATTCTTGTACCGATAGCTGCAGCGCAGCTTTTCTTGTTTCCTTAGCCATTCTTGAAATGCTTTGATTAAAATATAATGTTACCTTGGCACTCTTACCTCCTGTATCCTTTGGTTTAAAAATGTGAGCAGCTCCACATAGTAATGCCTTTCTGTTGTTCATGTGGTTTATTCAGGAACTTGCAGAACTTCTTTCCATCCTATATGTGCTAGGGAAGCAAGACATAGGATGGAGGTCTGGGGAAAATATGGTTCCGATAATGTAAGCCTCTTTCTTTCTTCATCATGCAGAAGTTATAATTGCTCACTATTTTTACTAATGTTAGTACTACTACGGCTGCCTCCACCATAACCACCAGTGCTAGAAGGACGTTGTCGACTTAATGCTGTGACTTCTTGCCAGGCATGTTCTCTAAAATTTCTTATTTTATGTATCAACAGGTTGAATTACGAGCTTTTTGCTCAAAGCACAGTGAACTCCCTGATGATAAGGATACCCATCAATTAGGAGAGGCTTTTGTGGCTGCCAGCCACAACTGCTCTGTTGCCAGCCATGATCCATCAGAATTGCAAATGGACAAACAACACAAGTTAAATAGTGGCCGAAATGGAGATAAACTTGCAGTCCACATAGAAACTACTGATACTAATTCTGGTAAACCTGGTGATGGTGAATCATGGGAAATAGAATTGAATGATTTGAAATCAGATGCCGTACCTTTGTCAGAATCTGGGGATGTGGACCAACTCATTGATACAGGGATATTTGAGAGAGGTGGCTATGGGGATGCTAGCCCTTCTGACTTCCAAAATCTTTTGCTGATTTTGAAGAAGGTACTGAAAAAACATATGTGCTCATGCACTTGCTTGGGTTTGACTTTTGATGCATACAAGTATTGCTACATGCATGGCTATATTGTTTCTCTTTGTTTTTTTCCCTCACATTTTTATTTGACCTCCGGGGAAATTTGAATTATGCAGTTAATCGATCAAGGAAAAGTCAATGCAGAAGAATTGACAACGGAAATTGGCATCTCACCTGATTCTTTAATTCCAACACTGGCTGTAATGCTTCTGATCACGAGTTTTACTTTTTGTTCATTTTTAGAAAGATGTTTTTATCCTCTGACTGTTGCTGTTTGTTCGCTTCTTGACCTTTTCTCCTCAGGAAGTTAATTTGGTCCCTGATTTTCAGGCCAAATTAGTCAGATGGTTTCAAAATCATGTTCACTTGGCTAGTCGACATAAAAATTTGAAAGTTCAACTAAAATCCACAATTTTTCCAAAGGCTGAGATTGGAACAGCAGATCATTCTGATGGTATAACTGTATCAGAGAGTGATATTACAGATGCTGTTGCTGTTAAGTCAGTTCCCCCACGGAGAAGAACCAAAAGTAACATTAGGATTTTGAGGGACAACAGTGCAATTTGCTCACCTGAGGAAATTTTGAGCGCCAACAGTATCATAATGAATGGGATTAAAGCTGTTGGTCAACTGGGAAGTGAAGAACCAGAAAATTCTAGGGAAGTATCCATCCCTAATGTGGCTGAAAAGGTAGTCCTATCACACTGTAATTATTTGCCACAAAAACTGTTTAGGAGGAAGTTAAATGGTTTGCCAATTTTGTGTTACCATATGAAGATGTTAATTTCTTTGTGATGAGGAGCTAATTTTGAATTTTGAATTTCTTTTTTATGCTTGTTTATATTGCCATTAGAAGATGGATGAGTGATTTTTATTAGTATTTGCAACTTGTCTAAGTGTTGTAGTTTACAATTTCCATAAGCTGAGCTGTGGGTGCCTGTTACAAGTGTTCCTATATTTGGAAGCCTTTTCATTTTCTGCATATCATCTAGTTCAACCTTTTGATATGTTCCATTCTTTGGTCCCTATGTTTCCCCATAAATATTCCATATCTGTAGTGCTATTGTTCTCCTGTTCACCTAATTTACCTTTGTATCAAATGATAAAAGCATGGCAAAAATCTTTGATCCGGCAGTTGTGTATGCAAATGAGGTGAAGATGTCAAGGAGCTGTTTTTTCTTTGTGTTTTGATTCTCCACCAGTTTTTCTTTTTATGGTAACTTGTTCTTGATGTTATGCCATCCTTTCGCAAACTATGCTGACTATATTCTTTGTTAGTGGATATAGTACTAATGATAATTTACAAAAAAAAGATGATATGACTGCTCATGTGTTTTTTCCTTTGCTTAAATGAAAATTCTCCTTGTGATTACAAAATTGATTTTGTAGGAAAAAGAATATTATGGCAGCATTTGTTTCTTGTAATTTTTTTCCTAGTCGACAGAATAGATCTTATTTAAACGTCATGTGTTATAAACATTGTATTTGTAGGTATAAACTATAGAATTTATTATGTCTCTGAAAAGTTGGTTTCTTCAAATTCTTTTTCGCCTGTTATTTTCTTTCTTAAGAAACCTGTCCTCCATCCTCCTGAAACCTTCTTGTCTACCTGCACTACTCTAATACTCTTGAGAAGAGCTTTGCAGTGTGTTTGCCTTTCATCTCACACTTTCTTATGTTCTTTCTAAGTGACTTTTTTTTTTGTTTATTCAAAACAGAAGTTGATCTAGAATACTTTTATATAGAAAATGATTTTTTTTTTGTTGAAAAAGTAGGGAAGATTTACAGAGATGGTGGATGAGAATTTCCCCAAAGCAGAAAGAGAAAATCTGAAACATAAAAATTCTAAGATAAAATACTAAAGCTCTCCAGTCTCTCTGCAGTATCCTTAGGAAACACATCCAAAATATCTGAGGCAAAGTGATTGGGAACAGAATTAACTTTCCATCTGGCCCTTGCTGCAACCTGTGGACTCAAACTTTTTCCTTGTGTGGGAGGCAGAATGCATAAGCTATCACATATCAGCACTAGCCCTCCTTCCAAATTTCATATGCCTAAATGTATAATATTTGTAATTATATTTTCATTGCTTGAAATTGTTGAATGTATGAATTGACTGATTATAGTTTCCATCAGTGTCTAGTTATATTTTTTCTCCTATTAATAGGGTATGCTTGTGTACCATTGGAAAACTGACGACAGAGACACCTGCTATTTATGCGGTTCATTTCTGTAAATGTTAGGTTTTCTGTCCGTCATTTGTCAGTTTAAGACATGGGTTTTAGGTACTGAAGCTATTCCTTTACTGCTGATAGTCTATGCTTCTATTTTCATGTCCTAGTTGTTGATTGCTAAGCAATTTGTTACACTTGTTTTCCTAGACTGCACATATTCTTGTCTATTTATTGACTTAGCCCAAATTGTTCAACTATCATTTGTGAGCCAAAGGAAGTTGTAACCTGTGCATATGTTGTCTGGATTTCCTGAAGCATGCATATAACTTTATTTGCTAGTTATAGATGATATTCACACTTCTGAACAGCGTAGGACTGATGAATGCTTTGTCATGACACTACAAGTGGACCAGCTAAAAGGAAGTTTTGCCAACCTATGCATGATATGCAAATGGAAAAGGAGAGAATAAGAATTGCTAATTTAAATGATGAATTATTTTAGCATCATAACATGCATAAAAGCTTGTTTTTCCATAAAAAAAGAAAAAGCATGCAGCAATCGAAGTGTTCAACGGTGTATCATCTTGAGAGAAGTTTGGGTAGTGGAATCCTTACCAAGAACCATGATGTTGTTTTTTAGACATTTCCTGGTTTCTCATTTGAGGTTCATAGGACATAGAGTTGATGCATTTTTCAGAAGGTTTCATATTGATTTTGAAAAGAGGTAGCAGTGAGGTTTATTTTATGTGGACTGGGAGAGACTGATTATGATATAATTTGTTATTTTTCTTTTCTGAATCACCTATCAGCTTTAAGATACAATCTTGGTAGGAGTGAAAAGAAGTAGCTTGTGGTTGTCTCTTACTGCAGTGGAAGTCACCACCATTTGCAATTTGTACCGAGATTCAATGTGCCTGCCAATGTGTTCTGTTCTGTCCTTTTGCTTTTAGGTTCTACTCACCATTTGGTAGTTTTGATTGTATATATAGAGATATATCCTTTCTGCTTGCCTTTTTTCTTTAATTTATATGTTTTGTTTTATTTATGCAGATCCCTGATGTGTTACAAGACTCTTCGGTTTTGCATTTGCCCAAAAGTGAAGGTATGCTTTTCAGAATAATCCTTCTGTATTTGGTGTTTCCAATGAACGCCCTTTCTATTGGATAAGGTTGCCATATCTTGGTAATTAGTCTTGTTTGGACTAATTTTATTCATGTGTCGTTTTATACTTTTCTTTACTTGAGAAGCCAGTTAATTTTTTTTCCTGGATAATTTCCTGGAAATC
The DNA here is from genome assembly GCA_007827005.2 of Populus simonii. NCBI lineage: Eukaryota > Viridiplantae > Streptophyta > Magnoliopsida > Malpighiales > Salicaceae > Populus > Populus simonii. Next base: position 17,744,099 of record CM017465.2, on the reverse strand, counting down.
AGTTGATTTGTAGAGAGTTCAACTTTCCAAACCTTCTCTTTACCTTTCTTGACAATGAAAAGGTATAGTCTTAACATTAGAGCAAACCTGCTGCTGATGAATTAGGAAAGCATCCTCTTGGTCTTGGCTGTTGGATGTTTAATATGCAGATTGTTGTTCTCTGTATGCCCCAACTGTGTTAGTGGATTTATTTCATGGGGATGTTAAATCATCTTGAGTGAGAATAGAAGAATATCCCGGGTGAAGAGGGGAGTGGTCTAACTAATTTGCAACTATTGCCTCCAAAACCTCTACCTTTCACAAGAAGCTTAGAGAGGAACTGGAAAAAGAATAGGAGGATATAATTAAGCTTGAATGTTACAGATAGGATGAGTGTGTGGACAGTCTAGGATGTAATTAAATTTTATGATAAGATTGTGTGTTTTCCCCACTCATGAAGCTGGTGAACATAAGAGCCATGGTACATCTTCGAAAAAATCAGAAATCTTCGTTCGAGGAAAAGCATCAAGCATATAGATCAGGCGAAAATATTATGTAAAAAGATGGTGACTTTGGAGTGATAGTTTACACCATCTTAGTAATGGACCCACTTTCACATGGAAATTTCTCATGCAAGACCTTATCCTTTCTTACTGAGTTTTGGGTGGGTACCAATTCAAGAAGGAAATCTTATGTATGCACATACTTTAAGGTTTGGTTGGGGAAGGTTGTGTAATTTAATGGAAAATGTGTGATACACTTTTTTTTGGTGGGATGGAGAGGGGGTGGGGTGGTATTTTTAGAGTCTTTAAGGAACAATCATGCGGGGATTAAATTTCTGTTTTTTCATCCTCTAGGGAGTATGATAGTGAGGGAATAACGAGTCTTGCTGTCCTTTATCTGGAGGGTTTGGAAATCTCTAGTCTTTCTTTTTATTCTAGAAGGATGACAAGTATGCATCTCATATTGTGGAAGTGGAATTCATTCTTCTCTACCATTTTCCCTCGTTCATGGCTGACAATATGCATCTCATATTTTATGATTGAGTTTGCTTGCCTGCTGGCATATCTAGAAATTTTCATTTTATTACAGTACTCAAGTATCGTATGATCTTAAATGTTACTTGATATCATTGCATGATATTAAAAGCCATAGCTTAACCTTGTGATGTCTGGTGATGTTCCACAAAAAAAAGCAAAAGAAAAGAAAATAGAAGGCTGTAAATGTGTGTATTTTCAGATTGTCCCTTCTTTCTGAAAGTAATAATGATCATCTCAAGGTTTATAATCCTTTAACCTTCTATATGCTCTGATATGTCTGTTGCTAAGAAAGTTCAGATAATGTCTCAGATGGAAGCCTTTCTGTAAAAATCGAACAAGTGCACGCTGCTATTCCAGACAAGAGTAATTCAATTAACACAGATGGGGCAGTTTCTGTTTTTTCAGATGTTAACTTTGTCATCCCTAATCTCATGTAAGATTTGCGAAAGCTCTTTAATGTAGAATTTTGTGTTGCTTGCTACTTTTTGGATGCTCCAAAAAGCTTCTATTTTCAGTACTGGACACTGATTTAACAGTATCTGATGAGATCTTATGCAAAATTATATATTATTTGCTACAGAGAGCCAGAAGCGTATTCTAATTCTTATGTCCATCCATGTATACATGAGAAGCTGTCACAGATACAAAGTGGAATGCTTTTGCAGAAAGGAATTTCTGAACTTGAAGGTAGAAATTGCACTGACATGAAAATTTGGTGGTCCAGGATTTTCTTCTTTTTATTGCTTATAATTGCAAGCTTTTTTCTTTTTTATACATTGTATTATGTGTGAACCACGCTGGACAGGTTCAAAAGACGGAGAAATCTCTCGTTTGGAGGCCTCTTCCAATGCCAGTGTCTGTTGTAATCATCGGAACAAACACTCCAAGTGCAATGACTTGATATGTAGTTCCATTGAAGTAAATCTAGAGCAGCTGGCTAAAGCTAAGAAACTGGGAATTCTCAAACTATCTCCGGTGGACGAAGTGGAAGGAGAAATTATCTATTTTCAGAATAGGTTACTTGGCAATGCAGTTGCAAGGAAGCACTTTACTGGTCCTTTCCTTTTTCCTTTCATCGTTTGTTTTTTTGGATATGCTGGTTCTCTTTTATTTACCCCCCCTCCCAAGTCTTGCATTATTCTAATACTCCATCCAAATTTAGTTTTTTTATTGAAAAAAGTAGCTTTAAATCAATATACATTTGCATGACTTTTTTTTCTGGTGAATTGTGCTTGCAGATAATTTAATATCTAAGGTTGCTAGGCATCTACCCCAGGAGATAGATGCATCTAGGGGGCAAAGGTGGGATGAAGTACTTGTTAACCGGTATCTTTGTGACGTTAGAGAAGCAAAGAAGCAGGGCAGGAAGGAAAGAAGGCATAAGGAAGCCCAGGCTGTTCTGGCTGCAGCAACTGCTGCTGCAGCAGCTTCTTCTCGGACTTCATCATTTAGGAAAGATGCCTTGGATGAATCTGCTCACCAGGAGGTGGTTTTTTTTTCCATTTCCCTTCTGTATTTTTTCTCCTTTTCACTTCAGGTTTTTTTTCCTTGCCTTCTAGAGAAAACTTGCAGTTATTTAATGCAGTTATCCACCTTGTCACTCTTACCTGGTTCCAGAAATATAATACTTCTAATGGGAGGGCTGGCATTTCTTCTCAGTTGATGCCACGTCCAAAAGAAATGCTTTCAAGGGTGGCTGTTCCAAGGATTTCATCAGAGAAGTACTCTGATTTTGTTCAGTCAATTTCAGATTTTTCTAAAGATCACCCTGGACCATGTGATATATGCAGACGATTTGAGACAATACTGAACCCTATTTTAGTCTGCTCTGGCTGCAAGGTTTTCTCGAATGGACCTTGGTATTTCCTCTTAGCAGCGCACTATCTGCTTGCTTCTTGTTGTTGACAAAAGCTCTTCTGCCAACAGGTTGCAGTTCACTTGGATTGCTATCGTTGTGTGAAGGAATCTACTGGTCCATGGCATTGTGAATTATGTGAAGAATCATTGTCATCTAGATGCTCTGGAGCTCCTGTCAATTTTTGGGACAGGGCAAATGGTGTTGAATGTGGTTTATGTGGTGGTATTAAAGGTGCTTTCAGGAAATCTACTGATGGTAGATGGGTTCATGCCTTTTGTGCAGAGGTTGATTTTTTGCTTTCCCCTTCAATGGCTTGATTCAGGATTTTCTTTCTTATCTTCTTTGAAGCACATATTATAATTATTTCCTATTTTTTCTTGTAGTGGGTCTTTGAACCAACATTCAGAAGGGGACAAGTAAATCCTGTTGAAGGAATGGTATGTGCATATTTTAGGTGCCCATATTGTAAAAAAAAATTGTCCATTGACTCACTAAAACGCAAGTATATGTGAAGATCTCTTTGGTTGGAATATAATATGCAGAATTTAACCTGTTATTTCTTACCTTGCATGTTTATGACCATTGTAATTTTTCTTATTTCACATTTACTCTATCTGCATTGAAATTCCAGGAAAAGATTGCCAAGGAGATTAACATTTGTTGTGTCTGCTGCCATAGACATGGTGTCTGCGTAAAAGTGAGTTCCAGCTTTGATTGTTTCAGAACTTTGTTTTTCTATAGCATCAATTCATATGTAATGAATATTGATGGTTTAATCAACTGCAATATAAAATGTGCAGTGTAGTGCTGGTCACTGTCAGGCCACATTTCATCCCACCTGTGCTAGGAGTGCAGGTTTTTACATGAATGTTAAGACTCTTAATGGCAAGATGCAGCACAAAGCTTACTGTGAAAAGCATAGCTTGGAGCAGAAGGCGAAGGTCTGTTCTTGTTGTCTGTACATAAAATGTCTTTTGACTTCTTGTCATTTTATAATTTTGCAGCATTTGATTTATGTAGGCTGAAACTCAAAAACATGGAGAAGAAGAGATAAAGAGCATGAGGCAAGTCAGGGTAAGAATGCTCTCGGATTAATCATGTTATTTTTCTGGATAATAATGCGTACTCGGGTCTGTTGTTTCTTGTTCTAAGATTGGTTCAACTGTTTATATTAATGACTTTTGTATGTTACAGTGATTACATGTTTACTATGCTGGTCTACTTCTTTGGAATTCATCTACTATTTTGAATTGAAAAGTTTAATAGAAAAATGTTTTTTTTCTGTGAACTTCGAGTGCCTCAGACATTGTGTACATGTCTATCCTCCAGGCATATACTGAACAAGTGTCCTAATGTAAGCTAAAATCATAACTTTTCTTCTGAAGTAATCCCAAGGCATATGACAACTCTCACTTGTTATTATAACATTTTACTCTGGTCATGACATTATTATGATAAATTTATTTTTGTGGTCAAGGTCTTATTTTCTAAGAAAGCTCTGGTAGCTTAATTATTTTTCTTGCTATTGTAAATCTGTTGCAACTGGTTCATGAGGTTGATTTAAATATTGGCCTGCCTTTGCTTCTTTGCAATCTGGTGTAACATTAAGCAATTTCTTCTGATGTTTTGTGCATTGATGGAATTATCTTATGTTTACTGGAAGTTTATTGCTAATGCTTCTTTGTTTCTTATGTTTGCAACTGTATGATGGTCAAGATTTAATCATATTTTTGGGGGTAGGAGAATTACAGTGATCTAATTAACTTTCTAAATTCTCCTGTAGGGTCAATTGGAGAGATTACGTCTTCTTTGTGAGAGAATTGTTAGACGTGAAAAAATAAAGGTAACTTTCTCGGAACCAGAAAAGTGCTCTTAACTTTTTTATGCAGTATTATGCAGCCAAGTCAGCCAAGAAAAATGTTCCTTTTAATTCCCTGTGCTTACTTCACTTTTTTATTTTCTAAGTTTTTCACTTGAACTTTCTCCTTGAGGGCAGTATTTCTTCCTTCAGGTGGATTTTTCCCCATTCTTGATATTTACACGTTGGACCAAGTAAAATATGCTAAACTCTATTGTTTTTATTGTTTGGAGCAAGGTTGTCAAAAACACTTTTTGACACGACATGGAAAATGCAATGTAAATTCGGATAGTAAAATTAGATCGTAAAATCATAAAATCGTAAGTAAGTTTTATTAACTAATTATATACATAATTTCAGCCAAGTAGTAAATAACAACATAACACAATTAAAGCAAAAGTGAAATAAACAATACAATTCATACATAGTTTAACTTAAAAAAACCATCAATAATACAATTATGTCCATAGAATTTCATTAACTAACAATCAACAAACCTAAAACAATCAACATGCTGGTGTGTCGTGTAAATTAAAACTAACAGTATTGCCTTCATCTTCCTCGTTATGTTTAAGACATTCATCAAAATCATTCCTAATACAAATGAAAAATTCTTGTAAAGAAAGAGTAATGATCAATAGGTGAGAAGCCACTCATTTTTGCAGAGAATGACTTTGTAAAAAAAATAAAATCAGGCGGGGGACGTTTGAAATTCCTAAGCTTTACATTCAATAAAACTAGCTTCCTCAAAACTTTAATCAATAATACTTTAGCAGCATGCACAATGACCCATAATCACAGATATTATCATATGAAAACTTGTGTCAAGTGTACTATTAATTGGGGGAGTATTTGTAATTCCATTAAACTAGTAAAATCGGCAGTGAACTTGTGATTTTGCATGATTTTGACCGAGTTTATCAATTATACTCGAGCCCTGTTTGATTTTGCTGGTTCTCGAGTTTTTAGTCCAATTTTGCATGTTAGATACATGTTGACTTGTAAAATCATGGCAACTCGTGATTTTGACAACCTTGGTTTGGAGCAACACTCCCTGATACATTCAATTAGTTTAAGTTCTTTGCTGTTTTCGAACTTAGAACTTCATTTTAAGTGGACCATTCTCTGAAGATCTATTTTTGTTGCAGTGCTTTTTACATGGATATTTTTTTTTGCAGCGGGAGTTGGTTTTATGCTCACACAGCATACTTGCTTGCAAGCGAGACCAAGTTGCTCGTTCAGTACTTGTTCGGAGTCCCCCTTTCCCTACAGATGTCAGTTCAGAATCAGCTACAACATCCCTCATTAGGAACACAGATGGGTACAAGTCATGCAGCGATGCTGTCCAAAGATCAGATGATGTTACAGTAGACAGCACCATTTCTGTCAAGCACCGAGTTAAGGTTGGTTTGACCATGGACACTGACCAAAAGACCGATGACAGCTCCACATCTCAAAACCTTTTTACTCCAAAACCTTCAGAGAGGATGCCTTTTGCTGGGAAGCAAATACCTCAAAGACCTTCCTCCGCATCACATAATCTTTTGGATGAAGGAGAATGGAGCTCAAAATCAAAGGTATGTAATCGTTCTGCATCGATGACTTTTTTGTTTTGCTAGAATTCCTGTGTTAGGGATAAAAATTCTGACAGATTTTCATTGCCATGTCAACTAACAGCATTATGAGACTTTTGAGAAAGAGCTGGTAATGACTTCGGATGAAGCATCGATGAAGAACCAGAAGTTACCTAAAGGATATTTTTATATTCCTGTGGATTGCCTTCCAAAGGAGAAGCAGAACAATCAGAATGCATGTTCTGGTGAGCCCTTGGAACATAATGGTTAGATGAAAGCAATTTCTGGATTTGTGATTTGCCCACTGGAAATCAACAGCTGTCTACTGTGGACAAGTACTTTCTTCCCGGAGCGACCAAATTTACCTGATTTATGAAGGGAGACTGGCAGAATGATGCCGAGATTGGGTTCTAGACCGTGTATCAGCTTGTCTGGATGTGTAATGTTCTGGACAAAGTGGGGGGTTGGGGGATGTTTGGGCATCATCGTTGTATATTCATCATGAGAGTAACTGTACAGTAGGGGAGGCTGTATTCCGTTAGATGTAATCCCAAGCGGCTCAGATTTCATTATGTTGATGCCTGTCCCTCTTGGCTGGGAAGCAACGCTTCTTGTATCTTTGTCCAAGGAATGAGGAGTTGCCTACAGAGTTTGCGCCGTCTAGTCAATGTAAATATTCTCAGCGTCATTTCTCACAAGAAATTTCACTCTAGTAGTTTGATGGAGCGTCCAAGTTATCTTCCCATTATGACCTCACTATCTGTTTTTATTTTTAGCGCGTTACAATCAGGTTTTGTTCGGTTCTTTAGCTGGAAGCTTCGTTCCATTGGTAACATGGCATCTGATTGGTTCCAGGTCTTGTTAATCCAGCAATGTATTATTTAATTAAGGAAATGCCCTTTTCATCCTTCCTTCTTTTTCCTTGTATTTCTTGTCAGGGGATATTTGAGAGTGATCGCCTGTTTTTTATTTGGAAAAGTATTGAAATAATATATTTTTTTAAAATTATTTTTAATATTATTATATTAAAAAAATATAAAAATACTAAAAAAATATTAATTTAAAATAAAAATTTAAAAAAATTTAAATTTTTTTAGTAATGTTTTTAAAATGGAAAACTAAATATACAGACTGCCTGATATGCTTCTGAAGTGAAATTTAAGTTCATCATAGAAATGGAAGGGATGCGTGCTGGTAATTTTTTGCCTAAGATGTTTTCAAGATTTCCATTAAAGATATTTAAAGGTAAATTGGCTGTAGGATTTGTAGTTTTAAAACTTGGGGTTGATTCTGGATTGAAAGAGTTAACTGGGTTAATTAATTTTTTGTTTATTAATTATCTTGAGTTATTCTGTTTTATAGTCTTAATTGTTTCTTAATTTACAGAAAACATCTTGAATTTTATATGTTAAATGGTGTAAAAAAAACAACAAAAAATCTCGTGCAAAAAACTTATTATTTACAGGCTTGCTGCTAGTTATCGCTGGTAGGGGTGTTTTTTTTCGGTTCGGTTCGATTTTGATAAAAAAAAATAACCAAATCGAATATTTTTTTTTTAAAAAAACAACCGAAACCGGTCCAAACTGACCGGTTTCGGTTCGGTTTTTTAGAGCAAAAACCGGTTCAAACCGGTTTGGCTTGGTTTTTTCAGTTTTGCTCGGTTTTTTCCAGTTTGGCTCGGTTTTTATCCGGTTTTTTCGGTTCGGTTCAGTTTTTTCGGTTCCATGCTTAAAAAACTGAAACCGAACCAAACCGGTCAGTTTTTTCAAAATTTTAATCAGTTTAATCAGTTTTTTTCACAGTTCAGTTTTTTCGGTTATTTTTTTTTTGGTTTTCTCGGTTTAATCAGTTTTTTGGTTTTTTTAAACATCCCTAATCGCTGGAGCTTTTTTTTTAAAAAAAGTAATAGTTGATGTCCAATCTTGTATATACTCCAATGCAAATTTTTAAAACACCATTTTTTTTCATCAAAACCTGCAAATGCAAATGTTTTCATATCAAAACACACATTTAAGCTCATGAAATCACAACTATTCTCATCAAAACATCTTTTTTTCTCATCAAAACACAAATCTTCTCATTAAAAAAAGATCATCTTCTAATCAAAACACCACCCTTTTTTCTTATCAACCATTTATTCTTGTTATTAAAAAATCTCCATAAATTCACAAATTCAAAACATAAATTCATTTATATAAAACAATAATAACATAAAAGGTGGATTGGAGTTTAAGAATTGAAAGTATATGAAATGTGAGGAAAATATCGTTGTCAGGGTTTTAGACCTAACAAGAACAAGTTATTCTATAGATCTGATCACAAGTCTTGTGACAACATATTAATTGGTGCTGAAATTGAATTAACTGCGAGATGGCCTATATGTGTTAATGATATTGAGCTTATACAATCATCCCATGGAGGCTAACAATGCAAGTATGAAGCTGATGGTAATGGTTAATTTCATATATACAATGTTGATGTTTGTAACTATTATAATGTTGATGTCAAATATTAATGCATGAAATAAATTTATATTTAAATATTGCATTAACATCAAGGCAATACTAACACTAACATTAACAACAATACTGTGACTTACACCGTCCAGTTCCATAACCAGCACCACCGCAAAAAATAAGCAAGGGAGAAGAAAAGGAGTAAAAACAGCAGTTAAACATACATGTAAAAACAATAAGCCTGCACGGAGAAGAAAACCTCAGGAACAATCAACCCATGCAAGCATCCTCTCTAAAGCCAAAATCTAAACCTTCGACTCCGAGATAACCAAGTTCAAAAACAAAAAAAAACATAAACAACAAGGTGTAAAAAAGCTCCCAAACAAATAAAAAAGCAAACAACCTAAAATAAGGCTAAAATAAACAGGAGAAGACTATAAAAATAAGAATAAATTCATAGCATGCAAACAACAAAAGCAATTGCAGGCAAAGTATAGAAAATTGCAGTCCAAAAACACATCAAGGAAATAGAGAGGTCTGAAGCCTTAAAAATGTCTAATAAGAGCAAAACCCATGAGAAAAAGCCTACACACCCTCTCAAATAAAAAAAATGCCGACCCAATTCCAAGGTAGAGATAAAAATAATAAGATATGAACATCACTCAATTTTAGCTAAACACTAGCATCCCAAACAGGCTAAGCAAAGATATGACATGAAAAGCATAGAAAAAAGCAATTCCAACATGAATTAGAAACCAAACGTAACCAGAATCTAATGAGATACTTATCTCGGAAACATCAGATGAAATTGGTAAAGGAGCCAGAGAGAACATAAAAAAACCAAGCAAGTCACCTCAAGCAACCAAACATCGAGTCCATACAGACCAACCACCACACCCCCAGTGAACAAGGGAAATCCTAGGACATTGTTGAATAGTTTTAAAACAATGGATTACACGCCCCACTCACTCACGAAGAGGAGGTCCACCAATCATCAAGAGGGCAGCCGTAATCAAGCCATCCCAGCCCCGCCAGAAAAAAAATCAAACGAAACAGATTCATCAACCTCAGACAATCGCACCTCGGCGCTCAGTCCTTGGCTCGCCTCAACCTGAACATGCATCAGACCAAGCTGACCAAAATATGCTAGAAAGCCCTATAGACCGATAAGAAAGCCTAGAAACAACAACCGTTCGTGCGAAAAAGAAAGGCGAGAATTAGATGGCAACAACGATAAACACTGTGTGAGTCCACAGTGGTTTCACTCAATCTACGGTGTTGAAAAGGAAGTAAAGAAAAAAAGTTTCAGGGGCATATTTGTAATCTGAAAAAATAGAGAGATTGAGACAACCATGGGCCCAGGTGGCGACATAAGGTCTCTCGAAATTTTTAATATTTGTAAAGTGTTCACAAGCCCACTCAAAATCTCATCACAAACCGGCAATGGGTTCGATCGACACCCCAAAAAATCCCGAGAACGGCTCCAGAACTCTGCCTCCCGCAACCGACGCCTACGCTACGTACGAAGGCGATAAAAACGGAATACCTTCACGCGCCACCGAAATGACGCTTCCGGTCGAATCCGAAGCCATTAAGAAGAGGAAAGCGAGCATGTTACCGCTCGAGGTAGGTACTCGCGTTATGTGCCGTTGGAGAGACAGCAAGTACCATCCGGTTAAGGTCATCGAGCGCCGTAAGATGCAGTCTGTTGGGTCCATTGATTACGAGTACTACGTGCATTATACAGAGTGTAAGTGTCAGTTTTAACTGCGGATTTTCAGTGGTTAGGGTTAGGGTTTTGAAGTTAGGCATGTACGTATTTGTTTAATTGATGTGGGAGTCATTTCTGGCCTTTGATTGCTTATCCTGCTTTTTAATAATGATTGTGATTTATGCAAATGAAATTTAGAATGTCAATTAATTTGGTTTATCAACTTGTGATGCCTTACTATAATGCTATGAAGAATATGTTTTGGAGAAAATCCTGGTACGAAAGAAAATGATTGGGTAAGAGACTGGTCAGGTTGCTGAATTTATATTTTGCAAAGAGAGCATTGAAGAAGCTCAGTTTTGGAGGTGAGGGATATGACTAGTAAAGCTATATGATTGCATGGACCCTTTCATTTTATTGGTGGCCAAATCATGCATTTGAGGGAAAATGTTGTTTCTGAAAGAGGAACTGATTCTTTGGAGTTTACTTCTAAATTACCCCTGTTAAGAATGGGTGTGTGTGTGTGTGAAAAGATAGCTATCATTCATCTTATTTTGTCACCAATTGGACTGAAAATGCCATGCTATTCAGATCTGAGTCGTGTGATTTTGCTTGCAAAATTCTATGCAAGGTGGAAGAGTCTAGCTTTTACACCTAGAGTTCTTCAAGGTGCATGTTCAAGGTCCTATTGCTCTCACCTAGTGTCACACGATTCCATCTTTAGACTGGAACTATATAACATTGATGGTCAGGATTAGAGAACAATGCTGTAAAAATTAAGATGTGTGACAGATTGGGGCATGTATACACATGAACCTAAGCACTGGGACTGGCATATGCACTTGCATGCAATTTCCTGTAGCAGCAAGATATATTTTCATTTTCTTCTCTGTTTAGCCAGTAAATAGATGTGATCAGCATTCCATCTATGAAATATTGTCATGGAGATTAGTTATTTGGAGTGCCTTGTTTATCGTTTTCTACATATTATTAACCGGATACTTCAGCGAATTTGGAAGTTGTATTTATTCTAGTCTTCTTTTTTTTTTTAAAAAAAATATTGTCAGTCAATAGGAGGCTCGATGAATGGGTGAAGCTTGAACAACTAGATCTTGATTCAGTAGAGACAGTTGTCGATGAAAAAGTGGAGGACAAGGTAATTCTTTTGTTGTTATACCGTTTTATTAATCGCTGATGTTCTCTTTTCTATTGACTTTGAAAGTTGTCCATCTCTTGGACCCTTTTGCTGGAGAACCCGCCTTGCAGTATTTTCTTTCTTTCTTTTCTGTTGAAATGATTGGAGAAATGTTTTCAATTGATTTTAGGTAACAAGCTTGAAAATGACACGCCACCAGAAACGGAAGATTGATGAGACGCATGTGGAGGTATCTTACCAGTTTAAATCTTTCTGAACTGTTTGTCTTATGGTTGTTTGTATTATTTTTAATGTTACTTACCATCGGAAGCATGCCTTTAATTTATTTACATGACAACTAATGAGATGTGTCACTCTTGAAAGAAGCTTAAGCATATATGATGCTACCTAAATTTACCTTTTAAAATATGGCCTCGTATATATATTTTATGATTTCTAACATAAATACATGTCCGAGTGTCACACACTTCAACTGGTGGCCATGGTAGCTTTTTCTGTGTGAAATGTCACGATTTAATTGATGGAGTAAGCCACAGAGCAAACTGCTGGCTGTTAAATGGTATCATAGTTCTTATTAACTTCTGTAGTATATAGGTCCATCAAACAACATTGAAACTTTGCATTTTATAATCTGAAGATATCATTCTCAAATTTATAGGGCCATGAGGAGCTTGATGCTGCCAGCTTACGCGAGCATGAGGAATTCACAAAAGTAAAGAATATAGCCACCATTGAGCTTGGAAGATATGAGATTGAGACATGGTACTTCTCGCCTTTCCCACCGGAATACAATGATTGTTTGAAGCTTTACTTTTGTGAATTTTGCCTCAACTTCATGAAGCGTAAAGAACAGCTTCAAAGGCATATGGTGAGCTGTGCCTCAAATTCATCTACCTGCATTGATTTATTGTACAGAAATTTGGTATATCTGCTGCAAATATAGTTTCATATTGCTAGTACTGAGCTTTCTTTGATATGTCTGCTCGTAGATGTTATTTTCCTGATTCTTCCCCTGCTATTCCTTTAATCAGCCTATTGCAACTGATCTCTATGACATGATGGCAAACAAAATTGGTTTTCATTAAGCCAATTTTCATGCCGTTGCTTTTTTATAATCAATTTGTTATGACTAGTTATCAGTTCACAAAAAGCTTCACTATGCCTTTCTTGTGTGAATGGCCTAGTTATGCTTATGTCAAAATTTTGAATTAGTATGTGAAATAGAGTATTTTTATTTAAATGGTTTGACTCATTTATTTGAATACTTGGTGGTCATTTTCTTTCTCCAATCAGCGTCCTTATGGAAGATGCTCTGAGACTTTTATTCATCTTTTTTAATTTTTTAATTTGGTTTATGTAGAAGAAGTGTGATCTCAAGCACCCTCCTGGTGATGAAATTTATCGAAGTGGCACATTGTCAATGTTTGAGGTATGTCATAATAGCACATGACTGGACTGCTAGTATTTTTCTTAACTGGTTTCTTTCTTCTATATTTTCCTGGTTAGGTGTTTTTCAATTTTTTTGATAACCTACACTGGTCATGGGACATTAATGATGTTCTCCTCAACCCAGTTGTTCTTAATTTTTGCAAGTTACAGAAAAGGCCGATTGACCTTCAAGCATTCTGTTAACGACTTTGGTTATGAAAGTGTAGTAACCCAGTTTTTTATTCTAGTTTCTCCCCCCACTCCTGTTTTTTGCACAATCTTTGCTCTCACACACTTTTATTGTTTTGTAGTTTTGCAGATCTGAAGTCTGTAATTGATTTGGCCTTTCTCCTACTGTTTTTTTTTCCAGATAGATGGCAAAAAGAACAAGGTTTATGGGCAGAATCTTTGTTATTTGGCGAAGTTGTTTCTTGATCACAAGACCCTTTATTATGATGTTGACCTGTTTCTATTTTACATTTTGTGTGAATGTGATGATCGAGGATGCCACATGGTTGGATATTTTTCCAAGGTAATGCTTCTGCCTTCAATTGCTTATGCTATAACGCATGTGGCACCAAAAAATTACATCTAAATGCTTTCACAAAAACTTTTAAGGCACACCAAAAGTGACAGAACAAATCAGTAATACTTATCTTGGTGGACCATCAGTTTTCGTTTCTGTGTCGGCTTCTTTTGCTTTAAGGACAAGATATTCATATGATCATTCATTTTCACAATCCACTTGTTATTCATCACATTTGATCATTCAGTGAAGTAATTTTTCAAAGATAGAATTCCTGGAAATCTTGGTTCTGATATTTTCTGAAATTTAGTTGGTAAGGTAGCTTAATGTATTTTATGATCATGCAGGAAAAGCATTCTGAGGAGTCGTATAATTTGGCATGCATCCTCACTCTTCCTCCTTATCAAAGGAAAGGCTATGGGAAGTTTTTAATTGCCTTCTGTAAGCTCTCTGCCTTCCAATATCATGTGTTACCATAGAAATAGAACTGTGACTGTGTGTCTATTTTCATTCTTTGTCCTTGTGTATTGGGTTTGGGGTGAAGTGTAGGGATTATTATTCTTGGGAGATAAGATGTAGGCAGAAATTAGCATTGCATACAGAAATCAATATAGATTACTTAAATCCTGTAAACCAACTTCAGTCAGAATTATTTTTTTATCAAGAATCATTGATTTAGGAAAATTGCTTTGGAAGGCACTGTAATGTGAAAAACAGCTTCTTAGGAGAGTAGCTATCACCTATACTACTGACTGTTTGTATTGTTAAACCCAATAGTGGTTGAATTGGATCATAATAGCTATAATGGAATAATCCAGCAAACATCCACCTCGGTTGCTAGCTCCAAATTCTAAGATCCTTGTTTGCATTTAACAGTTTGCATTTTATCATGCACAGATACAACAGTTCCATTTATTTTAAATGTTATTTGTTTATGTAGTTAATTGATGTGTTTTTATGGTGCAGCATATGAACTTTCCAAGAAAGAAGGTAAAGTTGGCACACCTGAAAGACCCCTTTCAGACCTGGGGTTGTTGAGCTATAGAGGATATTGGACCCGAGTTCTTTTAGATATCTTGAAAAGGCACAAGGGAAATATTTCTATTAAGGTAAGCAATTTCTCGAGAGATCAAGACAATTTTCTTTATGCAGTCTAACTGCTTCCATCATCTATGTATTTGCGTTGTGTTGAGAAATTCATGCGTGTTACTGTCTATTTTGTTTATTTTCATAGCTGTGGGACAATTCTTACCTTTCATAGTTGAGTTCAATAATCGACAATAGTACTATAGACTTGGACTTTCTCAGTTATTGCACAGGTGCGCGCGCGCGCGGTTGAGGCTCGAGTATGGTGGAAAAAGGTGGTGCATTGTAAGGATTGGTTGCCAGTATCACACCTTGAACAAAAAAATAAAAATAAAAATACTAGAATTTCAGCAGTTGGTTGCTTCCACGGGGCATTTTCCGTTGTCTTCATTATGGCAAAATATTGGCCAAAAGTGGCCACATTCAACCACACTAACCAGGGTGTTGGACAACCTTTAGACCTTTAGAGCCTGTTTGTTTTTTGCATTTCAAAGTGCTTTTGAAAAAAATTGAAATTCTTTTATTTTTTTCTTTGCTTTAAATTAATATTTTTTTAGTGATTTCATATCGTTTTGATGCGTTTATTTCAAAAATAATTTTTTAAAATAAAAAAAATATTATTTTGATGCATTTCTGAGTGAAAAACAATCAATTACTACACTTCCAAACATGCCCTCAGCTATTGCTAATTTGGTTGAATTCAGGTGAAAATTCTGTGTCCGTTTATCAGCATTTGGTTCACGGACAGCCCTTGAAACCAAGTTAAATCTGATTGAGTTTGATTATATGTTAGGGCAAGGCCTTTGTGCTTTGGCAAAGGCACCATAAAATGCACTTACGTGATATATTTGACTTGCAAGTTTTATTGGAACGGGAAAGGAAATATTCCTCAAATGTAATCCTGATGCTGAGTCATGGTAAATCATCTCCAATAGTTTCTTTGTTTTACATATTTTCCCACCAATTTGGGTCTCACGTAGCTGGTGCCATGTTAATTCTATATTGACTGTCTTACCCAATAGTTTCTTCTTTGGTTTACATAGTTTCCCAGCAATTTGGGTCATGTAGCTGTTGCCATGTCATATTCACTGATTTCTCTACTCTCTACAGGAGCTTAGTGACATGACAGCAATAAAGGCAGAGGATATTTTGACTACCCTTCAGAGCCTAGAATTAATTCAGTACAGGAAAGGGCAGCATGTGATATGTGCAGATCCGAAGGTCTTGGATCGCCATCTAAAAGCTGCTGGAAGGGGTGGTCTTGAGGTTGATGTTAGCAAATTGATCTGGACTCCTTACAAAGAACAAGGTTGATGTTTGGAAACTTATCAATTGATTGCTATGTGTTTTGACGCATACCTTCAGCTGTATAAATGTAGATGTTAGGAAAATTAATTTAGGAGAATGTGTTGATCACTGAGCCGTAAGCTTTCTAGTGAATTAATCCTTTTCTTTTACACTACCCAGTTAGGTATCTGGTATACGAGTTGTAATGAAAATAATCTCTAGATTTTATGCTTAAACTAGATGCTCGATGCCCAAGCTTCTGAGCTTTGTGTCTCCCAAGAAGTTGCCTGAATTTAAGGCAGGTTTAGAAATCCAGAAGCGTTTATCCCGACAAATTTTGTTTTGGGAATCACCTGGATGAGAGAATTTGGTCTGGATCCCGCACCTTTTCTTTAAGTGCTAAACTCTGTCGTTTCGTTTGGCCATGAACAACAGAAAAGCCTTATTGAAAAAAAAAAAGACTCGGTTTTGGTTTTGGTTTTGGTTTTGGTTTTGTGAGATGGAACTTCTGTAAAAAAAAAAACACAAGAAGCCAATGCGATTGGAGAATATAACAGCAACCCAACAAGGGTCGCGCCAAATTTGGTGCAAGAAGTAGTGATTTGTGTTCACCTGTCCGGTGAGTAACTGGCGAGGGAGTACAAGACAACAGCAAAACCAGCCTTTATCACTTTCAGGGGTAATGGAGGAGATGAGATGTTTGTTGTCTTCCAAGGAACTCGAACACGTAGCGAGAAATAATTCCTCCATTACCTTGGATACGGTTGCTGAGCTATCAAGATTGCCGTCTAGACCTGTCTACGCCTGAACTGATATTTGAAGTCTTGCTAGTAATTTTCTACCATTTAACATGTCCTTGTAACATATTTGTCGAAGATGTTTGTCCTCACCTTTCCCATTATTCTTGCTTTCTACTTTTCTGCAATGGTGTTCAAATATATAGCTACGTGTTTGTCCTATTTGTTTCAAGTCGCCCCTCCCCTATTTGAATGTTGACTTACCTAATAGCTACGCGTGCTCCGTGCTCCCTCCGTCCACACTGATATACGTTTCCATTTCCTCTACCCACCATGACAATCATCGTATGTTTTAAAAGGACTTTTATGTGATTTTTTTGGGGTTGTGATTCGATTAACTTTACAAAGTAAGCTTTAATAGAATAATCTCATGTCTGTGTGTATGACCCACAATTCACACCCAGTTGCCCTAACCACCGGCATGGAAATCAACTGACATGATCTGAACCATGATATTTTTTTTATAGAAAAAAAGGAATGCAGCGAGAAGGGTATAGATCTAACCATTGATAGATAGAAAATCCATATACATCCTTAACATCACCACCTTACTGTGTTTGCTTTTACAACACGGATCAATAAAGAAATTAATAACACCAAAATTGGACTTAGAATACAGTAACCATATACATTTTCTACGTTTGCTTTATATTACCTCCCCCTGCTGCTTGGAGTTGCTCATCAAACAGTGGTTGGTGCAAGACTACTTCTATTAAGTTGAATCTCTTGCAGCTGCAAATTCTTCAATGCTAGCCCACCAGATCTCCTCTTCCAAAGACTGTTCGCTTCTCCATCTTCTGTTGGTTGTTGAACTCTCTTAACTACAGGCAAAGGAGGATCCATATTCTCTATGCTAACTGAAACAGAATTCTCTTTAGTATCATCAATCTTGGCCCCACTAGCACCATTCATCATCACCTCTCTTCTTCTATGAGCAGTACTAGTTGCTATTGAGACGGTGGCGCTAGTAAGATTCTTGCCAGAGAAGATCCTCTTGAGCCTGGAGTACTTGACATGAGCACCGTTGTAATTCTTGGTGGTGACTGTGAACTTGTTAGAAGTGGGGAAGCCAACTATCTTGTTGTTTCTCTTGACCTGCCCCATGCAACCGATCTTTGGAGATAAAGGGTCAGAACTAGAGATGGACATGGATCGGTCTTCCCATTTTGGAAGAGTCACATCTTTGATGGTTGGTCTTGAACATAACATAGGCAAGAATGTGCTCTTGTGTTGGGGGTTAATGTTTTGGTGATGGAGATGGTGGTTGTATCCGTTACCCATGATCTTTCTCTTAAGCCTTTACAGAGACCTTTCTCTTAAGCCTTTGCAGGGACCAAAACGAGGCCACTAAGACTAGAAAGATTTGGAGACTGCGGAAAGGGTTGAGTTGTTAAAAAGAGAGCATTGAGCTCCTCATGTTTCTACTTTTCTTCATAGGCGTGGAGAGAGGGGGGGGAGGAGAGAGAGATACTTGAGTTTTTCAAAGTTAAGAGGCTAATGTTAGTGTCAATAAGTGGGTACTTATCTTGATTTTGTCAACACTGTCTAGTTTGAATAAAGTGGATTGTACTTTGCCTTGTTCCTTCTGTTTTACGAAGTCTTTTTATTTCCTAATTACGAAACTGGATATAGATATAGACAGATGTCAGAACTCAAATCTCTTGAACATTATTCAAAATTACACCCCCAGACACCCAAAAAAAGAGAAGAGAAGAAAAGACAGGGGCCATTATTTTGGAACATTGCAGTATGCGTAATTCAAACTTCAAAGAAAGCTAAAATGAGGGTGGTAATAATTCAATGGTCCCTTGTACAATACCACAATATCCAGCCGAATTATGCCAAGTTAAAATGCTACTGCTGGTAAAATCATATGCTGACCCTCTCTCTGTCCCCCTTGTTGTCTAGATTAGCATGTAGTTGAGGTAACAACCTGAACAGGCCAGGAGTGTTCTTTTGTTTCCAAAAAGAAATGAGTGTTTTCCCACGTTACCACACTACTGCAAAACTTATTTTCCAAACTTATCACAATTAAAAAAATATAATTTTTATTTTAGCATTTAAACAGTAATAATGCATGTAATACATGCGTCACCACTAGTCATAGTCATGTATATAGAAAATGCTCAAACCTATAACTCACGTATAGACTACATACATTACTTATTAAAAACGCAATATACAACATCATCAGTTAAAATGTGACCGCAGCTCTCCGATACTAACGTGTTAAAAAATTCACTTAATATATTAGAAAAGATTATATTATGATTTTTAAGATATAAATAAAAATTTTATCTCACACACACACACACTTTATTAGCTCAAATTTTCATTCGAACCTGTTTGGCAGTGTAGTTATAGTTGCGGTTACTTTTCAAAGTGTTTTTCGTGTTGAAATGCATCAAAATAATGTTTTTTAATTTTTTAAAAATTATTTTTAAAATTAACGCATCAAAACGATTCAAAACAAAAAATAATAATTTTTAGCAAAAAAATTAAAAATTTTAAGAAACACGATTTACATCGCGTTTCCAAATAGTCTTTTATCAAAGATGTTGATCATTTTACGAATTTTTTTTCTTTTTTGGATGTCTGTGATGAGATTGTCTCATTTGTACGTGAACTTTTCGAATGCTTTAGTAACCTTGAATCCAAAATTCAAAACCATATTGATATTGTAAAGAATCGTTCGTCTACATATATTATATTGCATCGATGCATTTCATCGTATTTTGAACAAGTAAATTTGTAATAACTCTTAAAAGCAACATGAAAAAAAAACACAGAAAAATGTAAGGATATAAAACCCAATATTGATATAGGATTACGAGTCTCCTTAAGCGGTGAAAGTATTACAAAATACATTAAAAGGGTTTGGTAAATCATTGTGGTAATTCATAATATTCATTTTTCATTTTCATCCTCTAATTTATTTGTTTTCTAATCTCAATCTTTTATGCCTAATTTCATGATTAATTTATAAAAAATTATTAAAGAAAAAAATTAACAATAGAAAACCAAAGTGTAAAACAAGGAGAAATTTCATAGCCAATCTCAAATTTGATTGAAAAGATTTTCTTTAGTCCACCTAGTTTCTTTTTTCTTAATTTGCTATCCCTTTAGTTTTTACAATTGTAATTTTGATCCAAAAATTTATTTTTCTTAACATTTCAATCTCTGGGCTTGAATAAAAAAGTTATTTTATAACAACGAATGAGAGGTAAAGTTGGCGAATGACTAATTTTCAGAGACGAAACTCATTATTTTTTATGTTAACAAGTTTCATTCGACGAGAAAAGTTCAATGACGGTGGTTTTTCTCTAAATATACTAAAAAACATAGACTGGAATCGAGTTATATTTTTTGTATTCGATTGATTTTACTTCTTGAGTAATTTTAGAGTGTTTTAAGGTTGGTATGTGGTCCATGGAGATTTTTATGGTGTTTTTAGATTATGACTTGAAAAATGATTTTTTAGGCCTTTCCTTGATTTTCCAGCCACCTGTAGTTATCAAATTTCGAGTTGTCACTCATTTAATAAAAAAGACCCAAGAGAGGACAATGTGTTGTCCGCTCCTTAGGCAAAAAAAAAAAAAAATTAAGTGCAAGCGTAGGCTTTTAGACCCCGACACGCCTAGGCTTTTTTAATAAGGCCAAACATGTGACCCTAACCCATTAGTGCTTGCCCTTTTTTGTCATTTGTTTTTTTATTTATGTTTTTTTTTTAATTTATTCTTTAATATTGAGGTTTTGTTGATTTTTTTATTGATTTGTTTTTTCAATTTCATCATTCAATGAGACTTCATAATTTATTTCAATTTGCTTTATATAGATTTATCGCGGCCTCATAGAAATGTCCAATGTTGATGTTTATTTTTTCAAGTGTTTATTTTATTATCATATAATAAAGTAAAAAATAGTTATTAAACTCATTAAAATCCATGACCCGAGTCGTGAATTTAGTAGGTTAAACCGTGAAACCTGAATTGATCCAATGTTTTGTCTTCTCAATATATAAGATGTCATCTTAGATTTTATTTTTTTTGTAAAGTCAAACCATATTTTTATTGGTCGTTCAAGTGTTTTTGGACCCATCAAGTTATTTGAGTCATATCAAAATAATTTTTAAATAGTTTAATTTAAATGTTGAGAGGTTTTAAAATTAACTTATGGATTAGGTTTAATAACATTATAAAGTATGTTTTTGATCACCTAGATATTTTTCTTCAAAAAAAATTTTATTCCATCTGCAATGTAGTCCGGGGAAATTATCTTGTTTGGTGACTAAAACCAAAATGCGGGGACCGATCACATGCAGATCACGTGTACATAAACCGTCCAAGAAGGTAGATGTACACAACTCAGCCGACAGGTCATCTATGTAAGCATATGTGAGGCACGTGAAAGGTGCATTTGGTACTCTACTTTTTATTATCCTCACGTGACATGTTGGTTAGCTGGTGCTGTGAGAGTATTATTATTATTATTATTATTATATCTTAATTTTATTAAAATGGATTATAATCCAAAAGCCGAAGGAGGACGCTCTGTTCCATCATTTTATTTGTTTCACCTGCAGAATCAACCTTGATTTCCACCGAATATCTGCTCCATTTCCATCAACCTGAATTTCCACATCTCTTATAAGCCCTAACCTGCTGTTTTATTGAAAATATTTTCCACTATTGTATTGCATTATGCCATTTTTTGTTTGGCATCTATCTTGTAGCTCTACCTCTAGTTTGAACTGGCAGAGGCACACCTGTTTGCTTGCCGTGCCATGTAAAGTGGGAGAAAGATACCTAACCCTGCCAAAAAAAAATTGAAAATGCATGGCAGGACTTGTGCGGACTGAACTGGAGAAGTGCTCAGAAGCTCTGTGTGTAAGACAGAGATTGTCCTAGAAGACAACAAGCACATGCCTTTTTGACCCTCCATGTCCTGATCTACGTGTGCCTTAAATTATTGAAGGTTCAAAAATAATTAAAGGACTGTCCCCTCCATCCCTTCCTACCTCCTATATCTACTAGAAAAATATATGGTAGGTGCAAAGCACAAGAAAGAATCACCTGATTAACCTGCCTTGCTATGAAGAAGCCTGACATGAACAGGCAAAACAAAGCAGACCCAGATGGCCAGATCCAGAGAAGATTATATCCAAGACACCATAAAATTGAATACACTTGGTTTTCTGGTTTTTGCAGCTTGTCCCACATGCAATACTACTACCTGTATGTTATTTCCACAGATGGAGGCGACTGCCTCTTGATATTATTGAAGTTAAGAGCATCGTTCATCGAAAAGCATTAAGAGGAAGAAGACGAGCCAATGTCCTATCCAAAATAGCGATATTACTGTATCTTTAATTCCGGCTCATTGAAAAACAAAATAGCAATCGGCTATTGACTCTTGACCCGTTGGCTACGAAGATTTAAACTAACACGTTACGAACCAGGGGCATTAATATATGGAGAAGACAAGCTCTCATGTGCGTATCAATACCATGGACTCTCCCTCTGCTTCTTACTATGGTTGCTTTGTGGTTTGAATACAAGTAATTTTGCTCTTCGACCATGCCATGATTAAAAGAAAGTGCCAAATTGAGCTACAAAGACATGCCCTTTGATTGAGCTAAACAGACAGGCAATGAAGCCAAGAGGATAATCATCCAATTTTCAAATGCAATCTTATCATGGCTAATCAAATTGTTCTGCTACAAGTATATAACAAATTTCAAACGTTGTTCAGGGTTCAGGCTCTGAGCAGAGCTGCTATAAACTCCATATCTCCAGGGAAATGCTATTTGATTAAAGTGAAAAAGATTAAAGGAAAGATCAATTCCACTTCTTTGCTGATAGCTCTCAATATACACTGACTGACTGTTATAACTTACTCATTGCAACATCACATTGAGATGGTTATCCATTCAGACAAAGGAAGGGAAAGCATGTGGCTTTGATGGGTACTGTTGTACCGAGTCATTTTACTCCCACAGCAGACATGCCGCAATGGGCTATCGTTGACAATTCTCATCCTTTTTCCTCATCTTGAGGCTGTCTTGGTAGCTATCATTGAGAATTCTCATCCTTTTCCTCATGTTGAGTCACCATTGCCTCGTTCTGCTCAGGCTTTAGTACAGCATTCTCTTCACAAACAAGAGAAAGCATATTAGAACCATCTTTCAGATCAGTGGGTATCTGTGACTCGTCATCTGGCTCTCCTGGTTTGATATCTTCATGGTTATTGGGCTTCAATTCAACATTCTACTCATCAACAAGGGAAACCGTATTTGAATCACCTGTCATACCGGAAAGTTTATGTGGCTCGTTATTTGAGGCTACTGATGAGGTATCTTGGTGGTAGTTCAGAGTTTCAGCATCCCCGTGAACTTGAGTTTGAGAACTAGACAAAGGAGGAGATGGGCTAGCACACCACCCAGCCCTTTGGGAAGACAAACATGCTTGAAGACGAGTTGTTTGTAATTATTTAGTAGGTCTTCTACATCATTGATTGTTTAATCGACAACGTGGGAAAAAACAAGTATGGGTATTCTCGAAATACTTGACATGCCAGATCCTCCTTCAAAAGCAAAGTTGCTCCTTTATTCTCTATATCTGAGAGTGACGAGATTTTTTCCATTGGCGACTCATCTTTGGCATGTTGCACATCCTTACTTGTAGATGTCGCTTCAGAAGATCTGGATCTCGGACTGAAGAGTTCCTTTCCTTCTTAGAGCTCAAAGCTCGATGTTTGGATTCCATAAGTTCTGCTTTGGAATTGTTTCCTGCATTTTGATTAGACAGACCATTCAAATCAGTTGAAAGGCCAGCAAGGTCTCGAGCAAGTTCCATGTTTCTTTAAAATTCAGAGTCCTCCATTGAAATGGATTTTGCATCAATGTTTGAGATGAAAGATTCTGCAGAGAGCACGGTTGTTGCTTTTGTGTTTCTGAACTTGTGGCTTCCAGGAAAACATCCATTATTCAAACATGGATTTACAAATTGCATCTTGTGCAAAGGGGAAATATTATCCATGCAACAAAAAGAACACCAATGATAATGTAAAGCCATCAACTCACCAGCCATGATGTTTCGTTTTGAAAGGCCAGCTTAATATCTAACTTTTCCGGTCGAACGAACTGTTGAATCAAGGGTATCTTCTCAGAAAGTTGCTTATCAGCTTCTATGTCATCTGGAACTGAAGCAAATACACGGGAAGATAACTTTGTCATGACATATTTCTCGAGTCCCTGTATATTAACGAAAGCCCAGAGTAAGAAATCAACATCAATGAGAATCACCATCCATTAGTCACGAAGTAATCACTTTTACAGGCATTTTATGATCATTTTCTCTATCTCTCTCTCTCTCTGTTTCTTTTTCTTTTTTTTTTTGGAGGGGGAGAACAGAACGTTACTCTGTTTGAAATCATCTGACTAACTTGAACCGAAACATTAGTGTATCAGGTTTTTATTTCATAATGGAATGTTATCAAGCTAAAAGTCAAACAACTCACTTCACCAGCACTCTCGAGCTCCTCCTCGGAACAACCAACGCAAAGCGGACGAGCCTTGAAAGCCATTTCCATGTTGGCAAGGAACTCCTGTACGAGAGCACTGTCCCTTTCCGGATCAAGAGCATGGTTTGAGAAGAAGACAATGAAGCTTGCATACAGAATTAAAATCCCACAACCAAACCTTCTATTGTAGGACTCAACAAATCCATGGCAAATTCAGTATTAATAGGTAGAAAAGGTATAGAAAAAAAACTGCCCTCTCAATTCCAGCAGCGAAGTAGTAATAATTTTGCTCCCTATAGATAGATTGATCCCGAGTAAACTCAATATGTGGCATCTGGACATGACAGAGACAAACGGAATTGAGCCCCCGATAGAAAATTCAAAATTCGAGGATCCAGAAAAGCATTCTACATAAACCGTATCTAAATATTAAGATGTATAATTATTACCACCAAAATTCAATTCAATTCTTGTCAAAAGGGAATTGCTTCTATTCTTACTAAGAAAGAACCCAGTCGTTCCTAGTGGTCTAATTATCCTCTCTACAGTGCTTTTAAATAACTTCCAGAGTTATGTGGCAAAATTGCATTTCTTTTTTAAGTATAAAAAATTAAGCTGGGTAAAGTAATTGCATCTCATTTCGCGGAAAGAAAAACATTGACAAATCCGTTCAAAGAAAAGTCCAATTTCAACTGAGGATGAACAAGAAAAGTCCAAGTCCACTGAGAGAGACTTTAGTTTATTGACTTCGTCGAGAGAGAGAGGTGCAGGAACAAACGTCATAATTCGTAAACAATAGCGTTACTATATTATTAATATTAATTACCAGCTGAATCGGTTAGCAAATTTAATTTATTTAACATTTAAATTAACAGATAAAATGTTTTACTATGAATTCATTTTAATATTGTTTTTTATTTTTTAATATTTTTAATTTTATTTTTTAATATTTAGTTTTTTTGGTATTGAGCTTAATAATTTATTTTAATAATATTTTTTATTTTTATTTTTTTAATATTTAATTTGTAGAGTATTGAGATTAATAATTAATTTGAATTTATTTTATATAAAGTTATTCAGTCTCATGATCCGGATCATAAGTTTAGTAGATTAACCTGATTGAACTGAATCTTTTTTAATTTAATCTTTCAATATTTTATTTATTATATAATAAACTTCATAATTTATTTTAATTTGTTTTTTATGAAGTTATCCTGATATTATAATTTAAATAACAAGTTTTGCAGATTATCATGAATTACTGTATTTAGTTTTTTTTAATTATTTTTTAAAAATTTTATTAAATTAATTAAAAATTATATTTTATAATTTTTTTCAATTTTTTTATATAAAAATTATCTCAACCATATAAGTAAGGTGGACTGATCATCACTCTATGAGAGCAAACAAAATGTAGCTGACTTGCCATTCTGGTCAAAGCCAAGCTCGGAAATTGCCGAAACCTGGAAATACAAAGTCATCAAAACCGGAGAATCGACCTCAATCATTAAAAACTTGAATGTTAAAATTTACATTGATGATGATAAGAGTTGCATCAGAATTCAGAAGCAGAAGCAATGCCATCTTTTTCTTTTTGCCCCCATTTTTTCAAATAAAAAAAGTGTTGCCTGTTCAAAGAAGCTACTGCTACTAAAGAAAACTTATGCTGGAATGCAGCACGCCAGCTAGTGTGTGTATCTATATCATAAATTACATTTAACTATCTGTTTTCCTGTTTTCCCCAACTAAGTGACTCAACTCCTATGTCCGTATCTGAAAGTATAGCGTTGGGGAGTACATACACCGTGCACCCTCCCACGCCAAGAAAAAAGCTGGAAGATCTGTGGATCACTATCTTCTAAAACCCATATTTCAATGCAGGTTCCGATCAAAAGTTTCTACATAAATAGCCATTCCAAAGGTCTTGCTCCAGCATTCTTCAAACAGGCATCATTCAGAAGTTGAAGAAGCAATATGTTCAAAATTTGGAGACATGTACCATATCTATGTGGGACTGCCTTATCTCCACTCTGCATCCCGCCTACGTACTAATCACAATTGAATAACTTCATAATCTGATTGCCACAAAATACGATCCCATCTAATTTAAAAGAGAGCACTCCATACAGATCCGTCTCCTTCACCACATTTTTCATGAACGAATTTGATCCTCTCCACTGATTTGCAGATTCCACTGCAGCTCCAGTCAAAGGATGCAATGCACACATCACCTGCTTGTGCCTTCCACGCACAGTCTGAAGTGGCAGAGTATAAACACCAGTTAAAAATAAAGAGTATCATGTGCGGAATGAAGAAGGAGAAGGGTAGAACCATATAAATGCATAGTTGTTCCAGACATGTCATTTGCAAGATTAGATTAAAACCCAATATTCAGACTTGTAACAATCTCAAGTATGAACCACAATCCGCTCTCCTTTTAACATTTTTTTTATGTTCCTAGCTACAATTCAATTTAAAGCTAAAAAAGCTGTTTGCACCGATAATTTGAGAGCAATACCTGGTGGTGTCCCACAGCACATGCTGTGGTCATCAATGTGCTCAACCTCAAGACCGATAAACCATGCACCAAGAGACACATCTTCATTGGCATACTTATGCAATATGGGCCTGCAGTAACAGCAAGAACCAGAACATAAACTGTCTTGAAAAAATCAATAAAAAAAGAACAAGAAGTGAGATGCAAAACATCAAAATTGTGATGCTACTTGATCCAATGATCTTTCATGCTTTTGTACTAAATAGACCTATAATATGTTCCACAATTACACAAGAGATTAGATTTTTGTAACTACCATTTGGAATTGAACATAATTTTTTTTATCAGAACCTGAAATTGATTTTCAAACAATTTGATGCCAGGTCAAGTATTAACAAAAATAGAGCTCAACAATCTATACATGGCAGGCCATAAGGCGAATCACACCAACCAAATTCCTATTGGAAATTGCTATCCTTACTGGTTAAGGGAGATATAAGTGGCAAGTTCTTTTGAGATAGCATATATCTGCCCAGTTGCATGACGGAAGTATTTGTTCCCTTCCTCTCCAAATTTCCAATACTCTGGTTCATGATACTTGACATTCCTATAGAATAGAAAGGAATTTTAAGATATATTTAACACCAATTCATAGAGACAAAAAGATAAAGAACATTAATATTCTCATCAGTATAGAACTAAGGGTCTAGAAGAATTACTTTTGGGAGAGAACAGGTCCAGATTTCATACATCCAATGTATACCCTGGGCTTTGATCGATGGCGAGCAAGTGTAGAAGCTAGCATACCTACAGAAGAAAGAAGTGTGTGAGATCATCTTTGGTAACGGGGAATATTTTAAGGAGCTTATGTTTTCGAAGATGCTAAGAACCAGTGCATACCCAGATTAACATGAACATCATCATCCACCTTGACATAAAATTCTGCATCCCACTTTGCAACTGCTGTGGAAAAGAAAATTTTTGTTTTTGCAGACAATTCATGGTATCCTTCAACATGCTCCTACAAATTTTAATATAATTAGATCCGACTCCTGACATAGTATATCCTATCTTTCAAGATACAGAAAAAGCATCATAGTTTTCTTACCAGCCTAAGGAAATCCTTATGTTGAGCATCTTCTGAATCAATGGCTCTGTCTAAAATGCTGTTGGATGTTGCACTGAAACAATAAATACAAATACCATTAAGGTCAATTTCAATTCAATTCAATGGAGAATTTTGTGCAGATATCCATAGTAAGATACAGCCTCATATCGAGTCAACTTATCATGTTTGTATTAGTCAGGGTGTTCTAAAGATGATCTTTCAGATCAACTACTTGCAATTTGCAAGTTATATCACTGGATACTGCCATTCAACAACACTACAGAAACCTCAGAGACGGGAACAGAAAGCAATGAGGAGGAAGAGAGGAAAGTAGCAAAGGACAATCCCTACTTCCCTCATCTTCAGAGTCTAACCTTTAATTCAAACCAAGCTCTCAAACACTGACCAATTTTCTAGATTATTCATCTAGGGGAGTGTGTATTAGTAAATAACTAACATTCCACGAGGACAAATCTCTTAAGAAAAAAATGCCACCTGGCAGCATGCATATAAGATCAACCATCTCAAAGACTGATTAATTACTTGCATGGACCACATGAAGCCTTGATTTCAGAGAAATTATGCAGTTCAAAGAGTAAGGGCACATAGCCTGTGTATTTTATTGTTATGTATCCCCCACTTCTTTCCACATGAAAAGATCGTGGATAGAATGATGACTGAGCATCATCATCAAGTCTAGCTGCAACGAATAGCCACCATATATGCTATATAAAGATGCAGCAAAAAAGTGATGATACATTCACGTTTGCCTCTTGGAAAAGACAGTGATACATTCATTAAATATATCTAGCAAACAATTAGACGATTCCACAGGAACCATCTTAATCCAATGAGTTTGACGTGCTTACAAGATCAAGTCTTCTAAACCACTGCAAATAAAAATGTTTCCTACAGATGGTGTCAAGGTAATAAAGAAACTTCTCAGACTTGCACAATAAGTGATTAAAAGGGGCAAAGACAAATCAATTCACCTATGGCCAATCATGAACCGGACAATAATACCCTTCTCGCGCTCCAATTGGACAAGCTTCTCACCTAATCAATAAACAAAACAATTTGAAAAATGACTAAAACCATCAATCTAAAACACCCGATTTTTCAGAAACAAACAAGAAATGCACAGAAGACAACTAAAACCTTGAGGCATCCAAGTCTCTCTGACAGAATCACGTCTCTTTCTACTACTAAAAGCAGTGTTAATCCCAATAACCATGAACACTTTCTGCCTTGGTACGGGAGCAGAGCTTTTCAAACTCATCTCTTGAGAACTCTTAGATGCTAATTGCGTTTGAAGCACTGCAATTGACTTATCTAATGATCTGGTGGGCCTCCAAAAAGTCACAAAAGTGAAACCAATGTTAACAAAGATGGAGAAAATGAAAATAGAAAAGATAAATTAGGGTCAGTGCAAGAAACACTCACTGAATTACTTCATGGGTTTTCAAAACTTCGTCCATTACATCTTTATTCTGCGAGAGCTTCTAAAAAGAAAAACGATGACTTTAGAACCAAAAAGAAAGGGAAGAGTCAAATCAAAAAGATGGGCAAACTAATTTTGATGGTTTGTGATAAAAGAGAATAATAAAATAAAACCTTGTTAGTTGTGGAATCGCCATTGATGACTTGCAATTCTTGTTCATGTCGACGCTGGGATAGGAGCTGTTGACCGTTGGGTTCAGCTGAGGAATCCCATAATCTGCACACACGCACGCACGATGCAATTCGTGAACAAGATTTGACGGCAAGTAAAAACTAAAACAAAAATAAAAAGTCGAAAATGGAAGGGAAGAAAAAGATGCGTGAAGAGAGGGGGTGGACCTGTTAGAGAAGAGAATTCCAAGAGCGAAGCAAAATACACAGAGAAATGGAATCCATTTCGCAGGGGCAGAGGCTTTGGTAGTGACTCGGCCCCTCATTGCCGTGAGATAATTGAATAATTCGCAGAAGAGAAGATAAATTTCTAATGTCTTCCTTTTGTTCTTCTATTCTATTGTGTATCCTATCGTATATAAAGAAGTACGCGGAGAACTATGAGTGTGTTTGATTTTTCTTTTTCCTTTTTCTTATTACATGGTTCGATGAAATTACGCGCCTTGACTGTCAAACGTTCGGCCTCAAATATGCGACCTTTTGTCGTGCATGTCAGGGCGTGGATCTCACGTCAACGACACCTCTTCCTCGCCCAGTCAGTCACGCCACGATTTATGGTGGTTGCTGTATATGCATGCACCAACCCTAGTGCCCATGGGTTGCAAATGTTAAACGGGTTGGCCCGACACGCGGCAGTATAATGAAAGTGCCCCTTGAACACTATTTTTTATTTTATTTATTTTTTGGACAGCTATGATCGAATTTGAAATTTTTGATTTAATTATAATTTGATATAAAGTGGAAAAATATTACATTTTTGTTCCTTAGCCAAATTGTGTATACCTTGATTGAAACTGAAATTTTCAGCTTAAATCCTGTTTATTTGCTGGAAAGTAATTTTTTTAAAAAAAATAAATTCCAGGAAAGTGAATTATTTTTCGATGTTTGATAGTATAATAGAAAATAAGTTGGAAAATATTTTCTAGTGTTTAGTTATGTCATAAAAAATAAGCTATAAAATAACTTATTAATGTTTTATTTTTTTCACGTTTATTAAAATAATAAGGAACAAATCTTACAAATTAAAAAGTTGAATGAAAATGAAATTTTAAAAAAATATAATTTCATAAATTATCTCAAATAAAATAAATAATAGAGATCAAATCTAAAAAAATAAAATAATTAAAAGATGAAGAAATTAAAATGATAATAATTATTATTTCATAAATTATTTCAAATAAAATAAGTAACAATTAAAAGAATGAGGACCAAATTTGATAGATGAAAAATTTTAATTAAAAAAATATAAGGGAAAAGCAAATAACAATTATAAAAATGAGGATCAAAGTTAGTATAAAAATTAAATTATACGGGATGAAATTGAAAAATAAATATTCATAACAAAATATATATAGCAATCAAAAGTTTGATGACCAAATTTGATATAATCAGCAAATAATATGATATTTCTAAATTTTTCACAACTTTCAGAAAGTGTTTTTCGTCCAAAATAATAGGAAAATACTTTCATGAAAACCAAGCCAAATTTTTCTTTGACCGGAAAGTGTTTTCCGTTGACAACTTTTCTAACGGCAAACAAACATAAGAAAGTTTGAAAAGTGGTTTTCTAGAAACCGCTTTTCAAAAAAGAAACATACCCTTAATTTTTTATTATATGCATACTTTGATGTTAAAACTAATTTTCATCTCAGTTTTTATGTGTGTGTATTTTAATCATCCACTATCAATTATTTTCTGATTATAAAAAACGAGTTATATGTTCTTATTATTTTTTATGGTACACAAATTCTTAGAGAAAATTCTTCACTTAGGCAGCCCAAACCACGTGGTCCACGTCCAAACAGGGACACATCCTTTTTTTTCTTTCGTTTTTTTGACCTGAAAACATTTATATGGATCTCCGCCTGGTAGGCTGGTACTAGAAGAATTTTCAATAAATAACACACGCCTCAATATATTTTGGAGTACTAAGAAGTCACACCACCAATTCACACAGACATTTTTTTATATGTTTATTAACAAACGTGTTTAAAAGACTAGAAGGGAAGCGAGAGAGAGAGAGAGAGAGAGAGAGAGAGAGAAACCTTCTCCACACTATTTGGGTTAGGCATAAACAGTGTTAGGTGACACCAAACTTCATTGATTTTTATCTCCAATTATTTTGATTATTTTGTAGTTTTTTTTTTCTGAAGATATTTTGCTATAGCCTAACAAAAAGTTAAATCAATATTGCTTGGTCAATCCAAATTTTGATGCTTTGTTATTTTATTTTATTTTATTTTATTTCAAATTTCTTGCTTGACTTGTTTTTCTTTTGATACATGAACATATGGCTGGACATAAAAGTCCACAAGGACCGTAAATTTCAATCATGGGAAATAAGGAATCTTAGAAACATTGATAAACTTCTTTTTTAAAATAAAGCAATCGAATTTTAAGTTTGGAGGTATCCTTGACCTTTTTTCTCAATAAACCCTGGAAAATGACTAGCATCCTTGTATTTCTTTTAATTTATTTAAAGGCTTTTAACTTCTTTTAATGTCTTTTTTAAAATGACATTTTTTCTTGTTTTGATATTTAGACAAATACATATTGTATCACCTTCATTCAACACAAGTTAAACACCAAAATTACAACCAATTTTATGGGCACGATCATAACATACTAACTCGGTCAAGGAGCTATCTATTTCTTTCTCTTTCCTCTATCCCCCCCTGAACAGGCCTTTACTAGATCCGAGTTGAATGTAATGCAAATATAAATTGGAGGGTCGTAAGATAATTAGATGCCAGGTTAAAAGAAAAATACTTGAATTTAGGTGAGATTGAATATGTGACTCAATTGAAGGTTGAGTATAAATGAATGTGCCAAATTAAATGAAGTAGGCAGTAAGAATATGGAGTGTAGAGAGCACATGCAAGGACGCGGTAAGACCCATCTAATGTAAGCAATGTGTGCAGTGTCTTCTAGCTTCTAAAAATAGTTGTCTTTAGAAGCATCTTGATGGGTTCTTCTATTAAGGGAGGCGCATGTCGACCTTTTCTCCTCTAGCGCATCGCCAACAACATTCCTTTTGTTTTCTTCATTTTTATCTCTCTCCTCCCCCTTGAACTTCACACTTTCATTTTTGTTTATTCCTTTAAGGCATGATTTTTTCCTTATTTTCCAATTACAAGCCCTTATTTTTTAATCCTTGGAAAAATAGAAAACCCCGAGGAAAAATAGAGGAATGTTTTTTACCCCCGAGAAACTGACATCAAGCTCATCAAAACAAATCGTCACATAAAATTATGAATACAATAAATGAAGAATGATCAAATCATACGAAAAAAGTTTTAAATAATTGGTTTATCACTAGGTTGATGCTCATTTTGGTAAAATAAACAATCTTTTTTCCCTTCTCCACCGCATTTTCTCTCTTCTTTCATTGGGATTCACACTGGTTCGACTAAAATTAAAAGTTGTCTTGTCATTTTGTTTATATATCAAACTTAATTCTCATTAATCTAATTTACATTTTTTTTCTTTAAGTCCTTTTTTAAAATTAATTTTTTATTCAATTTCATCCTTCACGGTATTTTTTTGCGTGGCGATCCCAACCTCATGAATCAGATAATGAGTTTAAGAGTTTAACTCGAGCTGACAACTGTCTTTTTTTATTCTTTTTTACATTAATTTTTTTTTAATTTCATCATTCGATATTGGATTTATTAAAAGTTGGGCTTCATTTTATTTTTTGTACAATTATTTTGGTCTCATGACATAGATCACGAGTTTGACAATTAGGCATGGGTTCACTTGAGTTTTTTAATAAGTCTTTTTTAAAAAATGATTTTTTTTTCTAGTTTTGTCTTTTAATATTTGATTGGTTTGAAATTGAGCTTCATAATTTTGTTAATTTTACCTTCTATTAGCTTATCTTGTTCGCATGATCTAGCTTACGGGGTGTGGTGAACTTGCTCGGGTTTGTTGGTGGTTTTTAGGTCATTTTTGTTAATTTTTTTTATTTTACATTTGGATTATTAAGAATCAGACAACATATTTTTTTATTTTGCTTTATATAATGTTGTCCCGACCTCACAACTTGAGGCACAGATTTGATATGCTAACTCGGGTTGTCTTGGGATACTTATTTTATTCATTTTTATTTTTTTTAATTTCATCTTTCAATGTTAGGTTATCTATTAATTAAGTTTCATGGTTTTTTTTTTGGCAAATGTTCTTTTTATATAGGTCGTCATGATCACTTTTTTATAAGAATTTGATCTATTTATTGTAATTGTTTTTTTTATTACATAGTTAAACAAAAACAAGCTTATTATTGTATTTTGTTGAGTCGATGACTAAAATCATGATTTTTTTTTATATTTTAAAACACGTTAAAAACAACATCTAAATATTTTTTTACATTAAAAAGATTTAATTTGACCTTAGCTATATCCTATCAATTCCATGATATGCCCTCTCATCTCCGTATGGAAGTAGATCATTTGTCTTTCATTTTTCAAAGTACTCTTAACCAATATAACTTTGTTGGTGATTACCTTTTTCAACTCTGAATTTTTCTGGAGCTTGGTTTGAATTGGGAATTTTATGTTCTGCATTGCATAATTGCGTTTGATTTCATGACATTTATGTTTTGATATCATGATTAATTCAACATGATTCATGTTTTTATTTTAATTTTCTTTTCTTTTATTTTTCACTAATGTCGATATTTTTTCCATCACGGATTGATGGGATATTCCGCCGGTACAAGCAACTTGAAAGGGTTTCTTTTTTTTTTTTAAAAAAAAAAAAGAATTGGTTGAAAAGGATTTTAGAATCCTGAATGCAGGAGTTTCTCCCCTTTATCAGAGATGATTCAATTAACACGGTGACCCCATGAACACTGTCTCTGTACTTGAAAGGCCTAGTTTGTCTCACTTGAGTGCATGTGTGGGGCCCTTGGGTTTTTCATGGCTGGTTCAAAGGAACATCCATTTTACTTCAAAAGCTGCTTAACTGAGCTATGCTGCGAGTTAAATTAATATTTTTTAATATAAAAAAATTTCAGGCCATAAAAAACTCTTTATAATGTCATTAAATCTGAAGGAAAAGTAAAATACTCGTGAAATCAATCACCTATTAAATATCAAGATTTCTTTTTAAACTGAGATGATATTTTAAAAAGTAAATTAAAATAAATTATTAAATTTAATTATCATATAACTCAAATTATCTAATCAAAATTCTGATTTAAGTAATGAATTCAATTAAATTTAATAACTTTATTTTTTTTCTTAGAAATCATTTTTTATTTGATTATACGACAACAAAAATTAACGTTTGTAGAATTAATTACAAATTAAATATTTAGAAATTTGTTTGAAATCGTGTTAAACCTATAAAAATCAAACTAAAATAAATTATAAAGTCTAATTAAAAACTAACCAATAAGATGAAATAGGAAAATAATATCAATAATAACCTAATATTGATAGATAAGAGCCGAAAAAATAAATAATAATTTAATATAAAAAAATAATCAAGTGATTCATGCGAAGGTTGCCAGCGCATCCAGATCTTTAAAAACAAAAGGTTAATAAGCCCATAGACCTTCCAGCTCATGCTTGGGGCTTATTTTTTTAAAAAAATGGTGAATGATATGTCCTTCATCTCTTATATTTTTTTAAAAAGCATGTAATATGTTGATTTTTTTAGTCTAATATCTGACCACCATTATATTGGCCGAAAATTGAGGGTTGAGGATTCTTTACTCTTTGCTTGCTTCTGCTCAGAATCCAGAAGTGGTAGTCAATGCTCTGTATTGAGAGGAAGAGATGACCGTTGCACGTTCAAATATTTTCAACGCAGCGTTTCATTTACTAATGTTTAAGTCCAACGCAGCGTTTTATGTTATGTTTGTACTTTGTCTTTCTTTGTTTTAGAGGCAATGCGTGGCTTGGTTAATGGATGTCAGGAATTCCTATTTTGTAGGAAATCCCTTGTACTGCTGCTATGTAAGCAGCAGAATGCACCGAGAGAAAAACAACTAAGAAATCCCTGGTATACTGGATTTGGGCTTAGGGCCCAGAGGCTATACACATCATAGCAGCAAGTGCTTGAAGAGAAACGACTGGTTTTCTAAAGCCCACTTGGACTTTCAAGTGTTATCTGAATCATTCAAGCATGTGCTAGTTTGGAAATACCAATCAACTGTTGGATACTGACAGCTTAGTATATTTGCAAAGGGGATACAGCATCAAGTGGACGAAGGAACTCGATGCTGAGAAATCTCAGGGCTCGAGAATTGCTGAGGATGACAAAATGCCCTCATGGACAAGATTGCAGTTTCTGAATCACGCAGATAGCTAGAGCAGGTTTATAATGCTTACGACAGCAATCAGTAGTATGGTGATTCCAGCCACATACCTGGCAGGACCCCTTCTTCTTGTTAAGCTTACCCATTTCGAAGAGGATTTAACCTCCCTCCTGACATGAAATTTCCTCCGGAGGAGTTTCCGAATGAAGGGGAAGCTGAAGAAAAAAGACCACTAGTCTGCTGAAGTGGGTACTAGATGGTTTATATGCCCACATTGGCTGTAGGAGATTTGCTCCTGACATGATTCAGAAACACCTCATTCGCCAGAAGCTGACCATGTAGATCATATAAATTTGCTTGCTATCATTGAACAAATAAGGCTGCGCCTGCAATGATGTTATGATAATATGATCCAAGATTTTTATAAATAATAGCATTGAATCCAGAGGGTTAAAGAGGATTTCCAGGGGCAGAAAGTTCACCAGCCAAGTATTTGACTAGCTGGAGAAACTGTGAAAGAGATTTGTCGTCAGTGGTTAACTCCTGAAGCTGGACATGAAGCTGCAACTGCCTATACTCTGATGCAAGATCAAAAGCTTTCTCGAAAGTACTACGTACCTCAAAAGTTATCGAGTCCAAGTGTAAAGCCAAGTTGCACATGGAGGATTTGGTTCAAGAATGGATGTAGAGTGATTCGGAATTTCTGGCGGGGGAGGTGGAATGCTGCCATCAATAAAACCAGTAAGGTTATGGAAGCTCGATAGCAAGAGGAAAATCGGGCAAGAAGAAAAGCGGTGGCAAAGGAGTTGCATTGGGATGGTTTATTCTTAATTTTATTTATTAATTTTATAGAATTTATTTATTTTATACGGGATTGGTGGTTGTAACATCTATATAAGTTTTTATTTTTGAATTAACAATTCAAATCAAATCCAATATAGTTTTGATGGACATTTCAATTTCAATTTTTGCCTTGAATAAGAGAAGGAGATACAGGAGATGAACGAAATAGCCCTTTCAGT
Source organism: Populus simonii (assembly GCA_007827005.2). Taxonomy (NCBI): domain Eukaryota; kingdom Viridiplantae; phylum Streptophyta; class Magnoliopsida; order Malpighiales; family Salicaceae; genus Populus; species Populus simonii. Next base: position 17,707,259 of record CM017465.2, on the reverse strand, counting down.
TTGTTTTTGGGGCTGGTAGCAATTTTTTAAAATTTTAATTTTTTTAGTTTAAATTAATTTTTTAATATTTTTAAATTGTTTTGATATGTTATTATAAAAAATAAATTTTTTAAAATAAAAAATTAATATTATTCTAATATATTTTTAAACTAAAAATACTTTTAAAAATAATTATTAAAAAATTATAAGGACTAGCCGGTGATTGAACATGGTGCCCGGCTGGATGGAAAATTGGAGATGAATGGAACAGAAGAATGTATAATCTTTTTACTTTAAGAGTCTTTTCAATTTCATTTCGATGTTGGTGGATAGTGACTAGACATGGCCGACCGAATGGATTGAAGATGAATAGTAAGCATTATAATGTTAGTGTGCAGTGGTTTTTTAAAGTTTTTTTTAAATATATTTAAATAATATTTTAAAAAAAAAATAAATTATTTTGATATCAATAAAACAATCTAAAAAAATTAATTTAAAGCAATGAAAAAAACAAAAAAAATATTTTTTTAAAAATGTTTTTAAAACACAAAAACAAATGGGCTTAGACTAGATTACTGATTTATGTTATACCGGAGATGATTTTTTTTAATGGAAAAAAAATTCCTAGGACCAAGAAAGATCCAAAAACAAGGATTAAAAAAAATAAAAATTGACACACTTATTGAATTAATTCTAATCAATTCTGATTAATTTATTAAACTCATGACCTGTATTCTAGGACCATAATAATTCTATAAAAAAGTAAATCATAACCATTTAATCTTAAGAAAATCAAAACAAAACATATAATGAAGACTAATTAAAAGAAAATATTGAGACTACATTATATTGAATCGAACCTCATTTCTTGGTTTAATTCGTCAAACTCGCAACCTAGGTTGGAGATCCATTTAGTTAAATTATTTTATTTTTTAAAGTTATTTTTTACCTAAACATATGATAGCAGAAATATAGATTTTTTAAAAAATATATATATATGAAATTGAAAGACAAAAATTAAATATAAAAAAGACTAAAATATATTGGATTAACTCTGGTTTCATAGCTTAATTTGTCTAATCTACGATATGAATCATGAACTTCATTGGGTTTAATAATCTTTTTTTTTTTTAAATAGCTAAATATATGATAACAAAAATCAAGAAGGATTTTTTTTTAAAAAAAAGCTAAAGAATGTAATTGAAAGAAGAAGAAGAAAAAGACAAACAACAACAACAACAACAACAACAATAATAAGAGGTGGTCAAGTGCGCAAGTCTGGCATGAGTGGGCAAGCATGCTTAAGCCTTTAAAAAAAAAAACCTCTAGTCCATGCCCGTGCGTTTAGACACCCCCCCTTTTTTTCATGTAAAGGGTGAATGACTTATCGTCCTCTTTTTTTAAAAATAAAAATAAAAATAAAACAGACATTTCATTTGTTGTTGCCTTGATTTTGGCTACAATCTGTGGCCGAAAAATGATTTTTTTGGGTCAACAATCTAATTTTTTTAAAAATCTAAAATCACTTGAATAACACCCTTATAATATTAAAAAATAACCAATTTATCAAACTAAAAAACCCAAGAAAACAACTCAAGAACACAAAATCAAACCAGCTAAGAATTTCCTTTCTTTGCTTCAATTTGTATTTAAGGCAATATTGAAGTTTTTAAAAACCACCATCAAATTTCTCTTGACGAAGGGAATCAATTGATACCAACATCAATATCTTTTATGCCTGGAAGCAAAGACAACCAATGATGTTTTCTCTTATTGTCATGATTCAGTGACTTTCTCTCTTCTCAATAAAAATATCTAAGGGTATATTTGGTATAGTGATTGAACTGCTGTTTTGTTAATTTTTGAATATTTTTTAAAATTATTTTTTATATTTTCGAATTATATTGAAATGTTAATATCAAAAATAAATTTAAAAAATATATTATTTAAATATATTTTAAACAAAAAAATACTATAAAAAATAATTTATATTATTGTCTCTAACACCCTCTAAATCATGTTAGCATGCATTTAAGATCGTGGCACAAAGTGATTTTTAAAATTATTTTTTATTTTAAATATATTAATTTTTTTATTTTTTAAATTCTCAAAACTAACACATTAAAATTATTAAAACTTTTTTTTAAAATTAATTTAATATTTTTTCAAAACTAAAAATACTTTTAAAAACTCCTATAATAAATAAAAGATATATAGCCTTTCAAATCCTATTTTTTTCGAGGTTCGTTTCACGGCACACGCTGTACACGTGTAAGCCCCACTAATTCATTTATTCACCTTTCACGCGCCGTCAACTTTTCCTTTTCGTAATTATTACCTGTCACTGCCAATATAATTATGTGTACGAGATTTGTATTCATTCCTTTTAAGATCTCACTTTAGTAACTGCTTGTTGCCACAAATTGGAAGCACCATCGCTGCACTTGCAGAATGCAGTTGTTTTCTTAGTATTTTTATTTTAAATATTTTAAAATAATATATTTTTTTAATTTTTTAAAATTTATTTTAGTTTAAACATATAAAACCAATCCAAAAACATTAAAATAAATTTTAATTTTAGACTAACAGAATTATGGTCAAAATGCAAATCACCCTCACATTAATATAATTTGATAACGTTTCTTTCAGTCTCATTTTTCATTAATATTACATAAATTATTTGATTATTTTATATTTTAAAATAATATATTTTTTAATTTTTTAAAAATTTATTTTAATATAAACACATAAAACCAATCCAAGAATATTAAAATAAATTTTAATTTTGGATAAATAAGATTGTGGTCAAAATATCAATCACTCCCTTATTAATATAATTCGACAAAATTTCTTTCAATCTCATTTTTTATTGATATTACATAAATTACTTACTTATTTATAGCCGATAGGTCATATAAAAATATAAAAAGTTAAGTTGATTTATATTTAGAAAAAATACCAAAATCATATATTTTTAAAAAATAATATATTTAAATTGATGTATAAATTTAAACACAAAACAACTAGTAAAATCACTATATATAAATGTATTATATAAACATTTTTCAAGATAACTATTGTCAAAATACTTCACAAAATACATTTTTAAATATTATATTTAGAAATGCTTTTGATAATATCACTAAATTACTGTGGAAATCTAAATACCTATAGTAGAATAAAAATATTTTTTTTATCTACACCTAAGAAATTGGATTGTTTTTCCTTTTTTAATTCATACCTGATAGAGTGTGGTGCACGCGTCTCGGGATAGCGTGGAGAACTAAAGGGGTGAAGAATCCTGAAGTTAGTTGGCAAGAGTGTCGTGGCTAAAACTGTAAAATACAGTGTAGCCAATTAAGCAGTCCCTAAACTTCTCTATCTTTTTTTGCCCGTTCTCCGACCCCGAGACGGCACTCTCTTTCCCGTACTTCATCTCAGACAATATTTAACTCTCTCTCTCTCTCTCTCTCTCTCTCTCTATATATATATATATATATATATATATATATATAGATATATCTCTCTTTCGACACCCTCAGAGCTCATATGTAAGTAAACCGTTTCCATTTCACTCTTACCTCTCTCTTTGGTTTCGGAACCCAAACGAACTAACAAATGCCGCCGCCGCAACTGACTGAGCTCAGTCGCGTTGACCCGCGGTTCTGGCGAGCCTGTGCAGGATCCTCCGTTCAAATTCCGGCCGTTAACTCTAGGGTTTACTACTTCCCTCAAGGTCATTTCGAACAATCCTCGTCGTCCACGGCACCTCATCCTCCATTCCTCTCCAATCTCGCTCTCTCTAAACCCTCAATCCCTTGCCAAATCTCCGCCGTTGATTTCCTCGCTGATCCAGTAACTGACGAGGTCTTCACCAGACTTCTCCTTATCCCTCTCGATAACCCCTCCTCTAACCTCCCTCTCTCCTTTCTAGAACCTTGTAGAAGTGAAGGTGAAGGTGCTAATGACGTTGATGACGACGAAAGAAAGATTTTGGCCTTCTCTAAGATTCTAACTCCATCAGATGCGAATAACGGTGGCGGCTTCTCTGTCCCGAGGTTCTGTGCCGACTCGATCTTCCCTCCGTTAAACTACCAGGCGGAGCCTCCGGTCCAGACTCTAACGGTTGCCGATATTCACGGCGTTAGTTGGGATTTCAGGCACATTTATCGAGGTACACCACGTAGGCACTTGCTAACTACCGGATGGAGTAAGTTTGTTAACAATAAGAAGTTGATTGCGGGAGATTCGGTGGTTTTTATGAGGAATTTGAAGGGAGAGATGTTCATTGGAGTGAGGAGGGCTGTTAGGTTTAATAACAGTGCCAGGTGGAGGGAGCAGATTTCTGACAGCGGTGGAGATGGGAAAGTGAAGGTGGAGGAGGGGTTTTCAAGGAGTTGGAGAGGGCGGTTGTCTCAAGAGGCTGTGGTGGAGGCAGTAGAGAGGGCGGCTAAAGGCTTGCCGTTTGAGGTTGTCTACTATCCGAGGGCAGGGTGGTATTCAGATTTTGTGGTGAGGGCTGAAGTGGTGGAAGCTGCACTATGTGTGTTTTGGACTGCTGGGATGAGAGTGAAGATGGCTGTGGAGACTGAGGATTCCTCCAGAATGACTTGGTTTCAGGGGACTGTTTCGGGTACTGGTTTGCCTGACTGTGGTGCATGGCGTGGCTCTCCTTGGCGCATGCTTCAGGTATGTATGTTAATATCGTGTTTGCTGATTTACATTTTTGTTTGGTTTATAGAGTGATTTGTTCATTGTTTTATACAGTTTATGGTCATGTGAAAATAAGTGATTTGGGAGGATAATGGGGTCTTTTGCTTTTGAGCGAGGAAGCAAAAATACATTCGTTTCAAATGATCTTAAATCATTTTTGTGGCTTGCTTATGCTCTTAAACAATACCTGCTAGTATTGATTTTGAGCAGAAAATTATGATGAAATGCTAAGGGCTAATCTCCCCTGCTGTGATTTTTTTGTGAATGATGCCTGTAGTGTATGTTAAACAATAAGAATAGATGTAAATGATGCCAGAGAAAATGAAGAGCAGTTGGCTGTCAATGAAATGGAGCAATTTATTCTAATCGGATATTAAGGTTGTGCTTGAAATAGTCTTGTTCTTTTTACAGTTTCCTATTTTTTGAATTTTATATGTAAGCTGTTTCCTGTGACTTTGGTGCTTGGATGCAATTGTGATTTGGGTACTGAATATTTAGGGCACTGAATAGCTTGCTGCAACTAAGCTAGTGTACTGTATACCTTGTGTTTCTTTTTTCTTCATCCTACCCAAGGCTACATTACTTGTCTTGAAGCTATATGTCATGAAACATGATTAAGGTTTTCTTCGATTACTTGCAAAGGAGTACCACCTAAAGTCTTAAGAACTCTGTTACTATTTAAGTTAGAATTTCACTGCGGCACTTGTTAGGGACTTCTGGTTTGTTCCACGAGTCATTTTCCCTTTCCTAGGGTCATTTTCACAATCTCTGCAATTTGATTTTGAAGGTCGTCTAATTTTAACCAGGTCTTTCTCTCTTCGTAAGTGTTTAACAGTTTTAGGTCAAGTAGTGAGCTCCACTAGCGATTATCTGTTAATGATTCTGTTATATAGTTGCAGTTATATAAGTTCACAACATCAAACTTTCGATCCTTTTACCATATTTGCTGCCATTTCAACTTTTCTCTCTCTTGCATAGATTACTTGGGACGAGCCTGAAGTTCTGCAGAATGTAAAGAGAGTGAGCCCTTGGCAAGTGGAATTTGTTGCAACCACACTGCCACTTCAAGACGCATCCCCCCCAATGAAGAAATTGAGATATCCTATTGATTCCGGGTTCCTGACAAATGGAGAACTTTTCTTTCCGATGTCAGACCTAACTAATTCAAGAACGGGGCACATGAATGCTTCAATGTTGAATTATAGTACTTTTCCTGCTGGCATGCAGGGAGCCAGGCAAGATCCTTTTTCCACATTCAGTTTATCCAACTTAATAAGTGAAAATGCTTCTCAGGTGTTTGGTGACAAGGTCTTTGGAAACAACTTGGTACCCAAATTGAAAAGAATGCCCAGTGAGAGGAACATTGGCAGTTTGCAGTCTGGGGACGTATCACCTGAGAGCCAGAGTAGTGCACATTCTTTTGGCAAAGACTTTACTGGAAACAGGAGCTTCAACCCCAAAAAGGTTGGAATTAGCTCTATTCAGTTGTTTGGTAAGATCATTCACATGAATCAGCCGGTTGAAAATGGTTTTGATAGTGTTGGCTTCATGGACAACAGCAGTAAAGGTTGCAATGAAACTGAGGGTGTTAATGCACTTGAACTTTCACTGACTTCCTCCTATACAGAACTACTTAACAGGATTGATGTCCAATGCCAAAGCGCTTCGGCTGTTGAGGCATGTTCTGCATGAACAAATAGTTCTGTAATGCCATGCTAATAAATAGCTGTGCAGGTATGTTGTCTGTGATTGAACACCACAAACTCTATTATTTTATACTTGCGTGAAATATTACTGCTTTAAATTTGATGGTGCAAATTGGATAGTTGCTTACTAACAAGTAATTTCCTATAATATGGTTACTGCCATGCAATCACAACTAATTGAAGCCTTATCCCAAATGCTCTTCATTTAGTTTTGATGTCATTACATGGTTGCCATGTTTCTCTTCACATGTCATGCTTCCCAGGGGTTTTGTATACGAGCATTAATACTAGTACATTGTTTTGTTTTCGTTCATGTATCGTGCTCCCCTTCCGTGCCTGTCGTCTTGTTCTAGATTTAGAGAGTGTGGGTTCAGTGTCTGAGCAATTCCCCGGTCTCCTTACACTTGTTCATATGTACATTGAATTATAGAGATCTAAAGTTCGTTACTTGCTTTAACTTCTTCGTAAACAAAGCCTGTTTTTTTTTTATAAATAAACTGCAGGGTTTTCCCCCCCATTAGAAGGTAATTATGATAGAGCATTGAGGAATAAATGGTTCTATCCTAATTTACTAGTTACAATCAGATTAGTTGAAATAAGCAGCACTTTGGCTCTCAGAAGCATAACATGGTACGCTATGCACTCTTTCATTTTGAGTCTTGATTTTCTAAGAGCTCAAGAGTCAGTCAAATGCGTCTGAAGAACTAATTCTTTTCTAATAGCAAGTGCTGAAATAATTGTCAATACCGTTTCTTTAAACGAGCAAGTTCATAGTTTTCTATGAATTGCCGGGTAGTAAAAGTGTCATGCTATGTGGTCAATAATATAGAAGAATCTGTTGAAATTCAAAAGTTCGCGCTGCACATTCCGAAGGATTCCTTCCTATCTCCTTATTTTATCATGTCGGTGGAAATCAGATAAAGGAAATTCCTGTTTAACATATAAAGTTGTGCCAAGTATTTTACAAGGAAGAAGCAATTGTCTCTTGTACAAATTCTTTATTATTAATTTACCATGACTAACGGGTACTGCATTCTCGTGAATTACTAAATTATAAGAGTGACCCACAAACGCCAAAAATTTCTTTTGTTCCCATCTCCATCCTGATAAGCTGGAAACAAATCTTTTGTTTCGTTTCCTTTTTTTTTTTTTCGAATTATAGTTAGATTGATGGCAACTGTAAGGAAAAGACCAGGAAGACTGTTTTCACTCATGTTTAGCTTTGTTTGTCACCGAAAAGGCGAGTGCAATAACAGACCTTTTATATTAAATCCAAGGAGGCAAAAAAATCTACTTGCTTCTCCATTCTCGGGCGCAACATTTATAGATTGACTTGCCTTTTTCATTGAGAAATTACGCATTGAATTGCTTTTAATAAACTCAGGCTTTCGGCCTCATTTTGCTGTGCTTAATTAGCGTTACAAATTGTTCCCTTGGAACTGAATGGGTGGTAACAGAAAAGGAAAAGACCAGGGCCAAAAAATAAATGTGGCCTTCGTGCTGTTTTAGTCAAGAAAACCATTCCTGACATGTCTTCTGTCTGTTCTTGTTTTCAGGTTTTATCTGCATGCAGAGAGCAGACTTCTGATTAGACCCAGGCAGTAGTGATTGGTCTCCAGTTTAGTGTACGCTAGTTTGTTCTAGTTAGCGATGCGGGCAACTTAGAAAATTGATTTGGCAGATGTTTGAATTCAGTGTTGGATATTTTTTTGGCGTTTGCGTTTTGTTTTGGTTAACGTTATTTTATATTTCTTTGCTTGATTTATTAGGATGTACATTATTAAAAAAACTAATAGGGATCGGTCAGTCATAATTTATTATGAATTCTAATAATAAATTTATAATTTTACCCTTGTCACATGAACATTTAGCTATGTTAGGAGGTTAATCCGGTCTTTTCCTTGGAACACAAATGTCCAAGTTCATAGAGAACATCATGGTGAGCTAGATCTTTAATGCACAATAAAATCATTAAATTACACTTGAAAGTTACTTTCATTTAATTAGCATTAAATGTTATTTTTTGTTTTTTATTAATTGGATTGACTAAATTACCCCTAAAATCAAGTTTCTTAAGCCTGACGTCCGGAGGTGTTTCTGTCATTTATTTTGATTTTTTTTTTTGTTATTATTAAGTTGGGTTATAAACAATCAAGTCTTCTTTTATTTTAAAAAATTACTTTTAAAAAAAATTGTTGGTGCATGTTGCTCATGTATCTGCATGTGGGGCAACTCTGTGCTCTTCGAGTGGCATGTGAGCCGCCTTTTGGTGGAGAACCGTTCGCTTCCATTATGGTTTTAAAAGCTACACAACACCTCCTTCCACTTGGGATGGCACATGTGGTGGTTACGATGATAGTCGGTTGTCAACCATCCTTTCCTTTATCTTTTCCTATTCACTCTCTTCTCCCTTTTTAATTTTGTGCTTGCCATTAAAAAAATCAAATCTCTCCTTTTATGTTACGACATTCCAAGTTTGACCCTTATTGTTTTGATTTTTAAGTTTGATTTTTTTTTATCAAATCTTAATTTGTTTTTAATTTCAACCTTAGATCTATAATCTTGATTTTTTTTTTCAAATTTGATCGTCATTCCCTTTACTTTTACTTTTGTCTTGGATTATTTTGTGAGTTTGATTTTTCTTTTTAATTTTACCCTTCAATTCAAAGTTTAATGACTTTTAAGGTTTGGCTCTTAATGTTTTTATTTTTAAGTTTAATTCTTAGATCTTTTATCAAATTTTAATTTGTTTTTAATTTCACCATTGGATCCATAATCTTTATTTTTTATTTTTAAAATTTGATCTTCATTCTCTTGATTTTTATTTTTCTTGTCTTGGATTCTTTTGTTAATTTGATTTTTCTTTTCAATTTTGTCCTTTAATCGAAGATCTTATGTTGCCATTATATTTTTTTCTTCAAATTAGATCTTCATTCTTTTAATTTCTATTTTCTTATTCTTTTGTATAATTTATTTTTTTCATCTCATCATTCAAAATTTAATTTACCGAGGACTGATCTTTGTGGTGTTTCCCATAGTTTTAGACCTAACCTCAAAGTCGATACGGGTAAGTACCGGGTCACAGGTCATATGAGTTTACCCAAATTAACTTAAGTCAACCAAATCCTTTTATTTTATAAAAAAAATTAAAAGGACATCATTTTGAAAAAAAAAAATAAAGGCAAATAGTCAATTAGTTTTGACTTAGTTTTTCTCAGGTTGATCAAATCATGAATTAACCCATTGTTTTTTATCATTTTATACCGGGTCAATTCTTTCAAAATTTCTTTTTAAACATGATCTAGTCTAATCCCCGGGTCACAAGTTAACCCATCAAGTCGAGTCAAGTTTAAAATGATAGTTTTCTAGATGTGATACTTCTAGTTTAATCACTAGCTAGGGTCATGAGTTAGAAAAGTTAACACGAGTAAACATCGTTTTTTTCCTTCTTACCTCCTTCAAATTTGTTCATTTTGAAAAATAATTTCTTTTATTGTTTTAGGTTTTCTTTTAATCAGGTTATTCTTATCTCATGATTCAATAATAAATTTAGCTGGTTGCCCAAATATTTTTTAAAAACGCTTTTTTTCATCCTTTCTAGTTTTGTTTTTCAAAATTTAGTTCTATTTAAAATTAAGCTTATCTTTTTTCTTGTTTTATATTTCATTAGGTTATTTTATTTGTATGATCCCATGACGAGTTTTCAAGACCTTACCCAATTCTTTATTTGTAAAGCTTTTTTGTTCATTGATTTTTTTTTTAGATATTAATGATTTTTATGACTGACAATCATTACTTTTTTCCTTTTTATTTTTGTTTTTATACGACAACAAGGAATAGATAATAAAAGATTAAAAGGATCACTTAATAAAAACATCAATGATCTTTAAAACCGAAACAACATGACGTTAAAGATCCAAAGCATTTCAGCTTCTCTCAATTTCAAATCAAAGGAAAAATAGAAGCAGCAAAATAAGGCACTACAAAGAAAAAGGCAGATTAACAACCATGAACATGTAAAGTATGCAACTAAAAAACATGAAGATGAAAGTAGCAAGATTGAACAGAAAATGCAAAGAGAAAGATAGAACACCTAAAAATCAGTGGGAGAGGCACTAATCATGCTAAAGACCAGAACAAACCGAAGATCAGTCATCTACAAACTCTCAGTTGGTCAGAAGAAAGCAATATAAATGTTGTTTCCATCTTCTCAGTTCAAAGAATAGCAACATCCAACCAACAAAAACCATCACATCAAAAGCTATAGATATTTCAGACCTTTCAAAGTCGCAATCCAGTCAGAAATCAAGGAAAAATACCCTTCTCCATTGAAGTATGCTTATCTTAACGTTTTTTAACAAATTGAGCATTAAATTGGGCATAGAATAATGCAATTGATATAAAAAATTGAAGAACGATTTGGACAAAAGAAATTTAGACGCTATTGTAGATTCCTTCAGTGTTCTAGCAGGGCGTTTTAGTATACTTGGTAAATCTGCAAAAAGAAATTGGAGCTTTGTCAGAACATGAAAGACTAAAACTTAGTTAATGAAGTCTACTGCTTGGCTGTAATGCTCTATACTAAGAAATCATTCTTCCATTATGCATGTAATAAAAGGAGAAGAATACGAGGAAAAGGAAAGAAGGGAATACCCAAAAAGGAATGAAAAGGGATACATAGGAGGTAAAAGGTACACTAAGGAAAGAAGATGGCAACATAAGAGGGATTTGAAACCAACCACGACGACAGTTTTTACTCTTTTCTATTTTGGCTTAGTTCTACTATTAGTTTTACAGTAAAGTGGTAGTTACATGTTGGATGGCAAAGTTGTGATATTAATAATTTAATATTGTAAATGTTGATTAAGATGGTATTTCATTAAGGCGGTGTTTGATTACTATCTTATAATAGAATTTATTACTATCTTAAGACAGAATAGACGAAGATTATAAAAACATAGAAGATAAGATAGAAAAAGAGATAGAAACATAATCATGTGTGGTAGTGATATGCAAGATAAAATGAATATCTTTATATTTTGTCTGGTTATGATAAATATGACAAAATAAGATATAAAAAGTTTATTTTATTTTTAATATGTATTACCGTCAAACTTACACATCTAAAAAATAATTATATATTATTTTTTTAATTTAATTTGTACTGGGTGTTGAAATTAATAATATTATAATAAATCTAATTATAAAACCAGGATTGGCCCAACGGGTTGACATGTGACCTAACTGACCTAGGGCCTGAACCCATCTGATTTTAAAAAGACAGGAAATTTTGACCCAACTTAATCTAGTAAAAAATCCAGGTTAACCTAGGATAAAACATGGGTTAAAAACCTGTTGATTTTTTTATTTGAATTTTTCTTGGCGAAAACAAGATTATTTTGATTATTTTTTTAGTCAACTTGGATTTACCCTCTCGACCCGTGACCTGGACCTTGTTTTAGATCAACTTCCAAGTATATTTTTAAAACTATGATAATAACCAATTGATTCTTATGTTGACCTTCTTGACTCGTGACTTAAGTTTTGCTCCAGGTCAACCATCGAGTCTGGTTTTAAAATCAAGATAATAATAATTTTTATTTTACATGTCTTAGTCTAAAATTTTTGGAATTTAGTGTTTTTTACATTGATTTTTTAAAAATAAAAAATATTGTATTTTGAGACCCCTCTCTCTCTCACACACACACATATATCTTCTGTTTTTAAGTACAAAAATTCACTTTAAAATTATTATATGGATAAATTTATTTTTGTCTTTGTTTTTATCTTTTCAACCAAACATATTTTTAATAATCAAACACTATCTAAATAAAATATAATAATAACCCCGTAAATAATTTGATATTTTTTTGTTAATTTTTTAATACATGAGCATGAAAATATAAAATTTTTTAAACTTATAAACCTTATAATATAGAATATATATATTTTTTTAAATGAAAGCAAAACAATAAAATAAACAACCTATAAAAAACTTGGTGTAACTAACTTCTATTTAAAAATAGTTAAAAACTCAAGTAAAAAAAAAAATCATTGATAAATCAAGGAAACTAACTTGGGGCTGAATCAAAAGAATCTGATTTGACTGATTTTCGATGTTAGACTAATTTGGTCCTCTCTCTTGCTGAAGAAATAAATAAATTAAGCTCATCCTTCTAGACAAATCTTAGAGAGAGAAAGAGAGGGGGAGGGGGAGGGAGAGCTCCTAAGCAAACTGTACATTTCCGATTGAGAGCCCATAAATCTTCACCATCACTCGTCTTCGTCATTTATTTTTTATTATTATTATCATCATTCAATGGCTATTTCTCTGTCCAATTACACTCTCTTAGCTCCTCCTCGCCTCTCTGGTTCTCTGTCTTCAAAACCCTCCAAAACCCTAGAAACTAAAACCCCATCACCTCTCCACCAAATGCCCCTCCGTCTATGCAAACCCACCAACGCCTCCCTTCCCTCCAGCTCCTCTCCAATCCCAATCAACAACATTAAAAGGCGTTCTTTGAAGACTTATCTCGCACCTGAAGACTCTGCACCCACTGTATGTTGTATTTTCTTTTTCCTTTTTAACTTTTTTTTTTTTTTTATCATTTCCCAATCACTTGTATCCATGGAAATAAACAGCCAAGATCACTAGATTTTTCGTATTCAATTTTGTTTTCTATTAGAACAAACACAAGTTTCATATCAAATCATTATGTGATATTTTCTTTTTCTTCCTTTCTTTGCTATCTTTGCCATAACCACTCTTATTTAGACGAATGGGACGGAGGAGAATAATGAGATTCAAGAAGGTCAGAAACGACGACCCAGTTTGAAGAACCTTATGAAAATTTACAAGCAGGCTATTTTTTACGGAGATGAGAAGACTATATTGGATATTGAGGCTAAGGTAGGCACCATAGAAAAAGAGAACCATGAATTTCTCCTGAAAGTTTCATCTTTATCCGCTGAGATAACCTCTGGGAAGGAGAAATATATTCGCTTGCAAGCAGATTTTGATAATTTTAGGAAAAGGTCAGACAAAGAGAGGGTTAACATTAGGAGTGATGCCCAGGGAGAAGTGATCGAGAGCCTTCTTCCCATGGTGGACAGTTTTGAGAGAGCAAAGCAACAAATACAACCGGAAACAGAAAAGGAAAAGAAGATTGATTCAAGTTACCAGGGTATATACAAGCAATTGGTGGATATTATGAGGAACTTGCAGGTGGCTGCAGTGCCAACGGTTGGAAAGCCTTTTGATCCTTCTGTAAGAGAGAATTCCTGGAGTTTACTTCATTTTGTACATTGTGTTATGCATGATGCCTTTTCTTGTTGCTTAGGGTTGTGATTAATTTTGGTATATACTTTATTTTTATCATCTCTGCATATGCATGCAATAATTTCCAGAACTTAATTTATGCATGAATAAACAAAATAAATAAATAAACAATGGACTGCCAATGTTGTTTGTCCAAATTGAGAATAAATTGAAATTGGGTGAAATTTGAGATTTTGATTGGCAGTTCCCACTGCGAACCTCTGCTTCTTAGATTTACTTCCTGATTAGAAAGTCAAATTCATGGCGCTATGATGTTTGAATCAAAGGAACTATATTTGCTTTTGCTATAAGAGCTACTATACTGTAAATGGTTTTGTCTGAATCATCAGGGAACATGTCTTCGGGAAGGTAAGACTGGAATAATGCTTGTAAACTTGAGTAATATGGGTGTTAGCTCATGAACAAATTCAATATGCCTTCTGTTAATAATTGAGCTCTTTTTTCTTGTAGCTGCATGAGGCCATTGCCCGAGAAGAATCTCAAGAGTACAAAGAGGGCATTATAATTCAAGAATTCCGTCGTGGATTTCTCATTGGGAATCGGCTAATAAGACCAGCAATGGTTAAAGTTTCTTCTGGGCCTGGAAACAAGAAATCCTCAGTGGGTACCGAGAAACGTGCTGAGCAACCTGCAACAGCTGCTGGAATGGACTAACGATATAATTGCTGGGCAAGCAAGTTTTGAAAATGAGCCGTCATGTGATTATTGTTTATCAGTTCCGAAACTTTTGGTGCTGAATCAATTCATGTTTGCCCAGGTGAAAAAAACACAAAAATCATCCCTTGGTGTTGAGGCTGTAGAATTCAGTTTTTATGCTATAAACTTCTAGGAGGCATTTGGGCTCAGGAAAGGGCATCAAAGTCGTCTTGACAAGTGTATACCAACACTATGCGTTAACCAATTGGTTCATCGCGTGGAAGTGCATCTCTCGTTTAATCTGTGTTTATGCCAGCGTGTTTTACTATTTGCTTTCTGCATTTCTTGGAAGATAAATCCCCTACCATCCTTTTACTTTCTCTTTTGACGTTTCAGTTTGTGGAGATGTGGAAAACAGGCTCTAGGAGCCCAATAATTCCATTCTGCGTTAACGGATGACATACATATCAGACTGGAAATCGACTCCTCAATTAGCATTGCGAGACCTGCAACCTATTATTATGTTTCTTTGACTTGAAAGTTGAAACCACGCAATGCAAATTCCTTGTCTTCAATGCAAGCAAGATTTGGTTTCTACTATTTGGGACATGCCAAGCCAAGCCAAGCCATTTTTACCAGCTCCTTGATGTCTCGAATCATTTATAAACTAGCTATTAGAAGAAGTCAAACCCCATTTGTACTTAACGTTTAAACACTGACATCTATCATGAGCTGATGACACGATATAGCTAAATCTACTCTTTCACATGCACTTTGGAAGCCACAAAATGCTTGTTTACTTAAAAGAGCTTTTCATTAGAGCACAAATTCGTTTGATACAAAATACCAATCAGCAACGACACAGACACGTGGAGCATTAACAGGAATCAAGGAACTTCAGATTGAAGCTGGCTTCTCGAACAATTAACATCATGGAACTTCAGATTGGGAAACCTGCTGTGATCAACTGACTTTTGTATCAATGCAACTTCAGGGTATTGGCAAACGTATGTACAAGCACAATCCCCGATAAGTCTATAATCATTTATAAACAAGCAAGAAACCAAGAGGTTCAATCTGCTGCTGATCTAGAGCTGTTAATCCTGCATTGCCACCAATCCTATCATTAGAATTCATAATTTACTAACAGATATTCGTTCAATAATACATTAGATGCTAATAGAAAGTTTAATTATATCATTGTGTTTCACGTTCCACCAACACACTCCCTATATCCATACTGTTCAATGAACACTGTTTATATCCCAGATCCCCTTAACTTGAGCATCAAAGATTACACCCTTCTTCCCCTTCTTGGACTTGAGCATCAAAAACTACATGACTTGTTAATTCCTATGCTACTTGAAGAAATGCGATATCCTCAAATGCAAGTGCCCAAAACTTCGTAACAAACCAAAGGAGGTTATTCTTCATTTCAACTTGGTATGTCTTCTAGGCTGTGCATCATAGATTATGAGCTGAAGAGATGAACTGCAGAGCAAAAGAATCAACACAGAAAGGCCCAACAACCATCCCAAGTTACTTGTTTACAGAACCTGAGACCCATTAAGTCACTGGAAATTGTCCAGACGAATCCTCTTTTCTTACTAAGCCATGGGAAAACTTAAAAACCTACGATGTCAAACACAGGAACATCTCCCCTCTATTATTACTGCCTTGACCTTTTCTTTCAGTAAATCCTCACCACAAGAAAGAGTTCTCAAGCAACTATGATAATCAATCACATTTGATAAAGACAATTGTTTCCCAGGAACAAACTATCAAAACAATATACTGTATCTAAAGTGAAACCGATCAACTCATAAGGCCTCATATGGCATTCAATGTGAGGTATGACTATCCACCTTACATTTTCTTCATAGACTATCTAACCCACACTAGGCCAACAATAGCCACGAAAGAAGCCATCAAAACCCATGCGAAATATATAGCATGCCAAAGATCACATCCATGGCATTAAAATCAATGAACACAACCATCTAAAGCCCACCATTCAAAGATAACTGCATTGCCTCAATACCCACAGATATCTCATGCTTTTTTTCGTGACCAGGTATCCATAAAACTAATGAAAAACACCTTGTGGGTCGTTCTATGAAACACTCTCAGCTGTCGTCGTATTCAAGATCAGCATAACAACTGGAAACCCACTACCGTTTTTCCGGATACAAACTAGTACAGCTAAAATCCTGGTTATTGAGTCATCATCATCACAATATTACTTGATTGATTTCTAGCTAAGAGCCGCACTTTGTGACCCGTTTTCGACCAGGAAATCTTAAAACAACAACAACAACAACAGTAATAAAAAAGGAACTATCCAATTAACTATATACATAAATCAAAGTACAGGACTTTCAAATTCAGACTCTGACCTAAACTCTTAATTTAATAAAATAAATCAATGAACAACAATAAACAAAATTAAGGAGAACAAAATTACCCAGCAGGAGTGAAATATCGGGGATCAATGGTATCATAAATTCTTGATATTCGAAGGGTCAGTGGCTTAGGCTTGGTGGGATTTTTACGCGGGCCGAAAATCTCTTGAACCAAAGGCACATGTACCAGCACTAGCTTCCATGCCAAAAACCAACCTGATCATCAAATTTCCGCCAATCAAATCCTCAAATTTACAGTCACACACGAACGAAAAACTGAGGAAAAAAAAAGAAATGTATACATACCAATAGATATAAACGAAAACACAAACAAGATAGCGAGAACAGGTCGCAAAATTAACAAACCCAAATAATCCCAATGAGAGAGGGAGGAGGAGGACTCCATAGACAAGCAACCGCAAGGTTTTGTCTACTTAAGCAAGCAAGAAAATGGGCTTTAGCCCATAGACAGATTGTACATTTGGGCCCAAACTACAATTGCTCTCAATCAAGGACGGCCGGTCGGACGGACTTGAGAGTTTATTAAAAATAATAATAAAAAAAAAGAACAAGCAGGTCAGGTGTTACTGAACCTGACCTCAATTTAGTCCACGTGAGCTCACACTTCACCTAGAGTTAAACTTGATGTTACCGGCTATTCCCGGTCAATTCACCAACGTTCCAATTTTCGGTCCAGGCTCATTCCCCTTGTCATTTAACAACCCTCTCCAAACTCCTAAACAACAAATCTCTCAAGAGTTTCCAAATTAGGGTTTGTTCTTATTTTAATGGAAACCTCCTCCGTTAACACATTAAGAGTTCGTTACTCCCGTTGCAATTGCTTTAAACGTTGTTGTCACTGTTTCTGTTGTTTCTACTCTTACCCCTGAAAACTTGTAACCAAAAATCCCTGAAAAAAAAGCCCCAATTTTTATTTTTATTAGAGATGGATTTAACACAAGCAGCGCAATCAGGTCTCTCGCTTCGATTTCACTCAAGTTCAATTCCAATTCAACTGCAATTACTCGATCAAAAACAAGAAACCCACATCGATAACGAAGAAAACCAAACAGAAGATGAACAATTTAGCATTTTGGGTCATCAAGTGTGTATAAAGAGACCAAGAGATAACAGTTCTCAATCATCATCTTCATCATCGACGACAAGTTCTTCCAAACGGGTTGCTATGGATCCGGGTTTAGAGTCTCGTCGGGCCATGGTTCGGGCATGGGGTAACCACCGTCTTCCCGTCGCGGATCCTGAAATTCATGAGATTATGGAGAAAGAGAAGCAAAGGCAGTTTAAAGGTATTGAATTGATTGCATCTGAGAATTTTGTTTGCCGTGCAGTTATGGAAGCTCTTGGTAGTCATTTAACTAATAAATACTCGGAGGGATTGCCTGGTTCCAGATACTATACGGGAAATCAATATATTGATCAAATTGAATTGATTTGTTGGAGCCGCGCGCTGGCAGCTTTTGGACTTGATTCTGATAAATGGGGTGTTAATGTGCAGCCATATTCGTGCACTTCAGCGAATTTTTCTGTTTACACTGGGCTTTTATTGCCTGGGGATAGGATCATGGGGTTAGACTCGCCTTCTGGAGGGCATTTAAGTCATGGGTATTATACACCTGGAGGGAAGAATGTGTCAGCTTCGTCAATATTTTTTGAGAGTCTGCCATATAAAGTGAATCCACAAACCGGGTATATTGATTATGATAAGATGGAGGAGAAGGCTATGGATTTTAGACCTAAGATACTGATCTGTGGTGGGAGTTCGTACCCGAGGGAGTGGGATTATGCGAGGTTTAGACAAGTTGCTGATAAGATTGGTGCTGTTTTGATGTGTGATATGGCTCACATTAGCGGGCTCGTAGCAGCTAAGGTTTGAGATTTTGATATTGCATAATTTCCACGAGCATTCTACTTTTTATTTATCATTTTGATATCGGTTTTGAATTTGAAGATAGGGTACAAAATTATCTATCACTTAATGTCATGAGTGCTTGATTGATCAGCTTGTGCTTTTAGTCTCATGAGTTGCCACTTATTTAACAACTTCTAATTTGTATCTGAGCAAGATACTGGGATGCATTTAGAAATATATGCGGTGATTTAACAAATGACATATCAATAACAGATAGATACACACCCTTCTCAAGTAAACTCTCTAGCCATTCTGTTTCTATTTCTGGTGCTGAATCCTTTCAGGAACAATTATTTTTCCTGAAATGGAATTTAATAGCTTAGAATTGATTGGTTTTTTTATCTTTACCACTTGCCTACTGCTGTAAATGCCTGAACTAAACATCAGCATGGTTTTTGTATTAGGATTCAGATTGTAATGTGGATTTATTTGCTAAAAGCATACTTTTTCGAAGTGCTTGATGACTGAAAAAACAGTTTCCTATTGAGTCCATATTTGTATTGAGAACGAACAATATTGTGCGACAGAAGTTATACATTGAACTGCAATTAAATTAGCAAAATATTTTTCAGTAGTTTTTCTTTACTATTGTTTTGTCTCTCTTTCACAGGAATGTGTAAGTCCATTTGAATATTGTGATATTGTTACCTCTACAACACACAAAAGTCTTCGAGGTCCTAGAGGGGGGATTATTTTTTATAGGAAAGGCCCAAAATTGAGGAAGCAGGGCATGCTTCTTAGTCATGGTGATGGTAGCAGCCATTATGATTTTGAAGAAAAGATAAATTTTGCAGTCCATCCATCAACACAAGGGGGTCCTCACAATAATCACATCGCTGCTCTTGCCATAGCCTTAAAACAAGTGGCCACACCAGAGTACAAAGCATATATGCAACAGGTGAGGAAAAATGCTCAGGCATTAGCATCTGCTTTGTTGAGAAGAAAATGCAGACTCGTGACTGGTGGGACTGATAACCATTTGTTGCTGTGGGATCTAACTACTTGGGGATTAACAGGTATTATATTTCTATCCTTGTGCAATGTTTACATTAGTAGCCCAAGATTTAGTTTTTTCTTATGCATTGAAGTTAATAGCAATCCTGCTTTAGTTGTTTTGCAATTCGGTCATTGTGCCTCCTCCTCCCTTTTTTTTTTACACTTCAATATCAATGGATTCTTTTTTGGGTGTAAAGTATCATTTATTACTTGATGAAAATCATGTATTATGAAAATGGATAGCAATGTTACTTATTTTTTAAAATGAATAGACATAATTATGTAGACTGATTCGGCAAGTAAATGGCAATAAATTTTTAAATTTTTCCACTTGTATGAACCTCTTTGTAGCCTGTTTTATCTTGATTGTGAGAATGACCACCAAAATTCATAATTGGCCCAGTTATACTGGAAAAACAAAAACTGAATCAAAATTTACATATTCTTATGAAGCTTAAGGTGGTTCATCACACTATATTGTCTTTCTTTTTTATAATGTTTTTCATTGATCAGCAATTTGTGTTTAGAATGCATAGATCTAGTCACTGCCATCACTTCCTAGGTGCTGTAATATAGAATTTTGGCAAACTATACAGTCAGCTCTAAACAGAACAAATTCAAAGATACCATCATATTTTAGACTTTTAGTCAACATGTCATCTGTGCTAAATAGTTTACCCTTGAAATTGGATGTGCAAGTTCTACTTGTTAACGCTTTTCATCCGCACATTTTTTGCGTCGTCTTGATCAGCAATGAGTTCTCCTCTCCACTTGTCCAGTCAATATTTGTCCTTGTTTCATAATGCTAAAACCTTTTTTTTTGTGAGCATATGATGTTTAAAACTCAGAAACACTCTGCTCACAATGAGATTACATACCTTGCACGGTGGCAGGCCGCCATCTTGACTATATTGATTTTCAAAATTGAAATGTAGTATGCTCCTATTTCTTGAGATTATGTGGCATTGGAATTCTAGATAGAATGTATTTTCTTAGTACATTGACTACTTTGAGTTTCAGTTTAATTCTCGTGTGCATTTCTGTTCTACTGCCTCTTCTTGTTATAAAGATTCTGGTAGCCATGAACTAGAAAATCTAGGTTACCTCTAGTATATGCAGACTTCCAAGTTTGGCTTTGAGCAGAAGTATCTGCGCAGAAGAGTGAGTAATCATTCAAGTGGAGAAGATTTGAATTGCCACTGGTGGAAACGTTACTCACCTATATATGCATCACCATTCAAGTTAAAGCATGGGGAAAGGAACATTTGAAATGACAAAGTTACTCTCTTGTGTAATCCAATTGCAGCAAACCCCTTTCTGGAATATCCCCCTTCACTTTACTTCTAACTTATTTTTATACCCAAGGGGGTTAATGTAGGCATTAGGGTTAAGCCTGTCTTAGATAAAATTTTCATTTATCTTTTCAAGATAACCTGATTCTTCTTGGGACCCACATTTCAAGTTGGGACCCAGTGGATGATGACAGACCATGGGCGAGTGCATATATCATTACCTGCCCGGAGAAGGAAAACATTGGAGGGAAAAGCTCAAGGGCCTTCCAAAGCACTGCTCAAAATATTTATATTATCTCCAAACACTGCTCAAAGTAGCAGTTCTATATGATTCCTGATTCAACTTCCTTTTTTCCTTTTAGCTTTATAGTTGTAGAATCTTCTTATTAAAACCTTTTATAGCAACAAAGTCTACAGTAGATGGAGACATGGGTGGGGTGCTCATGCCAATTAAATAGCATTGACTGCTTATGTAAATTTACATCCTTTCTGTGTTTATGTAACTTTTCTTCTCAGTTTTATCTCCTAGTACACCTGAGAAAGGGAGTGTTTATGCATGACGTTGACTCTTTTTTTTATATATAAAATTATCAGTGCTGTATGTTCCTTTTGCTCTCCTAATGACCATATTTCCTGTTCTTTCTTCCAGGCAAGTGCTATGAGAAGGTGTGTGAAATGTGCCACATCACTCTAAATAAAAGTGCCATAGTTGGTGACAATGGTGCGATCTGTCCTGGAGGAGTGAGAATTGGTAAGTTGTTATATTGTCAAGCTTCAATTTCCAATTAATATAAAGCCACCTATAGGTATATTGAGTTTAAAATTCTCAATCAAATTTCTTCATACATTAGATATAGTTTTAAAGCCAGCAAAAAATGATTTTCTTCAGCAGAAAGTAGAGATGTTATTAGCTTCCAATGGGTCTTATAATAGATCATGTTTATTCCCGCTTCCTCCTTTTTCTTCAATTCCAATTTTTCGTTGCGTTGAATTCCTGCATGTAAATGTCAAGTTACTATCATGTTAACATGAGGACCATGCTTTCTTCAATTTCCAAGTTTTTCATAATTTTAACCTTCTTCAGGTGCTCCTGCTATGACATCAAGAGGTTGCATAGAGGCTGATTTTGAGACGATTGCTGACTTTCTTCTTAAGGCTGCTCAGATTACGACTGTTGTGCAGAGGGAACATGGAAAAAAGGATTTCCTCAAAGGTCTTCATAACAATAGAGATATTGTTGAGCTTCGAAACCGGGTTGAGATTTTTGCTTCTCAGTTTGCCATGCCAGGATTTGACATTTGAATATATAAAAGAGGCAACTTGCATGCAGCTGTAGGTCTTTTTTCCTTGCCATTGTGGCTTACTGTCATTTCCGCATGGTCACCCATCCATCCCCCATCACCCCCCCCCCCCCCCCCCCCCCCCTCTCCCGTTTTACTGTATTTGTTATTCTTCATTCATCGTGTAATATACCATAATGAATTTCTGGGATGTTGCCGGATTATTACAACGTCCTAGCTGTTTTTTTTTCTTTTTTTGTAAAGTTATATCACGAGTTATTTGAAAAATTTCAAGGATGGACTAAGTTCCTTTATGTTTGATTGCTCGGAATCAAATGGCGTTATTTTGATACATCGTTGATTATGATTTAAACAGGAAGACAGGATGTCTGCTGTATCAAATGCATATAACATGCAAAACATTGTAATGACATCTAGCTCCGGGTGATGACTTTGCTCTTCTTCTTTAATGAACCCAATGCAGATTCAAATGGTGATATGCTGCTGTGCTTGAAGCCATGTCAATTTCGGTATTTGCTTGGCCGCCTGTCTTTCTGTACTTGTCTAATCTTGTGTCTTTCAGTCTCGGTTCTTTTACGGGGATCTTTATTCTTCTCACCCCAGATTAGTTCACCGTACAAGGGAGGTGGTAAGGTGGGGGACAACTGTAAATGGTTGGTTTTTTTTCTTTTAGCATTGCTTCCTTCATCTGTTATTAAAATCTTGTTGCAAGGACGGAATGGAAAAACATAATTGGTTGTGATAATTAAAGGCATGGTGCTGGGTTTCAAGAGTAATGATAATTCGCAGTATGCTGCCGGCTGCCGGCTGCCCACAGCTTTGTTGGAACACCACTTTGCTGCCAAAAACTGCCTGCTTCTGGCGCAGCTAGCTTTATTTATTTAGCTAGATTTTGTCGTTATCTTTTCTCCTTTTATTCCCCGTTATTTTACTAGTTAGTTTATTAAGCATACTCGTATGGAACCCATGAAGGGAAGCAAGGCATGAATTTCCGGCAAGGGACAAAAAGCATGAGATACGGTTAGAAAAGAGAAAGTGACCCTCCATATATTGTGTTTTTTATATTTTCCCAAGCCCAAAAAGGGGGGAGAAATTGGCAAGCATAACATGATTATCATAAAGAAAGATAGAGAGTTCAGAAGCGACATGTCAAGAAGAAGAGTGCTGTGCTAAGAAGCTTTCATCATCAACTCCATTGCTTTCAAAGTGAACCCGTATCAGACAAAAGATTTCTTCCTAAGGAGCTTAAGAGGGAGGGCTTCTTTTGAAATTAAAGCGAACCCAGGAATATCACAGTCCTCTCTACAAGTCCTAGGTCTCCTTTTTCCATATTTTTCACTACTAGAATGATTGGTCATTTAGTGTAACAACTAAAGAGCACTTCCATGACTACGCAACCGGAACAAGAGGAAAATCTAAGGATTTTTTTCTAACATGTCGTATCTCTCTCTCCCTACAAGAAGCAGCTTTCCTTTTGTGTTGTTTCACTGTAATAAATGGTAGGAAGCAACAAGAAGCTGGATTTTCATTTTCATGTCAAAAAAGCGTAACAACGTAGTCCCTGCATAATAACTCGATCTCCCTGAACTAACTGAACTGAACTGCCCAATCTTTTTCATGTTTACTTTGTTCAGTTCAACATCTTTTCCTTTTGGTTTCCAACCAAAACCTACAGAACTACCACAGCAACCGTAACAAACAAGAAATCCACATGGAAGGGGAAAGGAAAAATATATGAAAATTAAGAGGAAAAGGAGAAAAAATAAATAGAGAAGAGAAGGCTTAAAGGTACAACCACCCCAACAACTGCTTCATCTACCTTGTATTTTTTTTTTTTTTAATTCTCAACCGTTCTATTTCTTCTTTTTTCTCTCTCTCTCTTCCTACCTACCTATGACTGCAAAAGTCCAAAAGCTTCTTCCTTCCTTCAACAATCTCATCAAAGAAATCATCAAGCTGCCCAATAATATTTTCAGCTCCAGATCTCAACACCCCAAAACACCCTCTTAAGTTGTCCACTCTTTCTGTCATCCCCACCTCTGTTTCCCACTCTACAGCTCCTCCTTGTCCACACTTTCTCTCAAGCTCCCCTCTGAGCTCCTCCATGGCCATCTTTGATCTCCTGAACTCGTAAAGCAGAATCCCTGGCCTCCCATTTATCTGGTTTATCTCTGCTGCTACTCTCTGCTGCAATCTTCCTGTTGAGATCATGAAAGCTGATCCAAAAAACAAGCACCCTTCGTACCCTCCTCGCAGAAAACTTGATTCTGGCCAACAATAGACCAGTCCATAGAGCAAGATCATTAGTAGCAAAGAGCTTACGTTTCTCATTGCATACAGAACTCCTCGAAAACCATTGAATCCGTTGAGTTTGGATTCAATAGAAATCTTCTCATCAAACCTCAAAGATAGCGGTTGGATTCTTGTTTCCATTAAAGCTCTGTTATCTTCTTCTAATCCCACTGCTTCCCTTCTACACCCGGAAATTGCCCTTATGACCTGTTTCAAGAATTCAAAATATATATATCATAAAGAACAGTACTTTGTGATGTTAATTTAGATATTCTTGTATAATGAATCAAGAAATGAGAGGAGGGATGGGGATAAGATTTTCTGTTCTTGAACCTGGCGAGAGAGCTGGGGGCTAAGATGGCGATGATTGTCAAGAGAAGAGGTGATATTGAATCCAGCAGAATAGTAATTCTCGATGCCAGATACGCCTGATTTAAGGACATGACATGCCTCCCATAGCTTAGAACTCTCGTCCATGTATTCATCAAGCCACTTATCACCAACAGGCAAATGGAGTTTTTGGACAAGCAGAGTCAACTGAGAATGAAAGGATCTTAATAAAGAAAGAACTCTTTGAAGGAATTGAATCGACATGAAGTTGTTGGAGAGATAAACACGTTCAAGATCATCGATCCCTCTGGTTAGAAAAGAGTAGAAACCATTGACAGAATTTGTAGAGGAAGGATCCATTGTGCTGATTTCAAGGGGAGGAATCAATCAGGGGAGGATCACTGATCACTCACACTCACTATAACAGCTCTCCGTGCAAGTATAAAGGAAAGAAGAGTGATGGGATGGTAGCATAAGAGTTGGAGGAGGAGAAGGAGGTGGTTGTGTCTTTGGGGGGGAGGGGGGAAGAAGGTAACAAAGGATGGAGGGGTATTTAAACCGGGAGAAGAGAGGGGAAGCATAAGAGAAAAAGAATGGAAGGAGGGAATATCTTAGAAGCTCAGGTTTCTAAGGTTGAAAAGGATTGTTGGGAGCAATGATGGGTGTTTCCTATACAGGGGAAAGGATGATTGGTAAAATGGCATTTTCATTGTTTAATGGGCATAAAGGAAGAGAAAAGAGGAAAATTTTATAACAATTTAGGAGTTCCCAAATAAATAAAGTAGAATTTACCTTGAAGAAAACAGAGACGTATATATATATATATATATATATATATATATATATATATATATAAGGCTATAAGACATTAATATATTCCTATTAAAGATTAAATTAGAGCCATCATATATTTGTCAAAACACACACACATATTACAATATAATATATGTGAGAGAAATCGGCAGGACGTGATGCTGATATACACTGAGTATTATGAATATATAGTTGGAATATTCCATGATGATTTTTTTTCAACCATTAAGAGATTAAGTATTTTATTAAGAAATAATTTTAAAAACATTTTTTTCATATTAACAAGGTATATTAGGGAAAAAAAAATAGTTTTTCACTCCATTATTTAAACTCTAAAAATCAATAAATAGAACACAAGCTTTAATCATCGAACCGACCGACCATTGAAGATTTAATGTTGTATGGTAATGGAGTAGGGATTTCTGGGTCGTAGAAGGTTTGACTGGATTGTTGACTGAGATTGTGCTTCTATATCCTTTATTTCATCCCATATAGATCATACCGAGTCTTCGCTTTTGATTTTAGTGCTTGCTTTGGCTTCTTCTTCCCTGCTTTTCTTCCTCGAGCAACTGAGTCTGTTCATTCACTTGTTGAGATTTGTGGGATTTTATTTCTCCTAGATATATTTTTATTGTCTTTTCTTTTCAAAAGGAGGAATTGGAATGATGAGGTTCTTTATATGTGTGTTCCGCAAACTTCTACCGTGGAAAATCAGTCTTTTTTAATTTTATATTTTTCTTTTTCTTTTTCTTTTCCTCCTTGGATTATTCTTCCTTCTTCATTCCCTTAAGTCACTAGTCTCCTTTGCAGTCTTATTAATTTCTTTTTTTAAAAAAAAAAAACACCGAATCCCATCACTCTTTTACTGTGGGGGGAGATATATTTCATGGTAGAGATTGCTGCACTACAATGATATTTTTATTCTTATAAATAGTTCTATAAAATTAGTCGGGGTTATAGTAGTCTATTAAATTTTTTTACACGGTTTAATGACATAAATATTCTTAAAAGATAAACAAAAAATCATCATTTCATTTTTTAAATAAGAAAATTATTCCATTGCCCTTCAAGTAAATTAATAATAATAAAAAAGTGACTAGCACGTGCGTAGCATGCCCCCATCGAGTGGACATTGCCCTTCTAATAGTGTGTGTGGCGTCTTTAACAGCCAAAAAGATTCAACCGTTGTGTCTTCTAAAGCGTCCAGTGACGACATGATTAATGGGGCGGCGCGTGTAGTGTAATTTGTGGCAACTTGAAGGCGGTGAAATTTTTTTCTTCCCCCCTCTTTACTTTATCCTCTTCTTTAAATTTGTATAGGGTCAGCTAAAATCTAGGGTTGTCCTTCCATTTAATTTTTATTTTAGTTGCCATCCTTCTTCTTTTGACTAATCTTTATTATTTTAAGATTTTTTTCAATTTCATCCATTCCATTTGGTTTTATTTAATTTTTATATTAAATATGGTATTTATTCTCTTGATTGTTGTTTTTTAATCCTTTTCTTGATTTTTTTTTTATCTTGTCCCTCAACATTTTATTTTATTTGTTTATCTAATTATGGTCTTCATTTTTTTAATTGCTCATTTTTAATCCTTTCTTATTATTTTTTTAAATTCCCTTTTTATTTATTTTATTTATTTATTATCCAATTTAATCCTCATTCTTTCAATTACCTTTTTATATCCTTTTCTCAACTTGACTTTTTTTTTTGCCCTCAACATTTTGTTTTATTTTTTTAATCAAATTTTGCTCGTCATTATTTTTATTGTTATTTTTTTATCATTTTCTTATTTTATGGGGTTATCCCAAATCGCCAGTTAGTTAAGTTAACCTAGGTTGTTTTATTTTTTTTTCCAATATTTTTTTAAGTTTATCTTTTTTTTAATTTCATCATTTGATATTAGGTTATTGAGTTTTGAGCTTTTTAATTTTTTATGTTTTTCTTTTATGTGGAGTTATCTCGAGTCACAGGTTACTCAAGTTAACTCAGGGTGACTCAAGTTCTTTTTTTATGTTTTTTTTAAATTTATTTAACTTCAATTCTTTTTTATAGGTTATTTTTTATATAATTTTTTAATCATGATCTCATGTCGGGAATGACGGGTTAGTAGAGTGAACTCGCTCGGGTTGACTCGAGTTTTTTCTTTGACTTTTCTTTTTAAAAATTAATTTTTATTTTATTTTATCATTTGATGCTAGGTTATTAGCTCTTGAGTTTTGTAGTTTTTTCACTTCCCATTCAACAAGGTATCCCTATTTAATATCTTATGTGCTTATCAAATTAATCTGAGTTGATTTAGATTATCATTAATTATTATTATTTTTTTTGTGTTAAAAGAAATTGACTAAAAAAAAGTCTAGCAATATATTATGCATCGTAACAACTTAAAAGTCAATCCAAGCCATTCATTTGGCAGAGCTTTAGGACCCATCAGACGGCGGATCTGAGAAAAGGGATTCTGTGACTCAGTCTTTCGGATTCTGTGTTTATAAATATATGATATCTCTGGCTTCCAAGAATTTTCCATTTGACTGAATGGGTTTCTAATGATTAATTGGTCTTATCATCACTTAATCAACGGCAATAGAATGTTTAAAGGAAGTATTTTCCTTTATTCTCTCATTGTATTTTGCCTCATTTCATCTCTCAATCCTCTTTTCTTTTTTTCTAAAGCTGCCGGGCGGGGGACCGTGAAATCTTTATTTACAATAGCATGTCTGGTAACTGGTGGGACCCTTTTTTTTAAAATATATTTTTTATTTTAATATATTGTTGTTAAAAATAAAATTTAAAAAATAAAAAATATTATTATTTAAAAAAAAGATATTTTTAAAAACTCGAAAAAACTGAAGTGTTAGCGGGGTGCTCGCTCGTGGGTTTTTGGAGAAGGGGACATTTTAAGAGGATGTTGGTCTTTTGAGATTTCTTTGGAAAGGGAAGAGGAGCTAATGTCCATGGAGCCTTATTTAAGGGCATTGATATGGGCGCCCGCCCATTATCTTTTGATACAGGGAGCACTTCAACCATATTCATGTACGATAAGGTTTGCCCCTCTCTAATTGTTCTTCAACATGAAAGGGCTCTGATAAAACATTTCAGGGACAAATCTAGGCCATTTCCAGGAAAACAATTAAATATTTCAACCTGTTTTTATTATTTATATATCTTCTTCAAGATTTTCCCAGTAATCTACTGGAGGGAAGGGCGGGGAATCATTTCGCTTGCCCTTCTATCGTGACTGAAACTCTAGGCTACGAAGCTTCACGCTCCTTAATTTAGACACCTGTATTGCGTCGACATATGCTAGAACAGGAATGCATAAATTCACTACATGCATGACTCGATCAACTTATAGCAGCAAGTGACATGGCTAACTCATGAACGTAGTGACAACATTGCCGAAACCAGCTCAAATTGCAAGAACCTCCCCAGACTTGCCAAACAAAACAAATTAAAGCACTTCGCAATTCAAATTTTGCCAGGTAACATGGGGTTGCCGTAGCCTACAGGTTTAGGATGTGGTGGGTTGTTTGGCGAGGATTAGCCTAGTTATCTATTGCAGAAGATGGTCTTTTCACTGATATAGCAAAGCAAGGAGGAAAATCCATCCTCAAATAAACCAAAAGCAAAAGGGCACTGTCTGTCCTTCTCCTTCTCCTTCTCCTTCCCCATGTTTATGATGGGAAGTGTTTTTTTTTTTTTTTTTCTTAGCAATAACGAGGAGGATTTTACATGGAGATTCCAACATGTCATTTGAATTTACATCATGCGTTTGCATGGGAACATGAGCATAACAAGAGATAAAATCACAATAATTTATTAATCGAAAACGAAGCTACAGTCATGTTAGCAACACTTGATTTTAACCTGGATATTCACAGCAGAAGTAGTTAATGGCATAATTTAGAGGTTACCCTTATTAATGGCTAGATTTGGCTGGTGGATTCCTTTCATGCCACCATGTCATCAACCCATATAGGAGAATGTTTCATTTTCTTATTGATGATCCTAGCTAGAAGGACACAACTGGATGGTCCATAGGCACTATTAACATTTGAAAATGATACAAAAAGGAATGGTTGTTCATGCAGAAATTCAAAAGGAATTAAATGGAGATTTCTAATTATTTTTATTTTAATATAACATTGGGGGTGGGAGAGGCCATATATATATATCAACCGAGGAAGTCAGGGCTTGATAGTCTTGCAAGTGGGTACCGTATTAATTTCTAAATTAAATCGGGGGTTAGCTAGGGGACCACCAATGCTTCTTTTCATTCTTCAATTTTTATGTTTATGGTAATGAAGGGATTTCTGAAAAGCCAACTTTGATTCAAAGCCAAGTGATTTGCAGACATTTTTGCAGATAATAATGAGGCACCCGACCATGGCCTTGATTTTATGGCATGGAATGAAGTGAATGCGACTTCATTTCAATATGATGTGGATTGGAGTTGGAGTTGGAGTAATTTTAAGTCTTATGTTAGATCTATTGACCTTTGAAAAGTGTTTTTTAACTTTAAATCATAATTTAATTTATTTTTCTGTAAATAACTTATAATAAAAATAATTTTATGTTTAGAAGTATGATTGATAAAAATGTTTTTTTAATAGAAGTAATATAAGATAAAATTCATAAATCAAAATGTAAAATTTATATTTTTTTTATAAAACCAGAATTCTTACTCAATTTAATTTATAGCAATTATCTATAATTAGACATGTTTATAACTTTTTATAAATAAAAAATAATTTAAATCAACTTGTAAAAGTCATGTAATAAACGAAACATACTGATATTGGTGTTCCAAAACCTCATGATTAATATTTTTTAGTGTTTGAACAATAGATAATCACGTGTTCATGTTAATATTCTAATTATCTCAAGAGTTTACGAAGTTGGTGGTCGGTGATATAACACCTATAACAATTGAGAACATTCATAAGAGAAGAAAAATCAGAAAAAGAGTTAGAAGGAAAAATAAAAAAGAATCGGGGTGTGGAAACACAAAATCTTGATGCAAAGTTATCAACCTACACAATACAGGGTAATGATTTTTCTTCAGCTGGGGAAGATGAAATCTTGATCTCTTTTTGATGATATAAAATTAGATATATAGATAGATTGATCACACATTTGATAAAAATATTTCGTCTTTCATAGCTATGATCATGTCTAAAGAAATTTACGTGCACACTAACACTTATGTTAGGATTGAAACTTAAAATATTTCTGTAAAGCTACTCAATCATTGATATGTTATATTTCTTCAACAAACAGATGACAAAACTCGAATATAAAACTTTAAACTGCGTTTTTTCCCCCCTGCCGGCCATCCAAACCCGCCTTTAGAAGCGATAAGCCTTACTACGCCGCATGTTAAATTATTTTTTTTTCCAGCCTTTTAAAAAATATAAAAATGCTGGGAAGTAAAAAATTTGATATGTAATAGCTGCAACACTTTTAGAATATTTAAATTATGATATACTAGACAACATATTAAAAAAAATAAAATTAAGTTAGCTACATATATATTGAATCGACCTAGACCAACAATAGTTAATTTGTGAAATCCGTGACATGAGGTTTGAGATTGTAATAAAAACATGAAACTCATATCAAAACAAATTTAAAAGCCCAATTATAATGAACCAACTATCAAAGGCTGGCAACAAAAAAAAATAAATTTAAAAAAAAAATGATCCTAGTAAACCTATATCAGTGGTTAATCAATTGACTCTAGGATTTCTAAAGAAGTAAAAGAAGTTCGTGACTCGAGTCATTCAATCGATTGGGTTTAATAAGTTTGGTTCATTTAATAAAAAAAAGGCAACATTAATAATTTAATAACATAAAAAATCAAGCAAACTCGGATGAATTTTCTAAATCTAAGTTAATATTTTAAAATCATAACCCGTAAAATCCCAAGCCCGAATTCAAACAAGAAGCCAAATTTCCAATCAATTTAATATTGAAGAATAAAATAGAATTTTTTTTTATCATGGCAAAAAAGTAGCAATAAAATAAATAGGGATCAATTCCTGATAGGAAAAAAAGAGAGAGGATAAAGTCCTAAGGAAAATCAATTTACAAATCATCTCAAATAAAAAATTAATAAAAAGAACAATAACCAAATTCGGGATATGAAAAAAATTAAAGAAATGTGAAATTGAAAATAATTTCAATTTGAAACAATTTTTTTTAAAAAAATAAATTGTAATTAAAAGAATAAAAACTAAATTTGAAGGGAATATAAATTGAAGGAGTGTTGTAAACTGTTTTAAGGGCAGTGCGCAAATCTAGATAGAGAAGAGATAAATTAATGGAAAGAAATTAATCAATGTCAAACCAGATAAAATCACCATGCATGCGTTATTTAGCGAGAGAAAAAATGCCAAAATGAATGAAATGACACTACAGAGCAATGATTTCTACCACCATAGTTGGCTGCACGCATCGCCCGAAAGTAGTGGAGCGACTGATGCATGCAATACACATATTATCAAATTTTTTATTTTATTTTATTTTATTGATCAAATTACCACATCACCCTTGGACCCAAATGATAATTGCAAAAAAAATCCCTTTGAAATAATAAAAAAAGCCCTTATAACCATGTTTTGAGAATTTTGATTCTAAAAAAAATTGGGTCAGTACACCATGCTTAAAAAACAAAAAAGTCTCTAAACCATAGTGAAGTGTATTTTATTTTATTTTATTTTAAGAGTATTAAAGTAATTTATTGTTTAAAATAATTGAGAAAAGACTAAAATAACAAATGGATCCAGTGAAAATATCATTTACCCCTAAAAACTTACTATTTCGATTCACAGTGAATCACGTATTTGATACAATATTTTTTTATGGGGAATTAGATTATGTTAATAATATATTGTTATAGTAACAAGATAATCGTATTTGACTATACATTGGGTTATAGTTATGCTATAAATACTTGTATTTTCGTGAAAACTATCACTATATTTCATGCATAACTTGTTTTACTTATATTCATTTAAGCTAGGTTTTGAATTAATATGTTTCTGGAATAATAGTTCACATGGATATACTAATGATTATTTGTTCAACCGGGGTAACCAAGCTCATTCAATGGTCATGTGAAATGTGAAATGTGAAAAGTGAAGGAACTGTCCCCCCTTTTTTTTTTTTTTTTTTATTCCTTTTTCTTTTTTAAAACTCTCTCTCTCTCTCTCTTATTAAATCTTTTTTTTTCCTCAATATTTTGTTAATTTTGAAATATTTTTTATGAAGTCAAACAAACGTTTTAATATTTGATTGATGCTTTATTTTACGAGCGTCTATTTTTGTTGTCATATCATTAAGTAAAAGATAGTTAAAGAAACAAAATTATTAAATCTAGTGGAGTCTATAATCCGGATCACAGGTTTGACAGGTTAAGTCGCAAAGTCCATGTCGATCCAAAATGTCATCATCTTAATATTAAAAAAAATA
The DNA here is from genome assembly GCA_007827005.2 of Populus simonii. Classification (NCBI taxonomy): domain Eukaryota; kingdom Viridiplantae; phylum Streptophyta; class Magnoliopsida; order Malpighiales; family Salicaceae; genus Populus; species Populus simonii. The sequence goes on along the minus strand of CM017465.2, from coordinate 17,674,055 downwards.
CCATTTTGAAATTTATTTTAAAGCCAAATAATATTTTTTACTGGTCATCTGAGTTGCATTTGAATTTGTCATGTCGACAAGGTCACGTTGAAGCAACTCTTATATATAATATTTTTAAACTCAAGCTAGACAATGAGTCGGATCAGAAAGTTTCAAGGTACCTGTTAGGTCAAGGTTTTTTTTCCCTATTTTTTTAAAAACAATTCCATCTTCCATTTTTTTCTTTCGATTGAATTCTTTTTTGCTTTTTTTTTTAATTTATCATTTAACGTTCAATTGATTTTGAATTGATTTTTATAATTTATTTCGGTATGTTTTTTATAAGGTTATCACAGTTTCAGATAAATATTATGGTATTTAGTTAATACTCAATTTTGTGATCGCTTATTTTTTTATTATGTCATTAAATAAAAAAATAGCTTTAAAAAAATTTCTAAACCCAATGGAGTCCATGTAATGGATTTGGCAAGCTAAGTCGCAAAGCCTTGACCATCTTAATATTTAAAAAAAGATATCATCTTGATTTCTTAAAGTCAAATCATGCTTTTTATCAATCATCTGCATTTTATTTTTGGACCCGTCAAATCAATTAAGTTACATCAAGACAACTCCAATATGGAGTTAATTTTAAATTTTGACTAGATAAAAAGTCAACCTAAGAGGTTTCAGGGTTGATCTGATAGATTGAGTTTAATAACAATATTAAATAGTTTTTGGCAACACCAACTTTTCTTTTTACATTTATTTTTTTTATCCAACCCTGTGGTATAACGTATTTCAATAACTAATTTTAAACTAAATTAATATGGTAGAGAAAAAGTATGTCGAGGCTCTAAAATATTTTGCTATTACTGTTTTGTTGTTTTATTTTTTATTTAATTTTATCAAACATGACCTCCACAAGAATGTAAATTGTAAAGTGCACATTTACTTGCCTTTAAAATATTGTTGATTTTTAATAGCACAAATATGCAAATAGTAAAAATAAAAACCCACGCATTCAAATAGAAGGAAAAAAAGTACACAGGCTTGATTATGAATAAAATCAAATATCCATACATACTTTGCATAGAGGTTAGTATATATTCGGTGGAATATATATATACATTTATATTTTTTAAAATTTATTTTTAATTTTAAAACATTACGGCAATCTATATATATATATATATATATATATATATATATATATATAAAACAGCATTATCTTATTCCATTGTTAGCTTCACTGGTAATAATGATGAGGGAGCAGAAAAACACCCTCTCTCTCTCTCTCTGTGATATATAGACACACACGAAATTGATGATACCTTCGAGACTTTATGCACTCAATAATTGAATACTTGAACAAAAAAAAAATTCGAATAGTCGTGGCTCAAACTCAGGCCTGTTCTAAGGAAAATAAAAAACAAAAAAAAATAGGCAAATAGAATGCTACTCTTTCTAGCACAACATCCTATACGTTGCGATTGCTGGCTCCAAAAAGATTTTGTATGCTGTAAAATGTACTCGGTGGATTCTATAAGAAAGCAAAGATGAAGTTTACACAGAGGAAAAGGAAAAGGAAAAGGAAAAGGAAAGGCAATGATGGAAGGGCATCATTGTCATCCTGTCAAGAAGCTGCTCCTATTATCATAAATAAGAGCCATTAAATCACTGTTAAAGAGAAAAAGGTGGAGTCAAGCTAAGGTTGCCTCCACACTCGAGGACAGATGGCCACCGAGAAAACTACACAACTGGATAATTTCAACCTCCCGAGGTATTCTTCTGTTCTGGCCACATGATGACCCTCTTTAACCCTATTTCTTTCTTCTTCTTCTTTGAGCAACTCTTGTTGCTATCAAATTAGTCTAAGATTTAAATAAAAAAGAAAAAAAAAAAAGGGAAGCAGAGTGTGGAATACATATGATCCACACCTTGCAGGTTTTATTGGGCCCTCTATTCTGGAGACAATTATCTTACCTGCCTATGCATCCTATCCCTAGTAGCTCTTTTCTTTTCTTTTCTTAATTCATTATTATCTCATTTCGCAGCATGTATTCACGATATTATCTTGTAACGTTGATGCTCCAATCATGCAGAGGAGGGAGGAGAGGAAGAGTCACTAGTGGCATCGAATTTCTTTAAAAACATTAACAATACGGATTCAAATAAATGATTTTGTTAAAAATGATCGGTAATAACAAATGTTTATCTGTGATGGATGGAATCTTTTCCCCTTTTTATTTATTTATTTAAGCAAGTTGAATCTCTCGAAGACGAGTCATTAGGCAGTGATCTACGCAGGCTGGTGCCAAACACACACACACACACACACACACACTAGGCTACATTATCTACTTAATCATTCGAGCACAAAATCCCCCTTGATCAACGGTTGAAATTGGCTGGATGGAGAATGTCCTTGACTATAACATGTTTACGTGTGGACAGCTTTCTTCGCAAGAAGATGATGGGCCACGCACACGTTATATTGACATGACCGAAGAGCTTGCGATTCAATGGGTTTCTAGACGTGCCATGTATGGGTCAGGGGGGATAGATATACTTGCTTTTGTTTTTCATGCACTAATATTGTAATGTTTTCTTTGTTAATACTGTTGCCCATCAACATGGTTTGGCCTTTGTGACTCCCATACCAAGTATATGCAAGCATCCACACCTGAAAAAAATCTCACTTACCAAAGTGCAGATCCATCAATCAATTCCACTCATAGCAGCTTGATTTATGAAAAAAATAATCTGCTTAAGCCGATACTCCCTTCTACATGCAATCCTATGAAGGATTGTTTCTCTACCCACTTGTGCATAAGCGTGCATTTTTATCTAAGTGTATGTATGCATGTACGAGGGTCTCCCCTGTGAGGGAAGCAAGGATAAGAAAATGGAGACAGGGTCAACTAATAAAGGAAGAAGAAGGGGACTTGACATGATGATACACGAAGAAAGGACCCCATAACCGTATTTAAGTCCATACCTTATTCCTTGGGTCTAGCCCATTACCATTCTTTGTCTAACATTCGATGGCGAGAGGGTACAGCTACGAGGGTTTCACTTGCCTTGCTTTTTAGTTCAACTAGGCAAAACCCACTTCAGGATTCCTTCCCACTATAGGTGCCTTTTCTCCCCTGAAAAAGGGAGTCTTCTGCGAATTATAGATCTATTACTAGCAAACTACTATCAACTAAGCTTTTGTAGTCGCAATACACCAGTAGTGTGCTACTGGCTGTGTAGGCTTTATAAATGGGTTATCGAATGAAAGTCATAGGGCAGGAGGTGCTTCACTTTTTCATGATTATGATTTTGATCTAGAACTTGCATGCCAATATGGTTAAGCCTTTACATCATCATGTCCTAATGGGAGCACGCCACGTGTTATGAATCCAGTGGTTGCAACCTCAATAAAGATTGTGAAGAGATGCTATAGCAACATGATTTTTGACAGGTGACATGTTTGTTGACACTGACCAGGAGCGACTTAACCTCCTTCGTCTGTCTTGTGTCAATTGCATGTAAAAAGAAAAAATAGACCTTGAATTTTGCCTAGAGAACTGGCTTGCGTGGTCTTAGATTTGGGCACTTAAATGGTCCGAGACCCATCATAGAATTTTGCAAATCATCATGTAATTGTTAGTTCATCATCCGCTCCTGGCTTAGTTAAGAAGAACCCAGTTTTCTTATTTGGTCCCCAGTCTCCTTTTCAGGCCATGGTGTGCTGTGACAAATTTGGGCACCTCTGCATATCCCTTTCTCTCTGAAAATAAACGAACAGAAAGTCACTATAAAATCTGGTCGGCATTCCAGCTGCAAAAAGGTCCGCTCCCTGCCATTCCCCACGCTGCCTTGTTCTAACCAAGGAGGAGAAGCCAGAGTAGTTAGTGCAGAGCTGCCAAGGAAAGTATAGCTCATGCTTAAGAATTAGCTTCAAGGTACTGGGGGTCCAAGTATGACATGAATTCTAAGCTGAAAAACTGATTTTAGAAGTGATGCTCTGCATTGTGGTTTCATTTTGATCAGAGAAAAATATAATGATTTCACAGAAGTAGTAAAAGATCTACCCTTTTCCTTGGCTAGAGGAATAGGGTTGACGATGGGATTTCCAAACTGGGTAGAGCCTGGGTTGAAAAGGAGGCTTAAAACCCAATCAAGATCTGGTGTAGCAGTGTAGGCTAATAGGTCCCCATTATTAATCCTTTATATAAGTTGTAAAAGTTGGGTTTAAGAGCTGAAATCCTATATTTAAAGCGTTTGCGGCGGGTTGGTCCTTTTAGGTCTACAGACCACTGCCTTTTTTCTTCCTTTTTCTTGAACCGAGTAGGCCACAGCATCATGTCTCCACTGCAGTCCTGGAAATGAAGAAAGAAAAGAAGTTAAAATAGGAAAAACAAAAGGGAAAATGTTTGGGCTGGACTGGAGAGAAGTTGCTCGGCCCATTTCTCCTACAATATAATATTTAGAAAATAATACATTGCAAAGCAAAACAGACACGCCCAGTGGGACTCGAACCCACAATCGCCTGATTAGAAGTCAGACGCCTTATCCATTAGGCCATGGGCGCTGATTGCTCGGGTTCCTAACTACAAATATAAAAACTTTATAGATAGAGTCTAATGAATATAACTTTCATTTTTTTCCCTCTTAGATAATAAATTAATTTTCAACTACATAAAAAATCGCATGCGAAAGGCAAAAACACTTGAAGCTGTCGTTGTAATTTACCAAAAGAATAATTTTATAAATATACATAGGCATGTGTCCAAGTTATTTTCGGGTGATTAATCATTTTGGTGGAGTAAATTATAGCTTACTCTTTATATGCCATTTTAAGAAAATGACGTGGCGAAGATGAGGATGAAGGGGTAGCTATTTGTCTGGGCACTTATTTATCTAGATTTTAAGAAAACATTTATTTGTTATAACGCATAAATAGGCCATGTGAAGAGATAATTCAGGCATCCAATAATTAATAGGATAGTAAACATGTTCCTAATTTTTCAAAGCAATTTATTACAAATAGTTTAATCCTTTCTATTTAGTATTTAGATATCCTTATAGTTAATTTTGTGAGCGTGAATTCCATCTTATCTTCACATATGTGATTAAAATGGACAAATCAGTCATTTGATCTAACTGATTTTCTGACACCAAGCACTCCTCCAATCCTAAATTTTTAAATGTAAAATCGAGGAAGAGCAGTCCCTAATGATGTTTGGTGCCTGACAACTGCAATAAGGTTGCCGGGTTAGTCTCCGAAGTCTGAAGTATGCATTTCAATGAGTTTGCCTCTCATGTTTCGGTTGAAAATCAGGTAAAAATAAAATATCAAGATCAATCATAAAAAGATGGCATCAGTGACACAGCCTTGTCCTATTATTTGTAATTTGAGATGTATATTCAACCTTGTCCTGAATCAAACGCTATTTATATGGCACCAATTGAAAAGGTATGCATGTATTTCCCATGTCTGTCAATATTCTCAAAGTAAATGCTGAATCCATAAGCTTTCATTTCCAACTACGCGAGTGATGCAGCCTTTTCCTACGTTTAGTGTATGTCAAGGGACACAATGCTACGATTCTACAGGCAGATAGAACTAAATGGCTGCTCGAGGAAGACTGGCATTCCAGTGTACACGGTTCTGTCTATCGTTACAGAATTGGCAGCAGCAGCAGATATGGATATGTCACGAGCATATCAGAGTGCATAAATCCTGTGTCCTTTCTTGGGAAATGTTGGTGAAGGGGAAAACTCTGAAGTTCCCATTACCCATGCAGGTCAACGTCAACTCTTTGTCACCTCCCATGGTCTGCAATTACAATTTGATCGGCATTAGCATGGGTTGAAAAGCATGCAAATCTAAAAAAGTAACTGATGAGAATTCAGTTCTAATTGACATGGAAGAAGAAACTTAAGTTAACAGGATTCCTTTGTTGTTTACGCCCTGCCTGATTCATGATTTTGTTGAACAGAATCATCTGTTGTCATTGAAAACGACTTTTTCAGCCGTTTGTATCTATGCCTAATCGAAATCGTGAAGATCTAATAAAATCAATTCTTTAGCTATGATTTTATTTTGTTTCGCAAATCAATTCTCTCCATAAAACTCAGTTATCTGAAGCGAACTAGTTATGCAGAGTGCCTTTGAACACAACTAAAATATTTCCTTTTTCCAGGTCCATTTCATTTCTCTACCTCCATTAACCAATCCTCTTTATGCTTGCTAGTCTGTCATAAGGAATGAGAACTTGAAAACTCCAATTTATACAGCATTTTCAGTTTTGGATTCTTCTTTCACGTGCCTGAGCAATCAATAGTTTTTCAAATAAATCAAAATTATACCTCACAAGATGACGTTAGGTCATCGCAACTCCACCTTTTGTAAGGAATGCAGTCTATGTATCTACACCACCTGCAATAATGGCTTATATTGATGCCTAGGAGTACAGCCACAAGAAGTCCCACAAAGCTGTGTATAGAAGAATCTCCTCTTAGTCTCACAGAATATAAAGTTGACAATCAATAGAAGAGAACTTGCTGTACAAAGAAGAAAAACTCACAGAAGAGAGAAAAGGATCAGGGAAGCACTCCTCAGCACAGGCCTGTCCAGCTTCTGCTTCCAGTTAAATGAACTTTTGACGCCATACTCACAAAGACCTATTTTGTTTTGAGCCACTTGCCTAAGTTGAGGGGTGTAAAAAAGCACAAGTCCAAGTAGAAATCCTGATATCATACTTCCAATGCTTGAATAGTTGTCTATGTAAGGTAGCAAGCCAAGCATTAAATTGAATCCAGCCACAAAGAAAAGCGTCAGCAGAGCTGCAACCTGAGATAAAAGAGAGGAGGGACCGGTAAGCTGGTCATCAAAATCAGCGGAAGGGAGAGAAGTGGAGGATGTGAAAAGAATGAGCATTACCTTATTGGTGTAGAATTTCCAATTCCTTGTAAGTGCAGAAACTGTAGCCCCTAGTAAACCAAAAAGAGCACCGGAGGAACAAACTGCTGGACTATCTCGGACAAAAATTGCAGTTACCAAGGTACCAGAAAAAGCAGACAGCATGTAGATTATCCCAGTTCTTACTGCACAGAAGAAACAGACAGCGATAATAAAAATCACCATCCCAAGTCCAACTGTAAATCTAGCAACATAGTTGAGTGCCCAGAGAAAATTAGAATCACAGGATTACTTGATCCAAACTCTTTCTCCAGGTAAATTCCTATAAAGATAATGCACAGAAGGTTGATCATAAAGTGGAAGACACCAGCATGCAATAATGGGCACATAAAGAGACGCCAAGTTTGATGTTCTGCCAACAATGTCTTGCGAATAGCCCCCATTTTATCCAGACTGTAAAAGAACGAGCAAAATTTCAGAAAATGATATTACACATACTGTTGAATCTTTTGAAGAACTAAAACAATGACGTTAGAGTTAATTAGAGATATATCCTTCCAATTACATGGTAAGAAAAAACACATATTAGGAACACATCAGACGCATAATAAAGCACTAGCTTAAAAACTATCCCAATTATCAAATATAAGCATCACTATAAAATGCGCCAGATGAGCAAAACATCAAGAGATATCCTTTTAATTACTCGGAGACAATAACAATTTTTTGATATCCTTACTGGTATTTCAGAAGCACCTTTCTTCAGTTTTATCCACAACCGCATTTTGCTTCCAATAAACAGGTCTAGACATTCTCAAACATGGAGAGAAAATGGGCCTAGAATGACCTTTCAAACAATTTATCAATTACTGAAGTGGAAAATGATAGAAAGCTACAAGCTTAAATTGGAAAACACACAAGTCTGTTTTGGCATGCACTTGAAGGCAATGATAGTTAAGTGAATATTCTGCCATGGTCCTTTTCTCTTGTACTCTTAAGAAAAAACCGCATTCGCCACTGGAAGGGGTGCTGTTTATGTCCTTTGACAAATTATTGCAAATTAAGTTTAACAAGTGGAAACCAAAGCCACATTAACCAGAAAAGAAAAGGGATGCCAGAGCAAACAAATAAGCACCAAACCCCACAAAAACAGAAATCAACTATAACCATAATCAATTTTGACACATAACAGAAGACCTAACTAAATATCCTCTCCTCTAATAAACAGGTCGATGTATTCTCAAACACACAGAAAATATGGTCCTAGAATCACCTTCCAAGGAATTATTCAATCATAGAAGCTGAAAAAGATAAAAGGTAAATGCTTTAATGACAATTAACCAACCATTCTACAAAGCAGCATTCACAAAACACTAAAAAGAATTTGCATTAACATTTGACAACGCTAATTCATCAGTGCGTGATCACGAATTGAGATGGATCCATTTTCAATAGTTAGAGCAGCAATTAGGAATATAAAACAAGATTAATAACAGAAGCTAACAGAGCCCAATTTTCAAGCAAGAAACACAGAAAGACCAAGAAAGGAAGAAAAGTGCTCACGCGGAGGCAGAGGGACCAAGAAAAGGGTTTTCAAGAAGAGGCTGAAACGACATTCTCCCCAAGGCCTTGAAGGCGCAGTCGCCGTGAGAATTATAGCCACAATCATTGACGGCCATTGTGATAAGAAAGACTACCAAGTGGATGATAACGAATGCAAAAATGACACAGGTGTCTCTTCTTCTCCTACGAGAACGGGGTTTAAAGAATGGGGTCTTGTTTTCATCTTGAAGAAATTCTGTTCGGAAATCGAAAGAGAATGTGGTTTTTTCTTGATGATCTTGAATTGGCTCTGCAATGCTGATCTTGGTATCTTCTTTTTCTTCCATTTTTCTTCTACAGCAAGACTGAGTGATTTTCTTGGTTTTATGAGTTCTAACCGAAACAAAGCGTTTAAAAGAGACTTCGTTATGGCAGTTGGGTTTGGCGGGAAGCATGTGTACCGGTATACAGTTTAGCTCGAAGCTGAGCTCTATTAATCCATTTGTTGAGACAGTTATTAACCAGTGGATCCGTGGCGCAATGGTAGCGCGTCTGACTCCAGATCAGAAGGTTGCGTGTTCGATTCACGTCGGGTTCAATTACTCTTTTATTTTACTAAATTTTATATATATATATATATATATATATATATATTGGTAACCCGAGGTGTCCGGGCCAGCTTACGCGTACCACAACTAATCCCCGGACCCACTAAACACCCTGTAAGCCCAGTAGGCAGGTAAGACACCACGGGGGTGACAGGCGTGCACGCTAGGGCTCGAACCCAGGTGACATAGGTAAGGAAACCTTACCTCTGCCGCTGGGCTAGAAGCCCTGGTGCATTTTACTAAATTATATTAATATCATAGTGAGTGGTAAAAATATAGGTTAGCGGATTTTATTTTTTCCTGTGTTGCAAAGTGGGATGTGATGTTTAATGGTAAGGTTAGCAAGTAACATGAAATCGAGGTGTTTGAGAATGTAGTAATAATTTTTGACACTAGTATATTAAAATAATTTTAAAATATAAAAAAATATTAATTTATAGTAAAGAAAAAAAATTAAAAATAATATTTTTTAAAAAAATTACTTTTAAAACATAAAAAAAAGCTATTAGTGATTTAAAATCAAGATTCACAAAAACTTCTTTTCATTTAATTAAAAAAATAGTAAACTTCTAGGTTTAATTCACTTAGATATTATTTATTCAAACTAGAAGTGATAAAAAGTATTATATTATTTTTATAAATGACTGCACAAGTTATTGTTATAACTATCTACTTAGAAGCAAAAATGAGGCTCTAAAGATGTTTAAATATTATAATAATGAAGTTGAAAATTAACTTGATAAGAAAATAAGGTAATAAGAAGTGATAAATGTGAAGAATTCAAAGTATCATTTTATAAATTCTATTTCTAAAATTGTATTATCCACAAAACCACTGCTTATTTTCACGTTAACTAAATAACATTGTACAACGTAAAAATCAAATTTTAAAATAAATGATAAATATCATGTCGATAAGTTCAGGATCGCTTCAAAACTTGTGTGGGGAGACAATTTTAATTGTCAATTATATACTTAATAAAGTAGATATCATAGAAAGGTAGAAAACCTTCATAAAAGTACCTCAAAGTATGGAAGTATCTCGAAAAGATAGTGATACTTGATCCTAAAAGAGTTAATAAAGAATCTAAAATTATATATTGTGTATTTATTGGATATGCTTATATTAATAGTGCATATTCATTTATATTACACAAGCCAAGTATTAACAATATTCATAATAATATCATTCTTCAAATATATATTTCTATGGAAGGAAACACTAAAAAATTATTCATTCGAGAGAATGACTGAGACTAGCTTAAAAATCATCATCAATAAAATGATAATAAAGCTAAGCAGAGAATAAGTGAAATAACAAAAAAAAAAAAACCAAAATATTTGGTATTGGTTTTCTAATATACTTGTTAGAAAATAAACCTCGAACATATTTGAGGCAATGTCATGTTGTAGAGTTTCGTATTAAAAAAAGGCAATCAATAGTAAAATAGAATCCATTATGTATAATCATATATTGAAACCAGTGAATCTTTCTCCCGAAAATAAACCATTAGCTATAAATAAAACTCCAAACAAAGATGAAAACTCGTGGTACTAATGATGAATATAGAGTTAGATTTGTTGTGAAAGGATTTGGACAACAAAAAAATATGAATTATTTTAATACATATTCATCTATATCAAAAATAATTTTCATATGAAAGTTAATAATCATTGCAACAATGAATAAGTTTAAAATACATTAAATAGATGTAAAAATAGCTTTTGATAACTTAGATGCAAAGGTTTATATAAAACAACCTAAGAGGTTTATTATTAATAGACAAGAAAAAAAAACTATTTTTAACATATACTTTAATTATATTATAATACTTCTAAGTCTAAAGAGGAACTATTTTTCCTGTTTTTTTTTATTGTCAGACTTCATAAGTGTGACAAGATCTAAAATTAAATACATTAAATAGATGTAAAAATAGTTTTCGATAACTTAGATGCAAAGGTTTATATAAAACAACCCAAGAGGTTTATTATTAATAGAGAAGAAAAAAAACTATTTTTAACCTATGCTTTAATTATATTATAATACTTCTAAGGCTAAAGAGAAACTATTTTTTCTGTTTCTTTTTATTGTCATACTTTATAAGTGTGACAATATCTAAAATTAAGTACCCGCTCAAGCCAAAAAAAATTTAAAAAACATCGGCATAATAAGAAAATCACAAGCTCGAATACGTACATATATGTGCGTGAGAGAGTAATTAAAAATATCGTCATCCCGAGTTTTTGATGCATTGACTATCAAATAGTCACAATACACTAATACAGGAACATTATTCTATCATTTAGTATTTTTAATATTAACATATTAAAATAATATAAAAAAATTAAAAATTTACAGCAAGCCACGTTTCCAAACATGCTCTTGACTAGGACTCCTCACGACTTTTTAATTGTAGAGGGAATAAAGTTATATAAATAAATCACGGTGATAATTAATTACATAAACCGCCTCCTCTTCGTGACTGCATACCTGACTGTCCTCTCCTCTCATCACTTTTAAGTTTCTGGGTAAGCTCCTAATTTCTCGAAGAACCCTTTTTCATTATCGTCTATCCGGGTTTTGTTTTATTTTATTTTATGCTTTTCTTTATGTAGGTTGCCGTTGCCATTGCCATTGGATGTCTAATTCTCTAGATTCAAGATTGGTATTTAACTGTTAATTTCTCAGGGGATTCGGAATGGATTCTAGAAATGGATCAGTATCTGAAGCTCCATTGGATGCAGAAATCGAATCATTTTTTGATTCGGCTCCTCCTCTAAAAGACAGTGCTGGGATTATAAAGAAATTGAAGGAATTCATTGAATACAATTCTACTCCACCTGGTAAGAACTAACTCAATTACTTGCACATCTTCATAGATAAATAACCATAATATTAGTGTTTAATTAGGTGTTAGTTGTATTGATAGGTCAGTAAATGCAGGAAAGGGGAGTCCTAGAAGGGTTGTGTGTGTGACATCTGGTGGCACGACAGTTCCATTGGAGCAACGTTGCGTCCGTTACATTAATAATTTCAGCTCAGGCCATAGAGGAGCTACTTCTACCGAGTAATCAAATTTTGGAACCTATCAAATAGAGAAGCCCTTTCATACACTCTTCTCAATTGTAATGATTTTATTGCAGATATTTTATCAAGGCTGGGTATGCTGTTATCTTTTTATATAGGAGGTAAATTTCTATGCTTTTTATAAAGCTGTGTGTTTGTTGCTCCTTTCTATTGCTACTAATTTTTTGTTGGGAAGTGAGTAAAGGAAAAAATAAACAATCAAGAACAGGTTTTTATTTTGAATAATATATGGCTTTCTTATGCAGAGGAACTTTCCAGCCTTATTGCCAATCTCTTCCTGAGGATCCGTTACTTGAATGCTTTGAGTGCTCTGATGACTATACTATTCAAGGTTTGTTACTTTTTTTTTCCTGCAAATAAATTAAACTTGCTGATCAGTTGATATATGTCTGTTAGTTTGATTTGATTTGACTTGATCATAAATGATTCTTATATGGCCTGACTTAGGCGTGTTGCCTAATTTGTTATGATAGGCTGGCATTCTTTCCATTTCCAAACATTGTATTGGTTGGAGATAACGTGTCCAACATTGATGGTTTAGGAGCTTTGTGGTTGATTCTTCAGATATTATTATTGTGAACCATTTTTTTTATCCTGGAAGATTAGCTATAATCGGCAATATCTTGTTGATTCTGTCATATAATCAAACTGTATCAACAATGGAGGGTTCCATTTATTTAACCAATTTTTCTTTATATTTCAGTGCGCCAACCACACACCGAAGCAGTGAAGAGAGCTGTTAGTGATCATCATGCTGTATGAACTATTAGTAACTTACATCCAGCGTTCTAGAAATTTCACTCAATTGACCCTGCTTGTTGTATAGTTTGAGGGCAAAACTTTAGCTCACCGTAACAATGAGCCAACTCAGGATTTCGGGTTTATTGCAGGCTATAGCTGGAGGTCACCTGTTAAAACTTCCATTTACAACCATATTTGAGTATCTTCAGGTTAGCTTTTAAAATTGTTTCCATAAATTCCAAAGCAATGTGCTAGCTGCCACAATAATTGCCTATCATTTCTTGTCCTGGTAAAAAATCCATTTGTTTGTTCATGATGGATATCAGTTTTTCTGTTCTTTCATAGGTTTTCACATGCAATACATACTTTTTATGAATGAGTTGCCTATTAGATGAGTTTAGCTCCAATTGTGACCAGTATGTTGAACATTCTGGCAAGAGTTCATATGCCTTTCCTAACCATTGCCATATCAGCCCAGGGATTCTTCAATAACCATTCAGTGGTTTGGCTTTTTATGTATAAGTTAAAGTAATTATTTTATTTTTTTACAATTTTCTCTATCTGTATTCTTTTCTGTCCAAGCTGTTTTTTATTTCTCACACACTGAGATATGTGTGACAGCTATTTTACATTCGTATGTGTTGAATGCATGTCTTGAATTGTTGGCAGATTTTACAAAGCATTGCAATGTCAATGAAGGATCTTGGGTCGCTTGCTGTGTTTTATCTTGCTGCTGCTGTATCTGACTTTTATGTTCCATGGAAGAGCATGGTAATACTCAAATAAAGTAATGCTCTCTTGATTGATAGCATTTAGTTTCAGGATCATCTGTTAGGAAATACAGATTGAAAGTTGGCAACTGATTATTCCTGGGACCTTGACAGTTAATTGATTTGGAAGATGAGATTGCTTGAGTGTATGTTATCAGTTGTAATTCGCTCAGTTATATCTGCAGGCAGAGCACAAGATTCAGTCAGCATCTGGTCCTTTGGACATGCGACTAGTGCAGGTCCCGAAAATGCTCTCAGCACTGAAGAAAGAATGGGCTCCCATGGCCTTCTGCATATCATTCAAGGTTAGATATTTGTGTTTTTTTTTTTTTAACAAATTCAAGATTAGATGTTGTGCCACCCTTCTTAATGTCTTTTTTGGGAATGCAAAGATGTTTGAGCATATCCTTGAAAAGGTTTATTAGATGACGAGCTGTAGTTGGACTGATTACTGTACAATATGTGAACAGTAGAAAATGTTTCCAAAAGTTATATCTGGGCACTGAGCATTTATATTGACAAATTGGTTGATAATTGTTGAACAGAAACCTAATTTATAATTCCATTTTTTTTCTCATTCTCAGTTTTACTAAATACGTATGCAGGGAAGACAGTGTGGTCCCTTATTATTTCCTGTGTCTTAACAAAAGACTGATGAAATGTTTGTGTATTTGGACAATGCACTAGTACCTTTATGGTAGAGAACTTCATATAGAAGTATTTGAATTTGAATGGAGGTTTAATATGATTCTATTGAAAGTTTTTTGCGTACTCCTTTCACCTGCTTTGAAAGGAAAAGGTGATCACAACTTGACTTGTTGCGTGTTACGATTAGCTAGGTTTCAACCTGGGATATTTGCTAGTTGGCCCTGATTTTTGTTGCTGCTTTTTTTTAACAGCTTGAGACAGATTCAAAGATTCTTTTGGAGAAAGCGGAAATGGCTCTTAAAAAGTACAGAATGCACATGGTTGTTGCGAATGAGCTTTCGACTCGCAAAGAGGAAGTTACAGTTGTCACTGGTAATGAAAAGATTCTCGTGTGTCGTGACAAGACACAGGCTGATTCTGATGTGGAAGAACCCCTCATTGAATTAATTGTGGGCAGGCATTCAGCTTATGTTAAGGATTCTGATTTATGACTTTTTAGCTAAACAGCATAAGATACGCAACACATACACAAAGCACTTTTCTCACTCTCTCTGAAGTGAAGCTAAAAGACTTGTTTGGCATTGTCAAAGTGCCTTTTCTCTTCTTTTTTAATTTCTGTTCAAGTTGATCAACAGAAGATATTGAATAGTTCTGTATCATGTAACCAATCCTTGTTTGAAATGAATAAAGATAAATGTCTGTGACTCCCCCCTCCCCGGTAATGTTTTCCAGTCCGGAAGAAACGCTGAACAACTACTGTACTCCAAATGTATACTTTCTTATTCCAAACTAATTCTGCAACTAGTAGGTTCATGTGCTTCATTTCACATGGTTTTAGTGGGTCACCAGTGCTGGTGGCGCAAACAAGTCATCATGTTTCTTTGCCATTTTTCTGATTGGAGGATAATATGCAGCTGCTGGTGCCATGGCATTATCCTTCAAGTTATGCTGTTTCCCAGTGTCTTCAGCCTTCAGGTAACACCTTGGAACCAATTTTACACTAGAACTGATTTCCATTACTTAATTAGATTGAATTCATGTTTGAAATAGGTTTATTGCGGAATATATCATTATTGAAAATTGAAAATTGAGGAATTTATTTGAACAAAATTATTGAAAATATATCATTTACCGCTTATACTGTCATTTCTATCTAACTTGTATTTTGTTCATTGAAACCACCGGCTAAATTTCTACATGCCAAACACTTCATTAGATTTTTCTTTTCTTTATTTATTTTGGAAAACTCAATTACCATCCAACAAAATAAAATTAGCATTGTCACAAGTGAAAAATAAAATAAAATCATGTTCCACGTGCCTCTAACATTAACAAAAGTCAATAAACCAATTGTCTTGAGATTGAAAAGCAAGCCAACAAATCGACTCAAAACACTGACCATCTCCACCAGTAAACCAAGATGATATTTGACTAATTTTCTTCAACTCATCTTAGTTATCAGATTATGGGTATTTTATTGCTAGTATAGAGGATGAGATTTTGAAGATCAAAGAATTTTTCAAGCTGGGGTGATTTTTTTTATGGTGAATTCCGAAGTCGTTTTCCTTAGGTTGCGATTTAGAATCGTACGGAAATCACTTTATTTAATGGATTGTAGATTTCATTTCTGTTGCTTTGGGCATTCTAAACGGTGGAATTGGGCTAACAGTGCTGGGTTGATTTCATTATTGCTAAATTCTTAATTGTGGGGCAACCATACCTTGCCAATCCTGCAACTATTTGGTCACTCAGGCGGTGCCTTGCACAATCACAACCGCCGTCAACAAGTTAGTCCATAATCTGGACTTGCCTTTTATCTACAATTTAACCCACTGGATACCTTTTTTATGGAGGTGCCACCCATCGCCCAACAAACAAAAAACGAGAAAAAAGAGAGAAACAGCATAACTCGTGCAGGGGAGGTTAATGTTGTCGTACTGACTCTGGCTCACAAAGATGTTTCCAACAGCTCTAGAATGGGGACAACGATCTTCGAAGACCCATACATCATTCACGCTCTAACAGTATGCTACTAACTGCCTCGAGCAACCTTCTAAGCGACAACCAAAGTACCATAAGAAAGTCTTCTTAAAAAAATGAAAATAAATGAATAAAAAAATATAAAGGGAAAAGAAATGAGAGAGATACTATTTGAGAGAGAGTTTTCCCGAGGTAAGTGCCAACTTGTCATTCATTTCTTACTCGGAAAAGTAATCATATATACAGTTTACTTTTGTACAAGTAGAATACGTGCTGCAATGCAGCTAGTAGACCAACTGTATAGTATCTCTACAGTGTTTCATCAGCATCTGTGTCCAGCTCAAGCCCTTCTGCAGCTAAAAGCTGGCTAATGGACCGTTTTTTTTCCTCCTCTGCTTTCTTTCGCATCAAATCCCTTTTCTTCAATACAAGTGTGTGACGCTTCATTGTGCTGGAAAAGTATTCCATGGATGCCTTTTTCTCTTTTGCTAGAATCCGTCTCTCTTCATCAGGGTCAGTCTAAACTTCCAAAAAATGACAAGTTTTTGAGCGACACAAGAAATAAGTAATTGATTGAACAGTTGGCAAATCATCCAAGGAAAAAAGAAAAGGATTGGTAAACCCCGCCGATGAAAAAAGCAAACATAACATAATATTTAAATGGTGCCACTTGTTTCAGCCAACAGCGAAAATAATGCAACAGAAGTGTAATTGAAGCTGCTGATTGCAGGTTTGATTACCAAATACAGTGGTAGCGAAAATGACACCAACAGATAACATTCCATTGATGCTCGCTAGTGGTACAAGATAAGTTCTGTTGAAGCTTGCTAAGGTTCCATCAATTGTTTACTATGAATGATATTTCAATCAGATCTCATCGACCAGAACAATATGATTCATATGGCTAACTACAGACTATAATATGAATATTAAATCCATTAAATTTCACCTGTGAATTGAAAATTTTGAATAAATAAAGACATATATAAATGATGATAAAGGAGCTCCAGTGCAAGACACTAGAGAACGAACAGAATTACTCAAATACCTTTGTACGAGAAAGACGGCGTACACGGAGATTCATCTCACGCTGCTGTTGCTCAGCCCAAGCCATGATCGCCATATCACCCCGCTGATCAAAAGCTGTTCTTTTTTTCATAAGCCACTCCATCCATGCTTGTGAGGCCTGGAAGAAGAGAAATTGTAATTCATTAAGGGGATATGCCTGACACTAATACCACATTGGCACAGCTATAACAGTAAGCAGTACCTTCATTGGATTGACTCTGTTATCCATATCGTATTGTCTTCGCTCCTCATCATCCATTAGCAACTCATATGCAGCTTGAATCTTGATGAATCTAGCTTCAGCTGTTTCTCCTTCCTCAAGAATGCCTCTTCCGTCATAAACTTAACATGGAAAAAATGAAGAGATAAGCTCCAGCACAGAGTAGTTAAGGAGACACGAGTGGATTTTCTAGCAGCACAGCAGAGACAAGAAATTATGCTGCAAAAACTGCCTATAACTCATCATAAAACTAAATACAACCATTTAATACAAGAAGCAGCACCAGAAGTTAACTAATATACAGATCCATTCAACAATTACGACAATACTTCTTCTTCTTCTCATGAGGCATTGGTCCAGTGGTTAAGGCCGAAACCCCTGGGATTAAAGTGTCCAGATTCAGGTCTCCAATTCCAAATAACAAATAGACGAACACCCACAAAACAACAGCAATACTACTAGCAAGTTTCAACTAAATAAAATATTATTGATATGGGAAAATCAAAACTAATATTTTACTATAATAAAGAAGAGTAAGGTGACTCACCATCTGGATGATAATATTTGGCCAACCGTCTATAAGCAACCTTTATATCCTCTTCATCAGCATCCCTTTCCAATTCTGCGCTCGAAAAATATAAAATATAAATGACGTCTGACATGAGTTTCTCCTTTTTGCATCGATTTTCTCAGCAACCAAACAAGAGAGCAATAGAGAAGAGGAAAATACCATACCTAGGGTTTCGTATGGAGATTTAGGCTCGGTCCAGGCACGAACTATAGTTCTCTTGTGATTAACGCGGAACCAGGGGTCGTTGTTATTGGTGTGAATAAGCCAAGGAGAGAAGAAAGAGGGAGGAGGCTTGTTGCAATCAGGGGGGGTTCGAAAGGAAACCCTAATTCTGGATCGAGGTTGGTGCCTGCTACTGCTACTGCTACTGCACGTGAATGACGTTAAAACTGTGTGAGGCCTACATGTCGTTCTCAAACTGCTGCTGCTGCTGCTGCTCATTTTAACGAATCTCGATCAACAGAAATGAAAAGGGAGAAATTCAATTCGAGAGGGGAATTCAATAATTGATTGTTGGAGACGTGAAGGAAATGAATTATTATTAGGAACCTCACCAACGGAATCTGAGTGAATCTCCCTGGTAGTTTGCCCCCCTTTTTCTGTTTTTTGACAGCTTGGATAATGGACATTTAACCATTTTACTTTTACCCATTTTACTTTTACCTCCTCCTCTTTAATTTTTTTTTAATGTGCAAGTATTGTGGGCCTAATAGCTTAAATAAACCCATTCTAACCCATATTACAATAATTACAAGGATTTGATTCGTGTTTCACCGAATAATTTTTTTTAATAAAAAATAGATAAATATACAAGATTTTTCAAAATATTATTTGATAAAAAAAATCTTAATCTTAAATGAAAAAGTTTGTGCATATATTTAATAAAATAAATAAAAATTTATTAAAGATAAT
Organism: Populus simonii; assembly: GCA_007827005.2. Classification (NCBI taxonomy): domain Eukaryota; kingdom Viridiplantae; phylum Streptophyta; class Magnoliopsida; order Malpighiales; family Salicaceae; genus Populus; species Populus simonii. The sequence goes on along the minus strand of CM017465.2, from coordinate 17,655,016 downwards.
TAAATACTAAATTGAAAAAATCAAGAGATAAATATAAATCAAAATATTTGATCTCACAACATGTGTTATTTAATTGGTTGTATTTAATGAATTTATTTATTATAATTATTTTTTTATTTAACCAAATGATTAGACACACATATGAAATTGATTAATTAAAATCAAAGTGAAAAAATATATTATGCAATGTTACATATATTTAAAAAAAAATGTTATCATTTTAAACCAGGTAAAAACCATACGATATTTAACCAAAGAATAAATTGAAAAGTTGAAAGATAGAAAATGATGTAGATATTTGATATTGAAACATAGACTATGAACTCGATTGTATTTAATAAAATTATTTCTTGGAAGTAATGTTTTATTTGATAATTAAAAAAAACACGCATAGAAAAGTTAATCAAAGAATAAACTGGAAAGTTGAGAGATAGAAATGGATGTAGATATATCATATTTAAACATGGATCATAAACTCTATTGTATTTAATAAAATTATTTCTTTGAACTAATATTTTGTTTGATAAAAAAAACACCATAGAAAAGTGATTCAATCAAATAAAAGAGAAAAAAAATTAAGTAAGGTTGAATAGAAAAAAAAATATCTTTTAAAATAAGAAAAGAAAAAATTGAAAGGTATTCATAAACTTGGATACACTAAGTGAAAATTAGATAACACTTCATTGAAAAATCATATATATATAAAAAAACCAATAAAAACATTCAATAAAAAAAACCGAAGAATGAAATCGGAAGAAAAAAAAAAAGAAAAGCTAAAAAACTAATTGACCTAAAATAAAGCTCAGGTGTGTAGGCCTGATCTAAATGACCCAATGTATCTAGGCTTTAAAAAAAGATTAGGTTAGTGGGTTTTCCATCCCAAGCCCACATGTTTGGGCTGAGTTTATATTTTTTAATGGGTGGATAACTTGTCGTTCACCTCTTATGTTTTTTGGATAAAAAATCAAGTAACATATCACTTGCTAGCCCAAAACAACTAAAAGGTTACTAGAAATTCAAGCTAGGAGGTTTTTTTTAAAAAAAAACTTTTTGTTAACCCAAAACATTTTATACACATTGACAAATCTATCAATGACCTCAAATAACCCAAATAACAACCCAAAAATCTAAAATCAACTCGAAATAAAAAAATTTCTTGAGTTCAAATCTATCATTTCAAACGATGGTAAGGATAAAAAAAACACTCACATAAGACTCCTCTCATAAAATAAAACTTATTAACACCAATATCGACTTTTTTCATAGCCTAAATCGGTACCAACCAAGACTTTCTCTCTCTACCAATATTGAAATCCAATGATTTTCTCTTTTTTCCCAAACGAGGGACTAAAAATGAGAAAAATGAAGTCCTTAATCAAAATTGAAATCTCTAAAACCAAAGGGACCAGAAAAATAAACAAATTGAAAAGTATAAAGGCAAAAATAATCTTTTTCACACAAACTTTGAAGGTGTCACCAAGTTTTGCCACCTTTTTCACTTTTATTTTTTATCTTTCAATTTTGTTGTTTTTCAACAAATCAGAGCTAATTAGCCATCAATTTAGCCACAAAATGCTTGATTCAATGGAGAAAAAACTTTGATGGCCAAAGTGAAAAACAATTTATCATGGCAATTCATGATGAATTGTGAAAGGTGAATTGTGGTGTGGGGAACAATATCTCCCCCATGTCATTTAGTGTTTTTTATAACAAGAAGTATAAAACCATAGCCCTCACCACATTTCAGTTGCTACTATATTATTGACATGTGATGTTGTGCAAGTTGGATCAATATATTTTAATATAAAAAAATATTGAAGCGTTGCTAAAATATTTTGTAATAAAAGAAGTTAATGATGAACTTAAAAAAAATGATGCAAATTGGACAACATATTTTTTTTAAATATTAAGACGAAGATATAGTGGATGATATTTGTTTTCAAATATTGAGATAATGACATGTTGGATCGACCTGGGTTAACCTGTCAAATATGCAACTGTGTCATGAGACCGTGATAAACCTATAGAAAACAATCAAAATAAATCATGAAAACAAATTCCTAATCAACCTAATATTAGAGAATAAAATTGAAAATAAAATGTTAAATTAAAAAATGACAAAGAAACTACCTGGGTCAACTTAGAAATCAAGTCAAAAAAATCATGAAACTTAATTTCCAACCAACCCAATGTTGAAAGATAAAATAAAATAAAAACAAATAAAAAAAGACCTAAAAAAACTACCCAGTTTAATTTAGGATAACCTGTTAAATTTCGACTTAAGTTATGAGACTGTGATAACTTCATAAAAGGAAAAAAAATTACAAAAATTTATTTCCAGCAGATTCAATGTTAAATGTTGAAATTGAGAAAAAAAAACTAAATCCATGAGATCGATATATAACATAACAGAAAAAATTAATAAAAAATATTATAAAGTATAATTTTCAATACCATCTAATATTAAAGGATGATATTGAAAAAAAAATATTGAGTTTTTGAAGGGTGAAAATTAAAAAAATAAAAACTAAAAAAAAAAGCAAGAAATAAAAAAAAACTATTCTAATTAATAATATAATGTGAATGTGGGTATAGTGATTTAGCCACATTTTTTTTTTATTGTTTTTAATAAGAAAGGAATCCGTGAATATAATCGGAAACATACATTTTCTTTGAAGACCGCCGGCACAAAGCATAAGAAATGAAGGAGAAATTTAATTCCGCGAAGCCATGGTTTTTTTTAAAAAAGCCCGGGGAGTTTTGTGGATTCTTCTACTCCTGCTCACGGTGTGACTTTACATCATTTTGGACCTCATCAAATTAATGATTTTATCATGCATTTCCCTATTTATTTTGTATTTTGTAAATGTTTTTTTTTTAAAAAATTATTATTTTTACTTCAAATTATTATTTTTTGATATTTTTTTATTTTGCCACATTGATATTAAAAATAAATTTTAAAAAATAAAAAAAATATTATTTAAATACATTTCTAAATAAAAAAACATATCATACATTACCACTTCCTGTCAAAAAGTATAATAAAAATAGTTTTTCAAAATAGTTTTTGTTTGAAAATATATTAAAATAATAATTTTATTATTATTTAAAAATTTATTTTTAACATAAATATATCAAAACAATAAAATAACACAAAAAATAATTTAAAACTAAAAAAATTAAAATTTTTCAAAATCACAATCCTAGTCACCACCTAAATGTTCTGTCCACGGTAATCGGAGAACAATTTTCAATATCAAGAAAATCAACTGTCAATTTCAGCATTTGGAGTATATTTTAATCAGACGTGGGTGGTTTTCTAGTTTCTCACTTGTGCCTGTCGTTCAAGAAATTTGATGATCCTACCTCCTTCGCCCACTGAGCCAGCATATTAATCTTAACAGGTATTGACGATTCAAGAACGGCAAGGAATTTGTCTAAACAACACGCGTATTCCTACACAAGTAGCCAAGGAGTACAAACATAGCCTACATTTCAAATGGAACTTTCTAACACTTTTAACTATACATCCTGCACCGAGTATCAACTTAATTACCTAAATTTGCTGCTTCAGACACAAATCATTACGATTCATATTTACATCTGCTTTGGAAAAACATATAACTGGATCGAATACTTGTCCGTATTACAAATGCCACAAGAACCCGTTCCCCTGCAGAGGCACAAGTGCTGGTGGGGATCAATATAGATATAGTGGTTTTCTAGGGTCATACCTCTGCTGACTAGGCAGGTTCACAAGGACGAGCAGCCCATAGAGAACTGAGAGCACGAAGACGGTGGAAGTACTCTCCTAATGCAAGTAAACCTCGGGCTGCTTGGCGTATTGTTAAGATCCGAGACATGTGCTGCAGAGTTTGTTGCCGAAGGTGATCAGCCTGTTTTAAGAAAGAGTATATCATGATCCAGTTACAAATATGAAGTCAAGGGATAAGTTGTCGAGTGCTCATAATTAATTAATATTATCATTCAACATTCTCAACCGTGATATTTGTTTATTACGCATGATTATGACTTGGTTTTGTTTTTCTTTGTTCAAAATAGTTAAGCGTGCTATGACACGAGGAAAGAATTCGTGAAACATGAGTGAATTCAGCTTTCAAGTGCACAATAACTAACTAGATGACTGCTAAGAAATTATTACCTGGTTCACAAATCCCTCAAGCTCGTCAGCCATCTTATCCCCATAACCCCCATCACCCATTACATCAGCTGCTATGCTTTGGGACAGAGTCTGCTGGAGTTTATCAATTCCTTGAGTTAGAGCATCTTCAGCTTGCTGAGAAGATTGACGAAGGTTACAGACATCCGCAAGCTGTTGATCAGTCAAAGGCTCAAGTTGTGACATGAGAACCTGCAGTGGGGATTTAGAAGTTTGACGTATAAAATCAAGATAACAATAGTAAAATATTCACCAAAAAGAAAAAAAAGACAGTGAAATAAGAGTTTATGCATGTGTTCTAAAGATATGTCAGGCGAATTGTGATAGGATTAACTCCTCTGGGACAGGAACCAATAAAGCGTAAAGCAAGCTGAGGCACATTGTCTTCTTTATATGCTACTATTAAGAGCCACAATCCTATAGTTAGGATATATAATGCTAAAAAGGTAGCTTTATGTCAAGCGTTAAAAAGAACTGAAAAAATCATGAACAGAGCCCACTGGTATTATCAGGGACACAGGGACATCAATACCTAAGCAATTTTCAAATGATAGATTATACGGAACTAAGCCTTACATTTAGAAGTTCTGATGGGCGGAATCCTCCAATCCACAGAAAGAAGCGTTCTACTGATGTTCTCCATTTTCCAGAAATCAGATAGAAGACATCAGCCTTCGCAGCGTCTGTTTTCATGCGGAAAAGATTGTTATAGTGATTCAAGCCATTCTCAACTAGGATCCGGAGCTCAATATCAGTTATACGAGCTTGCAATGCATTCCTAAGTTCAGAAACTTGTTTGAGTTGTTCTTCAACCCAATGTCCATATTCCATCTCAAATGCAGCAATTCCTGAGAATTCATAATCAGAACCATTAGATGACAGCACAGATCAGAGCTTAAAGGAAAAAATGCAATCACAATGATGAGTATGCAAAACAGTTTCAAGGGATAATTAGGCAATTAAAGGCCAAAACTTCCCAGCTTCCTTGAATAGATATTAAATACACATAAAAATAATCTACATGGAGAGTTAAGGAAACAAATTTGGAAATTGTAGGTGGAGTGTCTAGTTTGTTAACTGCATGGATGCATCCAGCAGTATTTTGCAGTAAAAACTGAAAAGACGAGAGAACAGGACCTATGATGCTTTACAAACATGAGCTGTAGCACAGAACAGTTAACAAATACTTTTTGAGCATCCTTCTGATCTGTATCCAGCAAGAAAAAATGAGGAGAGGCATATGGAACCCATGTTTTCAGATGGATCTCTATAAGAGAAAAGCCATCAAGGCAGGTCAGTTTCTGCATATAGTCCTAAAAGTATACTGTTCTGTCTTCAAAATTCCTTCATGGGTGCTTTTGCCTATGTCAAGAGTTACTATGATTTTCCAT